>CAWUFW010004208.1:0-1280000 GCA_963921515.1 Calotriton arnoldi
CCTCCTACCAGTCCTGCTGCCACCGGCCTGCCCACTAGCCACATTGCTCACCACGGTCCTCGCTGTGGCTCCCAGGGTGGATCCAGTCGGCCGGGCCACCACCTGCGCTGGGGCTGGTGCCAGCGAAGACGTGGTGGTGGTGGAGGCGGTGGTGGTCGGTGCGGCGATGGTGGCGGTTGCGGCAGTGGTAGTGGCCGCAATGACCGTGGGTGTGGCCGCAACGACAGTGGCAGCAGGGGACTGGGACTGTTCAGCATCCCTGGATGATGGGTTGGTGGGTAGGAGGGGTCCTGGGGAGCGGCTGGGCCCTGCCACGCCAGATGGGCCAGCTTGGTGGTCCGTGTCCGAAGAGGTGGACAGATCCTCCAGATCCGTGTGTCCTCGTTGGGGGCTTGTAGGCTGGCTGTGCTGGCTGCTGTCTCCATCCCCAGCGTCCAGCAGTTCGTCACCTGTGGAGAGAATGAGATTTGTTATTGTGTTGCACCTGGCGAAGTATGTATTAGTCGTCTGACATTGGCAGTTCGTGCAATCTCGTACATGGGTTTCCCGGAGGCGAGTGTGTGGCTGTGGCATCTGTAGGTGTGTGTGCTAGGCAATGGGACTGTGTGCTGTGCACATGTGGCATGGGACGGATTGGCCATGCCGATGGGTGTGTTGCTTTGCCCCTACTCATTGTGACTCTGGTGTATGCGGGCTCCTGGCCCATCCTGGGTCTGGTTTGTACTTTGCTTTTGGAGTTCAAATGGAACGCTTAGGAACGCATATGGCAACATGGGGGCCATGCCCCAGATTCGCATTTGGGAGGGGATATGCTTTTGGGGTACATGCTGTGAGCCATGGGTGCCGAACGTGACATGTGTTGTGGCAGCATGACAGTGCATGGTCTGAGGTGTGTGCATGCCTGACATGCCCTGCATATTTGCTGTCTGTTGTGGTTACTGGACATGGCATTGGACGCATCGTTATGAGTGAGTGATAGTTGTGTGCCAGCCAACGTATTGCAGTTGTCCCATCTCCTTGGTGTGCGTGCTGCCCTGTGCCATGTGCATCACTGCAGTGCTCGGGGGTGTGGCCCATGTTGTGTGTTGTTGCTCACAGTGTGTCATGCGCTTAATTGACTTCTGGCACATGGTTGGTCATGGGCATGTGTCTTAGCGTGACTGCTGTATGTGTGGCAGCTGTGCGGATGACATGCCTTTCATGAGACTGGGGCTGACGGATGGGATGGATGGTATGTTGTATGTGCATGGTGTGTCTGTGTGTTTGATGGGTTCAGTGGTGTTCGTGTGCATTTCTGTTGTTCCGCTCTGTTGCGTCTAGTGTTGTTTGTCTTACATAGGCGTAGTTGTGGGGTGTGTGGTTGACAGGCAGTAGGGGCTACATGGACAGGACTTCAATGGTGTTTCGGTTGTGTGTGATGAGTTGCACAGTGGCTGCCGTGTGGGACTATATTCAGTGTGGCTTGTGCATGCAGACGTGGCTCCTTGGGTGTTGCTATGTCTGTGATGGGTCATGTGGGGTGTGAGTCTGCTGTTCATGTCCGTGTGCACATTGTTCACTTGTTCGTGACGGTGGGCGGTGCTGCGTGTTCGTGTGCTACGTGACATGTCCCATGTGTTGGTGGTGTTATGGTCCTCATGCCTCCAGTAATCCAGCCCTGTCCAGTTTCCCACCTGCAAGTTGTTCGTGCGTGCACTGTACTGGATGCCACATGGCTCTTAGCGGGGGGTGCTCCATGTTGCAGGTCTGTGGGGGTGGGGGGTGTAGTGGGTCGTGGGGTGGCTGTACACCCACTGACACCGATTGCTGTGGACCGTGATGTCTGCCTTTCGGCTGTCGTTGTGCACTGCGGTGGCTGACACGTGGGTGTGGGGTGTGGGGGATGCTCCTCCTTGCTGTGCTGTGGGACTGGGGCCTGGTGTGTGTTGTACTTGGGCTGTCCACCGTCCCACCCACTGCACTTTGTGTTCCTGCCACTTACCTGTTACTTGTCGGTTGGTGCAGCTGTGCCTGACACATGGGTGTGGGGAGTGCTCCACCTTGCTGGTCTGTGGGAGTGGGGGCCTGGTGGGTGTTGTACTTCAGCTGTCCCCCTCCGACCCACTGCACTTTGTGTTCCTGCCACTTACCTGTTACTTGTCAGTTGGTGCAGCTGTGGCGGACACATGGGTGTGGTGGGTGCTCGTTGTGGCGCTTCTGGCATATTTGTGGACCTGTTGGTGGTTACGTGGCTGGCTTAGTGTACACATGTCCCCACGCATCTTACAGTTGTTCGGTTTGGCCTGTGTGTGGTAGTGTCTGTTGCATGTGCGTGTGATGTGTTGTGTATTGTGTGCTGGACATGGGGGTGTTTGTCCCTGGGAGCTGTGGCATGGTGGTTGCGCATGTGTGTACATAGCGGTGTGCTGGTATACATTAGTTTGTACTTACCAGCCTCCACTCCCCTGCTAATCCGGCGAGGATCTCCGGATGGATTACGACTCGCACCTTCTCCTCCCACGCTTTGAAGGTCTTAAAGAGCGCGGGATTCCCTCCGCCAGTGACGGCAGCCAGCTCTCTGTTTTTGCCCTCCTTCTTCTTGACCAGGCTCTTTACGTCATTCCAACGTTTGTTTATCTCGGTTCTGTTCCTGGGCAGGGTCCCGACTGCATTGACCTGGTCTACGATCCGGGTCCACATTCTGTTTCTGGTGGCTAGTGGTGTGTGCTGGACCATGTTCCCATAGATTTGTGGGTACACCTTGATGATCTCGTCAACCATGACCGTCAGCTCCATGGGCGTGAACTTGGGCATCCTTTGTGGTGCCATGGTGTTTGTGGTGGTGGTGCGGTGTGTGTTGTGTAATGTGCAGGGGGTTTGTGGTGCCGGTGTTTGGTGGTGGTGGTGGTGGTAGTGATGTGTGCGTTTCTGTGGTGTGCTGCTGTCCTTGCTGTGTCACTGTGTCCTCTCCTCTCCTCTCTGGTTTGCAATGTAGCAAGGGGTTGTGGTCTGTGGGAGTGCTGCTTTTGTACTTACCTATGTGGGTGTGTCCTCATGGTCTGTTGTTTTCAGGTGTGTTGTGTCTGGTGTTCTGGCCTTTGTATTTTTTGTTTGTCCGGGGGGTGTTTTCGGGATGTGTACTGTGCTTGTGTATTTGTGCGTGCCTTGCTGTGTGGACTTATTGGCCATGTTGTGTGCTATTGGTTTTGTGAGCGGATGGTTTCTGTGCAGGGACGTGGGCGCCATGGTTTCTGCCGTGTCGATTGGCATCGGCGTTGTTTGCGCTGGCGGGCGGTATATTTGTGGTTTTCCCGCGCTCATGGCGGTGCGATCGTAATTTCACGTGCGGTGTGTCGGCCGTGAGGGCGGGCGGTTTTGTGTTGTCGGGCGTGTTTCCGTCCGTGGCGGGCGGTTTGACTCCGACTCGGACGATGGCGGGCGGTATTTAGTGTGATTTTTCGCCGATGGCGGTTTTTGGTTTGTGTTATCGTAATGGCGTGGTCGGTGTTCAGACGGTGTATGCGGGCGGTATTTTGCCGATTCCATGCCTGGCGGATTTATTTACGCCGGGTATCGTAATGGGCCCCTTGGTTATTAATCACTTTACCACTGTTCATTAAATGCATGTATATAGTTTCAAGTATACACATTATTTGCAGTAGAATGACATTGATTTTAATGAAATTATAAATAGGCTTTCCTCTTTTCCATTTGTTTGTAATCTCTGGAGTTTTTTCAGTGTTTTAAACTGTTTTCAGAGATTGTTAAAATCAGTGGTTGTCAATATTTACTCTTTTTTGCTCCATACAAAATCACAGAAATGTTTTTTTTCAGGTCCTTATAAAGTATTTTTCTTTTATGTAATTTTTTCACTCATTCGTGTCTATTGTCTGTTCCTCTTCACTCATTTCCCACTTCTAACTTCCTTCCTTGTAACCTTTCCTTGCTAGTAACTTTTCATCATTTCTCCCACCCCCCTACCCGTTTCATTTCCGAGCACCCACATTTGTCTTACCAGCAAGCCAGCCTTGTCCCATTTCAAAGATGTGCATGAGTGGGTAAATGTTTGTACCTCATTAAGATCTGATTGCAGGAGATTAAAAGGTAATGGTGGACATGTAACACATCTTCTTGCTGCACTATCCTTCTGAAAAATGGCAAAGATCTGATAAATAAAGAGTTTCTACTTTTGACATGAGATATATATTATGGGTGTTTGGTGTCATGTTGCCCTGTTCTTTGTCTTGAGACACCAAGAAAGGACTGTGCTAATACATGTATTATTATTTTCAGGTCGGGCCGGTTCCTACTCTGCCGGGTTATATGGAAGAAGCCTGTAAAGGAATTTTTATTCATAATTATTAGTTATAGGGCAATGCAATCAGTGCTACTACATGAAAAGGCAGCTGAGGAAGTAAAGAAACTTCACGACAAGGCACAAGATCAGCAGGTGTCCATGGACCAGTTTTGTCTGAAACTGTACAGACTATATTAGTGAATGTAGCTCATATAGGCTTGTTTTTTGGACCACTGTAAAATTAACAACAGGCGTGCTGGGTGCGACACTTTATGGGAAGACACAGATTCTTGAGGCATCTATATATACAGTGATCTTTGTTACCACAATCCTGACACATGAGAATTCAGTAAGCAAGGTTCTGCCCCCTCTTATTGATGGGGGAAAACATAAAGTTGATGCCTTTGTCTAGCACTCTGCTCAGAGTTCAGCTGCAAACTTTTGTGTTTTCATAAACACTGGCAGTGTGCAGGTCAGCACTCTCGGCCTCGTCTCCAGTCTCCTGATGACAGGAAGAGGAGTGGGGCATGATCCAACTGCAGAGTACAGAATGCTATTTAAAAACATGGCACTCTATAGGTGGATGTCTGGACAGTGCGGGCCTCATTTATGAAAAGTGACGCATCACTGCATGAGAACAGCGATGCGTCACTTTTCATTGCGCCCTCCTTGCGACATGATGGATGTGTCATATTTACTGTATGACGCATCATGTCGCAAGGAATGACAGATACGTCAGTTTTACTGACATATCTGTCGGCGCAAAAATGACGCATTGCTGGAGTTGTGTCGGAAGCATGACGCAACTCCAGCAATGCAGGGGGAGGGCTATGGATTTAGCACTGCGTCACCCTTATGCCTGCCATGAGGCAGGCGTAAGCTTTTGACGCATTTGCATCCTAGAGGTGGTGCAGTGAAATCTCACAGATTTCACTGCGTCACTTCTACAAGGCTTACTTGCGTGGGAACGCCCCCCCTGCATACATTATACCTGACGCAGGTATAATGTAGTGCAGGGGTTTACATAGTGACACATCTGCTTAGTTGCGTCACTTTGTAAATAGGGCGCAACAAGGAGCATGTTTTACGCTGCAGCTGCGTCACAAAAAGTGACGGAACGGCAGTGCAAAACTGTCGCAAGGCCTCATAAATAAGGCCCTGCATGTCCAGGGCTAGAATGGGGAACCAAAAGCAGCTGTGGCAAAAATGCTCAACCCAGTGTCACTCTCTTCATCTCCTCGCATAATCTCTCTTTCCATCTATTCTCTCTCTCCTCTCCCTCTTCTCCCTCTCTGATCACTTTCTCTCTACCTTTCCCTTCTCTTCCTCCACCTCTGTCTGTTGAAGTTTTTCTGTGCTTGCTACAATTAATTTTGGGAAGCTGCTAAAAGTGTCAGAGGTACCAGGAGTGGCCCAGGCCTTCCAAAATTGGCATCCAAGGGCTCCAGTCTATCGGGAAAATGCCTGCTGGAATAAAAGGCCTGTTCAGCCCTGCACATGACTGAGGGGCATACTTAAACTGCGATCCCCTCACACATGCACAATCTATTTTATTTAGCAGGCATACAGCGCATGCATCAGGCAGCACAGTATATCTGCTAAAATGTGTCTGTCAGGGCACAAATCAGTTCGTCCCTGAGGCTCATGAGAAGCCACACAGAGCAGCAGGGGCAGGATCCCCAGCATTCGCCCAGCTTCTTATAGGGTTGTGCTTTCAGTCCAATCACGTAACTGGAAGAGTGATGGAGGCGAGTCTCCCCTTTTCAAACCTGGCCTTACTACTCTGTCTGACTCCTTGCAGGGGATCATGGCTTGCTGTTTCCAATGTCCTACATCAGATTCCACCCAGATTCCTGCACTGCTTCTCCCATGGAGCCTCCAAGTTGCCAGCGAGGGAAGAAAGGTAAGTAAACAAATTAGCTTTTCGTGCAAGTGTGTGTATGTGCTTGAGGGTGTGTTTGTGAGAGAATGAGAATGAATGAGGTTGAGAGAGAGTGTGTATGAGTGTATTTGAGAGTGTCAATGAGAGTGAAAGTGAGCGAGAATCTGAGTTCGAAAGAGTGTATGAATAAGTGAAAGTGAGTGGGAGTGAGTGAGTGAGTGAAGGAGTGTGAGTGTGTTTGAAGGAGTGAGGGATTGGAGATTATGAGGGGGTGGAAGTGAGTCAGGGTATCAGAAGTTGCAGTTACTCCAGGGACCAGTGTCAGGCAGTGGGAAATGCTGAGTGTGTATAAGTGTGTTTGTAAGTAGGAGTGAGAACCAGTGAATATGAGTTAGTTTGTGTGTGAGTAACAGTGAGTGAGAGCGGGTATGATTGAGAATGAGTAAGTGAGAAAGTGAAAGAGACTGAGGGGAAGATGGTGAATGAGAGAGTGAGTATGAATGAGAGAGAGAGAATGTGAGTGAGTAAGTGTGTGTGTGATTCTGCCACTTGCCATGGCACACTCAATATGATTCTGGGCTTATGGCCCACCCAAAGTAACATGCTGCCCCTGGCATAATGGAGATAATTCTTGGCATAAGGAAGGGCACCCATGACAAAATGCAGGCCCTGACATACTAGAAGTTATTCTTGGCATATGGGCCCCTGTGGAAAAATGGCAGCTCTTGCATACTGAAGAAAATTATTGGCATAGGGGCATTAATGGCAAAATGCTGGCGCTGGGACATTGAAGGTAATACTTAGCATAAGGGAGGCACCATTTACCAAAATGCAGACCCTGAAATACTAGAAGCAATACTCAACATAACGGGACACCTATGACAAAATGCTGGTGCTGGCATACTGGAGGCAATTATATGCCTCAAAGAGGGAAGCCATGGCATCCTGGGGCCCATGGAAGCAAACCATGATAAAATGCTGGCTCTGCAACACTAGAGGTAATTTTTGACATAGGGGCTACCCATGGTATATGGGCAGCGTCAATAGCACAATTCTGGTGCTGCAATTGCTGTAATTCTTAGCATAATGGGTACCCATAACAAAATGATGCATTGACACGATGAAGATAAGCATATAGGGAACTTGCAAGGCAAATTTGGGAGAGAAAAATGGGGTGAACTTCTGGCAAGTATTATGCCCCGTCACTTTCAAAGATCATCAGCTGCCACTGCCAGTATCAGAAGGTATGTGAGCGTTCACTATAATACATATAATTACCAGACAACTTCATTTCATCAGGGGCATTTTGCACCTGTTCGGGGATTTCATGTTACAACCCATTGTTATCCTGGAGTTGCAATCCAGCTTCACCATGTAGAATCCGTTAGAGTGAAGTTCTCAATTGGAGAGGTTTGTAGAAGCAAAACACAGGAATAGAATACTGTGTCCCCAGAAGAATGGAGTCACCTGTTAACCTTATGCATCACAACCATTTATCAAGTGGAAGAAACATCATCAATCACCAATGTCGCCACAACTGAGTCCCTCACCCAAAGTGAGTTATCTTTAATTGACTGTGTACTCCAATCTCTCACTCAAAGCAGAAGTAAATCAATTTCCAAACAAAGCTTCTACATGATGAGAGGCCTTTGATGGATGCTCACATATTTATGATTTTCTCACAAAGGTGGAGCTATCACCTTCCTTGCTCTCACTCACTTAGACTTTGACATTGGGCTATACCTAGAAGGAACTCTCCTGGGGTCCAATTCACAAAGGTAAACTGAGACGAAAGTGTAACTTTATGACTTTTGGTATTCACAAAGGGCATTTACAAGTAGTAAAGTTGGACTTTTGTCTCAGTTAAACTTAAGTTTTGGTCTTAAGTTTAACTGAGCCCAAAAGTCTAAGGACTTTTGGTCTCAGTTAAACTTGACCAAGTCTAAGGGCTTTTGGTTACAGTTCAATTTAAGACCTGAGCTTGAGTTTAACTGAGACAAAAGTCTAACTTTACTACTCATAAATGCCCTTTGTGAATACCAAAAGTCATAAAGTTAGACTTTCGTCTCAGTTTGCCTTTGTGAATCGGGCCCATTTTGTTTTTCAGATTACACAAAATCCAGAATGCAGCTGAAAGGTTCGAACGTCAGTCTTTCCACCTGGGCTCACATCTCACCAGCACTACAAACATGGCACTGACTGCCGGGGCTAGACGTGTCACCTTCAAATCAATATGTATTCCACAGTCCCACTGAGCAATCCGTGGAATTTAACTGATCTGTTCCAACTTAAATGCTGCACCTATTGTCAAGCAATACCTCTATGTGCTTGACTGGCGCCTCGTCCGAAATATTTCCTTAAAAAAGCCAAGAACTGGTTATACCTCATTCTCAGCTAAACAATGAATTCCCAGAAGAATAACAATAATCAAAAATCATGTCAAATTTCAGAGAGAACCAAACCTGCTTCTTCCCAGCAGCATATTCACATGGCAAAGACATAAATATTTGTTAGCTAACAGTCCGCCAATCTGAAACACACCTCTAAACCTCACTCTGTTCACCCAACAGCTCCATGTAGGACAAACAACATCCTACAGCAGTGGTCTCCAACCTTTTCTGTAATAAGAGCTACTTACATTCAATGAAACTCATCGAGAGCTACTACTATTATTTGTGTTGTAATCCTGACCACAAAGATTCCATTAGTGGCCAACATATGCAAGGTTACTATTCACGATCACCTCAATGCATCTGGCTTGATTGCCAGCAGTAAGGTAAAAATGTCTTTGTCAATAATGAATGCCTCTACATGGGTAATATACAACAGCCATAGCTGCAATGCCTCTGGCACCAAGGTAATACGATTTGTTAAACGTCTCTCCAATGGCACTTGATTTATCACTCAAATATCAGATTTAAATATATTTTGGAAATTCAGCCATTTTTCTCCAAATATCAGTTGATGAGTTCTGAAAATAACCACATTTTCCTTTCGAATATACATTCTCTATTTTGGTAAATGTATATTATTTCAACCAAGCTAAAGCGGCTAATTCGGTAGTCTGGTCTCCACACAGGAGAACATACTACAGAGACAAGCAATAAACGCTTTTTTAGAGCCAGGCCTACTGCTCCTGAGAAGCAGGAGGCCCATTGGCTACACTGAAAGAACGATATAAAAAAAAACAGATGTTTCACTCGCTGAAATACATTTTGTGACAACGAGTACAAAATGCCCTTTGAACAAATAAGAAACCAGCTTTGAAAAAACGCACTAACGACTACATTTATCAAAGCTGAATTGTCTTTTCTCTCTTTTTTCACAAAAGCGGCTCGGGTCAGAAAGGCGCGCTGCTTGTATCTGCTGGAGATGATGTGTGCGCCTCTCCACAGTGTAATAGAGTTTGTGCACCCTCATTTTTCTTCTCACTGGGTAAACTGTACAGAGTGAGTAATGGCCAGTGAGAGACTCACTCGCGCGTATGGTATCTGAACAAGGTACTTCAGTCAAAACGAACGCGCTCACAGCCGCCAGAAAGACTCCTTCCCACATGTACATCATGGACGTCAATTATGGGTCGCCAGGAGTAGCAACTGCGACCCCTGGCTTCCCTCTTGCGACCACTAGCACTGCCCGGAGTGTCAGGAACAGAACTTAAACTGTGCTCTAATGAGCCTTGTTGAACTCTTTTTATCCCGCAGCAAACGGGGACGTTTGGCTAAAATAATTAAATTCAGCAGTGAACTCTGAACACAGCAGTAAAAGAGAATGTTGCCACCACGAACATTCCTGAACAGGGGGCTCAACAATGGCCACAAGGGCTGGCAGCTGAGAGAAAAGGAAGAGCTAGAGACCAGGGGAACAGAGAGAGACAGCAGACAGACAGGTGAGAGAGAGAGACAGAAAGACAGAGAGAGTTTGTGTATGAGTGTGTGCACCCACGCGCGAGAGTGTGCGTGTGTGTGTATAAAAAAGAGACATCTGAGAGAAAGGAGAATATGTTAGAGACAGGTGAGAAAGCCATAGTTCCAAGGTACAGAGCAGGAGAGCAGTTGACAGGTGTAATAAAAGCAATGATGTGAGATAACTCAGAAAGAGAAGAATACACGTGAAAGAGAGAGAGAGGAGAAATGAGACAATAAGGATAGAAAGAATAGCTGAGAGGCAGGATGTAGTCACCTGGAGACGGGCACTAGGACCCTAGAGTGGACAGTGTGGACAAAGGAAACCGGACACCACATCCGGTCAGGGTGTGGGGCAGGAGGACAGTACAGAGGAAGTGGGGAAGAAGGAGAGACGTGTGCGTGGGCAGGGGAGAAGAGAAAGAAATAAAGAAGCGATCTTACTTACCTGTGTCCTGTGTGTGTTTGTGGGGAACCAGGACACGACAACTGGCGAACGAAGGTGGGATCATCGTCGTCCCAAGGAAGAATCGTCGTCGTGCATCGAGGTCGACGGCGAAGTGACGGAGCCAGGAGCCCACCCTGGTCCGCCGACAAACGGGAGAGGAAATCGCCGGGCGTCGGGAGCAGCCGGAGAAGGAAAGCGACGGAGCCAGGAGCCCACCCTGGTCCGCTGACGAACGGGAAAAAAAATCGCTGTGGAGTCGGGAGCCGAGAGGAAGGAGAAACGGAGCCAGGAGCCCACCCTGGTCCGAGTGGCCAAAGAAATAACTTCGCGGGAGCCCACCCCGACTGCAGGACGAGAGCGGTAAGAGAAAGCGACTGAATCAGGAAGATAACTGTTAAGAAGTCTTCACAGGCAAAGCAGGAGTAAGAATAGTATTTATTTCTATCAGGTAAATACAACACACCAACTGGAGCCGGGGGTAAGCATCGCAGCCGGTCAAGTCAGGAAGTCAACTCAACTGTCAACTGTAAACGGTCAAAGGGTAGTGTATCAGCTGGCATTCTAGAATGCCAGCTGATGTCATAGCAATGCCAGCGCGAGGGCAGGGGACGCGCATGGAGGGGAACGGAAGCTTAAGAGGGACAAGCTACCGGGCTATATCTATTACAGTGCAACACAACACATCTCCTTCCCAAAGGGAAAGAAGAGGAAAAGATAGCTGGAAGAGCGCATCTAAAGTAAGTTAAAACCAGCAGCGTAATTATTCACATACAAAGTCTTTGAACTTGCTAGGCATAACAACTGTGCGTCCACATCTACTGGTAGTGTTTCCTTCTATCATATGACCTTCCCCAGGATCTTGTTCTTCCTCTGACTGTCCAGTATCCTCAGCACTGTGGGAATCGCCAGAATAACTACCGCTGAAATCTTGGTTTACCCCAATGGATTCTATTTGATCCTGGTTGGGAAGAACATTCTCTTCTCCCTCTTTCTCAGACCCTTCCTCAAACAACCAGTCAAAGTTCATCTGCCTTTCGTAATCCGCACCTACATCCTCCTTGGCTGGTCTGTCTGTCCCAGTAACTTCTTCGACTCTTTCTCTCACCCTAACTTCTTTCCTCTCACATGTAGAAAGTGCGGAGGCATGCCACACCTTCCCATCGCTGAGAAGGGCAGAATTGCAAAATACTTTCTCAACAACTAATGGCTGTGTAAATCTGTTCTGCCCTTTCTCTATGAGTCCACTTCTTTTACCCTTACTGTATCTCCTTCTTTGATAGTAAGTGGTTTACATCCATGTTTTGTATCAAAACGTCTTTTGCATTCTTTTTGTGCCTTTTGTACATTCTTCCTAACCAACTCCGCTGACCACTCTGCTTTTCTTGTTGTCTTAAGCCAACCCACATTATCTTTGGATAAAGGTGTTCTACCTCTCATCAGTTCGAATGGGCTGAAGCTTGTGCTCTCCCCTGGTGTTATCCTGTATGCCCAAATCATTTTCTTTACTTCCATTTTCCAACATAGCCCATTGTTGTAGGCTAGTTGTATAGTGCCTTTGATCACTCTGTTAAATCTTTCCACTGCTCCGTTGCCCGCTGGATGATATACAGAAGTGGTTTTGTGAGTTATACCATTCCTTTCTATGAATTTTTTGAATATTGTCGATGTGAATTGTCTGCCATTGTCACTGACTATCGTTTTAGGTATCCCTTCTCTTGTGAAAACACTGTCAAGGAACATGACAATGTCATTTGCTTCGACTTTGTGAACTACCTTGATCTCCGGCCATTTTGAAAAATGGTCCACCATGACCACAACATACACATGTCTCTCCCATCCTCGTCGCCATAAATGTTAAGAAGTCTTCACAGGCAAAGCAGGAGTAAGAATAGTATTTATTTCTATCAGGTAAATACAACACACCAACTGGAGCCGGGGGTAAGCATCGCAGCCGGTCAAGTCAGGAAGTCAACTCAACTGTCAACTGTAAACGGTCAAAGGGTAGTGTATCAGCTGGCATTCTAGAATGCCAGCTGATGTCATAGCAATGCCAGCGCGAGGGCAGGGGACGCGCGTGGAGGGGAACGGAAGCTTAAGAGGGACAAGCTACCGGGCTATATCTATTACAGTGCAACACAACAATAACGCTAAGACGCGCGAAGTTCAAACAAACTATCGCGAGAGTTGGCGGCCATCTTAAAGCCAGGCAGGCCGGACCAATCAGAGGCCAGGAACAAGCGGCGGCCATTTTAGGAGGTCAGGCAAAGGCCCGAGAGGCTGAAACCTCGCGAGACTGCGGCGGCCATCTTGAAGTCAGGCAAAATAAGCCAATAGGAGCAGAGGAATGCTCGGCGGCCATTTTAAAGTCAGGCAGCCATTGAAATACATGGGAAATAAAGAAATACAAAAAAAAAGATAGGAAAATAGAGACAATCATTGGAAATACAGGAAACACAGGAGAAAATAAAGGACTAAATAAAGGAAAAGAGGTCAGGAAAGTGCCAAAGAAGGAAAATGAGCGACGGTGAGAAAAGAGCACATAAGCAATATTCCGCAGACCTTTACCATTCAGCCTATCGGAACCGCAAGCAGGCATCAGATGGGAGAGATGGATTAGGCAATTTGAACGCTACATGCGCACCATGGACGTCGCGGATAACAAACAACTGGACCTGTTTCTGAATCTCGCAGGGGATGAAGTAGAAGATCTGCTCGCCACATTCCCCAGTGATCAAACAGCGGACTACAAAGGGAGTAATAAAGTGTCTCACAGAGAAATTCGACCCCAACGAAACATTGATTTTGAGAGATATACATTCAACACTGCATGCCAGCAATATGAAGAGAGCTTGGACGATTTTGCAACGAGACTGAGAAAACTGGTCACATACTGCGCGTTTGACCAATTTGACAATGAGCAAGCGATAAGATTGCGCATTATCGAAGGTTGTCAATCAGTGGAGTTTCGAGCACGCATTCTGAAGGAACCAACGACGTTGGAAAAGATACTGACGATGGCTCGCACGGAAGCCCGGGCCACAGAGCATGCCAAGCAAATGGAGATGGGAAAAGAAAAGAGAGTGGCGCTAGCACATCGCGTCACTGGGAATTTAAAAAAAAGAATACCAGGCGCCGTTCCCACCAAAGAAGAGCGAACAAACATGCTATCGATGTGGCCTCGAATTCCCGCACGTCGGTGCCTGCCCAGCAATGGGCCAGAGGTGCAGAAAGTGCAACAGGGACAATCATTTTGCAAGCACGTGCATGAGCAGACAAGGCAGAAGTGAGAGAGGCAGAGCAACGAGACCACGGATGACCAGCAACAGATACGCACGACACATGGAAACGGCTAATCGTAGCTCCTCTGACGAGTCAGAAGAGACAGCAGGACCAGTGAGAGAGGCGAGACTATATCTAATGTCAGACGAGCCCAAAGAAGATAAGAGGTCAGAGCACATTCATCTCGTGGGGAAGCAGCAAATAAAGAAAACCGCCACCGTGGACATCGACGTTGGGAGCCACCAAGCTAGGTTCGTGCTAGACAGTGGAGCAACATGCAACATCATGTGCATGTCAGAATACGGGAAAGTGAAACCACCGCTTTCACCGTCGACCGTAGATGTGTTCACGTGGGGCTCCAAAAGACCCGTAGAAAACATGGGAAAATTTACAGAGACTTTAACATACAAGGGCAGGTCCTGCCAAGAAGAAATACACGTGCTAAAAGGTGACATCCCAGCACCATGCCTGCTAAGCAATGTAACAGCGCAGGTGATGGGGTTGCTAGCCATGACGTATCACATGTCGGAAAAGGAGAACATTTTACAAGAATACCCAGCAATACTGAAAGGTCTCAGGAAACTGAAAGGAAAACAGATAACGCTACATATCAATGAAGCAATTAAGCCGGTGGCCCAACATCACAGACGAGTACCCATCCACCTACAACCACAAGTTGAAGAGGAAATCAACAGCCTACTGGCGCAGGACATAATTGAACCTGCTGAAGGGCCAACGCCCTGGGTGTCTTCGATAGTGGCAGTTCCAAAGAAGAACACCTCAAAGATCCGTATCTGCGTAGACATGAGGATCCCAAATACAGCAATCGCGAGAGAGCGTCACCCGGGACCGCACCTAAACGACATGATCAGCTGTCTCACTGGGGCCTGCCGATTTTCGAAGCTGGACCTGTGCAAAGGGTACCACCAACTAGAACTAGACCACCAGTCCAGGTACATCACAACATTCTCCACACACCTGGGCCTGTTTAGATACAAGCGACTGAGCTTCGGAATCTCATCGGCTGCGGAAATATTCCAAGAGACAATAAGGCAGGTGATAAGGCCAGTACAGAACAGCCTAAATTATAGTGATGACATCATAGGGGCCGATTCCGATTCAGGCCGGAAATCTCTCCGACCGAGCAGGACCCGGAGAGATTTCTGACCGAATCGGACTCTGGCAGTCCTACCGAACGAGTACGATGCGCACGCATGCAATCGGACTCGAGTCGGTCGGACTCCCATTGAAGTCAATGGGAGCCGGACGTATAACGCGTACGCGGGCTCCCATTGACTCAAAGGGTGCGAGGCGAACAAGGGTGCCCCCTACAGCGGGTACGCCTCGAAGCGACTCGCGGCGCACATGCACAGGTAGGGGGGACCCATGGGTCCCCCCTGTGTGCGACTCGTGCGGCTAGGCGTACAGGGGGGTCCGACACGCACCCCCAAAGTGCGGCTCCGACTGCTCTTTCGAGCCGGACGGCGCGAGTCGGTCGGACTGCTCGCGGCGCGCATTGTACTTGCCCGGCCGGGGAACGTCTCCATTGCGCGGTGCGAGTCGTGTCCGTGCGAGTCGGTCGGAGCGCTTCGGACCCGCGAATAAGTCGGTCGGCGATTTCGCGTGCGCTCGCATCGTACTCGCTCGGCCGGACGCACGTACGAATCGGTCGGGAAAGAGGGCTCCGAATCGGATCCGGTTAAGCCGAATCCGATTCGGTGCCCTACCGGCCGAGATCGGAATCGGCCCCTTAGTGTTTGGAAAAACAGACAAAGAACATGACATAGCTTTGCGTCAAGTGTGCACACAACTGGAGCAAGCGGGACTAACATTGAATGGAGACATGCGAGCTGGGAAGAGGGGAATTGGTGTTCTTCAGACACATCTTCTCCAAACAAGGAATGAGGCCAGATCCCAGCAAGTTAGAGACACTGAAGAACGCGAATCCTCCGACGGATGTCGCAGAAGTAAGATCATTTCTAGGACTTGCCAGCTACTGTGCTCGATACATACAGGATTTCGCCATGGTGAGCACACCACTAAGAGAACTGACCAAACAAGGACAGAAGTTCATCTGGTCACAGGAGTGCAACAAGGCGTTCGAGGAAATCAGGCATGCGGTGATGACTGTAGAACATCTTGCTTATTTTGACCCCATGCTCTGCACTGAGCTGACTGTGGATGCCAGCCCAATAGGACTAGGAGTGATACTAGCGCAGCATCTGCCAGGGAGAGATTCACCAAGGAAAATTGTCGCGTACGCAAGCAAAAGCTTAACAGAGATTGAGAAGGCATACTCGCAACCGGAAAAGGAAAGCCTAGCAGTGGTATGGGCGTGTGAACACTATCACATGTTCATCTATGGGAAGTCATTCACCATCATAACTGACCACCAGGCGTGGGAACGATCTATGGCAGCCCGTCGGCCAAAATGCCACCCAGGATTGAGCGCTGGGGCATAAGGCTGATGGACTACGATTTCACGATTGTGCACAAGCCAGGGAAAGAGCACAACCCGGCAGACTACATGTCGAGACACCCGTTACCGCAGACACAAGAGACGACATCGATGGCAGAAGAGTACCTCAACTTCGTGCTAAAGCAAAACACGCCGGCACCGATAACACTAGCGGAGCTAGAAAAGGAGACCAAGGAAGATGCCACGTTGCAAGTGGCCATGGAGACAATGAGAAGACAGAGATGGAAACACATCAATAATAACTGCACCTGGGGAGAGGGAGTACGCAAAGAAGAAATGCTTGCCCTAAAGAAGATAAACGAAGAACTGTCAGAAACAGAAACAGGAATAATGATGCGAGGAACAAGAATAGTGATACCACGCTCACTAAGGCGACAACTGGTCGATCTGGCTCATGAGTCACACCGAGGCATAGTAGCCACAAAGAAGCTGCTAAGGGAGAAAGTATGGTTCCCTGGCCTAGACTGCATGGTGGAAGACACAATCACGACATGCCACCTCTGTCAAACGACAGGACCACCAGCCAAACATGAACCATTACAAATGTCAGAACTTCCAAGAGCGGTGTGGACAACACTAGCAGCTGATTTCTTCGGGCCACTGGATACAGGCAGCTATCTGCTTGTGGTCATTGATGAGTACTCGCGATTCCCTATATTGCGACAGGTATCATCGACATCAGTGACAGCAACCTTACCGATACTAGATGACATCTTTGCAGCCTGGGGCTCACCCGAAACATTAAAAACAGACAATGGGCCCCAGTTCTCAGGAGAAGAATTCCGCAGATTCATGGCCTACCTAGGAATAAACCACAGGAAGATAACTCTGTTGTGGCCTCAAGCGAATGGCATGGTGGAGAGGTTCATGGGGAACATCAAAAAGGCGGTTCAAAGGGCGAAGCTGGCTTAGATATCAATTGGCCAAGCTCTGTTTCAGGTGCTACGTGACTATAGAAACACGCCCCATAACTCCACAGGAAGATGCCCTGCAGAGCTAGTACTAGGAAGAACAAGCAGGACAAGGCTGCCGCAAGTAGAAGCAATGTTGACACCAGAACACAGCAGCATTGAAGCAAAAGACAAGGAGGCTAAGGAAAAAATGAAAAAATACGCAGACGCCAGGCGACACGCCATCTCGTCGCACCTGAAAGAAGGGGGCAGTGTGATAGTGCGTCAAAGACAACAAAGGAAGTCTGACAGCATGTTCTCAAAAGACCCGCTAACAGTCACTAAAGTGAAAGGCCCAATGATCACGGCGGAGTCAGAACACCAAAGGATAAAACGGAACAGCTCACACTTCAAAGGACTGAAGGAGAAGAATGAAGAAGACCAAGACAAGGAAACAGCAGAAAGAGGAGAGTCGGAGCACGACAGAAAGGAAACGCACAATGGGGAAGGACCAGCAGAAGAGCAACAGCCGGAGGCCTGCCCAAGAAGAGTAGGCAGGCGGCCAAAAAGACTAATAGAAGAAATGTGATGATGGGAGGCACACCAACATGTGCCCTGGCAGACTTGCATCTATCTCTATCTTATCTGTTCTTATCTCTATCTACAGATCTCTGTGTTTCAACTTCTCGTCATTTCTTTGTGACAAAGGGGGGAGATGTAGTGACCTGGAGACGGGCACTAGGACCCCAGAGTGGACAGTGGGGACAAAGGAAACCGGACACCACATCCGGTCAGGGTGTGGGGCAGGAGGACAGTACAGAGGAAGTGGGGAAGAAGGAGAGACGTGTGCATGGGCAGGGGAGAAGAGAAAGAAATAAAGAAGCGATCTTACTTACCTGTGTCCTGTGTGTGTTTGTGGGGAACCAGGACACGACACAGGGGATGGACACATGGACATTGATTAGTTGCAGTTGTGACTCCTAGATTGCCGTTTGTTGCTCCTGGCTCTGCCTTTGTTACCCCCGGGCCTCAGAGGTGGTGACATCAGTGTTAAGGACACAGGGGCCCTCACCCTTGTGGCCAGCAAGGCTCCTCTCTTCTTGTTTTCTGTCCATTTTTTTTATATCATATCAATAATGAATACTAGTTCATCATTCACTGCCAGTGTAATAAAAATGGAGTCCAGGAGCTGTAACAGGACATTCACTGACAGTAGAGGTAAGTTAAATAAAATCAGTTAAAATGTATGTTATGTCCATTGGGGCAGGTGAGAGTGTGTTTGTGTGAGAGAGACTGTGTAAGTATGAGAGTGTTTGTTTCTATGTATGAGCATGTTTGTGTTTGTGAGAGTGAAAGCGAGTGTGAGTGAGTGGGAATGAATAAGAATGAGTGTGAAGCATGTTAGAGAGAGTGAAAGAGTGTGAATGAGAGAGAATGCATGAGAGTGAGTGACAGTGAATGGACATGACTATGAGTGAGAATGGATGTGTTTGAATGAGTGAAAACAAGTGATAATAAGGGACTAAAAGTGAGTAGAAGTGATTTTGACAGAGAATTTATGAGTGAGTGAGAGTAAGAGATAGAGTGAGTGAGAGTGAGTACACACAAATGAGGGAGAACAAGTGAGTCAGAGTCAGTGATATTAAGTGAAACTAAGTGGGAAAGTACATGTGAGTGAGAGTAAGTGTGAGTGAGAATTTATGAGTGAGTACAAGTGAGAGTGATTTTGAATGACTGAGTAAAAGAGTGAGTGAGAATGAGTGAATGCAAGTGATTGAGAATGAATGAGTTTGAGTGAGAATTAGTTTGAGTGAGTGAAGGTGAGCTTGAGAGAGAATGTGGTGTCATGCTTCCAAGTCTGCATTTGGCCATGGCATACAGAAGGTAATTCTTGGCATGCAGAGGCAACCATTGCAAAAGGCTAGCGCTGGTATACTAAATACAATTCTTAGCATGACAGGCACCTGTGACAAATATTGGCATTGCCATTCTAGAGGCAATACTTGGTATTTGGGGATACCTATGGAAAAAGACTGCCACTGGAATACTGGAGCACATTCTTTGGCATAGGGGACACCCATGGCGCAATGCTAGGACTGGTACTTTCAAGACCAAAGTGAATTAACGGTCAAATGAAGAATTGATCAACAACAACGCAAGAAAGCAAAAAAAACAACCAGGGAAAATTAATTACTTGCAAAAATGCATGCATGTACAATAGATTTAAGGTTGCTCCAAAAAGTGGAAACAATGTGACGCAAGTGCTCGTGCAGAGTGAACATGTGAGGGATGAAGGGACTGTACATCTAAAATTCAATAAAACATGAACGCAATGCTACAGCAGCCTTCAAGCTGCCTGCCCCAAATAAAACAAACAAATCCTCATTCAGAAGGCTTCTATAAATTTCATAAAAGTCCAAGGAAGATTATTGTCTTGGTGCAGACAATGGATATCGTCGCCATTTCAACCCAGATAATAGTGACAGTTTGAAACCATCTCATAGGGTCTTCATCAGAACGTGGGAAGGGGTAACCTGTGTGGTAGAACAGGGTGTGAATACATAAACTATGGCTGGTTCGGGATTGAAAAGATCATGTTCAGCCAGAGTGATGGAGACATTTCCAACACCATGAATATGCGCAAATGTAAATGGATTACCAACAGGATTTTTTGTTGTTTTTACTACTGTTACCCATATCCTGAGGGTATACACTCAAAATATCGAGTTTTAAATATCGAGTGGCAACAATATCGAATGCAGAATATCGAGTGGACAGAATATCGAGTGGACAGAATATAGAGGTTAAGAATATCGACATGAAGGTAAGTAAGATCGATTGTCAGAATATCGAAGTAAGTAATATCGTTAGTCATAATATCGTTGTTTAGTGTTTTAAGTGTTAGTATATGTGTTAAAAGTATATATTATTAATGTAATGTATGTTGGAATTTTTAAAAAATAATGATTTTTATGTTACATTATTTTTGCGTATTTTAGTTCTGTAGCGGGTTGTGGGTTTATAGGGGAATAAGGTGGGAAGTAATTTAATTATAATATATTAATTATGAATTTACTTGAAATAATTAATTATATGTAAATAAATTTTGTGTAAATATATTCCGTAGCAGGTTGTGGGTTTATAGGGGAATAGGGTGGGAAGTAATTTGAATAAAATTAATCAATTAATAAATATATTAATTGGTATTGATAATTAATTTATTGTTAATTATTAATTGGTAATTAATTTTTTATTAATTGATTAATTGATAATTATATTAATTGTATTATTTATAATTGGAGCGCGTTGTGGTTTTATTGGGGAATAGGGTAGGAAGTAATTTAATTGTAATTAACTAATTATTAATCCTTATTTATTGGTATTGGTAATTAATTTATTGTTCATTAATTTTTAATTGTTAATTAATTTTTTATTAATTAATTAATTGATATTTATAATAATTTTATTAATAATTATAGGAGTGTATTGTGGGTTTCTAGAAGAATAGGGGGAAGTAATTGAAATGTAATGGAGTATTTAATAATTTAAATTTTTGGGTATTGATAATTAATTTATTGTTCAATAATTAATATTTGTTAATTCATTTATATTAATTATTATTAATTGGTATTGATAATTTATTTATTGTTGATTAATTAATAATTGGTATTTAATTTATATTAATTGGTTAATTGCTAATTATATTAATAGTGTGAATTTTATGTGTAGTGGGTTGTGTGTTTATTTGGTAATAGGGTGGGAAGTAATTTAATGTTATTAAAGTAATTATTAGATTTTTAATTATTGGTATTTTCAAATAATTTATTGTTAATTTATTAATAATTTTTTTTATTTTTAAAAATTATTTAATTTATAAGTATGTTAATTTTTAAACTTTACGCTATCAAAAGCTTTCCCTACTGTTGCATTTTTTGGAGTGGGAATAGTAATTTTTACCCCTCCACTATCCAACACTTTCCCTACTGTTGCACTCTTTGGAGTGGGAATAGTAATTTTTATGCCTACGCTATCCAACACTTTCTCTACTGTTGCACTCTTTGGAGTGGGAATAGTAATTTTTTCCCCTACGCTATCCAACACTTTCCCTACTCTTGCACCCACTGGAGTGGGAATAGTAATTTTTACCCCTACGCTATCCAACACTTTCCCTACTGTTGCACTCTTTGGAGTGGGAATAGCAATTGTTTACCCTACGCTATCCAACACTTTCCCTACTGTTGCACTCACTGGAGTGGGAATAGTAATTTTTAATCACCCGCTATCCAACACTTTCCCTACTGTTGCACTCACTGGAGTGGGAATAGTAGTTTTTACCCCTACGCTATCCAACACTTTCCCTACTGTTGCACTCTTTGGAGTGGGAATAGTAATTGTTTCCCCTACGCTATCCAACACTTTCCCTACTGTTGCACTCACTGGAGTGGGAATAGTAATTTTTACCCTCCCGCTATCCAACAGTTTCTCTACTGTTACACTTGGTGGAGTGGGAATAGTATATTATTCCCATCCGCTATCAAACACTTTCCCGACTGTTGCAGTGACTGGAGTGGGAATAGTAATTTTTATCTACCCGCTATCCAACACTTTCCCTACTGTTTCACTCACTGGAGTGGGAATAGTAATTTTTACCCACCCGCTATCCAACACTTTCCCTACTGTTGCACTCAGTGGAGTGGGAATAGTAATTTTTATCCACCCGCTAACCAACAGTTTCTCTACTGTACTACTTGCTGGAGTGGGAATAGTAATTTTATGTTGTACGTTATGTGATGTTTTTAGCTTTTTTATATTTAATGTAGTGTAAAATATGAAATTTAAATAAAATATTTATTTTAATGTTTTAAGTTATTATATATAATTTATTTTTATATTTATATTAATGTTTTTATATATATATGTAATTATATTTTTAGTTATGTTTTTCATATTTTTTAAATAGAAATATTAATTATATTTTAATATTATTAAGTGAATATATATAAAGAAAGTAAAAAATGTATGTTTTTTTTTATTTGGCATTACATTTAATATTTATTAATTTTAACCTTTTTTATTAATTTTTAAGTATGTTTTACTTAATTATATTTATTATTTAATTAATTTTATATTACTTTTAATACATTTTAAAAAGTCGATATTTTGGCAGACTATATTTTTTTCTACGATATTTTGTACTCAATATTTTTGTACTTACCTGTTTGTAGATAGGAAGTCGATATTCTGGTAGTCGATATTTTGGTATTCGATATTCTGTCAGTGATCCATCCTGAGGTTTACTGGGACACCCCATTAGAAAGTAAAGTACTAAAGTACTGGCACATTGGCAGTAATTCCTGGCATAAGGGAGTACAATTGTGGCTATTTTGGGAAGAGGCAACCAAAAGGCTGGCACTGACATACTAGAGGTAATGTTTAACATAGGAGCCACCATGATATATTCCCTTGGCATAGCGTATTCACACCCTAATATAGGTGGAATCTAAAATAGACATTTGTGTTGTTATGTTAGTCCTGCAGTTATTATGGAACTTCAGTGATGTCAATAATTGTAATCAAGATCATGTTACATCACTTTGTGGGAAGATTTAGGGTCAAAGGTCATGATGATGTCACTTTTGTGATGTCATTCAGTTCACAGTGTGTGTGATGTCACTTCTGCTGTCCCTGACATTTTGGAGAATCGACGCCCATGCATGTCCAAGCCTAACCTTTGTTTGGACTCTCGGTACCATTGTCTGCTAAAATTCTCTGCTAGGTTGAGGGGGTCGCGCCAGTAGTCCCGCTGTTACAACCTAAAAATCACATTACCACCAGTACACAGCAGTACAAATACTTGTACACTGATCTGCACTTGGGCAAACCTGCCAAGTCTCTCGAGCACTTCAGACACCCTCATCAAGGCCCTCGCTAAATCTTGATAAGTTTCCATCTTTACATTGTTAGGGAAGTGATGCATACGTCTCCACCGTAGACAGCAGTTCAGGTGACCACCTCCGTCCAGGTCATTCGGGACAGGTCTGCACTTTCATGTGAAAAAATTCATGCATTCTGGGTGTTGTAGTCTTGTTTGCTTCATTTGAACTATTTAAATTAACACACCTGAAAACAATGATTTGTAAGTGAAAAGTTTAGGAGCGGAAAGAGTGTCTGTAATGACCTGGAGTAAAGTGATCATTCTACCAGAAGCACAGTATGTGTTTCTAATGGTAGCTGGAAGGGAGTCCCCCAGCCATTTTACTGCCTGCCTTTTTATTGTGTTGTAAACATAAGAGCGATATATACTCTGGGTATGTGCCCCCAACAGGTGACAATCATGGGATGGGAGGGGATTCTCGTATATGACTTGTTGCTGACAGGAGATGTGTGACTGACCACTGACCCAGATTTCAAAGATCCGCAGTGAGCAAACCGCTGGACGTTCATATGTAGTTGTAGCCCATCCAGTGCAGGAAATGAGGG
The DNA here is from genome assembly GCA_963921515.1 of Calotriton arnoldi. NCBI lineage: Eukaryota > Metazoa > Chordata > Amphibia > Caudata > Salamandridae > Calotriton > Calotriton arnoldi. The sequence goes on from CAWUFW010004208.1 coordinate 23,640, forward strand.
GGGACCCGCCAGATCCCAGTTCCAGCACATATTTCTGAGCCAGATCTAGGATCCGACTGATCCAGCGAAATATGATGAATTTGTCCTGGTGTCATTATCCAACAGCGGGACACTTTTTAGCAGCGCCTGCACACTGGCTGCATTTTGTTTGGAGCAGCAACCTGCAAGTGGCAGGGGGCTTTCTTATTTTCTCTTTCAGCTAGGGCAAAAACAAAGGCCTGATTTAATTGGTCATCAGCCCTCCTTTTTTTCTATTATCATCGTGGCTGGGAGTTATCTAGAGCCCCACACCAAGACTCTAATGCACTTGAAGGAAACAAAGGCACCTGCCTTGTTCTCACTTAACAAATACTTATGAGAAACTATGAGTTGGGGGCAGGTGTTTAACTTTGTTCAAACCTTCTCACCCATGTAAGATCTGCTTGCACTGTAAGAGTGCCAGATGTATCAGTGTGTAATTACACAACGATTTAAATGGCACCTACTTATTTATTTCTTAAATTTTTTATAACACTTCTGATCTCAGCGTCAAAGCGCTTTATATCACACACAGAGAGATAATAAATTGTACAAGTGTGTAAATCAATATATAGGGAATGTTATATAAGACAATGACAGTAGTAAGGTGTAGGTGTCACATATCTTTTATACTTGTAGACATTATATATTGAGTGCATGCGCGACAAACGTAACAGTAGTTGGTGTTGCCTGTACTAGCAAGACTTTATTACCACCCAAAATAACCCTTCTTTGCAAACTTCTAATAATAACAGATTGATAAAAAAATAAGGAACTAAACCCATGAATTACAGTGCTTAATTTGTGCCGGAGTTTGCTGATGCTTGGCACCAGGACATATTTAACTTATTTATTTCACCAGCACATATTTATGGCCGTCCACCACATGGTCGGAACAACGACTTGCGGAGGGGGCAGAAGGTGTTGGATTTAAAATCCAACACCTTCCCTACTGTTGCACATACTGGAGTTGGAATAGTAAATTATACTATTCCAACATCCAGCGCCCCCCCCCTAGAGCAAGTCATTGTTGCGACTTGCGGGGTAATGGTATGCGTTGTTACAACTCGGCCGTTGTAACGACCGTGTTGTAATTGCATGCGGGGAAAAGGCATGCGGAATAAAGTGGCATATTCGGCACTCTCAGTCTATTTTTTTTAATAAAAAAAAAGCATGTAAGCAAATTGTTTGATAATTCAATATACACATAAAAATAATAATAGCAGGGTGCTCTGTCCATTCTTCCAGCTCTGGATCACCTAGTAGAGTGCAACTTGTAACAGTTGTAGTAATGGTAAGTAGGTGTTGTTGGTACTGATATTTGGCAGCGCTGGGAGGGACCTGAGGTGGCACAAGCAGCAGTGGCCTCCTGAGAAATATCTTTGGCCCTGGCACTTATTATTTCACAAATTAAGCACTGGCTTGTGGTTTGCACACATCTCCTGGATGCAGATTAGTAGCGCACTGTGTGATATTAGAAGGACTGAAATTTATGAAGTGGAAGTAACACAAGCAATAACGCACTTACCTATCTACATAAAATACAAATCTGTGGTCCGCATGTTACAAGATGTACTTTGCAGAAGGAACATTAACTGTATATGCTATTTTGGGTCAGAACTGTGACTAGACAAAAGCACAGATCTCTCCAGCAAGCACACTAACCAATAGAGTTATCTTAACACAGCAGTTCCCAATCTATCCACCCCGGTGTGCCGTCTAAACTGGCCAGAGGCGCCGCAGACAGATGCTGTAAAAATTAATAATGTATGGCTAAGTCAGTCTTCTGTAAACTTTAAGCTCAAACTACATTTGCCATCAGCCCGGGCACGCTGAGACGCCAATGAATGCACCAGACTGAAAGGGTGTTTGAGCTCTGAAGCAGAAACTACTACACATTGGTAAGGGGGATTTTACGGCAAAATATAAATTATGGGGCCGATTCATAAAGGTAATCTGAGACAAAAGTCTAACTTTACGACTTTTGGTATTCACAGAAGTCATTTACGACTTTTGGTATTCACAGAGGTCATTTACGAGTCGTATCTTTACGTCCGCAGTCGGGGCGGAATTTCCGCACCCAATTTGGGCAGGGAAAAGGGTGTGGCCGGACACTACATTATATCCCAGAAAGGTTTGCTTCTTTGCATCATGGTACATGCAGTGTACAATTTGCGCTCCTCTCAGTGTTGACTCTGGTGTCAACACTACAGTCAACAATAAGGGGAGCGCAAATTGTACCATGATACAAAGGAGCAAACTTTTCTGGGTTATGATGTAGTGTCTGGCCATACCCTTTTCCCTGCCCAAACTGTTTTTCATGACCTCCTCTACCATTTATCACACGTTCCTAATGTTCCTTTTTGTAAAAATTGCATTCCAGCCCATTGTTTACCCTTCATTTGGCCTGAGCCAGAGAGTAATGCTCAAGCCGGAGAGTACAGCCCCAGCCGGAGAGTACGGCCCGGGTGCGGAGATTCTGGCCCGACTGAGGACGTAAAGATACGACTCGTAAATGACTTCTGTGAATACCAAAAGTCGTAAAGTTAGACTTTTGTCTCAGATTACCTTTGTGAATCGGCCCCAATGTTTTTTACCTCACAACTTTAAACCTGTTGGCCTGAATAGACACCGATAGAAAGTAGAATGGTTGCATCGCTCACGCACAAATTACGGCTGGTGTTTTTCAGTCATTTTGACTTGTGCTGCACACCAAATCGCTGATCTATGTTGCTGGCTGAATGAAAGCATCTCAGTCTGCTGTCAGTGGAGGTCTGTGCCCTGCTGAGCCTATCTGGTCAGGAAAGTCGGCATGCACGCCTCGTGGGCCAGAGGGGAGCGTTTGGATGCCTGGGGTGGAGGCGGATGGGAGATTCCAGCAAACGTCTAAAGAATGTATGTCACAGATTCAGGGTGTGATGCACGTACTATGACATGGACCAATTAAGGTGATTTTATCTTAACATCAGAGTCAAGTCCTTCCCACGAGAGATTGTATCCCTGTTTTAATTGGTAGCCGTGCAGGTTGAGGAAGATTTGGGTGTGATAAACTGCAGAAAGAGCAGACACTTCCATGCTAAACTCTTAACACTGGAGCCATGTAGTGGACAGAAGGCTGCTTTCCAAAAGGAATTTCACATGTGTGAAATTTAGCAGCATTCGGCCTAATGCTACAGTTCTACAGGTGGATGCTAGTAACTCTGTGTGGGCTGTCTGTACAGAGCACGCAGGGAACTGAGTTACTTCTTGGCACTTTGGTGTGGTTTTTGTAGCTTTTTAAAATTGCTTTCCGTAAAGTTGGTAGCTTTTTGAGAGGTTAATGCTGTTTTGTTTTGGTCTCTTGCCCTCTCTTATGAGAGTGCCAAGTTCTACCAATTTTGCTTTTGTGCATCACGACTAACTGGGTGAGAAATACAAACTACTATACACAGACCACTGAGTACTGCACCACTTCCAACTGATTTCCATGAATAGTGGCCTGTGTCCAAATTGAATTATCGGCCCAAAGGAGTCAGATGCAGTTTCCTTCTCCAGTAACCACTGATTCGCCCATTCCCTCAGCATCTGTAACACACGCTGGCATTTGCACTTTGACTTGGAAGCACTTGGTTTATTTCTAACCCATATGTATCTCGGTGACACATTAACTTTGCAAATTCTATTACTTCATCCATTCTGTCTGCTGACACTGCGCTTCCACCTCCAGCATGCAGGTTGTCCATAAAGCGCCCCACAGAAAATGTAGGTCTCGGTGGGGTTCTGCACAGTAGCGCAACACGCATTTTGGGCAACTTTACCTAATACATTTCTTCTGAAACTTATGGAGTCTGAACTTTTCTAACAAAATACCATTTCATCATTACTTACAGAGTGCTAGTTTGGGAACTTTAGGGCGCTTGAAGCGTTGCAAAAAGATGTCTTGTCTTGGCTCTGCCCAGCGAATTATTCATCCAGTGGCTTTTTGGGTGTATCTATCCATGTCCACTTGAGTGCTTGCATTGAACTGCATGACAAATTAATTGATGACTGTACAACTCTACGTTCACTCTACTCCTGCTGACATGCAGTGACCCATTAACATGATCTTGCGAAAGGTGCCAATGAGAATTATTTCTTTCGTCCCCTGCCCATCTCCCCCTCCACTTGGTTACCAGGAGTGAGCTCCACTGGAGGCAATTTAAAAAAAAAATAGTTTAAAAAAATTCAATATGCAGAACCCAGTGCTGGAGAGTATTGTTTCTGACTTAACCAATTAAAGTGTTTTATCAAACAATTGTTATATTTTTATTTTGTTACATCTTCATCGGCTTCATCCCAATTATTTGCAGGAAGAAAAATTTAAGAAATCCCGAGACCAGGCTTACATACCCCCACCCACCAAAAAAAAGTAACATAATGGGGAGCCACATCCAATGTCCAAGAGGTCAAGGGAGCTGCGGGTTGAAAAAGTTTGAGAACCACTGTCTTAACATTATTATTGCCCCCCCGCAATTCTCTGGGCACAGAAAGATCTCTGCAGCAGGGAACCCATAAGATATTTTAAAATGCAGCCTCTTTGTGCCAAATTAATTAAGAAGAATATATTTACTGTCACATTTCTCCTTATTGATAATTGCTTTACAGCATATTTTTTAAAAGATAAATGTACAAGTTGGGTGTCAGATTCCGCTTTACATGACACCACTCCTCATGACACCACCCACCTGTCATCTGACACACCGTGATGCCCAGTTTATGGGTTCTCAGAGTAAATTGTTTCCAATTCCAGCACAGAGCTCCTCTTGTTGCTGTACCTGCCTCCCTCAGAACAAGCTATCAGAAATCAACCAGCTTTTGCTTATAATACAATATATTTGTGGGCTAATTGATGTCCTCTTCTAACGCACTGTGCTGACTTTGAGTACCAAGAGATCATCTCCGTGGTGAACATGCACTTAATGAACAGCTATTGATGTAACACTCTCTGTGTAAGGAGAGGCATGGACACTTAAAATTAGTGTCCTCTTCTAGTACACATCAACTGGAAAAGAAAGCAGAGTCAAAGCCAATCGGTCTGGCTTTTTTAGAAGTGAAAATGCATCTTCACTGATTGATGACTAAACCGTAGTAAGGCATCTTGCTCGGTAAGAGCAGACGATAGTCTCTTCTAATTTTAGAAACTCTTAAACTTTTCTTTTATTTTTAAAACTCGTTCCTGTATATATGTGCTACCAGCTTTTTTAAATCGACAGGCAGCTGATCAAAACTCGGATACTAGCCCACCTGCAGACGCTTACCATCTTAGGCGAATCTTTTCTTTTTCCATCCGTATCTCCCCGGTCCACCGCAGCAGATAGTCTGCTGATTGAGTGGAGGGAGGTTCTGTGGCAAGGGTGACCAGCACTCACCTCTGCTGGGCCATCTCGTCGCCGCCATCTTGGTAGTGAGATGCTCTAGTCTCCCTCCACCCATCCAGGCTTCCGGCCATAAAGAGGGACAATGGCGTTGACGCACAGCGGGCGTGCGAAGGCACGACAAAGGCAAGCCCGTCTGCGCCCGTCCGCATCTGGATCACGCCCAGCGTCCATCCCCCTGGTCCTTCCTCACAAAACACTGCAGGCACCATCGGGTACTCGCGAGATACATTACTAGCACTGAGATTTAACACCCCTACCACAATCCCCTGTCATCTCCCCTGCTCCAACCAAACTGGATGTCCTAGACTTAAGTTTGTAAGTAAGCCAGCGTCCATAGGGGCAATTGGCCAGCCGCATAGGAATTGCACCAGCCCTAACAGCTCAAATATCTCCTGCATGCTACTGAACACCAGATCTTTAGTGAAACATCAGCTAGAATTCTCTGATCTAGTTCAAACACAGGACGCTGATGTGACGTTTGGAACGGAAACATGGGCAGATGCTAGCTCTGGCCCAGACATCGTTGCAGCCACCCTCCTCCCCCACGGATATGCCGTATATCGGCTGGACAGACAGTTAAAAAAAGGTGGGGGACTGGCGGTGTTCTATCGTAATCACTTTAAAACCACATTCGAACCATTAACCACCTCTGGTTTTGAGGCTTTAGCCTTCTCTGTACAGCCAGCGGATTACTGGCCATTAAGGGATTGTTAGTCTATCGTCCTCCGGGACCAAGGTGTGGCTTTGCTGACAAGCTCAGTATGTTAATGGAATCTTCTATCATTAATGAGAATTTCTTGGTGTTGGGAGATTTCAATTTTCACCTGGAAAAGGAAACTGACTCAGACTCCCAAAAACTGATTGCTGCAATGGACGCGTTTGGACTATCTCTAATCACCAAAGGTCCAACGCACAGGGCTGGACACATGTTAGATGGAATTTTCTCCAACTATGCTGCCATCACCCTACTTCCATCTCTCCCACTGAACTGGTCTGACCATTGGGTGGTTAAGTGGCTGATAAAGATCGAGGAATCCATCATGCATAGAAACTCCATCCAGCAATATTTGAGCAGGGCTTGGCATAAAATACGGCCAGCTGAACTGGGAGATGCTATTACCCCCGGTCCATGGCAACCAGGGGATAACCTGGAGCAAAGTGTTGAGAATTTCACACTTTGGCTAAACTCTGCATTGGATATAGTAGCACCAATCATCCAAAAAACCACAGTTAAGAAAGTATTGCAGCCCTGGTACAATGAAAACCTCAGGTTATCAAGGCAGGATTGTCGTAGACAAGAACAACAAGCATTGGCATAGCCAATAGGTCTAGCCTTCGGGGCCTTATAAGTGTTTAGCCAGAGCTATTGACTTTGCCAATGTCTTCAAGCTATGCTGTAGAGAAGTGTGGCTGCTGTGCGGCATGCTGAAAAGTTATAATAAAAAGTGTCAGAAGCATTTTTGTTACTTTATATATGACCAAGAAGGCATTATGTAAAACTGAACGACCATATTAAAAAAAGTATTTACAATAAAACATTTCCTCAGTTTTCTTTTGTTCTTGCAATGCTGGCAATGGTTGTTTGTTAAAGCTTTTTTTTTGAGGGGCATAAACAATCGGAGGGTGAAGGTTGGGAACTAGTACCTGTATTATAACACTAGCAGCGGCCAGACGCTAGGGAGAATCAACAGATGCCAGATTCCGAGAGCAGGCTGAGGTGGTGCTGAGTGATGCTGAGGTGGTAGTGGTGGTGGTGGTGACTGTTGCGGAGACGATGCTGAGGTGATGCTGAATGATACTCAGGTGTTGCTGAGTGATACTGCTGTGGTGCTGAGTGATGCTGTGGTGGTGCTGAGTGATATTGTCTTGGCGCTGAGTGATGCTGTGGTGGTGCTGAGTGATATTGTCTTGGCGCTGAGTGATGCTGTGGCGGCGCTGAGTGATGCTGTGGCGGCGCTGAGTGATGCTGTGGCGGTGCTGAGTGATGCTGTGGTGGCCCTGAGTGATGCTGTGGTGGCGGTGAGCGATGCTGTGGCGGTGCTGAGCGATGCAGTGGTGGTGCTGAGCGATGCAGTGGCGGTGCTGAGTGATGCTGTGGTGGCGCTGAGCGATGCTATGGTGGCGCTGAGCGATGCTGTGGTGGCGCTGAGCGATGCTGTTGTGGCGCTGAGCGATGCTGTGGTGGCGCTGAGTGATGCTGTGGTGGCGCTGAGTGATGCTGTGGTGGCGCTGAGTGATGCTGTGGTGATGCTGAGTGATGCTGTGGTGGCGCTGAGCGATGCTGTGGTGGCGCTGAGCGATGCTGTGGTGGTGTTGAGCGATGCTGTGGTGGTGCTGAGCGATGCTGTGGTGGTGCTGAGCGATGCTGTGGTGGTGCTGAGTCATCCTGTGGTGGTGCTGAGTGATGCAGTGTTGGCCCTGAGTGATGATGTGGTGTCGCTGAGTAAAGCTATGGTGGTGCTGAGTGATGCTGTGGTGGCGCGGAGTGATGTTGTGGTGGCGCTGAGTGATGCTGTTGTGGCGCTAAGTGATGCTGTGGTTGTGCTGAGTAATGCTGTGGTTGTGCTGAGTAATGCTGTGGTTGTGCTGAGTGATGCTGTGGTTGCACTGAGTGATGCTGTGGTTGCACTGAGTGATGCTGTGGTTGCACTGAGTGATGCTGTGATGGCGTTGAGTGATGCTGTGATGGCGTTGAGAGATGTTGTGTTGTGCTGAGTGATGTTGTGCTGGCTCTGATTGATGCTGTGCTGGCTCTGATTGATGCTGTGCTGGCTCTGATTGATGCTGTGGTTGCGCTGAGTGATGCTGTGGTGTTGCCGAGTGAGAGATAGAGTGAAGATATAATGCCCAATTAGAGAGGGTGGTGAGAGAGAAAGAGAGAGAAAGGGTGTACATAGAATAAAGAGTGGAGCGGGATAGAGAGAGAGAAAGAAGGGAGAGAGAGTGAATGAAGGAGTTTGAAAGAGAAACAGATAAAGGGGTGAGAGAGAATGAAAGGCTAAAAAAGATAGAGAGGGAGAGTTAATTAAGTAGAGAGAGAATTAGAGAGGGAGAGAGAGAGAAGGAGAGAGACAATAAGAGTGGGGGTGTGGAGTTTAAATAGAGTGAAGAAGTGACGCGGAAAAAGTAACCTTAAATATAGCTTTGTGCTTTGTGCGAATAAATATTTAAAAAAAACAGTGAGAGACAAAAATACTGGTAATTAGGCTGTGACTCCCAATATAAAACAAATAGCGATATAAGGTGAAATCAACCCACCGAAGCAATATTTCTAACTAGACAAAAAAGCTTGCATTTCAATGCTAATCGCTGTTGTTTTTCATGTGACTGTAGTCCAGGGCCCTCAGTTGGTAATGTGAGCTGCTGCTGCGATTGAAACATCAGAGTCCAGAGAGTTAATGAGCCATGACGAGGAAATGAGGAAGAGATAGGAAACCCAGATGCCAGCTGCGCGTGCACGCCATCGTGAACTCAAGCTGGTCGCCAGCCGAAAGCCAGTGTTTGCACTTCCAAAACCCGCTTACTAAAACTCTCGGCCAGACCAGCGCAAGCGCTGGTGCAGGCCGAGACCTAAAAATGGAGGAAAAATTATGAGGTGGAGGAGAAAAATATCTACAAAGCTAAACTAGCCAAGCATAAAAAGGTTATCCTAGCAGCAAAGACCGCATACTACACAGAGCATATAAAAGCAGCCTGTGATGCAAACAAAACCCTTTTCTCAGTATTAAAAAAAACTGGTAACACCAGCGAGCCCAAGTCATGCAGTCATAAATCAAAACTTTTGTGATGCACTGGCAAACTTCTTTCAAGAAAAGGTTGTTAATATTTTCAATAAAATTAGCCATGAAGAAAGCAGCCAATCGTCAGGATGGGCATGCTCTAACTGACCCGCCGGGTAAAATCAGCTTTTCCACCTTTAAGGCCCCCTCAGTGGAACAACTCACAAAGTTAATTCCACTAATCAAATCCGGTGCGCCACAGGATCCCTGCCCCCCTAGTATAATGCACATGATCCCTGCTCAAGTGGCACAATACCTGGGACAAATCCTCAATAACATGTTTGCAGGAGCGATTTTCCCCTCCCATTGGAAACTTGCCTCGATCCTCCCCCTATTAAAAAAAGACAATTTGAACACCCTGGACCCCAATAACTATCGACCTATTTCAAGACTCCCTTTTGCCGCCAAGCTGGCAGAGAAAGTTATGAATCAACTGCTCTCAGAATATATAGAGGAAAATTCTCTGCCGGACGATACACAACATGGGTTCAGAAAAAATCATAGAACAGAGTCTGCCCTGGTGGTAGCGACTGAGGATATATGAGAAGTACTTGACGGGGGGGGACGGCGGTGCTGATCTTGTTGGATCTCTCCGCAGCCTTTGATACGGTCAGCCATGAGATCCTGGCTGACCCTATGCGAGGCCTGGGGATAGAGAGCACAGCGTTGAATCTCCTGAAATCATTCATGGCAAATGGACAACATAATGTGATAATGGGCAAGTTTGTCTCTAGGCCTTTTTCCCTGCCCTGCGGAGTTCCCCAGGGCTTGGCACTGAGCCCAACTTCATTTAACCTCTATGTTACGCCACTCACGTCAATTATAAAAGACTCTGGTTTCACCTTAGCGTCTTACGCTAACGACACCCAAATTGTGGTGTCATTAGCAAATCCTGAAAACAATTCGGGTGCGGCATTCAGCCCATGCATGAGCAAAGTGAGCAACTGGATGGATTGCAACTGCCTGAAATTGAATGCCACAAAAACTGAGGTCATCATCTTCGGTAATAAACCCTCTCTTTGGACACCGGACTGGTGGCCTCTAGAGTTGGACTCATTGCCTACACCCTCTAATAAAGTAAAAAACTTAGGCTTCTTGGTAGACAGCGAACTGAAGTTCAAGGACCAAGTTAACATAATTACATCTGCCTCTTTCTGCTCTTTAAGGCTTATACAAAAGATCGAAACATTCTTGCCTCCCGAACTTCTGAAAATAATAACCATGGCATTGGTTCCCACAAGGATTGATTATTGTAATAGTCTCTACCTAATTCTTGCATCAGGTCTTTTGAAGTGACTCCAGACTCTGCAAAATGCTGCTGCTCGTTTCCTTTTCAAAATTCCCAAATATGAATCGGCAGCGGTGCCATCAGGAAGTTAAACTGGTTGCCAGTTAGACAACGCTGTAAATTCAAGGCCCTCTGTCTGGCATTTAAATCCTTGCACGGACTTGGGCCAGACCATTTTAAGAAGAAACTCAAATGGTATGTACCAGCAAGGACGCTTTGCTCAGGCTCTGCTAGGAACCTGATGGTCCCCCCATTTCGGAAGGCCACCTGAGGCGGAAAGAGGTTTTTCTGGACTACTGCGATGCTCTGGAACAGTCTGCCATTGACTCTAAAAACTGCCCCCTCCTTACTCACCTTCGGAAAAGCCTTAAAAACCTGGCTCTTCACACTGGATTAGAAGGCATTTTGCACACCTGCTCGACCCGTTGCTGACATTGCCGCTGCCCTAGTCGGATTTCTATAGCGCCAAGACGCCCCCAGGCATGAGTTTGTGCTTTATAAATTACATTTACATTACATTACATGAGTGTGTGGGTGGATGGCTGAGTGGGTGAATGTCAGAATGCGTTGATGGTTGGGTGAGTGGGTGAGTTTGCACATAAATGGATGACTGGATACAATGCTCAGTGGAGGAATAGATCAATGAATGAGTAAGTGGATGGATGATTGAATAAATGAATGTATGGACGGCTGAATGGGTGGAGTGCTCTTGAAGATCCTTCAATGGGCCTCAGTGCAGGGTGTGCCAGTTACAGAATACCTACACTATCATTCAGCCAGCAAGCACCCTCAGACCACTCCAACCTGTGTGGCCTTAGAGGCTTTTCTGGGCTCCAAACATACCTTTCAGGTGCCGCCCACAGCGCCCTCGCTCCATGCCGTGCCCCCATCATAAGCATCACCTACAGAGCCTGACACTCCCATTAACATCATCAATGCACCCTCTCCTGGCAGCTCACGGGATGCTGAGGGAGTCCTGGCCTAATTCTGTTCACAAGGCTCTTTTGCAAAGAGTCAAATCTTCACCAACAAAGTCAGGAAAAGTGGGGATTTTTTTCGTGTCTATCCAACGGAGGGATGTTTTTATGACTTTTCCCAAGTTTACTGAGGCAAGAGTTAACCACCGGCGACGCCCACAAATTGGCGGCTTCCCAGCAGCAGGATTTTCTGCCCATGTAGAGTAGGATATCCTAGAGTTGAGAAATTGCTGCCAAGGCATTCCTGGTGTGGGGAAAGACGAAGCAGGTGATAGGGGTGAGAGCTGAGCATGGGGTCTGGAGACTCCTTGGGGACCATGCATGGGTGGAGCTCAGAAACTGGACTTTGCTGAAGGAAGAGGGAGTTTCCAAGGCAATAATGCGAGACCACTGCCAAGTGGCACCCGTCCACCTACCCCCTCCAATGGCCACTTGCCTTACCGGGAATAGTTCCCCCTGATACAAATGGCCACTCAAGCTTTCCTGCTGCCCTGCTTTTTTGCAAAGCTCGCAAATTATTTTTATTATTATTTGTTTTAAATGTAGTAAGGTGTGAGTCAACAGATTTTCCAGTTTTGCCTTGCTGACATCCTCCCAGCTCTCCAATCGTTGCAAGGGTCTCTGGCACATCACTTGGCAAAGGGAGTTCTGGCAGGCAGTGGTTTTTTGACACTTGATGGGTGCAATGGGCAAAACTAAAGCACAAAAATATTTGTGCAGTGGGCTTAGCCCTTAGTATTATTATTGTCCCTTGCAATTCACTGAGCGGAGAAAGATCGCTGCAGCAGTGAACCGATAAGATATTTTAAAATGCAGCCTCTTTGTGATGAATTAATTAGGAAGAATAGATTTGCTGGCACATTTCTCCTTGCTGCCAATTGCTTTACAGCATATTTTTATGTACAAGTTGGCTGTCAGATTCTGCTTTTCATGACACCACCCCTCGTGACACCATGCCGAGTTCATGGGTTCCCAGAGTAAATTGTTTCCAATTCCAGCACAGAGCTCCTCTTGTTGCTGTACCTGCCTCCCTCAGAGCAAGCTATCAGAAATCAACCATCTTCTGCTTATAACACAATCTATTTGTTGTCTAATTCATTCCTCTTTTAACGCGCTTTGCTGGCTTTTAGCACCAAGCGACCATCTCCGTGGTGAACGTGCACTTAATAAGCAGCTATTGATGTAACACTTTCTGTGTAGGGCAGTGGTTCCCAAACTTTTTTGACCCACAGCCCCCTTGACCCATTGGCCATTGGACGTGGCTCCCCATTATGTTACTTTTTTTTGGCGGGTGGGAATGTGTAAGTCCGGCCTCTGGATTACCTCCATTTTTATCCCTCAAAATAATTGGTATGAAGCCTATGAAGATGTAAAAAAATAAAAATATAACAATTGTTTGATAAAACACTTTAATTGATTAAGTCAGAAACATTACTCTGCATATGGATTTTTTTAAAACTATTTTTGTTTTAAAAAATTGCCTCTAAAGGAGGTCATTCCTGGCAACCAAGTGGAGGGGGAGATGGGCAGGGGACAAAAGAAATAATTCTCACTGGCACCTATCGCAAGATGGCGTTAATGAGCCACAGCCTGTCAGTAGGAATAGAGTGAACGTAGAGTTGTATAGTCATCAATTAATTTGTCCTGCAGTTCAATGCAAGCACTCAAGTGGACATGGATAGATACACCCAAAAAGCCACTGGAAGAATAATTGGGTGGGCAGAGCCAAGACAAGAGATTTTTGCAACGCTTCAAGCGCACTAAAGTTCCCAAACTAGCACTATGTAAGAAGTGATGAAATGTTATTTTGTAGGAAAAAATTCAGTCTTCATCATTTTCAGCAGAAGCGTGTTAGTTAAAGGTGCCCAAAATGTGTGTTGCGCTACTGTTCAGAGCTCCACCGAGACAACAAGCACATGACCTACATGCCCGAGGGGTGCTTTATGCACAACCTGCATGCTGGAGGTGGAAGCGCAGTGTCAGCAGACAGAATGGACCAAGTTATAGAATTTGCAAAGTTAATGTGTCACAGAGGTACATTTGGGTTAAGCCCACTCAGAGTTACTAGCATCCAACCGAAGAACTGTAGCTTTAGACCCGATGCTGCTAAATGTCACACCAGGTGAAATTTGTTGTGGAAAGCAGCCTTCTCCCCACTACACTGCTCCAGTGTTAAGAGTTTAGTATGGAAGTGTCTGCTCTCTCTGTAGTTTATCACACCCAAAACTCCCTCAACCTGCACGGCTACCAATTAAAACAGGGATAAAATCTCTGGTGAGGAGGACTTGACTCTGATGTTAAGATAAAATCACCTTAGTTGGTGCATGTCATAGTACGTGCATCACACCCTGAATCTGTGACATACATTCTTTAGACGTTTTATGGAATCTCCCATCCGCCTCCACCCCAGGCATCCAAACGCTCCCCTCAGGCCCACGAGGCGTGCATGCAGACTTTCCTGACCAGATAGGCTCAGCAGGGCACAGACCTCCACTGACATTAGACTGAGATGCTTTCATGCAGCCAGCAACATAGATCAGCGATTTGGTGTGCAGCAGAAGTCAAAATGACTGTAAAACATCAGCCGTAATCTGTGCGTGAGCGATGCAACCATTCTACTTTCTATCGGTGTCGATTCAGGTCAACAGGTTTAAAGTTGTAAGGTAAAAAACATAATGTATATTTTGTCATAAAATCCCCTTTACCAATGTACAACAGTTTCTGCCTCAGAGCTCAAACACCCTTGCAGTCTGGTGCATCATTGGCATCTCAGTGCGCCCGGGCTTATGGCAAATGTAGTTTGAGCTTAAAGTTTATCCAAGACTTTGACTTAGCCATACATTATTAATATTTACAGCATCTGTTTGTGGCGGCCCATGTTAGTTTAGACGGCACACCGGGGTGCTGTGGCTCACAGATTGGGAACTGCTGAATTACAGGGACGTTATAGTTAGGTGCAGGGAAACAGATAAAAATGTCCACTCCCAGCGAGCGGGAGCATTTGTTCCTGCTCCCACCAGCTGGGAGTGGACTTACTGTTTACTTTCACTTGGCGAGAGCTCTAAATTGCTTCTGTCAAGTGAGAGCAAACATAGATTTCCCTTCCAGCACTAGTGCAGGCAGGGAAACTGCTATGTCCTGGGGGTGGGCACCCGAGGACATAGCAGGAGTCCAGCCCTGGGGGATAGGGTCCCCAGGGCCAAATGTGGCCCAGGAGGGGCCCATGCAACCCCTCCCTAGTATCAGCTGGACCCTCGGGAACGGGGTGCATGAAGCCAAAATAGGCCCAGGAGGGGGGCCACATGGCCCCCCTTCCATTGCTTACGCCTGGGGAGGCAGCCACATGCGCCCCCTCCCCTATTTAATATAATGTTATACCCCCGGAACCTGGCCGACCCAGGGGGGGCAAATTAAAAAACAAGCGCAGGAGACCGCGCTTGTTTTGTTTCTTTAATTTTTGCGGTGGATTCGTGGATCATCTGCGAATTTGCGGGCCCGCTGCAAATTCACGGCAAAATTAAAATGTTTTTGGGCCCAGGCCGGGGACCTGTGGGACCTTATTCACAGGCCTAGGGGGTCAGGGTATACCTACCCTGCCTTCTTCCTTTTTTTTTACCTTTTTGCTTGGGACTCGGGATTCCGAGTCCCAAAATGGCTGCCAACACTTCCTGGCTGAAGTGTTGGTAACCAATCAGATCTCACCATGAGATCTGTCAGATCCGCAGAGGATGCGCATCCCTAGATATAAATGTTCTTTTTCTTTAATACTTCCAAAACTACTGAACGGATTTACTCTGAATCACAAAAAGGGCTCTTTCAGAACCAAGAACGAGCTTTCTCCCAAATTTGGTGTAATTCCGTCCACGGTTCAGCCTATAGTTGGTCCCTCCCTTTTTCTCGACCCTTGCTTGGCGAATCACCCTGAAACTTTTTAGACAGCAGCTGAAGTGATTGGCCTACTAGTTTGGAAAATATCGTGAAGATTCGTCAAACGGCGCCGAAGTTATTAGCAAAACAAAAAATGCTTTGTCTGTGAGAATAAGGTCATAACTATATTTAGGTAATGCATGTATATATACATTACTTAGTTATATATATATGCAACCAGAAAAGAAAATGAGGAAGCCAAGTTTAAAAGTTCCCTGTGTTTATTCACAAGTAGAAGTGGCAACATGCTTGTTCTTATCATAGTCCTGAAGCTTTTCGGCTCCCATCACGAGCCTTGTTCACAGGTGCAGAAATGTTACTGACTAGAGTGACCTTGGGATTTAAAAGCCCGCTGCCATGTGCCCCAGTAGTCCTTCAATAATACAATAACCAGCATGCACTGCAAATATAATACTGAATTCTCAACGCATTAGCAATGCATATGTATCCAGGTTAAATGCCATCAAAAGCACTGCAATGGCTTTGTTGTTCAAATGAGGCTTTGCTGGTAACATAAAGTGACTACATGCATTAAAATATGTCAAATTAATTTCCTCACACAAAAATGCCCCTGAAAAGTCATTTCGGCACAAGGGAAAATATTAATATTTTATATCATAATTTGTAAAGGGAAGTAATTTGTGGGTTCAGGGGTGGGTAGTGGTAAAGGGAGGCAAGGGTAATATTGGGGTATACAGTTGGGTAGTGATAAAGGGAGATAAGGGTAATTTTAGGGTTTAGGGGTGATGTGGGTAAAGGGAGGCAAGGGTAATTTTATGGTATAGGGGTGGTTAGTGGTAAAGGGAGATAAGGGTAATTTTAGGGTTTATGGTTGGGTAGTGGTAAAGGGAGGTTTAGCTTACCTTACAGATACTTACGATGTGTGGTAAAGGCATCTGCATGGTAAAGGATGTGTGGAAAAAGCATGCACGGTAAAGGCCTGTGTTGTAATAAGTAGGTTTTATTGCTATGAAAACATGCAAAGTCAATAAAGACCATCACATGCATAAAAAAAGTTAATTAAAGAAATAAATATTAATAAAAGATAGTGCATATTTACATCGAACAGGTTTCTGTGATTATTCATGCTTTAAAATGTAAAAGGTTCATGAATTCTGAGCTCAATTAAATGAGTATGCTCAAATGTCATGCACTGAGACTACTTTTGTCCTGTCGTTAAGCATAGATTTTATAAAATTGAAATTCAATCATAAGTTTGCAGGAATCAATAAAGACCGTCATATGCTTAATAAGTGTTAATAAAAGACAGTGCAAAATTGCATCAAAGGAGATCCTGTGATTGCCCATGTTTCAATTAAAAGTTAAAAAGTCCACATGTACTGAAATGAATGACATGTGTATGCTCAAATGACCTGCACTAAGCCTACTTTCGTCCTGTGGATGAGCATATATTTGATAAAATTGTGGTTTAGTCTTACTTTTGCGGCATTCAGCACCTTCATGACGGCTTGCCTGCAAGTCTGGACTAGGAGCTGATTAAACAATGGACGAAGCATCGAGCGCCGTTCTTTTAAAAGTGCCAGAAAAATGCCTAAGACCAGTGGCAGATCCTCCGCTAAGGCGGAGGAGTGTCGCCCCACTGCTCGCGGAGCAGTGCAAAAAAATTAAATGATAATAACAGAAGTTATTTCTGTTATTATCATTTATTTTTTTCGGTCAGGTTGGGCGGGGCTGGGCTCCCGTGATGTCCGGGAGGCGGAGTGGTTGCTGCACACTCCAAAGTGCTCATGAATGCTTGGGGCGGCCCACTCGGGCCGCCCCAAGCAGTCATGCGCACTTAGCATATTCCTCACCAGGCTGCATTACACAGTCTGTTGCAAAACATGCAAGCCCTCCCAGGTCCCATCTGAGTGCCGAGCAATGACGCTCAGGCCAATCACAACAATGCATTGCAGCGTTGTGATTGGTCAGGGGAGGAAGCCTGGGAGCTTCCTGGTTCCGGAGGGACAACATGACGGAAAAGAGGCAGCTGCGGACTCGGCGAGAATGTAAGTAAGTTTTATTTTATTTTGTAATGTCACCCCCGCGTGACTCCTCTTCTCCCCACCCCTCCACTTTCGTTTACTGCCAGCCGCTACTGCATAAGGCATGCAGTAGAGTTTCTTTGGTTGCCCCACAGAGCCTGCAACTCAGGTCGCCATTAATTTTCTGCCACGGTGGAGAGCTAGATAAAGCGGAGTAAATGCCAAACCTATGCAGTATGAATTTTCTTTTTAGATGTTTTGGAACACTAGTGTCAAAGTATGGTTGTGGCTTTAAGATTGGGTAAGTGTTTATAATTTGCCAGACGTTCTTTCGTTTTGCTGTTAGATCCTTCTCTTCTAAATAGGATTTTGTGCGATTTACTTTGTTCAGAGCTTTTATAAATCTAGAGCCCAGAGGTGATTCACCCGTATCTAACCTATGGATTTCTCCAGGTAGTGTCTATGGGGCAAAGCTGGGCTCGCTGTAGAAATCTGTAGGCACTCCTACTGTCTAAATCCTTTTTGAGTAGGCCAAACCCTGGTCGAACCTGGGCCTAGGCTGCATATTTGGGGAATCCAAAGACTTGTCTGTAGGTTTGAGCACTCAAACAGTCCAATAAAGTGGTGTATCTACATTATTTCTCTTCCGTAGGTAATGACAGATATCAACTTAGCTCTCATAACCTCCAGCAAGGGACTGAGTATTGGGCTACATAATGACTTTAATAGTGAAGTAAATGGCGTCCTGAGTGCCTATGTTTTAGATTTCATCGATTTACCCTGAGGCATGTAGGAGCCCATGCTGTCTATAATGACCCCCAGATATTTGTACTGCGGTACTGTTTCTAATTTCTCACCATTGATATACCAAGATCCCTGGATGTTAATTTATTTCCAATTTTTAGGGTCTTTGTTTTTTACTACTAGTTTATTGTTGGTTGAATAGATGTGGAGGGTTTCCAGAAGCCTTTGAAGGTTCTCCTTAACAGTAGTAGATCATCTTCATATTGTAGATTTGATGGCCACCGGGCGAATATAGATGCTTACAACGCATGCGATTATATCGCATGCCATTACAACGCGATCGTTACAACGACCGCGTTGTTAGTCCGCAATAACATTACATCGCAAGTCATTACAACGACTTGATGTAGGGGGCGCGCTGGACTTAGGAATAGTATTATTTACTATTCCTACTCCAGTTTGCGCAACAGCAGGGAAGGAGTTGGATTTTAAATCCAATACCAGTGCGCCCCCTACAGCAAGTCGTTGTAATGACTTGCGATGTAATGGTATTGCGTACTAACAACGCGGTCGTTGTAACGACCGCGTTGTATTGGCATGCATTGTGGAGACAACATTGTAAACGCTGTTTCCCCCACCGGGCACCTAGTTTCTGGGCATCGGCATGTGTTGTAACAGCATACAAGCTCTGGGGAGTAGAGTTTCCAGGAGATTGTGAAGTCGGCCCTGCTGTTTGCTCCAGATATGAGGACTAACCAATGGAATCAGAAATACTGGAACTTATTCTGCAGGTTAATCTACATTTCCCCCAGAGTAACCAGGTGAAATGAGGAAGCCGCAGTCTCCGGGTTAAAAAGTAATTGAAGGAGTGATCACGAATTTTGAAACCCAGACATGGCCAGTAACTCTGAATAATGATAGGTCTGTCGCTTTCTTTATTTTTGGATGGGGCACCCAGTATGCAGCCATTGTAGGAGCCAGTCAGGTTGCACACTCCCGCCATATGCTTGATTTTCATGTTTCTTTTCTTTAAAAAGGCAAATCTTTAGGGGCGTGACCAAGCCAAGCATGGAGTAGGCACTGGTTTTGCTAAGCTCCTCTCCGCCTCGACCCTGAAAAGCATTTTCAGTACCCCACGTCGGAACTGAGACCTTAGTCAGGGGTGGAAAGAGCAGAGGGAGTAGCCGGTGCCGTTTTAACAGCATTGTAGGCTCGCAGGCAAAGCAGTGCACTGGGCTCTACCTACACAACCACTCACAGGAATAAAAATGTTTAACGGAAAATTAGTGTTAAGTTCTGGTCTGCATGGGGCCACTTTGCTCATGGGGCCCCCGGGCAACTGCCCAGTGTGCCCATGCGTGGAGATGGCATTGGGAGTATCGGGCCACATAGACCGAGTGACATCATCCCAGCAGACCCGGCCGAGGAGAGGCAGAGAGAGCGGTCCAAAGAGAGACCATATTGGAGAACAGCCACCATCTTAGGTGAGGCTCTCAGGCCTGAGACCATGCCGCCCTGGCGGCGCATGAGGGATCTAATGAGGCACAACAGGGAGTGCGCTTGAAGAGCCCGAGGTTCTAGGTAGCGGTCCCGCAAGTAGGAAGCATGCTCTTCTTGTTGCTCAGTCACTGCCCTGGGAGCGCTCCACCGCCTGGAACAGTACAGCATTACTAAACCAGCCCTACGATGCTCTGAACTGCCACACATGGAATAACAGGGCTGAGCCACCTGGGGACCCGGAGACCACAGGGACAGTTGGATCCCTCTAAGCCCACTGAACTCTAGCTGCCGATCTGGCCACTGAGCCTCCTGCCCAGCAGTGTGTGGGCACATTCTAGGAACTCTGAAACTGAGGCAGCAGTGATGCGCGGGACCTGAGGGGGTCATGTGTGAGTGCCAGCCAGCGCTGCCTACACCTTGGAGATACTGTATTGGTGAAGGAAAGAACCGGCAGCCTGGGAGGCCGAAATAATGAGGGTGAACCTTGACAGTGGGCCAGTAGGGGGCCTCCCCGCCCGGATTCAGACTGAGGTGAAGAGGGTACTCATGAGGGACCATTGACAGCACATTAGTCCCACGGAGGAGTAACAGATCCAGAGGGTCAGCCAATCTAATTAGAGGGGGCGGCCTGACGCATCCAGCCCCTTCACTGCCTGGGTCTTTTCTTATGCCATTAAACTTCAAAGGGTGTGTGACAATGGACAACAGTACCTCCTAAATAGCTACGCGGAATGTCCACAGAGTCAGCTGAGGCCAGCTGAACATTACCCCCACTGTGAATTGAGTAACCACGGATACGGAGTTGGTCAAGACCCCTAAAACTCCCTCCAATTGCACTATGCTCAAAGGCTAGCCCCAGAAGTAGAGCTCGGTGGCCGAAATGTGGACCAAGGGTGCAACCAGCGAGGGGACCTGCAAACCATCAGACTCAACATCAGGACCGTTGAAAAGGCAGATTTGTCTCTAAAATCTGATCTGAAATAGGCTCGCTCAAGACTAAGTTTAAGTCATGCTTCCGTGATGAACAAAAAGAGGTCAGTGAACTGGGTGAATGAGTGGATGATCTGCAACGCACCTCAGACTCTTGGATCGAGGATCAGGAGATGCTGAGGCAGCGACTCTTAGCACTGGAGGAACAAAATATCGAACTACAATTGAAACAAGAGGATCTCCAAAACCGCAGCCACAGGAACAATATCTACATCACGGACATCCGTAGGGGAGCTGAGCGGGAAGACATGATGGAATGTGTTGCTGACCCACTGCAGGCAATCAGAGGCAACACCTCCCTGCCTCCAACCAGACTTGAACGCGGACATAGAGTGTTTACCAATGTGCCTGGCCCGGGACTTGAACCAGAAAGTCTCCACTACTTCAAAGAGAAGGAAGCCATCAAGAGCGCCACCCATGGCAATTCAGACCTAATCTTTAATGGAGTGACGATCCAATTCTTCCACGACCTTGCACTTACCACCGTCAGGAAATGCAGAGACTTTCGCCCAGTCACAGAGGTCCTGAAGGAACTCAACATCAAATACCAATGGGGTCACTTCTTCAGATTGATCTTTCAATGGACGGGAGACAAAGAATGTCCCTACAAGAGGCAAAGTCAATGTTGGGGATCCCCCCGATGCCGGCGAAGGAGGACAAGACCCAATACGATCAGTGTGAGAAAACGGAACACCGTCCAGCATTCAAACTTGCAGGATCAGTTCCTCTGACGACACCAAGGTGGATGTGATCTCTCACTTCATGAAGATGAAGCAAGACTCCTTGACACAAGAGAAATCCCCAGCGGGAACTACCCTCGGAGCAGGCCTAAATTCATAGTGTACTCTCAAAGTTCTGACTGAGACTCTATGAGGGGCCAAAAGGAGAACGAGCCGGGAGGACTCTGGAGTACCCCTGTTTTGCTTACTACCAGACCTGTGGCTCTTTTTAATAACTTGGCACCCCCAACGCTGAGTTAACTCTTACCATACAAGGGGCCACACCCCTAGTTGTGTTGAGACTCTACTCCACGATTCGAATGGGAAGATAACCATGGTTAGGCCCTGGTGGCTTCTTCGGACTTTTAGTTTCTTATTTCTCCTCTGGTTCTTTTCCTTTCACCGGGGAGGGACGCACTGGGGGAGCGTTTCCAAAGCATGACCCAGCTGACATTGTTTCCAGACACTGCCCTAGCATTGGCAAACTTCTATCCTCCCATAACAGTCTCTAGTGCCCCACACACGTTCAAGCCACTTACATTGACGTGCTGGACCTAAACTCCTTAAACAAGCATAGGCAAGTCTGGAGATAGCATAGCCAGCAGGGCCCTAATGTCATATGTCTCCAGGAAACACACCTGTTAAAGGCAGAATAACACTGCATGTGCCACCGACTATACCCTCATCCATTTTGGGCATCCCCTTCTAACAAAACTGCAGAAGTTGTGATCCTATGTAAGTCTCATATGGGGTGCGCACCCACCTCTATAGTCAGACACCCAGAGGGCAGATTCCTAAATCTCACCTTCCCAAAGGGAAGCTCTATGCTCCAAACACCTCTCAAGACACGTTCCTACACACCACACTGAAGTAGGAATTTCGTGATGCCGTAGGAGACATTATAGTGGGAGGGGACCACAGTCTAGCCTGAAATCTGAACAGGGACAGAAATGTGAACACATACCAGGGAATGGGAGCGATGTCTGCGCTCCCAAAAAAGGAGATCACATAATTGGGATTGGTGGACGCGTAGTGCGAACACCCAAACCTCAGATATTACTCCATTTACTCACACATACACTCCTTGTACTCACGCATCAACTATATTTTCATTGCCCACTCCCTCCTCATAACCCTAAAGTTGGTCTTCCTTTATGACATATACAAATCTGACTATGCCGATGTAGATCTCAGGTGGGGATTGGGGCCACACTCCCCACGACGACCCCCATGCTGGTGCCTATACCCCCAAACACCAAGATACCTGGTGAATAGGGGTATGATCTTTGAAGCTATAAACAACTATTTCACTCACAACTCCACCTATGATGTCTTAGCCCACACAATTTGGGGCGCATTTAAAGCCACTGTAAGTGGCACTATTATGACTGTTGAAATAGGCAGGGCCAGAGAAGTGCATTTAGTGGAGCAATCCCTCACCTCGGAGATAAAAGAGTTAAAACCCCAAGCTAAACTAAACCCCTACAGGTGTACTCAGAGGAAGCTGGCAGTTGTGAGAGGACAACTAAAAATGCACAGGACCAACGATGCAGAACGCACACGACTCGCAATAGGCTTGCGTTTCTACTATAAGGACGACAAACTAGGCACTCGGCTTTCTTGTAAACCCAGAGTTCAATGAACTAAAATGCATTTCCCACATGTCAAAACAGAGTCCGGCACCTGCCAGCCAGCGAGAAAGAATAGCTTAGAGGCCTTTTGTAACTTCTACCACACTCTCTATAAACCAGACACCGAAGACCCAGAACGTAAACGGCAATATCTGAGTCGTTGCGTGTGGGCCCCCATTCCATCCGACTATAGAGAATTAATAGAAGCCCCCATAGATGCAACTAAGCTCTGACAAGTGATCAAAGCAATGCCAGATGGCAAGTTGCCTGGCAGGCCCGAAAGTTCTGCCACTTGTGTTCTACAAAACGTTCTTGGTGCCCCTGCAGGATCACCTGCTCTTCCTGTTCAACTCCTTCTCAGAGTACAGGCCGGGCTAACGTCATCCATGTGTGAGGCAGGAATTGCCATAACAGCTAAACCGGGTAAGGACCCATCTGATTCCTTGTCATACAGAACTATAGCACTGTTGAACATAGATGCCAAAATGTACACAAAAATACTGGTCATGAGTTTAGAACCCCTTCTTCCGGGCCTCCTGGAATCGGATCACATGCACAATAGACAGGGGGTGGATAACATTTAATGTCAAACTCATCTAGTTGAAAAAGTGCACAAAAGCGAAATCCCAATGCTACTCCTCTCGCTTGATGCAGAGAAAGCAGGGGCGGCTCCTCCACTAGGGCGGAGGAGCGTCGCCCCACTGCTTTCTAGCAATGCAAGAAGCAGAAACATAAAATGGTAATAACTACCATTTTATGTTTCTGCTTCTCGCACTGCGTGAAAGCAGAAGGGTTTGGTTGCGGGCGGGTGGGTGGGCGGTGCTGCTCTGCGAGCAGGGCTGGGCAGGAGGGGAGGAGTGGTGTGCCCACTCCTGATTGCGCATGACTGGTTTGGCCGTTCCTCTGGGGCCGACCAAACCAGTCATACGCACTCTGCCCTTCTCCAGGCAGGCTGCAATGCAGCCTACATGAAGAACATGGCCGGGCCATTAGCCCCTGGCTGGGCGGCGTCCTGACCAATCACAATGCTGCTTGCAGCATTGTGATTGGCTTAGGGGTGGGAGCCTGGATGCCTGCTTCCTGTTCCTGCCAGAGATAGGAGAGCAGGAGAGCAGGAGAGGAGCAGAGACGACGCGGGACTCGGCCGGCGGGAAGGTAAGTTTAATTTTTTTAAATTATTAAATTAAACACCCCCCGCACGACCTCCCTCCCCGTGTGACCCCCCGCAACCCCACACCTACGAGTCATGATGGCCGCCACTGAGAGAAAGCCTTTGAACATGTGAGCTGGGCTTTCATCCAAGCAGTGCTCAACAAACTCCATCTCGGACAAGGTATGGTGGGGAAAATCATGGCAGCCTAAACAAACCCCATGTGAATAGATGGTTCACAGGGTATGCACCAATGGGAAACAAGCAAAAAGAAACAATTTTACTACGGAATACATTTGAGGATTCTCTCACCATTTTACTACTTTAGATTCGGTCATTCCAAAGTGACATGATTTTTTTACATAGTATGTTATTCGATATGAGACAGTTAGGTTGGCTCTCTTAGAGGATAGCTCTAAGAAATGGCCAACACACCAATCACCAGGAACTCCGGACTTTACACCAGTCTTGTGCCCATGAAGAGGTCATACAGAGTTCTACAATCTACCCCCCACCCCACTCTGGCAAAGCTGTGCGGCAAAAGGCTGGTGTTAAGTCCAGAGTTGCTGGTGATTGGTGTGTTGGGGGATGAAAATTAAGTGTATCCCTTTCTTAGAGCTATACACTCCCATATATCTAAAACTGTTCTGGTTGGGGTGGCAGTGTAGGCGCTCTTAGGGCGTGTGTGCTGAGGTAGCAATGCTAGGTCCCAGAGAGGGCAGCAGGCCACTGCTCGGTCCATATGGAACCAGTGTTTTTCTCTTGCCTACACTACTCACTCTAAGAGGTAGTGTAGGTGAGCTGTAGGTTAAATGATGCGGTTTGAACACAAGTGTTTCACCTCTAAGAAGCTCAGGGCTCTACAACTCTTTGACCGCTCATAGTTGAGGCGACCCCCTGACAGATGCTAAAATCCTCAGCACAGCACAATTCCCTGCTGGGGTTGATTTCACATTACATTGCCATCCCCAGGAGACCACGTCGCCAACACCTCCTCTATAGGCCTAGGGTACATAGAGCCTGACACCCACCACCCACCCTCCTCTCTGAGCATTACAAATCTTTATCTGAAGCCCATGATGATAAAGCAACGAACACCCACTACATCTCCCAAACTTCTCACCACTAACCCTCCTCCTCCACTCTCTCTCCTGGCAAGGAACAGCTTACCGCTGATGCCCCCTCTGTTCTTACCACGTTCCCCCCTCCTGGTATAATTTGCTTTTTGGGTTGTTCGGGCTCGGGGGAAAGGGGTAAGTTCTTTGTTTTCGTCTTATTCTGTGATAAAACAAATGGGACACTAAAGCACATGTGGACTTTTGCCTAATATGAAACAAAAAGGCAAATCTTTAAAGCAGCATATCTTGGACATCGTAGGGCTTGTGTTGCTCCTAGTGGCCAGCCACTGCCAATAGGAGCATTATTCTTTAGGCTTCTTGGTCCATAAAGAGGCGTTTTTCCAGTGGAGCTGGATTTTCTGGCTCCCTGTACAAGACCTTTTCCCTGCTTGGCTCCTGGTGCTTTTCTCCTGTTGGTGTAGGCATGTTGTTTAATCCCTATGCAACAAGCCAGCAAAACACCCTTCTTGCTGTACTCTCCAGGCCCCAGAGCTTCCTGTCTTCTTGAAGGGCACCCGGGTGGCAGTGGAGCCCAGAGTCGGTCCAGCGAGATTCCAGGGGAGCCATCCAAGTTCCTCTGCAGATTCATTCAACTGTTCCTCAGGCGACATAAGGGATCCTGCACCACTGGCCCTGATCAGTTGGAGTCAACGTCCTTAGGCCATCCTTGCAGGGCATCAGGAGCTTCTCCTTCCATTTGGGCTTTCTCTTTTGTCGCTCCCAGGTCCAGGGTCTTCTCATTTGCCTCTCCCTTGTGCAGCTGTTTTTAAGTTGGGGTGTTGAGGTTTATGGGCCAGGCACTCCTGGCCAATCCTAGGATGCCACATCATCCATCCACCCCTTTCCCAACCCTCCTGCACAGCATTCTGGGACAATCCAAAATGGTGACTACAAGTTGACTTTGCTAAGAGCTCCTCTTGGAGTCTCATCTTACCTGTTGTTGATACAACTGCTGGATCCCTTCCCACCAAAAATTGAAAGGAGGGCCTCTCCTGGTTGGGTCCATGGGCCTGGGCTTCTTCATTTGTTTCAGTGGGCCTGGGTTGTCCTAGCCTAAGTGCAGTGTGACAAGGAAGGTATCAGAAG
This sequence comes from Calotriton arnoldi, assembly GCA_963921515.1. Lineage (NCBI taxonomy): Eukaryota > Metazoa > Chordata > Amphibia > Caudata > Salamandridae > Calotriton > Calotriton arnoldi. The sequence goes on from CAWUFW010004208.1 coordinate 49,948, forward strand.
CAGATTTCCTCCCCACTTTTCCTTTCCCAGGAACTGGGTCAATCACTGTTAATTGTCCTTTTGTGTGGGGAGGCCTTTGATCATTTGGCTGGGGAGCAGATTAATTATCTTGGTCCTGTAGGGGGACAATGACCTGGAATCTGATTATGAGCTGAGCTAATGACATATGTCAAATCATGAAGTTTGTGTATGTAGAATACTGGGGACTGAAAAATCATACTTGAGGTGCATGTTTTACCCCAGATTGATACCTCAATATACTCTGCTGACCTAAGTAGTGCGAAACTGTGCTTTAGAGCAGATTTCATGTATAATACAGTGAAAATGACTGTAGATCTTCAGTAAGCACTACAGGCCTACACTATGAATGTCCACTCATATTATAAGGCCTACCCCGGGTCAGTACCACTCCCTGAAGAGTCCCTTCTTCAACAAGCTGCCTGTGCACAGATACCGGACTGCACATAACTGTAGTCTCAACCCACACATGCGCTGTCACACATGTTCACATGTAAAACCCACCCGGTGCCTCTAATCCTAGCTGCATAGCAGCGGCATTAACTTTAAAGGCAGACACTGGCGGTTAACACACTCAGTCTAATTACTGTAAATTTACTGTGAGTGAAACTCAGGTAGTAAGACTCACTGTAAAAGTCCGGAAGCGGGGTACTCAAAAGCAAACAATCCAGTGGACTAAATGGGTGGAACACTCATGCTACAGATATCAAATTCAAGATTATGCACATTTCTGAATGCACGTTTTGGTTTATGCTTTCGCGCTTTCTAGGAGAGAAAGGAAGGCCTAGCATAGTAGTAGATTTTATACATTAAACAAACAGCTTTGAACCGGATTTGCTAAGCTACAGGGAGCCAGTGGGGTTGCTTTATGTAATTATACACATGGTTTGATGTCTTGAGATTAAAAGCATCCTGATGTTGATATATTGGATGTGTTGGACTCGCATAATGCTTTTATTTGGGAGGCCAAGGTAAAATGCATTACCAGAATCAAGCTTAGATTGAATATAGGCAGGTCTGAAGAACATCTATGAGGTGTAGTCCTTTAAGGCTGTAGTAGTTTGACTTTTGAGTGTAGATTTATCTAAGTCCTTGTGTTGTCATTGTGTCATGCAAGATGAGGCAAGGCAACACAAGGGCTTAAGTGAGATTTACTGAGCCATGCAAAGCAACCATGTGTCTTTGCGTGGTTTAGTAAATCCAAAGTAACACAAGGCAGCACTAATCGCTGCCTTGCGTTACTTTGCATTGGGTAGGTGTTCCATGGGTGGAGTGTGGGCGTTCCACACAAAACCACCCATGGATTTTGGCACATCCCCAGATTTACTAAGGGTAGTAAACCTGGGAGTGTGTTAAGATGCTGTGCCATCCAAATAGAGGCATAATAAGGAGAAATATGTTTACTTCTCCTCGTTGTTTCCTCTTTCTATGCATGCTGTATTCTGCATATTATGAGGGAAATACTGCAAAGCAAAATGGACTTTTTTAGGGTATTATCTTAGGGCCACTTTCTTCCTCTTCATCCCCTCGTAGGACCTCTGCAGCAATCTCTTAAAATTCCACAGCAACAAAATCACCACCATTCACAGCAACTTCAACTTGAAACCAGACCCAACAGACCTCACCAAAAGCCTCCTGATCTTATCCAAAGAACCAGTGCTAACCACATGAACCGTCATCACCCCAGAAAAAACTGCTGCCACCAGGAAGTCCATCCACTCAGGGCGCTCATCGGATCCCTGCTTCAACCACGCCTACTCCAGAGGACTACACTCCATCAGCACTATGCTCACACCCATTCTGAGCACCTCCACCTCTTCTGTGACCTTCCAAGGTGCTTGGAAACACGCAACTGTTCTCCCATTGCTGAAGAAACCCTCTGAGGACCATTCAACCCTCGCCAACTACAGACAGATCACCATGTTACCATTCCCTGCCACCACTCAGTCTGGTTTTAGACCCGACCACAGCATGGAAACTGCCCTCAAGACGAGGTGGCCCTCACCCTCCTTGACATTCGACACGGTCTCCCTCCCCATCCTCATCCAATGCCTACATGACAATGGAATCCAAAGACATGCACTCCAACTCCAATGGATCTGCTCCTTTCTGACTGGAAGGAACCAGTCAGTCATCCTGGAACTGAACTCCTCAGACACCCGCAACCTCATCTGCGGAATTCCGCATGGATCCTCCCTGAACCTGACCCTCTTCAATGCATAGATGATCCCTCTAGCCAGCATCATCTGCTCTGAAGACATCAACGTCCTCTCCTACTCTGATGACATGTAACTCATTCTCTCCCTCACGGACAAGGTCCAGAGTACCCGAATCAAGTTCAATGCCTGCATGACTGTAATTTCCCGCTGATTGAAGACCAACTGTCTGAAGGTGAACACCAACAATTCATAATTGTGATCTTCTGGAAGAGCACTTCACGGAGGGGCTCCACCTGGTGGCCAACACATCTAGGACCAGCACTCACCCTGACCACCAACACCAAGAATCTCAGGGTCGTCATCAACAGCAAACTTGACATGGCTGCCCAGGTCAACGCCTCATGCTTGCTTACCCTGAAGATGCAGAGGAAATTTTCAAATGGCTCCCAATCAGCACTCTGAAAACCGTCATACCGTAATGCATGCCCATGTCAAAAGCAAGTTGGACTACGGGAACACCCTCTATGCCAGTATCAACAAATTCACCACAAGGCTACAGACCATTCAGAACTCGGTGGCCAGAATCACTCTCAACATCCCATGCCACACTCACCGCACACTACACTTAAAGGAACTCCACTGGTTTCCCATACACAAAATAGCACAATTCAAGCTCCTCAACCACACTTTCAAGGCACTGGCACAGCATACCTCAACAAATAGCATCTTCTTTCACAAAACCTTCAGTTACCTTTGCCCATTCAGACTCCTACTTGCACACATCCCACGCATATTAAAAACCTTCTACATCGCTCCTAGAGTGTGGAACAACCTGCAGCTACACATAGGACGCTCCTTCTCACTTCTTGAAATCCGCAAGAAGCTGAAATCCTGGATTTTTGAGTAGTCTAACTAGGCCCTAGGTTTGGCTAGACTCTCGCCTTCTCAATGCCAGGATACCCACCAGGGCGATTGTGCGTTCTACAAATCAGTATAACATAATATAACATACCAAGGTATAATGGGTATTATCAGGGAAATACCCGAAGAAAAATAAATGGTATCAAGGAACTATCTCCAGTCGAAGTGGATATTATTAGTGTAGGGAAATGCCTGTTTTTATTTGGTCACCCCAAAGTTTTGGACTGATGCTGCTGTTTTTTCACCTCTGAGAGTGCACTGAGGCCTACTAGCCAGACCTCATTCCCAGTGTCCTGACCCTTAAGAGTGTATCTTAGATTGGCCTATACCCAATAGGCAGAAGCTAACTTACTTATAATTCCCTAGTATATGTTATCAGGGGTACTCAGGGCCTGTAAATTAGGGTGTCCCCTCAAGGACTATAGCACTTGTTGTGCCACCGTGGGTGGGACATGGTAAAATGTGGCTCCCAGTCTGCCACTGCAAGACTGTTAGAGCAGTTTAAAACTGCTAACTCGATCTTGCCATTTTAAGTAATGGCAAAGCCCACACTTCCTTTTTAATATGTGTAAGTCACCCCTACAGCAGGCCTATCCTATTCTAAGGCAGGGTGCAGCAAAATAAAAAGAAGAAAATGTGTTTTACATGTTCTGACAGCAAAAACCTGCAACTGTCATATTTTACTGTGAGAAAGACTTGTAGCCCTGTTGGCAAGTACAGAGTTAACACGCTGACAACTCAGCTGTGCTAACTTCTGAATGGAACTACCAAAGTTGGTACTTCAGGGCACCAACTAGTTACATTAAGCCCGACTTGATGCCCAAATGGAAATTAATGTTACCTGTTGTCATATGCAACTTTTAGAAAGTTGCCTCTCTGTTGCCCACTTTTCCAGTGGCCATTTACCAAGGCTGACCACGAGACAGTCTCCTGCCTGCCTGGTGAGACGTGTCATCGCCTCACAGGACTAGTAACAAAAGAGGCCTGCTCCTGGAGGAGGTGTTCTAACATAGCATGCCATTTGGTTCTGTGCACTTGAAGGTTCTACTGTTGTCCAGGGAGTTATTGGGATTTTGAAGACTCGCTGAGCAGCAGTTAATCTTCGAGCCTCTTCTCATTACTGCTTTGTGTACTTTTCTTCTTTGCCTATTTGAAGATCAATAAACCTATACTTCAGCATCTACTTCAAGTCTCCTGTTTTTTGGGCGACTGTAGTGGTTTAAGTATTTGTTTGCTATGTTGTATTGCTATGATGTATTAACATTCTGTGCTCGTGCGTGGAGTGTGCATCCTCGGGGATTCGATCGGCGACTGGCAGTTGCTGACCGAGCCTCTGAGGGTGTGACGCTCCTGGCCGTGGCTGAAGAGTTTACCTTTTAATAAAACCGATCTTCTACGAATTCATCTCCTTGTCTGAGATCAACCTTCTTTACATATTGGCGACGACCGGGAACTCCGTCTTCAGCCACACGCATCGGATTAATCGTCGAATCCCACGCAGTATCCAGTTCAGCTTCGACTCTCAACCCTGAGTTTCCTCAAACTGAGCTGAGATCGACGGATCCTAAGGGACGTATGAGCGACAGCTGGTAGGACCATTTTATTTATAATCGGCGAGAACTTGAGTTTTGGCCAGGGCAGGCGTTACCCTCATCCAATAGACCACGCGCCGTCAATCTGAACACGGCGCACGCGCTTACTCAGCGCGCTCCAGGCCCACGCGCAGATTCAGCGCGTCATTACAAAGAGGCATAGAACGTTGGTTTCTCAAGCGGAAGAGCGCTTCTTTAAGCTGCATCGTACCCGTTCAAGATCCATTTTGCTTTGGGCAATTCAGTGCGTTACACTGCTTGGCTATCAGCTGATTTCAAGCCACGGTGATATGCACACCTTAATTGGATTATCTGGCTTCAGATCTCCATTACGGAACCTTCATTTGTGCGTCACGGTGATACGCACACCTTATTATTATTATTATTATAAAAAACTTTTTTTTTTTTTTTTATATTAAAAATGATCTATTTCACACATTCTGTCAAATTAAGTGGGTAACTTCCCACCAATTTAATTTTCTTCTTCATTTCAAATTTTCTTCTTCTTTTATTAATGATGGCTACTCCCAATCAAATTACTCAGCCGCCTCCTTTTCTAGCTAAACCAGGCAAACCTGGTTTACCTTGGCAAGAGTGGTTCTGTTTATTTGAAAACCACTTAGTAGCTATTGATGCTGCGGAGTATTCACCTGCTCGTAAGTTCGCCCTGCTTTTTGGCAGTTTAGGTTTGGCAGCACAGCGCATTTTTCAAAGCCTACCTCCTATCCCTCCTCCTACTGGTCAATCAGGAGACGGTCAATGGAACACTTATTTGGAGGCAATAGCTAGACTTAAGAAGCAATTCTCGGAATCGCCTAACATAATGTTGGAAAGACATAAGTTCTACAAACGTAAACAGTGTGAAGAAGAAAAGGTGGAGGAGTATATTTCAGTGCTGAGGGTTCTAGCTACTACTTGTGGGTTTGGTCCTTTATCAGATGACATCATTCGTGATCAGTTCGTCTTTAATTGTGCATCACAGAAAATTAAAGAAAGGATTCTAGGTTGCAAAAATCCCTCACTCTCCGAAGTAATAGACATGGCTTTAAGTATAGAACGTTCTACAATTTCTACTAAAGTTATACAAGCTAACCCTATATCTAAAGTGAATTCGATTTCTGAGTCGGTGGAAGCTTATGAAGAAGATTTGTTGGCTTTGGCCTCAAGAGACAGAGGGTCAAAGACTTCACAAAGTAGTAACCAACCATATTGCTACAGATGTGGGTCAAAAATGCACATTGGAAATTTTCAAGGGTGTCCTGCTTTAGGCAAACGTTGTTCTATCTGTAAAAAAATGGGACATTTCCAAAAACTCTGCAGAGGCCGCAGGAAACCGATCACAGTTCGAAGTGTAGACTTTGAAACAAATTATTGTACAGAATCTTTAGATAATCTACTCCTGACAGTGGATTATACAAAGGATCCCTTGGAGATTAAAGGCCCCTTATGTACTGCATTAATTGATGGTAAAGAAACCAGTGTCATGGCGGACTCAGGATCCCCAATTACAATTCTTCGTGACTCTTATTTTTTGGAGAAATGGGGAGGAAGAGTTTCACTGTCAAAATCCGATGTCAATCCGAAGGCCTTTGGCGAGAAGGACATAGACATGTTGGGATTTTTTATGTCTGATGTCGTAATTTTAGGATGAAAAATTAATACGAAAGTTTATGTAGCAATTAAGGGAAAAAACATTGTGGGCTGGAAAGATCTGGCACGTTTGGGTTTGTATTTAGTCCCAGGGGATGTAAACCCTATAAGAGTTAGAGAAATTCCTGTTTGTAGTCTGGATGATCTAACTTTAGATTTGAAAAGTTTGATGTCCGAATTTAAGTCAGTGTTCAGTGAGCAAATCGGTTGTGTGAATGAGTTCAAACACATGATCAGGTTGTTACCTGATGCAATACCTGTGGTTCATAAGGTCAGACCGGTCCCCTTGAGTGCCAGAGAAGAATTTAAAAAAATGTTGGAGGATTTATGTTCACAGGGTATAATACAACCCACGGAGTCTTCACAGTGGGTGGCCCCCATTGTGGTCGCACGCAAAAAGACAGGGGAAATTAAACTCTGTGCGGATTTGAGGGGCCTCAATAAAAACATTGTAGTAGACTGCCACCCCCTCCCCAAGATTCATGATCTACTGGCAAATTTGGGGGGTGCTCAGTGGTTCTCTTTAATCGACCTAAAGTCCGCCTACCACCAGATCCCACTAGCTGCGGAGTCTCAGGAACTAACAACATTTGTTACACCTTTCGGTGCCTACAAATTCCTGAGACTTCCCTTTGGCCTAGCATCCGCAGCTAGTGTTTTTCAAAGATTGATGGATACTATGTTTAAAGGGATAAAAGGCGTTCAGGCATATCTGGACGATATACTGATTTTTTCGAAGGATCCAGTTGAACATGTTGTGCTGTTGAGAAAGGTATTATCTGCTCTAGGCAAACATGGTATGACCGTAAGAGCAGATAAGTGCAAATTTGGCGTGAAAGAGCTGGATTACCTAGGACCCACAGTGTCTTTTAAAGGTATTACGCCGAAATTTTCTGTGGTCAGGGCTCTCAAGGAGGCAAAACCCCTTTCAGACAAAGATACACTTCGCTCTTTTTTGGGCCTTGCTGAATACTATGCGAGGTTCAGTATGCAACTATGCACAGATCGTGGAGCCCCTTAGAGTGTTATTAAAAAAGGTCAGAAATTTGTTTGGTCCCAAGATCTTGATGGGGTGTTTGCCAAGGTAAAAGATCTAATCATTTCAGCTCAAGCATTACATGCTTTCCGTGATGATTCCCCATCAGTCATCACAGTGGATGCTAGCATGAGTGGTCTGGGAGCAGTCCTTAGTCAGAGAGTTAATGGTAAAGAACAAACAGTGGCGTTTGCTTCCAGATCTCTGAAATCTTTTGAGAAAAATTATAGTACTATTGAACGGGAAGCTTTGGCTTGTGTTTGGGCGGCTCAGAAATTTAAGATGTATATTTGGGGTCGAAAATTCGAAATTCTTACTGATCACAAGCCACTTACGTTCATTTTTTGTAAGGTCCCTAGTAATAACATGTCAGCAAGATTGACTCGCTTAATCTCTAAATTACAGGAATATAATTTTGACATGAAGCATATTCAAGGGGGCAAGAATTTTCAAGCAAACTGTTTGTCAAGGATGCTGATGGAAAAAGACGATGAGGATGATGTAGAGGAGGATGAAGTAGAATGTGTTGCTGTGCTTGACGCAATTGAAAACTGTAATACAGTTATTTCAGAGTCAGAATGGAAAATTGCATGTATCAATGATGCTATTTTGTCAAAAGTTATAGAATATTCTTCATCTAAAGGGCCTGATGCAAGGAATTTGTCAGGTGAACTAAGAAATCTGTCATTAGTAGCTGATGAAATTTCTGTCAAGGATGGTTTGGTATTACGAGGAGATAAATTTATACCCCCAAGTTCTTTAAGAAATGTTTTAGTCAAGATCGCTCATGACGGGCACCTCGGGGTAGCTAAGACATGCATGAAGATTAAGCTGCATTATTGGTGGCCTGCCTTAGATGCTCAAGTGAAAAGTATGGTGGATGGATGCGAGGAATGTTTGCTCTCAGACAAACACTGGAAACTCCCTAAGGTACCTCTACACCCCACAGACTTTCCTGAGAAACCTTGGGAAAAAGTGGGACTGGATTTTTCTGGTCCATACAATATCCTTAATGAGTCATCAAGATTTTTGATTCTAGCGGTTGATTACCACTCTAAGTGGATGTATTATAAATTTGTGGACGCCCCCACCACTAATAACACTATTTCTTTCCTGAGCAAAGTATTTACCTTAGAGGGAGCTCCTAGATCTCTGGTTACTGATAATGGGACTCACTTTGTTTCGGAAAAAATGTGCTCATTCTTGATGAATCACGATGTCAAACATTTGAGGGTAGCCAGGTATTCGCCAGCTTCCAACGGGCTGGTTGAAAGGGGCAACAAAGTACTTAAAGAGGGGATCCAGACAGCGCTGTCCACTGGTCATGATGTTAAATCATTTTTGGAAAAAAAAGTGTGGAGTTACAACACTTCTCCACACTGTACCACAGGTATCACCCCTTTCGAGCTCCTGAGAGGCAGAAAGGCTAACACAGCCTTGCTACCGTCTTGGTTAGATAGTGGTAAACTGATACGAGTTGACACCGGTTGTAAGGATTTGGCAAATAAAGTGAGGGTAAGTCAAGAGAAAATGAAAAAGAAATTTGACGGAGGGTGTTCTTCCACCAATGTTGAAATTGCGGTGGGTGATTGGGTTTTATTTAAAAAACCATTTAAAGTTAGAAAAGGAGAGTCCATCTTTTCGAATCCTGTTCTAGTTTGTAAAGTCAGTAAAGGTGCCGCGTTTCTCCAAGGTAAAGGCTGGTGGAACAAAAGACAATTGATTAGAGTAAGTAAGGTCCAATCAGACTTAATTAGGAACAGGAAAGCTTCAGTGGCGGAGGGTGAGCTTGATTGGTCCTATTGGTTACATAATCAAGAAAGACAAGAACCTTCAGAGGAGCAAAATGTTTTGCCAAGTAATGCCCCTGTAAGTAACGAATTGGAAAGTAATGTAGGTTGTTCACTGGGATGTCGTGTTAGAAAGTTACCTTCGAGATTCAAGGATTTTGTTACATTTTAATTCTGAAATTTATAATTTTTGTTTATATAGGGGGGAGGTGATGTAGTGGTTTAAGTATTTGTTTGCTATGTTGTATTGCTATGATGTATTAACATTCTGTGCTCGTGCGTGGAGTGTGCATCCTCGGGGATTCGATCGGCGACTGGCAGTTGATGACCGAGCCTCTGAGGGTGTGACGCTCCTGGCCGTGGCTGAAGAGTTTACCTTTTAATAAAACCGATCTTCTACGAATTCATCTCTTTGTCTGAGATCAACCTTCTTTACAGCGACAAACAATAACAGGACTGTATCTTGGATTTTTGTTAAGCCCACCGAAGCCTTGATTTAACCCTGCTTTTCTGGTCTACTCATCTCTCACGCTAACCTTATTTTTACTGGATTTATTGGTATGTGTCATGTCATCTGTTCAGCACCATTGAGTAACTACAAGAGCATTACATGCTCTATGTGCAGTGATTAAATCACGCGCCTTGTACAACACTCGCGCGGTGTAAAATCGCACATTGTAGACTCCATTCTTGAGCGCGCCCAATATTCGGATGCTCTCGGTTTACCAGTGCTTCTTCTCAGCATGGCATTCTGGGACATCCCGTCACCAATGTACTCACACAACATTGCGCAGTGCATCCTGTGGCGAGCAATGTAAGAATCTCCGCACAAGACTAGAGTGCGCATGAATTTAGCGAGGAGCCATTGACTGACGTGTTATCTTCCTATTTCTTCGTGAATAAACATTTTCACTCAATTCTCTCAGCTCTTGTGTGGTGAGGTGAGTTATCCTATTTCTATTTGTGCTCTCATAAAATACTGATACAGTTCATTCTACCACTATGGCCTCAAATCAACTATTTCTTCAACCAAGTCCATGTCTTCAAAATCCAGGAAAATCTTATGTTAAATGGCAACAATGGTTCAGGGCTTTTGAAAACTACATTGTCGCTATTGATGGAAAGGATTATTCTGCTGAAAGGAAAAAAGTGCTTTTATGCAGTATGTTGGGAGATGCTGGTCAGAAGATTTTTGACAATTTGCCTGAAATTAAATCACCAGCTGGGCAATTTATTCCATGGGGTGTTTATACTGAAGCTATTAAATGCTTGGAGAAAAGATTCACTGAACAACCGAGCATAATGTTGGAGCGACACAGTTTCTTTTGGAGTAAACAAAACAATTTGAAGATGAGAATATAGAGGAATATATCTCTAATCTGCGTATTTTGGCATCCAAATGTGAATTTGGAGACAACATTGACACTTATTTGAGAGCCCAGCTTGTTTTCAGCTGTTTTAGTAAAACGAATTCAAGAACGTTTATTGGCTTGCAGGAATCCCACTCTTAATGAGGTGTTAGACATTGTGAAAAGCATTGAACGCTCTTCTTTGTCCACTAAAGCCATATCCGGGAGTGCAGCAAGTACTGATGCAGTTTGTGTCATTTTTGATAAAGTTAAAGATATGAGGTTTGACAAGAAAAGAAAACCATTTATGCAAAATGTGTTTTATGTGCGGTTCAAAGTCTCATCTTGGGAATAATTCCTTGTGTCCTGCTATAGTGAAGAGATGCAACAGATGCAAAAAATTAGGCATTTTCAAAGAGTGTGCCGAACCAACATGAGGAATTCTACTTTAAGGGTTAATGCAGAGGAAGAATTGGAGGATGAATTTGTTAACAATTTGATGTTAACTGTTGATAGTGACTGTGGTGTCAATAATTCTGCATCATTTAAAGCATCATTAGAATTAGTGCATTTTTTTATAATTGAATTGGAGGTTATGGCAGACTCTGGGTCTCCTATAACTATTCTATTCGATGATACTTTTTATAAGAAAAAATGTAACAAAGAATTGATTAGTGCTGATGTCCAACCAATAGCATGACATGGTCGGATATTGAGATGTTCGGATACTTTCAAGATACTTTAAACTGCACAGGATGCATAATTGTCACAAACATTTATGTAGCTTTCAAAGGATGTGACATAGTGGGTTAGTGCGATCTGGATAGATTAGGAATAATCTGGAAACGTGGTAGCGTTAATCCTATTGTTTTGGGTGACATGCTGGTTTCCACTGTTGAAATGAAGGGTGATAGCTCTGAAAAGGATATTAAGACCATTTTGGATAAGTATTCAGAAATTTTCAAACCTAATGTAGGGTGTGTTAAGGGAGTCGAACATAATATCAGGTTAAAGTCTGGTGCCATCCCTGTGAAGTTTAAAGTCAGGCCGGTTCCACTCAGCATTAGAGATTAATTGAAAAACTATTGGATGATATGTGTAAGGATGGTATTATTCAATCGACCAAGGTCAGCGTGGGTAGCAGCTGTGGTTTTAGCACAAAACAAATCTGGGAATTTGCATTTATGTGCTGATTTACGTTCCTTAAAAAAGAATGTTGTTGTTGATTACCATCCCCTACCAGGAATACAAGAGATATTGATGGCGGTTGGTGGCTCTACTTGCTTTTCCATCATTGATCTCAAGTCAGCCTACCACCAAGTCTCACTGAACAGCGTTCACAAGATTTGGCTACTTTTGTGTCTCCCTTTGGCACCTTTAAATACCTGAGGCTACCATTTGGATTGGCTTCAGCCACCAGCGTCTTTCAAAAGCTCATGGGTTCTTTACTTAAAGGTGCCAAAGGGGTTCAAGCATTCTAGGATGATATTTTGATTTTTGCCAGAGACATTGAGGAACATAATCTTATCCTGGAACAAGTCCTGAGTATACTTTGTGAAAAAGGTATGACGTTTTTCAAGGGAAAAGTGTAAATTATTGGTTAAGGAACTGGAATATTTAGGTCACGCACTTTCTGCTGAGGGTATCAGGGCTAAGAATGATCTCACTGATGCCATCAACAAAGCACCTTCCCCTACTAATACTGTTTCCTTGAGATCATTTTTGAGCCTGAGTGAATATTATGCCAGGTTTGTGCAAGGTTGTGCCATAGCTTTGAACCTTTAAGACACCTTGTAGGGAAAAATTAGAAATTCTGGTGGACGAAAGAACAGGATGACACTTTCTGGACCATTAAGGGTATGATTAAGTGTGCACCATCATTACAACCTTTCTGTCCTTTGAGTAAGAGTCCTGTTATTGTGGATGCCAGTGCCATTGGTTTAGGTACTGTGTTGACACAAACACACAAAGGTAAAGAACGCACAATTGCCTTTATTTCATGCTCTCTCAAAGATTCAGAGAAACATTACAGCACGATCGAGAGGGAAACATTGCCCTGCGCCTGGAACATTGAGAAATTCAAAACATATTTCTAGGGCAATCATTTTGAAATCAACATGGATCATAAACCCCTTGCATATCTCATGTCTGGAAATGGTACAGGTTTGGCTTCTTCATGTCTTGTTCATATAAGAATATCATTTTTACATCAAGCACATACCTAGTGGGAAGAATTTTCGTGCAGACTGCATGCCACGTATGCCAGTCACAGATGAATGAGAACTTAGTGTTACTCAGGCTGATGAGTGTGTTGTATCAGTTACAGATACTTAAGTATTATCTACAGGATGTGTCAGTGAAAAAGAATGGATGGAAGCATATGCACAGATGTTGTCTGTGTGAAGTTAGAACGTACATTGCTGAGGGTTGATCACCATTTAGGAATCTACCTAACAGTATTGTTCCTTTTCAACAAGTCTCAGCAGAGTTATCCATAGAAAATACTATGTTGACAAGGCAAGGTTTGTTTATTCCACTAAAGGTGTTAAGAAACAAATTCATTGGGATCGCCCAGAAAGGGCATCGATGTATGTCAGGGACTACAAAACTTCTTAGGATGCATTATTGGTGGCCAAGTATGGATACTAATGTAGACCAGGCTGTCAATAGGTGCCCTGAATGCTTGTTGTCATATAAACACTGAAAGATTAGCAAACGCAAACCCAGTTTTAATTCTTTACCAGAGCAATCACAGTTTAAATTGACTATTGATTTTACAGGTCCTTTTAATGTATTGCAACAGAATATGAGATTTCTCATTGTACTTACTGATTATTAATTCAAATGGGTTTGCTATGATTTTGTACCCTTGCCCACAACTAATGCTGTCATTGATTTTTTAGAGGATGTTTTTGCCAAAGAGGGAGTACCTAACGTTCTGGTTTCAGATAATGGCATTCATTTTGCTTCAACAAAAATGTTGAACATTTTACACAAGTATGGAATCAAACATGAAAGAACACCAATTTATTTTCCGGCCACTAATAGCCTGGTAGAGAGGCCTAATACATTTTTCAAAGAGGGTATACAAACAGCATTAACATCAATAATGGATGTTTATAAATATCTATAAGAAAAAATCTGGAGTTATTTTAACACACCACTTTCAGTTACAGGTTTTTCATAATTTTTCTACTCAAGGGGTGAGAAGCAAAAACCTGTCTTACACCTGTGTGGTATGACAAAAATTGTGAAGGTTGTCACATTGAAAAGGTAATGGGGAACCACTCTATCGTAGATGAGAGTGTGAGAGAACATGTCAAGAGTAGGTACAAGTTAAAGTTTGATGAGTTGCCTACTGGAAAGTTGAAAAACATTTTGAATTGGCGACAGGGTTTTAATTTTAAAAAAACACAGAAAGCACGCAAAGGAGAATTGCGATTCTCCTAATAATATGACCAGAGAATCTGGATTTCATTAAAGACACAGAGGCTAACATTATGCATATTTCTTTTAATGCCACTCCAAGCACCCACTTAGAAGCAATACATCACAAAGTGAAAAGATCTAGAATAGAATCTTCCAGCTGTACAATGGTCATACACGTAGCATAATCTGCCTCTTTTAATGCGAGGAAGTAAGGGATGTATGACGATATCACGCATGCATTACATCGCATGCCATTAGATCGCGGTTTTAACAACGCAAGTCGTTACAACGACTTGCGTTGGAGGGCGCTGGACTTAGGAGTAGTTTAATTTACTATTCCAACTCCAGCCTACGTACAGTAGGGAAGGTGTTGGATAGTAAATTAAACTACTCCTTGTCCTATAGCGCCCTCCAGTGCAAGTCGTTGTAACGACTTGCGTTGTCAAAACCGCGATCTAATGGCATGCGATGTAATGCATGCGTTCTAAAGGTTGTTTCCCGGAAGTAAGTTTTTTCAGTAACCAAACACTTAAACCTTTCTTCTTCTTAGTAACTTATAGGTTCCAAACGAGAACAACGAGAATCACATTTTTTGCCACCTAAGTCATGCAAGTGTTGCGCACAGCATTGTTATTAAAAGATCGAGGGTGGCGGAACAAAGGTGCAGTAGTAAAGTTACAGTCTTTTCAAAAGAATTTGATTGAAAGCAAAAAATACGATTCAGTGTGGTATTTGTATTCTGGTGGAAATTCTTCTACCTGCCCTACTGACTATTTGTAAGTTCTGCATCAAGATGTCAACTTAGGAAATGAGTGTGCTGGAAATGTCAGATCATCTGATCATCCATCCCCTAATGATATTTCAGATAAAAATGAAGAAAAAACAGGAATGAACGATGCAGAAACATTACAATTTGTTACTTCTAAAGGGAAAACAGTTATGCCTGTCAAATATTTGTTGTATTACTTTTATGTTAGGATATTTTGTGTTTTTAGCTTTTGTTTTTGTAGAAGGGGAGATGATGTATTGGGGGTTTCCTTTTAAGTGTTCATAGCATGTCATTTGGTTCTATGCACTTGAAGGTTCTACTGTTATCCAGGGAGTCATTTGGATTTTGAAGACTTGCTGAGCAGCAGTTAATCTTCGCGCCTCTTGTCATTACTGGTTTGTGGGCTTTTCTTCTTTGCCTACTTGAAGATCAATAAACCTATACTACAGCATCTACTTCAATTTTCTTGTTTTGCTGGAATACCACAGCGAGATTCAAAGGGGAAGCCGCCTTGAAGGGCAAATGGTAACCACACCCGAGAGTGGCTGATCTGTCTGTATAGACACTGGCCAAATCGATCTTTCCATGGGCATGTTGCCCCCAGGTAGTCACACCTCTAGGGTGGGCTACCAAACTCCACACACTAAGAGAGGGGTTCAGCCATCTTGGGAGTGGGCTAAATAGAGCACTCTGGTATAGCTAGATGATACAGGAAGTTGTTATTAGGCAGGAGAGAACCAAGTAGCCCATTGGCTACTGACTGCTACCTCCCCTAAGGGCACTTTCTCGGCATAAAAAGGTCACCCTTGGCACCCAGAACTCAGATCTCGCTTGGACTGGAGAAAAGAACTGAAGAATGACTGCCCTGCTGACCTTGAATCTGGCAAAGAAGAGGCTGCATCAAAGTTGGACTGCTCGTGCTGCTCCTTGGGCTAACGAAGATAGTAGTATGTCTGTGGTGTCCTGCTCATGGAGAAGTCATCCCCCGAGCCCACCCGGAAGCAGAGACACCAAGAGTCAGTTGGCTGATTTACTGTTCGCAGCACAGGGCCACAAAAGGTGAGGAAACCTGCCTGGGTAAGTTGGTAGCCCAGAACACCTGATCGTCGCTCCTTGTCGCAGCCCAGCAGGCCGAGACGCCATGCTTAAAAGTTGCACCCAAGTCTGTTGGACCCGGTAGAGTGGTCAGAGTGCAGTTTGGTCACCCAGAATGAAGGTTATCACCAAAAAAGGTTATCACCAGTAGGTCAGTGGTGACCGGATTTTTGCTGGATGAAAGAGGACTTCGAGGGACGTTGACCCTTTTGGCCAAAGATGACCCACCAGGATCATGGACCGAGGAGTGGCCCCAGGAAGACCCCATTGATTGCACAGCATCTTCAGCATTCTTGAGCATCTTGAGCATCCTGTATCCTGAAGTCAATGGCAAGGAACTACTGACACTAGAACTGGACTGAAGACTGGTTTTCTGACCAAGGTAACTGTTTCTTCGGACCTCGCTGGTCCCCTTGACTGGCTCCCCGCATGAGTTAATCGCCCGAAGTACTTCCAAGTAACTGCGACCACCTTTGTAGTAACTTCTTATTGAAAAAGTTTCTAAGAATCAAATTTGTTGAATTTGCCATTGCTTGTTTATGGTTAAGTGAAAGGTCTTGATTTATTGTTCCTTGTAAAATGTATATCTCCAGAACCCTCTGGTGGATCTTTTTCATTTTGGTGTCCATAAATTCAAAAAAATATAAGCTATTCTTATAAATTGGTGTCAGGTTTCTTAAGAGCCATGTTTCTTTCTTCTTCAAATATTATCAGGACGATAGCTTAAAGTAAAATGGGTATTATTAAAGTGAGTCCTAGAGGAAAATGGATAATATGAGGGGCTAGCCTTAAGTAAAACAAATATTATCAACGGACTAACCTCAAGTAAAACAGACATTATCAAAGTGCAACCAAAAATAAAATGAATATATATCAGGAGAATTTGAAGTGAAAACAGATTTAATCGGGAGTCAAATTGGCTGCACAGAAAGCATAAACAATCATTTGCACCAGGGTGAAGTCCACAAAGCGAACTTGGGCCTTATCGGGCCTGACAGCCACATATTGGCGAAAAGGAGAAAGCGCCATATACCCGCTTTGTTCTGGGTAGCATTTGGAAAACGTTTCTCCAAGAATGAGTGTCCTCGAACACATATCATTTCAGATCTGTCCCCACCTACCTCCGGCTCCACGTCCAGGGTTCCAAGGGCGGGGTATGTCGCCCCAGCCCTCCCTTCATGCTGATGGCTGAACGCTAACCGAGCAGCAGCTCTCGGGACAGATGGTGCGCCACTTGGCATAAAACAGAGAAATATCCGCGCTTGATTAATTTGATTTAATTAGCAGCGAGAGCCGCGCTGATTATTCACGGGACCGCCCTGCGCGCGTGACCCTGCCAAGATTCCCTCACGCGCCCACCCTCCCATGTCAAAGCACATCAGCTCTTCGCTGAGGTGGAAAGGTGAGTGCATGCGCAGTGCATATGTCATAGATGTCATAAAAGCTGTTGCTTTTGATTTGTTTTGCAAGATTTTCTGAATGTCAACATCTGAGGTAAAAATGCTGCGTCAGCACCCGCCCTCGCAGTAAGCTTCAAACTCGTCGATGCATGAATTGAGAAAGGTTCTGTGCACTGCCTGCCGGCGTGCGGGTCAGCACAGATACACACCTACCACATAGTCCCAATACCGGCAACATCCCCCCACTTCCCATAGGTGAACATGCATAATAAACCACAAGACACTTTGTTTATGGGGAAAACTGTCGCAGGTTTATTCCATACAAGAGTATGCAATAAGGTGGGTTATCTTACGGGCGATCCATGGGCAGGCAGCCGTCCAACCTATGCTGCCCCTGCCCGCCTGATGAGCCAGCACTGTGGGATGTATGCCCGGTCAGCGCTACCTTTGTTGATCCACCACTGGATCACGTGTCCCTTGTTACCATCTACTCACGCCCCTTTCAGGGCGGAGCGTATCAGGGCAAACCCCCGGTTGGTCAGGCCCCCAACCGCCCGAAGGACTAACGGGGCGCCGTCGCGGTTCTCCATGACCCTGCCCTGAGGATCCTGGTCTTTGGCTCTGGCACCCCTATTGTGCCGTGCAGAGGTACCCTTACTGTACCCGTCTGCCGCAGTGGTACCCTTACTGTACCGGACTGCTTCCAGATCGCCCTGTAACTCCGCCTGCAACACAAAAGTAAACATTAAAACATTCAATATACTTTGCCCACCAGCCCAGCCGGAGGGTAAGAGGAAGGGAGGGAGACGGCGAGGCTGGCGGCAAAGAGGCCGCTGGGAGGGTCAGGGGGTATACATACCCTCCCTCCCCCTGGGCGTACCGGAAGTGACGCCCACACCCCCACCGAACCGCGGGCTCCAGGCGGAAGCCCTCTGCAGCTAGGACGAGGGGTAGGCTTGTGCCGCAATGGCACTAAAGGGCCGCCCTTTTAGGGGGCCCCCTTTGGGGCGGCGGGCAGCCACATAGTCCCAATACCGGCAACATCCCCCACTTCCCATAGGTGAACATGCATAATAAACCACAAGACACTTTGTTTATGGGGAAAACTGTCGCAGGTTTATTCCATACAAGAGTATGCAATAAGGTGGGTTATCTTACGGGCGATCCATGGGCAGGCAGCCGTCCAACCTATGCTGCCCCTGCCCGCCTGATGAGCGAGCAGTGTGGGATGTATGCCCGGTCAGCGCTACCTTTGTTGATCCACCACTGGATCACGTGTCCCTTGTTACCATCTACTCACGCCCCTTTCAGGGCGGAGCGTATCAGGGCAAACCCCCGGTTGGTCAGGCCCCCAACCGCCCGAAGGACTAACGGGGCGCCGTCGCGGTTCTCCATGACCCTGCCCTGAGGATCCTGGTCTTTGGCTCTGGCACCCCTATTGTGCCGTGCAGAGGTACCCTTACTGTACCCGTCTGCCGCAGTGGTACCCTTACTGTACCGGACTGCTTCCAGATCGCCCTGTAACTCCGCCACAGCCCTGGGGGCGTCCACCGTCGCAGCCAGGGCCCCCCACCACTGCACCTCCTATTACCTGCAACCTGCCCTTTCCAAGCATTCCTGTAAATCCAGGAGAAACAGGTCCATCCCCACCGGGGACAAGTGGACCCCGTCCTCCTCAAAGTACCCTTAAACGTTTGCCTGGATGAGTTCATGCCTGATAAAGCCCAACCCCCTCTGCCCCAGGAACTTGCGCATAGCACTGTTGACCCGCTTGCGCGAATGTTCTGCTGCCTCCCTTGACCTGGCGCCGCGCCAATGCAATCGGGGGGTTATTTCCGACCAAAACAGTTCGCAGTGACCCAAACGCCTGCTTTGTTCGCCAAAGTCCGTTTTAATGGCCCGGAGTAATCCCCTCCTCCCCATGGTCATGAGATCATTGCCCCCCAAATGGATCACCAAGACAGCTCCCTCTGTGGTGAAACCCCCCTTGGCATACCCGCTTAGTAACCTGTCTGCCTTAATACAGTGCGCACTGTCTGCAATCTGGTGCCCAACCTTCAGGATTGACTAAGTCCTACCTTCCCCCCATACTTGATTATTCTCCGTTGGGGGGGGGGGGTTCATACTGCCCACCCTGTGCAGCCCAGGCAGTGGAAAATGTTCTGCCCCGTTAAATTTTACTTTTTGGTTGAGTCCTGGACGTACCAACTGTTTTTACCTAATAGCCTATTGTGCTTGACACCCTGTTATCCCAGTTATTGGGACAGCGGCACACTATGTTGGCTAACAGCGTCCCCACCCAGCGTGGCTAGCATAGCTAATCGGTCGGTGCCTTCGAGCTTAACTGCAGCAACATGCCAACTACGCTTGGTTCTGGGGTGCACTTACTTCGCCCCGTTGACCAGACAATTTCACAGACCTTTTTGATTGCTAACTCCTGGTGAACACCTTATTGGTGTCAAATCTGGTTTGAAACAATATATGTATTGTGCCCACAGTTGGCGACACCTCACCCTTTCGTGTAGTGACAACTTACGCAGCGCACCCCGCTTGTTTAACTGCCGTCGGAGCACAGATGCCAGTATCTGTTAACCATCTCTGCCCCATGATGTTTAAACCCGCAAAAGTGTTGGAATCCCAGATTCCCAATTCCATGTTAGCTGCAGTACACCTTCAGTGGATCCGCTGGAGACACCACGACTGCATATGGTGCCCGTTATTAGAGACACCGCACCCTTTCGTGGAGTGACAACTTACGCAGCTCCCCATGCTTGCTGAACTGACGTCCGGTAACAGATGCAGTCCCAGCTGTCCACCTGGGACCCTTGATACTTAACCAGTGATAGTGTCTGACTCCACCATTCCCAATTACATGTTTCGCTGCAGACCTCCTTTGGTGGATACGCTGGGACCCTTCTGCCTCGCTGCAACTGCCTTGTCACGTGCGGTTGGTGTGCGGTGTCTATCACTGTCCTGGTAAGGCGTGCCAATAGCCTGTCCCCCCGGGTGACTATCCTGCCATGGGATATGTGACATTAAGCACGGGTGTCCTCGTGTACCTGACGTGTAAGCAGGGAACAACATGTACGAATACACTGAACTTTGGGACAACCGAAGTGGTAATCATGCCCTTCATGGTACATCTACCCCAGCGTTGACTATAAACGTATTTGGGACACAGGTCGCAGAAGAAGCCCCTTCCTGCCTCTAGCTCTGGCCCCCAGGGGGATAAACCAGGGGGCAGACAAGTCCGTGGGAACCAAGGGGGGGGGGGACAATATGTGCAAGCACCTGCCCTTGCTAACTATTGGGAATGCCAACTTGTATATAATACCCTGTCGCCACTTGTGCTCGAACACCATGTTTACCAAAACATTTTTGTGCCGCCGTCAACTTGTTAGGTGACAACTACCATAACCCGCCTGCTGCCCTGGCTAAAGTGCGGGTGAGTATGTCTTAACTGAGGCGACCTGTAATCTGCCCCTGTTTGCAGAGGGCACATTTTCGCTGCATTGACCAGATATAGCAAGAAGCGACGCGTCTTTCTTCTCATGCTAGACCGTTGGGGGATTAGTATGCTCCACACCTACTTGCTCTGAATTGGTGATTATCCCTCAAGGGGGAAAGGTCATGGCCTTATCCCTGAAGCTTGTCCATCCAGAATTTTACATGAGATCTACCACATTGCTTTGTAAAGCTGTTCCTGGTCCCACTATTAATTGTGGTCGATATACTCTCCCAGGTTTGAACAAACATCTTAGCTAATCATAGCCTGCCAAATTCCCAGGGCTGACTGGTTTAATGCTTTACAAATTAAATTGCCCAACCAAATGATGCCTAGCATTGAAACTCTACTGGTTTCTCCCAACTTACTTTCCACCCCATGGCACATTACAAACTTTACTTACTATGGGCAAGGTCGGGCACCATGCTCCCCAGGTTTTATGGGGACATACCTACAGAGCTGAGACTAACATGGCATTAAGTCCTCGCTCAATCGTGCGGAATAATAATTCTCTGCCCTGGCAAGTCAGCATAGTTAACTTGTTCCTTCCTGTGTGGTGTGGCCTTTCTTAACCTTAAAGACCTGTCTGCGTATTTGCCGTGGTACAGCACGTGTCCGCTACTTAGCCTGCATGTCCCATGCTCAGGATTGAGTGATCCGGTAATCCACCCGACGCAGCCCATGCCCCCGGGCAAAACCCATCACCGTCACTCACAGGGGACAGGTCCAACAGGGGACCGGCGTAGCGCTTGGGACCTCGCCATTCTAGTGCGAGTCACCATGGCGATCGTCGCGCAACTGTGTTGATTTTAACATCAAATGATTAAAATCAAATTAACGGGGCCTGCCTAAATGCCCAGATAAGTAAACATTGGCCCGTACGGGGATCGCACCCGAGACCTGGGTGTAACCAGCACCACGCTCCCGCCAACAGAGCTAATCAGCCTCGAATGCGAACCCTCCCCCCGCATCTCCTGCCCTGGGCCGCGAGGCCACTTTCTCGTGGCCCCTCGGCCACTTTCTCGCGGCCCCCTCAGCACGCGACCGCTGCAGAGCTGTAGCGGGGACACATACTGCCTACCCCAGACATGGGACCAAGCGGGTATGCGGAGGGTAGGGTTTGGGATTATACCGGCTGACATACTTAGGCTGGCGATGCCGCTTCTACGCAGCCCCCAGCGCCCACAACTGCTGCAAAGTTGTTGCAGAGGATCCGTCTAATGCCCCGGCAGGGGACGTAAAGCGGGTCAGGGGTGGACGCTGCACAGGCAGGCTCACCTCCCCCAATCTTACATATGCCCGGCGCAGTTCCAGATGCGACTCCCGACGGCGGTACCTACCAGTTCAATACTCACAAATGCTGGTACTTTCCCAGTCCAAGAATCGCACCCTTGCTCCACGCACTCAGGTCTCCCCACCGCGCCCGAGCTCACCTTGCACATTTCCCAGATACAATAATAATGGTCCACCGTGCCCCATCGTGCTTACATGCAAGCGGGCCCTGACCTGACCACCCGCCCATTGCAGGATGCGCAAATTCACCCGCTTCTACAGCGCTGCCCCAGCGTAGCCACCCGTCTATGAGGCGAGCACACACCTGCCCAGGGCCTGGAGGAGGCTCTGTCTGGACCTGCAGCCCTCGGAGTGACGACGCCTCAGTGTCCCGCAATTTATTAGCTGACTAGCCCCTCCCCGGCCGGCGAAGGACGCGCAAGCCGCTACCTCCCACCTGAACAGGGCCATCTGCGATCCAGCCCCTTCCGCGGCGCTTTAGGCTGATCGCGCTGCCACCCTGGAGGGTGAGACATTTGCAGTTACACCAACTACTCCAATCATGACTGCCGTCACCAAATCAACCACAGGCTTGTGATTCGCTAGGTAACATGGCACAACTTGTGTAGATGCTGGGAATTGAACCCGGGCCCCTGATACCGCAGCCGCCGACCCCGCCCAACACTACACAAACGAGTCAAAGAACCCCGGCAGCCTCAACACACGACCCGCTCTCCAGGTGGCTGGTCGGCCCAAGCAAGGCCCCTCATGGCCTGCATTCACTATGTTTAAAATACTGCGGCTGAGGTGCTTCTCATCTTTCAACCCCTTAGCGCATGGTGAGGCACACCCCCACGGTACCTGGAGGCAGGAGCCACGCGGGCTACTAGGTCTCACACACAGACAAAGCCCCCTAAAGTTTTCACCCGGCAATAATCACGCACTCTCGGCTAGGAAACTCGATTTCAAAACATCCCCGCATCGGCAAAAGATCTCCCCCTCAGCAGCGCTTGAATTTTTAGGGCATGAATGAATATAGCACTTCCGCCGTGCCCGTTCAATCCTGAACTAAGCGCTTGCTCGAAATAATGCCGTTATACTGCAGTTCTATCTTGCGCAGCCTCCACCAGGAGGTATTGGAGCACTCTACATGGGCAACTGCTACAACACACCACGGCATTGGTCACATCAGTTTAGATTGACCCATGGTTTTGGGACTCGCCCCGCATCACGGAATGGTGAGCCAAATGCCGAGACTCCTAACTTGGTTTTTCCCCGCTCCAAAATGGGTACTACGTTGCTGAGCGTTATTCGCTGTTTGTTCAAAGACGAACGCGCCACCACCTGACCACTGCCCCACAACACCGCCTCGGAGTTGCAACTCCCATGCAGAAAGGGTGCCGCTACACACACAGCGTCAAGCACCAGCTTCCCCAAACGGCCACCCAACAACCTGCCTGCCCCATCCTAGGCGCGTAGCAAACAGGCCTCCAGATCTACCTCCCGCCCGAAGGCCCCCTCACTAATGCACAGCAGCGTGACCTCAGGCAGTGGGCTGGGATTCTCGCGGTGGTTGGCGCAGACATGGATACCGGAGAGGCTGTGCTAGGTGTGTAGCGCCTCCGAGACGGGGTACCGTGCATCCATCCCCACCTTGAGGCTCTGCTCGTGCAGGCGGCCCTAGGCTCTGCTTGAAAAGTCTGGCATAAAGGGGGGGGGGCACGTTCTGCCTAAGCTAATACAGCGCCCGTGCTAATTGGGCGGCTGACTTTCCAAGGACGCGCCGAAAGACCAGCCCGCGGTGCTCCCTCACAGCCAATGAGCCCCACTGGCTCCGAAACTTTAGCCCTTACATTGAAAGTGAAAAGGAAAACTCCGGCGAATGAGGGCACAATTGAAAACCTGCCCGACGCCAAGTGCCTCTTGCACCCGGCCGAGAGCGCCGGACACGCCTCTCTCGGCTGTAAGTGCGCTCGGGATGCCTGGGCTTCCTTCAGACTCTTTTGGCAACTTTTGACTACATACGAGGGGTTGTGTTCCCGGCCGCATACCAAGCACACCCGCATCGGGATACCTCTGCCCACCGGTCCCGCAGACCCGCATGCCCTGAAGACGCCCGGAGGAATTACTTAGTCACACACCCAACGCCCTCAGTCATGGCAAGTTGACCCCTTCACTGTTACGAGAGGTTCGTGGGACCTATTTATCTTCCCTTTAATGAGCATGGAGAGTGTAGCCGGCCTGAAAGCTGCACAGTTGTACCAGACAACCAACATAGCCTTGGAAAAACGTAATAAAAGCTACACTGGAGAACAATGGACCACAAACAAGACTTACCCCGCTAAACCTCTTGCAGGGGTCTGAGATGAGTGCTCTTGCCTGCTCGTTCGCCCGACCTGGCTGATATGCTGGGCCCACGTCCCCTCTTTAAAAACCAAGTTGGTGCCTAGGCCCCTGACCGAGCTGCCCGCAACCCAACAACGTTCACTGTCCCCCACAGCTCCCAGCTGTTTGTACGAGCTCTAAAGTACCCTCCGGCTCCCAGTGTCTGCCCCCACACATGAAGGAAACATGCTGATGTGAAGCAAAAGCATGAGGGGCATGAACCTTCAGGCCAGCAGGGCACCGCCAAGTCAAAGATATAACGCCCTATATATAGTGTAGTCAACCTTGCAAATCGAGGCTCAAGGCCGGGGGACAAGCCCAGGCTGATGTGACACCAATCAAACCGCGCCGCGGAGTCCGGGCCAACAATGCCCGACATGAACCAAAAGCCAAAGTACTGTGCCCCTCTGTCCAGTGGTGGCAGCAAGCCCCAATGGCGTGGCCGTCGGGAACATCTACGGATGGACATGGTTGATATGTCCCCCGGATATTTTACTGGCACTCTAACGTAACAGCAGAAGAAGAGCAGAGGCCGTAATACACAATTTCTATTATATAATGAACAGGCATAACAAGTAAGCAGTGACCTTTGGCCGAGTCATCCCCGAGGCGAGGGCAAACTCATCATCTACATTAACAGACCCAAAACCGAACCACCCAAGACTGCTCAGCTCACCTCAAACATTCAAAACCGCTTCTGCTCCTCGCGCTGCCAACTTTTTTTTTTTTTTTTTTTATATTCCAGGATGTTGGCTCGAACCTGCTTCCTCACTCGAAGGTCGGCTGTTCTAACATAGGCCAACACCTCGCCCACCACTTGGTGCCCGCGGGCAGACATCCGAGCATTAGCACCACCCCGAAGGGTTGGGCCACCACCTCCCTCATTAGGGCCCGCCGCTTCTTCTGTCTCCAACGCCGCCGCGGGCTGCACCCAGCAGAAAACCGCCCGTTAGGTGCGCCGCATGCCCGCCACCGTTTAAGGACAGGGGCGAGCACTCTACCCCATCCGAGATAAAGCCAGTAAGCCCTGGGCCCTTGAGGGAGCCCGGTGTGCCCCAGCACTGCGGGAAAGCAGAGGCACGCACGCGGCCCCCTCGGCACAAACCAGGAGGCCCAGGGACCTTAATCAGTCACCAGGTGGGCCACCGCCATCGCTTCGGCGCCCCCACACCATGACCAGTAGCGGCCGCCGGTGTCCCCCGCAATCGCTGAGGACACGGCAAGTAAACCGAGATGGCCGCCCCTTTAACCCCACAATGCGCTGCATATTAGCGCCTAACCAGCAGCGGACCATATTTGGAGCTGCTGCTGGCAGTCAATATGTGCCGGGAGGTGAGGGGGGCTCATAAGGGCAAACCTTAGGAGGGCTATGGAGGGTAAAGGCAGACTCACCACCATGGCGGCAGCGAGGACCAAGGCGCACAGCGAGGACCAAGGCGCAGCTGGACAGCGCGTGTCCAGCGGGGGACTCGTTCCAGTCGATTGCGTGGCTCAGTGCTTTGAGTTCACGTAGGGGGGGGGTGCCCGCAGTGGGACATCCCCCCCCCTGCGAACACCACTGTTGCCCTACAGTCCTGAGGGCTTCAGGGAGGCCATGCTGTGGAGAATTACAGGGCGCTAGAGAGTGCAGCCCCCTAGCAAGGCCCTCTAGGGTGGCGGGGGGTTATGCAAGCCCTTAACCTCCACTCTGTATAGGTAGACCTGAGCGACCTCACCCGACGACGCCTTGGACCAGCACGACCAAGGCACAACAATGCCTTACACATTCCGAAATACCCCCAGCCAGGTCGGAGCCCCCTCTCGGACAAGAGTGGAAGGAGGGGCTCGGGAAGTGTTACTCAGCAACCCGCAGGCCGTGGCCAACTGTGGGGACTAACACTAACCTCTCTTTCGGCAATGTGCAGACCCGACCAGGACGCAAGGCAGGGGAGGAGAACACGACCTCCAAACCCAGTCCCAGGGACAGGCCAACGACGCGAGACAAACAGTCGAGACGGCGAGGCTGGTGGCAAAGAGGCCGCTGGGAGGGTCAGGGGGGTATACATACCCTCCCTCCCCCCCTGGGCGTACCGGAAGTGACGCCCACACCCCCACCGAACCGCGGGCTCCAGGCGGAAGCCCTCTGCAGCTAGGACGAGGGGTAGGCTTGTGCCGCAATGGCACTAAAGGGCCGCCCTTTTAGGGGGGCCCCCTTTGGGGGCGGCGGGCAGCCACATTTACATCAGTTCTCCGGTTATAATTGGTTTCCCCTAAATGTGTCACAGCCTTGACTGATGCCCAAAGGATGCTGGTGGTGGACGTGTTTCTAGGATCTGTCAAACAGTAGTGACATAAAACATGGCCGTACGTGGGCTTTGATTCGAATCTAACCATATAAGCAGAGCCACTAGAATTATGTGGCAAAGGAAGACCAAATTATGAGACACAGTTGACTAAATTATACTATAAGAAAAGGGCAAGTATGTGGCATAGTGCAACCCATTCTGGGGCAGCATTATCGTTCTTTTTGCCATTATACCACACATTGAAAGTAGGCAAGAGTTCCACCTAATTAGTACAGTTTAACCACTTGAATACAACAACAAGCATCTCTAAGGTTGGCCAGGTATCGTTGCAAAACTTCTTCCGTTTCGCAGCACCGCATGTGGTGCTTGTCTTGTTATAACTTTTGATCCGTTTAAGCTGGCAAAAAATGTTTCGCCGAAATCTAAAAATTATGCAGCAGATGAGCACTAGGTGGTAAGTGTAGTAAATCCATAATTGTGTGGAAACGTTGTAGCCACAGAATTAGCATGATTCAAGTGGCACTGAATATAAAGTGCCAAATACAACTGAGCTTTTCTCACAATCACTGGAATGGGAGCACACATAAATGTGCAACTTCTTTCTTTGTTGTAGTTCTGAGAATTCATGCTGTGTTTTTGTTATGTTATGGTGTGTGTTAGAAATGGGATTCTTGGTAGGATAGGGCGCGGGCCAAAGCCAGGTAAAGACCACCACTCTAGTCAGGATAAGGGAGTTACACTTCTAAAATAACCCCTGCTCACCCCCTTGGTAGCTTGGCACGAGCAGCCAGGCCTATCGTAGAGGCAGTGTGTAAAGCATTTGCACATAACCAACAGTAATACAGTGTACACACTACAAAAGGACACCACACCAGTTTAGAAAAATATCCAATATTTTTATATAATTAAAACAAGACCAAAAACGATAAAGAACCACAATACCATACTTAAAAGTTCACAATTCAAAAATACGCTGATTAAAAAGAGTTCCTTGTGGGGATAGCGCCGTCCAGGCTACCACGGCGTCGTGAACACACAAATCCAAAACAGTTCTGGCTTACCGCGGGGTTGCAGGCCAGCTACGGTGTCGGGAAGACCCGCAAACAGTACCTTTCAGAGATGCAGGGCGATGGGGCCCTCGAAGTCACACGCGTTGCAGGTCGATCTCCTCTCTGATGGAGTCAGGAGCGCTGGCGTCGGCAGGCGTCGGGTGCTGCGGTGCGAAGTGCAGCGGTGCGGTGTGCGGTGCCCTCAGGTCACGGTGCGAGCAGCGGCTCGGTGGCGGCGTCAGATGGCATCGTCGGTGAGACCAGGGTCGCGGTGCGAGATGAAGGCGGTGCTCATCACGGTGCTGGCAGATCACGGTGCAAGCAGCGGCGTCGTCGTTGCTGAAGCGCTGTCGTCGGCTGACGAACTGGAGTCGATGGCGCCGGCGTCGGTAGGCCAAGGCTGCGGTGTGGGATGAGGGCGGTGCGTCGTGTAACTTACGAGCGGTGCCCCCGAACCACGGTGCAAGAAGCGGCGTCGATCTCGGCTGGAAGTGGCGGCGTCAGGCAGGCCAAGGCGTCCTCGTGAAGCCAGGCGGTGCGGAGTGCGGTGCCCACAGGTTGCGGTGCGAGCAGCGGCTCGGTGGCGGCGTCAACAGGCGTCGTCGGTGCGACCAGGGTCACGGTGCGGCATTGCGGCGGTGCACTCTGCGGTGCCAAAGCTTCGGCATGAAGCGAGGCGGTGCGGAGTGCGGTGCCCACAGGTCGCGGTGCGAGCAGCGGCTCGGTGACGGCATCAACAGGCGTCGTCGGTGAGACCAGGGTCGCGGTGTGGCGTTGTGGCGGTGCCCTCTGCGGTGCCAAAGCTTCGGCGTGAAGCGAGGCGGTGCGGAGTACGGTGCCCACAGGTCGCGGTGCAAGCAGCGGCTCGGTGGCGGCATCAACAGGCGTCGTCGGTGAGACCAGGGTTGCGGTGCGGCGGTGCCCTCTGCGTTGCCTTCAGGACACGGAGTCGGCAGTGGCGTCATAGACGTCGTCGAGTTGGTGTTCTTCGGGTTGCAGCACAAAACACACAGTCCCCAGTGCTGCGGGTCGAAGAACTTGAAGTCTTTGCTGTTCCTGAGACTTCGTGAAGCTCTACCTCAAGCCCTTGGAGAGACTCACAAATTTAGGTTGCAGAAAGTCCAGTCCAGGCCTTTCACTACCCAAGACAGAAGCAGCCACTGCAGGTCAGCCCAGCAAAGCACCCAGCAAAGCAGTCGTTCCTTTTTGCAACTTCTCCGGCTCTTCTTCTTGGCAGTCTTCTTGTCCAGATGAGTTCTAAAGTTCAGGGGTCTGGGACCCAGCATTTATGTCCAAAAATCCTTGGATCTCTTAGGCAGAGAGGGCCTGTGCCCGGTCAGGACCAGTTCTGCCTTCTCTGGTGTGAATTCCTGGCAGGAGGTGGAGACGGCATTTGTCAGAGGCAGAGCAGGCCCTTTGAGGTGCAAGGAAATCTCCTCCCTCTTCCCCCATCGTAACCCAGGTCTCTTCAGCCCTTTCCTGACCTACCTAGACCATCTGGCGCCCCTCCTGCTCCCCAGCCTTCTGTCATCCAAAAGCCAGACAGGTAATCCACATTCCAGCAGAGGCACACGGGATGACTGAGCAAGAAAATACCTACTTTCTAAAAGTGGTATTTTCAAACACAGAATGTAAAAATCACCTTCACTAAAAGATGCATCTTTAGATTCTGAGTTCAGGCATACTAAATTCTATTTTCTTACCGAATTCCCTGGGCCAGTTATGTTTATAAGATGTTATAAACAAACCTCCCATTCTATCCTATGGGGAACTGGTAGCCTTGCAATAGTGAAAAACGAAATTGGCTGTAATTCACTATCAGGACATGCCACACACACCAGGGCATGTCCCCCTTTCACTTACACTGCACCCTGCCCACAGGGGTACCTTGGGCCTACCTGAGGGGTGTCTGACATGCAAGAAAAGGGAAGGTTAGAGACCGGCCAGTGTGTGCACTGGCCAAGTCGACATGGCAGTTACAAACTGCGCGCAAACTCTGCAATGGCAGGTCTGAGGTACCTTTTCAAGTCTACTCACGTGGGTGGCACAATCAGTGCTGCAGGCCCACTAGTAGCATTCGATTTACAGGCCCTGGCACACTCAGTGCACTTTACTGGGGACTAACAAATAAATCAAAGATCCAATCATGGAAACACCAATCCATAACACATTTTACCACAGGAGCACTTGCACTTTACCACTGATCAGCAGTGAGAAAAGTGCGCAAAAACACGAAGCCAGCACATACAGAGTCAAAAACCGAGAGGTCAGAAAGCAAAAAACTCAGGGGAAACACGCCAAAAGATGCCAAGTCTAACAGTGTGCTTTATTGCTGCTGGTAGTGCAAACACTACTAAGTACATCTGATCTTTTCCACCCTCACATGCTGCTGTCACTGTTCGCTCCTCAGTTCGGCGTCTGCAGAACGGTATAAGAAGAGGGTGTGGTACCAAAGTACATTTCTTGCCTTTTCCTTTTGTTTACTTTTCGATATAAGACTTTTATCACTTGGGTGAACTTGTTAAAAAAAAAACATGAGATGCAAGTACACATTGTGGATGGTGGGCACACTGGCTGGTAACTGTGGGGGTTGTTTGCAGAGCTGGCTCTTGTGGGGGCTTCTTAGGGGAATTGTTAAGGGTTCTTTGAGATTATTTTTTTAGTTGTTTCCTGAGTGATATTAATGCTGTGGCATTATCACGGAATGTTACACAAATATTATCTGATTTATTATTCAGTCTCTTCTGGGATGCCGTTGCATTGTGCTGCACTGCCCTGTGTAGCATTGTCATAATAGGACTTTGGGGCTCTGTGTTTATTGCACGCCCCACAATTCCCCAGCTCCATTCTTCTGTGATCTTCCGGGGTCAGGTTGAGTGCTGGACTTTCATAAACATGGTGACGTCTTTAGTTTATTAAAGGTTGTCCCCCAGGGGTGCAGGTGAGCCGGCGGCTGGTAGTGAAGCTCTCAAGCCCTCCACCAGTGCCGGGATTCTGGAATGGGGTGCATGCCAAGGGTGGGGTCACCAGATTTGGGAGTGCCATAGCAATCTCAGATCCTATTCTTAAGTTCCGTGGTGAGCCGGGCGCGTGGGTCAGGTTCAGCTCTGCTGGGCTTCCAAGACAGGTGTGTCAACTAGTGTGTGATGAAGCCACCATTCAACCATCCTCTCTGGGACCATCTGCCAGATTCATTCCCTGGTGGCAACATCTGAGGTCAGAACAGGTCAGGCGGACAGCACAGGCTCATCTATGCACCCTCGGTCACACAAAACACAGACTAGTAGTGGGGCTAGCTGCTGTCGAGGGCTGAATAGGGTCTTCCTGGCTGGGTATTTAAGTGCATTTCTGAGGGGTGCCCTGGTGCTAGATATGGAAATGGAAGATGAACACAAGTTTGCACAGGTCACCGTGTGGATGGGTAAGCTTTAGGACATGGTTTCCTGCTGGATGTCCCAAGGAACTGAGGGGACAGCAAAATGATCAGCAGATCCCGCCCCAAGGAATAGCTCCGGATGGAGACATTGAGCTCCTTCTCTCAGCTGTGCTCAAGGTGAGGATGTAGGACACACAGAAAGATCTGATGGCAGAAACACCACTGAAGAAGTCCAAGTGGAAGTCTTCAATCTGTTCAAGAAGCGATATCTCCACTTCCACCTCATCATCTCCCTCCTATTGCCAAGGAGAGAAGGAGCCAAAACAGGACAAGAAGGTGATGGACACCTAGACTGAGAAGTTGACATGTGCTAATGGAGATGCTGCTTTTAGGGTGTCCTGCACAATTGGTTTGGGAAGGGGTGTTCAGGAAGTTCCAGGAGCCATCCGGTGAGGTGGAAGAGTCCCCACAGGATTTTCATAGGGTATCCTCAGGGAGTGACTGTGAACGTTTCTTAGAGAAGATGGAATTATATTTCAAGTTCTTGACTGATCCCTCTTTCTAGAATCTTTATATTTCTGGTTCTGCTCCGGCTTCTGACAACTCCATTAAAGTACAAACTAAGATTGGGAGGATGCTTAGGGGGCTAAGAGCTTCTAAATTATAGTCCAACACAATGCAGCAACCAAAGTTGCTGAGCTGCATTGCCTAAGGGGAGAGTGCATCACAGAGACATATCTACTAAGATGTGGTGCTGCTGGTCTTCTCCAGAGCTGGTGCTCTTTCAGGCTGCCCAGTGCCACACAAACACCATGTACTATAGTGAAAAGGTGTATGTGTCATGTGCAGCTAGGTTGTGTACTGGAATGGACCATTCTAGTACAAAATACAATGCTAAGACATACTTTAAAATGTTCTCCACATTGTATGTGTGCTGTACCATGAAGCATCCATGCAATGTGTGATGGGTTAGAGGAAATCCCATTTTTTCTTGTTAGCCCCTGCCTGGAAGAGGCACTATTTTGCTGGTATTGTTAGTAAAAAGGGCTTTGCATTAAAAACAATGGGTGGTAGCGTGGGTTCTGCCCATGTGGTGCTCTTGGGCAAAGTAATACAAATTAATACAAAGTGCTATTTTTGTTCCTTTTAAGGCTGCTTTCCAGGAAACAAAGGTTTCGCACTGGAAAGTAAATAATTTATCAACACTTTGAGGCGAGCTGCGTCACTTTTTGTGACTTTGCACCGACACAAAATGTTGATAAATCTGCCCCTAAGAGTGCACAGAAGGCTACCCTGCTCAGATTTCCTTTCTTGGGGTAGTACATCATGGTCTCTAACTGGCTGAAACAGCAATTGGTGCAGTCAAGAATATGAAAAACAGTTTCATAGATAGTGCCCCTTCATTAACATCAGAGGTTTGGTCCATTTCCCAAGGTCGGTGGGCACATCACGCACCATTCCCAGTTCACAACCAGCGAGCGGTTCCTCTGGTTAGAGAAGGTGCAAAATGGCTGCCCTCTTCCCTTTCAATCAACATTTAGGCACTCCTGAGTGTATCCAGAGGAAGGACCTGTCAGAGGTTCCAGCTGCCTCCATGTTAGCAAAGATGCATTGTTCCACTCCCGTGCTTTCATCTCTCAAAACATTATAATCCGATCCTTTATTCTAATTTTTGTTCATTGGCAGTAATCAGAACTTCAACTACCAGGATGCATTTGGCTGTATTGATTAAAGACAAGGAGTACAGTTTTGCATCTTGGTGGCAAAAAATCTTCTGGTAACCTTGAGTAAAGTTGGGAGTTGCAATTTTCAACAGGTCTGTAAACCCTGTAGTACTGTGACATTCTGCACAGAATTGCACAGTTTCTGTTCATTCTCACACATTGTTTTCACCAATGAATCCATAATGGTGAAATTCTCAAGTTATGCATCTAAAATCTGTAGTACTGTGACATTCTGCACAGTATTGTACAGTTTCTGTTCATTCTCACACATGGTTTTCATCAATGAATCTATAATGGTAAAATTCTCAAGTTCTGCATCGAAAATCTGTAGTACTGTGACATTCTGCACAGAATTGCACAATTTCTGTTCATTCTCACACATTGTTTTCATCAATGAATCTATAATGGTGAAATTCTCAAGTTATGCATCTAAAATCTGTAGTACTGTGACATTCTGCACAGAATTGCACAATTCCTGTTCATTCTCACACATTGTTTTCATCAATGAATCTATAATGGTGAAATTCTCAAGTTCTGCATCGAAAATCTGTAGTACTGTGACATTCTGCACAGAATTGCACAGTTTCTGTTAATTCCCACACACTGTTTTCATCAATGAATCTATAATGGTAAAATTCTCAAGTTCTGCATCTAAAATTTGTAGTACTGTGACATTCTGCACAGTATTGTACAGTTTCTGTTCATTCTCACACATGGTTTTCATCAATGAATCTATAATGGTAAAATTCTCAAGTTCTGCATCGAAAATCTGCACAGAATTGCAGTTTCTGTTCATTCTCAGACACTGTTTTCATCAATGAATCTATAATGGTGAAATTCTCAGGTTCTGCATCTAAATTTGGCAGTGATCTCGCGTGGCGAGATCTTTCAAGCAACAGTTATGATAGAGGGGTGTGCAGATGACTGTAAAAGAGAGCTTCTTCCCTATTAAGCAAATAAAAATCCATAACCAAAAAGCACTTTTACATATTATTATCTGTAGAGAGGCTTCATATTTAATATGCACATATTAATGAGTACTGCAGAACTAGCTTCAGCAACAGTTCCACAGAAGCTGCTGCCTCGCAGATGGCGTGAGGTGGCAGGAAAACCACCGAGCAGCAGAGGCGAGCTGTGAACTGACAGGGGCTGCCATGGAAGCAAAGCTGCTCATGACAGATCCCCAGGGGCACTGAAAGGGAAAGAGGACAGCAGCAAGGAAGAGCACATTCACTGACACATTAAACTGATGCACGATCCAGGGATGCAAATTCACCAATGTGGATGATGGAAAATGAACCCTCATGCTTGGCTTATTCTTTTAAAGATAGTTTTAGTGGGATACCAGTGATGTCACTTCCTGTGCAGAAATTTGATGCGAAATCCAGTGATGTCACTTCCTGTGCAGCTGGGTGATGGGAGATCCAGTGTTGTCACTTGCTTTGCAGATGAATGTGTGTGGGGTAACGGAAGTGACATCATTCACCCTCGACCCCTAATGACATCACAGGGTTCAGCACTTGCCCCACACTTAGCCCCTCAGTAGCCTCCTATTTGCTGCAGAGGTGCTTTTGGAAGGGCCAAGCTTGGTGCCTGGAGTAAACGAAAAGTGCAATAATAGCCCCAATTACTATGTGTTTGTGCCACTGCCATCGTGGCCCCTGAGATCAGGGGTGGCAAAGAAGAGCGAGCTAGGTATAGCAGCTGCTACCCCTAGAGACATGGCAACATTGAAACACAAAACCTAGCAGCAGGTAACCACTGCCTGGCATTTCCAGTCTGCACTTGTTCCTGCGTTATTAGGAACACAGGACGATTTTGCAGTAAGAGACTTCAAAAGTCAAGTCAAGTCATCATAACCTATTCACCAAGGCTATTAAAGTGAAGAGAAACACTATAAATGATGTCTAAAGAAAGGTAAACTGTCAGCACAACATCACTTTAGGAGAGAAGGGATGTGTCCTTTGCTAACTCTTATCAAATATAGCCATTGATCTAAAACTGCAGTGTGCAGGAGGAGCAAAGATACTCTGCGTTTACCATGTTCAATTTGTAATATTTTGTGTTTTTAATGCGCTCTAGACCCACAAGAACGCTTCAGGGTGTGTTACCGGAAAGGGGAGAGCTTTTTGTTCAGAGGAAAACAGACAGGAGCATCAAAACCTCACAGTCATTATATGAGTGGGCAGTTTAAATCGAAGAACAGTGCCCATTAGTTTCAAGCCCAAAAGCGTGTCAGCAGTGGGTTATCAGCGGCCAGGAAAGCAGGGAGATGTGCATTATGATTAGGGCTCCCGGTTTTATGGTATTTTTTTTTAACATTTCCATCTGTATTTATCCATATTTATTTTTCGGCCATCTTATTGGTATTTATCCATATTTATTTTGTGTTTTGAGAATAAGCAGAGTCATAAAATGGTGTATTTCCACATTTATTTAACTGATGAACATGCACTCATACTTTGATGCCTGTCTCGTTTCTGCAAATTAATCAGCCAAATATAACAAAACACTACACTGACAGGTAAATATTAGCATTACATACAAATATATGTTAACTAATGACTGTATTCAAGGAAATCTCATTCTGTTTTTCAACTCCCCATGCTGTCTATCTACTCAGCTGTTGTCCTGGAATTCACAAAAGATAGCATGGGGAGTTATCACAAGAAGCACAATTTTCTGCATTTTTCCATTTTTTGTAACTCTTTTTATTTTAAAGAATCTCAGCATTACAACAAGTTAGAAGGTAAGTCTCAAGTTATGTCGGTAATACATATTACAGTTAGCGTCTTTCTTGGTCCCTGGTACAGCTCATCACATGCATTTATCACACTTCACAATTGTAGTTGATCAAACCCAACCCTCCCTCCTCGCAGTTCATCTGTGGGGGAGATGCAGAGTCCAACCTGAGACCATTCCATTTAGCCCATTTTTGATCCCACTTCTTCGGGCAACCTCTGTTCTTGAATACCTCTTTTTCTGCAATCATGGATCTATCCATGTCTTTTGCCCATCCCCCTAGCAATGGCTTGTCTCCTGCTCCCCATTTTTGGGCAATGTTTCTTTTAGCTAGCGCAAGCCCCAGGGACACCCAGGACTGTTCAATGTGGGTCAAGTCAATGGCCTCCCATATATTAAGCAGGCAGAGTCGTGGGGAGCTGGTGATCTCTTTCTCACAGACCTCTTTTAGTTTGGTTATGATTCTCTCCCAGTAGGATTGAATCACTAGGCACTCCCAGAGCGTATTGAAGAACGTTCCTTACTGGGTACAAAACCTGAGGCACTCCAAGTCTGTCCTCCTCCCCATCTTGACCAGGGTCCCCCCCGAGAGATATGACCTGTGCAGGATTTTGAGTTGAATTAGTTTCAGCCTCATTGGAATAGCTACTTCTCATGGGGAAGATAGAGCCTCCTGCCATTCCTCATCTTCTAAACTCCCTATGTCTGTCTGCCATTGTTGTCTGAGGCGCACTAGTGGGTCCGGTCGGTTATTTACCAATTTTCGATAAGTCAGGAATATTGCCTTGCGGGTCATAGCTTCCATGATCAGCCTGTCCTACAACGGGGATGCCTCGGGCAAAGCCTCCCCCCTGGGGACAGCAGACTTTATGGCATGACTTATTTGTAGGTACCTGAAGGCCTCTGAATTTGACAACTGGTATTCTGCTTGTAGCCCAGTAAATGTGATCAACCCGCCACCTTTCCACAGGTCGCCAACTGTTGAGATGCCAATTGTGTCCCACTTGTCAAACCTGGGGCAGTTGCTCAGTGTGCCCAGTTGCTCTGATTCCCACAAGGCGGTCGCTTGTGTTATTTTCTTGTGCCAGCCCAGTTTCTTAGTTACTTGATGCCAAATTGCTATGGTCTGGGCCGTAGGACCCGTGAGGTGCTGATGTCTGGGGTCTGTATGGAGTGCTCTTTGGTAACCGCCCGGGCTCATCAACCATTTGTCTATCCTGTAGGCTGGCTTGAGTTGTGGGCCATAAACCCATTGATTGATTACAGCTGATTGGGAAGCCCAGTAATATTGTTTAAGGTCGGGCAGGGAGATCCCCCCGTCGTACCACCCTCTTGTCAGTTTATGCGTTGCGATGCGGGGGTTTTTACCATCCTACAATAGGGTCCGTACCGCACTCTCTACATTGTTGAAGTATGTGTATGGGACCTTGAAGGGGATATTTTGTAACACATATAGGAAGCAGGGCAATGCCAGCATTTTAAACAGTCCTGCTCTGCCCAAAAGAGTCAGGGGGAAGGCTCGCAATGTTGCACGTCGTTTTGCAGCCACGTCAGTGGGCCCTAAAGATTGGTGCTGTAAAAAAGGAGTGGATCCGGTGTTATGTAGATTCCTAAGTATCGGAAACCCGTCGCCGCCACAGTGACCCTGCATTCTGTCGGTGTACGCGGCACCGGGCCGCGGAGCATCTGCAGTGTGGATTTTGTCCAATTTATGGTGAGGCCTGAGTGCTTGCCGAAGATCAAGATTATATGGAGGATCCTATAGTTTGAGGTTGTCAGGCCGCAACATATGTAATGTAAATGTGACTTATAAAGCGCAAACTCATGCCCTAGGGCGTCTTGGCGCTACATATAGCAATATATTGTCTGCGTATAAGGACATTTTGTCTTCGTGCTGCTGTGTCCATTTCAGACCTCTGATCAGAGGGTCCCCCCTCACCCATGTCGCCAGTGGTTCTAGCATCAAGGCGAATATAAGAGGCGACAGGGGGCATCCCTGCCAGGTTCCTCTACCCAGGCGGAATCACAGCGATATGTTGCGATTGACAACTATTTGCGCTGTTGGGTCAGCATATAGGAGTTTGATCCATTTTATGTACGTCGGGCAAAAGCCAATACGCTCCAGCTCAGCGAATAAATAAGGCCATTCAATCGTGTCGAATGCCATTCTTGTGTCGAGTGACAATAGGGCCACGTCCTCTTGGATTGTATCTGCCCTTCCCAGCACCCCGTGCAGCTCGCAGAGATTAAGGGCAGTACTTCGCCCAGGCATAAAGCCCAATTGATCCGGATGTACAATTTTGTTAATGATGGGTATCAGACGGTTTGCCAGTGCTTTGGCCAGAATTTTTGTTTCTGCATTAAGCAGCGATATGGGCCTGTAGGAACTATGTTCCTCCGCCGGCTTGCCCTGCTTGTGTATCACGATTGATGCGAGTCTTTAGTCATCTGGGAGGGAGCCTTTCTGAAAACCTTCTAGGTACATGGCTCGGAGGGGGGGTGTTATCTTGGAGGCCGTTAACTTAAGCAACTCTATTGGGAACCCGTTAGGCCCCATGGCTTTTCCTGATTTTATTCCCCGTATGGCTACTACTAACTCCTCTTCTGTAAGGTCCCCCTCCAGGGATTCTCGATCCTCCAGGGTTAAGGCGGCAACTGGGATGGTGGCAAGCAAGTCCCTTGAGTCCATGGCGGTAGCGGTGGTGGCGGGCGTATATATTTGAGCAAAGTAAGAGGCACATGCCTCTGCGATCTCCTGTGAGTCTCTCAACTCTTCTCTCTCTTCCCCCATTAGGAGGGGCACCCATCTCTGGGCCAGTCTCGCTTTTCCAGCCAGGCCAGCATTTTACCTGTTCTGTCACCCAGCTCGTACACTTTGTGTTGTATGATCTTTTGCTTGGACCTGGCTGCTCCCGTTAATAGCTGCATATAGTCCAGTCTTTTCGTACTAAGGGTATGTCTAGCAAAGTCATCGTCCGAGTTTACTACCTTTACTTGCTCCAACTGATTTCCTGCTCTAGGGTCTCTATGCGTGCCCTCAACTCCCTCTTGTGTCCTACCATTAATGTGAGTGCTCGGCCTTTGATCACAGCCCGAATGCTCCCCATAGGGTCTGTGGTGACTCTACTGTTCCTGTGTTCTCTTCAAAATATCGGTCTGTGTCCTTTATTAGTTCTGTTTTTACGTGTGGGATTTTCAGACACCATGGGTTGATCGTGAGGGCTGCTCAGCTGGTCTCGTAGCATGTTGCTATCCGGGTAAGGACTGGGGAGTGGTCGGAGATACCCCTCGCTAAACACCTTGCCTCTATGAAGTTGGGGACGTCCTCTATGTGTGTCAACAGGTAGTCATTGCGAGATTGGCCACCATGGGCTCCCGAGTTATATGTATACTGGTGTGTCTGCGGGTTGAAATGTCTCCATATATCTACAAGGCCGAAGGCCGAGAGAAAGTCCGCCAACTGCGACCTGTTGT
The DNA here is from genome assembly GCA_963921515.1 of Calotriton arnoldi. Classification (NCBI taxonomy): domain Eukaryota; kingdom Metazoa; phylum Chordata; class Amphibia; order Caudata; family Salamandridae; genus Calotriton; species Calotriton arnoldi. Next base: position 88,968 of record CAWUFW010004208.1, read on the forward strand.
GTGGGTCTTGTCGGGGTGGACGTCGGTCTAATTGCCCATTCGCCGTCAGATTAAAGTCACCTCCCAGCAGTAGAATCCCGGGCAGGGAGATCCAGTAAGAATGTGCCAAGGTCCGCCAATGCCGTTTTTTGGTAGTGGGGGTATGTATACTGATAGTATATTGACTGGTTTCCCTTCCCAGGTTCCGGCTGTTGCTGCAAACCTGCCCTGTGTATCCACCCATATTTTATGTGTTATATAGGGGCAGTTTTTACAGATGAGTATACCAGTCCCTCTAGAACTGGAGGTGAATCCTGCGTTGGCTGCTAACTTATGTCCCCATCTATCCAGTGCTTTGCAGGTGTTGCCTATCAAGTGGGTCTCCTGCAGTAGGACGATCTCAGGGGCCTGTCGCTTTAAGTATTGAAGTACGATCCCTCTCTTTAATTTGTCTCCGAGCCCATTAACGTTCCAGGTGAGGAGCTGGAGTGACCTCCCGTTCATATTAGTTGTTATGTTCTCTGTGAGTGGCAGGATCATCTACATGTTGAGCTATGTGTATGCTGTTTATTCTGCATCTAATCCGGGACAATGACTTGTTCGTCGCTTTCCACTTGTGGACTTGTAGCTGTGGAATCCCCACCCTCGCTGTCGCAATGACTGAGTTGCCTTGTAACTCGGTTCCCTCCCCCCCAACTTGCCCCTTCTCAATCCTCCTCCCTGCCTCCCTGTGTCGTGTGGTTTGTGGACTCGTGACTTGCATTACTAAGTTAGCTTAGGCTTGGCTGCCATGATGCCTCTTTGCACACGTTACTTTGTGCCCCCCAGCCTCTGCTATTTTGGGACTATCTGCCTTTCACCTTCTTTCCTGTTGCTTTTGGGTCGAGTCTGCACATTGTGTACAAGGTCGGAATACAATGTGCCTTGTTCTTGCTGATATGGTCAGCGCCTCGCAATTAGACATAACACTGAATGCCACTGCACTGAAGGAATTCGGGTGCCTTTAATATTGTGATTTTTCACTGTTAGAGACACTTGGAGAAAAACCTTTCCAGGAAGAAGAGCTGTGCTTGTCTGATGATGTAAACCTTGCATCTAGATATTGAGGTATGAGGGTCTGCCAGTCAAAGCCCAGAGGTCTTCTGTTTTTATAATAAACTAACTACTAGCACGGGGAGGGTGGTGTACTCATTTAGCTCTATATTTACAGCTTTATGAAATGCTTTCCCCGTTTATATTCTATGGAATCATAACTATGCTTATTGTTTTATTCTTATGCATTATGCTGATAGTACTGACACGTGTACTGTACCTTAGAGCACGTTAGTTAAAATAAACATTTTAAACTATACAGTGTCTCTTATTACGCACGTTGTGGACAAGTATGAGTGAGTAATGAAAGGGTGTTCTTGTTTCTGCGAGTCCTGAGAGAGAGAGATACCGTGTTCTGGGTTGTCTAATAATTAGCAGCATTGTTGCTAAGGAGACGCTAAAGCTAGTCGGATTGGGGTGTTAGGTGCTAAGGTATATGGTTGGCTCACCACTATATTCCGAGGTCCTATTATCCTGTGCATAACTCTGTGTATGTGCAGAATCCCTACAACATGGCGCCCAACGTGGGGCTGCTTATCTGCGAGACGCTTGAGTAGTTCTTGTGCTTGTCCACAATTCTCTTCACGGACGCTTCCGGAAGCGTGTGTGACGGTGTTACCTCCTATATTGACGTTTTTATAGGTTCTTTCAAGCTTGAAGTTAGTAAAAGGTTTCTTAAATAATACCCTTTATTGTGCTGCCTCTCATTAGGTTGTCGAGAATTTTTAGCCTTATAATGGCTGTACAAATTGCGGCACATAGTCGCGCAGCTCTCCGAGCACACTTATCAGTGTATGGAGTGCCTGACGCGGGTGTCGATCTGATCTTTGTGGTACAAGCAGATCCAGCTTACCACTTTGAGGTGTTTTACTCTTGGGTCACTTTTCCTGCGGTCGACGGGGCTGATAATTTGTTCCATGAATATGAAGCCACCGTTGTTCCTAATAACTATAGACCGTATAGGAATCTTGAAGTACCTCTCATGGCGTGGCAACACCGTGTTTGGTTTGATGGCGTCCTCCCCCAACCGGTTACCGCGGTTCGTTTAGGCCCCTTATCAATTGATGGGGCCACTTGGCCTGTTTTGGCCGGGTATACTCCACATCCGCGTTATATGACAGTGGCAGTCGGTGAACTGCGTCTTATGCATTCGTCTTTAATACGAGTGCACAGAGCTTTAGTGCAATATGTTACAGGCAACATCCAGGGAGTCCAGCCTGGAGTTGCAGCCCATCCAGCTGGTGCAGGTGGAGTGACCATAAGTCCTGTCATGGTTAATTCGGTGATGGGCAAGCGCCCACAAAATAAGGATGATTTTCCTTATTGGCTTGCAGAGAAATTTGACCAGCTGGAGGCAGTTTTTCCAAATACATCACCCGTTGATAAACACAGGATTCTGACGATTAGTTTGCCAAAAGACTTAGTACCCGAGTTGGCTGACTGCAACAACTGGGGTAGGGTATTCGCTGCAGTATATGCGAAGTGTTTCGGCACTCCTTCTATGACAGTTCTTCCCTCTGTAATTAAACGAGTACAGGATGAACATGGCCCTGAAGCGGCTGTGGAATTAGGGATGAGACTGGTGGGAGTGTTCGACGTAGTAGCTGAGTTGATCATTGCAAATGTCAAGGGCGATGCAGTTAACTTTCAAGTAGCTAATGCTTTGGCTTTAGTCCCAGAATTGGACAGGCCACGCGAATTGCCAAAAATTATTGCCCAGGCTTACAAAACAATTGGGAGAAATAGCCTGGGCGTTAAGCCTTTTGCTAAAACGCAGACACAATCGCAACAACAACCAAAATCTCAGTCTGAAAAGGATGAGAAACCAATGTTTAATAAAAAGAGCTGGAGGTTGAAAAAACAAGGTAAGCAACAGACGAAGTCGGGGTCGCGAGGCGCATCCCCGGTTTCTGTCTCTTCTGAATGCACATATGATTTGCGTGATAGGGCGAGAATTAAGTCTCCAGAGAGATTTCACGTCCCTGATTCGCGTTCTCCTCGTTCTTTACAGGAACCGACGCCTTCGCAGGCTGGTGGAGGAGATCGCCAGGATAGAGGAAGGGGCCGAGAGGCTCCACAGGGGCGAGACCAACCTCGACAACAAGTCAGAGGAAAAACAGAAGATTTTCCACGTTCTCGCCCACAGTTTCAGAAGAAGAAAGTTGCCGCTGTTACAGCAAAATATGCCACAGACGGTGAGAACGAGACTCCTGAATTGGACGTGGGCAGTGACGCTCCTAGACAGCACCGCGGAAGTTACCATAGTGCGAGAGGCACTACGTCCTCATGTGGAGGCGACAGCAACTGAAACATTTGTTACAGTCGAGACAGCAGATACCAGAGTGGCACCCCCTGACAGACTATATAATATTGTCATTCAAATCGAAGGAGACATACAGCGTGTTATTAAAGGGATTTTTTGGGAGAATCTGACCTCTTCTTACGATATTTTGTTGGCAGAGGCGGATTGGCTGCCCCCATTCGTACATGCTGCGCATAAAGGGGAGGAGGTAATCCTTCCAAGCTTTTCTCGACATGTACCAAAGGACAAAGCAGAGGCTCTAGCAGCTGAATGGGCTGTGTTCCTGGCTCCAGCGTTATACCGCAACCATGTGGGCTGGGATGAAGAATCACCACCCCATGAAATACCTTTGCGGTCGCTGCCACAGCCACAACCCCAATATCCCATTAAACGGGATGCAAAAGGCCCCGTTTCCGAAATTCTGACTCAGAATATCAGGGAGTCATTGAAACATGCATATCACCAATGAATAATCCCCTTTTCGCGGTTTCTAAACCCGATGGATCGTACCGCTTAGTTTTAGATTACCGGCATTTGAACTCTCATTGTCGGACCTTTGCGGTGCAAAATACACATAGTTCTGCGCTAGTAGACAGTCTTGTTCGTAAGAAATACAAAACTACACTTGACCTATCCAATGGATTCTACACGCACAACTTGGCCTCGGAGAGTAGCCAATGGAGCGCTTTTACATCCGGTGGCAAATTATTCAAATTCCGGCGTTTACCTATGGGCTACAAAACAGTCCCGGTGTATTCGTTGCCCGTGTCGTTTCTTTGTTGGACGGCATAGACCCAGATGCATGTTCGTACGTCGATGATATCTATCTGACAGACGACGAATTATTCCAGCATCTTACACGAGTAGACCGCATTATTCTCGAGTTTGCGGTTTTAGGTTACAAGTTTAACTTTGCCAAATCTCATATTGCTGAATTTACCGTTTTGTTTTTGGGCTATGAGCTCAACAATGAAGGTAAGGGCTTAGCCCCCCATTTCTTGGAGAAATGCGCACTTTTGTGCCCTCCAACCAATCTGAAGAAGCTTCAGTCTTTGCTGGGTTTTCTGAACTTCGGGCGTACTTACATTCCCGAATATGCCCAGCGTATCAAGCCTCTTTATGCTTTGATACAACCTAACTTTTTGAAGTCTTGCTGGCTTCCTGAGCATAACTCAATACTGCAGTCCTTGCAGTCTGATCTACTTGAATCTAAATTCTTGTTGACTCGTGACAACCACACAAACCTGGTGATTAGAATCATTCCAGGGGCAGTGGGTTTCACGTACTTAACCTTTAACGAAGGTGACACAGTACCGATTGCATACAAGTCACATCTATACACCTCTGCAGAAATGCGGTTTTGCTCTGTGGAGAAAGTTTTGACTGCGGTGCAAATGGCGATTCTAAAGGAACGCGGACTGGCACAGGGAAAACGCATTTTGGTGGTAACGCCCTATCCTGCCCTTGAGGCAGTGACGAAAGCAAGTGTTCCTAACTCTAAAGCTTTGCACCCCCGTTGAATACAATGGGCAACATCTTTGACATCTCCGGATGTCACCTTTATCTTTGATTCTTCGCTACAGACTCAGGAGTTTTTGCAGTATGAATTTGTTCATCCTCCTCCTCTGTCTTTGCTACCGCTTGAGGATTACGAATGTATAATCTATACCGATGGTTCGGCACAGCCGGCCACGGGTTCCAAGCATGCTTATTCAGCAGCATGTGCTATTGTTGCAGGTTCCTTTGTGAACGGAAAGTTCAAATCCACTGTAGTGCATACTCAGGCACTGGGAGACAGTACTGCACAATTGGCCGAGCTGCGTGCATTGGTGCTAGCACTAGAGTTTGCTAATCCAGATGTGACTACTCTTATTGTATGTGATTCTTACTACTGTGTTCAGTCCTATAATGACAATCTATTCTTTTGGTCACAAAATGACTATAGAGATGCAAAAGGCAGCACAATTAAGCATAAAATGCTTTGGGTTCGGGTGGCAGATTTACAACAACGTCTGCCTCTCACACAGGTTGTACACACTCTTGAACATCAACGTGTGGGCACACACGCTGTCGGTAACGGTTTGGCAGACGAAGCTGCCAAATCCGCAGTAGCCACGTGTTCAGTCGCAGCAGTTACCAGATCCATGTCTAAAATAGACACTGATATTTTAGCAGCTATTGCTGCAACAAAAGAAGGTGCTAATTACCCTAGGGGTTTCCCTTCAAAATACTTTTATCAATTAGGTCCCGAACAGGCTCCTTACGTAAGAATTCCAGACGTTGGTGATCGGCTGATCCCCAACGCGGACCGCAGACTTTCCTTGATCACTGCCGCACACGAAGGTTTGGCGTCAGCCCATGCTGGAGTGTCTGCGACAGTGTCCATCTTGCAGCAGCGTTACTGGTGGCGTGGTTTGTACAAACAAACCCGTACTTATGTGCTTTCTTGTGACGTTTGTCAACAAATTAAGCCTTCCTCAGTTACGAGGCCACCACAGAAACCGCTCTGCATTTCTAACAGACCCTTTGGGTGTGTTTACCTGGATCACTGCGGTCCCTTTTCTTCTGACACTGCATATAAGTACATCTTGGTTGCAGTGGATTTGTGCACATGTTTCATCTGGGTCTGGCCACAACGGAGTGCTGACGCTCGAAATGTCATCAGGGATTTGCGTGTCTTTGTGGGAATTTTCGCCTGTGGCACCTTCCATTCTGACCAAGGTCCAGCGTTCGCCTCTAAGGCTTACAAGGACGCAATGGGTTCACTGGGGGTGCGGGTGAAATTTTCGTCTCCATATAGACCTGAGGGTAATTCGATTGTGGAGCGGATGAACCGTGACTTAAAGCAATCCTTGACAGCTAGGGTTTTAGGTACTGGCAGGAACTGGCTGGCCCACTTGTATACCGTACAACGTGCACTTAATAATCTCCCTAGAAGACCTCTGGGTGGGCGGACCCCATACGAAATGCTCTTTGGCATAAGAATGTTTGTGCCTGACCTTGATGGTCTAGACATGGCGGCGCAATCCGCCATTTTTGATGTAGATAATCATTCTACTATGTTACAGGACTTACAAGAAGCCCGAGATAAACTTGCAATTGCACAGTCACCTTCAGCCACAGACACAGCGCTGCAGATTCCAGTTGCCGGCTGGCTTCCGAAGATTGGAGAACTGGTTCGAGAGAAGGTGGAGAACAAAAAAGAATTTGGACCCTCTTATCGTGCGCCAGTTCCGGTCCTTGGCTTGAAGGGAACTCGTACAGTCATCTTACCACAGCTTTCTGGTCGCAAAGAGAACAGATACATCTCAGTGGAAAATGTCAAGCTACAACATCTGGCCGATCCTGAATAGTGTTACAGCAGCGGTCTCTTGTCCTGTCATTTACCGGACAAATGTTCGTGGCCCTCTTGCCAGAACGGTCACTGATGTTGCTCTCGAGATGGTCGATTTGCCTGCTCCCCTACAAGACTGCTCGTATTCCCCCTGCAACGAGGATGCTGAGTATACCTACCCCGCAACCGAGTCCGTGGCTCATTTACCAACAACGCCACTGAATCCAACAAGTTATTCTTTTGACTCGGATTCCTCTTTATCACTTGTCCCATCCAAATTTAGTATTTTTGTATCCTGGTTCAGAGACAATTTTTTAGTCCCCCCATGGACATACATCTGGTTGGTACTTTTCCTGATATTTTTGTTCATGTCCATTGGCTTTGTCACCGTGTTTTTTCTGCTCATCAATGGACACTATTTGCCAGAACGCTCTGCTGTGAATTGTGTCGCTGGAACTTTGGCTCCGCATTCTTCCTCTCACATCATGAAGCGTGACCACACATTTGTGAACATTTCAGCTTTTCCAGTTGCTGATGGCATCGTATGGGATGCTGTGAACTTCCAAATTCATGGACCAACAGAAATTATTAATGTACCAAATGTCCTTCGTGTTTCAATGGGTGATATTGTAAAAAGTAATATTCATTCTGATGATTGGGATTTGCATGCAGTTGAATCTTTATTTACTGATTTAAAATATTATGCTTCTTTTAATGCCGAAGATTTGTACATGAATTCTGCAAATTATGCCGAGTTATATTGTTACCAACATTGGGGCAACCATTTTCTCCACAAACCAAGTACCCTTCGGGGTCCTTTTAATTACACCCAGTGGGAACATTGTCCTACCCCTTTGCCAGGTAGCTCCAAACTCTACGAAATAAGTTTACTTATTTTACAGATTATAATAGATCTAATCCTGGTTCCTATTATTTTAAATTGAACTCTTCATCTACTCAGAAAATCATGTTGACCCACACCAAATTGCTGTATTCGGGTTCATTTTTGAATGCCTTAGCCGTGGGTGGTTATGAATATTGGCGGGACACCATTGACTTGAAATCTATTTGGGGTTCCAAAGCATGGCAGGTAAGGGCATAGAAGCCTTGCACCGTGCTTGCCTCATCCCGGCCCAAATTTTGTTTTTAAATCGCTCCATATTTCAAACAACATGTTGGGGTTTGGCTACCTCCAAACAATTAAATGCCCCGTCCTTTCCTGTATTATCTTCCACTCCCACGAAAGCCTACGCTTTAACATGTCCCTTACAGATTTGCAGGTATTATTTCAAAATAATTCGTTTAATATTTCTGGGTTTGTTCAATCGTCCTGGTTGTCCTGGCCCATAGCCTCTGATGCCTGTCAAATGCGTTTTCATGACACGGATCACGGTTACAAACAGGATAGGCCGGACCCCAGGTTTTCAGACTCTCGTACTGTTACTACCTATTCTGTTGGTAAGTTGTGTAAACAGTGGTTGCAGCACTCTTCCTTAGATTCTGTTAAACAACATTTGTCACTCCTATCAGGCAATATTGATCTGTCCGACTTTGTTCTGGGGCCTCGTGGCCCTCGACCTAAGAGATTCATTTATGAAACTTATAATGAACTCTGGAAGCTTTCGCAGATTGAAGCTGCTTCCCGTCTTCGGGAAATAGACCAAGCAAATTTAGAAAAGGTGCTTGCTGTTGTTGATAATAGTATTAATACCCTGTCTTCCCGCGTTTACACATTAGAGAATATTATTTCCTCTGTTGTTGATATTGTACAAGATGATGTTTCTGTGTTGTATCATGGTCAAAATCAATTGCGTTCAGTAATGCAGTTTGCATGGACTTTGCAAACACTTAAAATGGGGAAGGTTCCTTGGCATTTTTTTAACACGTCTGCCTTATTCTTGCCTTTTAATTTAACTGAGAAACAGCAGTTCATGTCCATGAAAGATGCAGCATACACTCTGTTACATATTGAAAAGATAGAGCCTTTACCGTTCTCTGTGGCGGAACTAGATTCTGTTGTGTGGGTTATCGCTTTGCCTTTTTCTTTATTTGAATTCAGTTCATGCATGAAACATTATCCTGTTGGCCGCTTTCAACCTCTAGACAGTGCTTTCCTGCATGAGCTTTGGTCTCTGCCTTTCATTTATAAATGCCTTAAGGACGTGAGGGAAGTTTTTCTCACGGGGGAGTTGTGTGATTCTACCGTGGGTCATTCTCTTGTTTGTAAACACATTACATTGCACGGAGCTTGCAACGTTTCGGCTCCAAATCTTGCTTGTGTTTTGAAAGGCATTCCTGCTCCTGCTATTTCTCCTACTTTCACTGTGCTTGCAAATGGTAGCTATCTCCTTCTGAATAATCAGGACTGCTGTGGCATGCTGGCCGGCATACCCTATATTGTAACAGTTTCTCACAGGGTTGTCTGCTGCAAAAATGTGCTTTTTCCTCCCCCGCACGGCATCGTAGATAGTTCCATTTGGCCTTCCATTCCGACTTTGAAAGCAGATTTCAATAAATTGAGCAGAATAAAGGCGCTATTATTGAATCAGGAGGTTATGCTCACATCCGCCAGGGAGACGTACATGCTCCAGGTGGCGAGTACCCACAGTGAAATTTAGGCACTTCTTAACACAAACCTCCCACAACATTTCGGGGAACTAATTCACCGTGTTTTTAATGCTTCATGCACGGAAGGCCTTGTGCACTTTTTTAAAGTTGTGGGCTCTGGCCTTGTCACCTCTTTTCAAACTATCTTTGGTGTAATACCAGCTTTTATTCATTCCATTTTTTCCAGCGTCTTTGGTGGCTTTCCATTGATCATCGCCTTAGCGGCTGGTGTTTTGCTTTTGGTCTGTGTGCTACGCAATGGCTGCACTTCCTGGGGCCCTCCTCGACCACGGTCGACTCCGGACGCTCCGTGAGCGCATCCTCGAAGCCTTCGGCGTCCTGCCATTGGCGACTCTTGGTGTGTCATATAGACTTTCTTTTCGCTTTGCGTATTTCACTTGCGTGCAACCTGTGATGTCTTGCATCCGCTGTCCTTTCTCATGGACCTTGGATTACTGCCTCTCCAATACGTCTTTGTCTCGTCCGGATTTTGTCCAGTTGGTGGGTCCCTTAGAGGCCCATGAGCGTGACTGTTCCGGTCCTGGCTACATGGCGCGTGCGGCTGCACTTGGAATTTTGGCACAATGGGATATCTGGGCGGCTGCTCAGACTCTCCTACAACAAAGTTATATTGAGTATCACGCAAGTTGTCCCGCATTGCTTTTCGCTGCTCCCTCTTACGAGGAACATGAATGCAGTTTTGATTTGCTGGACTGGATGGCATCTCTTTTTTCTGACGATTCCAACGATATCCTATTGGAAGGTGTGGCGTTTTTCTGCACTTACACTTTTTTGGATTAGGGGGTCTCCGCTTTCGGAGTCCTCCCTCCCTGGGCCTTTCTGGCTTGATATCAATTTTTTTTCCCCTATTGCTTGACTTTCGATTAGACCACTTCAGTCACGGACGTTGCAATTCTGCTCCATCTATTTGAACTCTGTCATTGTCCTATGTCTTCACCGATGGACTGACCAGGGGAGGGTGTCGTGTGGTTTGTGGACTCGTGACTTGCATTACTAAGTTAGCTTAGGCTTGGCTGCCATGATGCCTCTTTGCACACGTTACTTTGTGCCCCCCAGCCTCTGCTATTTTGGGACTATCTGCCTTTCACCTTCTTTCCTGCTGCTTTTGGGTCGAGTCTGCACATTGTGTACAAGGTCGGAATACAATGTGCCTTGTTCTTGCTGATATGGTCAGCGCCTCGCAATTAGACATAACACTGAATGCCACTGCACTGAAGGAATTCGGGTGCCTTTAATATTGTGATTTTTCACTGTTAGAGACACTTGGAGAAAAACCTTTCCAGGAAGAAGAGCTGTGCTTGTCTGATGATGTAAACCTTGCATCTAGATATTGAGGTATGGGGGTCTGCCAGTCAAAGCCCAGAGGTCTTCTGTTTTTATAATAAACTAACTACTAGCACGGGGAGGGTGGTGTACTCATTTAGCTCTATATTTACAGCTTTATGAAATGCTTTCCCCGTTTATATTCTATGGAATCGTAACTATGTTTATTGTTTTATTCTTATGCATTATGCTGATAGTACTGACACATGTACTGTACCTTAGAGCACGTTAGTTAAAATAAACATTTTAAACTATACAGTGTCTCTTATTACGCACGTTGTGGACAAGTATGAGTGAGTAATGAAAGGGTGTTCTTGTTTCTGCGAGTCCTGAGAGAGAGAGATACCGTGTTCTGGGTTGTCTAATAATTAGCAGCATTGTTGCTAAGGAGACGCTAAAGCTAGTCGGATTGGGGTGTTAGGTGCTAAGGTATATGGTTGGCTCACCACTATATTCCGAGGTCCTATTATCCTGTGCATAGCTCTGTGTATGTGCAGAATCCCTACAACACCTGCATGGCGGGAATTGAACCTCCCGCCTCCCCAACTTTGCAGAGCGCCTATCGCCCACCCCTGAAATATTGTGGTGCATGATCCAACCCCACACCCGGTGTCCATCTTTACCAGAGCCTACTGTAGTTGCTGTCTGGGGGGAACGAGTCCCATCTTGTCCTTGCGTATCAATCTTCATGCTCTGGGGAACGTTCATCAGTGTCTTTTGTTATTTGTTCTGTATTTTGTGCTCCGTTAAAGTCCTGCTTTGCTCTGGTTTGGGGGTGAGCCCCTTTGAATGTTTTGCGTCTGCACTTTGAGCAAGCAGGTGATGCGTCGCTGTTATTCGTTGTTGCCTTCTTCCAGAGGGTCTCGAGTTGGACTGGTGTCTGCCATGCTCGCTGCCTCTTGCCCTGGCCGGGCCCGGTTTGCTCTTTCTCGCTGGTCGGTCTGATTTCTTTTCCTGACTATGCACCATCCTTCAATCCAGTCCCATGTTTCCTCCGGGCTGTTAAAGAACCACACCTTCCCTTCTGACTCAACTCTCAGTTTGGCGGGAAATAGCATGGTGTATTTGATCTCCTTCTCGCGCAGGGCCCGTTTGACTTCTAGAAAGCTGCGCCGTTGTCTTTGGACTTTAAGTGTAAAATCAGGGAAGAATGTTATCTTACTGTTGTCAAGGGCGACTGGCTTTGTCGTGCGCGGTGTTTGCAATATTACATCTCTATCTCAGTAGTTAAATACTCGTGCCAGTATGGGCTTAGGGGGTGCTCCAGGTTTTGGTCTCCCCCTCGGCACCCTATGCCATTTTTAAGAATAAATACAGACAGAAACCACATTGTTTTCTGTCTGGATTTATCCCTAGAAATCAGTCAAAATGGAAAACTGGGAGCCTTAATTATGATGGAACTCAAAAGTTTGTGAGTGGGTGATATGAACTGAAGAAAGCTGTCTAGTATGGTCGAGCACAAAGGCCTGTCTGAAGAGGTTTATTAAAGGACAGTTGGAAACAGGTCTTGTACTCACAATAACAGCATCAAGGTGCGCTAATATGACAATGATACACAACTCTACTTGAAAGTCTCCTCTGCTTCAGACAAACAAAGCCACAAACACTGCCTGCACCTCATCCAGATCTGGATGTCCAGCAGCTACCTGAAGCTCACCCCAACCAAGACAGAATTCCTGTAATTTGCCTAGAACAACAACAAAGGAACAGTACAAATCTGGCTCAGGGACACAAACCTTGATTGCTTTAAACCCCAACTTTCACTCAAGGCCAAGTCACTTATATTCACCCTGGACACGAACCTCACTCTCAAGAAACACATTGCCAAAACACAAAGATGGCCTGGCACCAGATCCCTCTTCTAAATAAAGTGAAGCAGTTTCTTCCAGAAAGCAACTTCAGAACTGCCATTCAAGCTCTTGCAACTTGTTCGTAGTAGCAACTTGCTCTTAGGCCTCCCAGACTCCACCCTAGCACCACTTGAGGACATCCTCCATGCTGCAGCAGCACATCTCATCCAGGGCTTGAAGAAATATAATCACATCAACCCCATCCTGATGGAACTTATTTCTCTCCTCACACCATCTTTAAAAATATGTACATCATTTACAAAGCCATTGTGACTAGCACCCCTACTTGTTTTGCAGACAAGCTAACTATCTCTGTTGGGTCTCATCACATCTGCAGACAGGACACCATCAAACTTCAGACTAGGAAGTGTAAAAAAAAAGGCAGCAGGTATGTTGGGAATGAGAATCTTTTTCGTGGAGTACCTATCAATTTTTGCCTTGAGTGTTTTTGCTGGTTGTAGAACTGTGCTCTTTACCCCTCCCAACCAGTGGTAAAGTACCTGTGCTCCCCCTTTCAACATGATGAAACTGGCATACTACTAAGTGGTGTATGTAATTTACCTGTGTGATTCACAAAAGGGGGACTAGAGGAGATTTAAAGACCAGCAAGGGTTTGCCCCCCTGATTCGAATAACCAAACACAAAATGAAACCTCGGGTCTATATAATGTAGGCCTAGCTGAAGAAAAACACACCTACCTAGAAGGCATCCTTTTATAGGATGGTTTCCCTCACCCACCAATGGTTGCATGCTTCATCATTGGGGAACCGCCTCGTATCATGACGCCTAGTCATGATACAGGCTACAGCCCCCTCACTGAGATAGAGGAGCACAGGGATGTTTTTGTTCTAGTGGGGGTATATACTAAATACCCAATGAAAGAGCTGAGGTGGTGGGGAATGCAGTGCAAATATGGAACAAGGTGATTAAAACTAACTACAGGATTCACTGCATACCTCTATCTGGACGACCCTGGGCAAGGATTAAAAACAGTGAGGCACAGCGGGAAATATTAAACCTGTTCATGTGTCACAAAGGTCGACATGTTTCAGCCGAAAAGACCCCAAAGGTGTTGTGGCCTTCCTCAGGACCTAAGGGTGCTACTGCTAGTATAGTGCTCAGACTACAAAAAACAAAACCATATATTCAAATATCCAAGAATAAAAAAAACTGTGATCCCTCGGAATGTTCAGGGGTGATGGATTCACTGGCAATACACACAACTGTTGGGTGTCACGCCTCTGTTGTTCTTGGCATGGGGCTCAAGGGGCGGAGGGGTCTTTATCCATATGTTTGAGTATTGGAATATCGCTCGCCACGCCAAGGAAAGGAGTTGCGGGTATTACCAGTGAATCCATTTTCGGCTGAAACATGTCGACCTTTGTGACACATGAACAGATTTAATATTTTCCGCTGTGCCTCACTGTTTTTGATCATATGTAATTTACCTACAAGTTCCTAGTATATGGTACAACGTTTGCCTAGGGCCTGTAAGTTAAATGTCACTAGTGGACTGAAGCTCCCATTGTGCCTCCCACTGCAGTGACAGTGCAAATATGACTGCAGGCCTAACCTTTGTAGTCCGATTATGCAGTTTTAAACTGCAAATTTGACCTGTCTAAAATAACCCCTTTTGACAAGCCTAAACCTTCCTTTTAAATATTAATACATCACCCCTAAGTATGGCTCAGTTCCTGTAAGGCAGGGTGCATGGTATGTGAAAGTAAGATTGTTCATACTCCATCTGCACAGGAAGTGGCCACTGGATCTCCCATCATCCATCTGCTCAAGAACTGGTTTCCAGCCAAAACTGTCTTTAAAAGAAAAAGACAAGCAAGAGGACCTATTTCCATCATCCATCTGCCCAGGAAGTGACATCACTGGATAGCACATCATCCATCTGCACAGAAAGTAACAGCACTGGATTTCCCATCACCCATCTGCACAGGAAGTTACATCACTGGATTTCCCATCAAATCTCTGCACAGGAAGTGACATCACTGGTTTCCCGCCAAAACTATCTTTAAAAGAAGAAGCCAAGCATGATGGTTAATTTTCCATCATTCATCTGCACAGGAAGAGACATCACTGATTTCCCATCATCCATTTGCACAAGAAATGACATCAGTGGATTTCCCATCATCCATCTGTAACAGTGACATCACTGGGTTTCCTGCCAAAACTGTCTTCACTTAATGGCAGCTGCTGTGCAAACACGCAACTGACGTGCCGAAGGCATGCCAAAGGCAAGCTCGTCTGTGCCAGTCTGCGCTTTGCCTGCGCCCAGAGCCAGGAACCCTGGTCCTCCTCCCACCCACCTCCTCCCTTTGCTACACGACCGCGATCCTTCAAGCCATGAACCCTGGTCCCATTTCACACCGCTGCTGTAGTACCTCACCACCCAACACTGAAGATGCATTCTCCTGCGTCACCTGCCATTGCACATGTACCGTCCCACACCCATGTCAGTCTCCCTGCTTCTCAGACATCCAACACACTCAACTCACACAGCAACACACTCCTGATCCCTACTACACTGCACCCCTCCCTGTCCTGTATATTCCTCAAAGCTAGCTCCCTTACTAAACACACCACCGAAATTTGGGATCTGCTACACAACTGGTCACCTGACCTGCTCTTCCTGATCGAACCCTTTCTGACCCCTTTGTCAGCCCCCATCATCACCATGGCAATCACCCGCCCCCCAAACACAAGATCGCATACAGGACAGGAAAAAGAATCCATCCATTGCTCCACCACCTTGGAAAGCCCTAACATCAACATGGAGCAATTGACCTTCAAACTCCTCATCACCTCGAGTGGCAACCCCATCTACCGCCCTCCCAGGACCACACACCAACTTCGGCAGTACCATCATGACGTCGTCCCCACTTCCCTCGATCCTTGACTCCAGCGCTGTCATCCTTTTCGGTGACCTCAACTACCATCTGGAGGGACTCACCAATCCCAATGTAGCCAACCTGCTTGAGTATTTGTCCAACCTGAGACTCACCCAACAAGTGGAAGGCCCGGACCCCACCTTCAGCAACATCACAGTAGAAAAGCCCACAATGATCACCTTGTCTGACCAGGCCATCCTCAACTTCAGCATACCCATTCCACACCACCGCAGAAACACCATCACCAAATATTTACAGCCGGATTTGATCAATATCTCAGAAAGCATCCTGTTTTTCCAAACTCCTACACTACCGTCCTTAATACAACAACAACTTCCCCAAATCCATTTCCAGTTTCAATGCCTGGAACACCACCTGCACAGATGCCCTCTCAAAGCCATAAGAACCAGACTGCAAGCAAGCTGTTACACCAAAGTGCTCAGACTCACCAAACACCACTGCAGGCAACTTGAATGCAGATGGAGACAAAGTCAGAATGACTGAGACAAGCACACCTACAAATCTGCCCTCTGATGCTACAATCAGCAAATCTGAACCACCAAATGCTTCCTGCTCACTGACAGCATGGAAATCAGCACAAACAGTGCCAGAGAAATCTTCACCATGGTGAACTACTGCACCTACCTGCTAGCAAGCTCCACTAGTGTAATGCCCTCTCAGGATCTCTGCACCCAACTGTCCTATTCTTCAGCGACAATATCTCCATCATCTACGACAACTTTGAGCCTCAACCGACCCATTCCACCCTTGCCATCCCCCTGCCTATTTCAACCAACACCCAGAGGACCTCTCCGACCACCTAGCCCACCATCACCACTCATGAAGCCGCAACGACTACACAGTTCATACACTCCAGAGCACCCTCGGACCCCTACCCTCACCACTTCTTCATCAAAGGACTGGACCCCATCAGCGGGGCACTCACCCTGATACTTAATCACTCAATCATCAAAGCCACCTACCTGGACACCTGGAAACATGCCACACTACTCCCATTCCTGAAGAAACCCTCAGCAGACCTGAAGACGCTAGCCAACTACCAGCCTAGATCCCTGTTGCCCTACCCAGCAAATGTCATGGAAAAGATGAAAAATCAAATGCCTAACCAACCACTTCAACAACAACCACCTTCTCAAGACCACTTAGTCCCAATTCAAGCCCAACCACAGTACAGAGACCATCCTAAACGCCGCCAAGGATGACTTCTGGAAGATCATGTACACAGGTAGAACCATGGTTCTTATCCTAGTAGACCTTTCAGCAGTTTTTGACACCATCTCCCACCCCATCCTCATTCAACGATGCTGGAGTTACTCCTTCCTGACATGTCGCACCCAATCGGTCAGCCTGGCCCCTTTATCTGGCATACTATCCACCTCGTCTGTGGAGTTCACATAGATCCTCACTCAGCCCCCCTGTTTAATGCACACGTTACCCCATTCACAAGCATCATCCATGCTCATTGAATCAACATCATATCCTACGCTGACAAATCCCAGCTCATAGTTTCCATCTCTGACAAGATGCCAAACACCCAGACCAATTTCTGTGCCTGCATGACCGAAGTCACCAGATGAATAAAAAACAACTGCCTCAAGCTCAACACAGACAAGAAAGAAGAAGTAATCATCAGCAAAGACACCTCGCTCTGGGACTCCAGCTGGTGGCCTGAGAACTCAGACCCACACCCCTCCCGGCAAACCCACCCAAAGAATCTCGGAATAGTATTCGACAATCAATTCACCGGTTTATGTTCTTTTCCATTTAACTCTATTTCTTAGCACAAAATGCATCCTTGCATCCATTTTGGATATGATGGGGCATTTTTGCGCTACGAATATAGAGCTGAATACAGAATTACTCTTCTAGTGAAATTCTGCAGAACCCTTTGTGCACTTGTCTCTTAAGGTAGCGAGGACAAACTATTACAGGCCTTTCACAGAGGTGGTGTGTGTGGGGGAGGGGCATGAGCTCAGAACAGCCAACTAAAAGACACGATATTGTAATGTCCTACCCAGTGCTTATTTTATGGAAAATAAATTATTTTAATGACACAATTAGAGCATAATACAGGGGTATAGTCAGCTGCATCAGTGAAGAGCTACAGACCCTTTCTCGCGCACACCACTCTCTTTCCCATTATGGTTGACTTTCTCTCTTTATAATTCCCAACTCTATGCTGAGAAGGAAGGATTTAGCACAGGTGCAGACAACTCAAGCAGTCTCACTTGTTAGTGGAGAAACTCTGTTCAATGTCTTTTTCAACCCTTTGTTAAAAAGTCCTAAGCAGCACAGTGGTCTTGCCCACACACGTCAGTCTCTGAAAGAAACAGCAGTGCCAATATCTTAAGACCGAGTGGACTGTCAGGTGAGACAGGAATCTTTTCTCTGGTTCATTCGTGATTCTGTTCACTCAGGAACTATGGCGAGAGGCCGGGGCCCCCTTTGCAGGCACGGGTCACTCTTGGCTCGCTCTCTTAGTTCATCAAATTCCTCTGGGTGCTCCACAAGCTGGGAACTCGTTGGGCCTCTCCAACTGGGCAGTCTATTACCTGCAGAGTCAGGCATACCCATTTCCGCTTTCAGCAGGCAGGTAGGCTTCTAGACTCCTTAAGCAGCTCCTCAGCTTTTCCAGCAGAAAGTGAAAACATCAGATGATGATGTCCTCTCACTCGTGGGAGAATGGCTATCAGACAGTGTCACAAGCTTACACTAGGCCCAGTTAAGAGGCGCCATTTTACATGTTCACGTTTGTAAGTTGCCTTCTTTCCCTGAACATGTTGACATTTGACACACATTCATTTGCATGCACATGCAGGATAATATTCTTTGAACTCAGTTTTGCTTACACTAGCACTTCGCAGGCACTCTATCAACACACCTTGAACATTCTGTACAAGGGCTACGTTTATCACGCAAGATATTATATGTTGTGGCTGCTTGGTGACAGAGCTATTACAATAGAATAAACAATAGCAGCCTGACTGGGGCTTTGGTATGGTAATTTGGGTGATCTTATTATATATACAACATCAAGCCTTTGTTTAGACAGAGGAGCATTTTGCTGGCACTGAGAGGTCTATCCATGCCAGAATTCCAGCTCAGCTGATTCCTGTTTACCTCATGCAAGGGATGCTGCCCGGCTCTATACCAAGATGGGCAGCTTGATGGTACTAACCCACAGGTAATGGGGAGTTAGATCACCCTACAGGGATTTGGCAGATTCACTCACCCTAGACATGATAGGTTAGAATGTGCTAGGTAGGAGTACAATATATTACCCACTTGTCTGCAAGAATATATTCTCTATAATCAGCAAAATGGTTGAACTGTTTATATTTTTCACCATTCTAGTAATGCTAATCACATTATTCTGTTTCCTTCTATTGATTATTGCAGCGCAAGTATTTACTCAAGAATCACAATGCTTCAATAAATATTGAAACGCTTTACTGTGTATTTCTTGTGTATCTCTTTGGGTATGCATTAGTGACTAAGCAAAAGTGTTCTAGTTCCGTTGTCTCGATTTCCTTGGGGAGTCAGGGTTGTCAGGTTCTGAGGTTGCACATCCGTTTGTTACCCTGTAAGGTTAGGAGTACAGATGGTGCACTGTGAGCTAGTAGGACTTTGGCCAACATATCCAGACGTTGTGCGTGGAATCAGTCTCACAGTCCAACAAATGCACAGTTTTACTTGGGAAAGTATAGGCAGTACAACAACAGAAAACCATAGTTACACAGAAGTCCTTGGTCAAGAAGAACCTGAGACTGTAGCAAAATTGGGGGGTTTGGATTCCACTTTCATTCACATACTCCAGACAGGGGATGTGGGTCCAATGTCTAGGGTTTCATAACTGGTATGGGTTTGTTCTCTTTCAAATTTCATTTCCAGTCTCCTCTCCTGACACAGTCTTTGTACAAAGTGATGTTTCTTACAGCAGGTAGCCATAGGCTAGCTCCTAACAGGACAGGAATACCAAACAATGGTCACAATGTAGCTTGAATTTATTGCATCTGGCTGGCACCAGCTTTCCAGAAGACGTAATCGAAGACAGACAAAAGGGCAGGCCTGTCTAGAAACTTTCTCAACTTGAACAACAGAATTTGCAGTACCACCCCTACCACCACTAAGTGGTAGTGCTCAAGAAGAAGTAATCAGCAGTCCTTTGCTAGCAAGGACTTCCTGGCATACTAAAGGTTGGGGTGTCTCTTCCCCACTTCAGTATTTAGGGCTCAAGCCACAGGAATGCAGTCAATACATTAGCATTGTCTGCAGAAGCTATCCTCATCCTCCATTGTGTGCTATGCCAAACCAGGGGCATCTAAAATGGATCATAGTCGAGTCAATAGTCAGACTTATAACACAAAGAGTCCTATTACCATACATGTGCTACACATGCACCTCACACACACACACCCGCACGTGCACACACACACACACATGCACACACAACACATGTGTGTTCTGTACGGACCTGACTGATATCCGGAGTGAGTGTGTGTGGGAGTGAAAGTCTCCGGACCACCTGTGATTCATGACACTGGCTGGCTCTGTTGCCTTACACGTTGATTTCTTGCCAGAAGAACACTATGGTTGACATTAGTTTTATCTGTGCTGCCTCGGCCCGTGGTGCTGCTAAAAAGTGTTACAATTCTTTGTATGTACATATTTCTGATATCATTGAGACCTGTGGTGCACTATGTGCTATTGAATTATAAGAATTGCTAGGGTGGGCCTGGGGTTGACAATCTGTTGCACCGCATAAGGGGTGCCTGGGGGAGGGGTTAGAATAGGATCTGTCCCAAGTGTGCATATTATTGATGTCATTTCAACATGATTGAGCCGAGTACTGCTAGTAATATTTCCAAGCATGATTTATGCCCCGAAATACATGATGTTCATGTTGTGTTGATTATAGTGTGTGTTGAATGCAAACGTTATTTACATACATCACATTTGGAGACTCTTTTGTGATGCTTAATGTATTTATTGTGAGTGAGTGCTGTGCCAATGCTTTACCCATTGCCTCTGCGGTAAGCCTAACTGTTCAGGGCCAAGCTACCCAAGGGTGAGTGCAGGTTATACAGTGTGTGTAATCAGCCGCCCCTGATAAGAGTGGTAGGTTCTGCCTGGCTTGGGCATCGCCTCAGCCAACCAGAACGTGCCAGTTCCAACAGCACTCTCACAGACACATAAAAAAGTATCTGGTCAGACTACAAATTCACAAAATTTGGTATGCTGCCACCACCTCTTTATGTGATGTACCCGGCTCAGGGACAGTAATCAACTCTCTAATATAAGAACATGCATGGTGCGCCCTTCCAGGTCACAGAAAAAGGCAGAGATGTTTAAGCCCAGGGCTCCCACCTTCCAAGGCCCCCCCTGGGAAAGTGAACTTCCTCTTTATTTCACTACCGTCTATTCAATTTCTCTCACTCCCTTCCTACATTACCTTTCTCTCTCTACCCAGTGTCATCTTGAGGATTTATGGGCTCCCAGACAAGACATATTTTAATTGTTTTTGAGAACCTGTTAAAGTTTAACATATAATTTAATATTGTTTGGCATTATGCAGGCTTGAATCAGCAGGAAATGGGTAATAAAATTAAAACTTCTTCCTTACAGGGCCCCCCAAAATAAGTGTTGCCCAGGGCACCCACAATCCTTAAGCTGACACTGAGAACAGATTCTGGATCTTGCATTTTCCGGGATAGGCCATAGCCATTGTGCACACATTAGGTAAGGGTGGCCCCAGGGCCAAAATAAAAGTCAGGATATG
The DNA here is from genome assembly GCA_963921515.1 of Calotriton arnoldi. Classification (NCBI taxonomy): domain Eukaryota; kingdom Metazoa; phylum Chordata; class Amphibia; order Caudata; family Salamandridae; genus Calotriton; species Calotriton arnoldi. Next base: position 110,176 of record CAWUFW010004208.1, read on the forward strand.
AGTTTTTAATGCAATTGAGCACTCAGGACAGAGGTACATGCCTGTTTTCCATGCAAGGTGCAAAGAAAATTTCCATCCCAATAGTCAGAGATTGACTCCAGCAAAAGGCTTGAGTAACTGCAAGAATCACCCCCCAGATTTGGTGTGGTATAGGAGAAAGGATTTCTCCATGGGGAAACTATTTTACCGGAAGGGGAAAAAAGTCTACATTTGCTCAAAGGATCTTATTTCCCCTCTCTGCTCTTGTAAAATAGATCTTAAGGTACTGATTTAGGCACAATGTTGGTCTAGAAGAGCCAGATGCTTGATTTTCAAGCTATCTACCTACATACAAGGAATTTACCTACAATACAAAGGGCTTGCGTGCCTGTAAACCAGAAGATTACAATAATCAAGGTGTGAGTTTGCCAGGACTCCAAACGAATGGGTCATGTGTGTGTTTTAAACGTGTATTTTCAAAAAATAATAGAAACACATAAGCATGTTGCACATCTGCAATGTCTTAAAATCTAAACCCTAAAGCAAATAGGGTGTCTTTCCTCGAAAACTGTTCCTATTTTTATTTTCTTTAAATTCACTTGGAGGTATGGTGAAGGATTTCTATCCTTTTGCTTTTCTTCTTTTTTTTTACTATGGAGTAGTAGTCACTATTAGCTATGATTAAGTAATTTATTTCATTAAGGGCGCCACAATTGATATCATTCCCTTTGCTTTCAGATTCCCCATTACCCTCCGCTGTAATAATATTGAAAAGGAGCGGTCCTGAAGAAGGTGGATTAAAGTAATTCTTATCCACTGAAACGTACGTCGGCCCAATGGATTCCCAGCTGGCAGCATAATCATGGACACTTATGAAGGGCTCTTCCCATGATTTTAGCGTTGCATGCCAATCCAAGCTGGGACTGGGATGTATGTGATGTGTGAATGTGTGAGTACGGTATGAAAGGCTGTGATGGGATGTGAGGTGTGATGTGACGTCAGGTTGATCACAATATGGGGAGATACATAATTATGCTTATCTTGTGTACAAATGAAGGAATTAAAGGATGTTATACACAAATTGAATTGTACATATGAGTACAAAAGAAATGTTTTTTATAAGAAACTTTTTACTCTTTTCTAAAAAAGATAATAATAAACAAGGATGTAAATATACTTAACATTGTTGTCTCTATTGATTCCTATAGCAAAGGGTAGCCCAGCGAGCTAACAGTAGCCATTGCCAAATCGATATAGATCGAGTGGGAGTGTTTCTCAGTTTATATTGTTGTTTTTCCCCCTTCTTCCAGACCTTATAATTACTTTTAGGGGTACCTTTTGTTTTTGAATGGAACATATCAGTGTTCATAACAGGTCTCTAGAATTTTACTTGTGATTGAATGGTGATCTCCTCTCAAAGAATCATAGAACATCTAAATGGAAAAAGGGGTGCTCTTTCCAAAGAATTGTATCACCTCCATCCTGATGCCATTCAGCTGAAGCCAGTGGAATTCATCCAGACCTCAGCAGCATTGGCACAGCCAGCTGAGCACCTGAGACCGTTCATCCCTGAAGCTTGAGTATCTGTGTGTCATTGGTGTATGACTAATACCGACTAAAGCTTCAACCCCATTCCACACCACCCCACCTCTCCCACACTACACCCCCTTAAAGAGAATGTCATGAGACCAGCAATTGGAATGGAGAAGTGACCTGAGCCAGACTGGGGAACCAAAAGCAGCCCTGGCAAAAAATGCTCAAACCAGCCCCACTCCCTTCGTCTCCTCGCGAAAACACTCTCTTTCCATCCATCCATCCAGTCGTTCTCTCTTCTCTCCTCTCTCTCTGATCTACCATCTCTCTCTCTCCCTCCATCCATCTCTCTCTCTCTCCCTCTCTTAAAGTCTCATCGTTCCTGCTGCCATTAACCTCGTGGAGCTGGGGAAAGTGACAGAGGCACCAGGAGCTGCCGTGGGCTTTCAAAACTAGCATTGAAGGGCTCCAGCCCACCGGGGAAATGCCCAGTGGAATAAAAGGCCTGTCCGGCCCAGGTGACTGCAGTTGTTGCTCCACAATAATATATATGAATGTAGAACTAATGCTCTGGTCGGGTACAGGGTTGATATTTGTCTGAACAAGTGAAGACAAAGACGATATTTAATGCAGATCTCACGGATCCCCCAACCCAAGCTTTTTTCTAGATCGAGACAATTTTAAGACTGAAAATAATGTAACTTTTGAGTACAGACACTTTGAGAAGTACACAGACACTACGACAAGGACATAGACAGCTCCCTTAATTCCCTGCTTGTCCTTGCACTTTAAACTGACTAAAGATGAAATATAAGACACTCCAGCAGGTGGGAGAGTATTTATGTTACCAATGTTTATGGTCTCTAGATAAAATATAGCATCAAAATACAGACAGGTATCTAACACAGAAAAAAGATGTGTCATGCACAGGCTTTTAATTCTACAAAAGAGTGACTTCATGGGAATTTGATAGTCGGAGTGTGGCTGCTGCAAAAAATGAAGACTAAAGTTTGTGAGGTTCTCAAAGTAAATATATTCTTTGTTTTAAAAGTTCAGATCAAAGGGGCAAAAAGAAAAGATCACAGAACCTCCCGTGTGAAATATGACAACGGTTGAATTTAGCCTCAAGTCCTCTTCATAAACCTCCCCAGAAGTCTCAGACTGCTTTGATGTTTAATCGGTGCTATGTAGCTTGTCAAAGGACGATGGCGAGTGAGCTGTGTGTGCCTCACTGACAAATGCGGTGCTCCGCCAGCCATGAGCTTGAATCCTAGCAAGGCAGGCTGAGTCTTCCATCCTTCTGGGGTTAGTAAACTGAACCACAGATTCTGAAGGTTTAGCGTCGGGTTAGTGTTACTTTTTAACGCTAACCCGGGATTCACAAACCAACACAAATAAATATTTGCGTTAGTTTGTACGGAAAAGTAACGCAAAGCAACGTGAAATGCTGCTTTGCATTGCTTTGCATTAAGAAGCTGTTACATGGGTGGTACATGGACGTTCCCATGCAACCATCCATGCTTTTTGATACTAAACCCGATTCACTAACATTGGTAGAAAAGGATTAGCGCCAAAAATTAACGTAGCTGAAAAGCAGGCATGAAACAGAGAAATGTTTTCATTTCTCCATGCCTTTCCGACTTTGCATGTGTGCTGCACTGTTCAACACACATATACAAAGTAGGAAAAAGCTTTTGGACATGTCTAGGCATAGTATTTTGTACAGGAAGTGTGTCCTTCCTGTACAAAACCTATGCTAGACTCAGGCACACACCCTGGCGCCTTGGCGCTGAGGTGTTTGCCTGGCGCACGGCAGTCGAAATCAGAGCTGGCGTTAGGGAGGAGAGTGCCATTTCTCTGTGAATATGGCGCTCTCCTGCTCTCTTCCTGTCACACTGCGCTGCGCTGCGTTGCATGACAGTGTTCACAATCTGGGCCTGAGTATCATAGGTTTAGAGGTTGGTCTGTGCTTGGTTCCATAAATTAGGTAATACTAAGAGCTGTTATTTAGAGTGCTTCGAAACGGCGTGAGTGTGCTATTTAGCGCTGTATAAAAGCAAGTTATCATTATTAAATTACTATTCTTCAATCCATTTGCATCCCACTGACCTACAGGGCCCTGTGCGAACACAGCCCTGAGGGAAACCACAACACTGTCACAATGCAGTCACATTTGGGCAATATGTGAAAATGTCTACCCTATAACAAAAAATACCGTAATCTTGAAAAAATTATTAATAAACCTATTATTTTTGGTGGGGGTAGATCAGGAATGCCCTACATACTTATGTCGGAAGCGGGGCTAAAATCGAAATTCTGGGTGTACCCCCTCCCCCGCCCCCCACAAGAAAGGAATCAGCCTAGACAAACAATAAAATAATTGATAAAAATGTGTGGCAATGGTTTCTTTGATAATGTGCATCATTACTTTTGCATATTTCTATGTATTTTAACAAAGAACGCCACCAAATCCATGAAATGTTTCAACAGCATGAAAATGTAGATGAAACTCCTTCACAAAGATACAAATATCATATCCATGGAACTTCCAAATGTGTTACTGTTTGTTTTCAGTGCCAGATTATTGCTTCCTAAATCGACATACTTTCAATCGGACTGGATTACAAGTGGCGGTGCCCTTCTGGGCCACACCACAATGAAATGATGAATGGGCATAGGGGAGCTAATTATAACACAAGCAAATCCTCGTGCAGTTCACAATTGCTGAGATTCGTGTTTTATATGTAGTTTTATTTCCTTCACTGTTAAACTTCGTCGCATGATTTTTGCTCGTGAAAGACCGGTTCTAGCTGAAAAGATGTCTCATGTCTGGCAGGAATTGTGATACCGAGGTACCCGCGGCCTGGAGCACCAGTCTGTCGCCAGCATCTCGCGTGATTTGCACGCGGATGGCAAACGGTGTCCACGCAACATTCATTGTGTTTGTGAAAATGACCTGTCATGCGCAAGGAAAGAGATGGGATGAGCCTTGGAAAGATTTTTGCATTTTGGTTCTCCCTTTTATGATGGTACCTCCCTTGCACATCTGGATGGCACTTGGGGATATACTGACAGCTGTTCGGCCATTTCAAATGCCCGGAAAATGTTCTACTCAGAATGTCCTGTCACTGCAATGAGCAACACTTGTCACATGTGGTGTGCATATGAATATCAAAGTTACAAAATATGTCTGACATTTCACAAAATGTGCCCTAATTATTTCTGAGCGGCGTTTGCTGTGTTTTTCCTCAGGCATCAAAGACACAGTCTCAGAAATTCCTACTCTGTCTAAAGGCACCCGCAGCATTTCACTGCTGTCTGCCATGCAGCGAGCCAGCTGCCACGACCCAAAGGAAGGGTCTCTGCCACGGTGGGGGGTGGTACTGCCCTGCCAGCCTGAGTCTCACGGATTTTAGTGTCATAGATATGACCTGCTCCTTAATGTTTTCCACATGTGAAAGACATACAGCTATCCCCAATAAAAGATGCACCGTAAAGCATACAATAAAGAGATAGGATTCATTCATTTTATGTTTGTTTGATTCTGTCAAAGAAAATCTAATGAAATAATGTACATTTGTTCTGAATCTATACACCCACAATAACCACGTCGCCATGACAAGCCAGGACACAATTGAATTTCGGAGGTGCTCTTTAACAATATTCAGTGATGTTTTGGTCACCCGGGACATTTCACAGATGAGTGAAGCTTTTCTCTTTAGAGAGAACTGACGGGCGTCTGCTCTTAGTTTTCTCTGATAAGTAAACTAGGCATCCACTCAATGTGTAAAGTTATGTGCCCGGGATCACACTGTTTAGTCAGCTAAGTTGAAGGTGTGATTCGAGCCAAAGCTTCTGGTAGTCATTTTCTACAATCTAGACACTTGCAGGATCCCCTCCCATCATTACTTTCATGCACCTTTAACTTGTTTTGGCAATTCCTTGTCTTTCTAAAACGAAAGTGTTACTCAGTAAGAGAAAGACATGAAGCTCTCAAATATATTCTGAAGACTGATTGTACTGAAGTGAGCTAGGCCATATATAAAACACTTTGGAAAAGTGGTATATTAAAGGTTTTAGAAATCTAGGCAAGTCACTAATAACTGTTTTATAGTCTTTGTGATCTTGATGTATGATACTTTTACCTTTTTCATTTTTGGTTAATGTAGTACTCTGAATAAAAGGAGTTCACTGACTAGCAATAAACGTACTTGCAAAGTGCTACACCTTTCTAGGCGCTACACTAGTTCAGAGTTTGGAACTTCTCTCAATAACAAAACAGCTCACGCCCTGTCACCAAGCTACTTCCACCACAGACCCGCTCATCAGGGGCGAATGATAAATGGTGGCTACAGACCAGCAGCAGACTGAAGACCGAACAAGGCCACCTAGATCCGTGGGGCACCGGAGCGCCCTCACCTCCTCTCTCCAGGCCGGTCAATGCTCCCTTGTTCTCGGGTGCTTGATAGACGCTCACTCACACCGACGCTATGTCTGGTGTGAAGACTGATTCACCGTCAGGCAGGTGTCAGGCAGATGTTCAGGAATCTAACAGGACGGCGTCAGAGGGGCCGCGGTTTGACACGGAACGTCCATGCGTCATCCCGGGAGACGCTTCCGCGAGGCATTTTATAATGATGCGCCATGAGGCGCGCGGCTGAGGAGAACAGGGCGCGCATTGACATGCACCGATGAGGAGGCTGTGAAAAACAAACCCCAGCTGCAAACTCGGCCAAACTGTTATAAACTGTTACATTTTATCAAATCAACAAATGTTATAGCGAGATGTTAAAAGTATATTGACTTTCTGCCGCAGATTCCTTCTCCAGGCCTTCAGTTTATATTCAGCGTGGAACCGTCTAGAAGGGGTAAGGGCTGGAGCTGGGAGGAAGCTTTCTACAGAGAGGCATTATGAAGCTGTAAGAGGGGTGAGGGCACACTCCAAAGACACAGAGGGTCTCCCATCTAAATTAGGAGGTGAACACCCCCTGATAAAGTGAAATGGGCCAAAGTATGATCAATAGTGTCAGTGTGCAGTTGGTAGGGGGCACTGTGATGAACCGCAAGGAAAAGACAGATAGCTTTGATAGGTGGATTAGGGTTGACCGAGGGCAGTCAAGTGAAGAAAAAAATGGCGCCTATCAAGCCTCCATTGTAAAGTTTATTATGAGTACAGCAAAAATATAGGGAATCTCATATCCCCCAATTCAAGAGGAGTAGGACTGGTGGAGTCGGGTTCTCAGTCACCGCTCCTCGTGTCTGGAACTCTCTGCCTTTGGAGCTTAGGACCACTTCAAACTATGGAAAGTCCGGACAGTTGTTGAAGACCTGGTTCCTTAAGCAAACCTCTCAATAAGTTTCTGAGTCATGCTGAGACAGTTACCTAGCACCAAGAGACCGTTTGGAGGATGTTCGCTCTATAAGAACCTATAACATAACATAACATAACATATGCAAACAAGTCCACTGTTTAAGGTAATGCAACTATCACAGCCTAGTCCGCCATTTCCTCCCATGTGCGTGAAACCCATGTGCGTGAAATCAGTTATTGCAAAACATTTTCTTTTTAAAAACGTTTAACTATTTATAAATTTGAAAGGTCAATCTCGTAAATCCAATTGTGTGCGTAACTCACACTTAAATAAGAAAATGGCCTTTTTAGGTCTTGCGCAACTGACAACGAAAGCTATCCGAATGCAAAAGCCTATGTGAGCTGTTTGACTGTGAAAGTCCTGTGGTGGCCTTACCAAACTTACAGTGGGCTTAAAGCCCGCCCGTTGCTTACCATTGGTTGGGTTTAATACCATTCTCATTTGCTTGCTTCTCTATTGTTATTTTCTCCCCCACTCCCTATTGCTTCCCCCACTCGCTCCTCATTTGCTCCTTCACCGGTCCCAGGCATGCGCATTTTTTTTTACCTTTTGAAGGACCCTGCAGTTGCCATTGCTGCTAGGTGCTCAGTAACAAAAAAAGCACTTTGCCACATTTAGTATTTCTTTTTTTTATTTAATGATCTTAGATTGGTCCATCAAGAAAAGGAAAATGACCATCATGCCATTCTATTGTCGTGTGCATGCGTGGTGATGGCAACAGCAGCTAAGTTACCCCACCTTTGTTTTCCATTTTTTTTTGCTGATGCTGCACAATATTGGCAAAGAAAGGCAAGACATATTGGTTTTTAGCAATACTTGTTTATGAGTGCAGATCCATGTCTGTGATTGACATACATCTGGATTAACACTCATAAAACATTTACTGACTTATTTTTTCTGATCAGTAAATCTGCTCCCAGGGATGGGGAGGGGTGTTCCAGGGCCGGAATGCCTTGAATATTTTGAAAACAACTACAAACATACTTGTTTTTTGGTATTTACAAACTTTTCAATCGACCAATCTCACCATGGGAATGGCTGAAGGTTTGCCCCAGTACATGGCAGGAGTAAATTAATTTCCATGAAAATCCACTTCAAATCTAGGTTTTTTTGTGTGAACTAAGGTTTTCAGGTTTAGTAATAGGAGTGCAAATCTATCATGAAATGGAGAAAATTAAAAAAGAGAAACACTTAAGAAAATGATAAAGTACTTACATGTTTTTATTTGTGAACAGGAATTTATGATAAACTGAAAAAAAACAATCTATTCATCTACATTGAATCTATGCGACAGTGCAGAAATCATAAGGCCGTGCTTGTTATGAGAATTCGAAGGAATTGCGGTGAAATTCTCATCTGGCTGTTAACCGGCTGTTTTTCATCAATTGATTGTACCCATGAGAGGGTGAATGGGGAGCAAAATGGTATGGTTTACAAAGTAAATCTCCTTTACATTTAAATACTTCTGGCCTGATTCACAGTGATTGGTGTATACATAAGTCTAACTTCATTGTGTTCTAGTACTCACATCTTACTGCTGGATTTTTTGGAGTAATACAAGAATAAATCAGAGACAATTCTTTGTCAGGCGTCCCACAGAAGATGCTATGGAAAGCCTTGTGCCCATCACTGAATCCTTCAATTTACTCTTCGCTCTGCTTCAACCTGTGTAGATTCAGGTGCCACATTTCTGACTGACTTTAACATGGTTTCTGAATCCCCTCCTTAAACCCGGTGAACTCTTCTCTTTTTTGCTGTTAGGCAATCACATACATATGAGTGAAAGTCCTATACATGTGTTTAGAAAGGCAACGCCAACTATTACAGGGTTGTGCAAAGTTTACAAAGTTCTCCTTCGCCGATGTTTCACGTCTTTTTTTTTTTTAAATATATATCAGCTTCGAAATTGGCAAAGTTCTAAAAGAAACTGCGGGTGAAGAACCCAGCAAAACCTATTTTTTTGCAAAAGAAAAAACATTTTGTAGTTGTGACTTTCTTTACCTTCGCAAATCTTCATTAGTCAAAATATAATTTTGTACACCTCTAATTAAATGTGCACCTGTTTCATCTTCCTTCATCTCCCCTCACGTTTAAAGTGACTGGCTTCATTTTTTACGACACTTTACTGCCGGATGAGGTCTTGCTTGCAAGCTATAAAACCCCTAAATAAATAAATAAAGAAAAAGAAATGAGACAGCACTCGAGTTGGATCAAAATGCACAAGATATCATGATGCTAATTTCTGCACCGCACCAGCACAGAAGAGGTCGGTGTGCTTCTTTTTGTTGTCTTGAGCGCATACATTAATTTGAAATATTTCTGAGTTAATGCACGTTTTGCTGCCAACACAGCTTGGAAACACAGGGCAGTAATAGCCTCTTTGAGTTTCCACAGTCAGAAAACCATGCATGGCAGCCAGAGCCACTTTAGGGGAAAGAAAGCAGCCAATGTGGCAACCAAGCCAAAATGCAGTGGCCCATCTCCCAACACGTCGCAGAGACTAGCAGGACAACAGATCGAATGCTGGGCTCTCTTAGAGCACAAACATGAAAATTTAGGAAAAACATACAGAACAATGACTGCAAATACCACACTTATTTTATCTCATATTTACCACATACAGACTGTCCATTGGATCAGCAAAGGGCTGGTAGTATGGGCGACAGGCAATGTGTGATCACTGCAAGTGTATTTCAAGGTGGGAAAGGGAAATAGATCACTCCTAATCATCTTGAAGGCGTAGTGGAAAGAGGTTTCAGTTTCACTCCAACCCTAGACATGGTGGGCTGTCCACTGATGGACAGTTCACCATGCATATGAATACAGACCATGAAGAATAAAAAAAATCATAATTTTAAAGGCTTAACTTAGCGTTTGTTTGTGAATACACAAAACAAAGTAGATATAAGACAGAAGCGTACATGCACTGTCTTAAAACTATGACTTAATATACGATTTGAGGTTGCAATGTCCATAACACTTCCCATGAAGTAATGTTGCTTGTAAGTGCGTTTACACCAAATAACATATTGCATTTCTGTTTTTTATACTGTAAATGTCAGTTATTTTTAAGAGCATATTTTCACTCTGTATGCTTAACCTACAAATCTGCAAGTATTGTTAATGTTTAATTGAAATTACTACAACTACCATGTTGCCTTGTTTTTGCTTTGTAAAAATAATAATGCAATGTTATCTTGCTCATTCTCTCTTTCCTATCATAGTTTCACATGTCAATGTGTAATGTCAATCAATCAATCAATCATGTCACTTATAAAGCGCACTACCTACCCGCGAGGGTCTCAAGGCGCTGGGGGAAGAGGGGGTGGTGCTGCTACTGATCGAAGAGCCAGGTCTTGAGGAGTCTTCTGAAGGCCAGTAGGTCTTGGGTCTGTCGGAGGTTGGTGGGGAGGGTGTTCCAGGTCTTGGCGGCGAGGTGGGAGAAGGATCTGCCGCCGGCGGTCGTTTTCCGGATGCGGGGGACTGTGGCGAGGGCGAGGCTGGTCGAGCGGAGCTGGCGGGTGGGGGTGTAGAAGCTGAGTCGTCTGTTGAGGTAGGCTGGTCCGGAGTTGTGGAGTGCTTTGTGTGCGTGGGTGAGGAGCTTGAAGGTTATCCTCTTGTTGACAGGGAGCCAGTGCAGGTCTCTCAGGTGGGGTGTGATGTGGCTGCGTCGGGGGATGTCGAGGATAAGACGTGCAGAGGCGTTCTGGATGCGTTGCAGCCGTCTCAGGAGCTTAGCCGTCGTTCCTGCGTAGAGGGCGTTTCCGTAGTCCAGCCTGCTGGTGACGAGGGCCTGGGTGACTGTTTTTCTTGTTTCGGTGGGGATCCACTTGAAGATCCTGCGGAGCATTCGGAGGATGTTGAAGCAGGATGAGGAAACGGCGTTGACCTGCTTAGTCATGGAGAGGGTGGGGTCGAGGATGACCCCTAGGTTGCGTACGTGGTCGGTGGGTGGCGGGGCTGTTCCCAGTGATGTTGGCCACCAGGAGTCGTCCCAGGCTGAAGGGTTGGAACCAAGGATGAGGACCTCCGTCTTGTCCGAGTTCAGCTTCAGGAGGCTGGTCCTCATCCATTCGGCGACGGCCTTCATTCCTTCGTGGAGGTGGGCTTTGGCGGTGTGAGGGTCTTTGGTGAGGGAGAGGATCAGCTGGGTGTCGTCGGCGTAGGAGATGATGTTGAGGTTGTGCTGTCGGGCGACGTGGGCGAGGGGTGCCATGTAGATGTTGAACAGCATTGGGCTGAGGGAGGAGCCTTGGGGTACGCCGCAGATGATCTTGGTGGCCTTGGATCGGAAGGGGGCGAGGCGGACGCTTTGTGTTCTGCCGGAAAGGAAGGATGTGGTCCAGTCCAGGGCCTTCTCTTGGATCCCGGCGTCGTGAAGGCGTGTTCATAGTGTGTGGTGGCAGACCGTGTCGAAGGCGGCTGATAGGTCCAGGAGGATGAGGGCTGCTGTTTCTCCGTTGTCTAGCAGGGTCCTGATGTCATCGGTGGCGGCGATGAGGGCGGTTTCGGTGCTGTGGTTGCTGCGGAAGCCGGACTGGGAAGGGTCCAGGATGTTGTTCTCCTCGAGGTAGCGGGTCAGTTGTTTGTTGTGTTGATCAATCCCTGTTTTCAACTGTTTTTGTGTTTAATTTTGTATGCTGTCCTATCCCTGTTAATTGATTAATTTGATGTTATAATTTTCTCAAATCAAAGTTTATTTACAATTTGTTTTGAGGTATGTCATTTTGTATATTGAACACAAGTGGTGACTTTTGTGAAAATGCACTCTGCAATGTGCTATGCTATATATCCTCCTAAGTTGTGTAAAGGTCAGAATATTAGGCGCTAGGTCTTGGAATGGTTGAATTCCCATTTCACCTCTCTACTGTGTTGTGTGAAATGTTTGGTATATTTTATGTATACTTTCTTATCATCTTATTGCATTTCAGGACGTCTTTTCACCTGCTTTTTTGAAGTAGTTTTGTGTATCATTCAAACTGTGTGTAACCTATTATAATACCGCTGAAAGGTACAATCATTATTTTTTTTTATTTTTCACTTTGAGGTTGCTTCATATTTTAGCTTCAAAATAATTAGATGTATCATCCAGACTATTAAAATTTGTATTTTCTATTAATTCATAATAGGTCCAAAAGCCAGAATATGTTGGCAATCATCTACCACTGAGGATACCATTCCAGACCAGGATCAAGCCTTTCAGTGAGGACTATACTCCTGCAAGTCCAGTTGACCAGGAGCAGCCTGGTACAACTGGTCTGTCTGACGCAGACAGCTACAGTGAGTCTCACTCGGCCCAATCCCACCCCAGCTATTACCACACCTCAGCCTGTGGATACCTCCAGTTTCTGTGTCTAAACCAACATCACACCAATCTTGTGCCCCCAGTCCTGCCTGCTGTTGATACACCACCACCACCACTACCTCCAGTTCAGCAAGGAACCAGTGGGATGGGGCACACTGGGTCAAGGGCACAGGATAGTGGGATTAGGAGTTGTGTAAGGGATCTGTGGGCCAGCAAAGTGAGGCCACTGGGTTCACTGTCACCCAAGCCACCATCGACCAAGTCTTGGGTTCCCCCCATCAGTCCCAAGACATAATGATCCAGGTCCTTAGAGAGTCCCGGGTGATGAAGCAGTTGCAGAGGGAGCACAACGTACAGATGAAGAATATGAACTGCAATTTGGGCTCCCTGACTGGGGTGCTACATCACAATTACACACATATGTGTAGGGCTTTTCCAGCAACACCTTCCCCTTTCTGTGATCTAACTACATCTGTTCTAACTACATCTGCCTCAGCCACAGAAAGGGAGGCCCTGCCACAAGAGGAAACAGCTGCACCCACCTCAGTCCCTGCAACTGTGGATCCACCACCCCCCCTCAGGAGGGGACGTTTACGCTCACTACCAGGAGAGTATGGCAACACCTCCACCACCAACAAGAGACGCAGAATCTAATTTCCTCCAGTGTGTGACTACCATTTACTCTGTGGACCATTTATTGGACACATTTACCTTTCTGATGCCAGTTGTATTTTGGACATTGGACTTCATATAATTTTGGCTCTGCAATAATAGTTTCATTCGCCATGGCTGACTGTTTTAAGTTTTGGTTTGTTTTTTTGATTTAATCCTGTATTGTTATTTTTTTGGTTATGTTGAATAAAACAATAATGACAAAGTCAAAGAGTGTTCTATTTCATTTCTTGATTGTTAATTTTTTTTTTACATCATACATTTAAAATTGTAAACATTAAAATGATAGCTTAGTTATAAATAATTTCCATGTAGGTAATGTGTCCCACATTCTTCAGAAATGAGCAAAAATAACAATAACCACAGATAATTGACTAGTACCTCATCAAATTGGAAAAAATAAATGTTCAATCAATCAATCAGGGGTTTGTTAAAGCGCGACTATTCACCCGTAAGGGTCTCAAGGCGCTAGGGGTGCAGGTTCCATTCCATCAAGGAGGGGGTCTGTCGAAGAGCCAGGTTTTGAGGTTTCTTGCGAAGATGGGGAGCGATGTTGTCTGTCTGAGGTGGAGCGGAAGGGCGTTCCATGCTTTGGCCGCGAGGAAGAAGGAGCGGCCTCCCGATCTGGTCTTTCTGGTGCGGGGGACCACGGCGTAGGAGAGCTGGGCTGATCGTAGGGTCCTTTGGGGTGCGTGGAATTTGAGTCGGCTGTTCAGGTATGCTGGTCTGGTGCCGTGGAGGGCCTTGTGTGCGTGGGTGAGCATCTTAAAGGTGATTCTCGCCTCGACGGGGAGCCAGTGGAGTGTGCGCAGGTGCTGGGAGATGTGGCAGTGTTTTGGCAGGTTGAGGACCAGTCTTGCGGCGGCGTTCTGGATGTTCTGTAGCTTGCGGGTGAGGTTTTTGTTTATTCCGGCATAGAGTGCGTTGCCGTAGTCGAGTCTGCTGGTGACCAGGGCTTGAGTGACGGTCTTCCGGTGTTCGAGGGAGATCCATTTGAAGGTCTTACGAAGGAGGCGGAGGGTGTGGAAGCAGGAAGACGAGACAGAGTTGATCTGGCGGTCCATTTTGAGCTCGGAGTCCAGGATGATTCCCAGGTTGCGTGCGTGGTCTGTGGGGGTTGGCGGGTTTCCGAGGGCGTGGGGCCACCAGGTGTCGCTCCAGGCGTCGGGGTTTGGGCCGATGATGAGTACTTCTGGTTTGTTGGTGTTTAGTTGTAGGCAGCAAATGTTTGCCATCTTTCTCTTAAACATTACAACCCATGCATAACCCAAATACTTAGGGCCTTATTACTACTTTGGCAGTCTTCCTGCATCACTGCCACCACTGCACTTGCAGGAGGACCGCCAAGCCTGTGGTGTACTCGCCCACTGGATTATGAGGTAATGCAGGCCGGGTGGGCGGTGCTGTGGCAGTCTTTCAGTGGCTGCTGTGTTAGGCTCATAGGAGAGCCTGAACAGTAGATCGCCTCCGTGGCAGCGCCTGCAGCACGTTCCTGTACGGTATGGCATGCACCATGTCGTGCATGTCACACCATGCAGGAACGGGGGTGTTAGGGCCCCCAGTGTCGCATTTATGCCCCCCTTTTTATGGCGGGCTCACTGTCATGAAAAGGGCGTTGGAAAAGCAACTCGGAATGGCACCGCCAGCATATTCCTGCCCCTTACCGCTGTGCCACCACCAAGCGGCGGTCCTGTGGCCGTCCGACCAACACACTAGTAATACTGCGGGCGGACCCATAGTGGTGGCGGTGGTCCTAGAACTGCCGTACTAGTAATAATGCCCTTAGTGCCTTTTTTTCATTTACAGTTCCAGACCTTGCCACCATGGAAGATGGAATAAAATCAAAGACATCAAATTAAATAGGCTAACTATTATTAATTTATGTCATCAGCTGGAGCCAGATCTCCTGGTCTACAATAGGAATCCCACGTCAATAACACCAATAGTCTCAATCATGGCAGGACTCCATTTAGTGGCCATGGGATCATTCAAATACAGGGTTGCAGTATGTGGTGCAATGTCACAAACAGCTTTAAGTGTTGTGCTACAAGAAGTTCTTTCTACAATAACACACTTCAACGGCCTCAAACACTTAACACAAAATGAGGGTTATGCAAATGTGAAGTGAGATTAGTATGCTTTGTGTCAGCTTCCACATGTGGTCAGAGCAATGTAAGCAGCACATATTGGCATGATGCCAACATTCCACAGAAAACAAGTCTAACACAATCTTAAAAACTTCAATTCAATCACTGTGCAAGTTGTCTTTGTACAAGATATGTACACATAAAGTCTGTGTGCGTCTTTCACAGGATCAACTCATGTTCCTTTGTACTTTGGAATAGCAGCATAAACTGCAAATTTCACAACTTTGAAAAGTTCAAAGGAAGATGACATGGTAAAGGAACCTAAAACAAATAAAAAAAATAGCAATTAGTTGATTACACTACAAAATGTACACATCACAAATGAAACATTTTGCGGACACATTTTCTAAGAACAATCAAAGATAAACAATGTAAATGAACATGTAATGTATCAAAACATTGGTCAACAAAATCTTTGCACAGTATTTTCCTTAACTTGCCTTTCTAAAAACTTTCCTGCACAGACTGACATCCTCATCAGATTAAAGGTTGGTTTAACATGTAATGTAATAAACTGCAATTATATACTCACACTCATGTGAAGAAGTTGTCAATAACATCTTGACGTAAGTCAATTTCTTCCTCTTCATAACTATCATCTTGATTTGGCATTTCAGCATCCTCAACCGGTGGCTCTCCATGGTCTCCATCCTCTGCAATGTATGGGATATTCTATCGCAGGGCTATGTTGTGTAACTTGCAGCAGGCCATGGTGATGTGGCACACCTTCTAAGGTGAGTAGAGGAGGGCTTCACCAGTCTTATCCAGACATCGAAATCTGGCCTTTAGGAGCCCAAAAG
Source organism: Calotriton arnoldi (assembly GCA_963921515.1). Classification (NCBI taxonomy): domain Eukaryota; kingdom Metazoa; phylum Chordata; class Amphibia; order Caudata; family Salamandridae; genus Calotriton; species Calotriton arnoldi. The sequence continues at coordinate 125,984 of CAWUFW010004208.1, forward strand.
CCCACTCCACTGGCCTCTGTGTTTTTCCATGGGCCTCATTGAAGCAGACTTCCCTTGGCTTTGTTGGATTCCTCAGCATTGCCAACAACCATGGCCGGTTAGGATAAGCTGAGTCTCCTATAAGAAAAAAAAAAGAAAATTTGCCAAAAAATGTAACACTCATTAAACTTGAAATTAAGCAAACAATATATTGACAGAGTGAGTTTACCAAAAAGCCAGGCCTTCTCAGGTCCAAATTGTGACATTTGCAAGAGTATACTGCTGTTCCGTACTCATATGCAAATCAGTCTTGACCCTGCTCCTATAAGACCAGTCTAGCCCAAACTGCCAAGCTAGGTCTTCTCTGAACCAGAACAGTGGCAACCCAAGACCAGTTTTACCCTGATTGGGCTCTTCATTTGGGTGTAGCTTGGTTCCTGTGATACAGTGAGCAAGGGACCCATGTCTGGGCATAGCCTTGGCCACTTAGGGAGTTACCTCATACACACAAAAGGTGATGGGAGGATGCTTGTAATAATTCTAACCACTGGCAATTGCTCGAGGTAGCATTCCTACCAATGGCTTCAGTGGGACCCCATCCAACAGCTTTCTAACTTTGAGAGGACTTCCTCTGATAAAGCCTGTAACCTTGCCCCGCTAGAAGATCACGACTTCCATTTCGGAGACTAAGGCCTAATGTAAAATCTTTGGACCTCCTTGGCGCATGTTGGACTTGGCCCTTTTTGCAGCATCATCTCAGAACTTTTTGCCTTCCTCCTGTATATTTTCTGACCTGTTGTTGGTGGTATTAGGACTCTGGGCACTTTATCACTGCTGTTCAGTGCTAAAGTGCATGTGCTCTCTATTGTAAACTTGGTAAGATTGTTCTACACCTGTTTGGCATATTTAATTTACCTGCCAGTCCCTTGTACAGTGGTGTCTCATATACCCAGGGCCAGTAAATGAAATGCTACTGGTGGGCTTGCAGCTCTGCTTACGCCACCCACCAAAGTAGCCTTTCAAACCTGTCTCAGGCCTCTGCCACTGCAGGGCCTGCACGCGCAGTTTACTGCTGCTGTGACGTGGCATATAAAGTGGTTGCCACGTCTACAACTCCCCTTTTACTACATATCAGTCACCCCTAAGGTAGGGCCTAGCTTGCCCTATGGTCAGGGTGCGGTGTAGGTAAAAGGTAGGACATGTGCCTTAACTGTGTGGCATACCCTGGTAGTGACAAACAGCCTATTTGGTTTCTCACTGCTGTGAGGCTGCCCTCTCATAAGTTTGCATTGGGGATTCCCTGATATGTGCTTCAGTGGTAATTCCTGATCTGAGAGGAGTAGCGTGATCAAGTTTGGTATGTTTGGAATAGTAGCGATAAATCCTGCTTATTGGTGAAAGCAGATTTATTATTACTATTTTAGAAATGGCACTTTTAGAAGTGGGCATTTCTGTGTGCTATGTGTCTTTGTGCCTCCCTGATGTGTATTGACCATCTGACAGGGGAGAGGGGATGTGCATTCACTCCAGCCAGTTCCTGCGGCGTTTAAGGTGTGTCCTGCCCTGCCTGGGTGACTCAGCACTAGGCTGAATAGACCTTGGCTGAATTTAGAGTGGCGAGAGGAGTTTCCCCTGGCACCTGAATAGGCCTGGTCTGCATTCGGAGCAGTGGGAGGAGTAGCACCTGCACCTGAATAGGGCCGTGCTTGCCTTCCACAATGATAGCTCCGCCCCCCTGTGGTGTGTCTGGAGCCAAGGCTTACACTTTGAATGAGGAGAGTTGTGTACTGTTAATTGTATTTTTAAAGGGCCTCAGAACTGGTTTAAACTGGGCTCTGGGCCCTGTGCCAGGGCAGAACAAAGACTGTTGGTACTATAAGTACTGGGGATGTGACCCCATGTTTTTTGGAACTTCTTGAACTTCTGGAACTGGGAGAACTGAGGAGAGCACAGTGCGTGGACTGCAGTGTTCCAGGAGGAACCGCCACTTTGGACTGACCTGCTGCCCGCTGGGTGGCTGAAGGGACTTTCACTCTGCTGAGTGACCTGGTGTGCTGGCCTGCCTGTGCCCAGCCCTGTCCTACATGACTTTTGGGACTTAACGCCAGGCTGAGCGCTTTATCTTTGTTATCCTCTAATCAAGTGCAGGCGGGGGGTGCTTTGCTTCTCTTGGTGGCAAGGTGCTTTTTGGAGCGTGCTGGGAGGTCAGGTGCCCACTCGCGCGGAGTGCGTGGTGGGCGCTTCCAACTGTGTTGTTCCTGAGCCCCAGGTGTCGGCTCGTGACTTCATACAGCGTGTGGGGCCCTTCTGATTTGATTTCCAGGAGCTCAAGAAGTGGGCTCCAAGCTCGAATGCGGCAGGTGACGTCGCGCCATGGCAGAGTAGCCGCAGCACCCAGAAGCCAGGCAGAGGCCGAGCCTGGTTGTGGGCAGGGCCGGCGGCCGTGAGTGGTCGAGAGAGGAGGAGTAAAGCCGACAGAGGCTTCACTCCATGGAGAAGGGACCAGCCGACCATCCCTAGCGAGGGAAGCCCTGCCATCAGCGTTCTGAATCTCCGGACTGGAGCGGCTGCCCTGTGTGGTTGCGAGCAGCCACGGTTTCAGAATCTGTAAATTAAGAAAATGAATTATAAAAAACATTATTCATCTCACATCTAACACTACTCTTTGCACACTCACAGACACATCATAACACACCCACACACACACACACCCACACACACACCACAGCTGTTTCTGGTATCTGGCTCCACATCTTGCAGAATTAGGGGAATAGGGGATGTTTGTCACATGTGTAATATTTTTCACAGGTGATGCCTGTTTATCTATTCTTTTCAATTCACACTTTTCTATGGCCTGAGCGGAGATCTCTGCTTATGTTATAGAACTATATTTGGTGGATTTGTGCCTAAAATATGTCCATAAATGTACTACCAGTAACTATATGGTGTTATTTTGAGTATTATCTGCCCTTCTCCCTCATGCAAGTGTTTCGGGACATGTGCTCTAACTATTAGGTGTAACTCTGTGCCTGGAGTTGCTGAATTGATTTTCGTCACATATTTGTGTCTATGCATGTGTCCAGAAAGTTCTGCTCATACATATACCCTTATGAATCGAGCTCACTTAGTTCTCTGTCTGTGTTGTGGTTGCATTTCTAGAGCGCTTATTACCCCCGAAGAGGCATTGAAGCACTTATGATTGGCTTCTCCAGAACTCAAGGTTAGTATTTTTATTGGGATTAGGCATTATTGGGATTAGGCGCGTGCTCGTTAAGAAACAATTCCATGCATTTACTGCAGTTTCTATGTGATACATTAAATTAATATGAGTTAGGCTTGACCTTTAGTGGGAAATGGTTGGTGGTATTAATAGATGAGCTAAAGGAAATTAGGTATAAATAGATTGCAGAGGAATGACTTTTAAATGAGAAGTTATGATCTTTGAATGATGTGTGGGCAATTTTCAGAAATGCCATAATAGGAATTAAAGCAAACATGAATGTGATTTAGAGTAGGCTGTGCTCAGAGAGAGGAGGTGTGCAGAGGATGAAAAGTGAGGAAAGGTTCATTTGAAAGAAAAAGAGAAGCAACAAATAGAAGTTTTAAGTTAAGGTTGGTTTCAATGGGAATACAATACTGCACTGATCCCTATGCTGGTCTTCATGTCAGAAGTCCAAAGGGGATGTTTATGGTTTGGCAGAGCATGCGCCCCACTGTAAATCAGCATGGCACCTCTGGTTCTCGGCCAGTTCACCATAGGGAAGTTACAGACAACTTGTTCTACTCCAGTGTCTGCCTGGCGGTGAAGTCTCCGCTATGCTTGCTACTAGGGGTGGGCGGAATTTGCGTAGTCGCCTACGCAAAGCACCGCGAAACGGTAAAAAAGCTCCGCGAGCACGCAAAAGTTCAGCAAACACGCGGACTTGCTTGTTCCGCCCGTTCGCGATGCTTTTATCCTGTTCGCGAATGCTGTTTGCGTGCTCGGGGAGAAATATCTCGCGAACACGCATTTTGAAAGCGCGAACAAGCAAAAAACTCCGCGAAGCTGCGGATCGCGGAATTTTTGGCAATTCCGCGTTCTCCGCGGAACGCGAAATTACCCAAATTCCGCGAGCGGAACGGAATTTACCGCCCAGGCCTACTTGCTACATCCTTCCTTTCAAATATACTTCTTTTTAAAATTTTTGGAGCCGTTCTTTCTCTAAAACGTTCTATTTTTGTGTGGAAGTGTGGCTCTCCACAATCAGTTTAAGTGCCACTTAATGTTTTTTCCAACTTTTTACAGGGGCTATCCCAGAACCCCTTCTTTTTCATGGTAAGGAATAGGGGCAATCACCACATACCTTCTCTTCTAGTTGTCGTCCCTGTCTGCACCTCTTAGACATTTCTCTGTCTAAAACGTTTGTGTCGTTTATTACCGTGGTGAGATACAGGCGGTGAAATGCCAAATCACTGCAAGGAACTAGCATTATGGAAATAAAAAAAAAGGCAGAAATAATAACAGATAGTTTTCACAACTATTTACACATCATTTCTAAGGCCCTTGTATGTGCAAATGAGTTCATCTAGAAAAACAAAGCTAGATAGATAGATAGATAGATAGATAGATAGATAGATAGATAGATAGATTAAACAGTGGCGGTCACCACTATGTAGTTATACGTTATATCACAATTTTCTTAGGGAGAGAGGGGCATATTATCAAGAACGGCGTTAAAATTATCGCCGGTTTAGCGGCAGAAAACTGCCGCTAAAACGGCGATAATGGGCTTGATAATATGCCCTGGAGAATTCCAATAGAAGCCCATGTTCACACCAGAACATGGACTTTTATTGGTATTCTCAAGGGCATATTATCAAGCCCATTATCGCCGCTTTAGCTGCAGTTTTCTGCCGCTAAACCGGCGATAATTTTTAACGCCGTTCTTGATAATATGCCCCAAAGTTTTTTGTTTTGCTAATAACCTTTGCACTGTTTGATGAATGGTCAGAAAACTTTCCAAAAAATAGTTGATCCAAATCAGCTCCTTCCTTTTGGGGTAATCCATCAACAAGCGTAGGGAGGGGGCGAGAAAAAGTGTGGGGGGGGTATGAAAACAACATTTTCCCATGCAAACTCCTATAGGAATTTGGGAAGCAATACCAAAAAAACCGGCCCTGTGGCCAACACAATGCACAGCCGGGGTTGCGGCACAGGGCCTAACCATAGTGGCTAACCCCAAAGCACGCATGGCCTAAAGCTTTGCTCAGTAAGAGAGTTGTGTGAATATGACCAAAAACCCCAGAAATCCACTGAAAAAACAAAGGTTAATGTGATGTCACAGTTAGATATGGTAATAAGACTTTACTTTACATTAAAAAATTCACTGAAAAAAACAAAGATTAAAGTGAAGTTATTATTAGGTAGGGTAATAAAGTTTTAGCTTACATTTAAAAAAATATAGAGAGAAAAAAAGAAAACAATGTTTAAAGAGTCGTTATAGTAAGGTCTTGTAATAATGTACAAACTAATGTTTAAAAACTGAAAAAACACTGCAATTCACCAGTTATACTTTACTGACCTAACTATAACTTATGACCCCTCCATGCATTGCTTATGACCTTACATATCACATCATTGATGACATGTTAAATGGCATCATTGATGACGTCACTGATGACATATCAATTGACATCATTGATGACATCCTTGATCATATCACTGATGCATCATCCAATGGATATGACAGTTTGCTATAAGCATTTCACAGTGAAGGGTGTTCAGCAAGGTACACGTAGACACATTATTCTATAACATCTATAGCAGTAATGGGCATATCATTTCGCAACAAGTAGAACAAGCAGATTATGAAACATATCTGTGAAATCACCTACATCAAGTAGATATAATGCTCTTTTATTTACTGATATTGAGGTGCGTAAGAAATGTAATGGCTCTGTAGACATTAATGTCATCAGCAACTTATCAAACCTTTAATGTTGTTCAAAAGCAGAGTTTGGTTAATATTTACATCAATGAGATGTGTCTGTTAAATATCTAATCTTACTAAGAATTTCAAGTCGAGGACTTCTCTTCTATATTTCACCCAGTTAAAAGGCATGTACAACCAGACTCTATGGACAGCCCTCTGTAGTATGAACAGAATACCTTACACATATTCCTGAAATGTGGACACCATTTTAAAACTGCTTACAATTGCTTGAAGAAAGGACCCTGAAAGATGGCCGATTGGACGTGATCCGCAACGGCTCTGTCACCACGAGGCTGTCGGGGCATTTCTAAAGCACCAATGTAGTCCCAACTCACCAAATTAAGCGGCATCTGCAGCGGAATCGAGGGTGCGCTCAGCGGACCAGGCAGGAAACCAGCTGTGGCCGCAGAGGAGCACGAAATGCGGAGACGGACGGCGGGACCCAAGATGGCGGCGCGCGGCCGCTAAAGCCGACACAAAGCCTCCACACGAGATTGGGGACCGTGAAGCGGGAGCAGCGCCACTGCGCGACCCCCAGCACCATCGCCCGACATAGCGGTGAACAAGCGAGCAAAAAGTCACCCGCGGATACACATACCGCCGGGTGGCTCCGCATCGGAGAAAATTGCAGGGAGCACCGAGGAGGTGCAGAGGGTCGAGTGGCTCCTGAGGGCTCTGGGGGTCCCGCATGAGGCAAGTGGCAGCCCTGGGGGTCCCAGAGGGCAGCGTCAACACAGTGGGGGACCCCTCACTTGACTATTCCTGACCCTGGCATGGCGGGGATAAGCCCACAATGGCGATTTCCACGATCAGAGCAACCAAGGCAAGTCTGAAATTTCTCTGGCAATCAGCAGGAGCAGCTAAAGGTATTAGGGATCAGTGGGCAGTGAGCCTCTATTTGGAGACTAAGATCACACGAGGAGTGCCTGATCCTAAGATGCAGACCGCATCGGACGAGATAACCCCACCCAAGTCTCCCCCAGCACCCCGGCCCTCAAGAGATTCTCACGGCCGGCGGCACCTAAAGTGTGCAGCGCGGCCCACACCTCCACAGCCGTCGGCATGGCTGTGCCCCCGCTTGAGTCCCACATAGAGGCAGCCAGCCCCAGATGAACGGAGAGCTGACACCAACCGACGCAGACCAAGGTGGGTCACCAGGACGGTTAGCGCTAGCTGTATACATCGCAGGACTAAATGGACTGCTGTTGTTGCTATGTCGTGCACTGCTTTACCAGAGAATAATGGAGACCGACTGAATTCAAACTTCAATGACCCATCCCCCTTGCCTGACTTCAAGATGGCCGCCTCCATGGGACCCTCCTCAATGCTTTATCTCTCCTGGTCTAAAATCTTTGTTCATCATCCCGATGTTGATCAGCCCTCACCCGACCCTGTTCCTGCTCACCGACTAGGATATTTACTATGAGAACTTTCCCCCGACAGCTGAGACATAGCCACTTTGTCTGATGCCCGGTGGAGCTACCTCGCTAGCTATAGGGGAGATGGGCCATGGATTCCCTCCTTGACCATCACCTACCCAGCCGATCTTTGGGCAAACTCTCCTATGTCTCTCTGGACCTAATCTCCCTCCTCCCTTCACCCTACCCCTCTCCGCTCTACTCTTCTCCTCTATGTAGCCATTGACCTTTGCCCTCACCCGTCCTTGCTCATAGTTCCCACCCTCTTTTATCCACCTGACTTTCTTTTGTGAACTTTTCCTTCGTCAGTTGAGACCTAGTGATTTTGACTTATGCCCGATGGAGCTACCTTGCTTAGCTATAGGGGAGACGGGCTGTGGATTCCCTCCTCGGACGTCACCTACCCAGTCGGTCTTTGGGCAAACTTCCTTTCGTCTCTCCTGCCGTCTCTTCCCCCATCCTCCCCCTTCACATTTCCCCCTTCCCCCCTCCGCTCTATCTGTCTCACCTTTCCTTCCTCTCTCAATCTGCTGCTTATTTTTGATGTAAAGTGTCATCTGTTATCATTGTCTTTAACATTGTGTAACCTAATGTAAAGCGCTCTGATACCTCCGGGTCTAGCCAGCGCTATATAAAACTCTTAAAATAAAAAAAATAAAAAATAAATAAATACAATCATACTATGATTTGCAACACCTATAATTGAGTCACCCATATATTATAAATTCTACAACAATGTATGTCTCAGAATTTTCACTGAACATTTCAAAATAAATACCCACACATTTTAGATCTCCAGTTTTCATAGAAATAGTCTATAGCACAACATGACAGCTCTTTAACATCAGCATGTACACACACATAAGCAGGCGGATAATGTATTGTAAGAAGAAGCTTTAGTTTTTCTTGCATTTTTTAAGAAACAGGCCTTCGAATTAAAGCACAATCTGTTTGAAACATACAACTACAACTCACACTAGTTGTGCTTAGTCTCTACCTTTCTTTACTGAAGAACTGCTTTAAACTTAAAACTTCACTGGTAGCTAAAGTTTGCACAATTTAACTTTTATCATAGGGAATGCGTCTTGTCTGCAGTACTACACTGTTTCTATTTGAGAAGCAGTAGCTTGGATGAAGTCATCAGTGATGTGATCAATGATGTCATTAGAGATGTCATTGTTGTGATGGTATTTAACATGGCATGAGTGATGCAGTATGTGAGGTAATAAGCAGTGTTTAGTGGTGGTGTAAGTTATAGTCAGGTCAGAGAGAGTATAACTGATGAATGACGAACAAGGCAGGGGATCCTGCCGAAACGCGTCATAGCCCGATAAAAATCATGGAATAAACATTGTGGACTTAAGTTTGCTGGTGTCACCGTGTCTCTGTTCGGTGCGACGTAAGGAGGTGCCGATTTGTGTGGATATATATATATATATATATATATATATATACATATATATATATATATATCCTACTCGCGGTCACAAGTAGGTAGTTATAGTTAGGACCTAGTTTAAATAGGAAATGCGTTTTTTGACTTGCTTATAACTTTGGTACCGTTTGATGAATCTTCACACAATTTTCCCAATAAAGTGCCCTACTCTGTCTAGTTATGCATGAAAAGTTTTGGGGAGAACTGCCAAGCGGGAGCCGAGAAAACGGGGGGTTAAAAAAAGTGTGTTTTCCATACAATTTCCCAAAGGAATTTTGTACACGACTACAGCCCGAAATGCTGGACTGAATTACACCAAATTTGACAGAGAGGTAGCTATTGAACCAGAAAGAGCCTTTTTTATGATTTGGTGTATATCTGTTCAGTAGTTGCGGAGGTAATAACGAAAAAAGAAATATAGATCTCTAGGGATGTGGACCCTCACAGATCCCACGCAGTTGATCCACGAAGTCACGCGCCACCAGCAACGCTGTGATTGGCTGAACACAATTTGACTGGGAGATTGCTGCCACCATTTTAAGTATAGGGGAATGGTCTCCGGGCCTCAAAATGTTTCTGCAAAGTGATTAAAGGGGTCAGAGTAGAGGTACCCTGACCTACCCTGGCCCCATGGGTGTGTTAGACGAGTATGAGAGGGACCTATATCGGGTACAAAAATGGGTTACATCTGGGGGGTTTTCCTTTTCGGGAATCCGCGCATCCCACGTGAGGCTTACCACGGTCCCCTTGTAAATCTGTGACGGATTTGTGAACCCTGACGCACTTTGAAAAATAAAACACTTTTAGACCCACTCAGACACCCACGCAGCCACTCACAAAGCCACACAGGCAGTCTCACACCCACTCACAGACCCACACAGCCACTCACAAATGCACTCAGACCCACACAGGCACTCACATGCCCACTCACATACCCATGCAGGCACTGACAGACCCATTGACAGACCCACACAGACACTCAGACACCCACTCAAAGACCTACTCACATCCACTCACAGACCCACACAGATACTCATGCACCCACTTAGACACTCACACACCTACTCACAGACCCACTCACACACCCACTCACAGATGCACTCACATACCCACCCGCAGTCCCACAGAGATACTCACATACCCACTCACAGACCCACACAGACACTCACACACCCACTCACAGACCCACACAGACTCTCAGACACCCACTCACACACCCTCTTGCACACTCACACACCCACTCACAGACCTACACAGACATTCACACACCCACTCACAGTCCCACTCACACACCCACTCATGAACCATACAGAAACTCACACAGACACTCACATACCCACTTACAGAGCCACTCAGACACTGAGACACCAACTCACAGACACTCACACTCACACACCCATTCACAGACATACACACACTCACATACACACTCACAAACCCAAGCAGACACTCACACACAGACACTCACATACCCATACAGTCACTCACACACCAACTTACAAACCCACAAAACTAATACCACACTCATTCACAGGCCAACACAACCACTCACACACAAGGGCACCCTTAATGGAGGCCGGGGGATGGGATCTTCAGGGCCGAAATCGGCCCGGGGAGGGGAGCCTCCAGGCCCTCTCCCCCATTTTTAAATGGCTTGGCCCCAGGTGATGGGGTCCTCAGGGCCCACCAGGTATCTCCAGTAAGCCCCACACAGTGGGATTGCTGAGAGGTGGTCCGAGGCCACGCCCCTTTTTACACCACTCTGCAAACGCGCCTCTTGGCACACTGCTGGTTGGGTGATGAGGTCCTCTTGTGCCCTGAGGACCTCAGGACTAAAATGGACTTCATCCCCCGAGCAGCAGTACCCCAAGAGGTGCGTTTGCAGAGTGGTGTAAAAAAGAGGCGTGGCCTCGGACCACTCTCAGCAATCCAGCTGTGTGGGGCTTACTAGAGATAACAGGAGGGCTAGTTGGCCCCCAGGGACCCTCAAGAGACAAGGGGACTTCATCCCCAACCAAGAGCGCGCCAGGAGGCGTGTTTGCAGAGTGGTGGAGAAAAGGGGCGTGGACTGTGTCCGCCTCTCAGCAATCCCACTATCTGGGGCTTACTGGAGGTATCAGGTTGGCTAGTTGGCCCCTAAGGACCCCCAGCAGCGAAGGGGACTTTAATCCCCATCCAAGAGCGTGCCAAGGAGCGCGTTAGCAGACTGGTGGACAAAGGGGGCGTGGCCTGCTATGAGAACTTACCAATGCTGCTGTGTGGGACTTACTGGAGGGAATATGAGGGGTAGTTTGCCCCCAAGGTTGTCCTTGAGGGCCAACTACACCTCCTGTTACCTCCAGTAAGTCCCACACAGTGGGATTGCTAAGAGGTCTTCAGAGGCCACGCCCCCCTTTCTCCACCACTCTGCAAACGTGCCTCCTGGCACACTACGGGTTGGGGATGAAGTCCACTTTACTCCTGAGGGACTTTGGGGGCCAAGAAGCCCTCCTGGTACCTCCTGTAAGTCCTACGCAGCGGAATTCCTGAGCGCTGGTCAGAGGCCCAGTCCCCTGTCTGCACCACTCTGCAAACGCGACTACTACATTATAGTTAGAAATTAGCATTTAAAAAACTTTAGAAATTCACTGAAAAAACCATAGGTCTCAGGGACGTAATAGTTAGGAATTAACATTTAAAAAACCTTAGAAATTCACTGAAAAAACCATAGGTTGCAGGGACGTTATAGTTAGTAATTAGAATTTAAAAAACCTTAGAAATTCACTGACAAAACCACAGGTTTCAGGGACGTTATAGTTAGTCTGACATTTCATTCGTACAAAACCAGAGAAATTTGGCCGTTATAGTTAGCTGAGCTAACTATAACTCGTGCCCCTGCAATGCACTGCTGATGACGTCACATTTTACATCACTCATGACATGGTCAGTGACATCACAGATGACATCACTGATGACATCTCAAATGACATAACTGATGACATCATCCACTTAATATCTGATGCACTTCCTTACACCCTAATATAACCTTTCATACACCCACTCTAAAATACAGACTATCATACACGAAACCATAGACACACCAATACCAGTTAGTACATACCCACTCACTGATTCATAGGTCTACACACATCTACTCACTCAACCATACAGTCACTCATACACGCAGTCACTCATCAATACAGCCACTGATATATGCACTCATACACCCATACAGACACTCACATACTGCCACTCACCGACAGAGATACTCACACACCTAGTCAGTCACCCAAAGACTCAATCACACTGCCATTTACTCACCTATACAGTTATACACACACCACCTTACTTATTCATACAATCACTGACACAAGCACACACTCATCCATACAGCCACTCTCACATATAGTCACTTATATACTCCAACACTCACATATACAGCCTTTCACATATGTAGTTACTCACACATATACCACTGAGACATCCATTCACTCACCAACACAGCCATATGCACACTCACTCACCCATACAGCCCCTCGCAGATGCACTCATGACCCCATACACCCACTGAATCACCCACTCACACATCCATGCAGGGAGTCACACACCCCCACCCACCCACACAGACACTCAGGCACCCATACAGGTAATCAGACAACCAATCATTAACCCATATAGACACTCATGTAGCTACTCACCAACCCATGCAGCCACTTAACACCAACTGACAGACTGATACAGACATTCACACAGATTAGTCATTCCCCCATGCATTCACTAAGACACGTTTAATCACTCACTTATACAGTCAGTCACGCACCCACTAAATCATCTATTCAGACACTCATACACCCACTCGTACTTCAATAAACCTTGGCGTGTATATATATAACATTCTTAAACTTTTTAGAAACACTCAGTCACTGGATGATGTCATCAGTGATGTCATCAGTGATGTCATTTGAGATGTCATCAGTGATGTCATCAGTGACATCACTGACCATGTCATGAGTGATGTAATATGTGATGTCATCAGCAGTGCATTGCGGGGGCGCGAGTTATAGTTAGCTCAGCTAACTATAACAGCTGAATTTCTCTGGTTTTGAACAAGTGAAATGTCAGACTAACTTTAACGTCCCTGAAACCTGTGTTTTTTTCAGTGAATATATATATATATTTTAAATCAGTTAGACGTCTGTGACCTAAGGTTGCTTTCAGGTTCATGTATATATATGTAGATATAGACATATATATATATATATATTTATATATATATCCATATATATCAGCCATCAAGTTTAAATGCCGCTCTCCAGGAAAGTTTTGATGCAATTAATTGTATTCTCAAGTACAAATGCCGCCACATACACCACCACTGATGCGTTTCAATCAACAGGTCTTGCTCATGCATTTCAACCAACAGGTCTTGCTCATGTGAGCAAGACCTGTTGGTTGATACGCGTCTGTGGTGGTGTATGTGGCGGCATTTGCACTTGAGAATAAAATTAACTCAAACTTGTTGGTTGATTCTGTTTGGTGTTAGTCCTACCATGAAGTCCGCACCAGCAGTAAAAAAATGTGTGCTACAATCTGGCCGTGTAGGTGGTGATATATATATATATATTATCTACTGGCGGTCGCCAGTAGATAGTTATAGTTAGGACCTATTTTCCATAGGAAATCCGCAACATTCTATTTGAAATAACGTTGGCGCCGGTTGACGAATCTTCGCGAAATTTTCCAACTTTTCCAAATTTTCCAAGCTCCTATCCTGAAAGTCTCGGGGTGATTTGGCAAGCGGGGGCCGAGAAAAAAGGGGGGTCCCAAAACGTGTTTTCCCCATGCAATTTTCCATAGGAACCTTTAGTCGCAGCTACAGCCCGAACTGCTGAACGGAATTACACCACATTTGCCAAAAAGGTAGCCCTTGGTTCAGGGTCGTGCCTTTTGCTTAAATGGTGTAAATCCGTACAGTAGTTCCTGAGAAATTTGAAAAGAAAACACATATATATCTGGGCGGAGCCTAACCACACATGTCATCGTGAGATCTGATTGGCTGTCAGCACTTCATCCTGGAATTGCTGGCAGCCATCTTGGGACCAATATAAATGATAGTACCCCATTGAAATGCATTGTAGTGAATCGAAGATTTTGAGGGTTACCAAAAGGAGAACTATAAAGGGTGATAACAGACTTTAGTTACATTAGAATTCATTTGTTGATGGTACCATACTAATTTCAGGAATTGTGGTGTGTTCTAAGGTGATTTTACCCTGTGAAAAACCTTCTGCTGGGATATCATGAATCATGTTTGAGAGAAAACTATTTTCACATGCTTGTCCCATACAGTTTTGGAAGGTGCTCCAGAAGCTAAAATGAGAGCATATTTTCTGTAAATTCACATTATCTTTCTCAGTCATGTGAGAATGAAGTCTGACATTCTCAGTAAAACATGTACATCCAACAAGGGCAGAGACTGTCAGTTGATTCCTTTGTGTTCTACTGCAGCTTCCCAGAGTGTTCTAAAGAACAACTAGAGTGCTAACAGCCTTACTTATGACAAAAGTATGGCACACCTGAAGCCATCTTGGATGGAATAAACTGGTAACACTTAAAACATTTAATTTAAAAAGGAACAAAATGATGGGGTTCATTTTGTCATAGAATTATGGTTAGTGCTGTAGAAAGAAAAATTAGGACATGTTTCAAGTGTGATCTCAAATATCTTCCTGTTATATTTCAACAGGAGCAGCCTGTCAGTTGATGCCTTTGTGTTCTACTGCAGCTTCCCAGAGTGTTCTAAAGAACAACTAGAGCGCTAACAGTCTTACTTATGACAAAATTATGGCACACCTGAAGCCATCTTGATTGGAATAAAATGGTAACACTTAAAACATTTAATTTAAAAGGAACAAAATGAGGGGGTTCATTTTGCCATAGAAATTATGATTAGTGCTGTAGAAAGAAAAATTAGGACATGTTTTAAGTGAGATCTCAAATATCTTCCTGTTATATTTCAACAGGAGCAGCCTGTCAGTTGATGCCTTTGTGTTCTACTGCAGCTTCCCAGAGTGTTCTAAAGAACAACTAGAGTGCTAACAGCCTTACTTATGACAAAATTATGGCACACCTGAAGCCATCTTGATTGGAATAAACTGGTAACACTTAAAACATTTAATTTAAAAAGGAACAAAATGATGGGGTTCATTTTGTCATAGAAATTATGGTTAGTGCTGTAGAAAGAAAAATTAGGACATGTTTCAAGTGTGATCTCAAATATCTTCCTGTTATATTTCAACAGGAGCAGCCTGTCAGTTGATGCCTTTGTGTTCTACTGCAGCTTCCCAGAGTGTTCTAAAGAACAACTAGAGCGCTAACAGTCTTACTTATGACAAAATTATGGCACACCTGAAGCCATCTTGATTGGAATAAACTGGTAACTCTTAAAACATTTAATTTAAAAAGGAACAAAATGAGGGGGTTCATTTTGTCATAGAAATTATGGTTAGTGCTGTAGAAAGAAAAATGAGGACATGTTTTAAGTGAGATCTCAAATATCTTCCTGTTATATTTCAACAGGAGCAGCCTGTCAGTTGATGCCTTTGTGTTCTACTGCAGCTTCCCAGAGTGTTCTAAAGAACAACTAGAGCGCTAACAGTCTTACTTATGACAAAAGTATGGCACACCTGAAGCCATCTTGATTGGAATAAACTGGTAACACTTAAAACATTTAATTTAAAAAGTAACAAAATGAGGGGGTTCATTTTGCCATAGAAATTATGGTTAGTGCTGTAGAAAGAAAAATTAGTGCTAAAACACTACCCCCAGCACGACACCCTACACTACCCAAACATAACTGCACTATCCTAAACCCTAAAACACTACCACCAGCACGACTCCCTACACTACCCAAACACCACTGCACTACCCTATACCCTAAAACACGACCCCCTACACTACACAAACACGACTGCACTACCCTAAACCCTAAAACACTACCCACAGCATGACCCCCTTCACTACGCAAACACCACTACACTGCCCTAAACCCTAAAACACTACCCCAGCACTACCCCCTACACTACCCAAACACCACTGCACTAACATAAACCCTAAAACACTACCCCCAGCACAACCCCCTACACTACACAAACACCACTGCACTACCCTAAACCCTAAAACACTACCCCCAGCACGACTCCCTACACTACCCAAACACCACTGCACTACCCTAAACCCTAAATCTACCCCCAGCACGACCCCTACAGTACCCAAACACCACTGCACTACCCTAAACCATAAAACACTACCCCCAGCATGACCCCCTACACTACACAAACACCACTGCACTACCCTAAACCCTAAAACACTACCAGCAGCATGACCCCTACACTACTCAAACACCACTGCACTACCCTAAACCCTAAAACACTACCCCAGCACGACCCCCTACACTACCCATACACCACTGCACTACCCTAAACCCTAAAACACTACCACCAGCACGACCCCTACACTACTGCACTACCCTAAACCCTAAAACACTACCCCAGCACGACCCCCTACACTACCCAAACACCACTGCACTAACATAAACCCTAAAACACTACCCCCAGCACAACCCCCTACACTA
The DNA here is from genome assembly GCA_963921515.1 of Calotriton arnoldi. Lineage (NCBI taxonomy): Eukaryota > Metazoa > Chordata > Amphibia > Caudata > Salamandridae > Calotriton > Calotriton arnoldi. The sequence goes on from CAWUFW010004208.1 coordinate 142,400, forward strand.
CACAAACACCACTGCACTACCCTAAACCCTAAAACACTACCCCCAGCACGACTCCCTACACTACCCAAACACCACTGCACTACCCTAAACCATAAAACACTACCCCCAGCATGACCCCCTACACTACACAAACACCACTGCACTACCCTAAACCCTAAAACACTACCAGCAGCATGACCCCCTACACTACTCAAACACCACTGCACTACCCTAAACCCTAAAACACTACCCCAGCACGACCCCCTACACTACCCATACACCACTGCACTACCCTAAACCCTAAAACACTACCACCAGCACGACCCCCTACACTACTGCACTACCCTAAACCCTAAAACACTACCCCCAGCACGACCCCCTACACTACCCAAACACCACTGCACTACCCTAAACCCTAAAACACTACCCCCAGCACGACCCCCTACACCACCCAAACACCACTGCACTACCCTAAACCCTAGAAAAGAAACCCCCACCCCATGCCCAATCCCCCTTACCTCTCACTCCTCATGGTTCCTCTCTCCTCGTGGTTCCTGCTTCACGTCATCTCTGAGGGGCGGTGCACGTCGTTGTGAGGAAACAGAACAGCCTCTGTTTCCTTACAACGACATGGATCGTCTACATGTTTTTTAGAATGCATGGTCATTTACCATACATATAAAGAAACAATATGGACGGACCCTGAAATAGTGGAGATCTATCAATCACTATGTGTGGTAAGTCCAAGGACCATTAGGTATATTTAAAAGACCCCTCACACACCAACCTAGTTGGTGTCATGCTTCATCATTGGGGTCCCAACCAGGAGGCCTAATGCCGCCCGGTTGTGCTACGACGCCTGATTACAGCGGAGCAGGTGTAGTGTGAAGATGTGATGTAAAAATTAAAAATACCTCTGAGAATCCTTGCCCAGTAAATTTATTAGTGGCGGCTCAGGGTATGGTTAAAAACTATGTGAAACCGACTAACAAGAAATATTCATCTGTAGTGGTTTAGGTGATGCGGTCTACATGTTTCAGCCCGTAAAAAATTCAAATGGGCTTTCTTCAGGACCTAGAATTCAAGTGAGTGGCAAAGTGAAGGCCACGTGAAAAAGTAAAGTACCAACACACGCACTAAGGTGTGTGGACCCGGTGTCGATATACTTACAGACACCACTCAAAAACCTGTTAGGGAGAAAGAAATAGACAGCACAAGACATATAACGTTTAGCAACATAAAATGCAATCTTTTAAAGCAACTCAAAATTGCAATCTCCAACAAGCCGTCAAGAATGACCTAGCCACCATCGTGACAGTGATAGTGTAATGATGATATAGCATGCACGTTTCTAAGGCATGCTAGGAAATTAGATAAAACTGAATGAACACATAGGGACGTCATGTGCTAAGACGTGTATTATATAAACCATGTGTCCATGCTAAAGCGTGAATTGAATAATCACATCAAGGCATGATAGAAGCCATGTGCTTGTATGTATTCAAGCAGCGAGTGAGAAATACGCGCTGCATGCCGAGTGATGGTAAAATAATGCGGCGTGGCACGACAGTGGCGAGTTGCATGTGCGGCCGATCGAGCGCCTGTAAATGCATGTATTACAAATTATGCAAAAAAGCAAGTATTAAAATGGTAGAAAAACATGTGGCAGCGTAAATGAAAAGGGTCATAATTACAATTAGTAGAAAAAGAAAGCAGCTAATCGGGACATGAGAGGGGTTTCAACCGATCAACCGATCTGTGGGATAACATGGAGAGAAACAGAAGATCGATTTTTAGTGCAAAGCGGCTTTTAGTGAAAAAACCAAAGAGTCGTGGGGCAGAATGCCCGTCGTCCACAACTACAAAACCTTACTTGGTTCCGTGAGGATTCCCATGAGACTACCTACTGCGGTCTCCCGAAGTCCCGGCTGGTGAGGGACGCGGTGGGAGAACGAAGTTAAATCCAAACTACAGGCGTCATACAAGGAAATGACGACACTACGTAAGGAGATGGCATTAGCAGGGAACAACTGGTCTGTGTATAGCAGACAAAACACAGCAAAAGTGCGGCGGCCATGTTGGAAAACTCGCGAAGTAAGCGAGATAGACAGTGGCGGCCATACTTAAGTATTAAAAGATCAGGATATAGATGCAAGAGAGCCATAGTGTGTGCTCTATATCAACTGAAAAAAGGGGGGGGGAAAAAAGGGGGGTAAATGATGCCCACGAAGATGTGTTTAGAGGGTGAAAATAAAAATAAATATAAATAAAGGACAGACAGACGGATAGCGCTGAGCATAGAATGCGCTCCGTGTTTCAACCAAAATAGTGTGGGAAAAGACCACATATAAAGCACAGTATGCACAATTGGGCATGATTTCTAAGACAGATAGCAGATAGATATGGATTCTGTTAGATGAATAGCTATTAATTTCAAAGACAGATAGCAGTTGATCTAAATTCTGTCAGAAAAGAAGGCTATTAAGTGAATCTCCTATACTGATAAAAGTGTGGAGAAAGGACTACTGTCTCCTGAGACTTTGCCAAGGAATATTATCGTTAAGTCCCGTCATGTGACTAGATAGGCGATAAACCCATCTTTGTTCTTTCTCCAGTAGACGATTTTGTATGTTAGGTAGGTTAGGATCTAGGACCTCAATGACTACCCAGCTGATGTCGTTAGTGGTATGTCCAACTTCAAGGAAATGGCTTGTCAGTCTTGTTGTTGACTTTTTGCATCTGATTGTGCTACGATGCTCGCAAATCCTAGTCTTCACTTTCCGATTAGTCATCCCAATGTACGAGAGATTGCAAGGACAGGTGATACGGTATACGACGTGAGCTGTATTGCAGTTCGTGTGTGTCCTTAAATGCCAGGTCTTGCCTGGTTCTAGGTTCAGACTTTTGGTGGTCACTGTTAAATGGCATACACTACAATCTCCACACGGGTAGTGGCCCACAATGTTAGGGAGCCCCCATGCGTTGAGAATAGTGTTAGTGGGTTTCCTTTGGGGAACAGGTCGTGTGGAAACCAAAGCGTCCTTGATAGATCTAGCTTTTCTGTGTGACATCAGTGGAGGTTCCCAGTTCAGGTTGCCTGTATTAAGAATCTGCCAGTGTCGTTTTATAATATCAGATACCGCGTGAGAGACAGCGTTATAAGTAGTGACGCACGTGAGTGGGATGGAGGTAGATGCACACTTCTGTGCTTCAATGAGACCCTCACGATTTTGATTGCGAGCACGCTTGTTTGCTTTATCGGTGATCCGCTGAGGGTAACCTCGCTGCCGTAATCTAGTGCTAAGATCGGATGCTTGTTGTTTATAATCTCTTATGTCACTGCAGTTCCTACGGAGGCGAAGATATTGACCATAGGGAAGATTCTCCCGCAGGGGTCTGGGGTGGAAGCTAGAGAAATGGAGAAGTGAGTTGCGAGCCGTTGGTTTGAAATGGGTTTTGCTTTTCAAAAGACCTCCTTCTGCTTCAATATCCAGATCAAGGAACGTCGCCTTATTGTGATCGAAACTGTATGTGAATTTTAGGTTGGGATCGCAAGTGTTCAGCCATGTGCAGAAGAGTAACAATGATTCGGTGTCTCCTTCCCAGATCATTAAGATGTCGTCAATATACCGTTTGTAAAATTTGATCTGAGGGATGCACGGCGTATGGTTGTCTAATAGATATCTTGATTCGAAATGGTACACATAGAGTCCCGCTATGCTGGGGGCAAAAACACTCCCCATTGAAGTTCCATATTTCTGCAAGTAGAGTTGGCCTTCATACTCAAAGAAGTTCTCTTTGAGTGCTAAAGCAGCACACTCCAGAATGAATATCTTCGGGGTCTGGTATTGCCAGTCAGATTCATTAAGAGCTATTTTCAATACTTCAAGGGTGTCGTCTTGCGGGAGGCTGGTGTAAAGGCTCTCCACGTCAAGACTAACCAGGAAGGAATTATCAGGATTAAAAGCTAGAGTGTCAATGAGTCTCAAGAGATCCTTTGTGTCCTTGAGATACGTACTGGTGGACTGTACCATTGGTTGAAAGAAAAAGTCACAATACCGTGATAAGGGTTCCAATAAGGACCCAATGCCCGATACTATGGGACGTCCCGGAGGTGGAAACTTGTTTTTATGAGTTTTGGGCAAAATGTAAAAGTAAGGTATTTTACCAGAAGTCGTAACCAGAAATTTAGCTTCCCTGGTTGTGATTTGACCTGAGTGTTCAGCATCATCAACCAGTGTTTGGATGCGAGTTTTAAGTTTTTCACTGGGATCTTGTGTCAATTTTTCATAGTTCTTGGGATCGTTAAGGAGGCGGGCACATTCCTGTCGATAGTCCTCAAGATTAAGGATCACTGTGCCACCACAAAATTCGTTGTAAAGGCATGCGTGGTAAATGACCATGCGTTCTAAAAAAATGCGTAGTAATGACTTTGTGATGTACAACGCATGCGTGGTAATGCATGCGTTGTAATGGTATCGCAAAGTAAAAGGTCGTTGTAACGGCTGTTTACCGATCGAAGCTGGCCCCTGTTCTTCAGTGAGACGTTTATTTGATTAATTAGGAGGAAGGAATGTGGTTTTTTTACCGAAAAGTGCATTCCCGGCTGTTGTATTGTGAAAGTGTCCGCGTGGCCTGGTTTCACTTCCGGGAGTTCTGTTGTTGGACGGGGCCGGCGCGACATGTCATCAGAAAACATAGCTAATGGAAAGCGTCCTCCCTGAAGTGTGGAGCAGTGCCATGAGAGGTCAACGAGTGTGCGTCCCACCGCAGTATGACCGTACCGCGTGACCCATGTGCCGCCTCCAGAGTACGGGAGGCAGAAGCGGCATCGCAGGTCCTCTTGAAGACCGTTGTAGCACTAATTCTACATTTTGGTACTAGGGCATTTTAACTTCGTTGTTCCTGCCAGATACAAAGAGAAGATCTTGTGTTATTCAGTGCCCTCATTACCTTTTTTGTGGGTTGTGGTGCTTGTCACTTCGCTGCCCCGCCGGTGCAAACGACTGGGCACCCCACCTCGTGTGCCATCTGCAGGGCCTCTGCCCTCGGATCACTGGTTTCGGTTTCTGGAGTGGCAACATAAACAGTTGCTCCCAAAGGACTAACCTGAACACTTAGGTGAATATCCCCTGTACCAGCATTCCACGGAAATTCTTTCCTAGCTCTCCCACGTCAACGAGCACGGCTCCGCTCGCGACACCGTATGACGTCATCGGAGCCATAAGAGGACCTCGTCGGCGTGCTGACGTCAGTTCCACCCATTTTTTCCGTGCCACCGAGGCAAACAGGGGACCGAGACATTTTCACATGTATACATAGTATAATAAATGTTTTCTTATACAGGGCTCCTTCTGCCTTCCTCTGCCCTCTGCAGAGGATCGCTGGTTGTTGGCGGAGCGCGCCAACTTCAGAATTTCTATAATAATGTGAATAAAGCGATCACTCAGAGGTCTGCATACACCAGAAGATGATTTAATCCAGGATTAAATCATCTTCTGGTGTATGCAGACCTCTGAGTGATCGCTTTATTCACATTATTATAGAAATAGTATAATAAATATATATATATTCACTGAAAAAACCATAGGTTTCAGGCACGTTATAGTTAGAAATTAGCATTTAAAAAACCTTAGAAATTCACTGAAAAAACCATAGGTTTCAGGCACGTTATAGTTAGAAATTAGCATTTAAAAAACCTTAGAAATTCACTGAAAAAATCATAGGTTTCAGGGGCGTTATAGTTAGTTGGACATTTCACTCGTACAAAACCATAGAAATTCCCCGTTATAGTTAGTTCAGCTAACTATAACTCGCGCGCCCGCAATGCACTGCTGATGACGTCACATATTACATCACTCATGACATGGTCAGTGACATCACTCATGACATCACTGATGACATCACTGATGACATCATCCAGTGAATGTGTGTTTTTCTGAAAATTAAATATGTTTTATATATGTATATTTCAAGGTCGATGGAAGAATAAATGGGTATATAAATGTCTAAATGGATGATTTTTTTTGTAAAATTTATTGTATAACTGACTAAGTGTATCTTAGTGAATACATGGGTTAGTGAGTAATGTTTAAATATGAAAATACCTGTATCAGTCTCTCACTTTGTGTATAAGTGGCTGCATGGGTTGGTGAGTAGCTACATGAGTGTCTATATGGGTTATTAGTTGGTTTTTTGAGTATCAGTATGAGTGTCTGAGTGTCTGTATGGTTCGGTGGGGGTATTACTTAGTGCATAGATGCATGAATGAGTGACTCACTGTTTGTATGTGTTGAAGACAGCATGTGTGCAGGACTGTATAGGTGGATGAGTATGTGTATGGGTCTGTTAGTGAGTGAATGACTGTCTCAATAGTGTCTTTATGAGTAACTACATATGTTTTAAACTAGTATATGTGAGTATTGGTGTATATAAGTGAGTATATGTGAGAGTGAGAGATTGAAAGAGTTCCTGTACAAATAAGTAGGTGTTTCTATAAGTGATTGTTTAAGAGAGTAAGTATGTGTAATTTTCTGTAGAAGTAAGTGTGGTAGTGTGTGTATAACTGTATATGCAAGTAAATAGATGTTTGATACTTTGTTTGCATGTGTGACTATGTGTGTGAGTAACTCTATGGATGAGTGGCGGCGTGTAACAGGATGTATAGGTGTATGAGTACATATGATGAGTGAGTACATGTATGAGTGACTGTATAGGGACTGTTGGTGAATGAGTGGATGTGTGTGTAGATCTTGTAATTAATGAATAGGTGTGTTGTAACTGGTATTGGTATGTCCATTGTTTTGAAAATGTTAGTTTGTATTTTTGAGTGTGTGTATCAAAGGTTATATTAGGGTGAGAGGAGGTCTGCCACTCTATCACAAGGATGATGTCATCAGTGATGTCATCAGTGATGTCATTTGAGATGTCATCAGTGATGTCATGAGTGATGTCACTGACCATATCATGAGTGATGTAATATGTGACGTCATCAGCAGTGCATTGTGGGCGCGCGAGTTATAGTTAGCTGAACTAACTATAACGGGGGAATTTCTAAGGTTTTGTACGAGTGAAATGTCCAACTAACTATAACGCCCCTGAAACCTATGGTTTTTTCAGTGAATTTCTAAGGTTTTTTAAATGCTAATTTCTAACTATAACGCGCCTGAAACCTATGGTTTTTTCAGTGAATATATATATATATATATATATATATATATACATATATATATATATATATACATATATATATATATACATATATACAGCTCCAAACCCCACTCGTCGCCAAGTGAAGAGACCGCACTCCGTTAAGGGTGAAAAACTCGGTGTTTAATTTACCGGGTTAAACAAACAGGACGCGTATCGGCTACGTGCCTTTTTCCAAACTGTAAAAACATATATATATATACTGAATAAAACAAAGTTTACAGGGACATTATAGACGTTTTAGTTAGACTCAGATTTCACTCGTACAAAACCATAGAAATTCACTAGTTATAGTTACCTGAGCTAACCATAACTTACACCCCTAAAATGCACAGCTCAAGGCCTTCGCATATTACATCACTCATGACATGGTCAGTGACATCACAGATGACATCTCAAATGACATCAATGATGACATCATCCAGTGAGTGTAAATGTTTTCTGAGAATTTATGAGTGTTAAACATATATACTAAGCTATTACAAAAGTTTAATTAGTATACTAATTGCACCCGGGACCTGGCCCACCTGAGGGGTTATTAAAACGAAGCGCGGGACACCGCGCTTCGTTTTTTTTTTTCAGTGGGACTCGCGTAGAGTCCACGAATCTCGTCAATTTTTTTTTTTTTAATGCTTTTTTGGGCCCTGGGGGTCCCTGTGGAACCCCCTGAGCAGGCCTAGGGGTCAGGGGGTTTCTACCCTGCCCCCTTTTCTTCATTTTTAACCTTTTTTCTCGTGACTCGGTTGAATCAAATCCCAAGATGGCTGCCAACACTTTCTGGTTTGAAGTGTTGGCAACCAATCAGAGTCAAGCTCGTGATTGGGAGGGTTCGCAGATCCACCGCGGTCACCAGATATCGATATTTCTTTATTTTTGAATTTCTCAAGAACTACTGAAGGAATTTACACCATTTAAAGCAAAGAGTGCACTCTTGACAAAGAGCTACCTATCTGCCAAATTTGGTGTAATTCCGTTCAGCAGTTCGGGTTGTAGCTGCGATAACATTTTCCTATGGAAATTAACATGGAGAAAACGCGTTTTGGGACCCTCTTTTTTCTAGGCCCCCGCCTGACGAATCACCCCGAAACTTTCAAGACGAGAGCTGACAGGAGCGCCCCATTAGTTTTGAAAATTTCGTGAAGATTCGGCAAACGGCGCCAAAGATATTGGCAAAAGAAAAAACACTTTTTGAATAGAAACAAGGTCATAACTATAACTACCTACTGGCGACCGCCAGTAGGTTATATATATATATATATATATATATATATATATATATATATATATATATATATATATATACATATATATATATAATATATAAAATATATCTTAGGATCACAAAATGCACCAAGCAAGATTCATTACAGGAAAGCAAATAAAGAGTCTTCTACACAATATATCCCACTAAGTGCCTATTTTATATGAGAAAGAATGTTCTCTGTTTCTTTCACACTCACTCTTATTTGTGTGTGTATAATATCTACCCATAAACATACATGTATGAATCTTGCTTGGTGCATGATGTGATCCTAAGATATATTTCAGGTTGAGCTGGGTTTCATGCCTCAAAGGCATATTTGCCTCACATAAAAGGCAGAAACTATATTGAATTCTCTTTTATTGAGACACTTGTTTCTCATTCATGTATGAAATTCTCTCTTCCTTCTAGATGGGCAAAGCTGGTCTATGCATTATTAATCTCAGTCTGTCAGGGGGCCTAAGTGACAGAATAAGGGCATAGGCACTAATCGTCCTTTGGACAATGACAGCTGTGAACTGTAAAATGCACTAACTCCAACAGGCAGGATGGCTTTAACAAGTTACGACTCAGAAGCATTGGTCACATGTATTATTTATATAAGATGGTGTCACATGTTCACATGTAGATCCCACCAGAACCTAAAACTGAATTTTCCAATGTTGATGTCGTTTCCTTGCCCCAGTTCTCACACAAAGTTTGTCGTTTCTCCTCGTATGCCCCCTGCTGCTCCCAAGTCCTTGGACACTGAACCTGCCCAGAAGACGCAGGACAGGACACCACACAGGTGGTGATCTTGCCTCTTTCTCAGCTCTTCTCAACACTCTAGATTCCCCTAGCCCATCTCTGAGACTGGTGTTTATTATTTCTCCTACAGGCAGAGGTGCATGTTACAATGTCATTTTCAAAACATACTGACCAAAAAGTCATAACGTTTGCAGTATAGTACATGAGCCATTGTGTGCCAGGAACTCCCGTGATTGTGACATCAGTAAGAACTACACATACACCTACAAAAGCAAAAATCTGAACACATGGTGTCTGTATTTTCACACTTCCAGGAATAGTTTGGTTACGCCCAGTCTCTAAGGCTCAACATTTAAGTCAAACCAACTTCCAAGTCAGGTGGAGCCACCCTGCAATAGCATCCTTTACCCTTTCCTCTCACAAAGATCTATTTCTCCCCTAAGCTAAGTTCAGATGTCCTTAATGAGATCAGGAGGCAGAGTATGGTATATTTATTCAATGTTGCAAATTGTAAAGTCTGTCTGAATGTGTTACTATGAATTTAAATGCTCGCCATGTTTGGGTGCCTTGACTACAAACACTAAAAATGATATCATGTTACCTACAATTTTTTGCCAGTGTGACATTTTAGCCAAAACACCACTGCTATGAGCAATAATGGGTACTTAGCCTGAGAATGAGAGTAAGGCCCCAGGAGTCTCTTTTACTCTCCTGGGTAGCTTGGTCGACCACTCAAGGCTTAGCTCAAGTAAGGTGGTGTGAAGATTGAGTTTGATACTGTATAACACAATTATTACACACACAATAAATATGAATCTCCAATTATTGCTGTAACCTGAGAAGAAGAAGCATGTGGTAATCTCAAGTCGATAGGCTGAACTGCTCAAAAGCTACAGTAAAATTCTTAAGAGTCGAGCACAGTTGTGCAGTTAGTGGACCAGTGCAGCAACGGCGGCTCCTCCGTTAAGGCGGAGGAGCGTTGCCCAGCCTGCTGTCTACAGCCGGCCAATCTGTCATGCGCACTTGAGACCCTGCCATTCCAGTGCTGTAAAACAGCTGAGGGATTGCAGGCACAGGTCCCAGCCTCAAAATGAGCACTGGGTTAACCTGCTCCTACCAATCCTGGAGCTGCAAACAGCATGAGAGCAGCTCTAGGATTGGTTGGATTTGCATGCAGGAAGTAAACCACTTTCCTTTCCTGCTCATCGCCATTGTGAGAGGAGAAAGGCACCGATTTTTAAAGTTGCTAGCCAGCCCCTGCTGTGCAGGCTAGTGTTACATGATTGGGTTCTGTCAAACAGCTCTCATAGGAAACAATGGACCAAGTTATCCAATGAGAGTTCAGCACGAGGAATAGGTCGGGAGGTGTCCATAGTGCGACATGTCTTTAATATTGAAGTCTATGGAGGCATCCCAGTGATACTCTGAAGAGAAGAGAAAAGTTGAGCTGGACTCAAAAGTGGAGAAACTGATTTCAAAGTAAAAGCTACCACTGGGGTACTCCATACTAGCCTCTCCACACAGATTTGACTGCTTTTGTGGGCCTGTGTTGTGAAATTAGTCAAAGCTTTAATCATTTTATATGAGTGCTAATCAAAGGTGGACAAAAGTCATGTTACAGGTGTTCCGATTGACTGCAGCCAAGATCTTATAGTTTATCGGAAACACAAATATCTACTTACACCTCACAGGTGGGTCAGGTGGCATGGTAAGCACCTAGGGGATGTATCTAGGGATCTACCTGTGGCAGTCAAAACAACTGAGGCTGGGGAGGTCCCACTTCATGATGATGGGGCTTTGAACTGTTTCCAGCTCCAAAGAACTCATTTGTATATCAAATTTAGATTGGCCAAGTTCAACAATTTGGACTTCTAGTTTATATTCTTAAGTTCAGGAGGCAGGTATTTTTCCCTATTTTATATAGCCCAAACTTGACCCGAAGGTATTGGCTTTAAAGGAGCACCATTTACATTACACAAGGTCCAGAATTACAGGATGTTTTGCAGATAGTGGGATTCGGACCTGGGTCCCAGGGCTTTAAGTGGGATGAAAAGACTGCAAGGTCTTTAAAAGAGGAGTGGTAACTGACATACATCTAAAACAAGTCAGGACTATTGGCTTTGTCAATGGTTGGTAGCTCTATAAGATAAATGAGTAACAGGGACGATTCTATTGTAAATTATATTGATAATGATTCAATTGTGAAATTATGAGACTGTGGTTTAAACATTTCTGAGGTGGGTGGAAGGCGAATTGGTCTTCAGAAAGTCTCAGTCACTCCTGTTCTTGCCTTTCTTTTACTTTTGCCTTGTCATTATGTTGACCAAGATTTATCTCCTTCACACACATTTGCATGGAATCACAGTTGCAACTGGCATACCTCACCATTGTTCTGTGCGCTCTGCAGAGAGGCCAAGGATTGGATGATCATGTATTCTGAGCACCTTTTAGACCCAGTGACAGCCACTGTGCGAAAGTCACTCTGCCTTGAGCCTCAACCCCAGCACTCTCAGTTGTTGTTCCTCATAAACACATGGATGTGACTCAGTTGAAAGTATGCACGATACAACAGAAATATGCTTCACACAAAAAACTACAGAAATACAACATTCAAGAAATAACAAACACTCAGGGAATGGAAGAGTATGTAAAACATGCGGAATATAAAAAGGAACTACATTGGTGCCTTGGGTTACCTTAACGTTCATTCTTCTGAAGTCGATCAGTGTTTTTATCTATAAAGTTAAGGGCATGATTAGAAGGCCCAATAAGGACCCGTTTCAATGTTAGTTTTTGATTACTTCTGGGTCTGACACCTGGAGGGACCCGCCTCAATTAAGCCCCTGCTGGTTCCTCAAGTCAAAAGTCGACTGCTCTGGCGTTAATGACACATCCTCTCCCCAAGTTGTTGGATATTTGCAAAGCAGAACAGGGTAATGGGGAAGTGCTTAATTTGAACCAGTGATTTCCGCTGCTTGACACTGGCACTTAATTGTCAACACCGGCACTTATGACAGCTGCCACATGGTAGCGCTGTTTGTGCGATTTGGAGATCAGCAGAACAACAGTTGTTTTAATAATTCAATATACATTAAAATCAACTAATACCAGCCTCCCAAGCCATTGTAATAGCTTTGGGGCCTCCAATAGTCTGAATAGTCCACGTGTAGCAGTGTGATGTTTAATGGTTGTGTAGGTACTGTGATGGCAGCGTTGCACAACAGGGGCAATAGGTGGTCAAGCTGCAGTGGCCTCCTGACGAATGCCCTGGCACAATTTATTTTTTTATTTTTTACAAATTAAGCACTGTAAAGTGGGCCTTAGTTTGGCTGATACCTTCATACCCAGGGCCCAGACTGAAGGGGCCTGAGCTCTTGCCAGGCAGATCTAAGTGATAATACAAGGATGGAACCCCAAGGGTGCCTGTGTCAGCTCACCTGTCCTTTAATGTAGTCCCTCTCCGCAGTCTCTGGTGAGGGGTGCTTGGAGGGTCTCATTGTGCTCTGAGGCCTCTCCTTTCATTCCCTTGGGCTGGCCGGAGGTGTCCCACGGACCACACTTCCAGCCAGCCATCAGCTGGCCCTCTGCGTCAAGAGCCTTCACGAGACAGCGAAGCCGCCCTCTTGTCTGGTGTTTGTTTAATTCGCTCTTCGGGAGCCGAGCCCATGCAGCACGCTTCCTGAGGTATCATGCCAATGGATGTATGAAGCAGCATGATGGGCGCTGACCTGTCAAAGGTAAGCAGAGCAGCTCTGCTGGTCAGTGGCGTAGCAAGGGGGGCCGGCACAGGTTTTGGAGGCCCCCCCCCACCCCTTACATGAGTTTGCTGCGGGGGCAGCAAACGCAGGAATACTCGCCAGCAACCCCCACCCAAACCCCCCCCCCCCCTCACAGCCCCCCCACAACCCCCCTCTTCAGCGCGGCCGTAGGGCGGCAAAGGCAGGGACCGCCACGGGCGGCAAAGTGCTAACTAGGCCACAGCTGCTGGTGAAGAGTACAGGCAGGCAGACCTCGGTGTCCAGAGACTTCTCAAGTTATACAATCTTTGTTCAGGGCCGGAGTGGGGAACCAAAAGCAGGCCCACTCCCTTCGTCTCTTCGCGCAAACTCTCTCTTTCCATCCATTCATTCTCTCTCTCCTGCTCTTCTCTCTTTCTATCTCTATCTCTCCTCCCTCCTTGATCGCTCACTCTCCAGGTGGGCCGGAGGGGTGGGGGCCGGTTTTGTGGCCGCAGAAGGCCGCTTTTCTTACAGGGTGTCGTTTTTGCAGCAGTGCTGCAAAATCGGCCCTCTGTAAGAAAAGCGGGAGCAGTGCTTAGCGGCTAACACCCCCTCCCTCCCGTTCCCAAGGCCGGTGGAAAAGCAACCTGCCAGGGCTGGTTGCTGTTCCCAGTCCGGCCCTGCTCCAGCCCTCTCTCAAAGTTCTCCCACCCACACCCGCCCTTGCTGCAATTAACCTCTGGGAGCTGGGGTAAGTGACAGGGAGCGGCCCTGGGGTTTCTAAGGCCTCCAGCCCATTCGGGAAATGCCTGATGTAACAAAAGGCCTGTCCAGCCCTGACATTGATGCATCGAATTAGACAAGTACAAAATGCGAGCTGCAAACACGAGAATACACTGTGGCCTCAATAGGGACTTACTACTAATAAATATTGTGTAGCAGCCTGGGCATTGGGCAGGGTGTGGGTCCAGGCACGCACAGAGATTTATACCATGCCCCTCTCTGCATGTGCCACCGTGAATGCCACTGAGCCCAGGGGGCCTGGTGGAGTAACTACTGGGGGTCAGTTGAGTTGTAAATATGCTTTCTGCATTTATAGTTTTATTTACAAGGGATGCTTCAATGCCTCATCAGAGGTATTAAGCGCTATATCAATGCAATTACAATATAATACAATATAGCCTTATAGCCCGCTGCCGAGGGCTATACCAGCTGTTAAAGGCCCTGATCCCGAGTTATAGGCCCGAGCCGCAGGCGAGGGCCTATAACGAGGGAGAGGGCCTTTAACAACTGGTATAGCCTGAGGCAGAAGGGCTATAAGGTTATTAGAACATTCCACCCACTAAGGGTAGAATGTTCTAAATTAAAAATGGAGAAACAAAAAGACAAACATTGGAATGTTGGAGTGCTGGGCTTATACCAGCCATTATAAGCCTAGAGCTACTCCATTGTCTTCAATGGAGCTCCCAACATTCCAATGTTCTAATATAATTTATACACGTCTTTATGCACCTTCACCCCCCTGCGCACCCGCACACTTCTCACACTGAGCCCTGTGCACTGTCGTCATAGTACGTCCCAGCCAGAACTGATCATGGGCCGTGCAATGCACAGGGAGCCCTCCACAGAAGTCCGCCATCCTGGAAGCATGAACTTGTGATAATAGTGCCTGGTGAGGAGCCAGAATTTACATAAGTTTGTCACTTTTGCAAAGTTTACAAACGTTGCAAAACTCCATAGAAGGAATTTACATTTTACACATAAAAAAATCACGATTAGCGCAAACATGTCAATGCCACCCTGGTTATTTTGGTACTTGGGACCACTGTTCCCAATAACGTGCGCGCATGGGCACGCGCGCACCTCTGTTACATGAAGCGCGCAGTGCTGTGTGTGGAGCGCGCACACACACAGCACATCAAACAAGAACATTCGCGCCGCAGCTTTTAAAAAGCGAGCGGCGCGAAAACCGGGTGTTAATTTCATATAGAGCCCGGCTGCGGTGCATACTGTGTGCTTTTGTTTAAGTATTCATGTTAATTGCAGCACCGTCACGAGCTGCAATTGACATGAATACTTTAAACAAAAGCACACAATCTGCCCATCACCCTGAAGCTGCGCTCTATTATGAAAAGAAATGCAGCAACTCTACAAACATGGCGTGTAAAGCACACGCCGTGTTTGTAGACTTGCTGTATTTCTCTTCTTAATAGAGCTGGGCTGCGGGGTGATTGTGTGACTTTTTAAACTTTTCTATGCTTGGCATAGTGTGCTCCCCAACTTGCATTTTCCTGTTTGTCATTGCATCCAGATATATGATACAACAAGTAACATCATACCTACAACAAGTCGGACTATTGGCTTTGTCAGTGGTTGTTAGTTGCATGAGATAAATAAGCAGCAACTATGGCTTGTATATAATATTGAAAAAGCTTCCACTTAAAGTCCTGGTGACACCGCGACAATGTTGCTGCCCCTGAGTTTCAAAAAGAGAAGGGAAGCAAGTGTTCGTGAAGAGAATGCTCCCGACAGATGGATCAGTCATTTACACACTTGCAGCTGCCATCTGCTCAGACCTGCATCTTGGCAAGATTAAAAATCTTGGCAAGGCCTAACCAGCCTTCCACCCTTCTTAGTTCGTTCAGGTGAGGTATCGATCAGATAGGACTAGGACACACACACTGAAAGGCTGTTCGAAAGGAGCCCAGACAATTAAAGGGGGAACTAATGGAAAAGAAGAATTTTGAGAAGGAGGATACATCAAATTACCCTGATAAAGTCCCTATAAGAGATGAAATGCCTTGGCTGGGTCTGTTTTAAGTGTCTTAGAATTGGATACTTAATAAAAAGAACTTCATGGAAAAAGGCACCAACGTCTAGAAATTAATTGAAAAACAAAATATGGAAAGCAATTGAAAACAAAAGAGTGATTACAGATACATGCAATTCAAATTGGAAAGTTTAAAGTGAGCAAGGAAATTAGGTTGCCCTCCTAATATTGTGAAAACATTTACCACATGTGAGAAGCTGGCTCAGTATATGATGTACACTTATGTAAGTGGACACCTTGCACTGATCCAGACAACCCTTATGATGATTTTAGTGGTCTTAGACAACCTTAGCAAGCTCTCGAAGTGGTAGCTGTGAAGAACAGCCTTCAGTCTTAGTCCAGAAGGAGTATAAAGCAGCTTGTTTTACCAGAACATAATCTTATAGGTATAGAGTAAGAGAAAAAGAACCACAGTGTATTTATAAAAATATGTATTTAATATAAGACACTCACTAAAACATTTAAATATCTCCTAGCCAGAGATATACACAATACACACAATACTTTGCAATAGAAACAGGTAAGTAGTACGGAAAACAGAGTGGTCCCCAGGGGGATACCAAACCATATACTAAAATAATGGTATGCGAACCACGACTCGAATCAAGACTATAGTCAGAGGCCGTAGTAGTGTCGGGGACCCAAGTAACCACCTAAGGTGAGTATCTAGGAGCCCCACGGAGGTCGTGTGCAGTGTGGGAACACAACTGCGTTCTCCATACAAATCAACGTGTAAGTCGTGGTTGCAATTTTAAAGAAGGAGGACCCTCAAGTCTCCATAACCCCTCTCTCTTTCATATTTATTTTGTTTAATAGCGCCACTCATACCAGTGTAAGGTGTTAAGCACTTTACATCGCATACACATTACACAGAGACACTGAATCATAGTGTGTAAATCAATGTATAGGAAATGTTACATCAGACAGAGGAATACAATGTCTCTTCTTAACAGAGCTGGGCTGCTAGGGTTTTAAGCAAACGTTTGTAGTGATATTTGGCGCTGCACACACGCGCAGTGTGGTTCCTGGTGCACATAGCCATGGCTGCAGCGCACAGAGACCCTACACTGCCACTCACAGAGGAAATAAATTAGAGGGAACATTGCTTGGGACACTTAACAGTATTAATGGAATCACAGCCACACTAGTAATTTGGTTCTGTTAGTGGCAGATGAATAGCGAGGGATGTTTAATCATAAAATAAGGCCCAAATCTGGGAAATGACCATATATTCTGGATGTACTACGGTGGGGCAGACCACTTATCTACAAGGGCCCACAGCTACTCACTGTGCAGGTAGATAATCAAGGGAAAGGTAAAGTGAACATCTGTGTCTCGTGCAACCTGCAGAAGCGTTGAAGAAGCAAAATCATTCCCGAAACCTGTAGGAAAGTTCCACAGATCTGGGGTGCTGTACTGGAGAAGCATGGCTCCCCAGTCCCAGGTATGAGGCCGTTGGCTCAGTACATGGTGGTGCACAAGAGAACTGTGTAATATTTTCCTTGCACGGTTCATAGAGTTCTTTGAAGTCATCGGGGGTCTTATTAAGCTGCCTGTGAGCCAGTGCAGATCATGGTGGACTGAGGATACGTGTATTATATTGTAATTGCATTTATGGAGGGCTTCATGGTGCCAAAGAGGCCCACATGCTTTACAGAGAGGTCATCCATGAGTTCGAGGGTTCTGGTTGGAAAGATACAAAGCTTACGCTTCTAAGGCCTTGTGTTTTGGTGGAAAGGTGCATACATGTAATACGGCCTACGTGGGAAGTGTTTCGGTGTTATGAATGATTGGCAGAGCCTTGCTCAGGTCATGCTGCTGCACTTCTGTATAGAGACACATAGAGTGAGAGACTGCTGTGCATGGGCCGCCATCTTTGAAGGAGATGTGGTTCCAGGGCGAGGCTGAGTGTGATCCGGAGTGCTGTGGCGTCCACACCCTCCTAGTGATGGCGAGTTGTTCTGTCTGCTGGTTGATGGTACATTTCATCATCTGCCGGGGAAGAGACAGACCTTTCCCACCTTCTTGAATTCCATGCTGGAATTAAGTAAGGCGAGGAGCCCAATTCTTCACTCACATAATGATTTTTTCTCCACAGAAATAAAGGTTTACGAGACTCTTGCATTTGGTCCAAGTGCTGCTTAACACCCTCTCGTGATAAAAGGCTTCTGGCAGTCCTGGTGCTTTCACACCAAGAACAGGCCGTCGACAATCAGAGAAAGCGTAGCATGGAATAGCAATTATGCGGTCAACACAGCCCATGCAACATCAAACACGCCAGTGAAGGGCCCAGGAAATGTAAACATGGAGACGCTCTGAAGTAGGGAGTGGCTGAAATACAAAAAAAATAGCCTTTCAACACATGCAATTATCTTTATTAGCTTCAATGAGATTTCCTGGAGTGATTAGACCGGGGGAGGGAAGGGGGCCAATGAAAACAGCAGCCATGAGGAGCTTTTAATTGTAAGATAACTCAGTGGGATGCACCCTTGCAGTGCTTAATTTGAGCCGGTGGTTGCAGGTAAAGTCCACCAGCACTCATTTTTGGTGACCATGACTTACTTTTCTTCCATCAGACTTTGAACCAGAACAAGAGAGAGAGAAAGGCAGAATACGGGGAAAGAAGGAGGAACGAGAATGGCATTAATTTAGCGAGAAAGGGAGAAAGCAGGGGTGAGAAAGAATCTGCAGGAATGGGACAAAGTGGCAGGGAGTGTAGGGTGGTGGAGGAAAGAGACATGACATGGAATCAAGACAAAAAAAAAAGCAAAAGACACACAGATGATGGACGGAATGCAGAGCAAATCAAACATTCACCCCCAGTCAAGAGATCTGGGTTAGATCCATTGTTCTTTTGCTCACCATGCCTCCCCAGTTTAGACCCAGCCATATGCAAATCAGTCTTGACCCTGTCCCTCATGAGAACAGTCCAGCCCGAACTGCCAAGCCAGGTCCTCCCTGGACTGGAAACAAGCATCCTTGGGCCGGTTTCAGGCCATCACCCCTCATCAGCCAGGCTAGCTTGAATTCAGTGGCACAGTGAGCCCTGGAACTACATCTGGGCATACCCGGTGCACTTAGGGCGAGAAAGCAAAAGACACACAGACGATGGACGGAATGCTGAGCAAATCAAACATTCACCCAAGCCTAAACAGCCTTAGTATTCAGCACACCCACATTCAGTAGTTCCGGATGCGCACTTCTGAGAAAAACTTTAGCCACTGGCTCTTACTTACTCAAGCAGGATTTATAAAGCGCAGCTAATCACCCGCGAAGGGTATCCAGGCGCTGAGAGCCAGGCTGCTCAGGTGGCATCAGTTTAATAGCCAGGTCTTCAGTGCCCTTTCTGAATTCCTAAACAGAGGGTGAGGACCTGAGATGGTTGGGACGGTGTTCCAGGACTTTGCGGCAAGTAAGGAGAAGGAGCGCCCTCCACTGTTGCTTTGGCAGATGCAGGGGTGTGAGCAAGGGAGAGGGAGGTGAAGTGCAGGAGTCTGGAGGGTTGGTGGAAGCTCAGGCGTTGGTTGATGTATGCTGGTCCTTGGTTGTGTAAGGCTTTGTAGGGTCTGAATCTTAAATTGGCATCTCTTGTGGACGGGGAGCCAGAGGAGTTCCTTCAGGTGAGGGGTGAGGTTGGTCCATCTGGGGAGGTCCAGGATGAGTCTGGACACTGAGTTCTGAATGGTCTGCAGCCTCTTCAGGAGGTGTAAGGTAATTCCTGCATAGAGTGCGTTGCCATAGTCCAAACGGCTGGTGACAAGGGCTTGAGTGACGGTGAGTCTGGTGGAGACTGGGAGTCATTTGAAGATCTTTCGGAGCATGCTCAGAGTGAGGAAGCAGGAGAATGCTACTGCATTGATCTGGTTCTTCATGGGGAGTTTGCTGTCCAAGATGATGCAGAGGTTCCGGGCATGGTCCGTGGGTGTGGGAGAGGGTCCCAGTTCAGAAAGCCACCAAGAAGATCAGCAGTTCTGTCTTGTCTGTGTTGAGCTTGAGGCAGTTGTTTTGCATCCAGTCGGTGATGCTGGTCATGCACCGGTGGAAGTTGTCCCTCGTGGTAGATGGATCTTTGGATAGAAAGAGAAGGAGCTGGGTGTCGTCTACGAAGGAGATAATGTTCAGTCCATGGTTTCTGATGATGTTGGCTGGGGGGGTCATGCAGGTGTTGAACAGAGTGGGGCTGAGGGATGAACCTTGAGGGATGCCGCAGATGATGTTCTCGGACTCTGAGGTGAATGGTTGAAGGCGGATTCTCTGTGTTCCTCCGATGAGGAAGGATACGATCCAATTGAGGGCATCCTCTTGGATTCCGATCTGATCGAGCCTCTTGAACAGGGTGTGGTGGGACACAGTGTCGAAGGCAGCTGAGAGGTCGAGGAGGATCAGGGAAGCCACTTCTCCCCAGTCTGAGAGGGATCTTATGTCGTCAGTGGCTGCGATCTGGGCGGTTTCGGTGCTGTGGTTCATGCAGAATCCGGATTGGGATGCGTCCAGAAGATCGTTGTTTTCGGGGAATTCTGTGAGTTGGCGGTTGATGGCCTTTTTGAGGGCTTTGGCGAGAAAGGGGAGCAGGGAGATGGGTCAGTAGTTATTGAGCTTTTTGGGGTTGGTGAACGGTTTCTTGAGGAGTGGTTTGACTTCTGCTTGTTTCCACACATCTGGGAAGGTAGCAGAGGTGATGAATGTGTTGAAGATGGCTGTGGGCTTGTTACTGATGGCTCTGTTGCCGAGTTTGAAGATGTGGTGGGGACAGGGGTCTGTGAGTGCTCCTGAGTGCATGGAGTGCATGATGTCTGCGGTGCTCTGCGTGTAGAGCTGGTCCCAAGCGGCTATTCAATGGTCAGAGATTGCGACTGTGGGAGCGAGGAGGCTGAGGATGTTGGCGGCGGCGGGTTGGGGTTTGAAGTGTTTGAAGATGGTGGATCCTGTTGTGGGAAAGTCCGCTTGAGTGTCACAGAGTTCTTGGGAGGGGATGATGATATTGTCAGCTGCTGAGGGGTTGGAGAACTACTTGACAATGCTGAAGTGTTCTTTGCTGTGGTTGGAGCTGGCTTCAATGAGGTCGGCTAGGGTGTTTCCTCTCATCTCTTTCAGGAGTCGATTGTAGTGGTAGAGCAATGTCTTGAAGGTGGTCTGGTCGGTGCGCTCCTTGCTGGTGCACCATTTCCTTTCCACTTGCTTACAGTTGCGTTTCACAGTTATCATTTCTGAAGTGTACCAACTGGCATGTTTAATGGATC
The DNA here is from genome assembly GCA_963921515.1 of Calotriton arnoldi. NCBI lineage: Eukaryota > Metazoa > Chordata > Amphibia > Caudata > Salamandridae > Calotriton > Calotriton arnoldi. The sequence continues at coordinate 163,385 of CAWUFW010004208.1, forward strand.
TCTTGAGTTTGGTGGGTTTGATGGGGGGCGACTCTGTCGGGGCAGTTGGAGATTCAGGTGGTGAAGTTCTTGACAGCCTGTTCAAGGTTGGTGATGGTGTCAAGGTGGGAGGTGTTGGGGGGGTCAGTCCATTGTCTTTTGGATACTTTGTTCCAGCTGCAGTATGAGGTGCTGGGGGATATGGTGGCAGTGCTGGGAGCTGCTGCGAGGGTGAAGTGTACAAATGACTGGTCCGTCTAGATGAGCTCTGTGACATGGCTGTACCTGACTCTGTTGCTGGCTGTGAGGAAAATGTCCAGCGTGTGCCAGGAGATGAGTGTGGGGTCGGTGACTAGCTGGGTGAGGCCGATGTTGCTCATGCTTTCAAGGAGGTTGGCTGTGTTGGCGTCATTGAGGTCGTCAAGGTGAAAGTTGAGGTCTCTGAGGAAGATGTAGTGTCCAGTGTTGATGGCTTGAGGAGCGATGAATTCAGGGATGACATCACAGAAGCCAGGGTGTGGTCCTGCAGGTCTGTAGGCAAGTGTGCCTCTGATGGTGGTATTGCTGTCTGTTCTGAGTTGGACGTTGAGGTGTTCCATGATCAGAGTGGTGTCGTCTGTGGCAGTGGTGCAGTAAATGAATTGTTTGTAGATGATGGTGATCCCACCTCCGTGATTGTTGATGGGTTCCCGGTGTGCAATCTTGTAGCCATTGAGCGCGGCCATGGCGATGCCGGGTGCGGATGCAGGGTTTATCCAGGTCTCGGTGAGGAAGACAACATCAGAGGTGAGGGAGATGATGGTGTCCCAGGTCTCGGTGGCCTGCTTGCAGAGTGATCAGGTGTTGAGCAGAAGGTAGTGGAGTTGTCCAGGTGCAGTTGTGGTAGGCGTGATGTGGCGGTGGTGGTATGTGAGGGTGTTCCGATGTTGCAAGAGAAGCAATAGTGGTGGTATTCAAAAAGGTCCCACTGTTGATCGTGGAAAGTTGCGGCAGAAGCTGTTATTGGGGCGTCTGGGGTCCAGGGCTCTGAGCTCAGCGTCAGTGTAGCTACAGGTGACGGGAAATCCAGGGTTCCTGGTGCTGGGCGCGGTCCAGGTACAGACGGGCTTGCCTTTGGCACACCCACGCTGCGGTCTCCATAAGTAGATCCTGGGAGCAGGGAGGGGCGCTGAAAGGCGGTGTGCGGGGTTGGTAAGAGGCGGGGAGCGGGTGGGAAAGAGCAGGTATGAAAATGGTGGGAAAAGCAAGTGGTCAGCAGGAAACGTGGGGAAAATACAACGATTGCAACAACAGATACACTGCAAGAAAAAACACCAGAAACACTACATTTATTACAGAGTTCTTACAAACTTGGAAACACAAGAATGAACAGCGCGGACAACGACAAATGAGGAATAAGCAGGCTAAACAGTGATAGTGGCAAAGTTACAGCAGCAGCAAATAACAAGAATAACCAGGGTAAAACACAGTTGGAGAGACTATTCAGGGGAGACAATGGAAAGGCACAAGAGCAAAGCACTGTCTGGAGGACGAGTGCGACTGTAGCAGCGAGGGGGAGCTGACAACAGGACCTACTCCAGTAGGACTACTAGTTGACAAGTTAAGCACTGGACTCTTGCCCAAGTATCTGCAAGCAGAGATTTAAATCCTTGAATAATCGAGTCTGCCTTTCCACATTTTGAGGTTGATACAATGAGTACAATGATAAACCTTAATATTTGAGCATCAAGAGACTATCAGCGTGTGCGCACCATAATGAGTTGTCCAAGGTGACAGGATACTCAAATACTGAATGTCAAATACCGTGGCTCAAAAATATTGTAGTAAAAATATTGCTGACCAAAATAATAATAACTCCACATATTTGTACCTTGATGATATATATCTGCAAGGAGCGTATATATGGAATTAAGAATAGTACATTCATAATCAATAGTATACACTTGCATCAACAATTTTGGTTGCCAATATTCTTCCTATAATATTCTTGTAGTACGGGAAACGATATTCGGATGTCATCGTCATCTGATACACAGGGAATAAAACAAATCATTACTGTGCATAGTGTTTTACTATCCTACATTCAGCAAGAATCTTAAAAGAATTAGGTTTGGACACCTACCACCATTTAAAGTGGTTTTGTAAATATATAAGAGGTATCCTCCTGCCGAAATCCAGTTATCACATTCAGGAGGCATGGCATTACCATTCTAAGTATATTTCTTCATCAGATCAGTGGTAGTCATTTTGCTGTTTTCTGCAATTTTGGATAATGGATTATAAAAAATAGGTATTTGCATTTTAGAAAGCACTTCTGCGATTTCTAAGCATGGAAATGAAAAGTGTTACTATTGCCAAAGTAATCCTTACTAATTTACCAACCTCAGAGGCATGAAAACTATGTTTGCCTTGCAAGAATTGGAACTTAAGACCTACAGGTCACAAATATATGAATAAATATATATATATATATATATATATATATATATATATATATATATACATACATACACACACACACACACATACATACATACATATATATATATATACATATATATATATATTTATATATCATTGGGACTTTCGTTTTGCAAACGCACTAATTTTAACTACACGCAAACGCGTATTGATTTCTTTAAATACATACGGAAGTTAAAACTTAAGAAATTTTTCAGCATGAAAACCACTAGTCAAAAGGAGAGTACTATAGCAATAAGTGAAGATCCAGGAAATCTGGAAGTTGGAGACATGGAGGTATTGTTTGATTGTCAACAGTTGATTAGAGAGGGTGAGGGGTCCACTTTAGTGGGGTCTATCAGTCAAACTAATGAGTTATTTTGTTTAGATGTGTTTGATAGTTCAGCTACTGCATTTAGACCAAAGTCGACATTGACACCCAATACACCGAAAGACGCAATTGACATGTTTTCAGACCTTGTGATAAAGGATTTGAAAAAGTTATCTATTACCTCCAGTAAGGAATTTCTAAAGAATGAAACAAAGTTTGAAAAGGAATATCAGGCCATAATAACTAAAATACAGAGCAGACAGGACATAGTGGTAAGGCAGGCGGACAAGGGTGGGAACCTTGTCCTGTGGCTCTTAGAAGCATACAATTGTGAGGCTATGATGCAGCTTCGAGATAAAGATTGTTATCTGAAGGTTCCACAAAGTAACCTGTCTGAAATAAAACAAAAATATTGGAAGGATCTAGCAAGATGGCGAGGGCTAGGTTTAATTAGCCAATCAGAATACTCCTTTTTAGAGGTAGAAAATCCTGTATTGCCTACATTATACTTAATCCCAAAGATCCACAAGCATAAAGAGAAACCTCCAGGGCGGCCGATTATCTCTGCCATAGGCAGTTTATTTGAACCAACTTCTAGGTACCTAGATTCATTTTTACAAACATATGTAAAAGCGCTACCTGCTTATATTCAGGACTCAAGAGATTTTCTGAATAAAATCACAAATGTAAAATGGGAAGACACTTACCTTTTGATTACATTAGACGTCGTTAGTCTATATACAAGTATTGCCCATGAAGATGGTCTACAGGCAATTAGGCATTTTCTGAATATGAGACCAATCAATTTATACCAACACACGAATATGTTGATTGAGATGTGCAGACTGTGTCTAAATAATAATACATTTTTGTTTGGAGGGGACACCTACAAGCAACTGCAGGGCACGGCGATGGGCACCTGCTTTGCCCCCAGCTATGCTAATTTGCATATGGGCTGGTGGGAGGAGCAGGTGCTCAGAGCTGAGTATGGCAGGGAATGGAAGGACCACATAATTAAATGGATCAGATTTATCGATGATCTTTTTATTCTGTGGAATGGATCCAAAGAGTCAGCTCAGATGTTTATAGACAGTATTAACATTAACAATCTCAATCTAAAATTCACAGAGCATATTAGTGAGACAAGTGTGACATACTTAGACCTTGAAGTATATATTGCACAAGGAGCTATTCAAACACGTACATACAGGAAGCCGACTGCAGGCAATACGATTCTGCACGCAGCCAGCTTTCACCCTCTAAGATTAAAAATGAGCATCCCGTATGCTGAAAATTTAAGAATGAAAAGAAATTGCAGCGAACCTGGTGCTCTGGGAGAAGCTCAAAATGCTTTAACTAAGAGGTTTTTACAAAGAGGATACAGGTATGAGACACTAAATCAGGCTAAGAAAAAGGTAGACATCATAGAGAGAGATGTACTGTTGAAACCAGACACAAATAAGGTCAGAGATAAGAAGAAGAACACTCAGGATCAGATTAGGATGATCACGGGATATAATGTCTACCAGGCTAAAGTGAGAGATAGCCTGTGTAGACATTGGTACCTAGTGAAGCAGGATCAGATATTGCAAGGAAAAGTGTCACGAAGACCGATGGTGACATTTAATAAAGCCAAATCGATGAGGGATGACTTATTTAAGACAAACCCGGAGGTCAAGAAAGGAGGAGGTTGGCTAAAGGTCAGCCCTGGCTTCCATAAATGCTATAAGTGCAAGGCATGTAGATTTGGAAAAAATGAACAACAGGTTACATCACCTCTACTCAGTAGTCCTTGGAAGATCAGAAGTCCACTGAATTGCAAAAGTGAATTTGTTGTTTATATATTGAGGTGTTCGTGTCCAAAAATGTACATTGGTAGTACGATACATATGGTTCATGTCCGTACCCTACAACATTTAAGGGCAATAAAGAATAACGACAAAAATTATGTGGTAGCACGTCACATTAATGAAGTGCACAAAGGTAACACCAATGAACTTGTCTATTTTGCTATAGATCAAGTTCATAAAAACTTGAGAGGTGGCGACAGAGAGAGAAAATTACGCCAACTAGAGTCAAAATATATACTCCTGTTTAATACTAAGAATCCTCATGGATTAAACGCTGAAGAAGATTTACATGTACATTTGGTGTAATTTGGTATTTCATTTCAATGATTTTAAAAATTCTGATTTTAATTAACAGAGGAAGGAAGAAGACTATGCATTACACTAACAGTTATTAAATAGTTTTGGAGTCCATGTTAAGAAGGCTTGTATGTCTGATTTGCCAATGAGAATTTGTTTAGAAAAGTAAAGGGCCGACATATTAACAATAGGAGAAAGAAATGTATAAGAATACTGTAAAGCATTTGCACTTTTTTTGCAATATGTTGCACATTGAGTCAATAGTACTGTGAAGTACTTGCACTTTATTTATTTCAATTGCGATATTTGCACACAATGAGAACAACATAAGCACTTTAGAACCTTTTTTGCACTTTATTAGAATAAAGAGTAGAGAGTTCTGTTGTGAGGCCTTAAAATTAACTGAAATTTATTGAAATTTTAAATAATTTTATAGAAACTTTTACATAAAATGTATCCTTTTCTATTCAAAGAATGTTTCCAATATGTACTAAAAAAAGAATGTATTTGGTTTATTGGCAGAAATCAAGATGACTCATGAAGGAAGTTTTGCGATGTCATTGCAGAATTTATGAGATGAAATTGGACTCCAAACAAGGGCACTGGCCCGTTATATTTTCTGTGTAAATTGTATGGGTTAAGAATACAAAATAATAATTAAATAATGTGAGACCATAGTGAATGAAAAGATTGACAACACTATCATGATGCACTTGTTTGAGAAAACATTTTTTTCAATGGAAATACAAATAGAATATATCTTCAAAGAGATTTTATTAAAGGAGAAGAATAGTGATTTTACAATGACTTTTTTACTTATGCATGAATTTTTAATGCATTCAAGTAGTGATGAAAGTTAAAGGGAGTCCATGGTACTAGATAATAAATTGAGAATTTAATCAATTTTACAAGTGCAGTTTTAATGATGAAATGATAAATATTAAGTAGTGTTATGGAAATGTGTAACTATGTTCAACACATTGGATTGAATTGGTGTTTTCTTATTTGTTGTATCTTCCCAAATGCTGAATCAAAGTCTTTCTTCCGTATCTATTTTAAAAAAGATCATGTGACCAGAAATCCTCTGTTCAAAAACATTGTGTTTTATGTGATTGCTCATGTGAACAAGGCAGGTGTGCCGAAACGCGTCAGAGCGAAAGGAAAAATAAACCTGAAAGCTGAATGGCAAAGCTAACTCCTGTGTCGGTGTCCGATTCTTATAGAAAGTTGGAAGTGGTTGGAATATATATATATATATATATATATATATATATATATATATATATATATATATTTCCAATGATCTTCGCACCTCCACAAGGCAAGAATTTCACGGCACCATAAAGAGAGCACTCAACAGGTATTTTTCTTTTGCAAAAAGAGTGTTTATTCAGCACACCATAGTGAAAAAACAAAAAGTATGGACGGTCTACACGTTTTGGCTGTCTGCCTTCTACTGGACCATATATATATATATATATATATATATATATATATATATATATATATATATATATATATATATATATATATATATATGTATATATATATATATATATATATATATATATACATAGACACACTCATTACCCACTCGCGGTCGCCATTAGTTAGTTATAGTTAGGTTTGCTTTTCCATAGACAGAGTGTTTTTTTGATTTGCTAATTACTTTGGACACATTTGACAAATGGCCCGAGAAAAAAAAGAGGTCCCAAAACATGAAATCTCTGTGCATTTTCCATAGACTTCTTTAAGACAACTTATAGCAAAAATTGCTGAACAGAATTACACCAAATTTGGCAGGAAGCTAGATCTTGGTCTGCAGATTGTGCTTTTGTGATTTAGTGTAAATTTGTTCAGAAGTTTTTGAGATATTAAGAGTCAAGCATAATTGTATATTTTGGCAGTTGGGCTCGCGAGAGTCTCCGAGACTCTCGCGTGAGCACCAATTTAAAAATAGAGTGTTCTGATAGGCACAGGGAGCTTTATTTTCCTTGGACCACTTCGCTCCTACAGGAGTCAGACTCCTGAGAAAACCAGCGCTCTGATTGGCTGCCAGCAGCATGAGAAAAATGTTGATGGCAGCCATTACATGATTCAAGGACTTAATCCCCTGTCCTGCAGTTGTGTAAAAAAATTGCAGCGATCGCATAGGACTCGCAGGATCAGGGGAAAAAATGGCAGCCGGGTCGTATCTTTTTAATATAAGCCCCGGGGACCCTACCTATTTTTATGGGGAGGGGGATATGCAGCCCCCTGGCTGAGCCTCTAAAGGCCCTGGGTAGCCCACACCCAGGGCCAAAGATGCAGCAAACGGGGAGGGTGCTGTGCGACCCTTCTCCCAGAGTCTGAGAAAGCCCTGGGGAGCCCATCTCCAGGACCAATTCCTTTAAGAGAGGGGGGGCCTCCCTGAGCCACTATAGGCACCAGGGAGTCCACCCTCGGCGTCAGCTCAGCAGCAATGTCCCGGGGTGCCCACCCCGAGACAAAGTGTTTTCCCTACCTGCACTGCTGTTTTTGCTCTTGCTTGGCTGGAGCATTTTTAAATCTCCCACAAAGAAGGAACAAACACCAAATCCACACCCAGTTGGCAGGAGCTTGAAAAATGCCCCGCCCATTGGGAGCAGACTTGAGATCTGTTTTCTTGCCCAAAGTAATGCGGACAGTGAAACAGATCTAAATATTACTCACCCCCCACAGGGAGCAGCATTATTAGCTCCCCCCGCGAACCACAAACAGGATTTGGTGGGTGCCCTGGGATGGAACCAGGGCACCCACCTTGTGTTGAGCTGGGCCTTGGGGGATCAGGTCCCCAGGGCCGAAATCGACCCGGGGAGGGGGACACGTGCCTGCCTCCCCTTTTACTATAGTGCCATGCCCCAGGGGATGGGGTCCCAGGGGGCTGAAATCGACCTGGGGAGGGTGGCCACGTCCCCCCTCACCCCTTTACTATCATGCCGGGCTCTGGGGGATGGGGTCCCCCGGGGCCAAAATTGGCCTGAGGAGGGGGCCGCGTGCACACCCAACCCCCTATACATGTGCAGGCACCCAACCCCCTAGACATGCACGGCCTTCGGCCAAGTGAAGCTTGCTGTTGGACGCTCAACCCCCGCCACACACAGCTGACTAGGCCATGTAACAATATAGAGGGTGTCTTTTAAATAAGGCAGACTTGCCACGCACAGCTGACTAGGCGGCGTAACAATATAAAGGGTGTCTTTTAAATAAGGCACACTTGCTGGCTTTGTCAATAAAGATGTCATTTTAAGTAAGGCAGACCTACTGGCTTTATCAGAGGGTCAGAACACCAAAATTTAAAAAGCAGCGGGCCTATTGGCTTTATCAAGTGGTCAGCTCATCAACACATATACAGCAGACCTATTGGCTTGGCAAAAAGGCACCAATAATTATAATCAAAAATATATTTTATGAATTCACACATTACAATGAGTAATTGTAACTTTTTAATACTATGTATACAAAAAAGGGGGGGCGTGGCTTAGCAGCCAACAATGGCGGACGCGTGAGCGAGAGGCTCCGCGCCGACCACCCATTTATCGTCTGAAAAAGACTGTGCCCATCATCGTGCACTCTCCTGGGTGCGACGATCGCCGCCTGGGGTCCGTTGGCCCCGGTGAGACCCTGCGATAGCTGCCGGTGACGAGTATTGGCACAGATACGGAGAGTGGCGTGGAAGGGGCACGGCCGGACTCGCGAGGACGAGGATCGGCGGCCTTGGGAGCTGAGCTGGAGCTGGGCCGTGGAATCCGAGAGACTGACGCATGTGGTGAGCTGCACTTGCGCTAAGGAGGCAGCGGATGACTGCCGGTGAGAGCCTGTTTACCTGCGACAACCCGGTGGTGGCTCCTGCGGGACAGGGTGGAGCTGGTGCGGCTGACGACGCCGGGAGCGCTCGCCTGCACCGCGGCTGAACCGGGGGTGACCTGGGAGCCCCCTTCCCCCTGAGAGCGGCGATTTGTGCGGAGGTCAGACTTGAAAGCCGGCCCGCCTGGGGCAACGTGAGTGCTCTCCCCCCCCTCGTGCAGACAGTAGTGAGCGGAGTGCTGCCTGCCCCAGTGCCTGTTCCCCTTCTCGACGGCTGCAACGCATGGAAACGTGAACCAACACATGCCCATAAGACCTGGGGCTGCTGGGTGCTGGCTGGCCTGGAACTGAACTGTGAGTGTGTAGGGGCGGCGGTGGCCCGAACCCTGCCTCTGGGGAATCTGCCTGGTTTCCATAAGACTGATGTTGGCCTTTTATGCCCACCATGAAGTCCCAGTCACCTTGGCCCTGGATGGTGGGCTGTGAATAAAGAGCGCCTTGTAGAGATGTGAGCCAGAGGAGAGCAACGGAGAGTGGATACAGCTGAGGCACCTGTAACTTGCTCTGTGCTCCTACCAAACCCCGGTTGCCCATTGGTCTGTGAGGTGACAGCGGAGTGTGGTGGTGGTGGTGTGGCACTCTGGCGATGACTTGGTGACCCTGGTGGCGTGGTGAGCGCCTGGCACTGGGCTTTGGATGATCTTTGTAAGCCCGCTCGAGGAGGGCTTCCCCCCCCTGCACCCACCCCGCCTGCGGTGGTGTAGCACAGCTGGTCCTGGCTGTGGCTTCGGGAAGGCCTGCCTACTATGGAGTGCGGACCCTGTGAGGTGGGATTCGCTGAACCCCGCGGAAGCTTGTGATAGTCCCTTGTTTGTTTCTCCAGCTGCTGCTGGTGGTGAGCGGACCCTGCTGGAGAGACCCTGAGGCTGTGTTGAGACACTTGGGTCCCGGAGTGACCGCCATGGGCAAAACCAGGGCGAAGTTGCAGGAGGCTGCCCCGGAGCGGGAGGGAGATCAGCGAGAGCCGGTCCGGGTTGCTTCTGGGGAGCCACCTCCTGAGGACCCCATACAACAACAACTGGCTCGGATCCTGGAGGCCATATCGGACACGAAGGAGACTCTCCACCAGGACATAAGCACGGTGTCTGTGGGGTTGGGATTATTGTGTGCTGAACACCAGAAACTCAGTGACAAAGTGAAAGTGGGGGAGACCTCCCTGGAAGAGCTGACCCTGGCACACCAGGCGACGCTTAAACAAATGGCAGACCTAAATGACAGGGTCAAAATACTGGAGCGCAGAGCAGAGGATAGCGAAGGGCGCAATAGGAGAAACAATATCCGCAACCTTGGCCTGCCGGAGGGGATCGAAAATGGTAATATGATATCCTACTTAGAACCATGGCTCCGCACAGTGGTTGCGCCAGAAGGATTGACACAGTTCTATACCCTAGAGAGAGCACACCGCGTCCCGGCGCGACCTCCAGCGCCAGGTTGCCCTCCTAGACCGGTGGTAGCCCGCCTCCTGCACTACCGGGATAGAGATATATTGCTGCAGAGAGCTCGTTCAGATGGCCCATTTGCAGTGGGTAATAGCAAGGTCTCGATATTTCCGGACTATACACTTGAGGTGCAGCGAAATCGCGCCTCCTTCCTTGATATTAAGAAGGCGCTGAGAGCAGAGGGTCTCCAGTACTCTCTTATCTTCCCTGCTCGACTGCGCATCATAGAGAATGATAAGACGTACTTCTGCGAAAACGCTGCAGCGGCCTGGGAGTGGTTGGAGGAGTATAGGACTGGGACCCCGAGTGTCCCGGGAACAGGCACCTCCTCGCCAAAACCGACGGACCAGAAAGCGCACAAGGAGACGACAAACGAGGAGTGCCCCCAAAAAACCAAGCCCTTCACAGACATAGCGCGAGAGAGCTGCAGCACTACAAGCAGTGACTGAGATAATGCATGATGATCGGCAGCAGTCGGAGGCAGGGTCACAATCGCCAAGGGGATTGACGGGCTCAGAATCAGACTCCTCCAATGTGGACAGCTTAATCATGCCGCAGATTACCCCGAAGACGGCGGACGACATCATATAGCAAGGACTGTAAGGTACACAGAACTTGATCATGCATCTGGGTCCGCTGGGGCCAGCGGAGCCACATTTGAACTCTGAGGTAAAATGGTTCAGACTTGATTTATTTAGTGGTCGGTGCCTGGCACGGTTCCGGACATCATACCTAAGGACACAAGCCATTGGAATAAGCCACGACCCCCTGTAGGACCGCATAGTTGGTTTGGTCCTTGCTTGTCTACTACAATTGTATGAAGGGTTTGGGCGGGTGGCCGTTACCACACTGCTCTGGGGACTGGGGAGTTGGTCCATGTTGGGATCTCCTTTTTTCTTGTTTTGGTTTTGTTCTACCCTTATATAAGCCCTGTCTGGTAGTAATCGAAATGTTTGTTGCCTTGGGGGTTGAGGGGGGGGCTCGAGGGTGGTGGGGGAGGTAGAATACTTTGCTGATAATGGCAACACGCTACCTCTTTACCAACTCCACACACGATAGCACTCTTTTTGTTCTCCCCGTCCCTTGGTACTTCTATTGAACATACAGAATACCTAGGACGGACTCTGTCTGACCATAGCCCATTATTATTGATCTACCAGCCACACGGAACACAACCCCCAATACCTACGTGGCGCCTTGACCCGAAGTCCCTAGAAGACGAACCGTTTGCAGAGGCTCTGCATTCCCTTGTCAGTGGTTATTTTGTTACCAACGATCACTCTGCATCTTCTGCTCTGATAGAGTGGGAAGCATTTAAGGTGGTGGTGCGGGGTCACTGTATTGGGTGTAGTGCAGGGGTACGCAGGGAACTCCACTGCGAGCTGTTGGTAGCAGAGGGAGAACTGCGGACGCTTGACAATCTGGAGGGCATTACGCGCAGGCTCACCTACGCCTCCTGGAAAAACGCACACATCACAGCGACATTTTAGAGCGACTTAGGTCCTTTGATTATAGGACGTATATGGACAGAGTCCAGGGGGAGGAGGGCCAAGCTGGTCGTCTCCTAGCCTGGTCGATTCGGCCGGAAACACAGGGTGTTCCGATTATGTGCGTACGGACGACTGCTGGATTAACTCTGTATGACCCAGGGGAAATCAATGCCTTGTTTAGGGATTACTACAAGACCCTTTATGCAGCCCCCTCTGGGCCCCCCGATACTACTGTTGATGCTTTCTTGACACCACTAGGCCTCCGCACATTAGACACGGACACGCGCGAGGAGTTGGGTGGGCCGGTGACCTTGGAGGAAGTGCGGGGAGTCATTGCCGATCTGGCTAATGGGAAAACACCAGGCCCTGATGGTATCCCGGGTGAGTTTTATAAGAAATATGGGGCTGACTGGCTGCAAGACTGGTGACCCTATATGCGGAGGCTCTCCAATTGGGCCAATTCCTGGACACCACAGGAGATGCGCTGGTGATCCCAATCCCTAAGACTACATCCCCGGAAGCTGAGGTAACGGACTATAGACCCCTCTCTATGTTAAACACCGCTTTCAAGATACTCAGCAAGGTATTGGCGCTCCGGTTGCTCCCACACATGCAAGACCTAATCCACACGGACCAGAATGGGTTTATCCCATCCCGCAACACCTCATATAACCTGCGCCGGTTGTACTCTGTGTTATACCACCTGGAGGCGCGGATCTTTCGATTGGCTGCAATTCTCTCGATTGATCTAGAAAAGGCCTTCGATACCATGGGATGGGATTACCTGCTGGCTGTTATGAGGCGCCTGGAAATGGGCAATGATTGGATAGCATGGGTGCGACTACTGTACACTTGTCCTACAGCCAGGGTTAAAACCAGCAGATCCCTCTCCCCACAATACCTGGTTGCACGAGGCTCCGAACAGGGTTGTCCCTTGTCACCACTCCTCTTTGCATTGGCCATAGAACCGTTGGCCGAGTACTTTCGACAGGGAGGGGAAGGCATGGAGCTGACCATAGCAGCCCGAACACATACTATCTCACTCTATGATGATGATTTACTGGTCTGTTTGTGTGACGGTGCTCGGGGAGTGGAAACGGCCTTGCAACGCTTGGATACATTTGGGTAATGTCAGGTATACGAGTCAACATGCACAAAACATACTCGTTCCCGCTGGATGCTCCGCTGGCGTGCCCCCTGGATGTGCCCGCAGCTGTTAACTGGACAACAGACACATTCAAATATCTAGGTGTTCAGATCTTCCACTCGTTGGAGGATTTGAAGGAGGGAAATTTGGGCAGAGCACTGCGGTCACTTTGGTCTAACGTACAGTTCTGGGGTACATTACGCCTCCCTATAATGGCCAGAATATCATCGGCGAAAATGGTTATGTTCCTCCGAGTACTATATTATTTTGCCAATATGTCTGTGCTGATGCCTGCGGCTTGGTTCCGCAACTTGGACTCCTTGGTGAGAGACCTAATCTGGGGAGAGGGTAGGCGCAGAGTGTCACTCCAGACATTGAGACATTGAGACGCCCTATAGACGCAGGAGGCTTAGGCGCTCCTGACTTTGAATTGTACCAACTCGCTGCTCAACTGCAATGGCTGGCCCAATGGCTGGAGGGGGCGCACGCAGATGGGACCTTCCTAATGGAATCGGACCAGAGCCCTAATTTGTTGCTGGCAAAGATCCTGGTGCCTGCAACTAAGGTTCCTTACACCTCAGTAATGCAGACTACAGCCTTGCAGTGCTGGCGGCGTAGCCTCAGAAGAATACCTGACACTGCCAAATACTCACCAGAGTTACCATTGGTGGGACTGCCCCATGGCGACCCACAACAGGTCACTACTGCTGAACAACTGGCACCTTGGACGGCGGTGGGCCTTGAAAACGTGGGGGATTGCTACCATGAGAAACATTTGCTCCCCTTCTCGGAGTTGGCGGGGGGCTGCGATTTGCCCTCGGGCCAGTTCCTAACTTATGAGGCACTACAGCGCACGTTTGCGCAGCTCTGGGGTCAGAATAGAGAGGAACCGGGGACACATGGTGTGTTGCACTCGCTAATTACTCTGGGTACAGCAAGACACCAAATTAAATGGTTCTACTCGTCGCTACGCGAGGCCTCTCTGACTCCCCTGCTGCGGTTGCGCGAGAAATGGGACAGAAATTTGGGAAGGGTTCTCACAGATGCAGAGTGGGGCAGGATCTTAGAATCCCCTAAGAAAGTAGCGCGGAGCACGAGATTGAAATACATTCAATTCAATTATGTACATATGACTTACTTGACGCCCCATAGAATCTTTGTCACCTGTGGAGGGGAGCCGAGGCGATGCCCGAGATGCAACCTAGAGGATGTAGATTTCCTGCATGTGACTTGGGAGTGTAGGGTCACGCAAACATTTTGGCAGGAAGTCCTCTCCAAACTTAATGTCACACGGGGCAGGCACTTGGCCAAGTCGCGGATGTCTGCTTGGTGGACTTTTCCCTAGATCCCCTAAACGGAAGACGGGCAATAGATTTATAGACTTGCCGCTGGTGTTGGCTAGGAGGCATGTAGCAATTACATGGAAGGCAACCATGGGGCCACAAGCACATATCTGGCAAAAGGAGATGTCTACCTGGGCTAGCGCGGAAGAAAGAGCGCTTCGAAGGGAGGAGTTGAAAGGAATATGCCAACGCCCTATAGAGGACCAATGGAGGGACATTTTACACGCTTGGGAATACCCGCCTTCCTCAAGTAGCACTGATGGAGAAAGTGAATCTCCCTCACCTTAATGCAGAACGCTATAGCGCCCACGCTCCAGACCATCAGATTATATGGCTGAGACTTTTGGGAACCCCCCCCTTACATGATAGGACGGGAGCCTGAGGATTGGCTGCCGAAAGGCCCCAGGCTGAGACGAGGTTAGACGTTGACGGAGCCCTGCATCACAATGGTCTGAAGGGTTGCCCCCTTCCTTTCTTTCCTTTACTTCATCCCAGTTCCTCCCCCAACCCGCATCGGCCCACCTACCCTCCTTGGCCCTCCCCTGGGTGCACAACAACACGCACAAAATTTACTTAAGAATGGAACTTAACCGAGCCTGGACAGGCAATTTGTTACCAAGTTTTACTACCCTGTTTGACAACATGTTTGTAAATACGATTCTGATGCGGCATAGGCACCAAGTACCCCGACATAGTTAACCTAAGTGACAGACATAGCAAGATATCCACTGAAGCCATATAGAACTGGGAGATGTTATCAAGAAACTATAATATTGTAATGATCGCAATCTGTACTGCTAACTAACACGAAATATGATGGCTACGCCCCACCTTTGAAGACATGCTTAGGACATGAAGTGTTTAGATGCTATAATAAACTCTGTAATACCCCACTTGGAAGTGACTGTAAAGGATTTATGTTGAAACATTAATGTACACCGCTAACTGTATAACAAAATGGCAATAAAAGTATGTTTAAAAAAAAATGTATACAAAAAAAGGGGGAGTTAGAGGATAGGGGCTGGGGCCGCCCTCCAAGAACAGTTCATTACACAGAAAAAAAGTCACCCAACCTTACTTTTGGAAAGTTCTAGGTCCTTCTCAGGGGAAAAAGCATAAAGTTTTCTGTAAAACCCTCACCCAACCAGGGTTACTCCTTGGTGGCATGCTTCATCATAGGGTCCTTCCCGTTCCGCTGCAGAACGGGGCGTGCTGCGACCAGACGAACTACGCGGAAGCACTATTCTTTGACTATGAGAGGCAGGTTGATCTGCGGGGGAGGAGTGAAGGAAGGGACGTTATTTAAAAATACCTGGCTAGTGGGTAATGACTACTTTATTCTGACCCCTAGTCGGTATGGTTAAAAACAGGGGAAAAAAATTGGACTAATGGAATTAATGTTCCAAATTCCTAATGGTTGACATGTTTCTAGTCTACCCCTCTCGGCTATTCTTCAGGTCCTAGCGTATTCGGTGTCTGATACCTGATACAGTAGATTACATTAGTAGGAATCAGATTGATACATATCGTTAGGGTGCAGGGCATGACTTTTAAAGGAGAGCTTGTGATCTCTGAAATAAAGTGTGAGCATTTTGCAGATATGCAACAGTAAGGATTAAAGTAAACATGCATGTGATTTAGAGTAGGCTGCACTCAGAGAGTGGAGGCATGTAAAGAATGGAAAGGAAGGAGAGAGTCATTTGAAAGAGAAGGAAGAGTAGAGAGTTAGAAGTTTTAAGTCAAAGTCAGTTTTCAGATGTAATCAGTAATGTAATTCTGGATGGTATATAACACATCATGAGAGATGTAGTAGGTAAGGTCATAAGCAATGGCGTGTATAAATTATTGTTGGAAATTGGGTTACTGGTTGAGGGGGGTAGAATCCTACTCAAGCAGCAACCACAATTTCTATCATGGTGAAACACAAGCAAGCCCCAAATTATCTGTGCATAACCCTCTGATAGCTTGGCACAAAGCAGTCAGGCTTAAATTAGAGGCAATGTGCAAAGTTTTTATGCAGCACTTCAAACAGCAATAAAGTAAAAACACAACACAAGAAAAATCCCACACCAATTTAGAAAACTTGAGTAAAAGTTAATAAATTGGGGGGCGTGGCTTGGTCCCGGACTAAGATGGGCGCATAGTAGAGGGGCTCCCGCCCGGGCCACCCGAATATCCGAAAGAATCCTTATCTCCGGAGACATCGAGCTGCTGGAGTATAGCATCGAAGGAATAGTAACAGCTCCGGTTCCAGTGAGCGGAATTTTGGAATCCCAGCACCTTGTATCGCGGTGAGAGGCCGCTGTGAAGAGACGCAGAGACCACGGAACACGCAGCCACTGTGGACCAGAACGGAGGGGGTGTCTGCCATCGTGCCCCCAGGCAGAGCCACGTGTCGAAGAACGGACGACGGAGCGTCCGGAAGAGACAGGTGGGGGCTCACGGCTTGCGCACCCGAAGCGGAGTGCACGGGAGACCCGGAGCGGTGCTTGCGGCCTAGGGCGGTGATGTGAGCGGCCCTGGGCGCCACGGGAGATAATGTGGTGCCGCTGACTTGAGCAACGCATTTGTCTGGGCCCCCCCAAGCGGCTCCTCGTGTCCGCATGAGTTGATGAGGCCAGCGCCCCGCTCCCGATCTTGAAGGGGGAAGGAGGATTGTGGCGGTGCGGCCCCCTCCTGACGGAACAGCGGTAGAGGGACATAGTGTCTGCATCGTGGGCCGCCTGGGAGAGACTGTGAAAGTGCAGGTGAGGAGCAAGCGCCGGAGCGGCCGAAGGAGACAGGAGTGGGCCCACGATTGCCGCGCCGGGAGAGGGGTCAACCAGGACCATGTAAAATGACTGGCGCCCTGGTAATGCGACGAGTGCGGCCTTGATGTGCTGCGAATGCAGAGTGGCGCAGCAGAGTTGGGAGGCTTGAACAAGTGCTGCCCCGCCCACACACCAGTGATTAAAACTGAGGTCAGCACACCCGTCTCCGAACCTAACGAGTGATGGTAGTGAACAGTGGGGACTCTGCGCCAATGTGAACCCGACATTGAGGAGGTGAGCGTCGGCGCCTTGGGCCAAAATATTAATGCAGCAAGCTCCAAAAGAAGCGTGAGAGGCCTTATGTTGAACAGTAGATGTAAGGAGGCGACGTCAGGAGGAACAAGCGAGGGATAAAGCTGACTGGGGGCTCTTCCCCCGAGTGCGGTGGCAACCATACCAGGCCGCTGTGAACAGGGTCCTGGGGTAGTGATCTGGGCTGGACTTCCCCTCTTGCCCGAGAGGCGGAGATCTAGCTGTAAGGTCGTGTGCTGAGTAGCTTTGTTAAAAAATAGTCTCAGCCTGAAGGTTTAAGAGGGGAAGAGAGGACGCCTGCCAATACTTAACTTTGGTACAAAAGGGGGCCACGAGACGATGGGGAAGCCTAAAGGAGCGTGTCAAGCCCAGACAAACAAAATGGAGAATTATACTGTGCCTCGACCCCCTGTTCCGAGGGAAGAAGAAAGAGATGACAAAGAGCCCTCTTTGACGGCAATAATGGCAGCAATAAGAGATGTTAAGGGCTCCCTCGAACCTAAGATAGACTCAGTGTCAGTTGAGGTCCCCCTAATCAGAGCGGACCTCTCTAAACTTAACGAAAAGTTGCAGCAGCAGAGACGGACACTAGCCAACTCCAATCCACAACTAAGCGATTAGAAGAGCAGGTTCGCACACTAACACAACAAACGTTGCAAATGGAGGCACGCCTTGAAGACCAGGAGGGGAGAGCGTGGCGCAACAACGTAAGGATAGTGGGTGTGCCCGAAGGAGCAGAGGGGCAAAGCGCTGAACTCTTCATAGAGGATTTCATTCTCAATAAGTTACAACCCCTGCATCTGTCCAAGTTCTTCACTATTGAGAGGGCACAGAGGGTTCCGGCGCGATCTCCCCGTCCAGGAAATCCGCTGCGGACAATCATCGCCAGAGTATTCAATTTCCGAGATAGGGACGCTATACTCCAAGTTGCCAGAGTGAAAGGGGACTTCCCATACGAAAACTCAATTGTCAGGTTTTTTCCTGATTTCACTCTACAGGTGCAGAGACAAAGGAGGAGCTTTGACCAGGTTAAAAAGGAACTGAGGTCCAAAGATCTCAAATATGTGATGCTCTGCCCGGCCAGACTACGAGTAATTGCGGAAGATAAATCATGGTATTTTGCAACACCGGACGAGGCCTGGGAATGGCTGGAGGGTTGGCGTACAGCTGGGAAAAAGCAAGACCGTGCCCCTCGCCGAGGACTCGAACCAGCGAACAAGAGAAGGGATTCGTCTGCGGAACAAGGGCGGGGTGCATCGTCGCTTAGCCCTGTGGGATCTATGGTGGGAGAAGACACTCCGAATGGGTGAAGTAAGATCAGAAAGCGGAGGTAAGGTGGTCCCGATTGCGACGGGGCAGAGAATTGTTGAAGAGAGACACTAACATTTAAGACTTGGATAGAACCAGGAGAACATGGCGTAAAGGATTGTCACCCAAAATGAAAAAGACATTTGTTTACAGTGTGGCCTGGGTGGGGGGTCTCGAATGTTATTTGACTTGGTCCTGCTTGATTAACCACCCCCCTTTATTTTTAAGCTAGCATTGTAATGTTTTTTTGGGGACCACAGGCGCTCTGCGGGTTGGAGAGTTGGGGTTTCCAAAACCTTATAAGCAGGGTAGCAGAGAGGGTGGGGAGTTGGGGTGAAGGGTAATGTAGATTGTTTAGTTAGTTTAGACATGTACTAGAGTAAAGATCAAAAAGTAGCTTGTACTAAGATCCTAGGTGGCAACAAGTGTTGCTAATGAGTTTTCTACATGGATGGAGAGTCATAGACAAGCATAGTCCTCTTTAAAGATCTGGTCCTGGAACGTTAATGGGCTTAATGGGAAACTGAAAAGTTCAACTGTACTATTGTTTATCAAATGTCACTTGCCCGATATAATCCTTCTGCAAGAAACGCATTTGAGGGGTAATCATTGCAGGGCCCAAGACAGGTTCGGATACACCCTCAAGGCACATGCGGGGTACACCTCAGGTTCCAGAGGAGTAGGGATTTTAATTAAGCGCACATGTCCTTTCATACATCACAGCGTAGTGACTTACAATCTAGGCAGATACACAGTGCTGAGTGGGGTGTGGGAGGGGCTGAAAATTAACCTATGCTCACTTTACTCACCTCCAGGGCTACAATCCGCAATGTTAGACACTCTAGGCCCCATGCTACTACAGGTACCGGAAGGGAGACTGATTTTGGGTGGAGATATGAACGATATAATTTCGACCAAACTAGATGCGCTAAGCAGGAATCAAGTGGGCTCGAGTAATCCAAGGCAAGGTGGCCAACTCAAAGGGTTCCTGGAGGCATTGGGTTTGGGGGACGTATGGAGGCATCAAAATCCCAAGGCGAAACAGTACACGCACCTCTCGGCGGGAACTGGCAGTCTTTCTAGAATAGATTTCATTATAACACAAGTAGCAGGGCTGGGGGAGTTTAGGGAGGCAGCCCATATAGCTAGGGGAATATCGGATCACTCTCCCGTGGAAGTAAAATTAGGAGGTCCGAGGAGGGATCACACGCTGCCGCCAAGAATAGAACACTGGCACTTCAAGGATGAGGACTTCCGGGAAGAAATGCGGATCAAAGCAGAGCAGTATTTTGCAGAAAATTTAGGGACGGTCGACTCGGCCGTGACTCTCTGGGAGGCCTTCAGAGCGGTTATCAGAGACCGCGTCCAATTTAAAAAAGGCGTCATTAGGAAAGAAAAGCAGGCCAAGTGTATGGAGCTTGAAACCGAGATAATTCGTCTGGAGGCGAAGGTAGCGGATGGAGACCAACAGGCGGATAAAGGGAGGCACTTCCTCCGAATCCGACAGAGGGAACTCAGGGACCTAGAGGTAGAAAGCACCAGGGCTCTCGCCAGAGCAACGCAAAATAGACTATATGACGTAGGGGATTAGGCTAACAAAACTCCTGGCATGGTTAGAAAGAAGGCGGACGGGGGGAGGGTGGGTTCCTGGGCTACTCGATGAGACAGGGGCACAGAGTGTAACTGGGGCTAAGATAGCAGAGGGTTTCGCCCATTAATATGAAAAAGTATACTCATCTCAATCCACACACTCAGTAGAAGACTGTGGAGCTTTCCTGAGAGATATTTCCATGCCACGCCTTGGTAAAGAGGATTGTGAAAGCCTGGACCAAGATCTGACAGTCGATGAGGTTAAGGCAGCAGCTAGAGCTCTGCAATCCGGAAAGGTAGCCGGCCCAAATGGTCTGCCAGTGGAGTTATATAAGGCAATCTTAGATGTAACGGCAGGCCATATGTTAAAAATGTTTAATGAGGCATTACTAGATGGTAAGCTGCCGGTGGACCAGCATACAGCGGTAATAACAGTAATATTAAAGCCAGACAAATCACCCAGAAACTGCGGGTCCTATAGACCGATTTCTCTGTTAAATTTTGAAGTTAAAGTCTTGGTTAAGCTTTTGGCCACAAGACTGGCAGGAGTGATAGAGACGCTCATACACCCGGATCAATCGGGATTCATGCCGCACCGTTGTACCATGCTGAACCTACGCCGTTTGTTCGGGATACTCCACATCACTCAGACAGATACAAAAGAGCAGGCGGCCCTCTTCTCCCTTGACGCGAGCATGGCCCTTGACAGTGTGGAGTGGAACCATCTTTACGCGGTACTGGGGCATTGTGGCTTGGGCCCTAAATTTATCGCATGGGTTAAACTCCCCTATAATCAACCACTAGCTAGGGTGAGGGCTAACGCAACAGTCTCCCGGGACTTTACCCTGCAGAGAGGTACCAGACAGGGTTCGCACTTGCCCTGGAGCCACTGGCGGCGTGGGTGGGGCAAGATCCGCTGATATGGGGGATCCCGATTGGAGAAGAGTGGGAAGATCGTATATCTCTTTACGCGGATGATATTTTGTTATTTGTGAAGAGGTTGAGGCAATCAATTGATCGCATTCTACAGATCTTCTGAATATTTGGAGAGTACTCAGGGTACCGCATCCACTGGGATAAATCATTACTGTTCCCTTTATCGGGAGGGCCTCCAGCCCTAACCTCTAGGTGCTCGGTGCCGATGAATGAGAGTGGCTTTAAGTAACTAGGAGTTTATATTACGCGGGACCCGAGGGAGTTCTATAACCAAAACGTAGGGCGAAAATTAGGCAGGCTCATCACGGATGCCAAACATTGGCCCATGCTGCTGCTGACGCTGATGGGCCGTGCTGCCCTGTTTAAAATGATGGCGCTCCCACGCCTGTTATATATGCTGCAGAACTCACCATTTGAGGTACCCCCAGGCTTTTTCAAGAGAGTAGAGTCAGAAATCAGGGCACTAATGTGGAGTGGAGCCTTTCCTCGTATTGCTTTGTGTGAACTTCAGAGAGGGGTCTTTGATGGGGGTCTGGCGGTGCCAGATATTTGAGGCTATTACTGGGCCGCGCAGTTGGTAAACATCAATGGTTGGATGTTAGAGGAACGGTCGGAACCTGCTTATAGGGTAGATAGATTGGCCATGGGACCACGAGGTCCGCCGACATTGCTATGCGGTAAGCGAGTGGATAGACTCCTCCCAACGCACAAGCGGACAGTGGTGAAAGTGTGGAAGGCGGCCACAAAATACCTGGGGTGGGATAAGAAACTCTCTGGGATGACTCCTCTCTGGGCAGGAGACTTTCTTAAGGAGGTAGGCAGCTTAACTGGATTCACCAAATGGGAACTGCTAGGAATAGAGACTCTAGGAGACGTCTGGAGAGGAGGAGCATATGTTACATTCAAAGAGCTGCAGCGAGACTACACGATGGGACAAGGGGAATGGCTCCTATACATGAGATTAGGTCATGCACTTAGGAAACATATCAGGGAAGGAGAAACTATAGTAGAGGCCGGCCCACTAGAGGATCGAGTACTTACAGAGCAGATACGAGACAAGACAATTTACATATTTTATAAAAAAATAATCAACAATGCTCCAGATCCCACGACCACACTCAGGCAGACATGGGAACAAGATGTTGGCACATTAGACGACGAGCAATGGATGGAAGTACTCCAGGGCCCAAGGAAAGTGGCAATCCGGGCCAGATTCAGACTCATCCAACTTAAGATATTACATAGAGGGGCATATGTACAAGGAGTTAACGCCGCATTAGCGGCACTTTTCCGCCGGTTTTGCGGCGATATTTTTATCGCCATATGTACAAGCTGTCGCTAACCTCCGTTAGCGGCAGTTTTCCGTCGAAAACGTCCATTATAAAGATCGACACTTCTGTTAGCGATAATGACATACAAGGGAGGCGTTCCCGTGCAAAAACGGCCGCTAACCCCATTTTGCAATATTTACAAGGGGATTCTTTAAGTTTGGAGGACCAACAAAACTGCCTCTAACTGCAGTTAGAGGCAGTTTTTTAAGACCAGAAAATAGCTGGTCTTAAAAATGGAGATAGCACTTGGGGCCTCATTTCAGCAGGTTTTGTTGCTGGACTGCGCAGCAAGCAATGTTGCTGCGCTGCCCTGCGACAAAACTACAGGGCAGGACTGCGCACCATCAATAAGATAGTGCGCATTCCTGGGCCTCACTCATGAAAAGTGTTGCAGCGCTGCGACAAGACAGCGTTGCAACACTTTTCACTACCCCCTTCTTGCGACACCACGGATGCGCTTTATTCACTGGACAGTGCTCCATGACGCAAGTAATGACAGATACGTCTGGAATCCTGACGTATCTGTCTGCGCTAAAGTCACGCATTGCTGCAGTCGTGTCACAACCATGACGCAACTCCAGCAATGCATGGGGCCAGCCTATCCCTGTGGCACTGCGTCACCCTTATGCCTGCCATCATGCAGGAGTAAGATACTGACGCAGTGCCGTTCTTCAGGGGTGCCCGGGTGTCGGCGCAGTTGGAGATCCATCAGTGGCAGTTGCGCGCTGCAGTGTCATCGTCTGTAAGCGTTGGTGGAGTGGTGGTGCTGACGGAGTTGACAAGACGTACTTCGGTGGCCTTGATCCAGCTGCGAGGGGGCGGTTGTGTACGTTGGGCATGGTGAAGATGTGATGTATACAATGATGGTCGGTCCAGGAGAGTTCGGTGGTGTGGCTGTAGTTGAAGGTCCCGCTGGCGGAGGAGACGTGCTCGACTGTGTGTCCTGCTATGTGGCTTGCTGCGGTGACTAGCTGCTTGAGTCTGATGTTGGGGAGCTACCCCAGGAGGGGGTGGTGTTCTGGTCACTGGGGTTGTCCAGGTGGAACTTGAGTTCGCCGAGTAGGATGTCGTCGGTGGATGAGAGAGCCTGGTGTGCAATGAGGTCTACAATGGTATTTGAGAATGGGTGTCCATGGCCCGGGGGGCCAGCAGAAGAGGGTGCCGCAGAGGATGGGGTTGGGGTTGGTCCTGATCTGGAAGTTAAGGTGTTCCATGGTCACCGTTGGGTCATTAGAGTGCATGCTCAGTCGGAGTGTGCTTCTGTAGGTGATGGCAATGCCTCCTCCTGGACGGTCGGGGTGGTCCTTGCGGGTGATTTGGTAGCAGTCAGTGATGGCGATGGCGATGTCCGGTCCGGAGCAGATGTTGGTCCTGGCAGGCGATGTGGCATCCAGGGTTGATGGCAAGGAGGGTGCTGGCGCCGTAGGGGTGGAGTGTCTGAGAGGAAGGGTCGTTGGTGCTGAGCGCCGTCCAGGGGCAGGGCATGTTTTCCATGCAGGCTGTAATGCAGCCTGCATTGCGAACAGGACAGTGCGCATGACTGCTTTGTGCGGCCTGAGCAGGTCGACCAAACAGTCACTGCACACTTGAGTGGGCATGCCACTCCGCCCTTGCCCTGCTCCGTGAGTGGAGCAGCCCTACCCACCTTCCAGCCAGTAACGGAAACATGGCACCATAACATCAGGAAGTTATCATCATGTGATGATTGTTCCTCTTCTTGCACTGCTTGGAAGCAGTGGGGCGACGCTCTTCCGCCATAGCAGATGAGCCGACACTGGGGGTGCGTCATCTACTGGTGCTAGGCCTGGGCGACTCGACCCTCGGGCCTCCTCCGCTACGTGTCCCACCTTCTCCTTACCTGGACATTGACACCGTGGCGCAATCCGCTAAACTCTCTCCAAATCTGTGACTCACCCAGCAGGAGCCTCAGCCAGGTGGGATTTCACAAGCGTGGGTACAGCAGTCGCCGCCAAGTCCGCTGGTGAACCTCCCGATGCAGTTGATGCAGCAGGGCCCCCTTAGGCGTGAACTTGCAGCGCTCCTGCAACACAAGTTTGGCGCAGCTCAGGGGCCTCACCCTCCACAGCATCCGGTCAGCGCAACCTCATCCGGCCTGTGATGCAGAGAGGTGCCGCCCACCATTGGTAATCCTCTCTGTGCACCCCGGTGTAGTGGTGGATCGTAGTATGCGATGCAGACCTCCCTACGTTGGTGCACAGGAGTGCCTCTACCATTCACAGCTCCAAGGGGCGCAAGGCGGTCTTCTCACACAGGTCAGCAACGTGTCTCCATGTGACCAACCAGACTTCACCACCAGGTACGGGCGATCGGCGCACCTCAATGTCTACCGCCATGGCTCATCGACTCCACAGCTCCTCCGCATCCCACTCCAGGCTCCAGACGAAGGTCCAGCAACGCATCCAGGCACCAGGCGCAGGTCCAGCGAGGCATCCAGGCTCCAGACGCAGGTCCAGTGACGCATCCAGGCTCCAGGCGCAGGTCCAGCGAGGCAACCAGGCTCCAGGTGCAGGTCCAGCGAGGCATCCAGGCTCCAGACGCAGGTCCAGTGAGGCATCCAGGCTCTCATCCTGGTCATCCTGGATTTTGGGTGGCTTGAGGGGGTTGTTGATGTGTGCTGAACTTGGCCCTGGCTGCTCCATTCTGCATTTCATTGTTTTTTTTGCCTATTTTCTATTGGAGGTCGACTGATAGGCTATTTTTTCCATTAGAGGCAAGAAAAAATCACGTTGGGCTGACTAACATGCGTTTTTTGCCGCTAATGGGCCTTTCGTTGGTTTTCGCCCGCTAACGCCGGAATTCCTATCGCCATCACGCTAATGTTAGCAGCAGTTTTCACCGCTGATCCCTGAAGCTATCGCCATGTAGCGACGTCTTGTACATACATCGCTAACAAGGCGATAGTTTTCCGCGGTACACGGCGATAGAAAAACTGCTGCTAACTAGCGTTAGCGATAGTTATCGCCAATTCTTGTACATATGCCCCTGAGTGTATTACCCTAGGTCAGTACTCTCTAGAATGGGGAGATGTGAAGATACGAGCATCCATAGAGGATGTGGCCGCCAATCCGTGGCACTCCAACTTCTGGCCTCCCTTACTGAGCAACTCCCCCGTGCCGGCAGGTTCTACCAAAAGTTTGGGTATAGTAATCAGTAATGACCTGTCCATGAAAGCCCAGATCAGTTCAGTTGTCTCTGCCGGCTTCTTCCAACTGCGGAGAATAAAGAAGATTAGCAGATTCTTGAGTAGGAAAGCTCTGACCCTAGTCATTCTAGCCTTGGTAATCTCCCGACTGGACTATGCCAACTCATTGTATGTAGGCATCCCTGCGTACCAACTGAGACGCCTTCAATTGGTTCAGAACCAAGCTGCCAGGCTGATTTTTCACCAACCCAAATGGCATCACGTTAGGCCACTTATGAAAAGCCTCCATTGGCTCCCAGTGGACAAGCGCTGTGCCTTCAAGTTGGGATGCACTATTTTTAAAGCTATTTATGGCAATAGTCCAGCTTTTATCTCGTCTAGGCTTCAACGCTACATTCCATCTCGAGACCTGAGGTCTTCCCATCTGAACCTGTTGGCAACCCCCTCCTTCAAACGTAAGAAGCATGGTGGTCTAAGGTTTGCAGTTTTGGCCCCACAATTCTGGAACTCCCTCCCTGTGGAGATGAGATCCTTGACTTCTTTTGCACAGTTCAGAAAACAGCTTAAGACCTGGCTGTTTTCCCAGGCATACGATGACTAAGCCATCCTCCCTGCTGAGCCTCGCCGTGACTCTAGTGCCATGAAACCGTTTGGTGTACGTGCGCTTAATAAGTGATTTTAACATAACATAACATGTGGGATGGAGGAATCCTTTTATCACCTACTCTGGGAGTGCCCGAGCATCCGTGCATTCTGGATAAAGATCGCCAGAGAGATGTCGGAAGTGTTGGGGGTGGAGGTTCCACTGGACCCCAAATGGTTCCTTCTAATAACGGAGGCTAACGAAGACTGGCCTCAACATGTGAAGATATGGTTGGGATTGGCAGCAATAGTGGCTAAACGAAACATTGCAAGGAAGTGGGGGGCGACATCCACCCCAACGCTGGAGGAATGGGAAAATTACCTTGACTGGTGCTGGCAAGCCGAGTCAGAGATTTATAAAAGTAGGGGGTGCCCCAAGAAAGGAGAGAAAATTTGGGAAGCATGGCGGGTACACCGGGGACTTTAAGAGGGAGGCAGGGAACGATGGTATTCTCTATTGATGTGGACCTTCATTTGTCAATACTGATAGAAAATTCAAATGTAAAATAAGATTGACGCTACAATATAAATGCTCTTAGTATGTACAATTATGTCATGGTTTAATAAAAAGAGTTATAAAAAAAAAAGTAAGTAAATTATTTCACACTAAAACAACAAAAATCCAATTTGTAGAACTGGAGAGGTGCAATTTTAAAGATCTAAGTGAAAACAGTGCCTAAAGCACAAAGCCACAACTCTGGTTGACCGGTCATGCAGGACCGGGACAAAGTCACAAGTTCAGGCCAACTGCGATGGAGCATGGGCCGGGTTCACATGGGCTGCGATGGAGCATGGGCAGGGATCACGAAAGGCCCATTGGACAAAGTACCATAAATCCGGGTTGCGGAGTGTTGCTAGATCCCGTGTCGAGGATGCATCGCGCAGTGGCATTTCTGCGGAGTTGCAAGGCTGCGATGCAAGGTCTTGTGTTGTTGTTGAGGATGTCATCAACAAGGGGCTGTTGATGTGAAGATCTGCATATGATGTGCCTTTGTGATGTGCAAGTGTGTTGGCGACAGCTCCTCTCCCTCATCAAGTCACAGATGGCCCATCTTGGCAACACCTATGCTCCTTTGTTTCACTCTCTGGGAGCAATACATAAACCAACTGCTAGCTATACCTAGACATGTGACCCAGGAAACAGGCTGCAGGAACCAAATGGGAGGGACAAAAAAATGCCAACTTTCCAAAAGTGGCATTTGCAGAATTGTGACTTAAAATCTGGCTTTACCATTAGAAAGGGTTTTAAGTTACAATGCTTTAGACACCAAACTCAACATTCCTACCTGCTCCCAATTAATTACTAAATGTAATAAGTTAACCCAATGTTATCCTATGAGAGAGGTGGGCTTTGCAGTAGTGAAAAACAAATGTATGTGTTTTTCACTACCAGGACATGTAAAAGTTAAAAGTATGTGTCTAACTGTTTAAATAGACTACACACTGCCCTATGGGCTGTTCAGGGCATGTGTATTAAAAAGTAAATTTTTGGCCTGGCAAAAGGTTTATTTAGCGAGGTTGAAATGGCAGTGTAAACTGCACACACAGGCTGCAATGACATGTTTAAAAGGGCTACTTAAGTTGGTGGCACAGTCAGTGCTGCAGGCCTACTACTAACATTACATTTACAGGCCCTGTGTACAGGTAATACCACTTTACTAGGGATTTATAAGTAAACTAATATGTCAATTGGGTGGAAGCCAATTTCACCAGGTTTACAAGGAGAGAGCACAAGCACTTTAGCACTGCTTAGCAGTGGTAAAGTGCGCAGAGTCCTAAAAGCCAACAATAACGGGTTCAGAAAACAGGAGGGTGAAGGGAAAAAGTTTGGGGATGACCCTGTAGAAACGGCCAAGTCCAATGTGTATGTTTCAAATTCATGTGTATTATTCCTGAGGTCGATTAAGAATGTTATGGTGTTTGTTGAGGAGTACTGCTGTTTGAACGTTTTCAAAGCTAGCTTTAGCATTCATGGCGCCTGTCTGAGGTGCACATTTTCCTTAAACGAGAAGTAGTGCATTTTATCTTTAAATTTGTAGATGTGTATGTGTCTAGTAGCCTGTTTGGCATTTCTGTCAAATACGCACCTGTCTCGCTGTTTAGTTGGTCATTGACTAGTTGACATGCGATTCTTCTTACTACAAATTCAAGGTATGGTCGCACGATTCATTCAAGCAGGGAAGGTGAGATCTGGCACTAGGTTTCTTTATGTTTATAGGTTGGCATGGAATGGGGGCTGATGTCCTACCACTGATCCCCCTTCTAGTGGAAGTGCAAATGCAGCATTTGCCTGGATTCCTATGGCTTTAGGGTGGAGACCAGATGCTATGGTGGGAAGAAATTGAGACAGGGCTCCCTTTGGAAAATCAATGAGGCCCTCATTCAGGAAAGACTGCTAATTACTTGTTCTTCCTGAGCACTGTCGGCTGGAAAATAGGAAGTGTGAAGAGTGGGACTACAGTTTCTATTACTCAGGTGGGGAAGTTTCTAGGCAGGGATTTTCCTTTTGTGTATCTGATTACTGCTACAGGAAGGCTGAATGGCAGCCAGATGCAACCTCTTGTATTTCACTGTGTTTATGTTGTGGGTGGTCCTGGTTGGATGCGCCCCAGTGCTACCTGCCCAGCGACAGCTCCTCCGCTATAGCAGCGACAGCTGCAAAACTTGACAAATAAAACAATAATAAAGCAAGTTAATTATTGTTTAAGTGTAAGTGGAGCCTTGAGGGTGGGGCCAGAGGAATGACAGGCACAGGGGGAGTGATAGGGGGACTGTTCTCCATGCGCATGAGAGTATCGCAAGCCATCTCAGGCCGGCCAAACTGTCATGCGCACTGAAACTCTCACCAAACCGAGCTGCGTTGCCCGGTTGGAGCGAGCAGGCACAGGCTCCCAGTCTCCCTGGAAGTGCAAATCGAGGGCGCTCAGGCCATTCCTGACACTGCTCTCATGCTGTGAGAACAGCATCAGGATTGGCCACAGGGCAGTCCAGGAGCCTGTGCCTGCAGTGCAGGTACAAGTGCGGCGATGCAGCGATGCGGCAAAGCAGCGGGATTCAGGTAAGGTTTTTGTTTCGTATCATCCCCTCCCCCCGCCCCGCCATTTTGCCCTGACACCAGCCGTGACTGTACCTGACCTGAGAAGTATTACTTTGCACAATTCCACTACAACAGACTCTGTTCTCCTTCATCCCACCCCCTTCATTAGAGGGAAAGGCAAGGTATTTTAACACAAGTATTTAGGGCCCAATTACGATGCGGTTAGAAAAGCATTCCCACCTAGGGCCCGATTACAATGCGGTTAGGAAGGCCTCCTAACGGCATTTGCTCCTTCCGAATCGGATCGGGAACGTGTCTTCCTGACCGAGGGCCAGATTACGATGCGGTTACGAACATAGGCTCCCATAGAAGTCAATGGGAGTCCAACCAAATCGCATCTGGAAGCATCCGGATGCATCATACTCGGTCAGTTGGACTCTCCCGATCCGAGTCGGTCGGAAACCATTTCCAAACCGACTCGATCAGGAAGATTTCCTAACTGCATCGTAATCGGGCCCATAAAGTACAAAATTCCTATTTTGTGTTTTCCTTCCATCGGATTTTATGGAAATGACATCTGTAACAACATCATTGATGACAACACAGTGCACTGCGGGCCGCAATTTATAGTTCCTTCAGTTGACTATAACTGGTAAATTTCAGTGGTTTTTATAGTTTAAAACGTGTTTTAACTGCCATTTTCACCTAACTATAACGTTTCTTTAACTTTTCGTTTTTCAGTGAATATATATACATATATTATGTGTGCATTATAATATCTTATTATCAGGGCCACTGGAATTCTGTAATTCGGCGACTGCTGCGTTTTTTGCATAATTATGGATTTGCCGCATGTGCCACATAATCCATAAATAGCTGCATAATTTGCAGACTTTAACAAAAAAAATGTTTCTAGACCAAAAGTTACTAAAAATGCGGCAAATCATGTTGCTGTGCAGCGGAATGCAATTTGCAAGGTTAAGTGTTCCCCTTTCAGTGACATATTGCTGTCTCTGTATGTTAAACTAGTATTATTAAGGTGACACCTTTGTCAAGACAGTGTTAAATTTTGTAAAAAGGACAAAATAATGAACTGGTACTATCACAAATTGTGCCACTTTATGCCGCATGATTTGCATTTTCTTGCTGCATAATTTAGTAAACCCTGACACATAATTGGGTCCTCCCTGGCTGCATAATTCCAGTGTCCCTGCTTATGATATTTGATATGCCATGGTGCAGAATATATAATAGGATATGAAATGACATAAAATAGAATATGATACTTTATGCTCTGAGAGATATGATATGATGACATGTGTAATATAACATAGTTTGATATGGCATATGATACATGGCATGATATACCATATGATATGCTATGATACAACATGACATGAAATAGAACATGGTTTGATATGATGTAAGATTTAGGATGTATTTCATATAATCTATGATACATGATATGATATGAGAATGACATATCACATATTATATGCTACGATACAACATGATATGAAATAAGACATAGTTTGATATGATATCAGATTGATTATGTATGACATCAAACAATCAGTCAGGATTTCTAAAGCGTGGATATCATATAATGTGTGATATAATGTGCTGTGATATGCTTTGAAATATGGGATGGGATGCTAACTAGCACTTGAATAGCACACTCAACTACCACTAGTATGATATTGAGGCACTCTAATTCTTCTATAGCAATTACAGGTGGGCCTGTATATTTTGTTACAGGCAGGTGCGGTTGTAGAAGGGGATCGCTGACACAATATCAAGGTAAACAATTTTGTTTTGACACAAATATCGTGTCAAAATTATTGTTCACCAAAATATTGTATAGGAAAAAATATCGTTGACTCTAACATCATCAACAAATGTACAAAAATATCGATTTTTTATTATAAATAGTTTAAAGCATGTTAAATATTTTAATATATAATATTAAATACTATATATAATTATATAAACACATATATGAATATATAGATATATATGTTTGTGTTTAAATAACTATGTATATGTAGTGTAACATAATTAATACAATTTGTGTTACATAATAATGTAATGTAAATTTATTACTGTGACAATGAAACATATATATAAATATATGTATATATATATATATACATGCAAAAGAGTTACCCCTCGAATGGAGGCACAGCCCAGGGCAGCCTGCATCTCTCCCTCACAACCTCCAAACAATCTCACCGCCGACGCGTTTCAGGCCGTTCGCCCTTCTTCATGGGCGGTCTGTAATTCAAATAAGACGCCAGCGGCAACCATTCAATACCCTCTTTTATTTCAATTAATTCCAATCATAATGAATTATGGGGCTAGTAGTTGTCTACAATCAAACCCCATGTGGGGTGCTGGCATACAGTCCATTTGAGAAAAAGCAATTTCATGGGGAATTGACGAGAGTCTCTGGGATGCACATAAGGATACCCCGTACCGCATGCCGTTCTTGATCCATGACGGCCGCGGTCCCACAAAAATCAAAGTGGTGGTGCCATCCGTGACCTGGGGCCGGTCACTGTAGCTGCAAAAGAGTTACCCCTCGAATGGAGGCACAGCCCAGGGCAGCCTGCATCTCTCCCTCACAACCTCCAAACAATCTCACCGCCGACTCTTTTGCAGCTACAGTGACCGGCCCCAGGTCACGGATGGCACCACCACTTTGATTTTTGTGGGACCGCGGCCGTCATGGATCAAGAACGGCATGCGGTACGGGGTATCCTTATGTGCATCCCAGAGACTCTCGTCAATTCCCCATGAAATTGCTTTTTCTCAAATGGACTGTATGCCAGCACCCCACATGGGGTTTGATTGTAGACAACTACTAGCCCCATAATTCATTATGATTGGAATTAATTGAAATAAAGAGGGTATTGAATGGTTGCGCTGGCGTCTTATTTGAATTACAGACCGCCCATGAAGAAGGGCGAACGGCCTGAAACGCTGCCGTGCGGTGAGATTGTTTGGAGGTTGTGAGGAGAGATGCAGGCTGCCCTGGGCTGTGCCTCCATTCGAGGGGTAACTCTTTTGCATATATATATACATGTATATATTAATAAAGCGCTGCTTCCCTGAGAACCCGTGTGTGCTCGACTTCTGTGCTCACAGCAATAGGAGTGTGGTTTGGATGTTAAAAGGGTGCAGCCACTAGCACCCTGTGAGCGCCCACCTCGAAAGTGATTCGGCGGAATTGGTGGCAACGTGGTGACAATTTGAAAACTTTTCAAGAACGCCGAAACCCCGCTTACCTGGAACAGTGTACTTTGCCATTACAAGATGGACCACGACTTCGTGGGAGGCGGCTGCTCACTTGGGAAGTGCTTGCTGGTCCTGTTCCGGGATGGTAGCGGTGAGGTGAGGGATCGGGTGAGCTGCTGCCAGTAAAAGATCACGCCCGCAAGAGATCAAAGGCAAGCAAGGGGGAAAGGAGCAGACACCGCCCACTGGGGCAAGTACTTACGTTTTGGTGTCTGCTCCGCACGGACTTACACAGGGAAGTCCGAGCCAGGTTTTCCCTACAGCATTTGCCCGCAATGTTTCCAGCCAATTGTAGATGGACATTGTATTTTTAAGTGTGGGCTGGAGTAACTCACGTAATTGCGGCATCTGAGGAAGTTCAAACGAACGAAACGCATCATGCCGAGTGATTTAATAAAGCGCTGCTTCCCTGAGAACCCGTGTGTGCTCGACTCCTGTGCTCACAGCAATAGGAGTGTGGTTTGGATGTTAAAAGGGTGCAGCCACTAGCACCCTGTGAGCGCCCACCTCGAAAGTGATTCGGCGGAATTGATGGCAACGTGGTGACAATTTGAAAACTTTTCAAAAACGCCGAAACCCCGCTTACCTGGAACAATGTACTTTGCCATTACAAGATGGACCACGACTTCGTGGGAGGCGGCTGCTCACTTGGGAAGTGCCTGCTGGTCCTGTTCCGGGATGGTAGCGGTGAGGTGAGGGATCGAGTGAGCTGCTGCCAGTAAAAGATCACGCCCGCAAGAGATCAAAGGCAAGCAAGGGGGAAAGGAGCAGACACCGCCCACTGGGGCAAGTACTTACGTTTTGGTGTCTGCTCCGCACGGACTTACACGGCGAAGTCCGAGCCAGGTTTTCCCTACAGCATTTGCCCGCAATGTTTCCAGCCAATTGTAGATGGACATTGTATTTTTAAGTGTGGGCTGGAGTAACTCACGTAATTGCGGCATCTGAGGTAGTTCAAACGAACGAAACGCGTCATGCCGAGTGATTTAATAAAGCGCTGCTTCCCTGAGAACCTGTGTGTGCTCGACTTCTGTGCTCACAGCAATAGGAGTGTGGTTTGGATATATATATATATATATCTATATATCTATATATATATAGATATATATATATATAAGTATAATGCATGCAAAATAAAACCATTAAAAATATAAACAATTCAATAACAAAAGTATATTAATTCATTTAGACAATAAATTAAATATTACGAATTTAAAACCCAAAAAACACATTTACCAAAAATACTATATGCGTTAGACTACGGAGGGGCTACGAATTACTATACCCAGTCCAGTCTGTGCAACAGTAGGGAAAGCGTTGGACTTCGGAGGTGGGAAGATTTACTATTCCCACTCCAGTCTGTGTAACAGTAGGGAAAAGCATAAGACTTCATAGGGGTTAAATTTACTATTCCCACTCCGGTCTGTACAACTTCGAAGGGGTAAAATTTACTATTCCGACTCCAGTCTGTGCAACAGTAGGGAAAGCATTGGACTTCGGAGAGGGGAAGATTTACTATTCACACTCCAGTCTAAACAATAGTAGGGAAAGAGCTGGACTTCAAAGGGGTTACATTTACTATTCCCACTCCAGTCTGTACAACAATAGGAAAAGCGTTGGACTTTGGAAAAAGAAAATTTACTATCCCCTTTCCAATCTATACAACAGTAGGGAAAGCGTTGGGCTTCGGAGGGGTGAGATTTATTATTCCCACTCCAGTCTGTGCTACAGTAGGAAAAGTGTTGGATTCTGGAAGTGTTAAATTTACTATTCCCCTTTGGGCTCAAAGTTTCATTGGACAATTAGGGGAATTTGCCGCCGGGCCATGCCCACTCCCCCGTTTGCAGACCCGTTAACAATTGGAATAAGAGAGGCAAGGCTGGTATGTGCCATAAGCTCTTCGTACCAAGGTCGACCATCTTGAAATGGTGCATCCTCAAGACAAAGCACAGAGGAACTTCACTAGAAATCTGAAAATATTCACCACAGCTTTAAAAAGTGCATATGAATGTTTCAACAAATTATTGCCCGATTCTTACTTTGCTTGCCTCAATAAAATGACTGTGCAGGGCTCTGGTTGTATTGGTGAGGGCTGTCTAAGCTCCAACAAGCCCGCAAGCATTTGGAGGATGTGTGCCTAATGGCTACATCGGTCAACTACGAAGCTGGGGAACCGGGTTCGAGGTTCGGCAGGGACGCTCAACATCCTGTGATTCTGGGCAAATCACTTAATCTCCCCATGCCTAACAAAATAGATGTGTCCCTCTGTAACACAACTGGTGCTCATGTAAAGCGCTGTGATACCTTCTGGTCGAGTTTGTGCTCTATAAAACAAAAAAAAAAGAAATGTCCCAAAAAGCACAGCGCCAGGCAGGTGCCAATGAGCATCGGATGGCTGGGGGAAGGGCTGCCCTTGCATCACTCTACAAAGCACCTCCCCGCTGTGCGGGACGTACACGGGCAAAGCCCGGGCCAAGTCGTGCCCATCAGTGGTGTAACAAGGCCCCCGCAGCCCCCGCGGTGCAGGGGGCCCGATCTCCAGGGTCCCCCTCCTGCACTGGCAGGTCATTGACCTGGGTCCGGAGCATGGGGGGCCCCCTGCATGTCCTTTGCAGGGGGTCCCATCAAGTTTTGCTACGCCTCTAATGCCCATCTGCACCCGTCAGAGGCAGGAGGAGGCTGGGCTCGGCCACCCCTCTTGGCCCCACCGTCTGCTGCACCGCAATTCTCCTGGTGAGTTAATCATCGCTATATATTGTCTGAAAGTCTGGTTTCAGCTATGGGTAAGTGCAAAGTGGCCTCAGGGAAGGCCAGTACCACCCTCAATCCGCAAGCTGGTACTACCCTGGACTCTTTTTTTGTACGAGCAGTTAGTGTTGTTTCCAAGGAGATAGAACTAGCAGACCATTGTTCCTTTTGGCAAATAGTGGCCAACAAGGGCCAGAATCTGCTGCTCCCCTGTCTTGCAACATTCCGACTGCCGCCTGGGTTGATCATTTTACAGGACTTTATGAGTATGATATGGGGCCGAATGAGCTGGACAAATTGCCGGCTGCTGGACTTGTAGCGAGTTCTGCCAGTATTCTGTCAGAAGGGGTGACACTGACAAGCCTTCCAGGTGAATTGGCTGATTGACCCATTTTTGCAGAGGAAGCTCTTTTATCGACTGTTCAATTTGGGGCAGTTGCTAACCCATTGACCAGAGTAGCCCAGGGATAGTGCCAGGGTTGGGTAAGGTACCGGGAGACTTGTTTAAAACTGAGAGGGAGATTTGAAGCCCCTACCTTGCCCTGTATTTTAATTGCATTATGAATGGACTCTCTACGCAGGAACGACGGCTAAGCTCCTGAGACGGCTGCAACGCATCCAGAACGCCTCTGCACGTCTTATCCTCGACATCCCCCGACGCAGCCACATCACACCCCACCTGAGAGACCTGCACTGGCTCCCTGTCAACAAGAGGATAACCTTCAAGCTCCTCACCCACGCACACAAAGCACTCCACAACTCCGGACCAGCCTACCTCAACAGACGACTCAGCTTCTACACCCCCACCTGCCAGCTCCGCTCCACCAGCTTCGCCCTCGCCACAGTCCCCCGCATCCGGAAAATGACCGCCGGCGGCATATCCTTCTCCCACCTCGCCGCCAAGACCTGGAACACCCTCCCCACCAACCTTCGGCAGACCCAAGACCTACTGGCCTTCAGAAGACTCCTCAAGACCTGGCTCTTCGATCAGTAGCAGCACCACCCCCATCTTCCCCCAGCGCCTTGAGACCCTCGCGGGTATGTAGTGCGCTTTATAAGTGACATGATTGATTGATTGATGGACTGGCTATGCTGCAGACATGGGCAGGGGCTGACATCGTCCCTACCTACAAAAAAGGTATAAAGTCCCTACAATCCAACTACCAGCCCATTGGGCTTATCGACTGCTCGCAGAAGCTCTTCAGTCGAATCCTCTTTAGTAGATTACAAGCCTGGATAGAGGATGCAGGAGTATTGACCCCCCTGCAAGCTGGATTTAGGGCTGGGACTAGCACCACCGATCAAGTTTTCCAACTTCAATTAATTTATTGGAAACATGTTATGTTGGGAGGTTGCCGCCTCTATGTAATCTTCGTTGATCTCCGTTTGCCGTTTGATCTTGTTCCAAGCGTAGCCCTGTGGTAAATTCTGTCTGAAACGTGTGTTCCAGCATATTCAGTTGATGTCAACAGGAGGCTTCAACTGAGAAATTACGCAGGGGTTAGGTATGGTTTATCTGGGGAGTTGTCGGTTGTCAGACCCTATTCCAGTATCCCGGGGTGTCCCGGGGTGTAAGACAAGGGTGCGTTTTATCTCCAACTTTGTTTTTGCTATACATTAACGCTCAGGTGACCCATTTGGAGCAATGCAACCACAACGCCCCACGTTTGACAAACAGGAAAGTCCCGGCCCTTCTGTTCGCAAACGACACCCTGCTGGTCTCAACGTGCCCCATAGGCATTCAAAATCTGCTGGACCCGTTTAGAGTCTTTATCGGATAGCGAGGACTGGAGATCAACCTTAGCAAGACCAAGTATATGGTTTTGAACCCGTGTCATTCAGCCTGGTCGCACCTAGGGGCAGATTTACAAGAAAGTGACGCATCTGTAGAGATGCGTCACTTTCCCTGCGCCACACTGACAAACCCTTGCTCCACCATGGATGCGCCGTATTTACAATACGGCGCACCATGGCGCTAGGATTGACAGATGGGTCAGAAATTCTGACGCATCTGTTGGGGCAAAAGTCACGCATTGCTGGAGTCGTGTCGCAAGCACGACGCAACTCCAGCAATGCTTTTTGAGGCCTATTCTCACTCCTTACGCCTGCTTCAAGCAGGAGTAAGGTTTTGACGCAGTGGCGTCCTAGAAGTGACGCAGTGAAATCTTGTAGATTTCACTGAGTCACTTTTATGAGGCCTTCCTGCGTGGGAACGCCCACCCTGCATACATTATACCTGACGCAGGTATAATGTGACGCAGGGTTTTACAACGTGACACATCTCCCTAGATGCGTTACGTTGTAAATAGGCCGCATTGTTTGCGCCGCCGTTGCATCAAAAAAAGTGACGCAATGGCAGCGCAAGGAGGCGCAAGGGGCTTGTAAATCTGCCCCCTAGTCTTTAATGGCTTTCCATTGGAGAGGATTAGCACATTTGAATATCTAGGGTACACACTTAACAAACATTTTGGCTGGTCTCCCCAGATTGAAAAGTGTAAACTTAGGTTGGAGCACCATACAAGAGGCATCTTTAGAGCTCTACAATGCTCTAGCTTCCACCCAATAACCCCTGCCTTGCAGATCTACAATCTTCCAGCCCTGGGGTGAGCATATACGGTGAGGAACTCTGGGGCCTTGACAATGTTAATGCTTTAGAGCTGGTGGAGAATTGTTTGATATTTCTCCTTACCGAACCTCCCCATCAGTACCCCACTTGTCCCGCTGGGTGTTAGATCTCTCGTCCACAGAGTTAGACTTAGACCGTTGTTGTACTGGAGTAGGATCTGGTCCTCAGTTGACTTAAAACCCTATCGGGCAGGACTAGAAGATATCTTAAAGCTCCCTGATGCTGTTAGGATCCTGTGGCTGGGATACATCAGCCGTTATTTATTAGAGATTGAGTGTGAGAATCTCTGAGTGCACCCTGAGACTGCATGCATCATATCCAAGTCCATGTTAATGGGGATGTACGGGAGCCGTGTAAAAGATGATTTCCTTAGGACTGAGAGGGAAGACTCCTTGACTTCACCGTTTCTGGAATCGAAAGATGAGTACCATCGGGAGGAGTACATGGATGAATTTGAGTCCCCAGCAGCTAGAACTCTGCACATTAAATTCTGGATAGAGACTTTGCATCTCTGAACATTTACAACAAGATGGCATCGTCCTTTTTCAGAATCAGAGACAAGCTGCCCCTTCCGTCCAGAAACCATAGAATCAATAGGTCATGTCCTGTTCTTTTCCCCTCTTTACCATGCTCCCAGGGGGTCTTGGCTCCTGCAGCTGCGCCGTAAGCTGGGTGCAAAGGACTATAGATCTGCTTCTAGGATTTTAAGATTCAACACAATTCAACCAATTACTTTTGCTGTCTCCCGTTTTTTACTGAGCATGTGGAGATGCAGGCAGAAAAGGGTTGATCTGTATTCACCAGCCTAGGTTTGGGGACTTGTTTGCTTTCTACGTTCTACTATACAATTGGCTCTGTATATATGAATTATGTGCTGTTTGGTGTTATGGACTTGGATTCCCAGTCAATGTATGTTTTTTTTAAGGATTTTGGGGCCTATTAGCAATAACCGGCGATAATTATCGCTAAGCGCAGTTAGCGCTAGGATAATTATCGCCTGCTATCGCAGGTTTCTATCGCGGAGATAGCGTGCTATCAGCAACGCTTATCTCCAAAGCGATAGAAACCCTGGAGAACAGTGTGAATATCGCTTGAAAACAAGCGATATTCGCACTGTGATCAGTGTTAGCTTGGTAATAGGGCGAGGGGGATTTAGCCATGTAATCCACCTCCAATTGGATTACATGGCTAAGTCAGGTTTGGACCAGGCGTTAACAAACAAGCGCTAAACATGTTTAGCGCTGGTTCGTTAATCACCTCCCCTGCCTCGCTAATAGGCGATAGCGACCTTAGCAACTGTTTCCAGTCGCTTTTAGGTTGGGAACGCCTACTTTGCATGCCATTAGCGCTAAATATCGCTGGCATGCAAAGTGGCACCCAACCCGGTCGCTATCGCCTAAAAGCTGTCGCTAACAGCAGTTAGCGACAGCTTGCTAATAGGGCGATTGAATTATCGCCGCTTTAGCGGGAAAAAGTCCCGCTAAAGCGGCGATAATCACGTTGCTAATATGCCCCTTTGTTCTTGGCCTTATTGAATGACTATCGCTCATTGCTGCTATTATAACATATTTTTATCCTGGATTTTTTAATTGCAATTTTTTTGATGTTTTAAACTTTTATTACACTGATGTATTTGATTTTATGTAATTTTATGGCACTGTGCCGAAATAAAGTTTGTTATGATGTTATGATGATGACTATTCCCCCCTCCAATCTGTGCAACAGTGGGGAAATTGTTGGACTGCGGAGGGGTTCAATTGATTATTCCCACTCTAGTCTATGTAACAGTAGGAAAAGCGTTGGATTTCGGAGAGGTAAGATTTACTATTCCCACTCTAATCTGTGCAACAGTGGGGAAAGCGTTGGAGTTCGGAGGGGGGAAGATTTACTATTCCCACCCTAGTCTATGCAATAGTAGGTAAAGCGTTTGACTTCAGAGGGGTTACATTTACTATTCCCACTCCAGCCTGTACAACCGTAAGGAAAGCGTTCGACTTCGGTGGGGTAAGATTTACTATTCCCACTCCAGTCTGTGGCACAGTAGGGATAGTCCTTCACTTCAAACACATTGCATATTTGAATAACCCTAACAACAAAATAAACCTCTTAATATAAACAATATTAATTTACATAAAAATATATATATTAAAGAATAAGAAAACAATTAAACAATATACATAAAATAAGCAATTTGATAATTAATAATCAATTAAAAATAATAATTATTTAGTTTTTACTTAATTGACTTCCCACCCTATGCAGCAACAAACCTAGAGACCAACACCTAAAATATAACTAAAACAAAAAAGGATAACACAATTTACACTTTTAATAATCAATTAAATAATAAAATAATAATTAATACTTAATTGTTAATTAATTATTACTTAATACAATTCCCAATCTATACCCCTACAAACCCAGATGCCTTCACCAAAAATATAACTAAAATACATACTTATTACACA
The DNA here is from genome assembly GCA_963921515.1 of Calotriton arnoldi. Taxonomy (NCBI): domain Eukaryota; kingdom Metazoa; phylum Chordata; class Amphibia; order Caudata; family Salamandridae; genus Calotriton; species Calotriton arnoldi. Next base: position 203,814 of record CAWUFW010004208.1, read on the forward strand.
ATGCACATAATTATTAATTAAGTAAAAGATTAATAAAAATTAATACCTATATTTAATGATTACTTAACTTCCCTCCCTATACCCTTACAAACCTAGTAACCCACACTTAAAACTAAAATAAATCAATATAACATAATGTACAAAATTAATATCAATCACATACTTACTTAAAAGTATTAATTGATTAATAATTAAGTATTGCTTAACTAACTTCCCACCCTATCCCCTACAAACCCAACAACCCACTACAACACTATAAAATAATATTAGCAATTAAATAAAAAATATTAAATCACTCATAAATACAATCTATATTTAAAAAAATTAATAACAATCATACAAAAAATAATAACACAAAATTAATATATGCACTAAACACATTAAAATAATTTAAAAACTATATTTTAAACAGCTATATTTTTAAAAACGATATTAAAAACAATGATATTCTTAACAACAATATTACTTACCTATTAAAACGATATTCTTGAGAACGATATTTCTGTTTTACGGTATTTTTGTATTACAATATTTTTTCCGATATTTCTGTCTCCCAATATTAAAACACTCGATATTTTCTCAAAATACCATAGAAAGACCTATGAGGAAAATTTGGGTGAGGTGTTTGAGGTCCTGTTTGTATTGCTGCTTGTAAGCTTGCTCAAGTGTTGATAAGAGCTATATTGTGCTTCATGCAGATTTATTTTAGATATGACGTGACATGACATCATATGATATTTGAGAGAACACAACCTCCACCGCTGAAATGGTGTCATGGCACTAAAAGAAAGAAATGGTAAAGAACCACAAGGGTGCTGTAATGTCAATTAGGGGCAGACAACTGCTCCACTGTGTGACTCCTGCACAAGGAATGTTTTCAGTTTAGGCTTGAATATCAGGTAGTTCTCAGCTTCTCTTAGAGCCTGTGGCATTGAATTTCACAATTTTGTGACTCACATAAATAATGGCTCTCCAATATTTTCATCTCCATTGTTTGGGGTAAGGTTACCGCCTGCCCGCAGGCCTCTCACAGGCCATGCATCTGAGGGCCCACTGGAGCTCTGAAGTAGCCTGTGGGCGACTTGTTTTTAGCATCCCACAAAGGATGAATATAAAGGTTATGAAAATCAAGACGCCTCTTTTCTCCAACTTCGCAGCTTTTAAATCGCCCATAGGCCATTTATGTCTGAGGTAAGACCATTATCACAAGGTGTACCGCAGGGCTCTATTTTAAGCCCTACTTTATTCAATTGATGCAACTGCTCATTAGCTGAGATCGTTGAAAGAAAAATGTGAAAATGGTATCATATGCAGACGATATTCAGCTAAATTCACTCTCCCAAGCTGGGTCGCAGTTTAAATCATGTCTGGAGGAATTGGCCTCCTGGATGGCTAGCAGCTGTCTAAAGCTGAATGCTAATAGAACTGAGGTACTGATTGTCGGCAAATCCCCTTCCATTTGGACATCGGCTTTGTGGCCTGATGTCCTGGGCCAGACTCCCACCCCCAAATCCAAAACCAAAAATCTGGGCGTGTGGTTCAACTCCAAATTATCTTTTGAGAGTCAGATAGGCATGGTTGTGGGAAAATGCTTTGCTATCCTTAAAATCCTGAGAAAGACTTTGGACCAGCTCCCCATAGCGGCAAGGAGAACCATTGCTCACCCTTTGGTAACTTTTCAGATAGATTATTGCAACATTTCATATCTTGGAGCAGCCAAAGAAAGTCTGAAGAAACTCCAAATGATACAAAACGCGGCAGCATGCCCAGTTCTGAATCTTCCTAGGAGGACATAGACTACTGACACCCTTGCTACTGTTCACTGGCTCCCAGTAGAAAAAAGAATCACTTTCAAAGCCATGTGTTACTGCCACAAAGTGCTTAATAGCAAGTGCCCCAATTATCTACGCCCAATGGTGCAACCCTACCTGCCTCCACGTAATTTGAGATCCTCAAGGGCCCACCTAGTATTGTTGCCCTGGGTGCTGAGGGCCAATTTAGGGGCCCAATCTTTTAGCTACTTGGCGGCTAAGATCTGGACTTCCCTATCGGTTCACCTGAGAGATGAACCATCCGAAAAGATTTTCCGACATAGACTTAAGACCTGACTGTTTAAGTCTTCCTAGATTGACCTTAGGGGAGTTTTTCTTCCCCCTCCAGTATTTCTGCTTCCCTGTTTTTGCCTGGTAGGTTATGCCTAGCGTGGGGACACACAGCAAGGTGTAACTATGCGCTTTATAAATTGCCTTATTATTATTATTCATTTTCAAGGGTGAGATAGCAGTGGAGCTGTGGTTTAGGGTTATGGTGGGCCTGGCTTAAGGCAGCATTAGGCTGCAGACTACATTATAGTGAGGAAACCAAAGGATCTGTTATAAATTGTATAAGATGGTAGGTATCGTTGGGCCATAATGTTTTAGGGGCCAATTACAATGTGGGTGGCACCGACACCGATGTGCCGTCGGTGTCGGTCCCACCGACATCTATAAATGCGGTCAGACTGCCGCATTAGGATGCGGTCGGTCGGACCGCATTGGCTCTGGAACCGCCAACAGCTTCTAACGGGCTCCACAATGGAGGCGGTGCCTTCTCAGGCACCGCTGTGGGGATTACGATCCACCATTCCTCCAGCCATTTCACGTTGGTTCTTCTTTTTTTTTTGTTAAATCTGTTTTTATTGGTTTACAGATACAAAAGAAACACACCATGTGATAAGCCTTCACACAACATTGTAAAACCACCCCATACCACATATGCAGAATCACGTTGGTTCTTCTGACGTGTTTGGGGCCCCTAAAAGGCCCCCTGTTCCCCGTGGCCCTCTGCTATGGGCCCTGGGGGACTCCTGTGGTGCCCCCCTAAACATCCCTGCATCGTCTGGCAGGCACCGAATGGGGCCTACCACAGGTTGCAGGGATGTTTACAAACATGCCCTTTGGCATTGGGGCTTGTGCTGCAGGCCTTTTCCGGGTCGCAGCACAAGCCTCAATGCAAAGAGGCACTGGTCGGATTGTAATTTGGCGTGCCGGACCGCCAACTACCTGTCGGCCGGTCTCGTTCCCACAATGATGACCGCCATCATAATCAGCCCCTAAATCTGTTTCTAGAGGTCTGATAGGGAGAGGGCTATTAAGAGGGTCAGTACAGAGCGTTTAGTGGAACTGCCACAAATTGCAGAAAAAAACTAAAGACATGGCTGTTCCCATAATGACTTACTAAATCCACTATCACCTTCTCTCTGCAGCGCTTGGAAGCCCTTGGGCAGCCATGCGCTTTATAAATCCTGTAAACAGAAACAGAAACATAGTCCTCTGTACACAGCTCGTATCTCCCCCTTTCTTGAAGCAAAAAAAACAAGCACATAAGTAAACAAATAAATACATCTAAGATATGCACTGTCTAATAAATGAAGGTTAGGCAGTTTGAAATATTTTCTCACGATCGATAGAATGAATTACAAGTTTAACTGATAGTCTTCAGACCAGAAGCTGCGAAAAATGCAACAAACAAAACACTAAACAGACCAGCAGCCTATTCTTAAAGAAAGTTATAAATCTACACACAAGGGTTTACGACCAGTATCGCTCGTAGAATTACCACTTTCAGAAAATCACAAAAGTTTGCAGAGGTGCTTCTGGAATCCTGCAGGAGCTGCAGCATTCTAGGCATAATCCTGTTTTTTTTGTTGTAAATTTCATGTCATGGTTGTATGAGCAATATACACAGTATATTTGTCCATGCAACAATCTGCCTGGCAAGTGCTAGATTTTTTTTAAGCCTTTTTATGTGAGAAGCTCCTTCGCCTACACTCTCACCAATGTAGTGATTGGGGGAGCCCCTTCTCTTTCCTACGGCTGAAAGGGATTTACTCCTTTCCTTTTCAGGAGTACATTTCTGAGCTTTCCCAGGATGGGAAGGGGTATAAGTGGAGTTAGTGAATACCCACAACATGTATGTTTGTGAGTGTGCACAGACTCACAAATATTCCAGCCTTGGACATCTACTCCCCATTCCTGGGAGTAGATTTACTCATACAAATTGTGAGTAAATTCTTTTATGAGTGCATAAACAACTTTTGAGAATCTCGTTTTATGCTTGTAGGATCCATATCATTTCAATTTACTCAGAGAAAGGGACTTGTGAATTGGGCCCAGGTGGTTTATGGTTACGGAACGCCCGGCTGCCCCTCTTTTGCCACATTTAGGGCACAGTTCCATGCTGTGAGACCTAATTTTTAAGCTCCTCTTCCTCACTCAGTGACTGTGGTAAAACCAGATCTAGTTATGAGGTTTAAAGCGAATCTGTGCCCAGGCGTATTGTCAGGGCCGGACTGGCTGTAGCGGGCACCGGGCATTTTCCCGGTGGGCCGCCAGGGTGGGGGCCGGTTTATGGCCCCTGGGGGGGCCGTTTTTGTTACAGGGCCGTTTTTGCAGCATAGCTGCAATATCAGTCCCTGTAACAAAATCGGCCAAAACCAGCCCTGGCAAACAGCTCAGCCGCATCCCCAACACCCCCGGGGGCGGCCGAGCACCTTGCCAAGGTCGGTTTTGGTTCCCAGTCCGGCCCTGCGGATTGTGGGCAAAGAGATCTTGAGCCATGAGCACTAACTTGAATTGTGCCCTTTATGAGAGCCAAGTCCCAGTGGGCAGCGAGCACATACGCCAATTTGCATTTATCATTATGAATTGCAATGTGCATTTGCGAGCCATTGCAAGCCGCAGCAGGAAAGGCAAAGACACATTCCCTCCAGTTCTTGGGTACTTGCAAACATTTTCTCAAGGGCCAAAAGTATGTTCTGTGGTGTGCCCAAGAGCCGCATTGATGCCCGCGGGGTGGGAGTGGGGCTTTGAGCGTGGGGAGGAGGGAGCCAGGTGTGAGGAGGAAAGTTAAGCATGTACATGGTACTTGCCTCTTAGTTCACTATTGGCATTGTTGTCAGTGTAGGAGGAGGCATGAAAGTTTCTACCTTCTTTTTTGAAAACTATCACTTTAAAAAAATACTTTTCATTGCTCTCATATAATATGATGTACTAAGATGAAACGTTTCCGCATGTTAAAGAAATAAAACTTTTTGAATTTTGAAGAGACTTTATCATGTTTTTAAACACTTTTTTAAATTACTTTTTATATTGCATGCAGTAAACAACATACAGTATCCACCCAATGACTTCTCATTACATGTAAGATAAATTCAAAGTAGCACTCATTTTTGAGGACTGGCACTTATTTTTCTGCATCAGACATTTACGAGAGGGAAAATGCACAAAACGGAAAAAAACAGAGAAAGACGGTAAAACCGTTACAAAGGGAGAAAGTTGGTACCCGCAAGAGTGGGATAGAGGGGCAGGGAGTGTCTGGTAGTGGAGTAAAGAGGCCTGAGGTGGATTTAGGACTACACAGCCTTTGTATTCAGCACGCTGACATTCAAATGCACCAACCTCGGGCTTCTAAGTAGAGCCCTGACCACCGGCACTCATTCTTTTTCAAGTTAAGCACTGAGCCCAGTGCTGCTGTTCACCAGTGGGCCGCGTATGAAGGTTCAGGAGGGCCGAGGGCGCCCCCAGGGTCATACTTTGAGTATCACTGCTCCAGTTCTTTTCCCTTTTAGTTGATGTTGCAGTCACAAACCATTTATTGGTTACAGAGGGCGGAAGTAGCCAGTTGTAAAGTCACAGCTGTCCAATAGTCGCTGGCACTGAGGGGCGTACCATTTATACGGGGGACTCCATGAACAGTTCTGCTCAGGACCCCCCTGTCACTTTCAGAATGCGCCATCATTTTGAGCGCCTAGATGGTTATCTGTTGCGTGCAGTTTCCTTCTGGGTGCATGAGGGAAGAGGGCTAGGAGGGGGCTTTGTCGCTTTATTTTTTAGTATCACTTTTTTTTGCATTGTTACAGTCTTAGCATTGTTCCCTGGATTTATATAGATGCTAATACAATTCATTCATTCATTCAGTTCTCACGACTTTTTTATTTAATCACTAGCTTTTTATGAGGGATCCATGTTATAAAATGTATTTCGAATACATAAACTCTGCATATAATGATTAAAAATTATCAAGGTCAAAAACATCTAAGATGTACTTAAACTTTAGTAATTACAAGACTTGAATACAGATACAATGACATTAAGGGCCTGATTACGATGTCGGGCTGCGGTCTCGGGACCAACCGAACTCTGGTCGGTGGTCCCGACATTGAAATGTGACCACGCATACTCCCATTTCTCTATGGGAGTTGTGCTGCGGCCGTAATCCGGCCATAGCACAAGCTCCCATGGAGAAATGGGAGATTCTGCACGCGGTGCAGGGATTAACAGGGGGGCACCATAGGTGCCCCCTCAGCCAGCAACAGGAAACTGTGGAGGAATGGGAGCCCTGCTAGGGGCCCCCAATGTCGCTTTCCGACAGGCTTTCCATGTCAGAAAGCCCGACATGAAAAGTCTGTTGGAAACCGACATCGTAATCCCGACGGTGGTAACGCGGGTCCTCAGGGATTACGGTGGGGCTTCCGACTGGCTGACGGGCTCCTTGAGCCAGTCGGAATCCAGCCGGAATGACTGGCTTGTTTCGCTTCCGACCGCCAGCATTGTAATGCGGCTGTCGAAAGTGAAACCGAAGATGTCGGTCGGAAAGCCTCAGGCCGGAGGCTTTCCGACTGACATCAAAATAGGGCCCTATGGGGCATATGTATCAACCCTTTTTCCCGTTCACAAACGGGCCGATCCTCAGAATTGGCCCATTTGCGAACGGGAAAAAGCCTTTTGGGATGTATCATCCCAAAAGGCCCTCGCAAAATAGGGAATCGCAAAATTTGCGATTCCCTATTTTGCGAATGCATTTAAGGAATCGCAAATTGCGATTCCTTAAATGCAATTCTGGAAGCACCCAAGTTGTGCAAATTTGCATTAAGAAATCGCAAATTACCACCAACTTCAAGTTGGTGGTAATTTGCGATTTCCTAGAAAAATGCACTTTTTGGCATTTTTCAAAGTGCCATGTGGCGCACATACATGCCCTTAGGGCATGTATGTGCGCCATATGTGCACCCATGCATATTTCAGGGGTGCAACAGGGTGTCCTTTTGACACCCTTGCACCCTTGAAATTGCATTCGCAATTGGCGAGTACCTAATGGGTACTCGCAAATTGCGAATGTCTTCCCATTCATCCCTATGGGCCTCTAGGCCCATAGGGATGAATGGGAAGGTATTCCTTAATTGCGAATCGCAATTTGCGATTCGCAATTAAGGAATACGTAGGAATCGCAATTAATATTGCGAAACCTACATACATTTCTTTTTGCGAGTCCTTAATAGCGATTCGCTAAAAATCGCTATTAAGGACTCGCAAAAAGATTTTTTGATAAATATGCCCCATAGTGTTTATGAATGGTATGAGCTAAATTAGCTGCTGTATTGTAGCAAGACTGGCAAGGACAACAGTACACAAATCATAAACAACAGATCAGCACAATGGGCAAATATCTCCAAGCAGAAGGTGTACATATAAAGGTGACATATTTACAATGTTTGGGGCCTCTCTGTGGAAATAGCAGTCTTTTATGGCTGCCAGTTTCAAGAGGTGGATTTTTAGTGTGATTTTAAACTCCTGTAGTGTTAGACTAGGTATGATGTTCACTGGGAGTCTGTTTCCTGGTATTGGTTCAAGCAGATGGAAGGACCGGAATCTCAACAGTGAGCAGAGCTGTTTCTTTGTGGTCGGGAAGTGCTGATTGGTTGATCCTAAGTTGCAAAAGGGGGTATATCGTATCATGATAAAGTGACTGAAAGGTAACCTGAAAGATGTCCTATGAATGGGTTTGAAGACTAGCATTAGAAGGGCCCTATTCTTAGCAGAAAACCAGCCGCTTGATGGTTGTAGTGTGAGGTAGGGTTGTTTCTAGGGAGATTGTATACAAATCTATTTGCAAAGTTTAAGAATTCTCAAGAGGAGTGAAGGTGTCATGAGAAAGTCCACCTAAAAGACTACTGCAGCATTCCAGTTTTCTGATTCTGAATGAGTTAATTGGGCTTTGGATGTGCAGAAGGGGATATGAGGACAGCTTTTGCCTAAACTTAGGGTTTGATAGCTTGGTGTGGTGGCTGTATGAAGAAAGATACCAACCAGGTCCAGCTTTGGGCAGTGTGACTGGTGCAGCCGCACTGGGCGCTGATCAGGGGAGAGGGGCGCTGACCTTGGGAGGGGGGGGCTGTGTTTAGCAATAACTTATGATTTAAAAAGCACCTGCAACAGAATTCCTTGTGCGTTCAGTTTTCAGGCAGCATTGAAAATGTCAAAATAACTCTTGTGATTAATGTTTCTGCTAGAGACAGAGATCAGAGTTTTGTCTAGTGACAGTTTTCACTTGCCATAACGTAACGCAGAGGGTTAATATGACTGCTGCAAAGAACTCGTGCCATGCAGATCACAGATCTGTATTTTATGTGGATAGCTGAGTGGATTATTGCTTTTGTCACAGAGATCCTTTAGTCCCCGCAGTTCATAAGATACAACCCGAATATAGAACAGTGGCTGTTACGACCTGTAATTAAAGAGCTGCATGCAACTGCATGAAACAGGTTAAGACATTATGTTTTTTTCCTCCAGTCTTTCATTATCTATTCCTAATGTTGCTGAAAAGGGTTTGTTTGGGTAGATATACATTCTTTTTAGTAAAGTCAGCCTTTACTAGTGCTTTAAAACAAATTAAATGTATGTGAGAGAGGGGCTATGGAGAGATGAGGGGCACTTTTACCCAGTGGTCATGAGGAAATCTGACGAGGAGGTCATGGGGGGTGGTGCCAAAAATGATTGTCGCACGGGGCGCCAACAACGCTAAAGTCGGCCCTGATACCAACCATATGGAAGGGTGGCAAAGAAAACCCAAGTTTCTTGCAGACGTGACAAAAGTCAGTGTCTTGGGGCAAGTTGAGCAATGAGCAGAGGTAGTTGTAGAGGAAGGGGAAGCATTGGATCTCTGTCTTAATTGAATTGAGGTCAGCATGAGGAACTGTAAGACCATCCATTGGAGAATGGCAGTAACAATGATTGTACAAGGGGGTGAGAAAGTTGGAAAAGAGATTTGATTATTGTCAACTTATCAGTGGTTAGAGAACCCAGAAGATGTTCTCTAGGCCATGTCTGCTGGAAATGTGCCTTTTCTGCAGAGTTATCTCAGATTTTTTGTACTTTTGCTGAACCCTATTTTTGCTGGCTATAGAACTCTGTGTGCTGTACCCCTGCTAAACAGAGGTAAAGTGTTTGTGCTCCTACTTTCAACATGATGAAATGGCATACCAATAATTGGCATATTTAACTTACCTTTAAGTCCCTAGCATCTGGTACCCAAAGTGTACCCAGGGCCTGTAAGTTAAAAGTTACCAGTGGGCTGCAGTACTCATTGCAACACCCACTGCAGTAACAATGTAAACTAGACTGCAGGCCTGCCACCATCAGCCTGGTTGTTCAGATGCTTACTGCAAATGTGTCCTGACAAATTAACCTCTTTTTGACTGGCCTAAACCTTCCTATTAAATATTTATAAGTCATCCCGGTAGGCCTCATTGGCCATAAGGCAGGGTGCATGGTACTTAAATGTAGGACACCTAAACGTTTACTGTTAAACATGTACGTACAGTGAAAATGCCCCCAAAGCTATTTTCACTGCAGCAGGATTGGCCGTTCTATAGGAAAGCATTGGGATTGAGTTTAATTATGTTATCACTGCATAGGAAAGAGTTATAGATGTAATTTTCAGACCTTTTGAAATATTTTGAAATATTTATTACTAGCCCAATTCACTGGTAAAGTTGGATTTGTAATAAATAGTTTGTAAAGATGGCTTTTAATATGTCACCTTTGCCCTGCCTGAAGTCCCTGGATCTAAATCTGCATTTTACTATTTTCCTTCTGCCAGCCAGTAATTAACATTTCAGTGGGCATGGGCAGGGAACTTGTTCTCAGAACAGGGACAAAAGGCATTGGGTGTGGGTGAGGAGGTGTAGTTATGCCCTTGACAGATTGAGTTGTGGGCTGGGCTGAAGGACTTTATTAACTGCAAAGAGGCCAGCCCTGTCTCAAGCAGATGCGGCTAACACCCAGGCCTATATCCTTTTATTGTTCTCCCCAGCCAGATCAGCTTCTATCACAGTGGTCCTCTTGTTGACAACACAGAGTCAGATCCTGCTGTAGTGTCAAGACCTGCTTCACATGTTTGCTGGGGTTTGTCATATGACATTTGGCACATACTTCAAAGGAAGGAAACAGAATGCCAAAACAATTTGTGTGTATACATTGTGGTTTCTGAAATCTCAGCTTTGCTCTAACGGACTTAGTTTGTTGGGGCTAAGGGACTGCCTAAAACTGGATTTTTGTGTTTAGTGGGAAGACACTAGGATTACCATAGGACATTTCACAAACACACCCCAACCCTCACAGTCCAAGGTTAGTTTGGCGATGACAAGCCATCTTGAAAATGACCAAAGTGGGTAGCCCCGGTAACTACTACCTCCTTAGGGCATCCCCTGGGGTCATTCCCACCCAGTAGCTCGAGCCAGGTACAAATGTAGCCCCTCCAGGCACCCACTTCAGAAAACTCTTGGACATGCTGAAGATCAGAAAAGGGCTGAAACTTCTGTCTGAGACCAGTCAATATCCTGTAAGACTGGACCTGCTCTCCCTCTTGTACCCAAGGCAAAGAATTGGACTCCAAGGGTCATACGACTGACTTCCTACAGGGACACAACAAGCTACAACAGTCCATTCCCTGCAACAGCCCAGCTGACCGGGATCAACTGGACCAGTATTGGACCCTCCTGTTGGCCTCTGCCTGTCACCCTGTGAGTGCCTTAGTACCTCCCCTGAGATACTGAGAGACTTTAGAAGTGCACTCCTGTAGTGGATTGCGAATTAAAGGACTAAAGTCAGAAGCTAAAATCTTTGACCAGGACAAACCTGGTTAGTGTATCTGACTTGGGCTTCATCGGGGTCACCATCAATTTGTGCCTAGGTCTTGCTCTACCGGTGTCATTTGCTATAACTTTGTGTTTCTTGGCTCTATTTCTACTTAAGACTTTAAAAAAGGAAATCTCCTGTTCCCCTTTAAGGATTTTTGTCATTTTGGGGTCATTTAAAAAAAATTAAATTCTACTCTATTTTGCTGGTTGATTTTGGGGCTTTTTCTTGTTATGTATTTCGACTTCATAACTGTTTTATCACTGCATAAATACTTTACACATTGCCCTAAGTTAAGCCTGTCTGCTCTATGCCATTGCTACCAGGGAGTTGAGTTCAGGTTTATTTAGTGACTTTAGTGGTACACCCTGTCAAGGATTGTGATTATTACTTGAGGCGAGTACGTACCAAACGCAATTTCTTACAATGTCATCAAGGGAAGTAGCATAGTGTGAGCATCTATAAGGGTCATGAAAAACACCACAGTGTGGTGTAGTAGAAGGGTATCGGTTGAACTGCAGGTCAGCAGAGGAGAACCGTTCAGAGACTTGTGAGATAAGCCAGTTGAGAGCGAAGCCTGTACTCACAGAGAATACTCAGGGTGCAAAGTAAGACAGGGTGGTTGATGGTCCCGAAAGCTGCAGATAGATCAGAGTATGTAGATGGGTGAGAGGTGATTGTGTTCAGTGGAAACGATGAAGTTGGCTACCTGCATGAGGGCTGTTTCATTGGAGTGGAGAGCACGTGACTGGAAGGGCTTGAGAACATTATTACAACAGGTGGTTGAAAATGAGGTGTTCCAGTATTTTGTAGAACGTATTTTGTAGGTATCATAAAAAGGAGGAGTGAGAGGATATATTGGGTTCGTCTGCCAAAATAATTTTTTGTTTTTTTTTGTTTTTATTTATACAAGTTTTTATTAAATACGAATCTTACATACAACAATACATTACAGGTACACTTGCCACATGTATAGTATCACACTTTCTGTACGTGATTATACAACTCAGTTTCTAGAACACATCTTTCTTGTCCATGCATCATTATTGCAAGTAAATCTACTCATTTCCAATTGATAGCAGTTCCTGATGGGATCGTAAGTATTCTGTGAGCATAGCCCAGTAATCTTTGGGTCTCGAGGCTGTTGGTAATTCCTCCTCATACGTTTTGAGTGAGTCTCTGCAGTACACTAAGTCCATTAACCATTGTGTCTTATTCGGAGATCTTTTACTGTCCCAATATATAGCAATTCGCCGTTTAGCCAATAATAACGCTATTACACACATTTTACGCTTTGCTGATCTCAGGTTCTCGACTAAACCCAGTAGGCAGGCCTTCACTGTACATTCAACTTTTGTTTCTAATATGAGGCCTAGTGTATCTATTACCTCTTCCCAGTATTGTCTAATTTTTCCACATCTCCATGACAAATGTATAAAATCAGCATCAACCTCCCCGCAGCGTCGGCATCTGGCATCCTCCCGCAGCCCACATTTATGTAGCTTCATCGGTGTGTGGTAAGTTTGGTGTAGGTATTTGTAATGAATTATGCGTAGGTTATGATTCGGAGTAAGTACTGCTGTTAGTGCACAGCTGTTTTTCCAGTCTTCATCATCTAGGGGTGTTTCTAAGTGTAGGGTCCAGCGTTCTTGGGCCTTATTGGCGGCGTCTGCTATATCAGCCTGTAGATGCCTATAGAGTTTTGATATTATATGCGCATTGCTCGGGTTAGTTAGAATCATTTGTAGTGCCGTCAAGGTTGGTGGTTCGACAGGGAATGTGGGGTATAGATCTTTGATCGCACTCTTAAGTCTATGATACGTGAATTTGAACAGTGGCGTTTGGTTTCGGATATATGCAAGATCCGTGTCTTCTATGAAGCTACCTTCCGTGTATAAGTCTCCCATAGTAGTTATTCCCACCTTTTGTAATATGGACATGCCGTTGCCTGTTTGTGTAACAGATATTGCCGGGTGATGTTGCAGAGGTAACTCAGGTGCATATAATGGTAGTTTCCCCGCCAATTTCCCCATACGCTGCCAAGCAAGGTTCGTAGTTTTAATCGTGTTTATTTCGGTTTTAGCCACGTGTTGACGTTGGTGGGGTAATATACATCTGAGGGGTATTGGATGGGCGTCCCCATCTTCTACCGCCGTATGTGGCAAATATGGTACCGGAAAAAACCAGTAATGTGCATATTGCGCTTGGGCGCATAAGTAGTAGAGTAAAAAATCGGGTACTGTGAAGCCGCCTTTATCATATGGCAGCGTCAAGGTGCGTAGTCCAATACGTGCTATTTTACCAGCCCATATCAGTCTGGTTATGCACGAGGTAAGTCTTTTAAACACTGAGGAGGGTGGTGGAATGGGTATATTATTGAATAGGTATATATTCTATCTGCTAATGACAATGGGAGATGGATCCAGCGCTCTATTTTTTCTTCTATCTTAGTAATGACCTTGCCATAATTTACACGAATGATGATCTCTGGGTCCCTGTGGTACCAGATGCCTAAATATTTAACCGGGTCCATTTGCCACTCCAGTGGAAACTCCACCTGTCCAGGTTTTGTGCTGTCTGTGAGTGGAATTATAATGGATTTAGTCCAATTTATTTGGAGGCCCGAGTGTCTACTAAATTTAATGTATTCTCTCAAGAGCGATGATAAGTGGACATGTGGTTCTCGTACATATAGTACCATGTCATCTGCGTACATCGAGATCCCCACTGGGCGCTGATAAAATTGTAACGCTGGGGCCGCATATTTTTGGCGGAGTTTACATGCTAGCGGTTCTAGCGCTATAGCGAATAGTAGGGGCGACAGTGGGCATCCTTGTCGCGTACCACGTTGAATGGGTATTGAGTCTGAAACATATTTATTAACCTTTATTCGCGCTACCGGTTTAGTGTAAAGTAGTTTGATCCATGTCATCAGGCTAGGTGGGAGCCCCATCTTTTGCATTACCGTAAATAGATACACCCATTCCACCGAATCAAAGGCTTTGGCGGCATCTAATAGCACCGCCGCCGCTTCCAACTTAGGGTTGAGCTGGTGAGACAGTGCAAAAAGTGTACGTATATTGTGTGCGGTGGAGCGATTGGGTATAAATCCTGATTGATCGGGTAGGATTATGTTTTGCATGAGTGGTTGCAGTCTGGTGGCAATAATCTTCGCTAAAATCTTAGTATCTGTATTTATTAACGAGAGAGGGCGATATGAATCACAATTAATAGGGTCCTTATCTGGCTTTAACAATGTGATTATTAATGCTTCCCGTAGTGTGGGAGGGAGTATTTGCTTTTCATATGCGTCTCCATACATTTCGACCATATAGGGGCATAGTAAGTCTACAAATGTTTTATAGAATTCCCCAGTAAATCCGTCTGGGCCCGGAGCTTTACCATTTGGAAGTGTCTTTATGGCGGCCTTTACTTCTTCTTCTGTTATTGGCTGCGCCAGATATTCGCGCTGATTGTCTGAAAGCCAGGCCATAGCAATATCTTCCAGATATTCAAGTGTTTCATTTGCGGTTGCGATAGGTCTAGTGGCGTACAGGTCGCTATATGTGGACATGAATGCTTTTAAGATATTGTTTGTGTCGTACTGTGGATTTCCCTGTGTGTCTTTTACAGAAGTGACAACATGTGTCTGGTGTGGATCGCAAATTTTTTGTGCCAGTATTCGTCCCGCTCTTCCACCCTCTCCATATGTGCGCGCCAGTTGTCGGTGCGATATATATTTAAGTTCATTGTCAGCTAGTTCTCGGTATTCTGAGAGTGCTTCTCTGATGTCTCCCAACAATGCTGCATTTTGCGATTGTTCGAATTCTGTTTCGAATTGCCTAATTTTATTTTCACACCTAGTCAGTTGGGTGCGTAGGTCACGCAGGATGCCAGCGTTAGTGCTGATGCAAACTCCACGGATCGTGGCCTTAAAGGCCTCCCATAGTACACTCATGTCCTCCACTGATCCTTTGTTTAGATGGAAGTAGTCTTCTATTGCCTGATGGATCGTGGAGTTGTATATTGGGTCCAGTAATGCCTTTGTATTGAACCTCCATATAAACGGCGGCGGTGTGTAATTCGGTAGGTCTACTGCGAGAACAATCGGGTTATGGTCAGATAGTGTTTTTGGGAGGTGTTTTACTTCACGTACCCATGTGCAGGCTGTCTTAGTTGCCAGCCAATAATCAATGCGGGACCAGCTACTATGGATCATGGATGCATGTGTGCCCTCTTGTGTGTGTGGATGCTGAAGTCTCCACACATCTAACATTTCGAATTCAGCCATGCCGTCTCGTACTTCCCTCACTGCCTGTTTATGCGGTTCTGTAGTGGTTCCTGATCTGTCCTGTGTATCAATTAGTGAGAGATTCAGGTCTCCTCCCCAAAGCAATTCCATAGGCGGTAGTTCACGTAATTTGCCCCGTACCGCTCTGAAAAACTCCGGGTCATCAGTATTCGGGCCATATGTATTTATCAGTCCTATTTTTGTGCCCCTTAAATGTCCTGTGATAATAATATATCTGCCTTGAGTATCAGGTATCGTTTGGTCAATGATAAATTGCGTGCCCTTCTTAATAAGGATCAGTACGCCTCTAGCGTATGAGGAGTAGGATGATGACAACACCATTTCCGCCCATCTGCTGCCCAATGTACATTTAGCATCCCTCGCTAGGTGGGTTTCCTGCAGCAGGGCTATGTCAATGTGATGTCTATCCAGGTATGAGAAGACCTGCCTTATTTTTCGTGGGTTATTAAGGCCTCGAACATTCCATGTTAGTATATTTAATTTCGATGTGTGTGTCCTAGCATCCATCCTTGGCTTCATGTCTGCTCATGGTGGTGTGTGGTCTATTAGAGTATGTATACAAATTTTGATCGATAAAAGGATAAGTGACTCTCTTGTGCTTTATACCATGCATGTATGTATATCTACTATTATATGGAGATCTGGTACCTGCAACAACACAAAAACTTTCCCCCTTCCTCCTTAGCCCCCCTCCCACTTTAGCATCCCAATCATGCCAAAGACATACCCTTAACAACAAACTAAAAAACATCAGAACAGTTCTGGGGTATACCCGTAGGGGGGTTGCTAGGCGCTCACATACTCATCCGTCGAGCGGATGTGGCCAGTATATATATAATCATATTGGCTCACGTCAGATTCTAAGTAGCTGTTAGTTCACACACAATAAACTGTACGTTATCTGTAATCCCGACATCTGAGATATATATGTCTGCCATAGAAACCCATTGTCTGACAATCTTTCCACTTCACATTTCACGCTCTATTACTCTCGTTCTGCATCATATTAGCGGTGATCCCCTGCTATCCAGCCTTCCCTAAGTGGTGTAGTAGATCTATACAGCACATCATTAATCTATGCAATATTTAAATTGTCCAATAGTTGAGTGTCTTAGTACTTTTGCATGAGTGCCAATGTCTCATCCTCATATATATAGTGTAGATCCTACGTCATATCCTCAGGGATGGGGCATCTCCTGGGCACCCCATGTCCAAACCGTGGTAGCATGCAGCTTACAGAGTACGTAACAGTTTACGCCATTCTTTATCACTCGTGTTCATCTGCCTCTGCCGATGAGTGTGTAGGTTCTGGATTCCTTCGTTGAGTAGGACATTTTTCAAATAGTCCTGCGCAGCTTTCGGCGTTGTAAAGATCCTGGTTTGACCTGCATGTACTATTCTCAATCGTGCTGGGTACAGCATTGCATAGTCTATTTCCATGTCTCGCAGTCGTTTTTTGACCGATAGAAATTCTCTACGCGCCGCCTGCACTGAGATAGTAAAATCCGGGTAGAAGGCGATGTCATTCCCTTGATAATGTAGTTTCTGTTGTTCACACGCCAGTCTCAATATTGTGTCCCGATCTCTGTAATTCAAAATGCGGGCTATAATAGGCCGTGGAGGGGTGCCTGGCGGTGGCTTGGTCGCCAGTGTTCGGTGTGCACGTTCGACTATTAGCACTGGTGAAAATTTTTCTGCCCCGAAAAGTTCTTTTAGCATGCCCTCTACGTAGTGTTCTAGTCGACCAGTATTCGTGCTTTCGGATACGCCCAAAATGCGTACATTATTGCGGCGCGACCTTGCTTCCAAATCTTCATTTTTATTTTGAACACTCTCTAGTTTTTTGCAATGTCCGCACATTGTTTCGCCGTGGCGTTCGATATGTCTTCTACAGCCGAGATTCTCTGCTCTGCTACGTCCAATCTTTCCCCTTGTTTGTCTAATTTGGCCGCCATGTGATCCACTCTTATAGTCAGGGTATCAATTTTGCCATCGATCGCCTGTAGGCTCTGTTGGATTGCCTGTAGCGCCGATTCCATAGCTTTATTGGGGGTGCGCTCACTCTCAATTTCCGTGTCTGAGTGCGCAGTGTGGGACTTGGTAGCACGGCGAGTATCGAAGGATAGTTTTGGCTGCTGTTTATCAGTTTTGCCCATTATTTCTCCAGGCACGTTTATTATGTCGTAGAAATGAAGCCACTGCCCGCTGTATTGAGATGTGCGGGAAATCTCGTGTTCAGGTGCCGCATATAACGCCGATATGCTGCTGACAGATCCCAGTGAGCAGTATCGATTAGCGCGCCTGTGAATGAGGGGTTCCTGGTTATTGTGGGATCGTTCACTCCTTTCTCAGTACTACCATTGCGTGCTGATTCACATTGTATATAGATCCATATGCAGGTGATATCCGCCTCAGGAAACCCCTTTTTTGTGCTGTTTTAGGTGCGCTCGCCACTTAATATTCAACTGATTCGGACCTAACAGTTAACTTGCAGCATTTTGCGGCGGTGAGCACTGGCCTGTCCGCAACGCTATTGTTGTAGTCAGTCCCGTACTTGAGTATTTATTCGCATGTATCGAGCTGCTTGTACGTAGAGGTTTCTTTGTGTTACTGCGAATCTAATATGCAAGAAAAAAATGGCGGCGTCCATATATCAAGGCATACTTTCAGTGTTGTGCAGATTGCAGCTTACCATCGCGCTCTTCAATACCTCGCCGCTCACAGTATTGCCGTTTTTTTTTTTTGTTTGTTTTTGTGGGATTTCTTTTTCAAGTTTTGAGAGTGCCCAAGCGTTGTTTGCGGGCCTCCCGTCAGCGTATCGATGTCATGCACCTACAGCCGTTTGTGCGCTACGCTGCTGCTGGACATCGATCACCCCGCAGGGACACCTTACCGTCTTCGGGTGAGATCAGCACATGTCATGTGTATCTTTATTATCTCCGGCCGCGCGTTATGCTGCACATGTCCTCACCTCCTCTGGGATCACACGGATTGCAATTCGTAGTTTCATTCACTTATCGGTGCGTGCCGCCATCTTGTCTCTTTCGGGCGAGCTCCAGGCCGCGTATGTTTCCGTCGGTTTCCTTCGAGATGTACCGTCACTGCATGTCAATGGAGCATATCTTCAGCTGCTGGGCACTTTCCGACATCAGCTTCCGCGGTAATATCAGCATATTGATCGCCAATTCAGCATTTTATTTGCTTTTCATTGTTCTGGCCGGCGGAGCAGCACTACTGTGCAGCCATTCCGCAGTGCGCCCTCTAGCGCCCCCCCGCCAAAATAAATTTATAACAACAAAATAGGAACCCAACTGTGCCAAAGAGACTAATCCTCTGCTGGAGAAAAACGAGTTTTCTTGTAAAATCCTCACCCACCAGGGTTACCCCTTGGTGGCATGCTTCATCATCGGGACCATACTGTTCAGCTGCGGAGTGGAGCGTGCTGTGACCTACGAACTACGCAGGAGCACTTAGGCGAATATACAATGATAAAGGAGATGATGTTAACAACAGGAGTGTGGGTTTGTGCTGGAGTGTATCTTAAAAATACCTGGCTCGTAGGTGTATTCTATTTATTCTGACCTCTAGTCGGTATGGTTAAAAAAAGGGGGGGAGGTTAGGAAAGAAGGATGTCATGTACCTTATTTCCTAAAAGGTCGACATGTTTCAAGCCGTACCCCTATTGGCTTTCCATCAGGACCTAGGGAAAATAACTCCCTGGTACCACTCCTGTTGTTTCAGAAT
This sequence comes from Calotriton arnoldi, assembly GCA_963921515.1. Classification (NCBI taxonomy): domain Eukaryota; kingdom Metazoa; phylum Chordata; class Amphibia; order Caudata; family Salamandridae; genus Calotriton; species Calotriton arnoldi. The sequence continues at coordinate 222,825 of CAWUFW010004208.1, forward strand.
GGATGCACACTTATTGCATGCTAATGAAAAAGGTGTATATACATTTACCACCTATCTGGCGATCACTGTCTGTGTTTCTGTGGAGATATAAAAGGAGAGTTAGACTTAACAGCCCTATGGCTTTATGCGTGCTCCTTTGCGTTCAGTAAAAACAATTCTATCATAGTGAGCACCTCCAAGTGGGTGGAAATGTGACTTAGAAACATATTGTAAGTGGGCACATCTAGTGTATTCCAAATAAAATGATCTTAAAGCAAACCGTGGTCTTAGAGTATATTAGCAAGGACAAACACGTATAATACAATGAAACACACAACACATACATGTTATATGTTTTGATATCGCATCATGTTTCCTCCGGGGGAGAGGGAAGCCTGTAGTCACACTCTGTAGGGAGAAAAGTGCAGTGGGGGAAAAAACATTGTTTTAGCAATCCGAGCGATATCTCTGTCGATTCTATATATAGCCATAATCAGCGGGTAGTTCATAGAAGGCGTACGGCAGGAGCTGTGTTAGTGGCACATAGATAGAAAAGCAAGGGAAAGCGCAAGCAGCATGTGCCGTGCTTACCACATCAAGGCTTCACCTCTACTCTGTCACCTATTCGGTTCAGCAACCAGGGACCGCATATTGCCGATGCAGTGCCGGCCGGCATGTTAAATCCTAATGAGAACACCTGGATGTAGCGTCCTCGCGTTCGAGTTGGAAGCTAGAACGCGTATAGATAAAAAAAAAGGTGGCCTTGACTGGAATGACTATTCGGTTCGATTAAGGTATTGGATTCTGGTCGGAGGAGCCCGATCATGAGTATCTAGCCATGTCTTAGGCAGAAGGATCCATGTTGTTTCCAGATAAGGTTGTATTTCATTGATGTAGTGTGTACTCAAACTATGTTTTCAGGTGATCTAGGATGAGGGAGAATTAAAAGGTGACCTGGAGCTGTTCAGTATGTAATATCTGTAGGCAGAAGGCAAAATATCGATGCAGGCCCTACGAGTATTCCTCCTAGATGGGTGGAATGTGTGTATATTGCCAAGTCGGTTTTATCTGATGAATTGGCCCTAGGGGATATTATCCTTAAGGCCTTCTACATATCGAACCATGTTGCGATATCAAAGCATTTTACATGTATGTGTTGTGTGTTTCATTCTATTATACGTGTTTGTCCTTGCTAATATGCTCTAAGACCACGGTTTGCTTTCAGATAATTTTATTTGGACTACACTAGATGTACACACTTACAATATGTTTCTAAGTCACATTTCCACCCACTTGGAGGTGCTCACTATGATAGAATTGTTTTACTGAACGCAAAGGAGCACGCATACAGCCAAAGGGTTGTTAAGTCTAACTCTCCTTTTATATCTCCACAGAAACACAGACAGTGATCGCCAGATAGGTGGTAAATGTATATACACCTTTTCATTAGCATGCAATAAGTGTGCATCCATTCTGAAACAACAGGAGTGGTACCAGGGAGTTATTTCCCTTAGGTCCTGATGAAAAGCCAATAGGAGTACGGCTTGAAACATGTCGACCTTTTAGGAAATAAGGTACATGACATCCTTCTTTCTTGGTCCCCCCCTTTTTTAACCATACCGACTAGAGGTCAAAATAAATAGGATACACCTACTAGCCAGGTATTTTTAAGATACACTCCAGCACAAACCTCCACTCCTATTTTTAACACCATCTCCTTTATCATTGTATATTCACCTAAGTGCTCCCGCGTAGTCCGTAGGTCGCAGCACGCCCCGCTCCACAGCGGAGCTGGATGGACCTGATAATGAAGCATGCCACCAAGGGGTAACCCTGGTGGGTGAGGGTTTTTTTTCTCCAGCAGAGCGTTGGTCTCTTTGGCACAGCTGGACTCCTATTTTGTTGTTATGAATGTATTTTGTAGAAAAAAAAGGAAATTGAGAAACTCAGCGACAGAGGCGGAGGCCTGGCTGCTGTTGTGTTTTTTGTTAGAACACTGCAGTTTAAAACATGTGGGATAGGTACCAGATAAGAGTGATTGGTTGAGTAATGAGGTCAGAGAATTTAGTAACCTAGAGGTTAAAGAGTTTTAATTGTTTAAGGGATAAAAGGATTTGATGGGACACAAAAAAGGTTAGCAGATTTGAATACTTGGATATGCTGCATGGGTGATCTAGAGGAAAAGCTTAGGAAGGTGAAGTTGAGGAATCTTAGGGATGTAAGAGGAGGCATTGCGTAGGTGAGTAGTGTAGAGAGAAGTGAGATGAAAAATCTGTTGCAAATAGAGAGATAGTTTTCGGAGGCAAAGCAAGAAGACTGTTGATTATTTGTGATTCCCCTCATTTTCCAGCTTCAGCGGGGTGGGGTTCTTAATGGGCCTTTTATCTGCAACTTGGCAGATAAAAGCTTATAAGTGCTAAAAGAGAGAAAGATAGGCTGGCAGACAAGGGAAAGGAGGATATGTGAGTGTATGCATGAGTAAGTGAAAGGATGGATGAGATGGTGAAACGGTGGGTGGATGGAAGGATGACAGATTAAATGGAGATCTGAGAGGATGGATGGATGGATGGGTAGATGGATGAGTGGGTGAAAGGATAAATGGGTGGGTGAAAGTATGAAAGGGTGAATGGATGGATGATGGGTGACAGGATGGATAGGTGAGTGGGTGAGAGGATACGTGGATGAGGGGGTGAAAAGATGACAGAGTAAATGGAAATAAGAGAGGGGATAGATGGATGCATGAAAGGAGGGTAAAACAATTGAAATGTGAGAGGATGGATGAATGGAGGAGGGATGGTGAAAAGATGGCAGAGTAAAGGGAAATCTGAGGATTGATGGGTGAGTGGGTAGGTTGAAAGGATGGCAGAGTAAATGGAGAGCTGAAAAGATGGATGGATGGCTGGATGGATGGATGGATGGGTGGATGGATGGATGATGGATGGATGGATTAGTCAATGGAAATCCGAGAGAGTTGATGGCACAGTAAACGAAAATCGGTGAGGAATGGATGATGGATGCATGAATGAATGGATGGGCAAAAGGATCAATTGATGGATGAAAGGCTTTATTGATGGATGGGTACATCAAATGATGGATGTATTGGTGGATTGATGTAAATGGAGGAACGCCTAGATGATAGATGTCTGCATAGATGGGTAGATAGATGGAATGACCAATGGTGGATTGAATGGTGAACGATTGAATGATGAATGGAAGAATGAATGGATGGTTGGGAGAATGTAGAGTGAAATAGTGGATATCAGCCGGTGGTTGTAAGGGTGAAATTATGAATAGATCAATTATTGGATAGAAGAGACAAGGGAACTCTTCTAGAGAGGTTCAAACTCACATGCCTTGCTTGCTTGGTGCCATCAGAGCTTGGGTTCAAAGTGGGGGGTACTTTAATTTTCTGACTACTCCCCTGATTCAGACCCAGGTGGTGTGGGCATGGTTGAACAGAAGTTCTAGAAGTCAACAGAGTTAGTGGTATCTAGGGATGTAGATAGTGTTTCCTGGGCTTTTTTATATGTATGTCAATTTTCTGCAGTCTGATTCTTGAGCCATTTACAAAGGAGTGCGCACATTAATGTTTTAGAGGGATGAATGGCCGGTGCCATCCATGGTAGATGTGAAGCCTTTGGGAAGAATGTGCCCATAGGATAGTGAGAGATGAAAGCATATTACAGGGTTGGGTTGAATTTGTCGAATTATGTATTCTGTTTTAGAAGTGTGAAGTCATTGAGGATTTGGTCTAAAACGGTAGAGTATCAGTTGAGTGTTTTCTTTTGGAAAAAGTGTGGTACGAATGGGGGTATGGGAAGCTAGTGGCCAATACATTATTTATGCCATGATCTGACAGAGAATGATCAGCCATGACTAGAGAGTATGACAGTAAGTTAGAAATCAGTGTTAGGTTTAATTGGTTGTCCTGGTTACATGTGGATGTTGTGCAAGTATTAAGCAGTGAGTGGTTAGAGAACAACTGCAAGTACAGATGAAGCTGATTGCTAATGTACAGCTTATGGTCTCCAACAATGATGACAGAAACGTTGGGTACTATTGATTCAAGGACATTGTCACTGTCTGTAGCACCTGAAGAAAATTAGAGAACCAGGACATTAGCCGTGAAGGGGGTGATTATCATTGCTAAATGGTATTCGAAGAAGAAAGATGTCGTGATAGGTGCCTCATTGGGAACAGTCATGTCCCCATTTGTTCAGGAGAATACCTACTCCTACACCTTTGTTTATCAGCTGTGGGATGTCAGAAATGTTTGCATGGTCAGCATGGAGAGTTGTATGTCAAATAACCATATACAGAAATATTGTTGCACTTAAATATAGTGGTTTACAAAAATATTGTCCCAATGGGTGTATATTTGCTATTATTAACTCTAATGGTGCAAGATTTTGCAGACATTATGTAGGACACAACATTTATATTCTGACAACAATGTTCTGGTACCACACCGCATGGAAAACTACAGGAGTGTGTTGTATATGGTTACTGTTTTCATGCCATTGACATGTATATTTGCTGTTGCCAATGTTTGTTCCTTGGAATTGTATTAGTTATGGAACTTAGAAGGCCAGTGTGTTCCATGGATTGCCTCTGTTGGGCGTTCTTGCTCCCGGCGGCTTCTGGGACAGGCTGTCCTGCCGATTGCTCTCCTTGTGGGCCTTACTGCTGGTCCTTAATAAAACTACAGCTTCTTCACCTTTCCTTCTCTGGTGTCCTGTGCTTATTGGTTAAAGACGGCACCACAGAGCGACAGAGTGTTTTGGATCAAACCAAGATTTAGTGATGGGTGTTAGGTAAGGAGGAGGTGGGAGTCAAAATACTCAGTGATGTAGGAAGTCATGCTGCCGACCCTTTGGGGATTCCAACGAGAAAAAGCACCAGAGTGTTTCCTAAGACAGGACTCTGTGTTGGCTCTAGTATCCCAGCAGTAACCAGGGAACTTGGGTCACATGGGAAGGGTCTGGTAAGGCCCTTCCTGTCTATCTTCATTCAAGACTCCGCCATTATCAGCCATCTGGACAGTTAAGGTCCACAAATAAAGCTTTCTTGCAGGTCCCATGCACATGCACCTTCAAATTTGGCAGCAGATCTTTCTCGTATTTGGCCCATTTTCATTGGAACAAACTCCCTCTTCATATTCGCAACTACTCGATTTCACGAATTTTAAGAAGATGTTAAAGACATGGATGTTCTAAAGTACATTAGTTTCCAAGCAGCCAAGCACCCAGATACTCCTTCGGGAGTGAGTCGTGTGCTATAGCAAGATTGAATAAAATAAATAACACACAGCAGTGGAAAAGGCATGAGACTGAGGAGACATGAGGATTTAGTGAGTTCAAGAAGAATAAGGATGGGTAAAGAGAGAGGCAGCAGGATGATGTACTGAGTGTACACTCTAAGGAGACTCTTTGTCTGATTGCTGTTCCCAGTGTGATTAGAAGAACTGTGGAAAAATGTCAGCTGGAAAATCATGCAATTTATTTTTGTTTCCAAGTAAGCTGAAGTTGCTGTGCACTTAAAACAAAGCTTGAAAGGATTAAACATTTTTACAAACTTATGTACTTTAAACAATTGTAAGAAAATAAGTAGAAGTGATAGATCTGAAAAAAGAGTGTAGCCCAGCAATAAACTGTTTACTCTAGTAGCTTTTGACTCTTAGTACATTGTGTTATTTTATTAACCCTGCACTGCTTTGTTTTTTACTTTCATTGTGTAGTGTCATCAGGGTCAAGGTTAATGTGCTGTCACTTCCTGCATTATCAAGAGAGTCAGGGGTCATGTGATGTCTCTTCTTCGAATGTCATTGGGGCTCAAAGGCCATGTGATATCATTTCAACTACTCCAGTCATTTTGCTGGATTAACATGTGCTTTTAACAAGAAAACATCCCATGAAGTTCCACATCCAGGTCCCCATTGTACCATAACAAGGAGAGACTTCTTGTGCATACAGTGAACAGCAAACAGGCAGTTAGCGGGATACTGAGCAAATACACATGATACTGATGACAAACTTACACTGCACAGGAAACTAACTAGAATCTGGTTATTGAAATTAACGCAACATTGGAAGTCATACCAGTCTAGTTAGACTGTCCAATACATCTTCCTTCCCAACACTGATGATATGTACTCTACTTCTTATAACTTGCACCTCACTAATGTATCCCTTGAGCTATGTGGCTCATTCCACTGTCCCAGAGAAGACACTGTGCCACTGTAGAAACTGACTGTAAACTGAATGCTAAAATACACTGCACCGGAAACTGAAAAAGGCAATGAGGCCACTAGTCAAAGTAACACAAGAAATTTTGGAAGAAGCCATGTTAGAAATAGGGGTCTTTAGTTGGCAGGTTGTTACCCTGTCCAAGTAGGGACCCTCTTTCCTAGTTAGGATGAGGGGGATACACTTCTAAAATAACCCCTGCTCACCCACTTGGAAGCTTGGCACGAGCAGTCAGGCTTATCTCAGAAGCAGCGTGTAAAGCATTTGCACAGAATCAACAGTAATACAGTGAAAACACTGCAAAAGGACACCACACCAGTTATAGAAAAATATCCTATATTTTATCTGTACAAAACAAGACCAAAAACGATAAAAATCCAGCGTTGGTTCCCGGAGGTCTGTGCAGGAGTCGTCGGTCCCTTGAAGTCTCAAGTGTTGCCGATCGAACTCCTTGCGGTTGAAGTCGGGAATGCCGGCGTCGGGGCTGCGGTGCAAAGTTCAGTGGTGCGGTGCCCTCAGGTTGCGCTGCAGACAGCGGCTCGGTGACGGTCATCCAGCGGCATTGGTGAGACCAGGGCTGTGGTGCAAAGTGATGCGGTGCTCGTCGTGGTGCTGGCAGGTCACGGTGCAAGCAGTGGCGGCGTCATTGCTGAAGTGCTGTCATCGACTGACCAACTAGATTCGAAGGCGCCATAGTCAGTAGACCAAGTCTGCGGTGTGGGATGAGGACGGTGTGTTGTGTAACTTACGAGCGGTGCCCTTGAACCATGGTGCAAGCAGCGGCATCGATGTCGGCGTGGAGCAGCAGCGTCAGGGATATCTGGGCGGCGGTGTGAAGAGAGGTAGTGCGAAGTGCAGTGCCCACAGGTCACGGTGCAAGCAACGGCTCGGTGGCTGCGTCGACTGGCGTCATCGGTGAGACCAGGGTTGCGGGGTGAAGTGTGCCGGTGCCCTCTGCAGTGCCTTCAGGACACAGAGCCGGCAGCGTCGTCGGTGATGGCGTCGGGTTGTTTTTTCTTCTGTTGCAGCACAAAACACACAGTTCCCAGTGCTGGTAGCAGATGAACTTAAAGTCTTTGCTGTTCCTGAGACTTCTTGAACAGGGGCCTAGCTCTACATCAAGCCCTTGCAAAAACTCAAACAAAGAAGGTGCAGAATGTTCAGTCCAGTCCTTTCTCTGCCCAAGACAGAAGCAGCCACAGTAGGCCAACACAGCAAAGCACACAGCAAAGTGGTAGTTCCTCCTTACAGCTTCTCCAGCTCTTCTTCTTGGCAGGTTTCTGATTCCAAAGGAGTTCTAAAGTCCTGGGATCTCAGCCCCAATTTTTATACCACATTTCCCTTTGTTCTCTTGTGGCAGAGAGTCTCTGTGCTTAGTCCAAACCAATTCTGTCCTCTCTGGCCGAGCTCCCTGGCAGGAGGTGCGGACAGCATTGTGTAAAGCAGACCAGGCCTATTCAGGTGCAAGGAAATCTCCTCCAACTACTCTACATGCAGCCCAGATCTATTCAGCCCAGCCATGATTCATCCAGGAAAGTCAGGACACACATCAACCCCCCCAGTGGCTGTCTACACTGAAGGCACATCCCCAGCCCCTGTCACTCCAAAGCCAGATAGTCAATCCACAACCCAGCAGAGGCACACAGGATGATTAAGCAAGAAAATACCCACTTTCTAAAAGTGTTATTTTCCAACACATAATATAAAAATCATCTTTACTACAAGATGTATTTTTAAATCCTGAGTTCAGGCATAATAAACTCTTTCTTTCTTTCTTGTCCCCATGGGGAGTTATACTTGTAAGATGTTACAAAGTATCACCCATGCTATCCTATGGGACAGATAGCCTCTCAATAGTGAAAAATTAAATTGGCAGTATTTCACTATCAGGACATGTCGCACACACCCGGACATGTCCTACCTTTCACAAACACTGCACCCTGCCCATGGGGGGTACCATGGGCTTACCTGAGGGGTGCCTTACATGTAAGAAAAGGGAAGGTTAGGGCCTGGCAAGTTGGTGCACTAGCCAGGTCGACAGGGCAGTAAAAAGTGTGTGCAGACACTTCAGTGGCATGTCTGAGACACCTTTGAAAGGCTGCCTGTGTGGGTGGCATAATCAGTGCTGCAGGCCCACTAGCAGCATTTGATTTAAAGGGCCTGGGCGCACACAGTGCACTGTACTGGGGATTTAGTAGTAAATCAAATAAGCCAATCATGGGAACACCAATCCATAAACACAATTTACATGGAGAGCATATGTACTTTAGCACTGAATAGCAGTGGTAAAGTTCCCAGAGCCCTAAAACCAACATAAACAGGGTCAAAAACAGGAGGCCAAAAAGCAAACAGTATGGGGGTAAACCCACTGAAAAAGTCAAGTCTAACTAGCCGTGAATGAAAATAGGACTGGGAAAGGGAAAGACGTCCTGGTAGGGGACCCAATAAGCAAGGGTGACAGGAATATAAGCACTGCAGGGTAGCTGTAAATAGAGGAAATGTAACGGCACCCATCTATCAAATATACTTGGCCCAGTACTACACCACCCAAGACAAGCCAATTTTAATAATGCATTTGTATTTTGTATATAACTTTATGAAATGCAAATGGCGCGATTGCATGTCAGACTGGCACTCAGATGGTAGTGGGGGCAAGATACACCAAAGATCAGAGTGGGGATAGTTTGTGACAATACTTTTTGCAAGTAAGTGTGACAATAAGTAGCACCTGGGTGGTGCTGTTTTATGTAGTAAAGTCAAAGTAAAACAAGCTCCTGGTAGAGCCAATGGCCTGGTGTTAGCTGTCAGCCTTTTGGCTTTGTCAATGCTTGCTTTGTTTTGTCAAAGTTTTTGTAAAGAATTATTGCTTGGGAGAACTGCCAGGCCCTTACCAATATAAAAAAAGAAATTGGCTAAAAGAAAAATATGTTCTGGTCTCAAAAAACACACATTGCCATAGTAGTCCCTTGCACTGAAGGCACTGAAGGGAACGATTTTGCTTATGAATGTGCTCCTTGTGAAAACAGCAGAAAGCCTTCACTCACAGTAAAGTTAGCTAATGGCTGAAGTGGGCTGATCCATTGCTCCATGCTGTATGCTGTGGTGAGTGGAATAAAAACGTGAATGACACAGCAACCGACCAATAAATAAGGAGGACTGGCTGAAAGATCCTGCAACTATATTGAAATACATATAAATGACGAAAAATAAAAATGCCTTGGCTAATGCAAGACTTAACAAGAATGTGTTTGTCACTTGTGTGGCTTGATGCCTTCCTTGCAAGATCTACGCACACAAAGGAACTGACTCACATGGTAGGGTGCGGGACTTGTGCTATTGAGGAGTTTGGAAATGGATAGTTTGGAACAACTAGGAATTTTTGTTTCTGAAAGCAAATAAAGTTAATAGAGGTAAATACTAATATATCTAAAAGACAATACTGACAAGAGTGATGGCATTTCTACACGATCTTGTGGGAAATATGGCAGTTAAATTGGCTGATATGTACTGGTTTGTACGTCAGAATATTGTTGGCAAAAATATCATCCGGCACAAATATCATGTCTAAATACTGTTTTCAAAAATATTATGCGCCTGAGTGTAGATTTTCTATTATTGGTGCAAATACAGTGGTTTTGTTTGTAAATAATAAATAGGGTACGTTATTTCTATCAGACAATACTTTGTTTATGATATTACCATACCATATGCTATTTGTAGCTTCATCGTTTAGAAGAAAAAGGAATTGTGGCCAATGGTGTCCCCCTCCCCTCCAGATTTCATGACACAAAAACTTTTGGGGCCTTTTGATGATTTCTGCAGCTGACAGTCCATCTCTGGTTGCCATGATAGTCTGTGAATTTGATCCCAATATGGCCCAGTGGCGGCTGGTAGGGAACGGGGTTGGCTGGGCAGTTAAAAAAAAATAGCAACAAAAAAATCTGCATACCTTTTTCCGCGACCACCTTCTCTCCATTCCTTCTCTTCCTGGCAAGTCCGGAACCAGGAAGCACCCGGGCTCTCCTAATCCAATCACAACACTGCAGTGCAGCGTTGGGCTTGGTTCCACTAAGCCAATCACAACGCTACAATGCAGTGTTGTTATTGGTCTGAGCGCCGTGGTTCAGCACTCAGATGGGGACTGGGGGCCTGGGCATGTTCCCCACCAGGCTATGTAATGCAGCCTGGTGGGGAACATGCTAAGTGCGCATGACGCATTGGCCGGCACAAGACTGACGGCCAAGCAGTCATGCGCACTTTGAGTGTGTGCCCTCACCACTCCTCCCAGGCTCCGACCCCAGCCCCAACCCGCCCTAACCCAGCCCCGTAGCAAAGAAAAATGTTATGATAATAACAATGTTATTATCATTTTATTCTTATTTTTTTCTTCTCTCAGAGCAGTGGGGCGTCGTTCCTCCGCCTTAGCGGAGGAACTGCCCCTGAGATGGCCACTGATACTGTAAATGCTTATATTGAAACAGCATGTTAACTCTTTGCATCTCTATCTCAAAGCTTGTTCTGCTGCGAAGACTTGAGCAACTCAACTAAACCCAAATCACCTCAACTCAACAAAACCAAACTCTCCCACTCAAAACTGGAGGTTGTTAGCTTACCTTACCAGATACTGTCGCTAATAATCCATCAGAGACTGGCAGCCTCCTATGCTGCATGTCTACCGATGACGGCTCAGGGTTGTCGTCTTCAACTAATTACCACAACCAAGCATGTATTCTTCAACACCCAAAGAGCTTCTACATCCCAATGAACGCCTACTCTCTCCACCAGGAATCTTTGATTAATGCGGATCTGCCAATGGTTTTGTTCAGATTTGATGTAAAGGACTCTGTCTTCCAATCACCTACTCATCAGATGAGCGAGTACAATCTACTGCTTGCCCCTAAATACAGAGAACATCTCAGACCTGTTCTGTAGTTGTAGCAGTAACAAGCTGTCATGGACAGTGTCTTCTTTTAAAGTACCAGGCTTGGGGCATTGTACCTTGACCATTGTCAATCAGACCCGGCCATTTGTGGGGTCCTCAGAAGAGCAGAACTGCACAGTTTTTGCTGGTACTTAAAACTCATGGTGCACACAGCACGTTTAGCAGGTTACAGACAGCAGAAGGCATTAGACGGACTATTACACACATATACAACACAACTGAGATATTCCATATAGTTGGGTATCACCAAGCTCACAACAGTATCAACCACCATAATGAACAACGGAAATTATGGACTCACCCTACACACATACCTCAGGCCAGACAATGCACATAGCAGTCCTTCAGATGGCAAATGCCTGAATTGTTCAAAACATTGGTTACTCACGCCAAACCACATCAGACTAAAGTAAATACATGAAACATTAACTGAACACCCCACTGATGAGCCCACTGTTGCAGAAAACAGACCCTGCTCTTTGATGGAATCCTGAAGACAAGAGCCTGAAAGTACTTGACCCACATCAGCGCTATGAGGCCGTACTAATGGTTTTACAGCACTATACAAACCTCTGTTAAAATAACAGCACAAGACTGCTGTGAGTCTGTATTCAGCCTGCTCATTCATAAAGCTGATGGATAACTGCCATCAGCGGCAGGTGTTGATGTCTGAACAGTCACTAAATTTCAATGAGAAACATACATAGACAATTCAAGACATCTATTTTGGCCACACTATAGAGGGGGCTATGCATCTGGGTACTGAGTCCATTGTGGACTTGCCTCCCTGCAATATTCGTGCGAGCCCCATCCTCAAAGAGTATTTGCAGAGCTTTGATAATGTTTCTCAGCACTTCAGGATTATTTCTAAGAAATAACAGATGTTCTTGTTTGCAGTATGGGATGTGATATAAAACACGGCTGTCTTCTCACAGGCTGTGATATCAACAGTAGAATGTACTGAGATTCAGCTCCTAATAGGCGCAATACAGAATATAAGCCAATATTCCAATGTCTGACGTCATCCATACATTAGTACTTGTTGCGAACCAGACAGCTGTTTCAGCCTCTGCATTTTGACTGGATCCTTGAGGCTGATATCTTGTCATTGACACAAACTGAGGCCTACCTCATTACCATCACAACCCACATATCACAGAGCCTTGTTTTCATAACACCTGTCTGGGAAGATAGAGAGCTGTACTAAAGAATTAGAGTGCTAACCCAGCTCACAGAATGTGCCAGTTGTTGGCGACATGCTGCTGGTTCAAACAACTTTAGAATTCTGCACTTTGCTTGCAGTAGGTTGAACATGCCTGTGCTCCTACAATTTCTAGACAGAAAAGAAATCACAAGAAACATTCTGGAGTGGGACGCAATCCTATCGGACTTCCGTGCCCTATGGCAAAATGCCTCCGGAGACTCAGACGCTTCGTCTGAATAAGTTTCGGAAGGGCGCCTGCGGTCCCGGACAAAACATGCACAGCGAGTAAGCGTACAAGACACAGACATGGTCCTGGGTGCCGCGTAACAGTATTATGAGCCCCCCCTCACACCTTCCCTAGGACTCCTAACTTTACTACTCCTAAACTGAGAAAAATCCTAACTTTAAGACTTTCGGTATTCACAGAAGGCATTTAGGAGTCCTAAAGTTAGGAGTCCTAACTTTACTACTCCTAAACTGAGAAAAATCATAACTTTAAGACTTTCGGTATTCACAGAAGGCATTTAAGAGTCCTAAAGTTAGGAGTCCTAACTTTACTACTCCTAAACTGAGAAAAATCCTAACTTTAAGACTTTCAGGTATTCACAGAAGGCATTTAGGAGTCCTAAAGTTAGGACTACTAACTTCTGTGAATACCGAAATGAGTAAGTGCCTTCTGTGAATACCAAAATGAGTAAGTGTATTCTGTGAATACCAAAAGTACTAACTTTACGTTTTTGACGTAAGTTAGTTCTGTGAATCAGGCCGGCTGTACTTGCAACGTTTTGAAACCAGAAGCCGCCTTAGTATGTAACAAAAACAGCAAGCACAAATTTCCTTGGTTTAGAGATGTTGGTGCTGCAACTGTAGTTTATTAACGCACGATCTAGATCTGGAGTCCGTTACTGTTTAGAAAATAAAATAAAAGTCCCAGATTGATAAAGTAACTACACATAAAAAAGTAAAATGTAAAACTGAAAGTTTTAAAACGCTCTGGAAGTGTGGGTGAATTTGAAACTGGAAGCTAAATTAAGTTAGTCTCCTTAGCTTAATCGGTGGGAACAGCGCAAGTACAGCAAACATCTGTTTGGGTGGTTGGTGGTGTTAATTGCAGCAGTTGTGTGCACCGACAAAGAGAGAATGCATTAAAGCAAAAAAGCAAGTATTATGCTAGGGTCGACCATATTACTTTGTCTTTTAAAAATAAAACAAATTTTGAAAAGCTCCAACCTTCCAATAAAAAACATCATTTTGACTCTCGTATAGTTTTTGTTTGTAAAATAAATAAAATGTTTCATAATTTGCGTATTTGTTTGATGTAGGATTGCTTCTGTATTTTGCGATTTTTTGCTTAGCTTCAAATCACTTCCATTAGTGATTCAGTGGCGGCCCACAGAAGTCAAGATATTAGGAACCCTTACTCTAGGTCAGTAGCGGCTCGTGGAGGGAGTGCTGCGGGGTGGTGAGGCGGGGCGGGGGAGGAGCAGGGTGGAGGGTAGTAAACTACGGCATACGGCCGAACAGAGGTAAGTAAACAAATAAATAAATAAACCACATTTCGTTGCGCGAGCTGCATCGCATTTGGCAATGCAGCGCGCGCAATGAAATTCGTTTTATTTATTTGTTTACTTACCTCTGTTCGGCCGTATGCCGTAGTTTACTACCCGCCACCCTGCCCCTCCCCCGCCCCACCGTCCCGCAGCACTCCCTCCACGAGCCGCTACTGCTCTAGGTGTAATCAAAAGAAGGAAAATGGTGGAGAATGCCACGTCAGATGGCTAGTCACCAGTGGCGTAGCGCACAATGATGGGGCTACATGCAGAATGTGATGAGGGACCCCTGAGTCTCCCATATCTCACAGATAATCATTGGTCTGGCCTGGGTTGGGGGCCCCCATATGGTGGGCCCCCCAGCGCTGCAGGGGTCTGTGTTACACGCCTGCTAGTCACAGAGCATGGGACTGATGGCTTCTCTGAAGAAGAGAGGTGGACTCTTTTGCAACAGAGGGAGGATGCTCACTCCAGAACCCAGAGGCACCTACAAAGAAGCAAGGGTCTCCCCAACCCACAGACTTTGAGGTAGTGACAGTGAACAGGAGGGCGACAGGTACTACTGCGGTCTTAATTTATTTTCTTGGGGAAACAACTCCAGCCCAACTGAGCGCCCTCCCTAGAACCTTTTATTATTTTTTTTAGGGTCCCAGGGAAAAGATACTCACTGTTGATTTCGTTGAATGGTTCAAAGATTTCGGGTCGCACATTTCAAAGTTTCGTTTTGTGACCTGAGCACTCCACATACACTAATAAACAGACCACATTTCAAGGCATTCTAGGCAATCTGGTGCCATCTAGTGGCTGCTTTCTGGGGCTATTGCCTTACGGTGTCTTAGCCCTTTCTGCCAAGAACAGAATGCGGTGTTAACATTTCCCAACCCATCAGTATTGTATTGGCTTTGGAAGGATAAAGGACCTTGTCGGTCCCACAGCCTAACGTTTCCTTAAGGAAAGCCCACAGGATGCCACTTTGTGGTGGTGCCAAACTAATACAAAAAGCCTGAAAGTGTATTTTTCTGCATACGAGGGCCGCTCCAGAAAGCAAAATTCTCTTTTATAAGTCAGGTTGAAAATTCTCGCCTTACTCATGGGCGGCCCTGCCTGCTTTCGAGCCTTAGTGATTAGCATCAGGGTACACACAGATGTCAGTAGCGAGCGTTTAACTGGCTGTCACTGAGGTATGGCAGGACCGACACAGACAAACAGACACTAGCTACAGGCCGTAGGAGCAGTCGATTCGCAGCCGTGGAATCAGCATATCTTAATGTCGCATTCCCCCAGAAGGGGAGCCCTCTCAAGGCAGTTGGCTCCAAAGCGCCTTAATCCCCCATGATGGGGCGGGCTCTCCCCGGCCTCAGATGTGGTAGTCCACACCGCGCTCGCGGATCTGGCTCTTGAAGATGTACACCGAGCCTCCCTCCCCCTGGGGGGGAATTAATACCCCCCTCGGAAAGTCAGGAAAACGCAAGATTTCGAAATAAATCTGACTGGTCCCGGAGAGGCCACATCAGAGGGATGCGGTTTACCAGAGCGCGCGCTGTCTGGGGCGGCGCGCGGCTTCTGGCCGCTGTATTGTTCCTCGGCCGCTGCAGCTTCCATACAAAACTGCGGCTTTCGTGCCAAAGCAGGAATTCCGAAATGTTTCTTTGATGGCTCAAAACAAACATTTTTAGATCTCTTTTTTTGTTTTTGTTTTTACAGTTCCTGGTTTCCATTCGAGCTACAAAGCCTCTGAGTTTGTCTTTGGAAAATAATTGCTTTTCATGCAAAGCTTCCGAATCCAATAGACATTTTCATTTTGCCAGAAGCAAGAACCTTTAAGGGATCTACAGTACATGTGGGCCGAACTAGGCCGGTACCCCTGAGGTACCCACACTGCGGGCATCAGTAATCCTGAGGGCCTGGGTAGGTGATGAATGCTGACACCAGATTCTGGTAGATAACATGCAGGTTCCGTGTTTCCCAGACGATTACCACATGTTTTCCTTCATTTCAGAAGAGTCCAGTGAAAAACTCCAAATCCGCGATGTTCCGCGGCTCTTTTAATCCAGATGGACAAGAGTCACTGACTCCATCGGGGCGTGTTATAGGTCATAGACAAAGTTATTTATATGTTTTTCATTAAATGAGATATTGCCTATCATTAATATTGCGCTTGTATATTAGGAAGCATTGCTTTTTGTAAATTATATGATGACCCTAGGTCCCTAACGATGCTTGGGTTTTCCCTTGTTTCATTCTACAGTTTACCACCCCTTGTGGATAATCTCGAGGTGAAATTACCATACGATTCTGGGGGTTAGACGCTGGAATGAAGGCTGATAGCTAAAATTGTTGTTTTCACACCTTATCTCTGTAGTTATCCCCCTTGTGGACATTTGTTCCACTCTTAAAGCCTCAGGATATACTTGGAGGAATTTGTGCAGGAGAAAAACCTGAGATTACGGTTACCTTGCACAACTCGGAATGTGATATTAGCGCAAGCACCGAAGGCCCTGAATATCAGATTGTACATTTCTGTGGGAAGAATAAGGATTGGAGATGTAAAGTTTGGGCTAAGGTTCACATTTTCACCTTGAAGTTGGGAAAAGTTGTTAAACTTCATACGTTTCTCAGTTTGCAAAGTTTGTTGATTGACAATATTCCCCCAACTTCCCTTGCATGAGAAGATTACTGTGCCAAAAAGTGCTGATAGAAAATGTTATTCCAAAAACTTTTTTATGAAAGAATTCTCAAGCTAGAAATGCTTTTTGGGGCAACTTTTCACCGCCAAACTTCCCAGTAATAGTTTTAAAATTCTTTCAAACTTCCTAAACTTTGGGTAGACTGGAAAATTAAAAAAAAATCTTCAAAATGTTACAGAGGAAAAAAACTTCATCTCATCGTTAGATCCACGTTCCATTCTTGTTTATCCCAACACAGCGCCCATGAACCAGGGCGACCAGATGACTTCTTGTCACTGGGACAGCAGGTATAAAAATGTCACACTTTTGTTTAGCAAAGCAATGCGTTCTGGGTATTGTAGTCTTGGTGTACGTCAGCTGAAGCAGTTGGACTAATAATGATAATCTATAAAATTATATCCCAAGATTGAAAATTGGTGGGCCTGTGACATAGAATGATGTATCATCCTATTGTAAGTAATTGGGCGTGGCAGGTCACAAAACTAGGTCTCAGCTTAACATGCATCCGATGCATATCTCTCCCACGGAACATTTGTATTGAAATGTATATAGCACTTATCACCTCTATGTGGGGCGCTGAGTAACTTCCCTACATGGATAGCTCGCAACGCCATGTCTGGTGTTTGGTTGGAAGTGTGTTGTCTTTGTTTTGATCCTCTGTGGGAAGTGTTTCCATGTTGTGTACCGAGGTGCGGTTATGGTGTTATGGGACGCAGCGCTTCGCAGTGTGATGAATGCAGAAGTGTGAGAGATGGTTTTCAATAAGCTGGCAGCTTTCAGCAACTCTGCAGGTCCCTCTGTGGCACTTCTTGTGATCATTGTCCACGTAGCTGGTTACCGTACTTGGTTGTCCATTCCCTCACTTCAGGTTCAAACATAGAACACTCAAATGAAATTACACTACATGCCTTAAAGGAAAAACACTACTCCTTAATCCTACCCTTCCCTGAACCCTAAAATCTCCTTACTATCCCATAACACTACCCTTCTGTGAAACCTATAAACCCCTATCCCTTAATTCCTTAATCCTTCTCATCCCTGACCCCAAAACATTCCTTACTACCCCATAAAGCTACCCTTCTCTGAACCCTAAAAGCCATTTACTAACCTTTATTGCTACTCTTTTCTAAACCCTAACTCCTTACTACCCTTTAACTCTCATTTAGGGATTCTATCTGCTGAAAAGAGGGGGGCCCTGAGGGTGAAATACTGGGAAGAGCTCGAAATTAAACAACTGAGTCCCCTGGTAATTCCTCATGTCTAAGGCAACCCTCAGGGTCCCACCTGTGATCCCTCTTATTTCTACTGTCATCTCCCTCCCTGCGGTAAACAAACAATGCCCCCAGTTTTGGGAACTCTGGGGAGTAGTTAGCAGGAGATGTCAGGGATGTCGTTATAAGGATTTTAGTGGCGTCCAGCAACACCGAAATGTTTACGTCTTTAAAGAGTAGAAGAACGTTTTAGGCCATCAGTGGAATTACTTTCAGGACTACATTGTGCTGTTTACCTACAGTGGAGCTGTGGTGCATTGTTTACTTACAGTGGAGCTGTGGTGCATTGTTTACTTACAGTGGAGCTGTGGTGCATTGTTTACTTACAGTGGAGCTGTGGTGCATTGCCATTTGGGTGAAATGAGTGGAGAGGTGTGGTGCAGCGGCAAGGGCAGCTGACTTCAGAGCACAGGGCTCACGGTTCGATCCCCAGCGGCAGCTCAGCACCATGTGACTCTGGGCAACAGCTCCCTTAATTTCCACGACGGCCCCCAGCTCCTTGAGACCCGTAAGGGTGAGTAGTTTGCGCTTTACAAATACGGATTTACATTTTTTTTACATTTAATGAGCACCACCCGCTAATGGAGTAATTTTCAGAATGTCAGATGTTTTGCCGTTCTTCCACTATTCGGTAATACCATTATCAAAAGCAATTAACATGACATTACAGCAAATAAAGAAATAAATGTGTGACCATTGTTTCCATTTTTTCTCACAATTATCGGTGTAAAATTGACCCCACCTTGTTGCTTTTGTTCTGGTACTAGCAGCCATGGAATGCAGTACTTTTCTCTTAATACAGAAATAGTGTTTAATGAACTAAAAACCACTTCCAGCATATTTCACCAGAATTTGTAGAGCTTCTCACCAATTCTAAATGACTCCCAAAGCAGTAAGTTTGTGAAAGACAAAATACACAAAATATTAGTGGATGATTAATTAAACTGTCGTACTAATGGCCTATCTAGGTAAGGTAAACTTCTTTTTTTTTGGTCTGGTTTGACAGTGCAGCTGTCTGGACGACATATTTTTAGCAATTCTTTAAATATGCACAAACGAGTCTTATTCTCTCACCTCACGCTATCAGCTGGCGATGTATCTTGCTGCCTTCTAGGAAGTGCTTTCATTACAATGCATGAGGGACTATTCTAAATCTGAAAAATAGACTCAGCTATGCTGCTTATCAAATTCACTTATTTTTCTCCTATATGCATTGTACGCAGAAAGCAATGTTTTTAGCTGCTTTTCCACAGCATTGGCAAAGCTAGTAGGGCATGCTTTAATGTGATAAACAATATCTGTCCATAGAATGCATGCAAATAGCATTTGTGAATGCCTATGTTTACAATTGTTGGTACATTTCGGGCAGTCCTATTGATTGTGCCAATGCTTGTTTACCTTCTTGGGTAAATCTGACCTAAAAGGAGTTCTGTTGCGCTGCTAGTTGACCAGTTCACTTTAAAAAAAACAAGACCCAGACGTACTGTTAGAGGGCACTTGTTTAAGGGTAGTGCTAAGAAATGCCTATGTTTGTGTCAATCAACTTTCGGGAGCAATGGGAGATTTTCTTGAAAAGTCAGTTATAGCGCTGAGGCACACTGCATTGCATTGTGATACATAAAGTACCATGAAGCATATGTAAAGTGGGCATTACCATATGTGTACACGCAAAGTCCGGTGAACATCACTGCAAATCAGAATTTGGCATCCACAGGCAATGTAGTGTGACGTTCCGCAGGTGCAAATAGCATCAAAAGTTTTTGTGCGAAATAAAAACACGAACAAGCACAGAGCATGAACAGGTTGCATAGGGGAAATAATTGAATGTGGCACTCCTACCAGAGGATGCAATCCAGCAAGGGTATAGGTCTTCATTCCGAGCCTCATTCCGATGGTGGTCGGACCATCGTAGCAGGATGAGACCGGCCTACAAGTAGTTGGCGTCTTCACCCGCCATATTATGATGCCACTGCCATGTAGGCGGTCAGAAACATCCCTTTTTCTAAATTGCGGCTTATGCTGCAGCCCGGAAAAGGGCAGCAGCACAAGCCACAATAGAAAAAGGGATGTTTTAAACATCCATGCACCATGTGCCAGGCACTATGTGGTGCCTGGCACACAGTGCATGGATGTTTGGGGGGCACCATATGTTCTCCCCTGGCCACATAGCAGCAGCCCACAGGGACGGGGGCCCTAATAGGGACCCCCAAAGTCCCTTTCCGACAGCCTTTCCATGGCGGAGGGACCACCATGAAATGGCTGTGGGAAATGGACAACGTAATCCCTAGGGCAGTGCCTGCGCAGGCACCGTCCCCATTGTGGGGATTACAGTCTGACCGCTGACTCGAAGAGGCACTTTGAGCCTGTCAGAGGTGGTGGTCTTTCCCCCGCAACCCCGCCGCACCGCTCTTACCTGTATAAGTCACTACTGGGCAGCAGTGCACACTCGAAGACACGCAGCATCATGGAGAGGTGTCTGGACGGTAGGTTGCTGTACAGAGCACACTACACAAGTAGATGTATGAGGTGGGATGTCATCTGTTGAACACACAACTCTACAAGCATCGGATCAAAACAGCCCACAACAGTGACACTCACTGTTAGACCTGGCATCCTTGGCATGGTTTTCCCTGACTTTTTGCCTCTACCTTCTGTGTTTTTGATGCTGTGCTGGATTTCGTTTTTGCTGGCTTAGATGCTTTGGGCACTTTGCCACTGCTGATCAGTGTCAAAGTGCAAGTGCTCCCTGTGTAAATTGATATTGTGATTGGTTCTCCCTGATTGGCATATTTGTTTTACCAGTAGGTCCCTAGTAAAGTGCACTAAGTGTGCCAGGGCGGGTAAATCAAATGCTACTACTGGGCTTGCAGCACTGATTGTGCCACCCACATGAGTATCCCTGAAAAGACGTCTCAGGCCTGCCACCGCAGTGCCTGCGCGCAGTTTGTTAACTGCCATGTCGACCTGGCCAGTGCACCCACTTGCCAGGCCTTACCCTTCCCTTTTCTTACACATAGGACACCCCTAGGGTAGGCCCAAGGTACCCCCCTGGGCAGGGTGCAGTGTATGTGAAAGGTAGGACATTTACTGGTGTGTGTAACATGTCCTGATAGTGAAATACTGCCAATTTCGTTTTTCACTATTGAAAGGCTATCTTGCCCTTAGGACAGAATGGGGAATGCTTTGTAACATTTTACAAGCATATCTTCCCATAGGGATAAGATAGAAAAATGGAGTTTAGTACCCCTGAACTCAGAATTAAATAACACATCTTTTAGTAAAGATGGTTTTTAAATTGTGTGTTTGAAAATACCGCTTTTAGAAAGTGGCTATTTTCTTGTTCAACCTTCCTGTGTGCCTCTGCCTGTTTGTGGATTGACTGTCTGGCTTTGGAGTGACAGGGGCTGGGGAGTTGCAGTGGCTCCAGGAGTCTGGATGAGGCAGCACTAGGCTGAATAGGCCTGATCTGCATTTGGAGTGGTGGGAGGAGTAGCACCTGTACCTGAATAGGGCTGTGCCTGCCTTCCACAATGCTGGCTCCACCCCCCTGTGGTGTGTCTGGGATCAAGGCCCACACTAACAAAGGAAGTTGTAGTGCACTGGCAGAGTGCCCCCAGAACTGGTTTGAACTGGGCTCAGAGCCCCTTGTACAAAGAGAACAAAGACATTTTGGGGTATAAGTATCAGACCCAAAACCCCAGACTTTTAGATCACTCCTGGAATTCAAGAGGAACCTTTGCCAAGGAGAAGAGCTGGAGAGACTGAGGAGAAGTACTGCCCTTGCTGAGTGTCTGGGGTTGGCCTGCAGTTGCTGTTTCTGCCAAGGAAAGGAGAAGGACTTTGCTGTGTGCTGTGTCCCCGGCTTGAAGGAGATCTCCAAGGGCCTGAAGTGAGCTGGCCTCCTGTTCGGAAGTGTCACGGACACAAAGACTTCACCCCCAGCTCCCCTGAACTCTGCTGTTATGAGTTCTGACCTGCCTTGAAGTACCTGTGCCAGTTTTGGGCCTCTGGAGGTTGTTGCTGCTGTTCGGGAGCTGGAAGAGAGAAGAAACTCAAAGAACTCATTTCCGCGCTGCTTCGAAAACCGTCGCAGCGCCTGTCGTCGCTGCAAGAACCGACGCATCGTGGGATCGCGGCTGAAGAGGACCGATGCAGAGCCGCGCCGCGCCGCCGCATCGATCGCCGACGCATCCCGAAGATCCACGCATCGTACCTGTGCGGCACACTTCCCCGACAAATCGCCTGCGGACCGGAACCGGCACAAAGAATCAACGCATCACTTCCCATACAGACCGGACTCAACGCAACTCGTCCTCTGCGTGTCGCAGAACTGTCGCATCGCCTCCTCAGGGTCTCAGGAGTGTTGCATCCCTTTGTTTTCCTACACTGCGGCTGTTTGGCTTGGTGAACTTTGACGCAACTACAGGTACTTTGGTGAAAAGTCACGCATCCATAGTTTTCTATGGTACAAGTTCTTGAAACCTTTTAAAAGTCATATTTTTAACTGTGTATGTTGGATTTTTGTCGTTTTGGGCTTGTTTAGTTTAGATCCAAAACCCTGCCACTACTCCAAGGTGTTCCACAAGGTTCTACATTGAGCCCCACCCTCTTTAACCTGTACATCGGCCCGTTGGCAGATATTATGGACAAATATAAGATCTCTATGGTGTCATATGCTGACGACACCCAGCTTGTGGTAACCCTCGCTCAAGACTCTGGTGAGACAGCAACACAGTTCTCTTCCTGTCTCAATGATCTGGCCTCATGGATGTCAAACAACTGCCTAAAATTGAATGGGAGTAAGACGGAGGTCATGATCATTGGGAAATCTCCCTCTATCTGGGGATCAGCCTGGTGGCCCCAGAGGCTGGGGCAAGTCCCCTTGCCTAAATCAGAGGTAAAGAATCTTGGAGTGTGGCTCGATCCAAAACTATCCTTCGAAGCCCACACTAGAATGGTAGCAGGGAAATGCTTTGGCACACTCAAAATGCTAAGGAAAACCTTAGACATCCTCCCTGTGTCAGCAAGAAAAACTATAGTCCACGCCCTGGTGACCTCCCAATTGGACTACGGGAACGTTCTATACCTGGATGCATCAATATGTTGCTTGCAACGCCTTCAACGAATCCAGAACGCAGCGGCACGCCTAGTCCTTAATCTACTGAGGCGTGCCTCAATGACGAAAGCCCTTGACTCCCTGCACTGGCTACCAGTGGGAAAAATGATTCTTTTTAAGGCCATGTGTTTCTGCCACCGGAGTTTACAGGGGAAAGGCCCCAGCTATCTGTGTGATCTTCTAACCCCTTACACTCCAAGCTGACAGTTAAGATCTACAGGAGCTCACCTGCTCAAAATACAGAAGATAAAAAGGGCTAGGATGGGAGCACGCTCTTTTGGCTACCTGGCGGCCAAAAATTGGAACACACTCCCACCTCGGCTAAGAGCAGAGAAATCAGAATCCACCTTTCGAAGAGGTCTGAAAACCTGGCTCTATAGGACTTAGTCAGGTCTCTCCCTCTGCTCCAGCTTGAAACTGCTTCCTAGCGCGGGGACACACCAGCAGGTGTAACCAGGCGCTCTATAAATGTCGTATTATTATTATTATAATAAAGATATTTTATTTTTCTAAACTGGTGTGGTGTCCTTTTGTGGTGTTGTCACTGTGTTACTGTGAGTGTTGGTACAAATACTTTACACATTGCCTTTGGGATAAGCCTGTCTGCTCGTGCCAAGCTACCGAGGGGGTGAGCAGGGGTTATCTAAGTGTGTATCCCCCTTACCCTGACTAGAAGCAAGGGTCCCTATTTGGAAAAAGGTACCTACCTCTGCCAACTAGAGACCCCCATTTCTAACATTGGTGGTCAGCGGTGAGGATTTGAACCTGTATTTGTACTTGACCCACAGTGAGTGGTGTACATCACTAGTTTAGTGCAGACCACTACGCAACCACATACTGTGTTTTGTTTTTGGTTCTATTTTTGAGTAACCCTTAAAGTATCCACGCATCATGTCTCAGAAGGGTAAACCAGCAAGTGAGATGGCAGAATTGGAGTTTGATATTGAAATGTTGCATTCCTACAAAGTAGATCAGCTCAAACAATTTTGCAAAGATTTGGGATGTCCCATGAAGAGCAGCTCCAGGAAGGAGGAGGAGCTACAGAAGGCCTTAAGGGCCTGGTGGGAGGCCAAAGAAGCTGGGGAGACAGGTGATGCAGAGGTGGATGAGGATGCACAAGGGAATGGTTTCAGGTCACAGGATCTGCCTGTGTCAAGAGCAGCCTCCAGGGCCGGCAGTCACCATTCCGCTAGAAATTTTTCCCCAGAGGAGCTGGAGGAGAACCAAAGGGTTAGAGATCATGAGTTAGAAATCATGAGGCTCAAGATGAAGCAATTGGAAATGGAGAAAGAAAAGATGGCAGAGGAGAGCAAGAACGCTCGTGCCTTGGAGGAAAATAAATTGCTTTTGGTTCATGAGTTGAGCATGAGGGAACTGGACATTAAGGCCAAACAAGTGGAGTCCAGTTCAAATGGTGGCAGCGCACAGCCAGTGCAAGGGGGTAAAGTGTACGTACCCAAGGACTTAGTGCAGAATTACCAGAGGGGTGATGATATTTATGCATGGTTTACGGCGTATGAGATAGCCTTGAGAATGAATAAGGTTCCTGAGAAGAACTGGGGGCGGGTCTGTGGAAACACTTTGAGGCCGCTGGGAGGGACACCCTGTCACCTTTAGAGCAGGCGGGTATCCTGACCTATCCCAACATGAAGGAGGCTTTATGCCTCGGGTATGGGCTCACCCCAAAGCAGTACAGAGAGAAGTTCAGGAACTTCAAGAAGCTTGATTCAAGTACTTGGGTTGAATGTGTGAACATGTATACTCGTGCACTGGAAGGTTGGATAAAGGGCAGCAAGGTAACTGATTACCAGGGGTTGTTCAACTTGATTAGTTGGGAGCACTTGAGTTGTCTGTGTGTTCCAGAGCTGCGCCAGCATCTATTGGATAGTAAGCTAACTGATCCCAGGGAGCTTGCTAAGGAGGCGGACCGCTGGACTAGCACCAGGGTCCACAAGGGGATTGTGGGTAACCCAGCCAAGGGTGGGCAGGGTCCCCAGCAGAAGAGTGGGGGGGACGAGGGTAACCAAAAGGAGTTCTCTAAAGGGCCCCAAAACAGTTCCCAGGGTAAGGAGTCCCAGCCCCCCAAGCCTAAGGTGTCCTGGCCCCCTATGGGCAGGCACGACAACCGGGGTCCCCCCAAGTGTTATTCATGTGGTCAGGTGGGCCACATTGCAAGAGATCCCAAGTGCCCCAACGCACCCCCAGCACCCAGTGGTGCTCCGTCACCGGGATTAGTGAGTGTAGCCCTGGGGGAAGAATTGGTTCTAGTGAAGGGGGGGAGCAAGCGGTTATGACCCTTGTCTCATTAGGAAACAGAGAGATGGTCCAGGAATCCTATCTGCCTGAAAATACTAAGAAATACAGGCAGTGGGTGACCATCAATGGGAGGAGGGTGGAGGCTCTGAGAGACACAGGAGCCAGTGTAACATCTGTCAGGTGTCAATGGGTGTCTGAAGAGCAGGTTATTCCCAATGTACTTCACCCTGTAGTTGCGGCAGACAACTCTGAGCGCGTATGTAAGGTGGCGCTAGTTCCCTTTGAGTGGGGGGGGGGTCTCAGGTTCCTTGAAGGTCGTTGTTAGTCCGTCCATGCCTGTAGACTGTCTGCTTGGAAATGACCTGGAGAGTTCCCCATGGAAGGAGGTGGAATGCCAGGCTCATTTGGACATGTTGGGTCTGCCTGAGTGGGTCTGTGTGACCACTCGGTCAATGGCAGCCAGTAGGGGTAATCAAGAGGACCTGGAGCCTGAAACAGTGGCCCAGGTGCCTGCCAGGAAGAGGGAGGGCAGGGGGCGTGGGAAGCCAGCCCCAGAAGTTCCCACGGTCCAGGAGGAGGCAGAACCTGAGGGGGATGCGCTGGAACCTACAGGGGAACAAGTAGCCGAACTGGGAGACCTGCCTGAGCTGACCCATTGGCAGCAGGAAGGGGGTCCCTCCAGGGAGGAGTTCTGCAAGGCGCAGATGGAGTGCCCTACTCTTGTTGGTCTGCGGCAACAGGCTGCAGACCAGGCAGCAGGTGATTAGTCCGGATCACATCTGATTTACTGGGAAGATGGATTGCTATATAGTGAGCTTAAGGTCACTGAGCCTAGTGCAGCCCGTGTGCTGGTGGTACCCGGCGCTTCAGGACCTTCCTACTGGGTCTGGCTCATGACGTGCCTCTAGCAGGACATTTGGGGTGCCACAAGACCTTTCAGAGGCTTGTCACCCACTTTTACTGGCCCCAAATGAGAAGGCACGTTGGTACACATTGAAGAACTTGCCCAACTCGCCAGGCAAGTGGCAAGAGTGGAGGGAAGTGTAATGCTCCCCTCCAACCCTTTCCTGTGGTGAGCACCCCTTTTGAGCGGGTGGGCATTGACATTGTGGGGCCACTGGAACCCAAGACAGCCTTAGGCAACAAGTTTATCTTGGTCTTGGTGGACCATGCCACCCGGTACCCGGAAGCTGTCCCTCTCCGAACAATCACAGCCCCCGTGGTGGGCCGTGCATTGATGGGGATCTTTTCCCGTGTGGTGTTCCCCAGAGAGGTGGTCTCTGACCGCGAAACAAACTTCATTTCGAAATACATGACATCTTTGTGGGAGGAGTGTGATGTGACATACAAGTTCACCACTCCTTACCATCCTCAAGGGAATGGGTTGGTTGAGAGGTTCAACCGAAGCCTGAAAGGCATGATCAAGGGTCTTGCAGAACCCATGAGACGGAAGTGGGACGTCTTTTTGCCATGCCTGTTGTTTGCGTACAGGGAGGTACCGCAGAAGTCCTTAGGGTTCAGTCCCTTTGAACGGCTGTACGGGCACCCTGTGAGAGGACCTCTGAGTCTGGTAAAGGAGGGTTGGGAAAGAACTCCTGGTAAGACCACACAAGATGTGTTCAGCTATGTGCTGGCCTTCAGAAACCAGACTCAACGCTTCAGGAAACTCGCTCAGGCGAACCTGGAAGCTAGCCAGGAAGAAATGAAAAGATGGTACGACCAGAATGGCACTCTGGTAGAATTTCAACCTGGCCAGAAAGTGTGGGTGATGGCACCAGTGGAGCCTTGTGTGCTCCAGGACAAGTGGACTGGTCCATATGAGGTGGTGGAGCGCAAGAGTGAGGTGACCTATTTGGTTGACTTGCAGACTCCTAGGAACCCTTTGAGGGTCCTGCATATGAACCACCTCAAACCACACTTTGAGAGGTTTGAAGTAACTATGCTCCTAGCAACAGATGATGGAATGGAGAGGAAAGTGAGCCTCTTCCTGACCTCCTATCAGCAAAGGAACATGATGGGTCAGTGGATGGGGTGAACCTCTCTCCTACCCTGACCCCAGAACAGCAGAGGGACTGTCGCCAGGTGCTGGGGCAGTTCGCCTCCCTGTTCTCCCGGACACCAGGAGTCACCAATTGGTGCATCCATGATGTGGACACTGGGGACAGTCTACCTGTGAAACAGAAATTTTACAGGGTAGCTGACAAAGTCAGGGACAGCATCAAGGAAGAAGTTTTCAATATGTTGGCGTTAGGGGTGATAGAGCCCTCAAGCAGCCCCTGGGTTAGCCCAGTGGTCTTAGTGCCAAAAGCTGCTGCACCCGGTGCCACTTCGGTATTGCGTGGACTATCGTGGGCTCAATGCGGTCACCAAAACTGACGCGCACCCCATCTCCAGAGCTGATGAGCTCGTGGATCGGTTAGGAGCTGCCCGGTACCTCAGTACATTTGATTTAACGTCTAAGTACTGGCAGATTGCCTTAACCGATGGGGCCAAAGAAAGGTCGGCGTTTTCAACACCAGAGGGGCACTACCAGTTCCGGGTTATGCCCTTTGGGTTGAAGAACGCCCCTGCCACCTTCCAGAGACTGGTCAACTAGGTACTGTCCGGGCTGGAGGTATTCAGCGCCGCCTACCTGGATGACATTGCTGTGTTCAGCTCCTGTTGGGAGGAACATGTGCAGCACCTCTGCGTAGTGTTGAAGGCTCTGCAAAGGGCAGGCCTCACTATCAAGGCGTGTAAGTGCCAGATAGGGCAGGGATCTGTGGTGTACTTGGGACACCAGGTAGGTGTCCCAATCTGTGCCTACAAGCAAAGATTGACACCATTCTCGCTTGGGAGCCCCCCAAGACCCAGACAGAGGTGAGAGCCTTTTTAGGTCTCACCGGGTACTACAGACGGTTTGTCAAGGGGTATGGCACCATTGTTGCCCCCTTGACAGAGCTGACTTCAAGGAAGCAGCCCTGGAAGGTGATCTGGACTGATGACTGCCAGACCGCTTTTGATGCCCTGAAATCTGCCATGTGCACGGCGCCCTTGCTTAAGGCACCTGACTTCTTCAAAGAATTTGTTGTGCAGACAGATGCTTCAGAGCATGGTGTGGGAGCAGTACTCTCACAATTGAATGACAAGGGCTTGGACCAACCTGTAGCTTTCATCAGTAGGAGGCTACTTCCCAGGGAATAGAGGTGGAGTGCAATTGAAAAAGAAGCTTTTACTGTGGTCTGGGCGCTGAAGAAGCTAAGGCCCTACTTGTTTGGGACTCACGTCGGGGTTCAGACAGACCAAAGGCCCCTCAGATGGTTGATGCAGATGAGGGGTGAGAATCCAAAACTGCTGAGATGGTCCATCTCCCTACAGGGAATGGACTTTACGGTGGAACACCGCCCTGGTACAGAACACGACAATGCTGATGGTCTGTCCAGATTCTTCCGCCTTAGTGACGAGAACTCCCAAGAGGGTGGGTAGTTCTCCCCACTTGTCAGCTGGAGGGGACACGTGTTAGACCTGGCATCTTTGGCGTGGTTTTCCCTGACTTTTTGCCTCTACCTCCGGTGTTTTTGATGCTATGCTGGATTTTGTTTTTGCTGGCTTAGATGCTTTGGGTACTTTGCCACTGCTGATCAGTGTCAAAGTGCAAGTGCTCCCTGTGTAAATGGATATTGTGATTGGTTCTCCCTGATTGGCATATTTGTTTTACCAGTAGGTCCCTAGTAAAGTGCACTAAGTGTGCCAGGGCGGGTAAATCAAATGCTACTAGTGGGCTTGCAGCACTGATTGTGCCACCCACATGAGTAGCCCTGAAAAGATGTCTCAGGCCTGCCACCACAGTGCCTGCACACAGTTTGTTAACTGCCATGTCGACCTGGCCAGTGCACCCACTTCAAAAATCACAAAAAGAGACCAGGGAATGAGCCTTCTCTGACTCCCCTTCCAATGTCTTTAACTCACAAAAAGAGAGAAGGACTAATAAAACCTAGGCTAGGAATGTTAACCCAATTTGAATTACAAGGTTCCTGTCCCCTTCATTATATAGGAATAACTAATAAGCAAGAAACAGGGGAAGAAGGTAAATCGAAAGATTTCTTAATACTGCCCTCACCCACTATGCAGTGGCATGCTTCATCATAGGGCCGCTGCAAACGTCCAGGCGCAGACCAACGCACTGGACGGAGTGCTGTTTTATTTAGTGGTGAGGGAGAAAAGAACAGAAAGAAAAGGAAATTAGTGACAGGGAAGAATATTCCCTAAAGAAGGGATCTTCAGTGCAGAAAAGTAATAGAATAAAACTGTCTAAGGAGATACTTTTGTGATACCTTTATTCTTGGTTCCCCTTGACAGGATTAAAAATAATGCAATCTGGGGATATGCAGGAGGGGTAACTGCCCCTAAATCCCCACTGCAAGTACCAACATGACTACTCGCCGTGTGAAGATCCGTATATTGGAACATATGAGTAACATACGGTGTGGTAGAACCAACACGAAACTCACAACCCACTATAAAGATATGGGGCACACAGAAAAAAATCTTGCCTGGACAGTGATTGACAGACCATACATCCCACCGACTATCACTGACACCACGAATTTTCTCTTTGTAAGAGAGCAGAGATGGGTTAATAGACTTAATAGTAGCATTCAAGGTTTAAACGATTCTATCCCTTGGTACCAACTACATGGGATAATGAATGATTGACAGCAGAGAAAGAGAGGTCTGAATCATCTAACTGATTCGGATGCAATGAGAAATTAGATACATATATATCTGGAAGGAAAGGGAACCTAGGGATAGATAATAATGTATTATCTATAGTATACATACAACAGTAAGCAGGCTGATATTCTATCAAAAACTGACTCCTCGAGGTCTAAAGAATGAGAATTGACCCTTGTATATAGAAAGATCAGAGCCTTAATAAAGAGAGTTCAAAATATGACTGCCATCACCTTACATATTCAGAATTCAGTAACAAAGTATAACGAGAATGATAATTCCAATATGGCTGCTGTGGTTGGTAGAGAATTACCTATAGTACACACTTAACTAGAACAGGCTAACATACAATTGAAAATACTGGTTCCTCGAGAACTCAAGATTAGAGTCATGAGACCCTGTTTCTGAGAACTGACCCCTGTATATATATATAGAGAGAGAGCAAGGCTCTTGATATTATTACTATGTCTTTCAGAATCCAATAATAAAGGATTACGATCGCGGGAACTCCAATATGGCCGTCATAGTTGACAGATACTCTGTACACGTTTTACCAGTCTAGCTGTTTCCGGGAGCAATGACCGGATCCGATTAGGGTAACGTGACATAGGGGAAACAGTGTAAAAGGCAGCTTGGGCTGATTTGCGGCATCGTCGGAGGACCCAAGTGGGGAAAAGAGGACGAACGCCGGTCTTTGATGAAGTAAGCTGGGAAAAAGAGAGGGGGGTGCCAGGTTGTATCACTCAACAGCTGGTTTGGACACCGAGGAGAGGAAAGGAATCACCTCTCAATGCCATTAATATCACAATACCCGCGAAATAGCAGGGGGTTCCGGAGCGGGACCGCCGAATTTAAAATTTACCAGAAAGTGAACGTATGCATTAAGGAGGACACAACGAGTTAGAGAATGGGCTTCACGCACGTTTTTGATTAAGGGCAACACTAGTGAACAATAGAGTTCGGAATCTAGAAGGGTTGCCAAAAAAAAAATGTATATCGAGTTAGAAATATGAGTTTACCTTGTGTTTCTTCATGTAGAGTGTGACAACAAGACAGCGTTCCCACGACGGTCCCGGGTTCAGAGAATTACTTGTAAACTCGGGTAAGATGTGTTACGTAATCCACTCTATTACTGGGGTTTCTCTTCACCTTTTTACTTTACAAAATGGGTTTAAGAGGGTTAAGAGACCCTTTTAAAGGGCTTTGGAACCGGAGTGTCTACAGAATTTTAAAGGTGTCTGAGTACTTGCAATAGCATGATTATGCTTTCAATTTTTATGGTTGAGAAACAGAGCACAATATAGAGGTGTACTAGAGATGGGAAATGGAAATAGTATGATGATGGTTTTTTGAAGGGGAGCGAACAGGACTTTGTATGTTTTGTCTCCCTTACAGAAAATGAATACCCTACTGGAAAAGTAGAAGGCGCATCATATACAAATTTTAAATACAAAAAATCCTTTTGGTCGCAAAGACCAAATTGTGGGTCAAGACCATATAATCTAAGGGATCTACACCCTGAAGAAGGCCTCGATGACCCATGGGGGCTAGAATGGAAGGCCGAAACCTGTTGGCACTTGCAGTGGGGATTTAGGGGCAGTTACCCCTCCTGCATATCCCCAGATTGCATTATTTTTAATTCTGTCAAGGGGAGCCAAGAATAAAGGTATCACAAAGGTATCTCCTTAGACAGTTTTATTCTATTACTATTCTGCACTGAAGATCCCTCTTTAGGGAATATTCTTCCCTGTCACTAATTTCCTTTTCTTTCTGTTCTTTTCTCCCTCACTAAAAAAACAGCGCTCCGTCCAGTGCGTTGGTCTGCGCCTGGTCGTTTGCAGCGGCCCTATGATGAAGCATGCCACTGCATAGTGGGTGAGGGCAGTATTAAGAAATCTTTCAATTTTCCTTCTTCCCCTGTTTCTTGCTTATTAATTATTCCTATATAATGAAGGGGACAGGAACCTTGTAATTCAAATTGGGTTAACATTCCTGGCCTAGGTTTTATTAGTCCTTCTCTCTTTTTGTGAGTTAAAGACATTGGAAGGGGAGTCAGAAAAGGCTCATTCCCTGGTGTCTTTTTTGTGATTTTTGATGTATGTACGGCCGCTGAGCCGAAGGGACAATATAGGGAATTGCCCTATTACCTCCTAACTGGAAAAGTGAATAAGAGATTTTGAACTAGATAATGGAGGAGCAGGGTCTCGCCTATGGGAACGAGGCAGCAGCCAGGATTTTAGCAGGACCTTCCCTGTTGGGGGAGGCCACGCTCACACAGGCACTGACACAGGTGGAAGGTTGGGACACTTTGACCGAGCTAAAAAGGACACAAGTTAAAACCATTTTACATGGGGCCATCTTGACAGAGTATTTAAGAGCTAACTCGGCCCTCGAGGACTATTGGTAATCAATGAACCACTAATCTTCCTGGAGGATGCTTCCTTCAGGAAGGACTGGTCATTGATTGCCCGGAGATGTTCCAGAGATTGGCTCATTCTGATAATTGATACGGCCAAAAGAATATCAGATGACCTTCTAATACAAATACAAACGAGTGAAAATAACTTGAAGACACAAATTCAAATCTCGATTTTCAAAAAGAAATTGAAGGAGACCAACAAAGTGGTCAATGAGTACAAAGAATATCTAGTGAACTCAAAAGTGAATAAGCTTCAAAAAGATCTGAAGAAATGTTCTAAAGAGAAGGTTTATCCGTATGTGAGTGATGAATATGCCAAGCGCAAAGAAAATCAAAACACACAGAAAAATGCCCCCAATAGACAGAACACAGAAACATCAAGCTCAGGGAGTGAGAGCAGTGATTATGACTATAGACCCAGGTACAAAGGCAGGACGTATGAGGGGATATACACGCCCATACCAACAAGGTCATCAAGGGGGTTTTGGGTGGCCACCTATGTACCCCCCTATGGAACCCCTACACTACTATCCCAACCAATATCCTCCTTTTTTAGGGAGAGGCAGGGGGAGAGGAAAGCAGAAAGGTCAGAAGGTCCAGTGGGAGGATATCAACCAGCGGGTGACACCCAGCATGTCACGAGATGGAGACCCAGGCAGCAGCAGGGATTAAATCTCATTATGAACTTGAGCAATGCTGAACTTACCATGGCACAAGAAAACGTATTAACAAAAGGCTTAGGTTTTGTTCCCACGAACCTGGTAGATACCTTGAAACTGAAATGTGAATTGGCTGGTTTCTTCCGGAACGTACGCCTTAGGGAGTTTTTTGAAGGAAAAGAAGGAACGACGAATGAGGACGGAGATACACAGTTTAGGAACAAGTCAACCTTTGTTCCAACACTTGGGCAATTACCCCCAGAAGTGAGTGTTTTTGAACAAGCTGTCTTGAGAGATAGAACAGCTGGAAACGACGAACAGAAACACTTTTTTTTTAATCTCACCATTTCACAAAGAAAAGCCCTGGAAGAACTGAGAGAGGATCCGACAATAGTAAAAAAATCTGCAGATAAAGGCGGGGCTATTGTCATTCAAGGAAAAGAAGCATATAACAATGAATGTTTATGCCTCTTGAGTGATAGAAGAAACTACACTATCCTGGAGAAAGATCTGACGGATGACCTAATGAGGGAAATTAGTACCCATGTAGAAGAGGCTGTCCCGCATGGCTGGATTAGCCAGAAGGAGGCAATGTTTCTATGCAATCAACATCCTATGGTACCGTATTTTTATACCCTACCGAAAGTACATAAACTAACTCGTCCCCCTCCAGGTCGCCCTATAGTTTCAGGGATGAATTCAGTACTCGAACCTCTATCCAAATTTTGTGATTTCTATCTCCGCCCCATAGTGCAGAAGATGCCGGCGTACTTGAAGGATACACGGGAGGTACTTAATCTCATCAAGAAGCTGGAACTTGATCCTAGCAAGGAATTGCTGATTGGACTCGATATCGAGTCATTGTATACCAATATTCCTCAGAGAGAGACCCTGAGGGTGATTGAGAATATACTGTTCACAGAGGAGTGGGACTACCGAACACCTAGAGCCTTTATTCTGTGCCTGCTGGAATTAGCCCTCACAAAAACAAAATTCAATATGAGGATATATTCTATTTACAAGTCCATGGAACATCCATGGGGAGTTCTTTTGCCCCGAGTTTGGCTTGTCTTTATGTCTCACACTTTGAAGGAGAGAATATCTTCTCATGAAACAACCCTTTTTTTGATCATATAAGGGTATGGAGAAGATATATAGATGATGTGATGAAAATCTGGAGAGGAAACAAGTCCACAGCAGAGGAATTTTTGACATGGTTAAATGAGAGAAACCCTTTTTTGTTCTTTACAGGAACAATGACAACTGATTCTCTGGCATTCCTGCATTTGAACATCAAGGCTGAGAATGGTGGTCTAGTGAGTAGTGTGTTCCATAAACCAACAGACAGGAACAACCTAATTTCATTCAAGAGTTTCCACCCGCGCTCCTTAAGGGAGAAACTCCCTTATGGACAGTTCCTGCGTCTCCGCAGGAACTGTTCAGAATTGATGGAGTATAACAGAGAAACTGAACTATTGAGCATGAAGCTCCGTGATCGAGACTACCCTGAACGAGTGATCAAGAGAGCTCAAAAACGTGCTAAAAACAACAAAAGAGAGGCTCTACTTGAGACACATCAAAGAGAATAGGAGGATAGAAGTATATGCGTTACTACATATAACACAACATCTAATCAAATGAAGAAGATCATACAAAAGAACTGGCGCATATTAAATTCCAATGGACTCAATAAGCCATCTCCTTTATTCTCTTTTAAGAAAAGTGGGAGCATCAAAGATATGGTGGTCCATACTAGACCTAGGACCCCTAGACCTGTGGAGATAAGGAGAGAGAACCCCTGGAACTTACCCCCTATGATGGGCCACTATGCGTGTGGCTATTGGAAAGCTTGCCCACTTACACTGAATGGGGAAAGTGTAGATATTGGCCTACAAGAACCATGGGAACTGAGAAAACACACAACGTGTAATCCTGAAAATGTGATATATCTGTTGAAATGCCCTTGCGACCTACCATATGTGGGCATGACTACCCGCCGTGTGAAGATCCGTATATTGGAACATATGAGTAACATACGGTGTGGTAGAATCAACACGAAACTCACAACCCACTATAAAGATATGGGGCACACAGAAAAAAATCTTGCCTGGACAGTGATTGACAGACCATACATCCCACCGACTATCACTGACACCACAAATTTTCTCTTTGTAAGAGAGCAGAGATGGGTTAATAGACTGAATAGTAGCAGCCAAGGTTTAAACGATTCTATCCCTTGGTACCAACTATATGGGATAATGAATGATTGACAGCAGAGAAAGAGAGGTCTGAATCATCTAACTGATTCGGACACAATGAGAAATTAGATACATATATCTGGAAGTAAAGGGAACCTAGGGAGGATAATAATTTATTATCTATAGTATACATACAACACTAAGCAGGCTGATATTCTATCAAAAACCGACTCCTCGAGGTCTAAAGAATGAGAATTGACCCTCGCATATAGAAAGATCAGAGCCTTAATAAAGAGAGTTCAAAAATATGACTGCCATCACCTTACATATTCAAAATTCAGTAACAAAGTATAACGAGAATGATAATTCCAATATGGCTGCTGTGGTTGGTAGAGAATTACCTATAGTACACACTTAACTAGAACAGGCTAACATACAATTGAAAATACTGGCTCCTCGAGAACCCAAGATTAGAGTCATGAGACTCTGTTTCTGAGAACTGACCCCTGTTTATATATATATATATATATAGAGAGAGCAAGGCTCTTGCTAATATTACTATCTCATTCAGAATCCAATAATAAAGGATTACGATCGCGGGAACTCCAATATGGCCGCCATAGTTGACAGATACTCTGTACACGTTTTACCAGTCTAGCTGTTTCCGGGAGCAATGACCGGATCCGGTTAGGGTAACGTGACATAGGGGAAACAGTGTAAAAGGCAGCGCGGGCTGATTTGCGGCATCGTCGGAGGACCCAAGTGGGGAAAGAGGACGAACGCCGGTCTTTGATGAAGTAAGCTGGGAAAGAGAGAGGGGGGTGCCGGGTTGCATCACTCAAAAGCGGGTTTGGACACCGAGGAGAGGAAAGGAATCACCTCTCAATGCCATTAACATCACAATACCCGCAAAATAGCAGGGGGTTCCGGAGCGGGACCACCGAATTAAAAATTTACCAGATAGTGAACGTATGCATTAAGGGGGACACAACGAGTTAGAGAATGGGCTACACACACATTTTTGATTAAGGGCAACACTATTGAACAATAGAGTTAGGATTCTAGAAGGGTTGCCAAAGAAAAATGTATATCGAGTTGGAAATATGAGTTTACCTTGTGTTTCTTCATGTAGAGTGTGACAACAAGATAGCGTTCCCACGACGGTCCCGGGTTCAGAGAATTACTTGTAAACTCGGGTAAGATGTGTTACGTAATCCACTCTATTACTGGGGTTTCTCTTCGCCTTTTTACTTTACAAAATGGGTTTAAGAGGGTTAAGAGACCCTTTTTAAAGGGCTTTGGAACCGGAGTGTCTACAGAATTTCACAGGTGTCTGAGTACTTGCAATAGCATGATTATGCTTTCAATTTTTATGGTTGAGAAACGGAGCACAAAATAGAGGTCTACTAGAGATGGGAAATGGAAATAGTATGATGATGGTTTTTTGAAGGTGAGCGAACAGGACTTTGTATGTTTTGTCTCCCTTACAGAAAATGAATACCCTACTGGAAAAGTAGAAGGCGCATCATATACAAATTTTAAATACAAAAAAATCCTTTTCGTCGCAAAGACCAAATTGTGGGTCAAGACCATATAATCTAAGGGATCTACACCCTGAAGAAGGCCTCGATGACCCATGGGTGTAGAATGGAAGGCCGAAACATGTTGGTACTTGCAGTGGGGATTTAGGGGCAGTTACCCCTCCTGCATATCCCCAGATCGCTTTATTTGTAATCCTGTCAAGGGGAACCAAGAATAAAAGTATCACAAAGGTATCTCCTTAGACAGTTTTATTCTATTACTTTTCTGCACTGAAGATCCCTTCTTCAGGGAATATTCTTCCCTGTCACTAATTTCCTTTTCTTTCTGTTCTTTTCTCCCTCACCACTAAAAAAAACAGCGCTCCGTCCAGTGTGTTGGTCTGCGCCTGGACATTTGCAGAGGCCCTATGATGAAGTATGCCACTGCATAGTGGGTGAGGGCAGTATTAAGAAATCTTTCGATTTTCCTTCTTCCCCTGTTACAGTGCACCCACTTGCCAGGCCTTACCCTTCCCTTTTCTTACACATAGGACACCCCTATGGTAGGCCCAAGGTACCCCCCTGGGCAGGGTGCAGTGTATGTGAAAGGTAGGACATGTACTGGTGTGTGTAACATGTTCTGATAGTGAAATACTGCCAATTTCGTTTTTCAATATTGAAAGGCTATCTTGCCCATAGGACAGAATGGGGAATACTTTGTAACATTTTACAAGCATATCTTCCCATAGGGATAAGATGGAAAAATGGAGTTTGGTACCCCTGAACTCAGAATTAAATAACACATCTTTTAGTAAAGATGGAATTTAAATTGTGTGTTTGAAAATACCACTTTTAGAAAGTGGCTATTTTCTTGTTCAACCTTCCTGTGTGCCTCTGCCTGTTTGTGGATTGACTGTCTGGCATTGGAGTGACAGGGGCTGGGGAGTTGCAGTGGCTCCAGAAGTCTGGATGAGTCAGCACTAGGCTGAATAGGCCTGATCTGCATTTGGAGTGGTGGGAGGAGTAGCACCTGTACCTGAATAGGGCTGTGCCTGCCTTCCACAATGCTGGCTCCACCCCTCTGTGGTGTGTCTGGGACCAAGGCCCACACTAACAAAGGAAGTTGTACTGCACTGGCAGAGTGCCCCAAGAACTGGTTTGAACTGGGCTCAGAGCCCCTTGCACAAAGAGAACAAAGACATTTTGGGGTATAAGTATCAGACCCAAAACCCCAGACTTTTAGATCACTCCTGGAAGTCAAGAGGAACCTTTGCCAAGGAGAAGAGCTGGAGAGACTGAGGAGCAGTACTGCCCTTGCTGTGTGTCTGGGGTTGGCCTGCAGTTGCCGTTTCTGCCAAGGAAAGGAGAAGGACTTTGCTGTGTGCTGTGTCCCCGGCTTGAAGGAGATCTCCAAAGGCCTGAAGTGAGCTGGCCTCCTGTTCGGAAGTGTCAGGGACACAAAGACTTCACCCCCAGCTCCCCTGAACTCTGCTGTTGTGAGTTCTGACCTGCCTTGAGGTGCCTGTGCCAGTTTTGGGCCTCTGGAGGTTGTTGCTGCTGTTCGGGAGCTGGAAGAGAGAAGAAACTCAAAGAACTACAGAAATCGACGCATCGCTCTTCTTGTGGCTGTTTTTCCGACGCATCTTCGCGGCGCGAGAAGAATTTCCACGCATAGCCGCGCTGCTGCGAAAACCGCTGCAGCGCCTGTCGTCGCTACAAGAACCGACGCATTGAGGGATAGCAGCTGAAGAGGACCGACGCAGCGGCGCGCAACGCCGCCGTATCAATAGCTGACGCATCCCGAAGATCCACGCATCGTACCTGTGCGGCACGCTTCCCCGACGCATTGCCTGCAGACCGGAACCGGCACGAAGAATCGACGCATCACTCCCCATACAGACCGGACTCAACGCAACTCGTCCTCTGCGTGTCGCAGAACTGTTGCATCGCCTCCTCAGGGTCTCAGGAGTGTCGCATCCCTTTGTTTTCCGACGCTGCGGCTGTTTGGCTTGGTGAAGTTTGACGCAACTACAGGTACTTTGGTGAAAAGTCACGCATCCATAGTTTTCTATGGTACAAGTTCTTGAAACCTTTTGAAAGTCATATTTTTAACTGTGTATGTTGGATTTTTGTCGTTTTGGTCTTGTTTAGTTTAGATAAAGATACTTTATTTTTCTTAACTGGTGTGGTGTCCTTTAGTGGTGTTTTCACTGTGTTACTGTGAATGTTGGTACAAATACTTTACACATTGCCTTTGGGATAAATAAGCCTGTCTGCTCGTGCCAAGCTACCGAGGGGGTGAGCAGGGGTTATCTAAGTGTGTATCCCCCTTACCCTGACTAGAAGCAAGGGTCCCTATTTGGACAAAGGTACCTACCTCTGCCAACTAGAGACCCCCATTTCTAACACTCACGATTGGTGAAGAGACACTGAAACACAGAGAACTGCTTTACTCGTGAGACCTTTCAAAATTAGAAGACGTGGTGTAGATAATGTACATCGGTAACCTCAAGCTGCCAAACATGCAAAGGTCTACAGGCATAGAATCCAAAACACAGGATGAGCCATTAGCTTCACGTGATTGCTATACTGGTACACACCTATTAAAGCACACGTCAGAGCAGCAACTCATACTGCAAGCATCATTATTCAGAGAAAGGGGAAGCAAACAATACTTTGTCAGATGGGTTTTGAATAAAAAAGGACGTTTCTGAAATGTAACTTATATTCCCTCGTAGAGTGACGAATGAAATGTAACCTATATTCCCTCACAGAATGATGAATAAAATTGAACTTATATTCCCTCACAGAGTGGTGAATGAAATGTAACTTAAATTCCTTCACAGAGTAATGAATGGAATGTAACTTATATTCCCTCACCAAGTGGTGAATGAAATGTAACTTATATTACCGAACAGAGAAATGAATGGAATGTAACTTATATTCCCTCACAGCGTGATGAATGCTAATTTCCTAGAGACAATCTGCCATGGAGTGCCACCCTGTCCTCACTGTCCTGCCCCTCTGCCCCACCCTGGGTTGATAATGATTCAGACAGAGATTGTTGTCCCACTCCTGCCCTGAAACTCAGTGGGTGGGAGAAACAGATGCACAGCTTCCATACCTCAGCGATACACTGCAAAGTCATGGCTGTGTCCCTTTGTGATCTGGATATTTAGGTGTTAGACTTGGCATCTTTTGGCGTGTTTTCCCTGAGTTTTTGCCTTCTGACCTCCCAGTTCTGACTCTGTTTTTGCTGGCTTAGTGTCTCTGCGCACTTTTCTCACTGCTGATCAGTGGTAAAGTGTAAGTGCTCCTGTGGTAAAATGTGTCATGGATTGGTGTTTCCATGATTGGCCTATTTGATTTATGTGTCAGTCCCTAGTAAAGTGCACTGAGTGTGCCAGGGCCTGTAAATCAAATGCTGTTGGTGGGCTGCAGCACTGGATTGTGCCACCCACACAAACAGCCCGAAAATATAACTCTGGCCTGCCATTGCAGAGCCTGTGTGCAGTCTGGTACTGCTATGTCGACTTGGCAAGTGCACCCACTTGCCAGGCCCTAACCTTCCCTTTTCTTACGTCAGTCACCCCTAAGGTAGGCCCAAGGTACCCCGGTGGGCAGGGTGCAGTGTATGTGAAAGGTAGGACATGCCCTGGTGTGTGTGGCATGCCCTGATAGTGAATTACTGCCAATTTAGTTTTTCACTATTGCAAGGCTACCTGTTCCCATAGGACAAGAATGGGGAGTTTGTTTATAACATCTTATAAACATAACTGGCCCTGGGAACTAGGTAGAAAAATAAAGTTTAGTATGCCTGAACTCAGAATCTAAAGATGCATCTTTTAGTGAAGGTGATTTTTACATTCTGTGTTTGAAAATACCACTTTTAGAAAGTAGGTATTTTCTTGCTCAGCCATCCAGCAGGCCTCTGCTGGGTTTGTGGATTGACTGTCTGGGTTTTGGATGACAGGGACTGGGGAGCAGCAGTGGCTCCAAATAGTCTAGGTGGGTCAGGAAAGGGCTGAATAGACCTGGGCTGCATTTAGAGTAGGGGGAGGAGATTTCCTTTCACCTGAATGGGCCTGGTCTGCCTCTGACAATGCCGTCTCCACCTCCTGCCAGGAAGCCACACCAGAGAGGGCAGAACTGGTTCTGGCTGGGCACAGACACTCTCTGCCTGAGAGGACAAAGGATTTTGGGCTATAAAAAGGGGAGCCCAAACCCCTGAACTTTAGAACTCTTTTGGACCAAGAAGACTGCCAAGAAGAAGAGCTGGAGAAGCTGTGAGGAGGAACTACCACTTTGCTGTGTGCTTTGCTGTGTTGGCCTGCAGTGGCTGCTTCGGTCTTGGGCAGTGAAAGGACTGGACTGAACTTTCTGCAATCTATTTTTGTGAGTTTCCCCAAGGGCTTGACGTAGAGATTGCCCCCTGTTCAAGAAGTCTCAGGAACAGCAAAGACTTCAAGTTCTTCTGCCCACAGTACTGGGAACTGTGTGTTTTGTGCTGCAACAGAAGAAAAAGCAACCCGACGCCGTCTACGACGCCGCTGCTGACACTGTGTCCTGAAGGCACCGCAGAGGGCACCGCCGCAACGCCGCACCGTGACCCTGGTCTCACCGATGACGCCTGCTGATGCCGCCACCGAGCTGCTGCGACCTGTGGGCACCGCACTCCGCACCGCTTCGCTTCACAACGCCGCCTTGGTATCCCCGACGACGCCGCTCCACGCCGAAATTGATGCCGCTGCTTGCACTATGGTTCGAGGGCATGCTCGTAAGGTTACACGACGCACCGCCCTCATCCCGCACCGCAACCTTGGCCTACCGACGCCGGCGCCATCGAATCCAGTTCTTCAGCCGATGACAGCGCTTCAGCAACAACAACGCCGCTGCTTGCACCGTGACCTGCCAGCACCGCGACGAGTACCGCATCCCTTTGCACCGCGACCCTGGTCTCACCGACGACGCCATCTGACGCCGCCACCGAGCACCTGCTTGCACCGTGACCTGACGGCACCGCACACCGCACCGCTGCACTTCGCACCGCAGCACCCGACGCCTGGCGACGCCAGTGCTTCTGACTTCAACCGCGAGGAGTTCGATCTGCAACGCGTGTGACTTCAAGGGCCTGACGACTCCTGCACCGACCTCCGGAACCGACGCCTGTGGACGCCGTGCTTTTGGAGCTCAACGAGAGGTCGCCAACGCCCTGCATTTCTAAAGGTACTGTTTTGCGGGTTTTCCCGACACCGTAGCTGGCCCGCGACGCCGCGGTCAGCCAAAACTGTTTGGATTTGTTTGTTCACGACGCCGTGATAGCCACAGAGGGAGCTATCGACTTCAAGGAACTGTTTTTCAAGGGTATTTTGATAACTGAAGATTTCTAAGTACTGTATTG
Organism: Calotriton arnoldi; assembly: GCA_963921515.1. Taxonomy (NCBI): domain Eukaryota; kingdom Metazoa; phylum Chordata; class Amphibia; order Caudata; family Salamandridae; genus Calotriton; species Calotriton arnoldi. Next base: position 264,985 of record CAWUFW010004208.1, read on the forward strand.
TGGATTTTCATCGTTTTTGGTCTTGTCTTAAGTATATAAAAATATTGGATATTTTTCTAAACTGGTGTGGTGTCCTTTTGTAGTGCTTAAACTGTATTACTGTTAGTTATGTGCAAATGCTTTACACACTGCCTCTAAGATAAGCCTGACTGCTCGTGCCAAGCTACCAAGGGGGTGAGGAGGGGTTATTTTAGGAGTGTAACTCCCTTATCCTGACTAGGAAGAAGGGTCCCTACTTGGACAATGGTGCAAGCCCTTGCCAACTAGAGACCCCCATTTCTAACATTGGTTGTCAGCGGTGAGGATAGGACTTGCATTTGCACTTGACTTACAGTCATTGGTGTGCACTACTACCATATCGCAGACCATTAAGTACCACATACTGTTTTTGTGGTCTATTTTTGCCTTTCCATTGGTTTTGAACTTGAACTTTCCAGTACAACATGCCTGAATCAATTGCATCATCTGCTGCATCCTTGGAAGTGGCCTTTGAGGAGGAGAGGTTAGAAACCTACAATGTTAAGGAATTGAAGGCGATCTGCAAAAACCTCAAAGTCCAAAGCAGGAGCCTCACCAGAAAAGAGGAGCTACAAAAGGCGCTGAGGGCCTGGGTAGCAGCCAGACATGCTAGTGAGCTGTCTGGGGATCTTGGCATGGAGACAGAGGAGCCTATTCCAAGGGTGGATGTGCTTTTGGGAGGGGGGGGGCACCCTCTAAATCAGGCCGCAGTGGCTTGTCCCCAGAGGAGCTGGAGGACAGGCTGGAAGCAAGGAGAGTTGCTATGGAACTAGAGAAGCTTAAGTTAGCCATGGAGGAGAAAAGGATGATGCTAGACCATGAGATCAGGATAAAGGAGCTGGATCAGAGGAGTAGAACCAGCTCAGATGGTGGCAGCAATTCGTCAGGGCAGTCAGACAGAATTGTGCACATCCTCAAGAATGTAGGCAAGGAGTACAAGAAGGGTGATGACATACAAAGGTGGTTCCAGGGGTATGAGGCATCTATTCATATAAATGGGGTCCCTGAGAAGAATTGGGGGGTAGGGTTGTGGCCTCTCTTCCCGGAAGAAGCTAGGGATACTCTGATAGCTTTGGGTAAGGGGCAGAACTTCACCTATGCTGATATGAAGGACGCTCTCCTCACCAGGTATGGACTCACTCCTGAAAAGTACAGGGATCAGTTTAGGTCCAGTATGTAGTCTGATGCCAACACTTGGTTGGAATGTGTTGATTCGTTCTGCAGGTCTCTGGATGGCTGGGTGAAGGGCAGTAATGTAACAGATTTTCAGGGGCTCTACAATTTGATTGTATGGGAGCACTTGTCTAGTCTATGTTTTGCAGAGCTGCGCCAGCACTTGGTTGATAGTAAGCTAACTGACCCCAGGAAGCTTGCTATGGAGGCGGACTGCTGGGTGAGTACCAGGGTCCACAAGAAAGCGTTTGGGGGAGACTCAGCCAAAGGTGGGCAGGGTCCCCAGCAGAAAAGTGGGGGGGACAAGGGTAAAGCACAGGAGTTCTCTAAAAGGCCCCAAACTAACACCCAGGGTAAAGGTTCCCATCTCCCCGGAGATAAGAAGCAAGGGGTCTCTTCAGGAAACTATCCACAACTAGGAGCCAAGGGGGTATAAAAGAACAGGTCGCCCCCCACTCACCGAATTCAATACAATCAAAGACCTGCTCTATTAATTGTCTGGACTCCTATAGACGTCCACCATATATTTTCTCACACACACAATTTTATGTGGCGCAGCAATGGATCAGTATCTCCCATCTGCCATTAAGTGACTCACATCACTACTTATATGCTCCATATTCTGTACTGTCTCTACTAGTGTAACCCCCTCCCAATGTCACCGGGGGAAAAAAAGTGAAAAGTGAGACCAAAGAAGGCAGTGCCTCACGGGAGTAACACCATGGGAGTTTACAGACTGGTACTCGCCTGTATCCTCAGGTTCTCATCATTAGCAACTGCCAACTTTTAAAATAAAATAAAGAGTGAGGAAAAAAGAAAAATGTGGGAACTATGTATGTTCCGTGCACACTACGTGAACCCTATATAGGAAACCGGGGTCTGGCATGAAACACCCAGTCTACCTAATCTAAAACCGAGCTCGACTACCACTAGCTAAACTACTTTATTCCTTTGCTGTGTGTCTGCTCTGTGAACAGAGGAAAGTGATGCAGTGAGGACGCTGACCCTGCCCTGATGAAGTTGCCGCAAATGTTTATGGGCAATGAAACATGTTGGTTTTAACAGAGCAGACACACAGCAAAGGAATAAAGTAGTTTAGCTAGTGGTAGTCGAGCTCGGTTTTAGATTAGGTAGACTGGGTGTTTCATGCCAGACCCCGGTTTCCTATATAGAGTTCACGTAGTGTGCGCGGAACATACATAGTTCCCACATTTTTCTTTTTCCTCACTCTTTATTTTATTTTAAAAGTTGGCAGTTGCTAATGATGAGAACCTGAGGATACAGGCGAGTACCAGTCTGTAAACTCCCTTGGTGTTACTCCCGTGAGGCACTGCCTTCTTTGGTCTCACTTTCACTTTTCCCCGGTGACATTGGAAGGGGTTACACTAGTAGAGACAGTACAGAATATGGAGCGTATAAGTAGTGATTTGAGTCACTTAATGGCAGATGGGAGATACTGATCCATTGCTGCGCCACATAAAATTGTGTGTGTGAGAAAATATATGGTGGACGTCTATAGGAGTCCAGACAATTAATAGAGCAGGTCTTTGATTGTATTGAATTCGGTCTCTTCAGGAAAGCCTGCTGAGACCGGCCTCCGCAAGTGTTTTACATGTGACCAGGTGGGTCACTTGAAGGGGGACCCCAAGTGTCCCAAAAGGGCACAGCCACCCACTGGTGGGCAGACCAAGGTATTGGCTAGTGTAGCGCTTGGGGAGGAGGGGTGCCCACAGGAAGGTGGGGATCCTGCAGAAATGAGCCTTGTCTCACTAGGGGACAATGAGATGGTCCCAGGAAACCAGGTGCCCCCTAATACAAAGAAATACAGCACCTGGGTGACCATCAATGGGAAAAGGGTAGAGGCTCTCAGAGATACTGGAGCCAGTGTGACCTCAGTCCGGTGTCACCTGGTCTCTGAGGAGCAGGTAGTCCCAGGGGCATTCCACCAAGTAGTTGCTGTGGACAACTCGGAGCGCCAGTACATGGCGGCGCAGGTTCCCTTTGAATGGGGGGGGTCTCAGGTCCCTTGAGGGTGGTTGTGAGTCCTACCATGCCTGTAGATTGTCTGCTAGGTAACGACCTAGAGCAGTCCTTGTGGAAGGATGTTGAGTTCAGGTCTCACTTGGAGATGCTTGGGTTGCCAGAGTGGGCAAGCGTGTCCACTCGGTCAATGGCGGCCAGAAAGGGTGATCAGAAGGACTTGGAGCCTGAAACAGTGGCCCAGGTCCCTGCAAAGAGAAAGGGCAAGGGGCGCTGGAAACCAGCCCCTGAAGTTCCCACGGACCGGGAGGAGGTGGACCTTGAGGGGGACGACCTGGTGCCTACAGGGGAGCAGGTAGCTGAACTGGGGGACATCTCTGAGCTGACCCATTGGCAGCAAGAAGGGGGTCCCACCAGGGAAGAATTCTGCAGGGAGCAGAAAGAGTGCCCTTCTCTGGAGGGTCTGCGGCGGCAGGCTGCAGACCAGGCAGCTGGTGATCAGTCTGGATCACATTGGATCTACTGGGAGAATGGTCTCCTGTATAGTGAGCCTAAGGTCGCTGAGCCTTGGTCAGCCCAGGTGCTAGTGGTACCCCAGAGCTTCAGGACCTTCCTACTGGGTCCGGCTCATGACGTGCCTTTGACAGGACATTTGGGGCGGGACAAGGCCTTTGACAGGCTTGTCACCCACTTCTTCTGGCCCCAAATGCGAAGGCAGTTGGATGGTCATTGTAGGTCTTGCCAAACTTGCCAGGCAAGTGGTAAGAGTGGGAGGAAGGTCAAAGCTCCTCTCCAACCTTTTCCAGTTGTTGGAACAACCTTTGAAAGGGTAGGGATGGACATTGTGGGGGCCACTGGATCGCAAGACAGCCATGGGCAACAGGTACATCCTGGTCTTGATGGACCATGCCACCCGGTACCCGGAGGCAATCCCTCTCAGGACAACGACGGCACCAGTGGTGGGCCGGGCGTTAATGGGGATCTTTTCCTGTGTGGGGTTCCCCAGAGAGGTGGTTTCTGATAGGTGGCCCAATTTCATATCCAAGTATATGACATCCCTGTGGAAGGAGTGTGGTGTAACCTACAAGTTCACCACTACTTACCACCCACAAGGTAACGATCTGGTGGAGAGATTCAACCAGACCTTGAAGGGCATGATTAAGGGTCTAACAGAACCCATGAGGCGTAAGTGGGACGTCCTCTTGCCATGCCTTCTCTTTGCGTACAGGGAGGTGCCACAGTAGTCTCTCGGGTTCAGTCCCTTTGAGCTTCTGTATGGTCACCCAGTGAGAGGACCTCTGAGTTTGGTGAAGGAAGGCTGGGAGGCAGCTCCCACGAAAACTCCCTAGGATGTGTTTAGTTACATGCTGGCCTTCAGAAACCAAACTGCCCGCTTCAGGAAACTCGCTCAGGCGAACCTACAAGTAAGCCAGGAAGAAATTAAGAAGTGGTATGACCAGAATGCCACTCTGGTCGAATTTCAATCTGGGCAGAAACTGTGGGTCATGGCCCCAGTGGAACCTTGTGCCTTGCACGACAAGTAGACTTGGCCATTTGAGGTGGTGGAGCTCAAAAGTGATATCACCTACCTGGTGGATTTGCGGACTCCAAGGAACCCTTTGAGGGTCCTCCACGTGAACTACCTCAAGCCCCACTTCGAGAGGTCCGAAGTGAGCATGCTCTTGGCGACAGATGATGGGGTGGAAGAGGAGAGTGAACCTCTCCCTGACCTCCTGTCTACCAAGGAGCATGATGGGTCAGTGGAAGGTGTGATCCTCTCCCCTACACTGACCCCAGAGCAGCAGAGCGACTGTCACCAGTTGTTGGGACAGTTTTCCCCACTGTTCTCTCTGACCCCAGGTGTTACTCACTGGTGTACCCATGACGTGGACACCGGTGACAGCCCTCCTGTGAAACACAAGATTTACAGGTTGACTGACCGGGTCAGGACCAGCATCAAAGAGGAGGCCTCTAAGATGTTGGCGTTGGGGGTGATCGAGCCCTCCAACAGTCCTTGGGCCAGCCCAGTGGTCTTGGTCCCAAAGGCTGCTGCACCTGGTGCCACTCCAGAACTGCGGTTTTGTGTGGACTACCGTGGGCTCAATGCCATCACCAGGAGTGACACCCACCCCATCCCCAGAGCTGATGAGCTCATTGATCGGTTGGGAGCTGCCAAGTTCCTCAGCACGTTTGATTTAACGTCTGGGTACTGGCAGATTGCCTTAACCGATGGGGCCAAGGAGAGGTCAGCATTCTCCACCCCAGAAGGACATTACCAGTTCCGGGTGATGCCCTTTGGGTTGAAGAATGCTCCTGCCACCTTTCAGAGGTTGGTCAACCAGGTGTTGGCTGACTGGAGGATTTCAGTGCTGCATACCTGGATGACATCGCAGTGTTAGTTCCAGCTGGGAAGAACACTTGCAGCACCTCAGTGAAGTGTTGAGGGCTCTGCAGAGGGCAGGCCTCACGATCAAGGCCAGTAAGTGCCAGATCGGGCAGGGTTCTGTGGTGTACTTGGGACACCAGGTAGGAAGCGGCCAGGTGGCGCCCCTACAATCCAAGATTGACACCATTCTGGCTTGGGAGCCCCCCAAGACCCAGACGGAGGTGAGAGCCTTTTTAGGCCTCACCGGTTACTACAGGAGGTTTGTTAAGGGGTATGGCACCATTGTTGCCCCCTTAACAGAGCTGACTTCCAGGAAGCAGCCCAAGAAGGTGATCTGGATTGAGTCCTGCCAGGAGGCATTTGATGCCCTGAAGGCCGCCATGTGTACAGGTCCCGTGCTCAAGGCACCCGACTTCTCCAAGGAATTTGTTGTGCAGACTGACGCTTCAGAGCATGGTGTGGGAGCGGTGCTCTCACAACTGAACGAAGAGGGCCTAGACCAGCTTGTAGTCTTCCTTAGCAGGAGACTACTCCCCAGGGAACAGAGGTGGAGTGCGATAGAAAGGGAAGCTTTCGCTGTGGTCTGGGCACTGAAGAAGCTGAGGCCCTACCTGTTTGGGACTCACTTCCGGGTTCAGACAGACCACAGGCCCCTCAGATGGTTGATGCAAATGAGGGGTGAGAATCCAAAACTGCTGAGGTGGTCCATCTCTGGTATATTCCATATAGGTACCCCATATAGGCGCAGGTAACATTGCAACCTTTCACCTATATTCTTCCCTACATTACATACATAACGGTTCTTAGGGACTGACCTTTTACCTAGATACGACACTGCATTCAGAACGCGGGTTTCCCCCTGGTTCGAATCTCATACATTATGCATGAGGCTTCTTGAAAGCACATCTGGATGAACATCTCCTGTATAATATCTCTGTATAAAGTTCAGGCCCGACGTCATCCTTTAGGCCGACACAGTAACACAGCAAGGTAGGACCCCTGGGGAGACCTATGGGTATATATACATCACATCTTGCTTAGAAGGACAGAGGAGACCGAGACTTCCCGGGTGACACACTGACCAGAGACGCTGAGGTTCCTGCATGCAGACACTCCAGCTCGCAGTGGTCTAACATCCCTCGCGGGGTGTCCAACTCGAGACCAGGACGGGGTCCCATATTCTCTCATTCTCAGGTAATGGGGTTGACTAGATCCTAGAGGGATTCTTGGCATAACACCTACACAGATGCTAGGTACATTTAGGTACATCTAGTTAGGGAGGCATCGTAGGAGTACGCACTTATTATCATGTGTTTTATGTACATGTATGTATTCATGATTTCTGCAAGATGGTAGAACTTTACCATCCCTTTACTTTCGTAGTATTGCTAGTCATATATCTCTGCTACTGTCTAATGGTTGTTGCAGCTCATCTATTCTACACTAGAATAACAACTGTTCAATAAATACTTATTGAAAACGCCCAGACTGTTTATTCTGTGTATCTCTCCGAGACAAACTAAGTGAGCATGAGTGACTGAGCGAAAGGTAGTATATTGTTTCCACGATTCGGAGGGATCAGGGTTGTCATGTTCTGAGGTTGCCAGAATCTATTCTCTCCTTGGTAAGAGGAGATTATAGTGGCACTGTGAGCTAGCTAATACAGATAGGCTAACGTATCCGGTGGGGGTGCACGGAATCAGTCTGCCACCAATCCCACAGTTTATGTTATCCAAACGCGCAGATCCTGTATAGGTTATATAGGAACTACACGACATGGCGCCGCCAGCGTTGGTTGGGTACTTATTTAACAGTAGAATCTGAGTAGCTCAGTCGTGCTATTCTCAGAGACCCCTACTCACAAAACGCCAGAGACGTCTGGAGTGGGTGGGCACAAACTCCGCCACAGCTGAGTAGGTTAAAAAATCCTATTTATTGGCTGTTGGTTAATCAAGCTTGAAGGACACAGTGTTCCTAAAATTGTGCACAAACACCTTATCTTAGTTCCCTTGAAAAGCTCTTTTTTTACACAATGACTGAGACCAGAGATAACGTAGTACTAAACTGAACCTCTCAGCCGGAGAAGAAGATGCAGACGCAATACAAATTGCAGAAAAATTCAGAAACACAGTCACCCTGAAAATGGTAGAGCATGGTTTAACACCTAAGGGTGGCATAGTAGCTTTCGTGATTGAGGCACACGCATCATACAGAACAGAGGTATTTTATTCGTGGGTTACATTCCCAGCAGCAAATGCCAGATCACAAACATTTCACTCCTACACAGAAGGAGATGCACCTGCGGAATACTGTCCGTTTGAGGACATTGAGGTTCCGCTCACGTACCAGGAACACTTATACTGGTTTAAAGGCGCCCTACCCCACATAAGAAGAAGAGTGAGACTCGGCCCGCTCGGAAGAGAAGGGGCAACATGGCCAATATTAGCGACCTACACACCACATCCTGACATTGAAACAATGCCACCAGGAGTCTTACTCACACAACACAAAGAATTAATAAAAATTTACAGAAACTTGACGCAATTCGTCATGAGGACACTTACAGTCCAACCAGCCATGGTTGCAATAAATGGAACTCAAACTCAGAGTACACCAACTAAAATCACACCACAAACATTACACGCGGTGATGGGTAAAATGCCCACAAAACGTGAACAAATGCCATTCTGGGTAGCTCAGAAAATAACACAGCTAGAGGCAGTATTCCCGAATACTACCCCGTATGAAAAACACAGAATGCTAACAATCTGCTTGCCCATGGGGATAAGACCACAAGTAGAAGATTGTACCACTTGAGGTACAGTATTTGCTGCCATTTATACCAAGACTCATGGTATTCCGTCATTAGCAGTGATACCAGATGTATTGAGACAAATACAAAACGAGTACGGAGCAGAACCTGCTCTGAACTTAGGGATGAAGTTACTAGGTAACTATGCCCAGGTATCAGCCATAATATTAGCTAATATTAAAGGGGAAGCAGCTTCAGTGGCTATCCGCCAAGGCCTAAGGGAGTTCAGTCCTTTAGAACAGGAACACGAACTACCGAAAATAATTGAAACTGCGTATGCAGAATTAGGCAGAGACAGTTTGGGTGGGAAAGCTTTAAAACCACAACTGATGGGCAGTCCTGAAAAGGACACTTCTAAGCAGACACCTGCTTCAACAAAGAAGAAGTGGAACAATAAAAAACAACAAAACTTTAAAGGAAACAGATCTCAATCCAGAGGTAGATCTCCTCCACAGGAGCCCTCCGAAAAGAGGTATAACCTTAGGAATAGGGATAATATTAGGAAACCAGACAGGTATCAGGATACTGATACACGTTTCTCTCGTTCCTTTCAGGGTTCATCGAAAAACTCAGAGAGGGAAGGACAGTCAGACAGACAAGAAGAGCGTACAAAGTCCAGAGACAAGTAGCACGCTCAAGATTACACTTCTAAAAAAGAAGAGAAACCAAAGCAAAAGCCACAGTTCAAAAAGAAGAAGGTTGCAGGTCTAAAGATCAGACATGCCCAGAATTCTGAGGACTCGACTACTGAACGGGGAATGGGCTCTGACGATGTTAGACAGTGCGGCAGAAGTAACAATAGCTCACCAGAACCTGAAGGAATTTCTGGTGACAGCGGACTTGAATGATTATATCACAGTGGAGACACCTGATACTAGGGCAGAGGTCTTCAAACTGTGGGGCGCGACCCCCAGGGGGGTCGTGGAGTCCTAGGAAGGGGGTCGCAGATTCCCCAGCTTCACTTGTCCCTGTAAAAATACAGCCGTCCTGGGAGGGCTAATTGAGATCGTTATCAGCTGCTTGCCTGAATGAAAGGCAAATGCGCCTTATCTGGTAATCTGAAAGTGTAAAGGATTCTTGGGGGTAGTTCTGGCTCTTTGTGAAGGCAAAGATGCGTGTTTTTAGTGGAAGTGCAAAGAGTTAACTACTGGGCTGGGAAGTTCTTGCTTTTAATTTTAACTGCATTTACACAGCCCTTAGTGCCCCTAAAGAGGTGTTGAAGGGACAGTTATGTAAAAAAGAAAACTGCATTACATACGCTCTGGTATTATTAAAACCTACATTTTGAAAGCACCATTTTATTGTAAAACTATGCGCACGTTTTGTAGCATTCTATCTTACCCTGTGTGAAATGCAAGTATAAAAAATTGACTTACATATTCACAGTGCTTTCCGTCACAGGCTGTGACTTCGTAGCACTAAAAATACACATCACTATTCTCCACTGCACCAATCAAGTTTTCATTCTGTGGTTCTCTGGATACACACAGACCTCTGCAGTGCATTAACTAATAGAGGTTTCATAATGTACTACAGTGCATTTCCCACTGAGTAATAACTTTTTTAAATTTATTTTTCATTTACGCTGCCCATTATTTTATATGTAGATACCTGAAGGTGAAAGACCTAAAAAATATTTTGGGCTTATTTATGAGAGGCGTGCATCGCCAAAGCATCACTTTTTTTGATGCTCCGGTGGCGCAAGCATCTCAACCATACCTATGAGGCAGTGCAAAGTCACCCTGCATGGCTTTGCATTGCCTCATAGATCTGGAGTAAGACATAGCAGCGCAAGTCACTGCATTGCCTTACTCTGCGTCAAGGAGGTGTTCCATGGGCTTTGCGTGGGGTTCCCACGCAAAGCCTATGGATTTTGATGCTGCCCCATATTTACAAAATCACGTAAACCTGGGGCAGCTCCAAAAACTGACGCCTCTCCAGGAGAAATTAAAACATTTCTCCTCGTTTTTTCCTCTTTCCATGTGTGCTGCATTCTGCAGCTCTCATAGAAATAGGAAAACGCCCCTCAGGATTGTTTTGGTGAAGGAAGGTGCCTCTTCCCGTACAAAAACAATTCTGCCTACGTTGGTGCTAGGTAGCAATTTGTGAAGGAAAAGGACTGGAATGCACCGTATTTCATAATTACAGTGCATTCCTGCCCTTTCACATTGGCATAGGGCAGCGCCGCAAGAAGACTTGCAGCGCTGCCCTACACCAATTCCTCATAAATGAGGCCCTTTGTTTTTAGCTACACCTTTGGCTACACCCCTACGCTCAATGACCTTTGGTTTGCTAATTTAATATCATTTCCCCACCGTAAAAATGATTTGCTGTGGTAATTGGGGGCTGTTAGAAATGGGGGTCTCTAGTTGGCAATGGTTTTCACCTTTGTCCAAGTAGGGACCCTTCCTTCTAGTCAGGGTAAGAGGGATACACTACTGAAATAACCCCTGCTCACCCCCTTGGTAGCTTGGCACGAGCAGTCAGGCTTATTTCAGAGGCAGTGTGTAAAGGATTTGCACATAACTAACAGCAATACACTGAAGACACTACATAAGGACACCACACCAGTTTAGAAAAATATCCAATACTTTATATATTCAAAACAAGACTAAAACAATAAAAATCCAACATACAGTACTTAAAAATATGTACTTTGCGGGGAGCTGGCGTCGGTCGGTCCGGACTGCGGTGTGGGACAGGGCAGTGTGTCGCAAGACTTACGAGCAGTGCCCCCAACCCACGGTGCGGTCACGGTTGTCGAAGTCAGTGACGGCATCGGTGAGACCAGGGCGGCGAAGTGAAGCGAGGCGGTGCGGAATGCGGTGCCCACAGGTCACGGTGCAAGCAGCAGCTTGGTGGCTGTCATCAGTAAGACCAGGGTTGCGGTTTGAGATGCAGCGGTGCCCTCTGCGGTGCCTTCTGGGCACGGAGCCAGCAGCAGAGTCAGGAACGGAGTTGGTTGCTTTCCCCCTCTGTGTCAACTGAAACCACGGTTCCAGAGGCGGTACTCAGAGGTCAGTGAAGTCTTTGCGGTCCCTGAGAGTTCAGAACAGGAGGCAACAAGTAAAGAAAGTTCAGTCCAGTCCTTTCACTGCCCAAGGCAGAAGCAGCAACTGCAGGCCAAACCAACAAAGCAACAACACAGCAAAGATGCAGTACTCCTCTTGGCAGTTCTTCCAGCTCTTCTTCTTGGCAGGTTCCTTGATTCCAACAAGTTCTAAAGTTCTAGGGTCTGGACCCCAATATTTATACTCAGTTTCTCTTTGTGCTTTTGGGCAGAGAGTGCCTGTGCCCAGCCCAAACCAGTTCCATTTTTCTGGCCCAGCTTCCTGGCAGGAGGTGGAGACAGCATTGTCCAAGGCAGACCAGGCCCATTCAGGTGCAAGGAAATCTCCTCCCACCACTATAAATACAGCCCAGGTCTATTCAGCTCAGCCCTGACTCATCCAGGAAAGGCAGGACACACCTTGACCCCCCAGTGGCTGTCTGATGAGAATGCACATCCCCAGCCCCTGTCACTCCAAAGCCAGACAGTCAATCCACAAACCCAGCAGAGGCACACAGGATGGCTAAGCAAGAAAATACCTACTTTCTAAAAGTGGTATTTTCAAACACAAAACATAAAAATCATCTTTACTAAAAGATGCATTTTTATATTCTGAGTTCAGGCATGCTAAACCCCATTTCTCTATCTTGTCCCAATGGGAAGATATGCTTATAAGATGTTATAAGTAAACTCCCATTCTATCCTATGGGACAGATAGCCTTTCCATAGTGAAAAACGAAACACACTGTAATTCACTACCAGGACATGTCTCACACACACCAGTACATGTCCTACCTTTAATATACACGGCACCCTGCCCACAGGGGTACCTTGGGCCTACCTTAGGAGTGACTTACATGTAAGAAAAGTGAAGATTAGGGCTTGGCAAGTGTGTGCACTTGCCAGGTCGACTATGGCAGTTACAAACCGCGCAGACACTGCAGTGGCAGGTCTGATAACCCTTTCAGGGCTGCATGGGTGAGTGGCACAATCAGTACTGCAATCCCACCAGCAGCATTTGATTTACAGGCCCTGGCACCCTCAGTGCACTTTACTAGGGACTTACTAGTAAGTCAAACATGCCAATCATGGAAACACCAATCCATAATACAATTTACAATAGGAGCACTTACACTTTAACACTGAAAAGCAGTGAGAAAGTGTGCAGAGACACTGAACCAGCAAAAACAGAGCCAAAACTAGGAGGTCAGAAAGGAAAAAAACAGGAAACATGCCAAAAAATGCCAAGTCTAACAGGGGCATTTATGGCTGTCGAAAGATGTTGATGATGAGGAGAACCAGTTTCTAGAAAATTTTGTCAGAAGGGGTCCTTATGCCTAAAAAGGTTTGACAAGGGGGTCTCGACATCAAAAAGTTTGAAGACCACTGTACTAGGGTATGTGTCCCACATAAGTTATATGAAATAACACTCCAAATGGTGGGGGACAAAAGTAGGACAGATAAAGGTCTCTTTTGGGAGAACCTGACGTTTGGCTTTGATATTTTATTAGCTGAACAAGATTGGCCGCCAGCATTCGTCATGGATTGCCCTAAAGGAGAAACTGTAATTTTACCAGCATTCTCAGACCATAGTCCCAAGCACCTACAACACACATTTGCGCAGGAGTGGGCGGTAGCCTAAGCCCCTGCATTATACAAAAACCATGTTGGATGGGATGAGAATTCAACCCACCACATAATTTCTGTAAAAAATACTCCGACTGCACAGAGGCAGTATCCAATAAAGCAAGAAGCTAAAAAACAGGTCAGGGAGATCTTAGATCAACTTGAATACCAAGGGGTGATCGAAAATTGCACCTCATCAATGAACAATCCTTCGTTTCCAGTCATGAAACCTGACAATTCATGTCGTTTAGTTTTAGATTATAGACATTTAAACACTTGCACTAAGACATTTGCAGTTCAAAATGCACACAGTGCCGCATTAATGAATAACATTGTGCGGAAAAAATATAAAACAACACTTGATATCGCAAATTGATTTTTCTGCCAGAATATAGCACCTGGAAGCAGGTATCTAACAGCATTCTCAGCGCTAGGGTCCCAGCGTCAATTTTGCCGACTCCCCCGGGGTTGTTTTCGGCTAGAGTAACTGAGTTTCTTCAAAATTTGGATGAGGAAGCATTGTCCTATGTGGATGATATTTATCTAATGGACGATGACCTAGAGGAGCACTTGAACAGAGTAAATACCATAATTTTGGGATTTGCATCTGAGGGCTACAAATTCAACTTTAAAAAATCAAAAATTGCCCATCTCAGTGTCCTTTTTCTAGGATATGAGCTTTCAAGTGAAGGAAAAAGCCTGGCAGCCAATTTTTTTGAAAAATACGCGCTGCTCCAACCTCCAAAATCATTAAAAAATGTACAATCAATCCTGGGATTCCTAAATTTTGGTAGAACTTACATTTTAGATTACGCAGAAAGAGTAAAACCTTTCTACGATTTAATAAAACCTGATTTTTCAGTAAAACAATGGACACAGGAACACACAGATACACTTCGTTCCTTACAAGCTGACATGATAGCTTCCAAACACTTGCAGACACGCGTAAACGTACGCAACCTGGTGACCCGTATAGTTGCGGGTCAATCTGGATACACCTATCTAACATATAATGAAGGTGAAACAGTACCAATTGCATACAAATCACATTTGTACACAAATGCTGAGATGCGCTTTGCATCTACAGAAAAGATACTAACAACAGTACAGACTGCTGTAGTGAGAGAAAGAGCACTGGCTCAAGGGAAAGGAATAATAGTAGTGACTCCAGTTCCAGCTTTAGAAGCTGAGACAAAGGCAAGGGTTCCTAACGCTAAAGCCTTACATCCGAGATGGATACAATGGGCTAATTCTCTCACTGCAACAGATGTAGAATACAGGTACGACCCAAATTTAAAGACACAAGCATTTCTGCAATACGAACAAGAATATCCTCTACCAAACGAAATAATGCCTCAAGATCAGTATGAATATATAATCTTTACTGACGGATCAGCTCAACCGGCCATAGGAAATAAACAACAATATAGCGCGGCATGCCCAATCGTTAAAGGTCGCATGCGGGATGGAAAGTTCCACCCAAGTTGCACAAAAATGCAATCTCTAGGAGACTGCACGGCACAGCTGGCAGAGTTAAAAGCCTTGATACTGGCACTGGTAAACACGGATCGAGAATTCCCCACACTAATTGTGTGCGATTCCTTTCACTGTGTGCAGTCATATAATGAATATTTGCAGCACTGGGTTCAAAACGGGTTCATAGATTTAAAAGGTGGCACAATTAAGCATAAAATGCTATGGGAACAGGTAGTGGAGTTGAAAACCGAACTACCGAGAGCTCACGTGATACATACACTGAGTCATCAGCGTGATGGCGTTCATGTTGAAGGGAATTCATTGGCTGATGAAGCCGCAAAGGGGGCTGTACGCACGGCTTCCATAGCTGCAATCACTCGTTCTAAAACGAGGATAGACGGTGAGATTATGGCAGCTGTCAATGCTTGTCGCAAAAACAGCAGAGCAGTACCAAAAAGGTTTCCACTCAAGTACTCCTACAAGTTAGATGCCAATAAGATTCCATTTGCTCAGATTCCTGGAGTGGGGGATAGAGTAATTCCAAACATGGATCGTAGGTTAGGTTTAATTCTAGCAGCACACGAAGGGATAGGTTCTGCACATGCGGGAGTTACGGCGACTGTTTCTTTGTTGAAACAACGCTATTGGTGGCCTGGATTAACAAAGACTAAAGACTATGTCTTAAAGTGCGACATCTGCCAACAGATGAAAGGTTCCACCGTAACACGTCCAGCACAGACACCATTATTAATATCTGACAAACCACTAGCGTGAGTACACTTGGACCACTGTGGCCCCTTACAAAGAGTTGGGGCTTACAGGTATATCATGGTTCCAGTGGATTCCTGCTCAAGATTCATATGGGTGTGGCCCCAACGCTCGGCTGACGCTCGAACTGTTATAAAAGATTTGCGAGTCTTTATAGGGACATACGCAATTGGCACATTACATTCTGACCAGGGCCCTGCGTTTAGCTCTCGGGCTTACAAGGAGGCCATGCGAGGATTGGGTGTAGCATTGCGTTACTCCTCTCCGTACCATCTCAAGGACAATTCGGTCATGGAGAGAAATAACCGAGACTTAAAGCAGTCTTTAACAGCTAGAGTATTAGGCACGGGTGAGAGCTGGGTAAAACATCTGTATGGAGTACAGCGAGCATTGAATAATATGCCAAGAGGTTATCTAGGGGGGGTCACTCCATATGAGGTCCTATTTGGGACAAGAATGTGGGTACCTGATCTTGATTGTGAAGGCACAGTGGTGGATGAAAAGCCTTTTGACATCCATGATCGTTTGGCTGTTTTACAGGATCTAGATGATTCCAGGACACGACAAAGTAATGTCCATATGAAGCAGACCGCCACTGGGGAAGTCAAATCAGTCACGGCAAGACCTGTCTGGATCCCAAAAGTCGGGGATCTGGTCAGAGAGAAAATAGCGGACAAGAAAGAATTTGGGCCATCATACAGGAAGCCTGTACAGGTCCTAGCAGTTGAAGGAACAAGAACTGTACTACTGCTGCCTCTTGCCGGAAAAAAGGAGAAACGATTTGTCTCAATCGACCTAATCAAACCACACTATGTGGCCGATACTGAGTAGTAGGCCATGTGGACTCCAAAGTAGCAGACGCTACAATTCAAGAAGTTCAAACGGAAAGACTCATCACGTTCGAAGAGTCCCCTGCACGGCATGATGGACTAAGCAACAATGCTATGGAATTCGTTCCCCTTGAACCTGAAGTTCAAATTCAGAATCAAAATGACAGATAAATTTCAATTCGACCAGATACAGATGTTTACATCAACATGCCTCAACAAGAGCAAATTACGATTTCCACAAATCCTGATGCAATACCAACAATTGATCGAACTGCTTCTGGCTACTTCATAAACTTTGATACGTTTTCTTTGCATCCAAGTGAACCTGAAACGACGACAGCCCAAAAATCACGTAAGCAGCAAGTTAAAGACTTTCTGAACTTTCTTAAAAAGACTTACCTGGTGTCACCTTGGGTAGAACTATGGGTAATCACCGGGATACTTTTCTTTCTTTTCTGGGTAGGCCTAGTAATAGTTTTTAGCATGCTTGTTAATGGAAGATACCTTTGACAAAGCTCTGCAGCCCAAAAGGTGAACTTACTTTTAAAACCACACCAATCATCTCATCGAGAACAAAGAGACTTGTCATCAGTGTACATTACAGCAGTTCCTATACCCGATGGTATAGCTTGGGACAAGGTTGATTTTGATATATTTGGTCCGACCGAACTTTTAAGAATTCCTCATTTATTTAAAATATCATTGAGTGATATAATTACCTCAAGTTCATTTTCCAATGATTGGGATTTTGAAACTTTAAATAACATGTTGTCTGATTTGGAAAAATCTGCTGCATTTTCTAATAGTGAAACTTTGGAAAGCACATAAGATTTTGAAACAATGTATTGTTATCAACACTATGGTCATCACTTTTTACATAAATCTGCGAATCCTAGAAATGTGTTCACATACCACCAGTGGGAACATTGTCCAACACCGCCGAAAGGCAAATCAAAAACATTTACACAAAAGTTTCCATATTTTTCAGGATTTAATATGTCTGACGCAGCCTCATATTACTACAGGGTTGCACCAACATCAGCACACAAAAATATGTTGACAACCACCAAAAAGATTTACTCTGCTTCCTTTATTGCCCAGTTGTCTGAACAAGGTTTCGACTTATGGAAAGACACCATAGACTTAAAATCAGTCTGGGGTACTAGAGAGTGGCAAGTTCAGGGAACAGAAGCTTTGTTTAGAGCATGCCTCATTCCACAGCAGATCATGTTTTTGAACGAGACAGTGCAACAGACGTCTTGCATTGGACTAGCCAAGAACCAAGACTTGAACACACCTCGGCTGCCAACTCCATCACACACCGAGGGTAACATAACATCACAGGAAGAGATTACGTTGAATGACATTATACAATACAACAGATCAGACCCCGATTGGAAGATATGGTTGATTTGGCCCACAGACACTAATGTTTGTCAGGCGAGATTCATGAGTAAAACCTAAGGTTTTGCTATCAATAGGCCAGATCCACGTTATGTACAGAGAGAACATCCAGGGGTAGTGACATCCTACAGTGTTGGGAAGTTGTGCCTTGATTGACTAAAAACCTCAACACTCACAAAGGTGAAACAACACTTATCCTTACTGTCACAGGATGTGGATCTCAGGGATTTTTTTACTAGGTCCCAGGAAGCCACGTCAGAAATGTTTCTATTATGCTGTCTACAATGAAATATGGAAAATATCCCAACAAGAGGCCGTAGAGAGATTACGGGAAATAGACCGTATAAAATCTAGAAACATCTCTAGCAGTGGTAGACAATGGGTTAACTACATTGACCTCTAGGATATATTCCTTAGGCAACATAGTATCTTCTGCGATAGACATATTGGAACAAGATTTGGCCATATTACAACACGGGCAATCTCAATTACTTTCTATTATGTTATTAAGCTGGACGCTGCAATCTTTGCGTGCAGGCTACGTGCCTTGGCGTTATATCTTCAACAGTACGTCTCTGTTTTCTGAATACAATCTAACAGATAAACAGATAGAAATGGCACAAAGGGGAGTAAAATATACAATGCTGCGTATCGAAAAAAACTGGATAGATTAGCATTCACAGTGGCAGAATCACCGTCCACAGAATGGCTAATCCATGGCCACATAACTCTACCGGTCACTACTTTTCAGTTTCAGTACTGCCTTGAACAAAAGCAGGTAGGCAGATATGAAGAAATGGGTAAGGAATACATTAAGGAATCATGGGTATTACCATACAGATTTCGATGCCGGAGTGGGGATCGAGAAGTGTTTCTAAGCGGTACAAACTGTGAGAACGCTTTAAGTGGATCACTCATATGCCAGGATATAATGCTGCACAGGCCTTGTAATGGTTCTGTAGCAAACCTGTCCTGCCATTTAAGGGGTGCCCCAGCTGCAGTAATTACTCCAGCATTCAGGCTACTTTCTAATGGGAGTTACTTGATGCTGAACAATCAAGGCTGCTGCGGAATGCTCCTGGGCATCGCATATCTGGTAACCGTGAGCTCCAAGGTTACTTGTTGTATGCAAGTATTGTTTCCACCGACAAATACAGTCAGGGAAGCGCCGTTATGGCCTTCACTGAATGTTTCTTTAATACGGTTTGATACTCTAAGCAGAATGAAAGCCATGCTTTTACAGAAGTCTGTGCCCTTAA
Organism: Calotriton arnoldi; assembly: GCA_963921515.1. NCBI lineage: Eukaryota > Metazoa > Chordata > Amphibia > Caudata > Salamandridae > Calotriton > Calotriton arnoldi. Next base: position 283,766 of record CAWUFW010004208.1, read on the forward strand.
CCTCCGCTCGAGAGACTTTTGATCTCCAGATCGCAAGGTCTTCGGCAGAGATACAGGCGCTTATTCATACAAACGGCCCTTTCCATTTCGCAGAAATGGTAAATCGTATCTTTAACATGTCTGATACGACAGGCATTGTCCACCTATTTAAGACCATAGGTTCTGGACTTCTAAGCACCTTTCAGACGGTACTTGGAGTTATACCAAACTTCATACACTCCGTATTCGGAAGCATCTTTGGAGGACTTCCGCTCATCCTGTTTCTAGTAGCAGGTATCCTGATTGTTTTATATTTTCAACGCAATGGACGTCCCAGTCACCAAGGAGATGGAAAGAGCACTCCTGGAGCGTAAATACCGTGAATGCATGGTACAACATCTATGCACGCCTCGCCTATGAGAACTAAGTGCATCTTGGTTCTTGTCATTTTGACCAGTCTGGATGGACTGCATCTTACCTGTCCTCCGATGCCTGTTTTGCGGAGAAGAATGCGTGTTAGACCTTTATTTGACACTCCCATCATGTGCGCAACCGGACGTGAATGCTTTTCTGGACCCGATAATGGCCCATGTTCTGCAGTGTCCTCAGCCTATTCCGATGTTGATGGCGGCATTCCTTGAGCCCCCACAGGTAGTAACAGCACCTGCTGGTATGGACACCGGCTCCTCCTCTGGCACCCAGGCTTTGGACGGCACACAATCTGCCCCAGCACCGGCTGCGGACAGTGTGGAACATCATCTGTGCTCGATTGACGTACTCTGCGAGGTGCTACAGGGGCCGTCTACTGCGGAAGCAAGCAACGAAAATGTTGCATCTACCAGCCAGGACACAAACATTTGACTCATTTGGCTCACCGTGTGCTGGAAGAAATTCGCCCTTTCAAATTTGGATCTCAAAACAAAATTGATATTCCTTTCATTTATTGGGCATACATGGCTTTCTAATGCTTATAGTGCTTCAGACTATAACTAAGGACACTTTAGAGCATGGGTACTCACAAACTTTCTCTCGGGGGCCAAATTTACAGTGTGGTTTGTGCCCGAGGGCCGCACCGGTGGGGGCGGAGTCAGTGGGAGGGGGGGCGAGAGCAAAAAAAAACCTGTGACCATGAGGTTGAACACAGGCCCCTGCAGCAGACGCATTCGTCCACTGAGCCACCAGACCTGGCATACACACATCTCTCTATCTATCTCTCTCTCTATCTCCATCTCTCTCTATCTATCTCTCTCTCTCTCTCTCTATCTCTCTCTCTCTATCTCTCTCTATCTATCTCTCTCTATCTATCTCTCTCTATCTCTCTCTATCTATCTCTATCTATCTCTCTCTATCTCTCTCTATCTATCTCTCTCTCTATCTCTCGCTCTCTCTCTCACTATCTCTCTTTCTCTCGCTATCTCTATCTCTATCTATCTATCTATCTATCTATCTCTCTCTCTCTCTGTCTCTGTCTGTCTGTCTCTGTCCGTCTCTGTCTGTCTCTATCTGTCTCCATCCGTCTCTGTGTCTGTCTCCATCTGTCTCTGTGTCTGTCTCCATCTGTCTCTGTCTCCATCTGTCTCTGTCTCCATCTGTCTCTGTCTCTCTGTCTCTATCTCTATCTGTCTCTATCTGTCTGTCTCTCTCTGTCTCTATCTGTATCTGTCTCTGTCTCTATCTGTCTCTGTTTCTATCCGTCTCAGTCTCTATCCGTCTCAGTCTCTATCCGTCTCTGTCTCTATCTGTCTCTGTCTCTATCTGTCTCTGTCTCTATCTCTCTCTCTCTGTCGGTCTCTGTCTGTCTCTGTCTTTATCTCTATCTGTCTCTGTCTCTATCTGTCTCTGTCTGTCTCTATCTGTCTCTGTCTGTATCTGTCTCTGTCTGCCTCTCTGTCTTTATCTGTCTCTGTCTGTCTCTGTCTCTATCTGTCTGTCTATGTCTCTATCTCTCTGTCTGTCTCTGTCTGTCTGTCTCTCTCTGTCTGTCTCTATCTCTATCTGTCTCTGTCTGTCTCTGTCTGTCTCTATCTGTTTCTATCTGTCTCTGTCTCTATCTGCATCTGCCTCTATCTGTCCCTGCCTCTATCTGTCTCTGCCTCTACCTCTATCTCTATCTGTCTCTGCCTCTACCTCTATCTGTCTCTGTACCAACAGGAAGCTTCCCAAAAAAGCCCTTTAAAAGTCAGCTGTGAAAGCGCTTACAGCTGACTTTTAAAGGGTCTTTTGGGAAACTTTCCGACGGTGCCGTGAGGTCACAGAGGCTGGCAGTAAACACAGAAGATGGCTGCAGGAGCATACGTAGCGAATACCTATTTAATACGTAATCACTACGTATGCTCCTGCGGTCATCTTCTGTGTTTACTGCTGGCCTCACTAGAAACGTAGACAAGGCAAGGTCCGCAGGCCGCCAATGAAGGCCTGCCGGGCCGCTGGCGGCCCGCGGGCCGTACTATGAGTACCATGGCTTTAGAGCTATGGCTTGCAAACATTTTTAAACAGTTTTACGTTTTTAGAAGTTTTTTTAGAAGTTTTAAACATTTTTTAGCTAAAAAGATGTTTTTAAGCTTTGTGCGTACCAATATCTAGTTAGGTTAGTAGTGCGGTAATAAGTTACATATGTCGTCCAGTCGGAAGATGAGTAGGTGTTATATTCCATATAGGTACCCCATATAGACGCAGGTAACATTGCAACCTTTCACCTATATTCTTCCCTACATTACATACATACCGGTTCTTATACGACACTGCATTCAGAACGCGGGTTTCCCCCTGGTTCGAATCGCATACATTATGCATGAGGCTTCTTGGAAGCACAGCAGGACGAACATCTCCTGTATAATATCTCTGTATAAAGTTCAGGACCGACGTCATCCTTTAGGCCGACACAGTAACACAGCAAGGTAGGACCCCTGGGGAGACCTATGGGTATATATACATCACATCTTGCTTAGAAGGACAGTCCGAGACTTCCCGGGTGACACACTGACCAGATACGCTGAGGTTCCTGCATGCAGACACTCCAGCTCGCAGTGGTCTAACATCCCTCACGGGGTGTCCAACTCGAGACCAGGACGGGGTCCCATATTCTCTCATTCTCAGGTAATGGGGTTGACTAGATCCTAGAGGGATTCTTGGCATAACACCTACACAGATGCTAGGTACATTTAGGTACATCTAGTTAGGGAGGCATCGTAGGAGTATGCACTTATTATCATGTGTTTTATGTACATGTATGTATTCATGATTTCTGCAAGATGGTAGAACTTTACCATCCCTTTACTTTCGTATTATTGCTAATCATATATCTCTGCTACTGTCTAATGGTTGTTGCAGCTCATCTATTCTACACTAGAATAACAACTGATAAATAAATACTTATTGAAAACGCCCAGACTGTTTATTCTGTGTATCTCTCTGAGACAAACTAAGTGAGCACGAGTGACTGAGCGAAAGGTAGTATATTGTTTCCACGATTCGGAGGGATCAGGGTTGTCATGTTCTGAGGTTGCCAGAATCTATTCTCTCCTTGTTAAGAGGAGATTATAGTGGCACTGTGAGCTAGCTAATACAGATAGGCTAACGTATCCGGTGGGGGTGCACGGAATCAGTCTGCCACCAATCCCACAGTTTATGTTATCCAAACGTGCAGATCCTGTATAGGTTATATAGGAACTACATGACATCTCCCTACAGGGAATGGACTTTACGGTGGAACACCGCCCTGGCACAGAACACGCCAACGCACATTGTCTGCCCAGGTTCTTCCACCTTAGTGAAGAGAACTCCCAGGAGGTTGGGTAGTTCTCCCTACTTTCAGCTGGAGGGGACATGTTAGACTTGGCATCTTTTGGCGTGTTTCCCCTGAGTTTTTGCTTTCTGACCTCCCGGTTTTGACTCTGTTTTTGCTGGCTTAGTGTCTCTGCGCACTTTTATCACTGCTGATCAGTGGTAAAGTGCAAGTGCTCCTGTGGTAAAATGTGTTATGGATTGGTGTTTCCATGATTGGCCTATTTGATTTATGTGTCAGTCCCTAGCAAAGTGCACTGAGTGTGTCAGGGCCTGTAAATCAAATGCTGTTAGTGGGCTGCAGCACTGTATTGTGCCACCCACACGAACAGCCCGAAAATGTAAATCTGGCCTGCCATTGCAGAGCCTGTGTGCAGTCTGGTACTGCCATGTCGTCTTGGCAAGTGCACCCACTTGCCAGGCCCTAACCTTCCCTTTTCTTACATGTCAGTCACCCCTAAGGTAGGCCCAAGGTACCCCGGTGGGCAGGGTGCAGTGTATGTGAAAGGTAGGACATGCCCTGGTGTGTGTGGCATGTCCTGATAGTGAATTACTGCCAATTTAGTTTTTCACTATTGCAAGGCTACCTGTTCCCATAGGACAAGAATGGGAAGTTTGTTTATAACATCTTATAAACATAACTGGCCCTGGGAAATAGGTAGAAAAATAAAGTTTAGTATGCCTGTACTCAGAATCTAAAGATGCATCTTTTAGTGAAGGTGATTTTTACATTCTGTGTTTGAAAATACCACTTTTAGAAAGTAGGTATTTTCTTGCTCAGCCATCCAGCAGGCCTCTGCTGGCTTTGTGGATTGACTGTCTGGATTTTGGATGACAGGGGCTGGGGAGCAGCAGTGGCTCCAGATAGTCTAGGTGGGTCAGGAAAGGGCTGAATAGACCTGGTCTGCATTTAGAGTAGGGGGAGGAGATTTCCTTTCACCTGAATGGGCCTGGTCTGCCTCTGACAATGACGTCTCCACCTCCTGCCAGGAAGCCACACCAGAGAGGGCAGAACTGGTTCTGGCTGGGCACAGACACTCTCTGCCTGAGAGGACAAAGGATTTTGGGCTATAAAAAGGGGAGCCCAAACCCCTGAACTTTAGAACTCTTTTGGACCAAGAAGACTGCCAAGAAGAAGAGCTGGAGAAGCTGTCAGGAGGAACTACCACTTTGCTGTGTGCTTTGCTGTGTTGGCCTGCAGTGGCTGCTTCTGTCTTGGGCAGTGAAAGGACTGGACTGAACTTTCTGCAATCGATTTTTGTGAGTTTCTCCAAGGGCTTGAGGTAGAGCTTGCCCCCTGTTCAAGAAGTCTCAGGAACAGCAAAGACTTCAAGTTCTTCTGCCCTCAGCACTGGGAACTGTGTGTTTTGTGCTGCAACAGAAGAAAAAGCAACCCGACGCCGTCTACAACGCCGCTGCTGACTCCGTGTCCTGAAGGCACCGCAGAGGACCCCGCCGCAACGCTGCACCGCGACTCTGGTCTCACCGACGATGCCTGCTGATGCGCCACCGAGCCGCTGCTCGCACCGCGACCTGTGGGCCCCGCACTCCGCACCGCCTCGCTTCACGATGCCACCTTGGTATCCCAGACGACGCCGCTCCATGCCGAAATCAACGCCGCTGCTTGCACCGTGGTTCGAGGGCACCGCTCATAAGGTTACACGACGCACCGCCCTCATCCCGCACCGCAGCCTTGGCCTACTGACGCCATCGACTCCAGTTCGTCAGCCGACAACAGCGCTTCAGCAACAACGACGCCGCTGCTTGCACCGTGACCTGCCAGCACCGCGACGAGCACTGTATCACTTCGCACCGCGACCCTAGTCTCACTGACGACGCCATCTGATGCCGACCCCGAGCCGCTGCTCGCACTGCGACCTGAAGTCACTGCACGCCGCACCGCTGCACTTCGCACCGCAGCACCCGACGCCTGCCGACGCCAGTACTCCTGACTTCAACCCCGAGGAGTTCGATCTGCAATGCGTGTGACTTCAAGGGCCCGACGACTCCTGCACCGACCTCCGGAACCGACGCCTGCGGACGCCGTGCTTTCGGAGCTCAACGAGAGGTCGCCGACGCCCTGCATTTCTAAAGGTACTGTTTTGCGGGTCTTCTTGACACCGTAGCTGGCCCGTGACGCCGCGGTCAGCCAGAACTGTTTGGATTTGTTTGTTCATGACGCCGTGATAGCTCCAGAGGGAGCTATCGACTTCAAGGAACTGTTTTTCAAGGGTATTTTGATAACTGAAGATTTCTAAGTACTGTATTGTGGATTTTTATCGTTTTTGGTCTTGTCTTAAGTATATAAAAATATTGGATATTTTTCTAATCTCGTGTGGTGTCCTTTTGTAGTGCTTACACTGTATTACTGTTGGTTATGTGCAAATGCTTTACACACTGCCTCTAAGATAAGCCTGACTGCTCGTGCCAAGCTACCAAGGGGGTGAGCAGGGGTTATTTTAGGAGTGTAACTCCCTTATCCTGACTAGGAAGAAGGGTCCCTACTTGGACAATGGTGCAAGCCCTTGCCAACTAGAGACCCCCATTTCTAACATTAGGTGTTGATGCTCAGGTGACCTCTTGCCAGGGCATAGAGTGCATGTGCCAGAGTGCTGAACTCTAGGGTCTTTGGTCCAAGAAACAGCTTGATGTCAGATGCCATGGGGCCAGTTGCTTCATCCCGTCATCTGACATTTGGACTACACAGGTTCCCGTCCCAGCAGACATAGTCTCAATGGACCTCTCAGTGGCCTTCAATGCTCCACTGTCCCCCCACAGGGCTTTCTTGCCTGCTCAGTTCAAGGCCCCCAACTTGTTTTGGATGGGTTCCACATCTGTCTGGACTGTGGATGCATGCTGGACACCTGCAGCCACAGAGGTGGATATGGATGGTGATGTGGTTTGTGTGATGCCACTGAAGAATGTATGGCTCATGTGACATCATTACTGTCGCAGTAGGACACATGTCATGATAGATGTTTGCATGGCTCTCGGTTCTCCAGTCCACGTGCTCTGCATTGCTACACCCCTCACACTCGCCTGTGCAGTCATCATATCTGTTTACTATTTTTGACATGCATCGTATGTTCACTGAGCTTGAGCCGTACATGTGACAAAGTACAGATCTGGACATGGATCAGTGCAGACACCTAAGCATGCGGCTGTCAGTGTTCTACTTCTACAAGTTCTCCAATGCACATCCTTAGCTGATATTGGCGCATCGTCCATGCCAGCTGTGCCTCTGTCTTCCTGGCAACTCCAGTTACAATGTTGAGTGCCCCCCCCCCATCTCTCATCTGCAACGAGTCCTCCTGGGTATCTGGTCTCCAGCCTGTTGGTTGAGCTGACTATCTGGTCTGTGTAACTTCACCTCTTGCACTCTTCATGCCAGGTTAGTACAGGAGAGTGGTCCCAAGAGGGTGATGGCAAAGATGCCAAGTCTTCCACACAGCCCATAGGTCCTCTCTGACTCCGCCTTCAGTAGCCTACTTAGGAACTCCTATTGGATCATGTGCACACCTGGTTCTATATGCTGTTAGGTGTTTTGTCACATACTCTGGATTTAGTAAACATGCTGTACCAAGAGTTTCCTGCATGCTTTTCACACGTTTTCTCTCTGAATAGCAGTGATCCTACTGTAAAGTGCTCTGAAACCCTGTGCAAAGCATCTTCATCATGCTACATGAAGAACTCCAGAGCGATGAAAGCATTGCCACTGCCAAGGGAACTCAGTATCACTGGCGCAAGAAGAGTCTGCACGGGGCCGAGTACTTATGCATGACGACAGGTAAATCTCAGCTGGGTCCTTTCCAGCTCTGGAGATAGGCAAGACCTTTTGATTTTACTAAAAGTATGTCTAGTATTCTTACTGATAGGGGCTTTCTGCCATTCCTGTACACCCATTGTTCCGTTGTTGTGTCATTCACTATGTGTCTTCCACCTGCAGTAGCACACAGTTTGAGGCAATGAGTCAGCCCACTTCAGCCATTGGCTAACCACTGTGAGTGAGGGCATTCTTCTCTTTCACAAGGAGTGCACTCTGACACAAACGAGTTCTCTTCAGTGCAAGGGACTACTAGGGTAATGTGTGTTTTTATGCCCAAAATGGTTTGCTTATAGTCAATGTTCTTATTTTATATTGGCGAGGGCACATTAGTTCCTTCAGCAATACATTTTTTACAGCAAAATTTCCAAAACAAGCATTGACAAAGCCAAAAGGTTGGCAGTCAACTCCAGACCAACTGGCTTGTTTGAGTGTGGGGAATCAGAAAAAGGCAGTCGTGGATCATTGTTTGAGGAGTGGAGCACAGCAGCGTAATGTTAAGTGCTGCAAAACTGCCACAAAAAAAAGCACTGTATGGCACAAAATTTATATTTTTGTGTCGCAAAGTTTGCAAACCCTTGCAGCAGTCTGTGCTCTGAGGTTTGCCACTTCCTCACCTGTGACAGTGCAGTGTTCTTTTCCTGCCATCCCTGCCTTTAGGTTCATGGCTCTTAGGCTGGCCCTGGCTCCCAGATTGTGCCATGTTCTCTCCTAGACACTTCCTTCGGGGTAGTTTCTGTGAGCAGACTCGCTTCCAAAATGTTTGGAGACTTCCTGTTGGCATTTGTTTTAGTTAACATGATGCAGTGCTACTTCGGTGTTAGTCACGTTTGTGTCACTCACTTCGTAGCATTGTTTGCTTGTGCACATCCGCTGTGAGTACTGGCATGGACCGTAACTTAATGTTACATTTCAACAGTGGGCATCTGAGATCACTCAAAGAAAACTTTCCGCATGGGCAGTTCCTATGCATTAGGAGGAATTACACCAACAAAGAAGATTACTGCCATAATGGGGACAATTGATGCCAATAACTTATGAATTGATTGGTACTCCAAGAACCTTCTGAAGGCTCCCTAAAAAAGGTTTGGCTTACCCTGCGAGAAACATTGTTAGTTCCCAAAATTAGAGACAACAGTGACCCTCTAACCTGTGTTCAGACGTTTAACCCGGATGCCAATCAGGTGAAAAACATAATTGAAAGAAACTGGAAAATGTTATCAGGTTTTGATCTTCCCACACCTTTTTCCTCTTTTAAAAGAGGAAAAAGTATAAGACAATATTTAGTAAGAGTAACAAGACTAGAAGTTAAAAAAAAAAATGTGTAGCGAATATGGTAAGCTTACCCCAGTTACCGGGACATCAGAGAAGCCAAAATGATTGAAAGATTTCAGACACTTCCTGAGACCGGCATCACAAAGCGCAACAAACGCGCTGTCTTGAGGCAACGGGTGGGCATGTGAAGCAAGCAATCCCATTTGTACCTGAGTGGCTTTAGTCAAACCCAGCTAAACTGTGGGTGGGCGGTGGAAACTGGATCCTCCATGAATAAAAAACACAAAGTGATGTGTAAAAAGATGACCTGAAAGACCATTGACAATAATCTAGAGGACCCCCGCCCTATCAGTCTTGCCCTGCACTAGTTCTTCCTCGAACAAACGTGTCTTCTAAACCATTATATGCAGAAATTTAAGGACAGAATGGATACCTATTAGACCCACATTCATGCTTCCATTTGTGCGGTGGAGAAAACTAGAAATCCACCCTCCCTAGCTTACTTTGCACTGGGGTTGAGAACCAGATCATGGCCCCTCAGAGTCCTGCTTCCAATGGTGGGTACCTTTTTGAGCCATCCAGACAAATGGGGTGACGCGCCATACATGCAGTGTGTGAGACACGTGCGGCATGCTGGGAGACCCAGCAAGTGATCATGGACTTACTCGTCATCTTGAAATGGCAAAACATTGGCCTGTGATGACGCCGGAGAGCTAATAAAATAGACTTATATGTATGGGAAGTCCCTCACAAGCATGGCCGGCTTGAGGACAGTGCGACTGGTGCTGCCGCACTGAGCGCTGATCTGGGGAGGGGCGCTGTGTTTAGAAATAGTTCCACAGTGCTCCTCGCTCAGCCCCACTCTTTTTAATATCTATGTTGCAGAATTGGCCCCGCTCATCCAATCTTTTGGCTTTTCGCTCACTTCATATGTGAATGACACGCAAATCGTGCTCTCCGCCTCCAATAACTCCAATGACACTAGGTATCGAATTCAAAATTGCATGAGACATATCAACTCTTGGATGAATAGGTACTGTCTCAAGCTCAATTCTGTAAAGACGGAGGTGATCCTGTTTGGAAACAATCCCAACATCTGGTCAGCACCTTGCTGGCCTGCAGAAATGGGACCACTTCCTGCCCCTACCAATAAAGCCAAGAGTCTTGGGGTCATCTTAGATGACACACTACATTTGGGTAAGCAAATCAATGCAGTGGTTTCGTCATCTTACAACACCCTTAGAATTCTTAGGAAAATACTAAATTTTCTTCCCACCAGTGCCAGGAAGACAGTCATCTCTACCTTAATTCTGTCCAAAATAGACTATTGCAATGGCCTTTACAATTGCCTGCAGGCTCAATATGTCAATAAACTCCAAGTTCTTCAGAATTCAGCAGCTAGACTTCTACTAGGACTGCCCAGGCATCACTCTGTCTCACTCGCCATAAAAGATCTTCATTGGCTGAAGGCAAAGAATAGAATTAATTTCAAATCCCTTTGTCTTACCTACATGGCCCTTCATGGCTCTGGACCTCTATTTCTGAAGAAAGCTTTTTCTTGGTGTACCCCCCACCAGAACTCTAAGATCACCAGGGCCCATTAAAATAAACCCTATTAGATATAAAAAAGCTAAATGGGGAGGAAGCAGCTTCGTGGCAGGAGCCACCTAAAAATGGAATCTCCCCCCTCTGATCAGCTCCTTCTCTTTTACAATTCAGGAAACATCTAAAAACCTGGCTCTTTAACCAGTAGGCTTCTTTTTCTCACTCACTCTGCACGCTGACTAGCGCTAAGACACCTCCAGGTACTCGTTGCGCATTACAAATGTTTTTAACATAACATAACAGAACAATAACTTACGATTTAAAAACACCTGTGCGTCCAGTTTTCAGGCAGCATTGAAGATGTCAAGATAACTCGTGATTAATGTTCCTGCTAGAGAGAGAGATAAAAGTTTTATCTATTTGCAATTGTGACTCGCCATAAAGTTATGCAGAGGGTTAATATGCAAGGAACGCGTACCATGCAGATCACAGATCTGTATTTTATGTGAATAGCTGAGTGGATTACTTCTTTCGCCACCGAGATCCTTTTGTAACCGCAGTTCATGAGATTCAACCCTAATATAGAACAGTGACTGTTACGAACTGTCATCAAAGGGCTGCATGCAAACTGCATAAAATAGGTTAGGACGTTATATTTTTTTCTCCAGTCTTTCATTATCTATTCCTAATGTTGCTGAAAAAGGTTTGTTTGGGTCAATATACATTCTTATTAGTAAGGCCAGTCTTTAACAGTGCTTTAAAACAAATGAAATGTATGTGAGAGAGTGTCTACAGAGAGATGAGGGGCACTTTTGCCCGGTGGTAGTGAGGGAATCCAAGGAGGAGGTTTTGGGGGAGGAGGGGCTTCTAAAAATGATTGTAGCACCAGGCGCCAGCAGCGCCAAAGCCGGCCCTGGGTCTCAAGTACTGCTTTCATCTTGGTAATAGCACCTTGCAATTTGGTCCCATGCATTTGTTTTTTGACAAGTCATGTTTAAAGCATACCACACCTTCTTTGCTCCACACACACGGCATGTGTGCCCCTGAAGTAGAAGTTACAGTGGCATAGCAAGGAGGTGTGGGGGCAGTCCACCCCAGGCAGCACAAGTTTTGGGAGCGGCAATCCTCCCTCCCTGCTTTTACCTGCGGCAGTCGCGGGTCATCGCCCGAAGGAATCGCCAGCACTCTCCCCCTACTCTTACATACGCGGGTGGCAAACGCCGGGGCCGCCATGGGCGGCCTAAGGCCTAGTTACGTCACTGAGTAGTTAGTGAAAAAACTGGATCATTTGCACTTGTTGTTGACATGGGTAAAGTCTTTAATGGACCATGCACATGGCGTGTAAGTTGGTGACATTCTCTGCCGGCTTGTGGTCTCATTTAGCAGCCGTGCTTGATTAACATATTCACACTTGGTTTCATATGGATTTGTAGTGGTGGTAATCTGTGGCACACAACAGAAAGGTCATTGACATTTTTTGCGTATGATTGACAGTGTCGAGCATTAGCTTAATATGTGCCATGCATTTGTTCTGTAGGAAAGCTGACCTTGTCTTTCCTTGGTCCTGAGGAGGCCACGACTTTATATGGCCGAAACGGGTCAACCTTGATAATTTCAGAGGAGTCTTGTTGGAAAGAATTAACTCTGACCTGATTAATTTAGACTGCAAGGAGGAAATAATGAATGGAGGTTCTTCGTCTGACTCCCTGCTAATTTTTGGACTACCTCCAAGTGGATTATGGACTAAATAATTTGATAACCACCTGCACACTTAAAGGCGTACGAGGGACTAGGAACAGAATATTCTTTCTGCAATGTTTATATGGTGTACACTGTGTGTGTACATATATATATATGTATATATATATATCGCAAAGCGAGGAGAATCACGGAACAAAGTCTCCACGAGCCCGCTGATCCGTTTTCAAAGTGTTTTAATCTTAAGCCAGAGAAAGATGCGTTTCGACCACATCCGTGGTCTTGGTCACATGTGTATATATATATATATATATATATATTCACTGAAAAAAACCATAGGTTTCAGGGGCGTTATAGTTAGTTGGACATTTCACTCGCACAAAACCATAGAAATTCCCCCGTTATAGTTAGTTCAGCTAACTATAACTCGCGCACTCCGCAATGCACTGCTGATGACGTCACATATTACATCACTCATGACATGGTCAGTGACATCACTCATGACATCACTGATGACATCTCAAATGACATCACTCATGACATCACTGTTGACATCATCCTTGTGATAGAGTGGCAGACCTCCTCTCACCCTAATATAACCTTTGATACACACACTCAAAAATACAAACTAACATTTTCAAAACAATGGACATACCAATACCAGTTACAACACACCTATTCAGTAATTCCAAGATCTACACACACATCCACTCATTCACCAACAGTCCCTATACAGTCACTCATACATGTACTCACTCATCATATGTACTCATACACCTATACATCCTGTTACACACCACCACTCATCCATAGAGTTACTCACACACATAGTCACACATGCAAACAAAGTATCAAACATCCATTTACTTGCATATACAGTTATACACACACTACCACACTTACTTCTACAGAAACTTACACATACTTACTCTCTTAAACAATCACTTATAGAAACACCTACTTATTTGTACCGGAACTCTTCCAATCTCTCACTCTCACATATACTCACTTATATACACCAATACTCACATATACTAGTTTAAAACATATGTAGTTACTCATAAAGACACTATTGAGACAGTCATTCACTCACTAACACACCCATACACATACTCATCCACCTATACAGTCCTGCACACATGCTGTCTTCAACACATACAAACAGTGAGTCACTCATTCATGCATTTATACCCCCCACCGAACCATACAGACACTCATACTGATACTCAAAAAACCAACTAATAACCCATATAGACACTCATGTAGCTACTCACCAACACATGCAGCCACTTATGCACAAAGTGAGAGACTGATACAGATATTTTCATATTTAAACATTACTCACTAACCCATGTATTCACTAAGATACACTTAGTCAGTTATACAATCAATTTTACAAAAAAAATCATCCATTTAGACACTTTTATACCCATTTATTCTTCCATCGACCTTGAGATATACATATATAAAACATATTTAATTTTCAGAAAAAATCACATTCACTGGATGATGTCATCAGTGATGTCATCATTGATGTCATTTGAGATGTCATCAGTGATGTCATGAGTGATGTCACTGACCATGTCATGAGTGATGTAATATGTGACGTCATTGGCAGTGCATTGCGGGCGCAGCGAGTTATAGTTAGCTGAACTAACTATAACGGGGAATTTCTATGGTTTTGTACGAGTGAAATGTCCAACTAACTATAACGCCCTGAAACCTACGGTTTTTTCAGTGAATTTCTAAGGTTTTTTAAATGCTAATTTCTAACTATAACGTGCCTGAAACCTATGGTTTTTTCAGTGAATTTCTAAGGTTTTTTAAATGCTAATTTCTAACTATAACGTGCCTGAAACCTATGGTTTTTTCAGTGAATATATATATATTTATTATACTATATATACATGTGAAAATGTCTCGGTCCCCTGTTTGCCTCGGTGGCACGGAAAAAATGGGTGAAACTGACGTCAGCACGCCGACGAGGTCCTCTTATGGCTCCGGTGTCGCGAGCGGAGCCGTGCTATTATGACGTCCTCGTTGACGTGGGAGAGCTAGGAAAGAATTTCCGTGGAATGCTGGTGCAGGGGATATTCACCTAAGTGTTCAGGCTAGTCCTTTGGGAGCAACTGTTTATGTTGCCACTCCAGAAACCGAAACCAGTGATCCGAGGGCAGAGGCCCTGCAGATGGCACACGAGGTGGGGTGCCCAGTCGTGTGCACCGGCGGGGCAGCGAAGTGACAAGCACCACAACCCACAAAAAAGGTAACGAGGGCACTGAATAACACAGGATCTTCTCTTTGTATCTGGCAGGAACAACGCAGTTAAAATGCCCTAGTACCAAAATGTAGAATTAGTGCTACAACGGTCTTCAGGAGGACCTACGATGCGGCTTCTGCCTCCCGTACCCTGGAGGTGGCACCTGGGTCACGCGGTACGGTCATACTGCGGTGGGACGCACACTCGTTGACCTCTCATGGTACTGCACAACACTTCAGGGAGGACGCTTTCCATTAGCTATGTTTTCTGATGACATGTCGCGCCGGCCCCGTCCAACAACAGAACTCCTTTAGATCCAAACAGACTCTTCCACTCTCTCACCGGAAGTGAAACCAGGCCACGCGGACACTTTCACAATACAACAGCCGGGAATGCACTTTTCGGTAAAAAAACCACATTCCTTCCTCCTAATTAATCAAATAAACATCTCACTGAAGAACAGGGGCCAGCTTCGATCGGAAAACAGCCGTTACAACGACTTTTTTACTTTGCGATACCATTACAACGCATGCATTACCACGCATGCGTTGTACATCACGAAGTCATTACTTCGCATTTTTTAGAACGCATGGTCATTTACCACGCATGCCTTTACAACGAATTTTGTTGTAAAGGTATGTATGGTAAATGACCATGCGTTCTAAAAACATGTAGACGATCCATGTCGTTGTAAGGAAACAGAGGCTGTTCCGTTTCCTCACAACGACGTGCACCGCCCCTCAGAGACGACGTGAAGCAGGAACCACGAGGAGAGAGGAACCACGAGGAGTGAGAGGTAAGGGGGATTGGGCATGGGGTGGGGTTTCTTTTCTAGGGTTTAGGGTAGTGCAGTGGTGTTTGGGTGGTGTAGGGGGTCGTGCTGGGGGTAGTGTTTTAGGGTAGTGCAGTAGTGTAGGGAGTCGTGCTGGGGGTAGTGTTTTAGGGTTTAGGGTAGTGCAGTGGTGTTTGGGTCGTGTAGGGGGTCGTGCTGGGGGTAGTGTTTTAGGGTTTAGGGTAGTGCAGTAGTGTAGGGAGTCGTGCTGGGGGTAGTGTTTTAGGGTTTAGGGTAGTGCAGTGGTGTATGGGTAGTGTAGGGGGTCGTGCTGGCGTAGTGTTTTAGGGTTTAGGGTAGTGCAGTGGTGTTTGAGTAGTGTAGGGGGTCATGCTGGTGGTACTGTTTTATGGTTTAGGGTAGTGCAGTGGTGTTTGGGTAGTGTAGGGGGTCGTGCTGGGGGTATATTTAGGGTTTAGGGTAGTGCAGTGGTGTTTGGGTAGTGTAGGGAGTCGTGCTGGGGGTAGTGTTTTAGGGTTTAGGGTAGTGTAGTGGTGTTTGTGTAGTGTAGGGGGTTGTGCTGGGGGTAGTGTTTTAGGGTTTATGTTAGTGCAGTGGTGTTTGGGTAGTGTAGGGGGTAGTGCTGGGGTAGTGTTTTAGGGTTTAGGGTAGTGCAGTGGTGTTTGTGTAGTGTAGGGGGTAGTGCTGGGGGTAGTGTTTTAGGGTTTAGGGTAGTGCAGTGGTGTTTGGGTAGTGTAGGGGTAGTGCTGGGGGTCGATTTAGGGTTTAGGGTATGGCAGTGGTGTTTGTGTTGTGAGGGGCTCGTGCTGGGGGTAGTGTTTTAGGGTTTAGAGTAATGCAGTGGTGTTTGTATAGTGTAGGGGGTTTAGGGTAGTGCAGTGGTGTTTGTGTAGTGTAGGGGGTCATGCTGGGGGTAGTGTTTTAGGGTTTAGGGTATTGCAGTGGTGTTTGTGTAGTGTAGGGGGTAGTGTTTTAGGGTTTAGGGTAGTGCAGTGGTGTTTGTGTAGTGTAGGGGGTTATGCTGTGGGTAGTGTTTTAGGGTAGTGCAGTTGTGTTTGTGTAGTGTAGGGGGTCGTGTTTTAGGGTATAGGGTAGTGCAGTGGTGTTTGGGTAGTGTAGGGGGTCATGCTGGGGTTAGTGTTTTAGGGTTTAGGGTAGTGCAGTGGTGTTTGGGTAGTGTAGGGGGTCATGCTGGGGGTAGTGTTTTAGGGTAGTGCAGTGGTGTTTGTGTAGTGTGGGAGGTCATGCTGGGGGTAGATTTAGGGTTGAGTGTAGTGCAGTGGTGTTTGGGTAGTGTAGGGAGTCGTGCTGGGGGTAGTGTTTTAGGGTTTAGGGTAGTCCAGAGGTGTTTGTGTAGTGTAGGGAGTCGTGCTGGGGGTAGTGTTTTAGGGTTTAGGGTAGTGCAGTGGTGTTTGGGTAGTGTAGGGGGTCGTGCTGGGGGTAGTGTTTTAGGGTTTAGGGTAGTGCAGTGGTGTTTGTGTAGTGTAGGGGGTCATGCTGGGGGTAGTGTTTTAGGGTAGTGCAATGGTGTTTGGGTAGTGTAGGGGGTAGTGCTGGGGTAGTGTTTTGGGTTTACGGTAGTGCAGTGGTGTTTGTGTAGTGTAGGTGGTCGTGCTGGGGGTAGTATTTTAGGGTTTAGGGTAGTGCAGTGCTGTTTGTGTAGTGTAGGGGGTAGTGTTTTAGGGTTTAGGGTAGTGCAGTGGTGTTTGTGTACTGTAGGGGGTCGTGCTGGGTTCTAGTGTTTTAGGGTTTAGGGTAGTGCAGTGGTGTTTGTGTAGTGTAGGGGGTCATGTTTTAGGGTTTAGGGTCGTGCAGTGGTGTTTGGGTAGTGTAGGGGGTCGTGCTGGGGGTAGTGTTTTTGAGTTTAGGGTAGTGCAGTTGTGTTTGGGTAGTGAAGCGGGTCGTGCTGGGGTAGTGTTTTACGGTTTAGGGTAGTGCAGTGGTATTTGTGTAGTATAGGGGGTCATGCTGGGGGTAGATTTAGGGTTTAGGGTAGTGCAGTGGTGTTTGTGTAGTGTAGGGGGTTGTGCTGGGGGTAGTGTTTTAGGGTTTAAGGCAGTGCAGTGGTGTTTGTGTAGTGAAGGGGTCGAGCTGGGGTTAGTGTTTTAGGGTTTAGGGTAGTGCAGTGGTGTTTGGGTAGTGGAGGGGGTAGTGTTTTAGGGTTTAGGGTAGTGCGCCCAACCAGCCACAATATCCGTGGACAAAGGGGATCCTGACTCTTTGGAACGCTCCGTCAATTGAATAATTTGGGTCAAGGGCCCTACCAAGTCCAAGACCTATCAATTCCTTTCTTGGGATCCCTCATATACTTGGAGAAAAAGGTACATAGTTTCTCATCAATTTCAGGCGTGTGTGCCACCTTCCCCTTCAGTGAGGGCCTGGGGCATTCTCCCTCATCCTATTCCTGACCTCCCTTTCAAGGGGTTGATGGATTTTCCCCACCACATACTCTGCCACTTTGGCGTCAGGTGTCCACTCCGCTGACCTAGGATGGTAAATTTGGGTAGGCTCGAACATGTCCGAGTGGACCCCGTCCCCAACCGGGGACTGAGAGGAGTGGGACTCTGGACACCAGGGACGCCCGAGTCCTTATCCTCATCGGAGGAGAAATCGTCCTCCGATACACCCTCTCCCTCTAAGGGAAACCCGCCGTCGGGGTCTACAATAGTGGTGACAGTGTCGCAATTTTCTCCGGGCCCCTCCTCCTCCCGGCAGGGTGCATGTTTTAGCGTTCGCGCACTCTTGAGGAAGGTCTCCGTAAGTTTATCAAATCCTTCCAAGTGCCCTGCGTTATGCTTAACGGCCCTTTTATTCCCCATCTGGGAGCTACTGGGACCCGCCACCACCAGATCTGGGTCACTGAACACCCCAGGGATGCTTTTCGCCAGCTTATCAACCTGAACCCTAAGAGGAGCCAGCGCCCTAGAAATAGCCAGAGAGAGGGCTTGGTCCACTGCTGGAGGGAGAAGTTGGGGGGCCATTCCTCCTCCACTTCCTGGTAGGAGGAGTAAAAATGGTCTTCTGGAGAAAACATGATAGCAGAGGGTGTGAGCACAGAACAAATGCCCTTAAAATCCTTAAGGCAGCCCCCTCGCCGGTGCTCCAACAGCTGGGCTTTCCCCGAAGCTGTTATAAGAATAGACTGAGGTGCAATACCAATTACCACCACCAGGTGGCGCTGGTCACTAACGTGGCCGTGTGGGGAAATCACCGTGTAGCGGTGTCAAAATTAGGCGAGGGTTGGTCGGGAATCAAGCGGACACTAAAGGAGTGACCGGATTTCCAAACGCGCGTATAGACCAGCGGGAGCGCTCGACGGAGCTGCCTCGCTCGGACCAGACGCGCCTGACAGGATCTCACCGCGCGCAGAGCACACAGCGGGAGAAACTGCGAGGGGGAGAACGCGCTCGGGCAAGAGCCTGCTGCGCAGGGAATATGAAACAATACCAAGGCAATAATGCTAATAACGTGCACAAGAAACCGCTATACAAACAGCAACAACGTCAGATTAAGCCAAGAATGTAAGGAATGCACTTAACTGACGAGCAGTGAAGAAAGAGGAAGTGGAAGGGACGTCACGATATTATATACGATGGACTGTGATATGATTGGACTATAGTTGCCTTGGAGACTACCCCCCTAATGGTTCATGGGTTGTGTAGTCTTTTGTTTAATGATTGTTGTGTTACGTTTTCTTTGAACTGCTATGCAAATAAACTGAGGAAAGATATGCATAATCCTCGCCTCGTCCTGCCATAGAATTCATTAAACTTTATTTGATCTGATTTAGAAACATAGATCATAAAAGTGTACATAAAAACAGTAAATCCTCTTTCCTAATACAATACAGTGAGAATTAATTAAAACCAGTAGGTAAAAATGGGTGTTACAAAGCCCGGTTCAGAGCAACTTCAGGTTAACAGAATCATAAAGGTCAATGTTTCGCAAGATCAATCTCATGTACTTCGTGCAAAATACGCAATAAGGGGTCCAAGTAAGATGTAACGCTCCAATACCTGACCAGTTTGCACTATATAAAACTGCAGAAAAACTAAAAATAAAAAGTGTTTTGCACACTTCTGTCATTGGGCTATATGTGGGCTACATCTGGGTGATATTTGTGCTACATTTGGGCTCTTTTTTCTCTGGTGGCCATCTTGGGAGACTTATTTGTTATGAAGTTTCCTAATTTCGTCATTTACTGCAGTCTCCTCAGTAGGAAATGCTTTCAGTTTTTTACTTTGATTCCATCAAGAAGGCATTCAGATGTGTCACACATTTGCCATAAATTCAGAATGTTAGCACTCTAGTTGTTCATTAGATCACTGTAGTAAAGCTACTGCTCACCAGGGAGTTAACTGGAAGTCTACTGCTGGTATTGAAAGTGATTGTTTCAGTCTGCATGTCAGAAGTTTCTAATGAAATAGAAGAGGATTTGAGATCTCACTTAAAACATGCCCTAAATTTTCTTTCTGCAGCACTAACCATAATTTCTATGGCAAAATGAACCCCTTCATTTTGTTCCATTTTAAATTAAATGTTTTAAGTGTTACCAGTTTATTCCAATCAAGATGGCTTCAGGTGTGCCATACTTTTGTCATAAGTAAGGCTGTTAGCACTCTAGTTGTTCTTTAGAACACTCTGGGACGCTGCAGTAGAACACAAAGGCATCAACTGACAGGCTGCTCCTGTTGAAATATAACAGGAAGATATTTGAGATCTCACTTAAAACATGTCCTCATTTTTCTTTCTACAGCACTAACCATAATTTCTATGGCAAAATGAACCCCCTCATTTTGTTCCTTTTTAAATTAAATGTTTTAAGTGTTACCAGTTCATTCCAATCAAGATGGCTTCAGGTGTGCCATAATTTTGTCATAAGTAAGACTGTTAGCGCTCTAGTTGTCCTTTAGAACACTCTGGGAAGCTGCAGTAGAACACAAAGGCATCAACTGACAGGCTGCTCCTGTTGAAATATAACAGGAAGATATTTGAGATCACACTTGAAACATGTCCTAATTTTTCTTTCTACAGCACTAACCATAATTTCTATGACAAAATGAACCCCATCATTTTGTTCCTTTTTAAATTAAATGTTTTAAGTGTTACCAGTTTATTCCAATCAAAATGGCTTCCGGTGTGCCATACTTTTGTCATAAGTAAGGCTGTTAGCACTCTAGTTGTTCTTTAGAACACTCTGGGAAGCTGCAGTAGAACACAAAGGAATCAACTGACAGTCTCTGCCCTTGTTGGATGTACATGTTTTACTGAGAATGTCAGACTTCATTCTCACATGACTGAGAAAGATAATGTGAATTTACAGAAAATATGCTCTCATTTTAGCTTCTGGAGCACCTTCCAAAACTGTATGGGACAAGCATGTGAAAATAGTTTTCTCTCAAACATGATTCATGATATCCCAGCAGAAGGTTTTTCACAGGGTAAAATCACCTTAGAACACACCACAATTCCTGAAATTAGTATGGTACCATCAACAAATGAATTCTAATGTAACTAAAGTCTGTTATCACCCTTTATAGTTCTCCTTTTGGTAACCCTCAAAATCTTCGATTCACTACAATGCATTTCAATGGGGTACTATCATTTATATTGGTCCCAAGATGGCTGCCAGCAATTCCAGGATGAAGTGCTGACAGCCAATCAGATCTCACGATGACATGTGTGGTTAGGCTCCGCCCAGATATATATGTGTTTTTACTTTTGAATTTCTCCAGCAACTACTGAACGGATTTACACCATTTAAAAAAAAGGTCGCTTTCTGAACCAAGCGCTACCTTTTTGCCAAATGTGGTGTAATTCCGTTCAGCAGTTCGGGCTGTAGCCGTGTCTAAAATTTCCTATGGGAATTAACATGGAGAAAACACGTTTTGGGACCCCCCTTTTTATTCGGCCCCTGCTTGCCGAATCACCCCGAAAGTTTCAGGATAGGAGCAGACCGAAGCGCCCCACGAGTTTTGAAAATTTCGCGAAGATTCATCAACCGGCGCCAAAGTTATTGGAAATAGAATGTTGCGAATTTCCTATGGAAAATAGGTCCTAACTATAACTATCTACTGGCGACCGCCAGTAGATTATATATATATATATATATATATATATATATATATATATATATATATATATTATCTACTGGCGGTCGCCAGTAGATAGTTATAGTTAGGACCTATTATCCATAGGAAATCCGCAACATTCTATTTGCAATAACGTTGGCGCCGGTTGACGAATCTTCGCGAAAGCTTCCA
The DNA here is from genome assembly GCA_963921515.1 of Calotriton arnoldi. Lineage (NCBI taxonomy): Eukaryota > Metazoa > Chordata > Amphibia > Caudata > Salamandridae > Calotriton > Calotriton arnoldi. The sequence continues at coordinate 305,185 of CAWUFW010004208.1, forward strand.
ACTTGTTGGGGCGCTCCGATCCGCTCCTACCCTGAAAGTCTCGGGGTGATACGTCAAGCGGGGGCCGAGAAAAAGGGGGGTCCCAAAATGCGTTTTCCCCATTCATTTTTCCATAGGAACCTTTAGTCGCAGCTACAGCCCGAACTGCTGAACGGAATTACCCCAAATTTGGCAAAGAGGTAGCCCTTGGTTCAGACTGGTGCCTTTGCTAAAATGGTGTAAATCCGTTCAGTAGTTCCTGAGAAATTCACAATTAAAATCACATATATATCTATGGGCGCGTCGGATCCGCGTACCCTCCCGATCACGAGCTGCATGCTAATTGGCTGTCAACACTCCAAATCAAGAAGTGTTGGCAGCCATTTTGTCCCTCGGTAGAACCGAGGGACAGAAACAAGTGCGCAAAGCGCAAAAGGGGGCAGGGTAGAAACACCCTGACCCCCTAGGTCTGCTCAGGGGGTCCCACAAGGACCCCTGGGCAGAAAAAGCATTTTTTTTTTTTTTAAATCGGCGGGATGCGCTTAGGGTGCGCGGATCCCGCCGAGAAAAAAAGAAACAAGTGCGCAAAACGCACAAAGGGGGCAGGGTAGAAACACCCTAACCCCCCTAGGCCTGCTCAGGGGGTCCCACAAAAACCCCCTGGGCAAAAAAAAGCATTTAAAAAAAAAAGCATTTAAAAAAAAATCGGTAGGATGCGCATCCTGCAAAAAAAAAAAAAATCGAAGCGCGGTCTCCCGCGCTCGATGAACTTGCCCCGGGTGGGCCAAGTCCCGGGGGCATGCTGGGGGGTTTATTTTATGTATGGGGGGCCTCTAAGGGCCCCCCAAGCCCCGGGGACCACCACCCCCGGGGCTTTATTTGAAAAAGTAGCGGGAGGGCTCTGAGCCCTCCTGCAGCCCCGGGGACCACCACCTCCCCGGGGCTTCTTTATTAAATTAACATGTGTGGGGGGCTCCAGCCCCCACACGCCCAGGGACCACCACCTCCCCGGGGCACTAACAAAATTGAAAATGGGGGTCCGTTAAGGACCCCGAGCCCCGGGGACCACCACCTCCCCGGGGCTGTGCATTTGGATGGGAGGGGGGCCGCGCGGCCCCCTCCTGGAGCCTGTGGTGGCCCTGGGGACCGCCACCCCCAGGGCCGGCTCCTGCAGTGTCCCGGGGTGCCTACCCCGGGACACTGCTGTTTGCAATGACAGGATGGGAGCCTTGCGGAAGAGAGAGCAGGGAAACCTGCTCTCGCTTCCAATATCCAAAGACAATTGCTTTTCCACATGGGGAGCAGCATGTTAGCTGCTCCCCATGTGGAAAAGCAATGCCGGCTCGCGCAGGAGGCGGGGAGCCGGCGGGACTGTGGGGGGTTTGGGGACCCCCCCACAGTCCCCAACCAGAGGCCAGGCCCCGGGGGATGGGGTCCCCGGGGCAAGTAGTGGCCCGGGAGGGGGGCCACGCGGCCCCCCTCCCCAGAAATAATTTAAAAAAATAAATAAAAAAAGGCCTGCCCCGGGGGATGGGGTCCCCGGGGCAAAAGGAGGCCTGAGGAGGGGGGCCACGCAGCCCCCCTCCTTAAAAATTAATGAAAAAGTGTGGCCATGCCCCGGGGGATGGGGTCCCCGGGGTAGGATTCGGCCAGGGGAGGGGGGCCACGCGGCCCCCTTCCCGTATAATTAAAAAAAAAAAAAAAAAAAGGGGATAAGGCCCTGGGGGATGGGGTCCCCAGGGCCCAAAAATAGGAAAAAGGAAGGGGGGCCACACAGCCCCCCTTCAGGGAAAAAAAAAAAAAAAACGATCGGGCCGCAGGCCCCGCCCCCTTCCTTCACCACTCTGCAAACGCGCCCCCTGGCGCGTTTGCAGATGGGGAAGTAATTCCCCTTCAATACTGGGGGTCCCTGGGGGCCAACTAGCCCACCAGGAACCTCCAGTATGCGCCAGGGGCTGCGTTGCAGAGAGGTGTAAAGAGGCCACGCCCCTTTTACACCTCTCTGCAAGGCAGCTCTGTGGCGCTTTTTGGATATACCTGTTGGGCTAGTTGGCCCCCAGGGACCCTCAGGATTCAAGGGGAGTTAATCCCCCGACTTAAAACGCGCCACGGGGCGCGTTTGCACAGTGGTGAAGGGAGGGGCGGGGCTTCAGGTGACATGTGTGCAAACAGGCCCCGTGGCGTGTTTTAAGATGGGGGATTAAGTCCCTTGAATCCTGAGGGTCCCTGGAGTCCAACTAGCCCACCATGTACTTCCAAAAGCGCCACAGAGCTGCCTTGCAGAGAGGTGTAAAAGGGGTGTGGCCTCTGTACACGTCTCTGCAACGCAGCCCCCTGGCGCATACTGGAGGTTCCTGGTGGGCTAGTTGGCCCCCAGGGACCCTCATGATTAAAGGGGACTTAATCCCCCAACTTAAAACGCGCCACGGGCGCGTTTGCACAGATGTCACCTCAGGCCCCGCCCCTCCCTTCACCATTGTGCAAATATTCCGCTAAAATCAGCCGAAATACGAATTCCGATTTACTCACCTGTTATCAGGAGAGACCTCAGTGCTGCATCTTTCAGCCCAGTACTGATCCTGAAAAGTAATTTTTACCGTACTTACCAGTAACTTGAATTTCCTTCCATAGGATATCATTGCCTGCTTTTTGCTGAAAAAGTTTCTAAGTGTCGATTTTTGAAACATACAAATATTCCTCTAAAATCAGCCGAAATACGAATTCCGATTTACTCACCTGTTATTAGGAGAGACCTCAGTGCTGCATCTTTCAGCCCAGTACTGATCCTGAAAAGTAATTTTAACCGTACTTACCAGTAACTTGAATTTCCTTCCATAGGATATCATTGCCTGCTTTTTGCTGAAAAAGTTTCTAAGTGTCGATTTTTGAAACATACAAATATTCCTCTAAAATCAGCCAAAATACGAATTCCGATTTACTCACCTGTTATCAGGAGAGACCTCAGTGCTGCATCTTTCAGTCCAGTACTGATCCTGAAAAGTAATTTTAACCGTACTTACCAGTAACTTGAATTTCCTTCCATAGGATATCATTGCCTGCTTTTTGCTGAAAAAGTTTCTAAGTGTCGATTTTTGAAACATACAAATATTCCTCTAAAATCAGCCAAAATACGAATTCCGATTTACTCACCTGTTATCAGGAGAGACCTCAGTGCTGCATCTTTCAGTCCAGTACTGATCCTGAAAAGTAATTTTAACCGTACTTACCAGTAACTTGAATTTCCTTCCATAGGATATCATTGCCTGCTTTTTGCTGAAAAAGTTTCTAAGTGTCGATTTTTGAAACATACAAATATTCCTCTAAAATCAGCCGAAATACGAATTCCGATTTACTCACCTGTTATCAGGAGAGAACCCAGTACTGCATCTTTTAGCCCAGCACTGACCCTGAAAAGTAATTTTAACCGTACTTACCAGTAACTTGTATTTCCTTCCATAGGAATCCATTGTCTGGTTTTCAGCAGAAAAGTTTCAAAGTGTCGATTTTCACAAACTACAAATATTCCTTAAAAATCGCCTGTATGACTTAAACGCATTCTTTCAACTGTTTACAGGAGATGCACCAGTGCTGGATCCAGGATCCACCACTGAGTGAGAAAAAGTCACGATAACACTACTTACCTGCTAAGTGAATTTCCTCCCATAGGATAACATTGGTGATTCTATGTGAAAAAGTTTCTAAGTGTCAACTTTTAAAATGCAATAATATTCCTTAAAAATCACTACTGTAACCAAAACGCTTTTACTCAACTGTTTACAGGAGATGTCCCAGGACTGAATCTAGGATCCAGTCCTGTGGTTAGAAAAAGTAATCCATAAAGTAACTAATTGCATTTAGCTAGAAATTCACATTGAGCTCAATGTTGCATTGTGTTTGAAATTGTGTTGCCCATTGCAACAACTGTAACTACTGTACTTAAAAGTCTATTGCCTATTTGCAAAGTATTTAAAGTAAATTAATTCATTCTGAGAAAGTATATTTTGTAATGTAATGTATAATGTAATTACAATGTAATTTAAAAAATAAAATATCTAAAAATAAATAGTTTAAAAAAATGTAGTAAATCAGTATGAAAAAAATAAAAATAACAATTAATACATTTAAAAATTGGCATTTACAAAACCTTTGAAATTCACTGAAAAAAACCATAGGTTTCAGACATGTTATAGTTAGGAATTAGCATTTAAAAAACCTTTGAAATTCACTGAAAAAACCATAGGTTTCAGACATGTTATAGTTAGAAATTAGCATTTAAAAAACCTTTGAAATTCACTGAAAAAACCATAGGTTTCAGGCACGTTATAGTTAGAAATTAGCATTTAAAAAACCTTTGAAATTCACTGAAAAAACCATAGGTTTTAGGGACAGTTGTAGTTACTTGGACATTGCACTCGTACAAAACCCGTGAAATTCCCCCGTTATAGTTAGTTCAGCTAACTATAACTCGCGCCCCGCAATGCACTGCTGATAACGTCACATATTACATCACTCATGACATGGTCAGTGACATCACTGATGACATCACTGATGACATCTCAAATGACATCACTGATGACATCAACCATGTGATAATTTCATGCATCTTCTCACACCCTAATATAACTTTTGATACACCCACTCTAAATTACAGACTGCCATTCTCAAAAACAAAGACACTCCAACACCAATAACTACATACCCACTCACTGATTCTTAGGTCTACACACACATCCACTCACTCACCCGTACAGTCACTCATACTTACGGTCACTCAGTACAGGACTATCATATGCACTCATACACCTATATAAACACTGACACACCGCCACTCATCCATAGAGGTACTCACACACCTAGTCAGTCATGCAAAAATTTAATCACACACCCATTTACTCACCTATACAGTTATACACACACCAGCTCACTTACTCATACAAATACTAGCACATTCTTACGCTCTTATACAATAACTGATACAAGCACACACGCATCCATACAGCCACTCTCACAATCACACACTCTCACGTATAGCCTTTTAAATACTCTAACACATATATATACTTCCTTTTACATATGTAGTTACTCGCACATGTACCACTGAGATATACATTCACTCACTAACACACCCATACACACACTCACCCACCCAAGCAGTCCATCACAGACGCACTCTTCAAATCATGCACCCAGTGAATCACCCACTCACACATCTATGTACAGAGTCGCACACACCCCACCCACACAAACACTCAGGCACCCATACAGATACTCAGACAACCAATCAATAACTCATATAGACACTCATGTAGCTATTCACAAACCCATGCAGCCACTTACACAGCAACAGACAGACGGATACAGACATTCACCCAGTTTAGTCACTAACCCATGCATTCAGTAAGATAAGTTTAATCACTCACTTATACAGTTAGTCACGCACCTACTAAATCATCCATTCAGACACTTATACACCCACTCACTCTTCAATACGCCTTTCCCTATATATATTAAACATATTTAAACTTTACAGAAACACACAGTCACTGGATGATGTCATCAGTGATGTCATCAGTGATGTCATTTGAGATGTCATCAGTGATGTCATCAGTGATGTCACTGACCATGTCATGAGTGATGTAATATGTGACGTCATCAGCAGTGCATTGCGGGGCGCGAGTTATAGTTAGCTGAACTAACTATAACGGGGGAATTTCACGGGTTTTGTACGAGTGCAATGTCCAAGTAACTACAACTGTCCCTAAAACCTATGGTTTTTTCAGTGAATTTCAAAGGTTTTTTAAATGCTAATTTCTAACTACAACGTGCCTGAAACCTATGGTTTTTTCAGTGAATATATATATATATATATATATATATATATATATATATATATATATATTGTCCAACAAAGGCCCGTAAGCATTTAAAGACGCACACAACAGGTGATGTAACCTTTCGGTTTCTTTAATTCCAAAGGCAACCAGCAGCTTCATTACAGCACTTGAAATCATTTGGCCTGACGCGTTTCAAGGCGGAATGCCTCTTAATCATAGGCAGCTCGCAAATGCAGACCAGAAGCTCTATTTTATACAATTATGTCCATCCTTTTGACCCGTAATGGGCCACGCTCAGTGCGTTACTTCAATGTTGCATTTTGGGATGTGTAGTCCTCTTTTAGAGCAAAGTACTCCCTCAGTGGGTTCCATCGCATTGGCATTCTAAAGCAATATACACCCTGGTGGGCCTCCGAATGAGTCGCTGGTAAGTTTGAGCCGCATCTCCTGTGATGTATACTGGGCACAGAAATGGTTCCCCACCACACAGACTCGCCATGTTACACGATGGTGCCGTCTTCCACGGCAGGGCAGCCGCAATAGAAAATTGTCCAACAAAGGCCCGTAAGCATTTAAAGACGCACACAACAGGTGATGTAACCTTTTGGTTTCTTTAATTCCAAAGGCAACCAGCAGCTTCATTACGGCACTTGAAATCATTTGGCCTGACGCGTTTCGAGGCGGAATGCCTCTTAATCATAGGCAGCTCGCAAATGCAGACCGGAAGCTCTATTTTATACAATTATGTCCATCCTTTTGACCCGTAATGGGCCACGCTCAGTGCGTTACTTCAATGTTGCATTTTGGGATGTGTAGTCCTCTTTTAGAGCAAAGTACTCTATAATATATTTGCTGCAAAGAATGCCTGCAGAACCCACTGAGGGTCCAAAAAGACTCTAATAAACGGACTATATATCCCAGCATGCATCAAGGAGGAGAGGAGTAAATATGCACTTAGCAACGCCCACGGTGGGCGGGTATGAAACGGCATGCATTCAATTAGTTTTCTAATTGAGAGTCCTCTGTCAGACATTCATGAAGCTGCCTATGAAGAAGAGGTTGATACCTCGAAACACGTCGGCACAAGGATTTTAACAACCGGAATGATTTTGTTGGTTTGCCATGATGAAATAAACCGTATGGTTTTTACAACAGCAGCGAGTGCGCCTAGACATGGTTTGGGCATTTGGTGGAAATATATATATATATATATACATACATATATGTATATATGTCTTTGTACAGTTGGCAAACAAAACATCACATTCATATCTACACACAAACACCTATATATATATATATATATATATATATATATATATAGGTGTGTGTGTAGATATTGCCAACTGTACAAAGACATAGCCTGAAGAAGAGCAAATGTAATATGTTCCTTTGAATTGGGCCTTGTGAATAAACTGATTGATCTGCTGGATATATTCAGACTCACAATGATAAATGATTATTTTATTGCTAGGTGAATACCATGGTTGTTGATTTAGCCCCAGAGTTTTCCACTGTTATTGAGATTTTATAGTTTTTATTTTATATTGATGTTGCAGCTTTTTGGTCAGGGGTAGTAAGTGCTATATAAATATAATTACAATTATATTCCAGCTGAGATCCCAACTTCCGGGTGTACACAGCAATTTCAACCAATGCAGCTTACTGTTGCTTCAATCTGCCCTGTGACCACCATGTGGGGGGAGGTAGGGGGGAGGTTTATTCAAGGAGTCGAAGCTGTGCAGCGATGTATGTTCATTCTTTGCACAGAATCTCATAAAACTGATCAAATAGACTGCACCTGGTGCTCAGTGTTTTGGAGGTACTGATGCGCTCTCCTGCTGCATATTTTCGACTCTGAGAGTGTGACAGGCTCAAATGCTAACTTAACTACTACAATATGTGGCCAAGATGATGGATGCGCGGAACTCTTTGCTCCCAATGCACATAAAAAGACGTCTTCCTTCTGCTCGCTCTCGTGAACCGTTTGTTCTTCCTGTTACCGCCTCCCCACGGGGAGGCTCATGAAAGCAATAAGGTTTCTGGTGCGTGGTTGAAAAACTGAACTCTGCCAGATAGTCTCGATAAATCCCCCAACATTCCAGAGTCCACACTTCTTGACAAACGAAAACCATGCTCTTTGGCTCACCCGTCATTTTACAAAACGAGGAAACAACCCGATTGCCATTTTACAAGCAAAGTGTCGTGACCTCAGGGTCAGACGGCCATACGTAAGTCAGGCACAATTACCTCTTTGTTACGTTTTCGCCCTAATTAATTACACAGTGAGGCCGCCGCACCTCACTATGTAATTAATAAGGTTGAAAACGTACTTGCAGTGATGCAATTACGGGTTAGTAATTGAAGCATTACTTTTGCTGGTCCTGTATCCCAAAAAATGTGAAATTTAAACTGGGTAAAAAATGACATCTGTATTTTTTTAAGTAGGTGGACCAAACTGGTCAGCAGTCGTCAAAGATACATACTGTAAGGATGACTAAACATAACACAATCCTGTATTTTTAAACAACTCTACTGCAGTAAAGGCAGTTTGGAGGTTCCTTATCTTCCATGGGGACAGCTGCTCTAACTTTACTTCTGTGCTGCAGTTCTCTTTGGCTTACCAAGCAGGACTTGTAAATAAATGAGTGCCGGTCCCCAAGCTTTTTTCTTGGGAGGTTGAATGAGGGGTTTGGGGGGATTTGCCAGGGAGGTGGGCCTTACCTTCCTCGCTGCAGCTCCACCACCTGCGGTGCCCCCTGCCGCCTCTGACACCTCATGTTAGCTCTGCCGGCATGGAGCAGCATGGACAGGCGCCTCTTTGATTTCTGAGCTTTCTAGTTGGGCATTACAAGTGGCCTGGAGTGATGGTTTACACCGGGTCCATTCTGTGATCCTCAAGAACCATCTTTTTCCACTAAGAGCTTCGTAGAACAGCATTTTTCATAGATTTTGTGCTGCTAGGAAACATTGTGAGATTCAAGCAAGACATGAGACTTCATAAAGAGTGTTTTTTTTTTTTTATTGTTTTGTACTTTCTTGAAATAACTGTAAAATACATTTGCCTGAATAATGAAGCAAAAGATTTTTCATGACAAAGACTCAATCATTATTTCCTTTAGGTTTGAATTGCATCTAAATAGGTCACCATTCTTTTTCGTGCCGAGAAAAGCCATTTGCCGTGCATCAAATGGCAAAAGGTTTTACCGCAATCCACCCACAAATATGAGATTAACATAAACAAAAAGGCCAGCAACGGCAGACCAAGGTTAAGCACTTGAATTCCAAGATTAGTATTATCAAAATTGGGTGCAACTACTTCCAGCATCCGCCGTTGTTAGATGCTACAAAGTCCAGGGAAATTCACAGATAAGGAAGGTGCACTCGATTAAAGTAAATCAAAGGAAACAAATATATTCCATTGTTCTTCTTTATTCTTGAAACCATTAAAAAGGGCAAACAGCCAACGCGTTTCGTTCCTTATTGCCAAAGGAACTTCTTCAGGGCTAGAAGTCACTTGAGTTGGAGAATATTGGAACAACAAGTTTACGGAGTCCAAATTATCCTGGTATTGGCTTGTGTATAATGCTCAAAGTGATGTGCATAAATAGCACATCAGGATTTGAATCTATAATTAACCCGAGGTGTGAATAATGCCTCCAAAATACAGGTGCTGAAGCAGGTGATACAACCACGGAGTATAATTCCCAACACAGTATGCAGATGGTTTACATTGTAGTATATAATGCTGTAACTGCTTTGCTTAAAGACCCCAGTCAATGCCGGTGCTGTCAGCCGGAAAGGAAACTCAAATACTGGAACACAAATTCTGTTTTTGAATCGAAAAGAGGCTCCAAGTTCAAACGCTCGCTGAATAGTCAGCACCTGTATTTTGGAGGCATTATTCACACCTTGGGTTAATTATAGATTCAAATCCTGATGTGCCACTTATGCACATCACTTTGAGCATTATACACAAGCCAATACCAGGATAATTTGGACTCCGTATACTTGTTGTTCAAATATTCTCCAACTCAAGTGACTTCTAGCCCTGAAGAAGTTCCTTTGGCAATAAGGAACAAAACGCGTTGGCTGTTTGGCGTTTTTAATGGTTTCAAGAATAAAGAAGAACAATGGAATATATTTGTTTGCTTTGATTTACTTTCATCGAGTGCACCTTCCTTATCTATGAATCACCCACAAATCTGATCAGCTAACCTCTACAAAGCATCAGCGGCTCCCGTCTACCAGGTGGGCCACAATTTTTTTTAGGTCTCGCTAAGACAGCGCATGCAAGACATTTTGCTACCTTACAGTGGGCTGAGAGTCAGCCTTTTGCTTACCATTGCTTGGGTATACTGTGGATCTCAAGCCCCTCTGCACACTTTCTATTGTCAGCTTGCTTCTTCAGCCCCTCCCACCTACAACCAGCTTCTATTATTATTTTCCTGCCCCAGCTGCTCCCACCCGCCCACCGTTGTCAGCTTGCTTGCCCAGCACCTATCACCCACCGTTGTCAGCTTTCTGCCCCAGCCCTTCCCTCCCTCCCTCGTGAGCTTGCTTGAATCCTCCATTGTCAGCTTACTCTCCCAGCCCTTCCCGCCACCTCTGTTGTCAGCTTGCTGCCCTGTGCCCTTACACCCACCCTCTATTGTCAGCTCGCTGTCCTGTCCCCTCACACCTACCCTCTGTCAGCGTGCTCTCTCAGTTGCATTGTCTGTTTGTCCACAGATCCCTCCCGCTCACCCTCTGTTGTCCATTTGCCCCAGGGCCTTCCACCCACCTCATTGTCCATGTGCTTCCCCATTGTCTCATGTGTCCTCTCCCCATACCTGCGCCCTTCTCTCTCAACCTCCCTCCTTGTTTCCTCATCCCACTGTCTTCTCACCTATTTGATTTTTTTTTTAAAATAGGCGTATTTGCTCCGACTGTGACATAGTGCTTGTTTAATAAAGAATTTTAGCCATGCTACACAGCAGCATTGCTTTTGTACATCATGACTAAAAGTCAATGGCAAAATCAATAACTCTCATGGGGGAGCCCTATTGGCTTTGCCATTGCTTGTTTGGCAACCTTTTATCAGCTTGAGTTAGTAGTTTCACCAGTGGTCTTGCCTGAGTTCCCATTAACTGTGTGCCTGCAACACACTGCTAAGAGCAATGATGACCTCTCTGATCAGTCCGTCAATATTTACTGACCTGTCAGCAGAAGAGAGCATACCCCTGGCTGGGCCGGACTGGGAACCCAAAGCAGCCCTGGCAGTTTTCTCGGACCAGCCACTGGGGAAGCACTGCCTGGGCTCGGGAGCCTGGAAACGCATGCTTGCTGCTTTTGTTACTGGGGGCCGATATTGCAGCACAGCTGCAAAACCGCCACCAGTACCTCAACTGGCCCCCGCCAACACAAAACCGGCCCCCACCCTTCCAGCCTCCCAAGAAAACGACTGATGCCCGGTACGGCCAGTCCGCTCCAGACCCTTGAACACTCGCTACATCACATGTGCCACCACAGACTGCACAGTCCTATAGACACAGACCCTACACAATGACGTGCAGAGGACAGAGCACAACACAGACGACCTGAACCGCAGAGTCCCAGGGACACAGACCCTACACACAGACCCTACACGGTGATGAACACAGGACACAGCACTAGTCAGAGGACCTATGCCACGGAGTCCCACGGACACACACCAAACACAATGACGTACACAGGACAGAGGACCTAACCCGCCGAGCCCCACAGACACAGACCCTACACAATGATGAACACAGGACACAGCAAAACACAGAGGGCCAATATCGCAAAGTTCCACAGACACACACCAAACACAATCACGTACACAGGACAGAGCACAACATAGAATACCTGGACTGTGGAATCCCACAGACCCTACACAATGACGTACACAGGACAGAGCACAACAGAGAAGACCTGTACTGTAGAATCCCACAGACACAGACCCTGCACAATGGCGTACACAGGACAGAGTACAACACAGAGGACCTATACCATAGAGTCCCACAGAGACACACCAAACAAAATGACATACACAGGACAGAGCGCAGCACAGAGGACCTAAACCGTGAAGTCCCACAGACACAGACCCTACACAATGATGAATACAGGACAGAGCACAACATAGAGGACCTATATCACGGAGTCCAACAGACACACACCAAACACAATGACGTACACAGGACTGGCAACAACAGAGAAGACCTGACCGAGACCATGGAATCCCACAGACAAAGACCCCGCACAATGACAAACACAGGACAGAGCACAACACAGAGGACCAATATCGCGAAGTCCCACAGACACACACCAAACACAATCACGTACACAGGACAGAGCCCAACAGAGAAGACCTATACCGCGGAGTCCCACCGACACAGACCCTACACAATGATGAACACAGGACACAGCAAAACACAGAGGACCAATATCGCCAAGTTCCACAGACACACACCAAACACAATCACGTACACAGGACAGAGCACAACATAGAATACCTGGACCGTGGAATCCCACAGACCCTACACAATGACGTACACAGGACAGAGCACAACAGAGAAGACCTGTACTGTAGAATCCCACAGACACAGACCCTGCACAATGGCGTACACAGGACAGAGTTACACAGAGGACCTATACCATAGAGTCCCTACAGAGACACATCAAACAAAATGACATACACAGGACAGAGCACAGCACAGAGGACCTAAACCGTGAAGTCCCACAGACACAGACTCTACACAATGATGAATACAGGACAGAGCACATCATAGAGGTCCTATATCACGGAGTCCAACAGACACAAACCAAACACAATGACGTACACAGGACTGGGCACAACAGAGAAGACCTGACCAAGACCATGGAATCCCACAGACAAAGACCCCGCACAATGACAAACACAGGACAGAGCACAACACAGAGGACCAATATCGCAAAGTCCCACAGACACACCAAACACAATCACATACACAGGACAGAGCACAACAGAGAAGACCTGGGCCGTGGAATCCCACAGACAGATCCTACACAATGACGTACACAGAACAGAGCACAACACAGAGGACCTATACCGCGGAGTCCAACAGACACACACCAAACACAATGACGTACACAGGACAGAGCACAACACAGAGTACCACACACTTATCTCATTGCACAGAGAACCAAAGCCATACATTGTACGTGAACCAACACTGGATACCACACAATGCTCACTGAATACATAGGGGCTTATTTACAAGCCTCTTGCGCCACTTTTGCGTAATTTTTAACATGGGAAAAGTGACGTATGAGTGGCGCAAGGGGCTTGTAAATAAGCCCCATAATATTTTTCCATCTTTTCACAATAGCTCTCGAACTGTGAGGTTGCAATTGAAATACCAGAAAGCACAGGCAGAGAAATAGAAGCCACCAGCATGACCTCAGGAGTAGTAGCTGCCCACTTTCAGTAGAATGTGAATCCATTCAAGCGCAAGCATTGGCAAAGCCAAGAGGATTGGGTTTAATGTGCTAACACATGCAGCATTGCCACCTTGGAGAAAGACTGTTGGGCATGGATGTGGAGTTCTACTGAAATTGATAACTCAAGATACTGTTTCGGTGCTTCTTTCTTGAGTTTTACTTTTAAGTCTTTTGGGAGCAGTCAAACTCGGTATATATGGAAGGCACAATTCATATATACATGTAGGTAGGCATCTTTTTAGGTTGTCTCTTTTCCTAGGTTTCCTGCCCTTCTCTTTTCTTCCAGGTTTTAACTTTGGAGCGCCAGGAAACCCCCTCTCAGCGGACCCTCAGAAGAACAGAATGGCACGTCTCTGTGATGAGATTTTTCTTTAAACCTATAAAAAAACAGTCTCTCACTTTCTTTCGTGTTTTTCCTTTTTTTATATTCTTTTGGGTCTTTAACTTCTTTCTCATTTATCTTCTGGGACGTTTTTATTCCAATGCTCTATTCTTTCTGTTCCTTTAGTAGGTGCTCTACCCTTTTCGAATAACCTCTCTCTCTTCTTCTGATAACATGCCTTTACTATTTTTTCCTTTCAGGCAATGATTAAATGCTACTTTGTAGCAGAGAAACAAAAAAAGAGCAGCAAGAATAGGTTATTTGGAGCCTTTCGCTTATTAGCCTGACTACCAGCTCAGACGTTAATTCCTCTTTTTTTTTCTTCCTGCTTCACCCTCCTTTTGCCCATGAACCGCCCTAAGCCCTCCCTCCACAGGCCACCTAATCCACAACAGGCAACAAAAAACAATTATGTCGGAATCAGGAATGTGGAAAGTAACGTGGGTCCGCCTTGCCTTTTATGCTGCTTTTCCTTTTCCCCTTATGCTTATTAAGATTATGCTTCGTATTGTTTGCAAATCTCAATAAAAAGAGATTAAAATAAATACTAATGAGGGAAGTAATGGCAGCACTACCTTCTGGAAACTCACCTGGGAAGTCACAGCCCTCCTCTGGGCCGTGGCGGGCCTGGGACTCGAGGAGATGGGTCCTCCTGACCGGCCTCCTCTCAGGTGAGTATTGCGGACTTTGAGGCATCCATCCTCAGTTGGTAGTCTTGTGTTTGATTTCTTCCTGTGCTGTGGTCAGCATCTTCATTAGTGTCCCCCTCCTGTTTCATTTCTCCTGTTACCTCTGTTTCTTCCCCATTTCTATGCCACAGCTCCTGATGTCCATTTACTGGTTTGTAAGAAAACGTGCATGTGTAAAGGCTATGTCATTTGTTTCCCTCACGTATTCTACTCCCTCTCCTTTTTTTCTAAGTTGTTATTGTTTTGTCCATTCTCTTTGTCTGATGTTTTTTCTTGTTTTTTACAGGTTGCAGTGGTGGTGACAATGCCAGCTGCCCACGAGGAACTTAAGTATCTCCACCAGGTAAATACATTTCATAGACCTCTTGCCTTGGATTCTTCTTCTCTGGAAGATTGAGCGGATTCTTGAGAAGGAATCCACATTCCCTTGTTTTTTCCCCCTTTCTATGTTTGACCTGAAAGTGGTATGTTAGTAAGGAGTGGAACCAACAAAGCACTTGAGGGTTATTACCTTTGTTGACGGCCAATCAAGTTAAAGGAGTGTGATCAGTAAAGAGAACAAATTTCTGGCCATCCAGATAATAATTAAGCTTCTCAATAGCCCACTTGATGGCAAGGAATTCTTTCTCAAATGTTGAATTTTTTTTCTCTCTAGCAAAGAGTTTCCTGTTAAGGATGAAGATGGGTCTTTCATCTTCCTCTAAAGTGGTTTGTGAAAAAACATCTGTTATTCCGAGGTCAGAAGCATTGGTTTGTAGGATGAAGAGTTTTGAGAACCCAATGGATTGTAAAACGGGTTCAGATGAAATGTTATTGGTAACCATTGGAAAAGCTATTTCTGCCTCTTCACTAAGCCTAGTAAAATTCGAAGGGACTCCTTTTTCAGTAAATCATTAAGCGGGGCTGCTCCCAGGGAAAATTAAGGTATGCAACACCTATAGTAGTCCTCAAACCCTAAGAAGGGGCTTAACTCTTAAGGAAATGGCTTGTAGGGCAGTCACCTTTTCTCCTTGAGGTTTGCTTTTTCTATTTCTTAAGAGATATTCCAAAAATCTAACTTGATACATTGCTTTCCGAAGCTTTTCTGGGCTAATATTAGGTCCCACCTCTTTCAATTTGTTCAGGATCACTTGTAAACACTCTAGGTGTTCAGGGCAGCCCTTACTGTAAGTAATGATATCATCCCAATATGTAGAAGCATATTGTTCATGTTTGTTAAGCAATTGATTAATTAGTTGTTGAAATGTTGTGTGGGGGAGGCATGCAACCCAAAGGGTAGGACAGTGAACTAACATAACCCCTTTGGAGTGGAGAAGGGCATATTTTCTTCATCGGACTCATTAAGGGGAATTTGCCATTAACCCTTTGTGAAGTAAAGGGTGGTAATGTATTTGGCATCTCCAAACTGCTCAATAACTTAATCAATTCTTAGGAGGGGAATGCATCAAATTCTGAGATTGGATTAATTTTTCAGAAATCAATACAAAATCTAATGGTTCAACCCGGTTTTCATACTAGGACAATACAGGAACTCGAATTGCTCTTGGAGGGCTTGATAATGTTTAGTTTTTTACATCTTCTCAACCTCCTAGCCAGTGGCCTTTCTTCTATCCTCAGGAATACATAAGGTTTTTTTTACTGCTTGACCTGGTTCTGTGTGGATAAAATGGTGCTTTTGAAAAATTGTTAAAGGTTGAGTGTTTTCTTTAAGACTAGTCTTCCACTCTTGCTGAGGTTAGAGTTGATTTCTGAATCCTTTAGATCATTTCAGGGGGATTGAATTATGGCTACTGGAGTAGGCTGGAGAAGAGAGCCATCCCATTTTTTTAGATGGTTGATTTGAAAAATGTGATTTAGAGATGATCAGAGTGTCATCTGCAAACACTAAAATCAGGATCTTTCTGCCAGCTAAAATAGGAGCATCAGTTTGGATAGTAGCAAGAAAGTTTGCCACTCCAATTATAAAAAGGGAAAACAGTGTGGGAGCTAACACGCATCCCTGGCGAACGCCCTTACGTACCGGGAATGGATCTGACTTATTTCCCTGCGCTCCCCATCGGATCTGTGCAAAATTCTCCTCGTGGAGGCGGACAATAAGGGAGAGTAAGTCCAGTGGCATCCCCAATTCTTTCAATACCTCCCATAATTTGGGCCGTGAGACTAGGTCAAAAGCTGATTTCAAATCAACAAAGTATGCCCTTGCCGAGGACTACTGTCTGCCAATGTATTGTGACAAAGCGGAAGACCTGGCCGATTGTACTTATATGGGCCCGAAAACCTGCCTGGAGGTGACTAATGATGGAGTGTTCATCCATCCATACATGAATTTTGGCCAACACAAGCCGGGCTACCACCTTTTGTATGGAATCTATAAGGCTTATTGGCCTGTAGTTTGCGGGCATGGACTTGTCTCCTTTTTTGTATATTGGGATTATTTCTGCCCCTGCCAGGTGTCCGGAATAGGAGCGCCATGAGCTATAGCGTTTGCTAGTAAGAGTATATATTGAGACCATTTTGATCTGTCCTGCAAAAAAATGTCAGCAGGAACACAATCTAGCCCTGGTGCTCGTCCTCCTGTCAGTGCGTTAAGAGCAGTTCTAACGTCTGCCTCATCAAATACCTTATCCGTTGTGTAGGGATCTGTTGATACCGATCCATAATCAACTGCATCATCACTGGCACATTTTAATTCCAACCACCTATCCTCGTCCCAAACTTTTATGGCGCGAAGGGTAACCTTCTTATAGGTGGTCCTAGCAGATCGCACTCTGGCCACATCACCCGACTTAATTGCCTCACTAAGAGCACCACGGGCACTTCTACAATCAAAGTTGTACCAATGATGCTTGGGTTCTGTGTCTCTCGGTCTAGCTTTGCTGGGTCTTTGAAAATAGGTGCGAATATGTGTAAATAGTGAGGAATGCAATTGTGTAATGTCATTTAGCAATTGATGGTTAAGGAGGGATGTCTCCATCGCTTTTACTGTGTTGATCATCTCACTTGTTATGGAAAGTAGGACTGCTGGACGTTCGAAGATCATAGGCCATTTAACTCGTCGCATGTTATTTGAGAGCTGGAGATCACTAGTAATATGATTAATATCTGTTTGTGTTTGTGGCCTTAAATCCCTAAGTGCAAATCTAGAGCACAGAGGGTTATGGTCTATGCCATATGTTCAGACCAACTAAGAGATAATCAATATGACTTGAGTGAAGTCCACTATTGTATGTGTGTACCCCTTGTCTATCTGAAGTGGTTCTACCGTTGGCTGCCCTAAGAGCATATTCTAGACAGAGGGTTTTCATTTGAATGGCAGCCTCAGTCCATCTTTTAATTTGCGGGAGCTCCAGTGATGGAACACCCCACAGCTCATCCTCCTCCCTCGCCACTTCATTATCCTCGTTGTCGAGGGGTTCAAAGGTTGTATTTAGATCCCTAGCTATGACTACAGAGGCTTCCCATGAGAGGGTTTCTAAAAGCTCGCCTAAGGCGTGAATGATGTCTGATTTCCGCCCCCCACTAAGGCCTCTCGCGTATACGTTGTATATATCAATGGATCCATATTGGCCGGTCTGCAGCCTGATAGCAAGGATGTCATTGTTATCAGTGGGTAGGGCACGTATTTTAAAGCCGATATCTTGTCTAACCCAGATTGTGAGTCCCCCCCGATAGCTGACCTCTAGCACCCTGGATTGCTGGACTATAGAAATTAAGGTATCCGAGCTGATGAATAGGCTCTATAGACCAGGTTTCCTGGAATGAACAGATGTCAAACTCATCTATAAAGTTGTTCCAGTCCGGAATGACACCCCTGTGCCTCAAACCGGCGATATTCCAGGAAAGTACCTTGATGATGCGTTGCTTTAGATTGACACCTAGCGTTTGGCCAGCCGTGGGGGTTATGGGTCCGGGCATCTGGAGTGGCGCACACCTAGCAATTCTAGGAGAGCTGACCCGTGTTGGAGATGTACCATCGAATCTGGAGGCAGTAGGCTCACAGGCGTGAGTTGATTTTATAGCCTGTGCGCTTAGAGCAGGGGACGGCGGACACCTTCAGTCTGTCTCTCTGAGTGGGGACCTGTTAGATTGGAAGTTGCTGGGGTATTTAAGGGTTGGGTCGCTGCTCTTATCTGGGAGGGTATATTTGAGACGGATGGTAGTTGCGAAAAGGTGTTGGGTCCGGAGATCAAAAGCTACCAGACTATCCACTAGATCACGGCGAACTAGAGTCAGGGCAATAGCATCTGAGTCACATCCCAGAATAGAGTGCCTTTTTGCCCCAAGTATGTCGTCCCTTATTATGGACCGACATCCCCTAGCTCACTGAATCCAGTGGATGGTCTTATTAACCATAGTGGCCTCAGATTCGCTGTGTGTCGTAGGTGGTAGCTGGGGTACATTAGTCAAATATATTATCCGCTTCTTCAGCAATGAATTATCTATGCAGGGGAAAGTAAAATGCTCAGTTGCCTGCGAATACTGGTTACCTGCTAGGGTGCCCTGTGCCTCTTTTGGGGTTGGAGAGTGATGGTGAGCCATTTTGTTTTAATGTCCCCCACCCGGGTATTCAGGGTCTTGATAGGCTCCCTTGGCACTCCCATGTCGTACTCTACTGCCACTGGGACCCGTAGTAGCGTCCTGGGATTCCCCTAGTGTGATGCGAGGATTGGCCGACCCCCCCCTTGTCGATTACCTCAGAGGTGGACTTAGGGCTTAAAATATTTTTGAGGGATTAAACATCTTTTAGCACCCTGCTGAAGGATTCGGAGAGGCTACCTACTGCTACCTTAAGTGTTCTGATTTCTTCTGCTAAATTAGTTATTTGCATTGGTAGCGATGTTTGCAAGAACATTTCGTTGCGAGTAGGATTAGTATGGGTGACTATGCTTTCACTTACTTGGGCACCTTCCTTACTAACATGAGGGGCAGAGCCTGGGAAAGCAGATACCTCCGTGTTTGGTTGCTTTGTTGTCTTAGCACCCCTTGTGTGTGCCTCACTTCTCAGGTTGACGGGATTATCTATTAGATCGCTTTTGTCCATTAGAGGGGCAAAGCTGTTACTACAGGGAAAAGCTATATAACCGTCGTCTGGCGCTTGCTCCTCTATCCCCTCATTATTTATCACACTAGGACTAGGTTTTAGGGCGGCTGGGGGAAGTTTCTTTCCCTTTGCTTGGTTGAATATTGATGGTATACGGCCTTTCTTGGTGTTAATAGTAGGGCTTCCATGGGGCAGTGTGCTAGGTACTGTATCAGTGAGTTTTTGGGGTCGAGAAGACCTTCACATTCTGACAATAAGTTATCAATGTGGTCTAATACCCCACACCCCCTCCCAACCCACCCCCTTCCACAGTGCTCATGGCTTTTTTGGACTTCTTCGCCCTTTTTTTAATAGTAGCCTTTGTACTTTCCTCTGTGTTTTTGCGCTTTCCCATTTTTATACTAGCGCCCAGGGCTACAGAGTAATCAAATAGAGTCACGTACAAAAGGAATCAGGAGTGCAGACTCTGCAGAGCAGGATACCAACTATAATCGATCAATTGTAATGCGGGCGACAGTACCTTTATCTTGTGAAGGGCATCCAATACAGTAAGGAACGAGGGTGCCAAGGGACAAATAATAGGGGGGTGGCCCAGCCCAGCCTCTTCCTGGCTCTGAAGGGCGCAGACGGGCCCACCCTGGCGTTATGTAGGCGCCTCCGGGCGCGGGCTGGCGGCAGCACGCCGGCCGCAAGGAATCACAGGGGTTGTAGTCTCCCCCAACAGGCGAGCACTCGGCAAAGTGGATCGGGCTCCCGCCCCGCGGGAAGCCCCCTGGCGTTATTTAGGCACCTCTGGGCGCGGGCTGGTGGCGGCACGCCGGCCGCAAGGAACCACGGGGGTTGTAGTCTCCCCCAACAGGCGAGCACTCGGCAGAGTGGATCGGGCTCCCACCCCGCGGGAAGCCCCGTAGCGTTATGTAGGCGCCTCCGGGTGCGGGCTGGCGGCGGCACGCCAGCCGCAAGGAATGACGGGGGTTGTAGTCTCCCCCAACAGGCGAGCACTCAGCAAAATGGATCGGGCTCCCGCCCCGCGGAAAGCCCCCTGGCGTTATGTAGGTGCCTCCGGGCGCGGGCTGGCGGCGGCACGCCGGCCGCAAGGAATCACAGGGGTTGTAGTCTCCCCCAACAGGCGAGCACTCGGCAAAGTGGATTGGGCTCCCGCCCTGCAGGAAGCCCCCTGGCTTTATGTAGGCGCCTCTGGGCGCGGGCTGGCAGCGGCACGCTGGCCGCAAGGAATCACGGGGTTGTAGTCTCCCCCAACAGGCGAGCACTGGGCAAAGTGGATCGGGCTCCCGCCCTGCGGGAAGCCCCCTGACATTATGTAGGCACCTTCGGGTGCGGGCTGGCGGCGGCACGCTGGCCGCAAGGAATCACGGGGGTTGTAGTCTCCCCCAACAGGCGAGCACTCGGCAAAGTGGATCGGGCTCCCGCCCCGCGGGAAGCCCCCTGGCGTTATGTAGGCGCCTCCGGGCGCGGATTGGCGGCGGCACGCCGGCCGCAAGGATTCACAGGGGTTGTAGTCTCCCCCAACTGGCGAGCACTCGGCAAAGTGGATCGGCAAATGTGATTTATTTTCTGTCACTGGGAATTTCAAGTTGATAGGTTAGTTTGTTAATTCTCTTCTCTTTGTATTTTATATGGGCCTTGCTAGCATGTGCTAACAACTTTTGACCACTGGAATGAATGAAAAGTGCCACCTAATTTCCTACTTCAAATTCTCTGAATTTAGCATTACCATTGTATTAGTGTAGTTGGAGATTTTTAAGCCTTCTCCAAGTGGATGGCTGCTACTTTTCTAAGATTTCCCAGTCTATTTCCTAATTGAGCAGTGTAGGAAATTGGGTTAATGGTTGAGGGGGTGCAGCAACCACAGTTCTTATCAGGATGAAACACAAGCAACCCCCAAATTAACCTGTGCTCAACCCTCTGGTAGCTTTGCACAAAGCAGTCAGGTTTAACTTAGAAGCAATGTGTAAAGTATTTATGCAGCCCTTCAAAGAGTAATAAGCTTAAAACAACACAAAAAATTCCCACACCAATTTAGAAAAATAGTGTAGAATTTGATAAATTATTTGAGACCAAAGCAACAAAAATTCAATTAGTAGAACCGGAGATATGCATTTTTAGAGGTTTAGGTAAAAACAGTGAGAAGTTCGAAGGTAAGCGGAGACTGGCCCAAATCCAATTTGTGTATCTGAAGCGTGCTCCATTGTGGTCAGCCATAACTTTCGACTTTGCCCCTGTCTGGCACGCATAGATGCCCACAGTTGCGACTTTGATCTTTTTCACTTAAAACTTTCAAAATTCTTAACTCAAGTTCTACTGATTGGATTTTTGTTCTTTTGGGTTCAAATAACTTTATTAAAATTGACTCCGTTTTTCTTGTGTTTACATTTTATTATTGTTTAGGCGCTGCATAAATACTTTAAACATTGTGTCTAAGTTAAGCCTGACTGCTTATGTGTCAAGCTTCCAGAGTATTAAGCACAAATTGATTTAGGGACGTTTGTGGTTCACCCTGACAAGAATTGTGGCTGTTGCTCGAGTAATAGAAATTGCAAGCTGTCCTCACACTCATAATGTGCAAGCGTGAATATGCCAAAAGACTGTACCGTGGCACAACTGCATTCATCATACGCAAAATACAACTCATCCAAAATGCTGCTGCAAGACTTCTTCTCCACCTTCACCCGAGAGAAACATATTACTCGCATCTTGCACTCACAGCAGTAGCTATCTGTAGCACAAAGGGCAATGTTCAAGTCACTTTGCATTGTCCACAGGGCTACAAAGAAAAGGACCGCTATACCTATAGGCTAAATTCAAGCAATCCAAATTAAATAGGACACTGCACTTCAAGCTTGCACCACTTATCATACCACTTTACCATAAGAAATCCGTAGGAGGCACTGCTTTCTCAGTAGAAGCTATCAAGCTCTGAAACTCTCTAACAGCCAGCATTCGAAGCATCCAGTAGCATATGCACTTCAGAAGACAGTTAAAAACATGACTAGTTCCAAGACACATGCACCACCACACATTCCGGTAGCAGAACCCGGAAAGTCAGTGACACCTTCAAGCTCAATCTTCAGTTTACAATCCTCAGATTGGAAACAACCCAACCAGCAAACTGCTTTCGATAGGCAGGTAAGATAAACAGGGCTGACAATTGGCTCACCGGAGTAATAAATAGTTATGTAATTTCATATATAACATTTCTGGCCCACGCTAATACTAATAGCATAACACTTAGCGGTCGACAACCAACTGTAACTTACACTCCTTACATTTATATAAGACATATCTTATACAAAGGTTGTTTATCACCAGTACTGTGCCACCAGTAAACCAGCCATCACTAAATGAAGAGGCATGGAATAACTGAAGAGATCCGTCATACGCTGTGGGTCAATTGGAGGACTTTAATCTAGTCCAAGACTGCAAGTCCTTAACAATTGCACACTTTGGCCGTGTCGGGGTCTGTCCGGGACCATGTGGGGAACACAGTCAGGGACTTGGGCAAGGACTGGGAACAGGGTAGAAAACAAAGACAGAGAGGAGTACAGCGCTGCCCAGGAGCACACAGGAAGTCAGAGGAGAAAAGGGATCCAAAGGGGAAGCCTGTAGAGGTGAACAAGAAGGGTGAGACTCGGAAAGGAAGGGCACTCATGAGGCGGCTCAGCATTCAGAATCACTTAAACCCAGGACGGATGTGCAAAACACTTAAACATGAAACAACGTTAACAATAAAGGGGATGTGGGGTAAAGCACTCAGGAGCTCCACACGGTAAGACTGAAGCTCAGTAAGTTCATCACCCACAATTGCTGTTACAGATACTGACTGGAAATACCCACATATAGGATATGTATACAAAGGCAGGGTCTGTGGAGCTTATACCTATGGTGATGTTATAACAGTAACTCAAAGACAATACTCACAGTGAACAAGAAACACCACCTAGGTAGTCAGCCGTGCCCACGGATCCTGGCGATCAAACAGGAACACGCAAGGCAGTAACAGCAAAGGGGTAGAACTAAACACAAGCACAATAGACAAGCAGCTAGCAAAGAGGAGTGCTTAACAGGAAAGGAAGGAAATCACAGGGCACACTTGGCAGAAAGCAGGTAACAAACATACAAGGTAACAGAAGCGAGACAGCAGAATAGAAAGATAGCAAACTAGAACTGGAACCAAGGAAATGAGATGAAAGGTAGGGACTGGAAAAGGATATACAGAAAGGGAGGCTACAAGGGTTTACTAGAATAGTACAGGGTCAGGAAACAAGAGAACAAGGTAGCATAGGATGCAGTGCTGGGGCAAGAATTGAGCAAAGGCTCAGGAGTCAAAGTAGCACTACAGGTCAGGAACAAGGAAATGTTAGGGCTCAAGAATCAAGGAAGCACTGCAAGCAGTGCTGGTTCAGGAAACAGGAAAATGGCTATAGATCAGAAAACAAGGAGTCAAGAGCGCACTGCAAGCAGTGCAAGTCAGGCACAAGAAATAGCTAAAGCCCAGGAAAAGGAACAGAGACTAACTATAGCTCAGGATACTAGGTAGCACTGCAGGCAGTGCTAAGGCAGGCACAAGGAAAAATAGCTATAGCTCAGGAACACAGGAAAACAGGTAGCACTGCAGGCCGTGCTAATTCAGGCACAAGGAATAGCTCTAGCTCAGGAAACAAAGAACAAGGATATCTATATCTAAGGAATCACTGGAAACAAAAAGCTCAGGGAGCACAGGAAACAAGGATCGGTCTCACCGGTAAACAGCTTACAATGACCAACACTGGACTGAAGGGAGCTGGGGCTTAAAAGAGCTCACAGTAATCATGTGCAGCAGGTGTGAGCAGGCTAGCAGCAGCCAGCCACAGGTGAGCTGAATTCCTCCACCCATCCTTGGCCTGCAGGGGTGGAGACTAAGCAGTGAGCAGGGAATCCTGGGTAATGGAGTTTTCAGGCATGAGTAGGCTGGCTTCACAAAACCCGGCATGGATTGGGAATGGATGTTAGTTCCCAATAAGTGTCCAAATGGCTGGAAGTCAGGATTTGCATGCAGGGGAGGGTCTGGAAGTTTATTAGAGGACTGGAAAGTCCCCCAGTTCAGCCCCCTGGTGGTGGACATGGGAATGCAGGGAGCAAGTCGTGACAGGCCACTCACAGTGACACTCATGTATGGGATGATAGTAACAATGCACACCACAGCAGATCTCTCCACTTTTCTCTACTTCCAACCATGCTAGCTCAGGTCCACAACTAAGCAGGCTATAACCATAAGAAATACCATAAAGGTGTCTACAGAGCTGTTCAAAGCAATTCAAAGCTGACAGTGTACTGGAAAACCATAAAACCACGTCTGATTCTCTCACATCTCATTACCCACCACACTGCTACACGCTGGACCCGATAACATGATAACCCCCCTCGGTGGTCACCATGCACGACATGGAAACACTTCACACATAGGATCACAAAACAAAGACAATACCCTTCCAGCCACAAACCAGCCTATATGGCATAGCTTGCTTCCTATGCACGTAAGCGCTTCAGTGCCACACATAAGGGTAGTAAGCGCTATACAAATGCTCAGTAGCGGCTGCTACCAAAAGGGCGTGGGGTGCGGGCGGAGCAGAGGAAGGGAATTAAAAATAAATTTTAAAAAACATTTACCTGGATACGGCCGGCCGCCGCCTTTCCACTGTCCTCTCATCCTCTTCTTGGCTTCTGTGGAAGCAGGAAGCACCCAGGCTCCCTTGAGCCAATCACTTTGCTGCAATGCAGCGTTGTGATTGGTGAGTACCCAGGCTTCCCTGAGCCAATCACAACTCTGTAATGCAGCATTGTGATTGGTCAGAGTGGCGTGGTTCGGCGCTCAGACAGGGAGTGGGACCCTGGGCATGTTCTCCACCCAGGCTGTAATGCAGCCTGGTTGTAGAACATGCAAAGTGCGCATGAATGTTTGGCCGGCCCTTAGGCTCAGCCAAACATTCATGCGCACTTAGGAGGGTGCCACCACTCCTCCCCCAGCCTCTAAACAGCCCGCCCTGCCCCCAAACAACGGAGCCAGTACATTTAAATAAAATTATAATAATGTTAAGTCATTATAATTTTATTTTTCCGTTTTTAATTGCTCACTTAGTGAGCAGTGGGACGACGCTCCTCCATCTTAGCGGACGAGCCACCACTGCAAGTGCTGCAGTACAATAAAATACAATATTTAGCATTTGTGCATCGCCAAGCTTTGTTTTGATCCTATTAGAATATTTGTTTCCATCACACTACAGAATTACAAAACAAAATGTGCTTTATTTATGTTTTCATAACTGCTGACTTATGTTGAAATATTTGTACAGTTTATTTCCAGGTATGTAGATATTTTATGTGTAATCAAAACAAATTGACATTTCTTTTCACTTTTCCTGTACGTACAGCCATTGGAATTATGAGATTCTTTGGCCGTGGCATTTATGCATAATTATGAATTTGCCGCATTTGCCAGATAATCCATCATCTGTTGCATAATCTGCAGATTTTAACCCAAAAAATATTTCTAACTCAAATGTATCAAAAGCTACTGAAAACACTGCATCCTGTGCTGCTGTGCAGTCGAAGATCCTTCACAAAGGTCGACTAGTCACTTTTCAGTTACTTATAGCTCTACTTGGATGTGGAACTGGTACTAATGAAGTGAAACCTTTTCTCAGACAGTGCTAACGTGTACAAATGACAAAATAATGAAGCAATGCTATCACAAAATGTGCTACATTAAGCCACATATTTTATGTTTCCTTGCTGCATAGTCAACCTTACAGCATAATTCGGGTCTCCCCTGCCGCATAATTCAGTGGACCTCACTTTGCAGTTAGAGAAAGACAACATCTCCACGTTAAAAGAATAGGCAGCAACTTGTCAGAAGACATAGCCTGACATTTAATCTCTGTCTTAAACACTCTGCTTCTGGCGTTTCATTTCTCATGTTTCCACCCCCGCATCTATACCACACTTCACGATGTTTGTTTCCTGGCTTTTAAGAATCGTGCATACGCAAACACAATGTCGGTTTGCTTGTTTCCCTCTCCTGTTCTTCTCTCTGTCCTGTTTCTACGTTGTTGGTATTTTGTCAGTTCTCTTTGATTGAGGTGTTTTCTTGTTATCTTTTAGAGGTTGTGCTGGAGTTAAGCATGCTGGCTGCTGGTGAGGGACTTCTGTCACTCCACCAAGTAAGTACATTTCACAAACACACAGACCAGAACACACAGACCAGAAGGTGCGAAGAGAGGGGGCTATTGTTGTAAAGTAGTCCATCATCAGAGCAATGCAGGCACTCAAATGGAGGCAGATGGATACACCAAACAGCCAGTAGTATCAGGTCAGAGATGAATACTCCACTGGACTGAGCCAAGACATGATTGACAGAGTCGCAAGCTATTGACTGAAAGAGGTTGGTTGACGAAAGCCTATGGTTAATAGGGGTGGATCCAAAGCTCATTCTACGTATATTGTTAGCAATAGGTTTGTTTGACAACTTTACTGTCAAAACCCGTTCCTAAAAAGAGCCATTACCTACACCAAGAACTCTGAAATATCAATGAGTGGATTGTATGACTATCTGCTCACCATGTGAAACACCCGGTATGCCTCATTTTTGTGAAGCTAATCGCATTTTAGCTACAACAACCTGGACTGATTCTGATCTTGGCAACTAAAATATCTGATTCCTTTACCAAGAAAGCAATACCTGTTGGGCACAACCTGGAAAAAGCGAAGCAGTGATTTGGGTGTAGTTGCTCTTCGTCTGTTGATTGGCTAAAGCACGGGTCTGAGCTTTGCCTTTGGAGGACATGCAGACACTGGGGGCTTTCCTGTCAGAGTCCTCAGTGCAGTAAACCTTAGGGCATTACACAGCCTGGGAGCTGAAGGGGTTGGGCATGAAGAGATTAGGGCAGAACCCCGCACTCCTTGCTGGACATAGAAGAGTAAGATGGCTTCCATTACCAGGGTCCAAACTGAACTCATTTTTAGTGAGCTGAGCAAGATGGCGGCTCCTGAATAGAGCGTAAGAGGGGACTGAGGCACATGGAGAGACAGCTATCTCCCATGGGTAATACCTCAGTACCTCTAGTATATCCGTTTGTCCTTTACATGACCTAGTGGCGTAGCTGAGGGGGTGGGGGGCCGTCAGCCCTGGGCGGCACTGTTTTTTTGGGGGGCGGAGGTGCGCAAGTCGTGTCTGTCGACTATCACCATCCCCCTGCGAACAAGTCATCTGTCGGTCACCAGACGCCCCCCACCCCCCGAACAAGTCGTCCGTCGGCCACGACCCTCCTCCCTGCTCTTACCTGCACTGGGCGGCAAACTTAGGATCCGCCCGGATGGCAGTAGGTCTAGCTATGCCACCGACATGACCGCTAGAGCGTAAGCGTCTACACTTGGACCAGTATGGTCAGAATATTCTTTTCTGATTTGTCTCCCCTTTCATCTGTACAGCACAATCCTAGCTAGCACCAGTGCTATATATGAAACAAAGTAAGATGGTAGATTTCTGACGTCACCCAATGGACGATAGACGCATCGACCATCAAAAGTCATGACACCAAATCGAACCTGTGGATGTAATTCAACTTTTTTTATATGCATACTAAACCCATATACATGTTGGTGGTGATAACAGATTATTTGCTGTATTGATGATTCAAATGTATGGAATATATATGACATGAAATATCCATTGATTGCTTTTTAAACAGAAATGTTTTTAAGTCAGTCTATTGTGGCATCAGAACTAGCAGAACTAGTCTGTACAATATTCTAACAGCTGATTGCGTCTTCAGCGGCCACAGTAAATAACAACCCCGTCTGCCTGGCTGGTTGGTTTTGTTCATCTACTGGGCAGTAAACTCGGGTGCAGTTGGATACAGGAAGTAATTCCTCTTTGATAAAGTGGGTGGGACAAATAACAAGGTCTGCGATGGGGGCAGTGGGGCCGGGGGGGGGTGTATCTCAACAGACTACAATGAGGGGTAATTAGATAAATAATTAATTTACCCTTGTCGTCGTCTGTTGAAATCCCCCCCCCGCCCGGCCCCACCCGGCCCCACCGCCCCCTTGCTCTTACCTGCACGGGCCGCGGCTGCTCCATTGGTCACTGCTACAGAGTCATGCCAGAACCATTAAACCACCCCCTGCCTACCAACCCAACACCTACCTCGTAAGCCAATTGGTCGAGACGGCTGGAACTCCAAACGCCTTCTGAGCGGGGTCGGACGAGGACAGAAAATAGGCCCAGTCACCAAAATAAAAGTGGACCCCAATATCGAATCAGATAGCTAAAGAATGGACCACATTTGCAAGTCAGGGCAGTGTAAAACTTGTAAAGACAAGCTGTATAGGTGTTTGGTAAAGTATGGGACGCTGCATGCATTTGTGCTTGTCGCAGGCAATGTGTGTAGTAATATCAGAGAAATGAACAGCAAATAACAGCCCACCAGACCATAAAGCAGGCGCACAAATAGCCATAAAGCAGCCCCTACACAGATCTGTGAGACCAGCCCTTCAGGCACTGCCAGATTGCCCTGTAGGGCAGCCCGCCCTGCTGGTGAGGATGGCGCCAGGTCTCCGCATCCGGTACCATCTTCCTAAACCCTGCAAGCCTGAGTGTAGATAAAGCCCTTGTGATTGCATTCCAGCACAGGTCTAGGAAACACGCTGTAAAAACGGGGTTTATCATTAACCCCTTGACTGCCCGGTGCCTGCGCACTCCTCTTCTGGGTACTTTCTCCAATGCTGCTCAGACCCTTGCAAAATCTAGAGGGCCACTTCCCATGACGTGTGCCTCATTCCCATAACGTTTGAGTCATAAGGACGTACTGAGTATACCTCTGTAAGATGCGTATATATGTCTATAGGGCAAGCAAGTGGTTAAGCGGCGACGTATCAAGGCCACGCGCAATCTGATGATGTGAGAGCGCAGGCTCTGTGTGTTTTCAGTAGCAGAACAATGTTCCTGTTGTCCAGCGCTCACCCCTCACTGCCCCCAAAATTCGAAATTTAGGAAACTGGTGTTCTTTGCCAGTCCCCTCTAACTGCCATCACCCTGGCCATCTCATTTTATGCCTAATCTGGGCCCAAACCAGAGCTTCTTACTCCAGAAGTGTAGGTCTCCAGCAATCTCATGGACACCTGCTCACCTCGCCACAGACAAGCCTCCCTGAAGTTTTCCAAAACGTTACTGTATTTCCCCTTTCACTCCTTTGGAGAGTCTGGTGTAGAGAAGTCCATGGTTGGTATCTACGGTGGCTCTGGTCTGCTAGAGAATCTCCTGCAAAGGGGGATCATCCTGGTTGAAATGTTCACTTGTACAATCCTCGCTGGTAACAGTGGTGCCTCCTTCTCAACCAACAGGCAAAAACCTCACCAAAGTCCTGGAAGTTGCTAACTTTCTGTGATCTATACAGTTAGAGCATCATGTACAGTAGATGTGTGTAAAAAATTGTGTGTACATAACTAAATGCCTACAAAATATAATAGAGAGAAAATCGCTTACCACAAAATTGTGAAGGTGAGTATATAAAGATAAATATTAATGTACTATTCTTAACTCCAAATTTACACACCTTGAAGATATATATACCATCAAGGCATACGTATGAAAATTTAACAATAGTAAATCAGTACTTATCAACCTTCATAATATTGTGGTAGTCAATATTCTGGCTACTGTATTTTTGAAAGACAAAATTTAAAACAAGATATCCAGGTAAAATGTGGTGCAATGGCCAGAGCTTCCAACCTTGGAACTGGGGAACCAGGTTCACGTCTCAGCGTCAGCTCAACATCCTGTGATTCTGGGCAAATCATTTAATCTCCCTGTGCCTAACAAAAATGAATGTGTTCTTGTGTAATGTAACTGGTGCTCATGTAAAGCGCTCCAATACCTTTAGGTCGCGTTCACCCTTTATAAAACTGCAACAAACCTTACAGTTCAGTCCCGAAGAAAGAGAGCTGACTTATTGGTTCCTCATATTTCTCTGTCACTAGCTAGCTATCGCCTTAAAAACATCAACCAGCCTGTCAGCTTCAGCCAAGTCTGTCTTGTCAACAAAAAACAAAATCATCTAGATAGTGTGACACTCCGTCCAGGTCACTCTCCAGGTTGCACCCCCGCTGCAGAAAGAAACTGACCCACTTGCACACCAGCTATGACCGCTTGAGAAGGGCAAGAACATATAAAAGTACCGTAAGTTCTGCTGTGAACCCCAACAATGGATAGCAGTCGGTATTAACTAAGGGGAACTGTAATGGAGACTTGATGTTTGCTTTTGCCAGCCCTTTCCACCAACCTTTTTTTTTACCATTGTCTACTTCACCTCAAAAGCCATGTACCCTACTGAGCATTCATCTCTGCCGACTCACTGATTTAAGGTTCAGTGCAGAGCAGCTTATGTCTCGACATTCAAAAGAGATTCTGAAACCTTCTGAGAATTTCTTTTTTACAATGACTGCTCCACCTCCTCATCTCTATAACTTCCCAATGCCTTTTCGATTTGAAAGAAGTCACCTAGAGTGGGTAAAGGCTTCCCTTGCACCCTCATCATTCATTTCTACTTCCCTTGCTGCCCCCTCCTTTAGTTTCATCTTCAGTGCCTGTGTGTTATCATTTTGCACCCTCCTTCCTGCTGGCCTTCCCCATCCCGCCTCCCCATCAACATCTTGCAGTTGTCAAGGTAGCTGCAAGATGACCCCACATCCTTAGTAAGACTACCTGCAGCTTCCCAATCTCCTAAACCTGGCTGCATGAAAAATTCCCCAAGTATCTCTCCCTCACATCCAATCAGTAGTCTGCATGCCTCCTGGAAAAGCTAAAGTCTGGACGCCCCTCTTTGTACCCCCTAATATTTTGTTACAGTACATCAAGGTACCACCAGTCTTATTTGTGTTGTACAATTTACTCACATCTTCTCAATATGTTTGGAAGCCCTGATGACTAATATGGGTGACCCTCAAAGATGAGACAAAGGTGATTGGAGGAAGGCATGGTGGGCAACATTGGTTGCAATGCTTCTTGAGTAATTGCCAGTGAGTAGACTGTGTGCAAACTTTCCACCTATTCCCTTTTGTGTGTCTGATGTAATGCCCTAAGTGACAAGGGTAATGCCAGATGGGAGGCCCATCCTCTCTGTGCAATGGGAAACATGCTGCAACCAACTGAAAAGCCCAAATAGGCTGAAACCGGTCTGGGGTTGCTTGTGTTCCAGTTCAGAGAGGAGCTGTCTTGGCAGTTGGGCTGGACTGTTCCTATTGGAGCAGGACCAAGGTGTATTTGCATATAGCTGAATCTAACCAGAGGTGGCATGGTGGGGAAAAAATATGATGTGTTGGAATGCTACCCGAGCGATTGTCAGTGGTTAGACTATTTGCAAGCATTCCTCCTGTACCCTTTTGTGTGTTTGTGCATTAAGCAGCCAGAGCCACTCTCCAGTTTGTGTAGATCCTATGTACATGGTTGCCTTTGTGGTTTCTTCTATGAATAGTCTCATGTGTCCCATACTTGTATAACTACCTTACCAACCCAGCAAAAGAGCCAAACATGGAGAAGAATTGCTGTTTTAAAACTATTCCCTGCAGCCCTTTCGCTGCTATTTAAGCCTCCCAGTGTTTGCTCAGCCACAGTGGCCTTCATCTTTACTTCTGAGTCAAATTAAAATCCCCCACCGCCTTCCCTCCATCATGACTTGGTTTAGGTATCCCTCCTTTAGTAATCCCAGATTCATTAACACCTCATTTTCCTGGTCATCCATGTTTAACTCCTTGTCTCCCTTCTCTTTTCCTACACCTGGAGCCGCAAGAATCCTCCATCTTTGGCACTTGTGTATTGTCCCATCTTCCTCTCCTTCCACTTTGTGCGCATAATTTGCCCTACATTGTAACCCCCGCTCATCTATTTTGATCTCTCCTTTCTGTCCTTCCTACTCTATCTCAACCCTTTGCTTGCCCCCCCTTTGAATCACTGCTTCTGCTGCTACTCCCTTTTCTATTCTCCAGATACTCTTTGCCTCTCTATATGTTATTTTCTCATAATCCTCTAAAATTAACAATATCTTTTATTTTCTGGTCACACACGCTTCTCCATATGTTTCCTCTTTGCTACTCCTTTTTCCCGCCAGTATCCCAACCACCTTCAGTACCTTGCTCCTTTCCCACCCCCCCCCCCTCCTTTTTCACTGTGCCGCTCCCTTGGCACCTCACCTTCAGCTCTACTCTCCAATACCCCCATCACCCTCATCACGTGTCCGGTTGGTACCCTACTAGCTGTTTGGCCTGAGTCATGCACAACCACCAGAACGTCCTCCCCTTCAAACACCCCTGATGCTATCTCCAATACCACCTCCAACTCCCATGGCCACGATCCTAGCACCTCCTTTCCTTCCTGCTGCTCCCAGCAACTTTCCTTGTCTAACTTGTCCAGTCTTTGTTGACCTGTTCCTGACTGGCCCTCAAATGACCAGTGTTGATGGGATGACCCGGTTCTTCTACTGTGGCTGTTCACAGCAATACCAGCGTTTTTAAGCCCTTCGTATTTTTTACACCTACATTCTTGTACCTTCCCTGCCATTTTCTTTGCCCCCTCCATCCCTATCATCCACCCACTGAATCGCCCACTGACCCAGTGGTCCCAACTGTCGTCCTGTGTTTGTGGCCTCCTTTCTCTCTTCCTCCTCAAATGGCTCCTCCCGCTTCCTGCTCATCCTGACTCCAGTGGCCCTGCGTAGCCCATGCTCCCTCTCTCTCCCTCTCACATCTCCATTTGATAATCCCCTTCATAGGTTTCATGTGTAACTGTGTATGCGCTATTAATCATGACCATTATGAATTCAATATGTACCCTAGTTGGTTTTGGTTCAGCCTCCTTCACCGTTGGATTCTTTGGCTCAGGAACCTTCAGCTACTGGCTGGAGACATTGCCAAGCACATCTTGAATCAACCCACTGGAGCATTTTAGTCTCCACTTCTTTGTATTGGCTGTTTGAACATATCCTTCAACATCCACTGGAATACAAGGGTCTATTTTACATCTCAAAAGTACATTATCTTTTAACAAAAGGAATTATTTAGCACATCCATACATTGTACACAAAAGGCAACTCCTTTATATTTGTTTTGCACTGCAGGAGTACAATGTTTTACTGCCTGTGTCACAGCTGGATCGCAAACATCAAACCCATTGGCTTTTCCAATGCTTGTTTATTTGGTAGGCAAGTGGCAATGAGCTCTAGGTCTAGGCCAGACATAAGGGTCATATCTCACAGATATTCATTGGCTTTGAGCTGAATGGGACTCCTCTGAAATGTTTGGGGTCCCCTGTAGGGTTGGAGGCCCCACTGCAGAGGCTGCAGGGGGCTCCGTTACACTCCTGCATGCCTTCTGGTAGAGCTGCCACAGAATGTTAAACGCCTTTCACTGAGAATAAAGTGACCACACCTTAATCATTTATGGAAACCAGAGTCTTTCGTTTTAGATTCTGTTTCAATGAACCTTTTTCATCTGACAATTCCCAGTCGTTAGCTGAAAAGGACACAATTACCTCCCTTTGCTAATTTAGTGGTAAGCTACAATTTAGTACAAGAGACCATGAATCTCTCTGCACCTTACCACAAATTATAAAACAGGAAGCCTCCTTGGAAAGTGACCTACATTTAACTGTTTAAATCATTTGTTCGGAACAAATAACGTGCAGAAAATTGGTTTGTTTTATATACACAGTGTAGATTATATGTTTATTTCACAGATGTTCTGCAGAAGAGCTTTCCCATCAGAGAGAACATGAAAACAAGTCTTAGAGGCAGGAGTGGGTGCACGTGCAAATACATTTAAAGTGAAAGAAATATCGCCAACTATTCATAGACATTATTCTGCAGGACCTTCAGAAATTTCCTAACCTCACAAACAAACTGTTCCTCTATAAGGTCATAAAACTCCTTGGTGAAAAACCTTCCAATTATAACATACACTAATGGGTATATGAACAATCTCTTCTCCTTATTTAGTTTGACATACAGTTGCTAGAATGTGTTGGCAAAATGTCAGAACCTTCCAAACTCCTTGAAATATTTCTTCATTTCGCACACCTCTGTTACATGGCCACAGGCATTAAAGATGGAAAGTAGTGAATCAATATTTCCTAGTTATTAAGGTTATCCATGTGTTTCCATCCAAATGTGTTCTATTGAGTCGTTTGGTTCTGTGTCTTAAAAGTCTCCTAAAAAACATCCCTATAGTTTTTTAGTGGAATTTATGTCCCAGTCATAATATTGCAACTGTATATTGTATATTCATTGTAATGGAAAAAAATAGAATAAGTAAAGCCATGATTATTATTGCTGACAGGTAATCTTCTCTACATCTCAATTTCCACATTTTCTGGGTTATATACGAAATATTGAAATGCAATTCTATAATTGCACTTAACAATCCTCATCCTGACTTCACTCATTTACTCTCCAATGTACTAGAAAAACAGCAGGTGTGGGGAGAGCAAATCTTTAAATACCATCATTAGAGGGGAAACTGCACCCACTTGCAATCCCTTTTTGATTCAATTAACTAACAACGCAAACCTAAAAGGCAGGGCACGAGTCAGGGGTACAAGCGGGTGGACGGCGTCCACCCACTTTTTTTACAGGGTGAACGCCGTCCACCCTGCCAAGAATTTGGGCCCAACTGAATAATGTGCTGAACTCGTCCCGGTGTAATTTCCAAACATCGGGACACTTTCAGCAGTGCCCGCACGTTGTCAGCTTTCCATCTGCAACATGCAACAACGTGCAGGTGGGGACAGGACTTTCTTATTTAAGACTCCTGCTGCGCCCATAACAAAGGCCGAATTTGAGGGGTCATCAGGCCTCCTTTTGTTCGAGTCTCTTGGCTGGGAGCAGTCATGAGCCTCACACCTGATGCAAATGAAGCGGAGGGGAAACAAAGCCTCACACCTTGTTAGCTCTTCACACATACTTAAGAGAGGCAGCTTTTCACTTCCTTCAGTCCCTGTTTAGGAGATATGCATGCACTGTAAGAATATCAGATGTGTTGGTCTTTCCCAGTATTTACACAAAGCAAATTGCATTTATATAGAGCTTACTTCCCCTGAGGAGGCGTTGAAATAACTTAAGTACCACTATTTTTTCTTGTATAGCCCTACTCATTCCAATGCAGGGTGTCAGAGCACTTTACATCAAAACGTGCATATTACATGTACAATAAATTATATACGTTTGTAAATGAATGTATAAGATGTGTTACATATAACTGGGGGATTGCAAGGTGTAGAAGTCACATATCATCTTCCATAGCTCACTGTGCTATTATCCTCGCAATGAGCTCAAACGTACACGATAGACCTGCTAAACATATATGTGAGGGCTTTAGATCTGATGTCACTTCTTGTGATGCCACTTCCTGTAAAGTCGTGGCTTGTGATGCCACTTTCTATGTCAATTCCTGTGATGCCATGTGTGATGTCATGCGCCGTGATGTCCTGCGCCGTGATGTCATGCGCCGTGATGTTGCGCGCTGTGATATCGCGCGCCGTGATGCCACTTGCATACTGCTTAACTAGGTTAGTCCCCCCACTTCTTTTTTTAGGACTTGTGCCCTGCTAAAAGGAATTACAAAGATTACATAAATAATATACTGCATTTCAGATTTATTTTTTCAATTGTTATGTTGGTCCCGCAATTTGAGGAGATATTATTTCATAATTATCTTTATATTGTGCGTGTCTGCGGAAACATGTTTATAGGCGCTCTACTGTACTTCAGCGTCATTATCTCTTCACAAGTGAGAGGAAAACAGCCGTAGACCCTGGTGAGTCCCCTTCCCCGAGCAGACTCGAGCTGCCTGGAGGCCGCGCACGCTCCCGCGGAACTGGGGTGGCTCCTTATGGTCTCTTGCTGCGCTGCCTGCCATCTTCCCTTCAGAGCCGGCCGATTTGCCCGCCCTCCTCCCCCCAGGTCCCGATCAGCCGGTGGTCGTGTCCCCTGCTGCGAGAGCGCGTCACTCCATCTCCAGACCGGCGCCGCTGCTCACAAAAGGGACTGCAATCTGGGATTAATGGATTGCGGGGAGGGGTGATCCAGGAGGGCCTTTCTCACCTTGCCCTGAGCGCAAAAAAAAACAAAACACATCGGAGCCTACAAAGAAAAATAAAGCAAATAAAAAGCAGAAGTAGACTAATCACCCGGTGGTCGCCTACAATCTGGCAGCCATTTTCAGTTAGCCTGGGCCATTTTCCTCCTGCCTAAGATACAAAGTACAAGCCTGCTATAGTAAAAATAAACAGAGGTCTACTTCTCCATGTTTATAAAGGCCTACAATACATCCGCTGCTGCAACCCACAAAATGGCAGCCATCTTATAACGTCTTTGCCATATTTGGTCCATCTAACTATTCCGTGCAGCTTTCCTCTTCTTTAATTCCCTCTAAAATACATGTTCTTCCACTGGCCTGCTTTGTCCCCTTACTTCTCCCTTTCAAATACATATTCCTAGCTTTTCTCAAAAGGAGTGCGAACCGGTCCCTCCACCCAGAACAAGGAAAACCACATCATGGCTGGACCATCTATGAAACCTACAGGAAGCAACGCCTATTCTATTCTATACCCCTCTAATCTATCTAAGAATGCTTCCAAAACCTTCAAACACAACCTCCTCAGAAAAAACCTCGAAACTCTGTTCCTTGACCCCTCCTTCAACGCAAAGAGAGGTATAATAATTAATGACCTTATATTTTTCACTAGAAAAATGGCTAAATGGCGAACTTCCTTTTCTAAGCTACTAATCATCCATGAAAAATATTCCCTACGGTACCAGGATGATAACGGCACCCTCACAAAACCTTAGAGCCACCCTGAACATAACCTCCTACAAAAATGGCACTGTTCTTATTCAAGCAGCCAATAAGGACCTAGAACAATTCGACAAATACTTTTCCACTCTAAAAGCCCACACCGACACTCCACCCATTGTCCACCTGGACCAAACTGCTTCCTCTATCTCTATCTCTCCTGAATCTCAGCGACCGGCGCCCTTACCTAGAACACTAGAAAGAAGCAACAGCAACTCACCTCCCTTAGAACTCAACTCACCGACACCCTTACCCAGAACCCTCGAAAGAAACAACAACGCTCCTCCCCTAAAACCCAATCTACGACCCTCATCATTTCCACATACCACCACCAGCCCTATTCCCAAAACCTTCTACCCCCACCTCAACCCTTCTCCGACCTCCGGTGAAATTCACCGCAACAAGGCCGCTGTAGCGAATCGTAAAAAAGCCTCCAACCTGTGCATACCCTACTCACATATGACTACCACATTCCCAGCCACTCAAACCTCCCACTCTGCAAACACAGTCCTCGAACCCACTAGCATTCCTAACCCTAGCCTCCTTTGCGCGCCGCTCCTGCCTTCTCCCTCTTACCAATCTGAACTAGACACACTGACATCACATTCCGGAACCTACAAAACGTTATCTTAGAAATTAGAAATATCTTACAACTCGCAGAAAATTCTCTCTTTAAAATAGACTACTTTCAAACCTCATTAGCCTCAGCCAACAACGAAATAAACACTATCCCACTGCCTCTGTCAAACCGACAATTCCGTACACGCAAACACCTCAACTACTTAACGGACTCAGAAATCCAAACCTTACTACTATCCTACGAATCTACTACTTGTCCCCTCACCAATAAGGACGAATTCTCTATTCACCCAGTCCCCATCAACCCAAACAGAACCTCCCAACCGAATCACAGAAAAATAAACCCTAATAACCTTCAAAGAATAACCCTAACCTCTGAAAATCATGACCTTACGTTAGAGAATGCTTCAAACCAGATCTCCTGCCTCCTATTAAACTACCGCTCAGCTTTAAAACACGCCTCTGCATCGCTGACCTCATTTTGAACCGGAAAATGGACGTAACCATCCTAACGGAAAATTGGCTCACGGAATCATCCTCCCCATGCCTAGACCTTCTAGTCCCCCCGAACTACAACATCATAAGACTAGACAGACCTCACAAAAAGGGCGGCGGCATCGCTTGCATACATCGATCTGACATCTCCATCTCAAAGTTTCACTCGAACCCCTGGATTCATGTGAATACCTCGGGCTCTCCATAAAATCTTCGGATAACCACCCTTACCAACTACATATACTCTACCATCCCCCAGGTAAAAACGCTGTATTCACAGACCAACTTATGGTAATCATTACAACTAACTCGACCCCCTGCTCCAATGACATATTCCTTGGCGACTTCAATCTCCATTGGGAAGACCCCTTAGACAAGCAGGTCAATGCTATCAAAATCTTCCTAGCAGACCATTCCCTGATCCAAGCTTGTTCAAACCCCACCCATTCCAAAGGTGCTACACTTGGCTGGATCATCTCTAAAGAAAAAATGGTTGAATCTATCTCGATCACCCCTTGTGATTGGTCAGACCATCA
Organism: Calotriton arnoldi; assembly: GCA_963921515.1. Lineage (NCBI taxonomy): Eukaryota > Metazoa > Chordata > Amphibia > Caudata > Salamandridae > Calotriton > Calotriton arnoldi. The sequence goes on from CAWUFW010004208.1 coordinate 344,097, forward strand.
CATCATTACTTTCCAAATTACCTCCGCTAAAAAGAAAACTTACTCGCAGCAAATCAAGCCCAGACATTGGATAAGAGACACGAAAAACCTTAACTGGAACAATCTAGCTTCCCACTGTGAGAAAGCACTCACTCCTACTAATAACATGTCAGATGTCAATGATCTCACTGCTCACTACAACTCCACGATGACCAAATTATTTGACCAAGTAGCCCCACCAAAACTCAAAAGAATACCCGATAAAGACAAAAACCCGTGGTTCAAAGGAGCCCTGAATGAAGAGAGACGTAAACTAAGACTCAAACTACTAAGAAAATCTAGAAACTCCTATAACAAAAGTATTCTTCATTCAAAAAAAGACTTCTTCAGATCGGAACTAGACAATGCCAAAAATAGACCGAAGAAACTCTTCGAAATGCTAAAACAACAATCAAAGAAATTGACCAAAACCGCACTCATGACTTCGAAATCGCAGCTAAGTAGTGAAGAATTTTCTTCATTCTTCACAGCTAAAACCAACTCCCTGCAACACGAGCTCAGGACGGCAGCAGACAACTTAGCTACCCTAAAGAACACACAAGTTGAAAATCCTATTCAACCTGATCTGCCTTTGCCTAAAAATAACTCTCATTGGTCTACCTTCAAACTTTACGATCTCAATGATATTACTAAAACCTTAGCGACTATCAAACCCAATAACCACTTGAATGACCCTCTCCCCTCAAACTGCCTACCTCCCATCTACCATATCATCTTCCCTCTCTGGACCAAAATCATCAATGCTTTGCTCACGCAAGGTCACATCCCGGATTGCCTAAAAATTGGTCAAGTCACCCCTATCCTAAAAAAACCAACAGAAAACCCCTCCGACCCTAATAACTTCCAACCAATAACCAACATTCCCATGCTAGCCAAGGTTTTGGAAAAATGTGTTCGGCAACAATTAAACCAACACATCATGGAATTCAAACTATTGGACGACTGCCAATCGGGTTTCAGACCCGGGCATAGCACAGAAACAGCAATTCTTCATATAGTTGACGACGCCCTACTCGCTCTCGACCATAATGAAACCTGTCTACTAGTCCAGCTCGATCTCTCGTCTGCCTTCGACACTGACAATCACGACAAATTACTAACCCAGCGCCCTGATTTTATTAGATCTATCAGCGGCGTTCGATACTGTCAGCCATGCACAACTGCTGGCCAGACTCACTACTCTGGGCATCCGCGGGTTGGCATACCAATGGCTCGAATCCTTTTTATCAGGTCGGTCCCAGAGAATCCAGTTGGGTGAGTTGGTATCGGACAAGGGTATGCTTAGTTGCGGCGTCCCTCAAGGCTCTGCCTTGTCCCTCTTCTTTTTAATATATATTTGCAGACGCTGATAGCGGCCTTAGCCAACTGGGATTGTAGAATTTTTAACTACGCGGATGATACCCAACTCATCCTCCGTATTGACAACTCCCCCCATGCACAGGACTTAGCACAAAACATTCTCAGATTTACAGTGAATTGGATGACAGCAAATTCACTGAAAATCAACCCGGATAAGACAGAAGTCCTTGTTATCCCCACTAAAAGCTCCCCCTGGAACGACCATTTTTGGCCCCAAGAGCTAGGTACCACCCCCCTACCTGTGCCGGTCGTGAAGAGCCTTGGCATAAAAGTAGATTCCGAGCTCTCCATGGCCAACCAGGTCACCTCAGTGGTTGGCACTTGCACAGGCCTGATGCGGCAGTTGCGGAAACTCGTCCCCCTTCTTTCTACTACCTCACTTCAGATGATAGTGTCAGCCACTATTATCTCGAGGCTGGACTATGGTAATGCCTTATATATTGGCCTTCCACAGAAACTTACTAACAGACTGCAGGTGGTGCTGAATGACGCGTCCAGGCTGATTTTCAGGCTTCCAAGAAGATCTCATGCCACTCCGCTGCTGTGCAAGTTGCACTGGCTCCCCATTAGGCAAAGAGCAAAATTCAAGGGCCTCTGGATTGCCCACAAAGCAATCTATGGTACAACAAGAAAAGGGGTATGCCCAAATCACCCTCCTATACATGGGCATAGAACATCTGAAGGATGAAAAATAGAAGAAGTATGGAGGGATAAATCATTCATTTATTTCCGTCTAAGGCACCATCAATCTCTCATAGCCATGGCTACGAGAGACAGGATTTGATCGAGTGGCGTTTTAGATTACGGCAGGGATTAAGGCGAAGGATCGGCTTGCTTCTTGAGGAAACGATTGGCAATAAAAAGAGTGGGAGCCACTGCAGGTTCCTAGATTCTTCATGGAACTTTGCAATATAGAGGGCGTACCCCCTGTGTAGTGGAGTCGTGTTGACCCCGAGAGCTGAGACAATATTCCAGATATTGTGTACCCTTGTCCTGAGGAAGCTGGAAGAAATTGACGGCTGAAACGCGACCGCGTCGACAGCTATATTGAGGAGTCCAATCAGTTTGAGCATGGCTAAAATGTTATATGCGCACATAATTAAATGATAGAGAGGTGTGATACCTCATGTGCGAAGAGGACTATCTCTTGCTGTATCACTCAGATTTTTGAGTGTACACGAGTACGTGTAATGGTTAGGGTACTGTAGATATTGTGTATATGTACATTTGTATGTTGTTTTGTGAAATTTATACATTTGTATGTTGTTTTGTGAAATTTATATATGTATTATTATTTGTATTTATGTGATTAATGTATGTAATATCTATTGATGTGCCGGAGACCTGCCCAATGGTATGTGTATCTAATTAAATCATTAGTATGTGTAGCAATATAAACTATTGAGATCGTCAGGGTAATTGATGGTGCCTTAGACGGAAATAAATGAATGATTTATCCCTCCATACTTCTTCTATTTTTCATCCCACAAAGCAATCTATGGCCAAGCTCCAACCTATATTAAAGAATGCCTCAAGACCTATGTTCCAGGCCGTACATTGCGGTCCTCCGAGGCCTGCCGTCTATCCCTCCCACGGTACAATACCACATCAAAAGGGGGCAGAGCTTTCTCCGTCCTGGTCCCACAGCTATGGAACCAGTTACCTGAACACCTCCGAAAGGAACCCACTCTCCTCCTGTTCAGGAAGCAGCTCAAAACGCTCCTGTTCAGAGAGGCCCTGAATACGGTCTAGTTCCCATTTCACGCATTGTTCTTGATTCCGTCTAGTAGTTTCTGTCCACTCTCCTCTAAGCGCTAAGAGACCTGTCGGTGATTTGGCGCTATATAAATACCAGTTAACATTAACATTAACATTAACTAAAAAGACTGGAAAACAGGATGGGACTATCTGGCACAGTCCTTCAATGGTTCAAATCCTTTCTGGAAAACAGAACGCAAACGTTTATGGTGAATAAAAATCTTTCTCCCTCTTCCCCTAACCTACTAGGAGTACCACAAGGCTCAACATTATCCCCCGCGCTATTCAACCTCTATGTCGAACCTCTAACCAAACTACTACAGGAGGCGAATATCTCCTTCCACATATACGCGGATGACACTCAACTGTACATCAAGATCACTTCCATTGAAGAGATCAAGATGATGAATCAAGCTCTTGAAAAGACCGTCCACTGGCTAACGTCTAACTTCCTCAAGCTAAACTCGCAAAAAACGGAATTTCTTTTAATTTCCCCTCCAGAAAACTCTCCGGTAATAAAGGAATGGACCAAGATGATCACTGCTCTAAATTGCACCCCAACTCTGGTGGATTCCACCAAATCACTTGGAATCACACTGGATAAGAACCTTAATATGCAAACACACATCAACCAGTTGGCTAAAAATGCCCGCTTTCACCTCAGCTATCTCAGAAAAATGAAACCATTCATCGAGAAAACTGACCTCAAAAATGCAGTTCAGGCTTTAGTCATATCGAGGTTGGAGTACGGATGTACTACCCTATCGGGGCTTCCCAAAATCTCAACAGCCCCTTTAAAAGCCTGTCTCAACGCAGCAGCAAGACTCCTAACAGGATCTAGGAAATTTGACCATATCTCGCCACACCTGAAGGCGCTCAACTGGCTACCCTACAAAGCTAGAATTCACCTAAAGATGGCCTGCATCACTCATAAAGCGTTACACCACAATACCCCCCAATACCTATCCCAGAAACTTACTATATCTGGAGGCAACAGACACTCTAGGAGCTCCGACAATCTACTCCTGAAACCTTCACGCTTCAGCAAGAAAAAAACTTTTGACAGAGCATTCTCCGGAGCCGAACCAAGAATATGGAACTCACTCCCTCCGAGCATCAGAAAAATCTCTTCAGCAACATTATTCAAGAGGGAAGCCAAATCATTCCTGATGAGCAAATTCCTCCCTTAACCCCTTAACAATCCTCACCATCCTGGGCCCTATCAATCACACCAGTTAACTCTCTGACTTGCCCCTCTCCGACTCCGACGGAAACTCTACTCTCGATTTCACTCCTGCCTGCTTTGAACCAATCTACTACTACAAACTTGTTTCTATACCTCCCGTGATGACACCCTCGTTTATATGATTTGCTCATACTTGAACTTGTTCCTACTTCACCGAACAAATCATCTCTTTTATCGTTTTACTTGCTACTGAACATTACTAAAATGTTTTTATACTTGCTTTGCTCTGTATTGTACAGCGCTCTGATACCCTAATCAGGGTCTTGTTCGCGCTATAGAAAACACTAAAAATAAATAAATAAAATACAAGTATCACTGTTTACCTGGGCCAGATAACACACAGTGCGCACTGTCCTTGTTTGCACCACAGTGCACCTTTATGCAGGTGCTCCAGGCACAAACAGGGACAGAGCGCCCTATTGCAATGAATGCGCTGCCCCCATGGCAGCCGCAAACTCTGGCTGCTCTGGGGCAGCTCATTCAGTGAAATACAGAGCGGCAGCTTCAAAGCCACTCTGTGTTTCTCTGTGCAGGCAGCACCCCACCTGAACTTTAAAGAGGTGTTAGGGATGCCTGATGTGCCCATGGTACTCCCTTTCCACCCTCCAGAGGGCTGCCCTCAGGGAGCGCACTAACAGTGTGCTGCTTTTTTATGGCGCACTTTAAGAGCTCCTCCTAAGGTCATGTTTGCCTCCATAATACAGTACAGGCACAGAGGCAAAGTGATTCAATCATTTGCATGGGGTCATGTCTCCAAGCAAATGAGAGAACGCCCTCTGAAGTTAGCACTGATGCTATATGTACGCCAGAGCTATTAGTATTACAGAATGGGCCGCAGAAGTGTCTGCGGCCCCTTCTGTAACACCAAAGTGCCCAAGGGGCATAAAAAGCGGGTGTGCACACAAATTGTGCCCCCGGGGTGTTATGTGTAATTTGGCACCAGGTCCCTCTAAGTGAAGGGGGTGTGTCAAGAACTTGATCCCTTCCATGCTGTGCCTAGAGACCCCAGCTAGTATAAGTCACCATGAAGCCCAGTGAGTTATAAATATGCCTGAGGTAGCCTGTTATCTTATCCTGAGGGCATGTGGTCTAGAATAGAATTTAGGCCATACTGGAGAGGGGTTAGAAGAATTTTCATGAGGTTGTATCTAGTCTGTGATGTCATAGACAAGCTAATAAATTGTGCAATGCGGTAGACAAGGGCATGGTAAAAACAGGGTTTAGGAAGTGCAGGATCAATCAAGGCTATCTCATTTTTCATTCTCAGTAGAGGTAAGCAATTAGAAAATTATAAGTTAGAGGTTTGGCTTCAAGAGCCTTAGCATGAGCTGAGGCAGTGACTGCTCCCAAATTAAAAGCGGGATCAAACCATTTAAAAAATGCAAACCATGCAGCTGGGAAAGCAGCCAAACAAGGGCAGAAGCAGACAGTGTTTTATCTGGTGTAAATGACCCCGTCTGATCTGAGCCAATCAGATTTCTCTTAACAGACATCCCTGTCCCGGCTGTGGCTATTCCTACACAGTAAAAGCCAACCCAGATATTTGGCCAGAGTATCCCTCAATTTTCCTACCTATAATTTGTATAAATTTGACTCAAATTGATGGTGACAATTTATAATTCGCATCTGGCGGCTTGTTTGTGGCCAATGTGCAATAAGTGGCTAGCCTCTGTCCAGTTCCCAATTGGCTTCTGTCCACTTCACACAAAGCGGCCATCACAGTTGACACTAATCAGCACCTTTGTTGGCAACCTCAGCAGAGGGAGAGAGGCTGGAAAGTGTTTTATCACAGAAAGAGACATTTTAAGACATGGGCAAAGTGGGCAATGGCCCCAGGACCCTATTTTTCAATAGCCATTATAGAAAATGGGGTAACCCAACCAAAGATCCTTGGACCTGGGTATGAAATGGTACAAGAAACAGTGGTCCTTGACCTGTCTATTCACATTAATACCTAATATGTGCAGTTATTATTCAATGTCAATTTCGAGCATACATATAGTCAGCTCACGGTTATAAAGAATCCAAGTTGGTTAAAAATATTTTAGATGTGCAACAACCATTAGCTTTCAAAAAAGGGCATATATTTATTAATCACAAAATTTGCAAATGGTAAACATATTAATTAGTTTTCATTAGGAAGAGAAAGTAAGGTTGCTCCAAAGGAACGTGAAAGGCAAGTGCTCTGTTGTGAAGTAAGTGAGGATAGGGAGAAGGGAAAAGATCCCAAAACGGAATCAGGAAACAATTTCGATGATTGTAATATACGATTGATGAGAAGTAATCAATATTTGAGGCCTGGCCAGTGATGGTTAGTTATGCCATTAATTTGTACAACATGTTTCACAAACATTTAGAGAAATATATCATCTAGTCCAAGGTAGGGGAAGAGAGGGCATGAGGTCCATGCCTATTGGGGGTGGGTGTCGACGTTTCGACCCGACTTGCGGACAAGGCGGGTAATTGGAACCTCAGCCTGTCTTCTTCAGCCAGTCTTCTTCAGGACGGGGGGGGGGTGTTGGGGCAGAAAGCAACCTTAAAGGATAAAAGAAGGCCAATTACTAAATTTGTAAGGTGCTGTACAAAGTAAAAAGTGAAAAATGCCTGTTTTACCAACCTGGTCACAGTGTTGGTTGGTATCAGTGTGACCACCTGAATAGGGGCGAGAGAAGATGGAAGTGCACATCAAAGGGATGTTCTAACTATATACAAGCGCTAATAGCTGCCGGGGAATAAATAGGGAATAGGCTCACCCGCCTGGAGTTGTGGTGTGGTGCCAATTAGGCTCCAGAAGAGTCCATAATGTACCAGGGAGCGTATCCTTATCTGAAAATAATATAATATATAGTCTGTATCAGGCCGCACCCGTAATAGTGCTCTGCATCAATAAATAATCGTTGTTAACACTTACCCGCGTGTGAATTGCAGTATCATGATCAAGTTAATTCAAGGTAGGTGCAGAGTTCAATCAGCAACTGGAATTGGAAGTTAAAAGGGGGAAGAGGGAGTTGGTTACATGGCTAGAAAGTGACCCGGCCCCCAGTGGCATCCCTCTATGGCCCGATAATTCCTTTCGGTCCTCACATCAGCGCGGTACCGTAGGAATGAGCCGAGCCTGTTGGAAGGCTTAAAGCGGCTTGGTGACGCGAGGACGTACAGTAAAGCGTCCCCGTGGCGTCTGGCTTACGTAGGTGGAACGACTCGCGGTAGCGGGTCATTCGGGCTAATGTAATGAAGGAAAGACTTCAAAAGCACATCACGGCAAAATTGGAAATGCCGGGTGGTGCATTCATGGCGGTGGAATGATGCTCAACCTGATGGTTCTGGCGGATACTCGTGGAGGACGATTTCCTCATTTAGAACTGAATAAGAGAGGTTTGCTCATTAAGCAGGAATTAAAAGTTAATTAAAAGCACCTGACAACATAGAATACCGAACAAGGTGCATACAACATTAACACGTAGATGGCTAACTTGCCATGACATAACGATGATTACAGTCAATGAAAATCAATACAAAATACATACAACGTAAACATAAACATATTTGTGGTCAACTAACCAAGACATGATGATAATTACAGTGAATGAGGAACATTGATTTCATAGAGATAATGTCATATGCATTTACATAGAACCTTTTTTTTTTTTTTTTTCCAAAACCTTTATTGGCAAGTTCAGCATCACCAAAATACAATATTGCATCTAAACTGAGCATCGTACATAGTAGGACATTTACGGAGTACATTACAAATAGGGAAAGCCAATCTAACAGAGGCATTATTTTGTACAACACGGTGTAGCACCTTAGAGCTATACATAGCTGTATTATAGGGTACCAGCACTGCAGAGGAAAGAGCGGGTCCGACCAGGGGGGGATAGAAACAGGAAAGGAGAGGATTACTGACCAGCACCGGCGGCCGCCGCGGGCGGAGTGCCGGCGGGGAGCGCGGGAGAGGCAGACTGGCTCGGGTGGGAACGAGTGTGTAGGTACGTGACTAGGGGGCCCCATATGTCGAGAGGGCGAGATCTGGCAGGCATAAGGTCCCAGAACTCAGACAGTAGGGTCTGACATCTCGAAGCATCTTCAAGCCAGTGGGCGAACTTAGGCGCCGGCCTATGCCCCCAGCACATGGACACCCTGCGCGAGGACAAGTAGCATTGCGACCAATCGGCGAGAGGCGTCCGGGCAAAACTTAACAAAGCCCAGCAGGCATAATGGTGGGTCGGGCTGGACAGGTACAGAGGTGATCACAGAGAGGGCGGCGCAGACCTCCCGCCAGAGGTCCGACACCTTTGGGCATAACCAAGCAAGATGAGCAAAATCTGCAGCAGGGGCAGAGCAACGCGAGCACCTATCGTTAGGGATGAGTCCCAATTTAAATAACTGGACGGGGGTGCGGTATAGCCTATGCAAGTATTTGAAATGTATAAGACGAAGGCGATAGTTGGTAGAAAGTTTCTTCGTCTGGTTACAGCAATAGAGCCAGTCGGCTTGGGAAATGGCCATGCCGAGATCCTCGCCCCACGCCACACGGGCGCGATCAGTGGAGACAGAGGAGGTCGACAGCGTAAGGGCGTATAATTTGGTCACCAGCTTCCGGGGGGTGGGGGAGGAATATATGAAGTCAAGAGTAGGCATTGAAGGTGGAGGTTGGGGAAACGTGGAGTGCAACTCCCTGCAGATAGCCCGCAGCTGATAAAAGAGCAGTGTGTCCATAGGGCAGCAGTGGCAGGGAGAGAATAAAAAGTATTACCGGGGTAAAGATCCGCCAGTGTCTGCAGCCCCAAACGGGCGGCATGTTTGGACATGCCGGATGGTTGGAGGGGAGGGAATGCAGGGTGACGCACAATCGGCATAGTATTGGCCGATAACATCGGAGCGTTAGAAAGACGACGCAGACCCAACCAGGCCCAACGCAAGGTCTCAACCGTGTCCACCCCGTCTCGTGGGCGACTGGCCGGGGCAAAAAAGGCGGTGTTCAGCGGCCAAGGGGAAGCAAGGTCAGCTTCAACCGCGACGTGGGGCTGGAAAGGGGTGGGGTGAATCCAGAAATGTAAAAAGCTGGCCAGGGCACTTAAGGCATACAGTTTGAAGTTAGGGGCGCCCATGCCGCCAGCCGACATGGGGAGAGTAAGGATATCGTATGCAATCCTGGGTTGCTTGCCAGCCCAGACAAGAGATATGATCAGGGATCGGATCCTACGGAAAAAATGAGCAGTAAGTGGTATGGGGATATTCAGGAAGAGGTAAAGAAATTTCGGGAGGACCACCATCTTGGCAATGGCTATGCGACCCGCCAGTGACGGGGGAGCCGGTTCCACTGGGGTATCCTGGACTCAAGCCAGTCCACCGCACGTCCAAAATTGGCCCTCCAAAGGTCATCCAGGTCCCTACTCAGCCAAATACCGAGATAGCGGGTGGGGCCGGAGGCCCACACGAAAGGAAAGTCCAGGGTGAATGGCTTGGTGGCATCAGTAAGAGGGAACAACACTGACTTGCCCCAGTTCACCTGTATGCCGGAGAGACCACCAAACCGTATTATCTCGCGCACTAGGGGGCTGAGATTTTCTTGAGGGTGACGGACATACAGTGTAATATCATCCGCATACATGGAGACCAAGAGGGCATGGGCCGAAAAGCCGATGCCTTTCTGAGTGTGATGTTGTCGGAGTCTGGCAGCGAGAGGCTCCATCGCAATAGCGAAGAGCATAGGAGAAAGCGGGCACCCCTGCCGGGTACCGCGTTCAATCGCAATGGGATCTTAAATTTGCCCATTTATCCGGAGGCGGGCAGAAGGGCGAGTGTAGAGGAGGGAAATCTTACGAATAAAGATGTTGCTGAAGCCAAGGCGCGGTAGGAGATAGAATAAGAAGGGCCACTCCAGGGTGTCGATTGCCTTGGTGGCATCGAGAAGAGCAGCCACTGCAGGGAGGCTAGGATTAATCTGATGTAGGACGGAGAATAGGGTTCGGAGGTTATGGGAGGTCACGCGGCCTGGAATGAAACTGGACTGATCAGGAAGGGCGATGAGGGGCATGAGGTGGAGAAGACGGGAGGCGATCAACTTTGCGAAAATTTTGTTGTCCGTATTGATTAGAGAAAGAGGGCGGTAGGAATCGCGGCAGTCAGAAGGTTTGTCCGGCTTAAGAAGAAGCGTTATCATCGCCTCACGAAGCGATGTTGGAAGAAGGCCATTGTCGAAGGAGTCATTATACATGGCAGCCAGTCTTATAAAAAGGAAGCCGGGAGGCCGTCTAAGTCAGAAGCCCTGTCACCGGGCAAACTATTAATGGCAGCAAGGATTTCTTCTTTAGAGAAGGGCTCATCGAGAAAGTCACGATGATAGTCCTCGAGCCAAACAAGTGCGAGTGTCAAAGTATTGGTTAAAGTCCTCATGCGAAGGGGAGGAGCCAGCCGTGTAGAGGCGCGTGTAATAATCCATAAAGCGCGTCTTAATTTCCACAGGGGAGGTGGATCTAGCAGGGCCGCCGTCCCGAAGCGCCGCGACATACGATGCAGCACGGGGGGGACGAAGGAGGTTGGCCAGAGTCCTGCCAGGCCGATCGCCCTCACCAAAGCGGCGAGCCCGGGCTTCTCTACCAAGGAAGGAGAGTTCCCTATCTGCCTCCGCAGCGAATTCCGAATGTTTACCACGCAGGCGAGCGAGATTCTCGGAGTTGGGGTGGGTTACCTGAGCGGAGTCCAAAGCCTTGATTTCCGCTTCTAGTTTAGCGAGAGTGGTACGGATAGAGCGAAGGACTCCCGATTGTTTAGAGATACACTCGCCGCGAATCACAGCCTTAAATCCTTCCCACAAAGTGGACGGCGATTCTACAGAGCCGACATTCAAGTCAAAATAGTTCGAGATCGAGGTTTGGATCTCGGCACAGAAGACGGAGTCACGGAGAGAGTTCGGAGGGAGTCGCCAGGTGAAGGCCCGCTGTGGAAAATGAGGAAGGCGAAGACAAAGCTGGACTGGCGCATGATCAGAAAAAGTGCGCGCCATATTAGTAGCGGAATTTACCCAGGTGAGGACATCAGGGGAAGTGAGCCAAAGATCAATACGGAACCAGCAGCCATGGGCACCGGTGACGCAAGTTCCCTCGCGGGCCTCGGGCCACATATGACGCCACGCATCATATAGCGAGTTGTCAGCCAGAATGGACTGAAGGAGAGCCGTAGATCTAGGGTGAGAAGAATAGGGGCCAGAACGGTCCAGGACTGCAGAAAGAGTAACGTTAAAGTCCCCCCCCAGAGAAGTGCCGCAGGGCCCAAGGATGAGATTAGGTGCCATATATTAGTGAAAAAATCCGGGTCGTCCGAGTTAGGGCCATACACAGCCGCAATCGTCATAGGTTGGGACAGTAGGGAGCCATGTAAAATAACATACCGTCCATCAGGGTCAGTAAGTACCTGAGTTGTATGCCACGGGAGCCCCCTCCGTAACAAGATGGACACTCCCCGGGAGTAAGTGGAATAGAAAGAGGAGTGCGATTCCCCCCAGTAGCGCGATTGGAGCCTGGCAGCGGTCGCCGGTAACAGGTGGGTTTCTTGTAACATGCAAATGCCAACTTTGTGCCGAAGTAGGGGAGAGTGAATAAGCCGGGCCTTGCGGTGGTCGTTAAGACCTTGGATATTCCAAGTCCAGCATACGGTGTCTGTCATACTGTGAGAAAGCAAGGAGGTATGGGGCGCAGGGCAGCGTGTACGGTCTGTGGCCGGAAGCTGGTGTGTAAACCGGGGCGAGCATGCCTGGAGCGAAAGGGGCCGGGACAGACACATGGAGCATGAGCTGGAGCCAACCAGAGCCTGCAAGTGTAGATGGCATAGCAGCGGGGAAAACCCAAATAGGCAGGAAAGGGGAGGCAGTCGGTACCGGACCAGAGAGCAACCGCCTAAGGGAGGGTGACGTACATTGTAGAAAAGCAGTGCAGTGATCAAACATAGCAGTAATGTGATGCATACAGGAAAAATACAGACAATGGAAACACAAACAATAACGCCTCAAAAAAACCAAGGCGACCCAGAAAAACCCCCACCCCCTCCCAGACAGACCCACCACCCAAGGTAAAGTGTGGGAGCCTGAATCTTACAGTGTGAGAACAGAATGAATGCCATGAACCACAATAGCGCCTCAGAAGGAGGACACAACAACCCAAAACCCCCCACCCGCCACCCACTCCAACCCCCCAAACAGGTCGAGCATCCACCCACAGCCTCCCCAGGGAACCCGAACTAGGAAGGGAATAGTCAATAGCAGAGGTGGGAATCATCCCGCGGGGGGCATGGCAGCGCCCAGCATACACCCCTGCCAGAAAAAGCAGGGTGGCCAAGCCGAAACTTTCGGCAGACTAAAAGAGAGTCAATGCAAGATATCAAAAAAATTAGCCAGTAAGCCCAGTATGTAAATGCAGTAATAAACAACAGACAATTAGGCGGTTGGGGGGCAGCCATAAGAACAGGTCCAACATTGTGCAGTACAGCCCAACACATGAAAACACAAAGCCAAGAGCAATAACAGGTTGCATTTCAATCATTGTCACTCATGTTAGCTGCAACTGGGTCCTGAGAGCTGGCCGGAGTGGTGTGATGGGAGCGGTCCAGCTGCTTGGCGAAGGCAAGGGCTCCCTTTGGGTCCGGGAATACCAGGGTTTTGGATCCCTGCCTGACCCGCAACTTGGCCGGATAAGCCAAAGAGTAGGACACTTCGTGTTTTTGCAAAATACGTTTAGCGGGCAGGAATTCGCGGCGGGCGGCCTGCACAGCCAGGGTATAATCAGGGTAGAAAGACAGAGTGTTTCCTTGATGCCGAATCTCACCCCGCTCCCTAGCAGCTCGAAGGACTGCGTCTCGGTCCCGGAAGTTTAGAATTTTTGCAATGATCGGACGGGCAGGTAGTCCAGGGGCAGGCCGAGGGCCAAGGGAGCGGTGCGCCCTCTCCACGATGAAGACCTGGGAGAGCGCATCTCCAAACAGTTCTCGCAACAGCTGCTCCACATAATCTTCCATCTTGGGTATGTTGGTGGACTCCGGTACCCCAGTGATGCGGAGGTTACTCCTACGTGAGCGGGCCTCCAAATCTTCGTTCTTAGAGCGGATGAGTTCGAGGATTTTGTCCATATGAAGTAATTTTTGGCGATCTTGGGTGGCGGAGTCCTCCACGTCAGATACTCTTGACTCGACGTGAAGCAGCCGAGTGTCATGCGAGTCCACCCTGGACTTGACCACATCCAGGCGGGAGGTCAACTGTTCAAGCTGGGTGGCGATCCCAGACACCGCCGATTTGACCTCCAACATAATGGCTTTGAGATCGTCCTCACGTGCAGCAGCCATTTCCGCTGGGGCAGACTGGTCGCCCCCGTCAACAGTGGCGCCCTCCTGGCGCGTATGCCTCCGTTGTTCGAAAGTGAGCCGGGGCTGCTTAGGGTCAGCCTTACCCATGGTGGCCGCCAGAAGAAGGGAGCGTAGATGGGGCAACCAGCGCGTGGAGAAGATCTAGCGTCCAGCCCAATAATCAAGTCTGGGAGTCGCCGCTGTCGGAGAGAGAGCCGGAGGACGAGAGCAGCGGCAGAGTCCCAAACGCCGCCCAGGAGGTTCAAGTGTGAAGCGCAGCCAGGGAAGACAGAGGCAGCGAGGATATAGGGGGGGCGAACGACACCCTCCCACTAGGCCAATGTATCACTGCGCCGAGTTCGCCAGCCCAGGTAGAGCACAGGTCAGGAGGAAGGTGGGGGCCTGACGGAAGAGACTCATCACCGATGGCTGTGCTGGCGCAAATTACAGGCCACGAGGACAGAAGACCGAGGGCGCGGTCAGACGTGGACACCGCAGCGGACCCAGGCCCGCAGGGAGACAAAGGGCCGCGGCAGGGTATAGCTCCTTTTGAACAGGAGGGGCCTGTGCAGTACGTGAGGCAGCAGAAGCAGAGGATGCAGGGAGAAACCGCAGCGAAAAGGGCAGTCCGCAATGGCCCAGCACGAGAAGCCCCAGCAGCAGCAGACGGATCAAGGGGCTCGGCCGGGGACACAGGCCGCCACCAGATCACCCCGGAGTCACTTTGGAGCTGAGGAAAGGTGGGAGGCCGGAGAAAGCAGGATGGCGTAGCCTCTGGTCACGGGCCCCCGCAGCGGGCCCAGGCAAGCAGCCTAAAGTCACGCAGGCGAGATGAGCGCAGACGTGGCAGCCGGAGGCTCGGCGGCAACAGGTAGGCACAGCCGGGAGCGAAATGTTCGCCAGCTAGAGGGGAAGGCAGCCCGCAGCAGGGAGGCGTGGGGAACGCGCCGCCCGCTTCACCCGGCCCACCAGCGCAGAGGCTGACTACCACGTGGGGCGCCCTCTCAAGGGTAGACCGGGCCGGGCGGTACGGCGAGCGCACTCCCAGGCCCGCCGCAGATGGCCCCTAAGCCGCGAGACTCACCGGCTGAAAGGTTGAAGTTGCTGCTGCCAGGTGAGGAGTTGGATCTCCGGCCTCCGGGCGGCGCAGAACAGGCAGCGCGGGCCAGGCCCAGACGGGCGAGCGGGAACCAGGGACCGGGGCTCCAGAGGCGCCGCAACCAAGCGCAGCCGTGTCGCGGGGCCACGATGGACGGCTCAAAAGATGCCCCAGCTGAAGGTGAGCAGCGATGGTAGGGTTACAGGCAGCGCTGAATGGAAAGTCTGCAGGATATTGAAGGATTGAAGGCTTGGCCGACAGAGCCCACTCAAGGTGCGGCCATCTTGCAGCCAGCTAAGCCACGCCCCCCTATATGCATTTACATAGAACCTTCACATCCGTGAAAAGACATCAGTTGCACAACATAGGTAATCAGGTATACAGTGTGCCGGAGCACATGTATCAAATGGACACGGTTTTCACGGTTGGAAGGCCAATTGGAAGGAATTACAGACGCTGTGCCTAGGGGCATGGCCAAGCATATCATCCAGTGTTCAGAACAGATACCTGCCTGGAAATTTCCTCATACTCATTCAGGCCTCTTGCCACAGTATCAAAGAGGTGTATCCATCTGCACTCACGGATGTTAAGGATGTTAGAGAAATTACCTCCCCTTGGATTGGCCTTGACTTTTTCTATCACCCACCACCTAAGACTTTCAGGTGTGTGTCCAAATGTTTTAAAGTGTTCCACGAGTGGTGCACCCTGTACTTGGCAGCGGATACGACTGCAATGTTGCAGGATGCGTGTCTTGACTTTTTGTATCGTCTGACCAATATATAAAAAGTCGCAGGGGCATTTTATGGCGTAGACTACTCCAGTGGAATTACAGTTTGTGTGGTCCTGTAGTGTATGTGTGTAGTTGTTGTGGGTGAAGTGGTTTAATTCCCTAACCATTGTGCATGCCTTACACTGTCCACACTTATGATGTACTTTCACTGGGGGGATATCCCAAAGCGTTAATTGTGACGCCATCGGTTCCGTGGGTAATAGAGACTTGACTATGTGATCTCTAACATTCTTGCCTTTCTTGAAGGCGTCCATGGGAGGAGGCACACCCCCAAGCTCATCTGATACCAAATGCCAATGACGTTTTATGTTCTTTTTGATCATATTGCTTTTAGTGCAAAAGGTGGTAACACACACTAATCGCTCCTTGTCATTGGCACTTTTTTGTTTAGGTTCGAGTAGGGACTCCCTGTGGTTAAACCACGCACGTTTACGTGCTTTCTTCAGTAGTCTTAAGGGGTAGCCCCTTTCTGACAGGCGAGATACCAGATCCGCTGATTCCTCAAAATAATCTTCCTTTCTGGGGCAATTCCTACGCAACCTCAGGTATTGACCAAATGGTAAATTGTCCCCGAGGTTGCGAGGATGGTGACTCGAATAGCGTAGAAGTGTATTACATTCGCTTGTTTTTCTGTATAGGCAGGTATATAGTCTGTCCCCGTCAGCTTTAATTGAGATATCCAAAAAGTTGACCAAGGATTTGCTGAATTCTAAGGAAAATTGAATATTTTCAGAACAGTTATTGAGCCAGGTATGGAAATCCTTCAATTGATCCTCACTGCCTTCCCATATGACCAAGACGTCATCTATATAGCGGCACCATAGTTCAATACATTGGATATAGGGGTTATTATCACTGAGGACATAGGTTTGCTCGAAATCGTCCACATAGATGATGGCTAGATTGGGCGCAAAGCTAGCCCCCATTTTGACTCCTTTAGTTTGTACATAGAAGTCGCCCAGAAAACTGAAAAAATTCCTAGTCATGGCAATGTCCAAAAGTTTAATTATGAAGTCAGTAGGGACCCTATGTGGTTTAGGGCGTTCCTCAAGAACTTTTTGGATTGTCCTGAGCGCTGCTCCTTGGGGAATGTTGGTGTACAGTGATGTTATGTCCATGGTGGCCAGAAGATGGTCACTGGGACTGAATGGTCGATTGTCCACCAATTTGATGGTTTGCATGGTGTCTCTAAGATATGTAGTGGTGTTTTCAGCAATGGGTTTTAAAAACACATCTATGAATTTACATAGTGGCTCCAATACTGAGCCGCATCCGGAGATAATTGGTCTCCCGGGTGGATCATGCATCCGTTTGTGGATCTTCTGGAGTGTGTACATAGTGGGTATCCTAGGGTATTTGTTATTAAGGTACTCATACTCATATTGACTTATAAAGCCCTCCTCAAGACCCTTGAGAGTAATGTGCCCGATGGTCTCGGCAATCTCCTACGTGGGGTCAGATCTCAGTTTCTTGTAATTTCCTTGTACCCCCAACTGGGCTAAAATCTCTTTCTTGTAATCCCTTGTGTCTTGGATGACTATTGCCCCACCCTTATCGGCGGGTTTGATGACTATGTTGGCATTACTCTTGAGTGATTCTAAAGCTAGGCGTTCCGATTTAATGGTGTTATATTTGACATACTGTCTCTGTGACAAAGATTTGGTAATGTCTCTCATGACCACCTCTTCATACGCTAAAATCTTGTGTGATATTAAGTGAGTAGGAGGGGTAAATTTCGATGGTGGTCGGAGACTGGTGGCCGAAAAAGTGGGTTGGAAAGGAGTCTTATTGAAATAGCGTTTGAGACGCACCTTCCTGAAAAACTGATGTAACTCAACCTTAAGATTAAATGTGTTAGGCAGAGAGGTAGGTACAAATGATAAACCTTTTTCAAGGATCTTTTGTTCGTCTGGTTTCAAGATGTATCCTGAAAGGTTCACTATGGGGTTATCAGGTTTGGCAGATGTATATATTATACCATCTGTAATGTTGGCGACGGGTTTGTATCTCCCCGTGTGTCTCCTGTGGGAAGTGTACCTGTTTCTTGGCTCTCCCCCTGGCTCTGTTCCAGGTGGGTTCTCTCATAGCCCTGGGTCTCCCCCAGGGCTGACCTCGCCCTCTGTGTTCCCACCATGGTCCTTCCAGTAAAAAAGGTTGTTGGTCAGTATATGACTGGCCTGGATTGTGTGGGCCTGAGCTGGTGCCTGGTCTGTCTGCCTCACTGTCTGACCCACTTGCTGCAGATGAGTCTGAAAAGGTAGTGTACCAGGTTGGTAAGACAGGCATTTTTCACTTTTTACTTTGTACAGCACCTTACAAATTTAGTAATTGGCCTTCTTTTATCCTTTAAGGTTGCTTTCTGCCCCAACACCCCCCCCTGTCCTGAGGAAGACCCGTGAGCTGACTATATGTATGCTCGAAAATGACACTGAATAATAACTGCACATATTAGGTATTAATGTGAATAGACAGGTCCAGGACCACTGTTTTTTGTACCTATTTTTCAATAGGCCCCCTAAAAAGTAAATTTTCTTCCTCTGTCACCTTTATTTCTCTTGTGCAGCTTGTCTCCCTCCCTCAGCCTACCTTTACCTCAGACTCTGTCTCTTTCCTCCCAGAGTCATCATAAGGATTTTGGCCCCATCTAAGACATATTTTGGATATTTTTTGTGACCCTTTTTCTGCAAAGGTAATGCATGATTCAATACAGTTTGCCATTGTGTGTGCTTGAATTAGCAGAAAATTCAAAGTAGGTGCAAAAAGGGGCGCACAAAATCCTTAATATTACACTGACAAAGGGTCTGAACTAGGAGCTACCTCTTGTAGTCCAAGTCTGTTCTCGGTCTCATACGTCATGGGGAATCCTCCACTCAGTGACGGTCTCAAGTACCAGGGTGGACATTTCAACTACTCCAGCCCCATATCAATGAGCAGTGACCGTAGCAACTACTTTACTCAAGCACCTACAAATGATATAGTGCTCACTAGGCCCTCTGCCAAAAAATAAAGAGAAGTCACGCAACCTTTGGAAATTACAAAAACACTTGAACATGACAGCATATCCTTCCATGTTTGGTACCACATAACATACGTGCCAACATTTTAGAAGGGGAAAGAGGAGATTTCATTAAAATACAAAACCTGGAGAATGTATTTCCGCCATTGACTTCTATTGAAGGAGAAGCAATCTCAGGTGGGAGACAGCCAAATTATTAAGGCATTTTTGGCTTTAAACATCGGGAGTCTCCACTTGAAATGGGTATGTTGCAGCAGCGGCCAGCACGGATCGTAGGTGGGGGGTGGCGGGAGGACGCGGAGGAAGCGGGTATTAAAATATCAAATTAAAAACTTACCTTCACGCCGCTTAATCACCACGTCTCTCTTCCGTAGTCCTCCCTCGCTGGCCTGAACGGGAAGCACACCCAGGCTCCCAGTCAGCCAATCACAACGCTTCCTTAGCAGCGTTGTGATTGGTATGAGCACCGTGTTTCGGTGCTCAGACGCTGACTGGGAGCCTGGGCATGTTCTCCACACAGGATGTAATGCAACCGGCATGGAAAACATGCAAAGTGCGCAAGAATGCTTGGCCGGCCCGAGGATGCCGGGCAAGCAGTCATTGTGCACCTAGGAGGGTGCTACCACTCCTCCCCTGCCCCCACCCCCTCACACAAAGCTGAAGAAGTAGGAGAAAATAAAATGATAATAACGCAACTTATTATCATTTTATTTTCCCTTTATTTCACTGCTAAAAAGCAGTGGGTTGACGCTCCTCTGCCTTAGCGGAGGAGCCGCCACTACGCATGTATGCATATCTATTGTTGAGTTGTGTTACTCAGTAGGGCATGGTTCGCTACTCAAGCAACCCGAGGACTGCGCTGTAAAAAATAGGGTATGGCACAGGAGATGCAAGGACTTTGTGGTCAGAGCGCAGGCCGTTTGTGAGTGACAGCAAAACCTCTTCGCTCTGCCATGTGTGGTGTTGTGTGCCCTGGGCCCATATGCTACTAATGACAACACAGACACATAGCTCAGGGCACGTGCGCCCGGCCCCTTTTATTAGCAGGGTCACCTGACCGGTGACGCCTGTGATGGGTGGGTGTACAGTGTAGGTGCAACACAAGGCGGAACACTAGAACGTGTCCAGCATGACACTACATCCTTCCCAAACCTTAATGGAGAAGAAACAAACAAAAGCCCAACCTATGGAAAAGGCAAACAACAATACACAGCACCAATGAGTCTCTTCAGGCCATCTGCCGGGCGGTGCTGGAGCTCTGGACCGCACGGTCAGGAGGCTTTAGTCCACCTCGGCGATGTAGTTCAGACCAGCCTGGTCTCGCAGTGTGGGAGTCTATTTACACAGTTTAAATAGCTGTGCGTCTGGAGCGGTGGTGGAGTCCACTTTGGAGATCTTCTTGAGGGTGCTCAGGCTCCGGTGGACGGCAAGCCGGCAATGACTGAGGATGACCTTGGTGGATGAGGGCCTTCCTCAGATAGCCGTGGGGTGACAAATCTCCATCTGCGACCTTCATGATTCCCAGTGCCTGTCGTAGAGCTGCTGCCTACGCATCTCTCCGGTTGGGATTCCTCTCACAGGAACTCCGTCGAGGCCCTTGCCCCTGGATTGCCACATGACTGTGTGGGCTGTGCGGGCCTCTCATAGGCCGCGCTAAGGGGTCGCTTCGGAACTCCCAACAGGGCCACGGCCAAGCCTCGTGTAACCCCAAGGGTGGATAGTCCAATGGTCGGGTATGCTCTTCTTTGGCAGGCCTCAGTTTTACGGGGGCACACAGAAGGTTTCTGGGTGGCTAGCCTCCCACGGCACCAGAAGTATCTCGTTGAACTCCGGATGTCTTGAGTGTTTGGATCCACTCTGGTGTTGCGATGCTCCTTAAATGTTCTTGGTGATGATGCACCTGGATGATGAATACGATAATTTTCTTCCACTTGAGCAACAGGTGGCAATCTCTTGCTTTAGGTGACTTCATGGAGTGAGGAGGACTGGAGGGACTTCGTGGCCACTTACGGTTATCTTCTGGCAGGTGCACTTGCTAGACGTGATGCCATCGATGCCAAGCTGCCAGTGACAGGTGAGTGGATGGTTGCACTGTGAAGCGTGGGGCCTGGATGCAGATCCTGCTTCCTAGCGGCTTACGGTTGGTCTTCCCACGGAGCTGTCTCCAGTGATGTCTCTGCACCCCGGTGGCTGGCTTGTGTTGATTAACACCTTCTCCAGTGCTGGCACCAGTCCTCTGTCCTATTTCTCTTCTCCTTTTCCCTCTTGCGTGCCTGTGGTGGTTGTTCGCCCTGTGGCATCGGCCCACTCTCCTCTCCTCCTTCGCGAAGTGGCGTCCTGCCATGCTGTTCTCCCTCTTCACGATGTGGCACCCTGCCACTCTCTTCTCCTCCTTCGCTATGTGGCGTCTAGCCACACTCTTCTTTGCTTCTGACCAGGTTCCTCACTCGGATGTGGCGTCCTGCCACATGTCTCAGGTTTGCGCCACATGTACATCTCGCTGGTCGTGTCCGGTTCTTAAGAGGGTCTTTACTTTGCTGTGGACCTGTCGCAGGTCTGTCCTGTCGGTAGGACTTGCTTCTTCTCTTTGAGGACCTTTCGCGAGCCCCATCCCCTCCTCAGGGATTTTTGCAGTGCTCCTCTGCCAGGATGGCAGGTTACCTCTTCGCTCGAGGGCATCCTGCTTGTGCCTCGAATCTGCACAGTCATGGTGCTTGCTCCTGCCTCTTTTCAGGCATGCTTGGCCGGGTTGGTCACTTCGTGTGACGTGCTCCTTGCTTGCAGTGCGATGTGGCGACCAGCCCCGTCGCATGTCTTTGGAGCATCTGACGCGGTGGCAGCTTGCCACATGGAGTGTGCGACTCCCCTCTTGCCTGTCTTGAGCCACTGGTGACTCACTCTTGTTGCAGTGGGGGAGAACACTCTGTGCTGTCTTTGGCCCACTGCGGGGCTTCGCTGGTGCAGTGGAGATGTAGAGGCTCTCCCTGCTGCCTTCAGCATTGCTTCTTCTCTGTGGAGAGGTCTCTCTCTCTCCTGGGCTGCTGCCCATGCTGTGAAGCTCTCTACTGCAGCCTGCTGCGCAACTCTGACCTCGTGCGCTTAGTCCACTTCGTGGGTGCCCTCTTCTGGCACTTTGAGTGCCCTTTCTCCTGACTTGCGGTGGTGTCCGTTCAGCACTAGGGGCATGCGGTGCATTCTTCTCGTTTGCAGTGGCGTCAGACAGCTACTGGGGTTTGCCTGATACGCACGTTCTTCTTGTACCTCGTGTGAGGCGTGCTGCCTTCTTAGGCTTTGCTGCTCTTGGCTACTTGTCGCTTCTCTGGGCTGGCGCAGCTTGGGTTTCTTGGCACTGTTTCAGCAGGGGTTCGCAGTCTCTTGCCCTCTAAGGTGACCGGCAGCACCCTCTTGGCCAGTCTCTTGCCACTTGGAGCTCTCTTTCCTGTTAAGTGAAATTGTCCCAGTCTGTGGAAGGGCTCAGGCAGTGGCACCTTCTGGTCAGGTACGGATGCGGTGTTGCTTCTCCATTTACTGTGATCTTCCCAGTGTAGTGCTTGCGGTAGGACTAATGCTCTTGTTACCTGGTATCAGCTGCTGCTTAGATCTGTCTCTGTATGCGGGCTGGCTATGCATGGGGAACAGGCGATGATTCCCCTAAAACAAAATGGCCTCACTTGCTTTTCTCTTGCGTGCTGACGTGGGCATTTTCAGTAGGCGGCAAAATCTCATTTGGCTGGCTGTGGCTGCTGATGGCCACCAGAAGGTGCTCTATGTATTTGCACCTGCCTGGCTGCTCACTCTCCTTGCAGCACTTAGACACTCTTGCTGCCTCTGTGGGCTGAAGCGCAGTGCTACAATCAACCGCCAGGTGGCACCAGCCACATAATACACTGGCCGCGGCAGTCTTGCTTAACGCTATGGGCCGCGTACTACTCCCAGGAGCTGCAGGCTTTTTAAACAACCTCCTATTAACTCTGCTGCAGCAGTCTCACTGCACTCACAGGCCGCACGGGGCCGAAGATGCAGGCAGGGAAAGTACACATTCAGGGTTGCTGCTTTCAATTGGGGCAGTTACTCTGTGCTGCCACCATCTTCATGTCTGATCGGCCCCTATACGTTGGCTGTATCGGTGCCTCATGGTGAGGCAGCTGCTGTGGTCGCATGGTTTGAGGCACTCCACTCCTCAAGGCTTAGGTACGGCCGCTTATGGTTGCTGAGGCCGGCATGACGAACAGAGGGAGGGTCCCTTCATTAGCAAGTAAGGACACTGTATGTTGGCCCATTGCCTCTGGGCATCGCAGCACCTTTGCTCATTTTGCTGCTGGAGATAGAGGTGCGGTGTAGCCTGGTGACCGGCAGGTGGCGCTAGAATCACTTCGGGAGGCCACTGCAGCTTTCCTGATGCTGCCGGCCCGTCACACTGGATACGCCGGTTTCCTTCTGCGGGTGCCGCCGCAAGCGGCACCTCTTCGCCATGACAGGTGGCAGCAGGCAGAGCAGCTCTTGGGCACCTCGGCAGGTATGGTGGCTTGCTTTTTATTAACAAATGTTATTACCCCGTCGGGGCTGCCACATGTGTGTTTTAATGTGGACTCCGGGTGCGTTGCAGTAAGCCACCAGCCGTAGCAGCCTTTCAGGTTCTGCGGGCCCTGTCACTTCAGGTGCGGGGGCTCCTCTGTTGCTGTCGATTCTGCTCACGGCCCCACTCTGCCACAACACAATGGCAGGCAGCTGGTAACACTTGAGTGGGCATCAACAGCGCTTCGCTCCTGCTGCCACTTGCAGGATCTGCCGATGTGTGCAATCAGATGGCGTTCTCCATCTTTTTTTTGGAACCGATGGCACCAGGCAGGGCCGCTGACGGGCATCCCAGAAGGTAGGAGGGGCGTATCTCTTGTCTTATTGCTGGACTCGCAGACACTAAAGGGGCTGGTGTAGGGCTTTGGTCAGGTGTGGCCTTGTCCACGCCGAACTGTTAACAGGTGATTCAGGAGCTCCGGCATGCGGGGGCTGTAGCGGTACACCTTGCACTATTCCGCCCCATTTGGGAAAGTGCTCCCCCTTTTCTTTTCACTGGAGTGGCAGGTGGGGAAGCTTACTGGTGCTTTGCCGGCGGGAAAAGAGGTACGGCGGAAGTCAGCCGCCCTTGCCTACGGGCCTCGCTGGGAGTCTGCCTGCGCGTCTCGTCTTCTCTCTCCTCCTGCCAGAACGGATGGCGGCATGCGGGGGGCACTTTGTGAGCTGGGGGCTTCTCGCTGTGCTGGTTGGCAGACACAGTGCCGGCTGCGACGCGCATGCAGATTTCTCCCCTTCACCTGCTGCACCTTGTGCCCGGTGGGTCATGGGACACAGCTCCCGGTCCACTCCTGCCCTACAGGTGTCGCGGCAGGCGACTGTATGTCATGGAGGCTGGACGCCGTCCTCTTGCTCACGGGACGGTGTGGGGTTCTTCATGGACAGTTCATCTTTTATGTCAGCTCTTGGTTTTGTGCAATATTCCAGCACATTCAGACAATCATGATCTACTTCGTCTTGTTCAATTATATTCTCTTCATCTGGCAATGATGTAGAAGGATTTACATTCATGCATCTATCTATGGTCACATTTTCAGCACTCAAGATGACTTTTTCGTACTTAGTCAGCCGACTATGTGTCATGTACTGTGTTTTTGTTCTTGTCAAAAGAATTTCTACTGAATGGGGAACATATACTCTCAGTGGATACCCCATCACTATACCTTCACTTTGTTCCAGACTTACACAAGTAGCAGCAACTGCTTTCAGACATCCAGGCAATGCTTTTGCTATAGGATCTAAAACAGCTGAAAAATAAGCGATTGGTCTTTTCATGGTCCCGTGTTTTTGTACCAGTACTGAAAATGCACATCCATCTCTTTCACTGCAGTACAACTCAAAATCCTTCTCATAATCAGGCATGCCTAAAGCAGGGGCCTCACACAGTTTCTTTTTCAATTCTTTGAAAGATTTCATTTCTTCTTTGTTTAACTCAAAAGAGTCTTTTACATCTTTCTTTGTCAATTTTTGTAAGGGTTTTGCAATCAAAGAGAAACCACTTATCCACTGTCGGCAATATCCAACCATTCCCAAAAACATTCTTACCTCTCTCTGAGTCATTGGTGCTCTCATTCCTTGAATCATTCTTACTCTTTCTGTCGCTATTTTCCACACTCCTTTCTCAATTTTATGCCCTAAATACTGGACTTCTTTCTGACAAAACTGTAATTTTGAAGGAGACACCTTATGTCCTCTTTTCTCTAAAGGGTTCAGTAAAGCAATTGTGTCACTTACACATGCCTCTTTGGTTTTCGATGCCACCAATAGGTCATCGATATACTGCACCATCACTGATTTTTCTGGCATTTTCAAATCTTCCAGAGATTTCTTTAGAATCTGATTAAAAATTGAGGGGCTTTCTGTATACCCCTGAGGAATTCGGCACCATGCCAAAATACGCTCTCCGAACCGGAATGCAAATAATGGCTGGCTATCTGGATGCAAAGGAATAGAGAAAATGCGTGACATAAATCTATCACAGTGTACCACTCAGCTTCATGTGGAATTTGATATAGAATTACTGCAGGGTTTGGCACTATTGGACAACATGGTACAACTATTTTGTTGATCTTTCTCAAATCCTGTACTATTCTATATGTTCCATTTGGCTTTTTCAGTCCCATTATAGGTGAATTACATGGACTGCTCATGATTTCTTTCAGAATTCCCTGTTCAATCATCTTATTTATCACAGGAGTTATTCCTTCAATTATTTCTGGAGTTAATTTGTACTGTGGCGTGTTTGGATAAGTTATCCCTTCTTTCACTGTCACTTTTACGGGATCAACTTCTCTCATTAATCCAATGTCTTCTCCTGTAAAATCCCACACACTTTCTTTTACTGCACTTTTTAGTTCTTCTGGAAGTTTTTCTGCATCAAATGCAGGAAACAAACCATTCGTTTCAGGTTCTTGATTCATCAAAGTTACTTTATACAGAACATCTTCATCTGAAGTCTGAAAACCTATTCCATCTGGCGTACAATAAATTGTGCAATTCATCTTGCATAAAAGGTCACGACCTAAAAGATTTACAGGACTACAATCGCACACTACAAATTTATGCATTTTGCTAAAAGAACCAATTTTTACTTCCACCAATTCAGTAAGTGGGGTTTTAATCTGCTGATTGGCTACTCCTACCACTTGGATGTATTCACCTGAGAGAGGAAGGTTTGGAATTTCCACTGATCTAACAGTAGAACGGGTAGCTCCAGTATCGACAAGGAATGTTACGTTTGCACCATTCACTTCTCCATCCACAAAGGGACCAGACTGATCTACCTCTAGAGTTGCGCCAAGCACGCACTCTTTTCCCTTTCCTGCGCACCGTCAGAATCTTTCATCCGGGTCATCCTCACTCTGACGCAACCAATACTGAGAAATGTTAGCTGCTCGCGGCAACTGTGTTACCTGCTCTCCTCCGTAGAATCCTGTTTCTGTACTGTATCTTTGCTGGTTAACAGTGTTGGGAAGTGGTGGTTGTGGCACCTGACTTTGTTGAACAACTACCTCATTCTGCACCTGTGGAGTTAATGATTGATGTTCCGGATTAGGTTTAGGTGGGAACTTACACTCATTTCTCCAATGCCCTAATTTTCCGCAATTATGACATGGCCATTTCTTCTTTGCCTCTTCTAGACTCACTTGACCTTTTCCTTTACCTATGTTTGGTCGCATTTTATTCTGTCCTGATTCGTTTCCATTATTATTGTCCAATTGAGCTTCTTGTTTTTCTGCCACTTTCACTTGTGCCCACATTGCCTTTTCTTTCAACTTACGCTGTTTACTCTCTATTTCATCACTACAATACTTAGCATATCTCAGTACCTTATCTACACTTCCATTCTGCCAGTTTATCATGTGTTGCTTAATCATATCACTTATTTCTGGTTTCAGGCCAAACACAAATCGGTATACAAAATGACTCATGTCCTTTTCACTCAACTCCTCATAACCACTATACTGCTTGAAAACCAATAACAATCGCTCATAATACGCATGTACAGACTCCTTACTTTCCTGTGTAGTTCTATCAATCTTAACCCAATCTGTCTCTTTGGGAGGAATTTTATTCTTCAAAAAGGTAATCACCTTATCGTACTTCTTCATCACATCAGGACCTGGAGCTCCTGTCTTAGGATCTCTTGGATATTCTGTAGTTGGCCAGTCAACTGTAATCTTACATTCGGACCATAAATCTGTTGGTACCACTATGTCAAACAATCCATCTAAATCTATCCACAACACTTTTGAGACTTTTACAAACCTTTCTACTTGTCGGTACCACTCAACTGGCTTCTCTCTTAACTTTGGAAAGTCATTGGTAAATGACAGTATGTCCTGCCTAGTCCAGGGAACATGCACGTAACTACCACCTGGAGTTTCTCTCATGGGGTATTCTTTGACAACAGATTCTTTTTCAGTTATCATAAAAGCCAATGAACCTTTGTCTATACTTTTCTCATTCTTCTTTGTCCATCTAACCTTCCATCTGTCCACATCACCCCATTTTCTCAACAACACAATTAACTCCTTTATCTGTGTCAGCCTTCCTGCCGTGTTCAAATTTTCAATATATTTTTCACAAAAGTCTACTCTGTATGGTTTCTGCAACGTTTTCACTTTTGCAAAATCTATTCCAATCTCACTAGCCACTTCTTCTAGTTTGTCATGTAAATTCTTCACCCTCCATGTTATACTTTTGCACAGAAACATTATTTCATCATCCTGATAATTTTTTATCTTTTCAGTACCAATCATTCCTAGAATTAATTCTTCCATATCTATTTTTAATCTGATCACATCTAATGGTTTTTCTTCTGTTTCTTTTATTTTAAAAGCTTTCATCC
Organism: Calotriton arnoldi; assembly: GCA_963921515.1. Classification (NCBI taxonomy): domain Eukaryota; kingdom Metazoa; phylum Chordata; class Amphibia; order Caudata; family Salamandridae; genus Calotriton; species Calotriton arnoldi. Next base: position 371,663 of record CAWUFW010004208.1, read on the forward strand.
ACTCATTCAACTCATCAGGAGTCGGACCTATGGGTGTATTATTTAGTTCTACCCAGTTACCACTCTTTTCAGGCGTTTCTGTTGCAGATTCTGTTACCATATGCATTTTCTTACCATTGCATTCATTCACTGTTAAATTTGTAGGTGGACTTGGTCTGTAAGTACTAGCCAAATTACTTGTACTTGCACTTTGTTCCATCCTTTCCTTTTCTCTCTGAAATTGTGAACTCAAGGGAATCACCAAAGATCGTTCATCAATTTTCTGATTCTCAAAAACTGGTATTACTGGACCTATTGTTACAGGCACAGTAACTGCTTCCATATTTTTCGTTAATTCTCTAATTTTCTCAGTTAGTTCTTTTGTTGTCCTTGCCAATTCGCTTGCATTGTCGCTTTCTATTCCTTCATTTTGAGAAGTTCTCATTTGTTCTTGTGACCTATTTACTTCAATTCTCTTTTCCGGACTTTTATTTCGCATAGTCTCTATTAGTGGCGCATTTGGTGTCACCACTGTAGTACTCTGCTGATACGGAGGTGGATTTCTATTTAATATATCTTCCAGCAACTCGTCATCCGTTTCGCTCTCATGCATATACTTTCTCTCTCTATATGTTTCTTTTTCTCAGTCCGTTTTTCTTAGTCCCTTCCTCAACTGTAAAAGCTGGAAACAAACCTCCTGTCATGTTAGCACATCTCCATCGTTTTATTCTGTCCTCATGATTTACTCCCACAATCTTCCAGGCATAAATTCATGATCTCTCATTCCTCTGAATCTCTCTCGTTCATACATCTCATCTTCCCATTCCGTCAAAGCTTCAAACTGTGTTGGTCTAGGTCTAGGTTCCAACTTACACATTTTTTCTCGCAAGTTTCGCAAAACCGCTACACTAAACGATCCATTCTCAGGGAAAGCCAAAGCACCATCATTCTTTGTATATTTAGCCCAATTTTCCAACCATATGCACGTATGATATCCATATTTCAGCATCATATGTGAAGCTGCTGATTTCAGCGGAGGAATTACTTGTCCCTCTCTAGTCACAACCTTTTTGTCTTTCTTAAAGAAATTCTTCAATTTCGTCGTCCATGACGTTCTCTCCCTTTCATACTCGTAATACGGCATGTTTTCTATTTGTTTTCTCTTTACTCTAACGCTGTTTCTGTGTACGGAACTTCGACCAATTACAGCGCGACTCACACTAACGTACCAATCAGAACAATTCCCACCGTCCGCGAACCAACCAATCCTAGCGCGGCACTTTTCTACGTCACTTCTACTCTTTACCCCTCCTTTACAAAATTTGTCTGCAATTTTTCTTTTTGCTGTTTTCTTCGTTAGTTACAACAATTAAAACAATTCCATAGTCTGATTCGCTAAACAAAAGTGACAGCTTTGTCCTTTTACACAAGAATCCTGTTTTTCCAGTAGGCAGCGCTTACCTCTACCCTACCACAGAATTATTTACTCTCGCCGATAAAGTAGCACTTCCCTCTACCTTACCCTTCTTTTAAACAAACAATTTACTTGTTTCTCTGGGGATAAGACACATGTGGAGACTAGGCTCCTGAGAATTAAGGCCAAAGTTTCACAAGTAAACGTGATTTGCTATTTCAATTACACGCTTTTCGCACAGAAATCCCTAACATAACACAACCTGCGTTATTTACCAAGATGAATTCAGACCATGTACCAAATTCCATTTGACTTCTCTTGCCACACGTGTTCCACTTCCTACATCCCAGAAGCGTGAAAACTTACATATAACATAACGTGACTCAACATATAGTGTTAGTCATCAAAAAATAATCAATAATCAATAAACAATAATCACTAAACTAATCTATAGAAAACCATCCTCTGCTACCAAGAAATCTGATGCAGCGCGTACAATAAAAACTATTCTCCTCCCAGGTTACTTATAGGTCATCCAGGGGCAAACTATATTTCTCATATCCACATGACGATGGGGCCCATAAACATCGCCTAACACACACACACACTCCTGGATTTCCTTTACACCTTTATGAAATTCTGTACTCCTAGGAGAAGCATGAGAACTAAATGGAGAACACCATTTTATGTACCGCTGGAAAAGCCAGGATATCTTATTACCTTAATTTGTCACTTTCTTTTAGTTATTTCTTAAGATATTCCTGCTCATTGTTTTGTCGATGAATCATTCATTTAAGAAATTAGTTCATAGTGATTAAGACCAGCTGAATCACAATAACCAATTACTGATGTCACAATCATTTAGGAAAATAACCACTGAGTCATTTTGGGTTTAAAGAATCTTAAATTTTATATAATTTTAAAAGCATGAAAAAGAATTTAATACTTTATTCAATTATTCATTCTTAAATTCAAATATATATTAAGCATAATCATTTTATTGCAGAAAGGAAATTTTTGTCATGAAGCCAAAACCCTAATTACCTGCCTAGCTTCCTAATTTAGCCTAATGATTTCTAACCTAAGTTAGGAATTAGAAATAGCCTGATTCTCATACTCAACTGTAAAATTAAGACAGCAACAGCAACTTCTGCTCGTCAGCATCAGCTACCTGCAACCCGTCTCCTCTAACAGTCTTTCAGCATCTCCCGCTCAGTAAGGGATCGAATCAGGACCACCCAGCACTGGAAGCCACCAACACGACTCTTCAACTCCTCTCCTGACTGTGACTGCAACCGCGACTGACCCCCTCCCACTAAGAGTAGGCCCTCTTATACCCTAATTCTAACTTTGCTAACTAACTGTTGCAACATTAATATCACGCTTTTCTTTCATTGGTCCATGCATGTCAGCTTATTCATTCTTTTAATCAAGTTCTTTTGGATTCAAGGGTCCTTGGATCATTTCCTTTCCCATACGCTTAAACATTTTTCATCCGATTCGATCAGTTCATTTGTAACTTCTTTCGACACATTCGAGAACTCCGCAGTCATTGTCCTTTCTCTTAAACTTGTTTCCCACGGGCCTTCTGCTGATCATCATGGCACACTATCAGTTCAATTAGGTCACACCAGCCTTGACCATTTCTTGCATCATGCGTCTCAGTAACCTCACGAGGTTTTAGCTTTTTTCTCCGTTTTCATCCCATATCACGTGTCCCCTTTGCGCCTGCGCACATCTTCCCACTGGCGGCCATTTTACATCGCCACTCGGTTATACTTTTAGAAGCACTAATTTGAGGCAAACAAAACATAATTAAAATAGAGAAAAATATCCCTTTCGTTTCCCTCCCGTCGTCTACGTACCCCAATTAGTTGTTACCTAGCAGAAAGCAACATTTAAGCTGTTCCTTACTTACCATCACTATTGTTTTTGCAACGACACGTTTTATTTCTATGAAGCACAAACATGCATTTATTTTTTAATTAGTACGCATTTAATTTTACGTTATAATTAGACACACGGACATCCATTAATAGATTATTTAGCACATACATTGGCATATTACCATTCCCATACATACAGTGTTGATTAATACATTTAAACGAACATTTTATTTAATTAATTATAAAATTTGTTAGGGGTTAAATTTTTTTATTTTCCCTGCTCCATCACAGGCTACACTTTCCCTCCACGACGACCTGAAAGGTGCAGCCAGCTTGCACGTGAGGTCAGACCCGCTTGTCGCCATTGTGGTGTTGTGGGCCTGGGCCCACATGCTACTAATGATGGACATTTCAACTACTCCTGCCCCATATCAATGAGCAGTAACCACAGCAACTACTTTATTCAAGAACATACAAATGATCTAGTGCTCACTAGGCCCTCTGACAAAAAATAAAGAGAAGTCACGCAACCTTTGGAAATTACAAATACACTTGAACATTATAGCATCTCGTTGCATGTTTGGTACCATATCCATACATGCCAACATATTAGAAAGGGAAAGTGGGAGATTTTTAAAAAAAGAAATAACCCGGAGAATGTATTTCCCCCATTGACTTCTATTGAAGGAGAGGCAATCTCAGGTGCGAGACAGCCAAATTATTAAGACATTTTTGGCTTTAAACATTGGGAGTCTATGCTTGAAATGGGTATGTTGCAGCGCCGGCCAGCCCAAATCGGAAGTACGGGGGCAGGACGATGCGGAGGAAGCGGGTATTAACATTTAAAATAAAAAATTTACTTTCTCGCTGTTTCCTTGCCACGTCTCTCCTCCGTAGTCCTCCCTCGCTGGCCTGAACGGGAAGCACACCCAGGCTCCCAGTCAGCCAATCACAACTCTTCCTTAGCAGCGTTGATTGGTCTGAGCACCATGTTTCGGCACTCAGATGCTGATTGGGAGCCTGGGCATGTTCTCCACACAGGCTGTAATGCAGCCTGCATGGAGAACATGCGAAGTGCTCAAGACTGTTTGGCCGGCCCGAGAATGCTGGCCAAGCAGTCATTGCGCACCTAGGAGGGGGCTACCACTCCTACCCTGCCGCCACCCCCACACGCAAAGCTGAGGAAGTAGGAAAAAATAAAATGATAATAACGTGACTTATTATCATTTTATTTTTCCTTTATTTCACTGCTAAAAAGCAGTGCGTCGACGCTCCTCCGCCTTAGCGGAGGAGCCGCCACTGCAGCATGTATGTATGCATATCTATTGTTGAGTTGTGTTACTCAGTAGGGCATGGTTCACTAGAATCGCTACCCAAGCAACCCCAGGGCTGCCCTGTAAAAAATAGATGATGGCGCAGGAGATGCAAGGACTTCGTGATCAACAGCGCGAGCCGTTTGTGAGTGACAGCAAAACCTCTTCGCTCTGCCATGTGCGTAATTAGAGCTTTGACTGCAAAACTGTAAAGTTGAGGGGCCCGCTTCTTCAGAAATATGCCACATCTCATGCCGAAAATGTATGGAATGTCCACCGCAAATTATATACAATGGAGCGGCAAATACACACCCTATTTATAGATTCGCTCTTTGTATAGCTTAAGGAAGGCCGCATTCTGAAACTGACAGCGCGCGACGGAAGCACGCCCGGGGTCACGCAATGCGTAGGTCACGAGGTGTTCTATGGGTGTGCGTGCCGCAAGGATATTTTATGCTTTTATCATTGTCTTGCGTCGCACCTCACCTTTTGTTTTTTTTAAGTGGGCTAAGATGACTCAGGTATACTAAAATCTCTAGAGCACATTTAAAAGTGCATTCTATTTTTATTTCCTGTTTGAAGTATGTACACATTAGGGCTAAAAATACCGGCTTTTTGTGATTTTGCTTACCTGTTTGCCATGGGTGTGCAAACAAGTCCCAGGCGGGTGGATCCATGCCAGATTTTCTATACAGCTTCTGTTTTCTAAATACATCACATTTAGAGTCATTATATGTAAATTAATTATATGTGGGTATTGACCCTCCCCAATCTACGCTGAGCTCCCTTGACTTAGTTATTTGCTCGACCTGTTGCAGCATCCATAGATCCTGCTGACGATCCTCTGCTACACTGGTTGGCTCCTCTGTCGAGTTTCAGATTTTGAACATTTGGTTTCTTGCTTCTCACAACTCTTAAGTACTGCTTGTGCTTGAAATGGAAATACAGAAGTGAAGGTACTCAGTATCCCAGAATATCTGTTTGCTACTGAGAAGTGCCTGTACTCTTTCATTTAAAAGCACCAGCACCCCTGCTGAGTGGTGCTCACACTCTCCCAATCAAATTTAATAAGTATAGGTACTGAGTACCTGGCGGAACCTGCCCTTTTAAAGCACTGAGTACTGCGGATTTTCATACTCAACACATAGATTAAATGGATGTTATGCAAAAATCTGTAGCTCATAACCAATAATGCAGTGCCCGTTGCCAAAAAGAAGACAGTTCCTTGGTAGTTTCCCACTCCTTAATCACAAATCTGTAGCACCTAAAATAGCAAAAGCGCTTTCTTGGCTGGTCCTCACTGCATGTCTGCCCCAAGTCCATTCCAGCCAGAGACATCTGCATCTTGAGTTAGGCACCAACTTGCTTTAGGGGCTACAATCCTTGCACTGGTTGCAGAGATGCACCCTTTTCTCCCTGCTGTGTCAGGGTCTTCAGGGCATCTACGGTGCATTAAATGCTGCAGCTCCTTTGTCTGTGAGCAACCACACCTCTTTTTCAAACATTTTGTGTCTGGCTGCTTCACTTGGTATTAGTAAATTCACAGTTGGGTAAAATCCAGCCTATTTTCCAGCCATTCGTAATGAGGAACTAAATGTTTTATGCAAAGACCTATCAGAGTTCATAGAGTCTAATAAACTGCTACATGACTCCCAGTCTGCCTTAGGTCAGGCTAGAGCACAGAGACAGCTCTGCTTGAAGTATCGGAAACGATAAGGGACACCCTGGATAAGGGCAGCTGTGCAATGCTAGTGCTGCTGGATTTATCCGCAGCGTTTGACACGGTATCACATCAGATCCTTTTAGAGAGGCTCACGCATCTGGGAGTGATGGGAACCACATTAGCCTGGTTCCGCTCCTTTCTTGAAGGCCGGTCCCAGAAAATACTTCTCCGCCCCCATATCTCCTCCCCCGCCCTCTTGTTTGCGGTGTTCCTCAGGGCTCGGCTCTGAGCCCGACTCTTTTTAATGTTTACTTCGCACCCTTTGCCCCACTAGTCGAGCAGTACGGTGTAAGTGTTGTCTCATATGCCGATGACACTCAGCTTGTGTTCTTTTTTAGGGATCACTCCGAGACAGCATTCACCAACTTTAAACAATGTTTGGTTGACATTTCATCATGGATGACTGACAATTGCCTGAGGCTGAACACAGATAAAACGGAGGTCCTGTTTTTTAATCAGCCGTCCCCTCCACAAGCCGACCTTTGGTGGCCATCAAAACTTAATCCTCCCCCACTTCCAGTTTCTTCTGCTAGGAATCTGGGGTTCAAACTTGACTCCACCCTCTCATGCAAGGCCCAGATAGGTCAAGTCTCCTCGTCTTGTTTTTGGAAAATGAAGTCCCTGCGAAGATTCCTTCATTTCCTACCCATGGTCTGCAGGAAGACGGTGGTTCATGCATTGATCATGTCCCAGCTGGACTATGCTAACAGCCTGTATTTGGGTCTCCCAGCCTACCTGATAAGAAAATTACAAACGATCCAGAATGCGGCAGCCAGGCTCATCAGAAATGTGCCACTCCGCCACCACATTTCCCCCCACCTTCGCAGCCTGCACTGGCTGCCTGTCAAAAGGAGGATAGAATTTAAGGCACTGACTCTCGCCTATAGAGCAGCTAGGGACACTGGCCCTCAATACCTCAGGAAGAGACTCCGAAAATACCATCAGACGAGGGTCTTAAGGTCAAATCATCGAGAATTTTTAGTCACCCCACGCTTTGCAAAAGCTAGGCTTGGTGGCCGCTCGTTCCCTGTCAGAACCACTTCTCTTTGGAACTCCATGCCTGAGCACATTCGGAAAGCCAAGTCAGAAACTGAATTTAGGAAGAATCTGAAGACCTGGCTTGTTGGCATCCCTTAGTACTAGATGACCAGCCCTTCCTCCTGTCATACGCTACTAGCGCCGGGAGTCCTCCGTTGGAGGTAGCCGTGCGCTCTATAAGCTACAATAATAATAATAATAATAATAATATCCAATTGATAAACCTTTTGTTGGGTTAAATAATGATATTTGCAACAAATTGTAACAAAAGTCACAGGGCCTCATTTATGAGGCCCCTTGGGGCACTTTTGTGCTCTCGGAACAGCTCGGCATGGATAGCACTGTGCTAATCCTATGCTTAAAGACATTGCTGTAGAAATGGCAAAAGACTTTGGGCCAGATGCATCAAGGCAAAAACCGGTGTCAAACGGGCAGATTTGCAGAATCTGCCCCTTTGCGACCGGTATTTTTGCATTCGGGATGCATCACCCCAAATGCAAAAATCACAATTTAAGTAATTGCAAAAACTGCGATTACTTAAATTGCGATTGCATTTAAGGAATCGCAAATTGCGATTCCTTAAATGCAATGCAAGAAGTAAATTGAAATAGCGATTTCGCTATAGGGGTCGCAAATTACCGTCAAATGAAACTGGACGGTAATTTGCGAAACTCTTGAAAAATGCACTAAAGTGCATTTTTCAAGTTACATGTTACACACACACATGCCCTTGGGGCATGTGTGTGTGCAACATGTGGTCACATGGCAATTTCAGGGTGCAACAGGGTGTCCTTTTGGCACCCTTGCACCTTGAAATTGCATGCGCAATTTGCGAGTATCTATTTGGTACTCGCAAATTGCGCATGCAATTTCCATTGATTCCTATGGGCCTATAGGCCCATAGGAATGAATGGGTAGCAATTCCTTACTTGCGACTCGCAAAAGGAATGTTTAGGAATCGCAAATTTCCATGAGGGAAGTGAAAATAAGATCGCAGAGAGAAGCAACATCTTCTTTCTGTGTGACAGGTACCAGAGAGTAACAAACCTACCTGCGTCCTCTGAAATATAAAAGTGACTAAGGGAAGATTTGCGCATCCTGCCTAATATGGCAAGAATGTGAGAAACAGCAAACAGAAAATAACTTCATTGCAGGAATGTAAGAGACAACCACAGGAATGCAGACCTACAACTACACCTGAAGGCCCAAGCATCAGCAAATCAGAAATACAGAGCATGAGGGCCTAACAAGCAATGAGAAAACAGTGTATGCTATGGTTCATTTCTTCCCCCATACACCTTCCCCCTCCCAGTGTTATCGTCCCCTGATTTCACAACTGTCACAAAAAACTTTCTGCATCAACCTTATTCACAATTCTGTAAATCTGAAATGCCCTACTCCCATATCCCTACAAGTAATTTTTAGGTTTCGCCTGCACAGCGCTTGAGCTGTGCTTGTGACATCTCTTGTATTTAATGTATCTTAAAAGGGGGCTCTTATCAGTTCCCGGGTACCGAATTACTGTGTTCATTCGCTTTTGTGTGGAACTCTTTTTTTTGTTGCATGCATTTACGATACTTCTACTAAAGCTGTTCACACTGTTTAAGCACCCATTCACTGTCAAGATGAGATCTCTTCCCACGGAAAAGGCAGACAACTTCTACCAGTATGCTGGAATGCGGTCAGAGGCTTTCCGACCGACATCTGCGGTTTGAATTCCGACCGCCGTATTATGAATACTGCAGTCGGAATTCAAACCGGCCGGTCATTCCGGCTGGATTCCGATGCGCTCCTTGTCGGCCAGTAAGTGACCGGCCCGTAATCCCTATGGACGGTGTTTCTGCCGTAGGGATTACGATGTTGGTTTCCGACAGGCTTTCCATGTCCGGCTTTCCGACATGGAAAGCCTGTCGGAAAGTGACTTTGGGGCCCCTTCACCGTGCGGTCTCCGGTTGGGGGCCGAAGGGGCACCTAAGGTACCCCCCTGTTAATCCCTGCACCACGTGGCAGGCACCTCAAGGTGCCTGCCATGCGGTGCAGGGATGAACAGATCCTCCCCTTTCTCTATGGGAGCTTGTGCTACAGCCGGTTTACGCCCACAGCACAAGCTCCCATAGACAAATGGGAGTATTCAACCACACCTTGTGCGGTCGCCTTGTAATTGCAGTGTCGGGGCCTGGATGTCGATCAGTCCCTAGATCGCGACAGTGTCAGTCGGAGGCAACTCCGACCGACATCGTAATGAGGCCCTTAGTTGTGTGAAGCAGATGATTCAGATTTAGTTTGTGGCATTTCCTATTCATGCCTTAGTTCCTTTCTTTGCACTTTGTAGGCATTGTTGGATTGATTTTTTCAACTTCATCTAATTGGTCATTATGATCAAATTCTAAATGTTGTATTAAACATTGCACATTAAAAATAAAGTTAATATACAAGAGCTATGCTATATTTTACTACTAAAAAGGTAGCCACAAGTGCAGTTACCTTGCAGACAACAGGGTCATTATTTGAATAGTGCAGCAGGTGCAGTAGCACTGGGGTCAAATGTCAGAACTGCGGTTTGAATTCCGACCGCCGTATTATGAATACTGCAGTCGGAATTCAAACCGGCCGGTCATTCCGGCTGGATTCCGATGCGCTCCTTGTCGGCCAGTAAGTGACCGGCCCGTAATCCCTATGGACGGTGTTTCTGCCGTAGGGATTACGATGTTGGTTTCCGACAGGCTTTCCATGTCCGGCTTTCCGACATGGAAAGCCTGTCGGAAAGTGACTTTGGGGCCCCTTCACCGTGCGGTCTCCGGTTGGGAGCCGAAGGGCACCTAAGGTACCCCTGTTAATCCCTGCACCACGTGGCAGGCACCTCAAGGTGCCTGCCATGCGGTGCAGGGGATGAACAGATCCTCCCTTTCTCATGGGAGCTTGTGCTACAGCCGGTTTACGCCCACAGCACAAGCTCCCATAGACAAATGGGAGTATTCAACCACACCTTGTGCGGTCGCCTTGTAATTGCAGTGTCGGGGCCTGGATGTCGATCAGTCCCTAGATCGCGACAGTGTCAGTCGGAGGCAACTCCGACCGACATCGTAATGAGGCCCTTAGTTGTGTGAAGCAGATGATTCAGATTTAGTTTGTGGCATTTCCTATTCATGCCTTAGTTCCTTTCTTTGCACTTTGTAGGCATTGTTGGATTGATTTTTTCAACTTCATCTAATTGGTCATTATGATCAAATTCTAAATGTTGTATTAAACATTGCACATTAAAAATAAAGTTAATATACAAGAGCTATGCTATATTTTACTACTAAAAAGGTAGCCACAAGTGCAGTTACCTTGCAGACAACAGGGTCATTATTTGAATAGTGCAGCAGGTGCAGTAGCACTGGGGTCAAATGTCAGAACTCCTCTAAACACATATTATTGCTATATTTGACTACTATACAGGCAGTCACAATTGCAGTTACCTTGCAGTTGAAAGGGGCTTGATTTAAATGATGCAGCAGGTGCAGTGGCACCGGGGCCAAAAACTGTAGGCGCCTCACTAAACATCTAAAATTACTATATTTTACTACTAAACAGGCAGTCACAAGTGCAGTTACCTTGCAGACTACAGGGTCTTGATTTGAATGGTGCAGCAGGTGCAGTGGCACCGGGCCAAAAAGTTATCAGAACTCCTCTAAACACATAATATTGCTATATTTTACTGCTAAACAGACACTCACAATTGCAGTTACCTTGCAGTTGAAAGGAGCTTGATTTAAATGGTGCAGCAGGTGCAGTGGCACCTGGGCCAAAAGTTGTCATAACTCCACTATACACTAAATATTGCTATATTTTACTACTAAACAGACAGTCACAAGTGCAGTTATCTTGCAGGCAACAGGGTCACTATTTGAATGGTGCAGCAGGTGCAGTGGCACGGGGCCCAAAAGTTGTCAGAGCTCCTCTAAACACATAATATTGCTATATTTTACAACTAAACCGGCAGTCATAAGTGCAGTTATCTTGCAGTTAAAAAGGGTTTGATTTGAATGGTTTGGGTTGAAAAGTGGATTTAGGGTAGTATACATAACATGTATATTTTATTTTTGCCACAAACAGAAAACTAGTGTGTGTAATATTATATGATACAGGTATTCCAAGCTGTGCTACATGCTTGTTGAACAGCTCATCTGAGGGTCGAAGAGAGGATCACGGCAAAGAAAAAGCTGGTCTTATTCAGAGACACAGTGCGTGCAGAAGAGGCTGACTGTTATACAACCAGTGTGGTGAAAGATTCTGAGATTAATTAAACTTTACATGTAACTTTGGAACTACTCCTTAATCAAGACGATCTATCCATGAATATGCTGATGAAACTTAATTACACCTTAAGAGCCATCAGTTAAAGACAAGTTTAAACTCCGATCCTTCTAGACGTCATTCAAATCAGGGTATATACAGTGTTTCTAAAACACAACCCAATTCGGACTGTGTTTGTCCATGGGCCCTCCTCCAGAAGAGGCTGAATAGTGTGGATTTAGCTGGCTTCTCCCATTTTAAATTCTTCTCTAAATTTTTGGAACATCTCTTGGACTCCTTTTTAATGTTCAAGGATCACATCAACAAAAAGGCACAAACACCTTGGTTCAAATTATCATTACTACACAAGAATATCAGATGTTACAACGCAGGTCTTCACCTACATGCTCTTACCCTGCAGGCATTACAACCTGTTGACCTTTACAATGCGCTGTAGTACCATGCAGGGCTTTACCCCACTTTGTAAAGTCTGATATATATATTTATGTATCGGTAGTCATAATTAAGACCATGTTTCCATAAGAAAAGCATTTTTTTTGCTAATAACTTTAGCGCTGTTTGACAAATGTTCATGAAACATTCCAAAAAAAAGTTCATCCACCCCAGCTACTTCCTGTGAAGTTTGGGAGAGATCTGTTAAGCGGGGGTCAAGAAAAAGTGGCCCCCAAAACTTGTTTTCAACATTCGTTTTTCCATCGGAAAATTAGGCACAGCTACAGCCAAAACGGCTGCACAGAATTACACAACATTTGACAGAAAGCTGGATCTTAGTCCAGAAAGCCTGCTTTTTAGGTCTCGCGCCTAGCGCTGCAGTGCGTAGCCCTGCTCGCGCAGCGCGAGACCTCTAGAAAGGGCTTCTGAAAACGACCCACACGCTCGTACGTGTGGTTTTGTTTTCAGAAGCCCTCAATGGCTGTAGCGTGCGTTTTTAGAAAAACAGCACGCTATTGGGCAAGGCGGGCGCATGTCCCGCCTTTGCGCGCCATTCCCGACGGTGGCCAGAACGCGCAGCAGCGCGCGCTCGTCTGCGCTGCCGCGCTCCTCCCCCGCTCCCTCCCCCCGCTCCTCTGTGTTTTTGTTTCTATGCCCCGTTGGACTCAAATGTGAGATTTATGTCAGTGTCATGACGGGAAGTAGCTCCACGGCTGTGCGATGACATACACCCCACCTTAGGCTGATGCGCACGCGCTTTATCCTGTTCAGAGTAAGTTTAATGTTGTGATAAGTGTACACGCATGCGCGTCTGCGCCCTGCCGTTGGGGCTCGCTCGCGCGTGCGCATTTTACACCGAGGTGTCCGAGTGTGGAGGAGGAAGGAAGGGCCGAGTCGGGTCTGGAGCTAAGCATTTTGTTGTTAAATTCTTGGGTTAGAAGGTATGCTCCTTAAAAACGTATGTTTAAGAGAGAATTCTTCAGTTGGCAGTCTTTTGGTGACACAAGCTTGATGAATATTTGGCTGTGAATACTAATGTGCATCACAAAGAGGTAGAGGTTACTGCCTATCGCCATATGTGGCACTGATTGGAAGCAGTTTAACTCAGGGCAATTGGGTGCAGATCTGAAAGAGGCGCCTTATGGACACGATCCAAATCTTTGGAAGATTGGTGTGGTTCTAACTGTAATATGCAAAAGGATTGCTTCTCTTGGGGTCAGTAGTGCATGGATTCCTGCTAGCACTTTAAGACTCTCAGTTGATTGTGCAGCCGAGTAACTTAGCAAAGGGACCATACTGCCCTGTGTCTGATCAGTCTGCTTGATGTTTTTTCAGCTGCCAAGCATCAGCTGTACTCCACTCTAGTGCATGAGCCCAAACTGGAATTGGTGGTTGCAAGGAAGCAAATGGAGTACTTGATTGTGTTGTTTATTATAAAGTCATTGCCTGTTTGAAGTGGTGTTGACATTGTGCACAAACATCATCATCATACACAGGTTATCACTTATCCTGGTCCTTCAGGAACTCATGAAGGCATTGTTGGTGGTGTTCATTTCCATACGAGTGCATACTTTTGTGAACCCCGATTGTCCTCCATCTCGTAAAACTAAAACTTGTGCATGGTGATTACATTATAACTCGAGTTGTGTACTAAGGTTGCATTACTTCAGGAATGTGAGGGAGTGGGCCCTAGTGGAAGAAATACATATGAAACTAAATAGGAAAGACGAGAAGCTTCAGGCAGACCTCACTGAATGGTGACAACTTTGCCCTAAACCCTGATGAATCGGAGAGTGAACGGATGATCAGGAGCTCAGTGAGAGTGGAACGGATGCAGATGAGAATGAACCGAGAGAGTAGTGCGAGTGTGCATGTTTGATGAATGCCCCCCAGTTGCTTACTGATAAATACGGTGATGCCTTTTCATTATCCCTCTTTGTCACTTGTAATATTGCACCTAACAAAATGTTGGCCTTGGAATCTTAAGTGTTGTGCATACGATGTTTGCGTACTCAATGTCTGCTGCAACGTTTGTTGTAAAAAAACATCCAAAATAAAGTTTTTGTTTTTTTGTTTAAAAAAAAAGGTTGCATTACATCTCTTGCAGCAGCAGATTGGGCCTTTAAAAGTTGTACTAATTGCCGAGGTGGTGTCTGGGCAGTTTTATAAAGCCCCTTTGGTTTCATTGATGTCCAGGGCAGAATTTAGTTGCATTATGACACTTGAGACCAATCTCTGGAACTGTACAAGCAAGTGAGCAACATTCCAGGGTAAACACGTGTTTTCAGTACTTGTCAGTATGGGACAGCCTCTCCGTGGGCCTGTGTTAAGAACATTGATGGTAGACCTTAACCAGAATGGTCTGGTATATGAAAGAACCCATGGGAGGTGGAAAGAGCAAGTAAAAGGTCTATCCCTTTAGGAAAGGAAAATAAGTGAAAGGCTCGATGAGTCTGATGGCCTTTATCTTTAATAGACGTGCCGACTATACAAGGCTAGTAGGCTCTCCCTGCATTGAACTGACAGGCTGGGTTGGCCTGGGGTGCCTCGGGCTAAATTAATTAGACTGAAGGACCACAATGGACATTGACCAAGTCAATTTGGTAATCTTTATTTGTAGAAAATGTATAAACTAGAGGTATCTGCTTGTTGGCAATGACCAGAATAATTAAACTTTTTAAATATTTGTTTATGGGAGTGACCATTTAGGTGTGCTTGGTGGGATTTAGCCACAGAGAATGGACAACCTATATTGGCATTTTAGTTTTTATCTCTTAGGGAATGGGCTAACTAGATGGGCTTGGATTTTGTTTTATTTGTAGGAGCTGCGATGGGCTTGGTGGACTTTAACTGTAAGGAATAAATGCATTATAGAAATCTGGGTTCGCCTTGTGTAGGGAATAGACAGATAAACCGGGATAGAGCACAGAGGTCTTGCAATGCCATTCTTGTCCACGGAGCCCAGAGGATATGTCCATGCTGTACCCAGCCCTTTTTCAAAAGCCGCATGCGACCGGGCCAGTTCAAAAGCCGCGAGCGACCGTGCCACACCCAAAGCGCCCTGTCCTTCAGGGTCAGTGCCCAGCCCCTGCTCACGGGTCCCTAGTACCAGTGATAGCCTAGCGTCGGAGCACAGAACGCAATAGGTCTCGCATTATTAAAGTTTGAGCTATTGGTGTTGCATTATTTAGCAATGCCAATAGCTCAAACTTTAATAATGCGAGACCTATTGCATTGCAAATGCTTGTTGTGATTTGGTGTCAACCTCTGTAGTATTTTTGAGTAGAAATTAAGGTTAAAAAATAAAGATATTTCATGCTGTGAAGAATCCTCAGTGCTAAAAGATCTCTAGATAAGATCTGATTGGCTGCCATCACATCAAGAATGATGTGGCAGCAGTCATCTCAGGGCTGTGGGATTCAGGCGCCTGTCCTAGAAAAAAGGAAGAAAAAAAACCATCAGGGTTGGCAAGGTAGAGATGCTCCCTCGTTATAGTTAGTACAGTTAGGTACTGTAATAATATGTTACTTTACATTTTTTAAAACATAGAAATTCACTGAAAAAGCCAAAGGTTAAAGGGACATTATAATTAGGTGAAAATGTCAGTTAAAACATCAAGTTTTAAACAAACAAAATCACTGAAACACACTGTTTATAATTACTTCAAGTAACTATAACTTGTGCTCAAAGGTAACTATAACTCAAACCCTCGCCATGCACTGCTAAATACCTCTCATATTACATCACTCATGCATGTTCTATGACATCATTGATAATATCAGTGCAACATTTGAAATGTCATTGTTTCGGACAAAAGTGTGCATGGTGGAGACATGAGTCGTTCAAGATTAGAGTTTAATTGTTAGTAGATTAGTAATAAGTGCTATTTTTCTTTATGTATAAGTTCTGTTACTTTTGTACTGTTGAATTCTTATGTGTTTAGTAGAGTTTAGAGTAGGGATATAATGACGAGAATGGATTAGGAAAGGGAAAGTAGTAAATTACTTTTGTAATTAGTGGTCTTATGTGCCTGTTATTTGGGTGATTTGGCTAAAAAGAAACCTTTACCTTGTCTCCCTGACCATTCACATTCCAGGATAGGACCGAGAGAGGCCTATCGTCCAATCGTGGAGTACCGATCATGATTCGGGGAATGGAGGTGGAGAGAGCAGGGGATAGAATGACTGATAAAGTGCTAGCTGCATATTGGTGCAGTGTGTGTAGCCCCATAGAGGCCAGGCTTCGGCCGATGTGTCTATGTCTTCCCTCCCTGAAGTGTAACTACGACAAATCCCTTAACTTGTGTCCGACCCTCCCCCACCTCACCCCCAAGTGCCCCTGCCAGTGTGTGTCTCCATAACGTAACTAAAAACTACTCAACAGGGGAGTCTGAGAGGTCTGTAGCCCACCATCCCCACCCATCAATACAAACCCTTAGCACACTGTCACACAGCCCAAGCTGACCACTCCTGAACGCGGTGCCTCTGTACTTGCAATTGAAACGTTTACCGCTCTGACTCTCTGAGTCATCCACATTAGGGCAAGGAAAATCCCACTCCAAGGTCCCGGCTCTTGTCATCAGTCCCACGATTATGATGCCGCTGTCAGTCTGGATGCTGTGGCATCCGAAGGGGAGACCTCAGGTTCATGTTCTAGGTCAGCAATGGAGACTGCCAGGGAGTGAGGGGTCTCCGATTCAGTTTCTTGATCATCACCTGTATATCGGTGTGTGTATCCCGCCTCCAGAGCAGCCATCCTGCTCTTTTTAATAGTTGCCACCCTGTCCCCATCTGATGCAGAGGAGACCTCTAGTCACCTTTCAGGGCTCCTGTCCCGCAATGGTGTGCCCTTGCCCATGCTCTGCAAGTGGCGAGCTCTACTCCGGGGCCGCTGTCTGTCTTTGGGTCGAGCCCTTCTTCCAACGGTAGGGCGCTGGACAGGTTCTCGCCCCCCCCACTCCGCTGTAGCATGGGACGTTCCTCCAACCACTCCCATGCCTCCTCAGGTGTTTGGAAGACAAGCAATTTCCCCTGAAATAAAACCTTCAGCTTAGCAGGGAATAAAAGAATGTATTGCAATTGAAGTCTCCGCAGCTTGGCCTTCACGGAGTCAAGTGTGCGCCACTGTCGCTGAACCTCCCAGGTGTAATCTGGGAAAATCAGGATTTTGGAATTCTCATGGCACACCTCACCCATCTTGCATACTTCAGTGAGGATCATGTCTCTGTCCTAAAAGTTCAGAAAGCATGCTATTACTGGGCGGGGGGGGGAAGCAGCAGTCTGCCCTCCAGTGCTCGTGAGCCCGCTCTATGATAAAACAAGAGGAGAGTTTGTCCTGAGGTAAGATATGTCACAGCCACCCAGCCAGGAACTGTGCCATGTTCAATCCCTCAACCCCCTATGGGAACCCCACAAATCTGAGACTGTTTCGTCGTGCGCGTTTTTCAGCATCCTCCAATCTCCACACCACGTCCTTGGTAGTGGCTCTGGCCTCTGCAACGTCATTACAGAGGCCCTGGACTGTGTCCTCCAGCTCCAAGATCCTAGTTTCTGCTGAGGTTTTCCTCTCCGCCACGTTGCGGAGATCCTAGCAAAGGAGGAAGACCTCTGAGCGCACCTCACCCACTCTCCCCTCTAGAGCCTCTTGGGAAGACTGGATAGCTAGGAGAAGGGCTGCATTACCAGGCATCGCAGCCCAAGCAGCAAAGGCCTAGCCATCATTCCCCAGCTGGCATGAAAAAGGCGGGGGGGGCAGTCCTGTTGTGGTGATATCCAGTCTAGGTGGGTGGTCTATAGTCCGATGGTCCCCATGGGCTGGGTGTACGGAGACCTCTCACCCCGCTGCCAAACTGCCGCCTCCGACGCGATCCCGCCAGAGAACCTGGGTCTGAGTGCACAGCTGTTGTCCCCAGGCACCGGCGCTCGCCTACCACCAGATCTCTGGCATGCCCAGCTGCAATTGCTCGTTTGAAGTCTCCCTGGTTTTGGGCCACCCTCTCGGGGGTTTCACGTAGTCCGCAGCTGCTCGGCCGAGCCCAGCTCACAAACGAGGCTGCTTTATCGTAGCTTGCCTCCAGAGGCCTAAGACAGGGCGCAGTCCACGGGGTCAACCGCAGCCCTCGACACATCAGCTACGGGTCACTGTTTCACATTCCAGGGGTCATCATGACCCAGAGACACGGGGGCTCATTTCAAAGCGGCAATCGTGTGGTTGACCAGGATGTCTAAGGATTAGCTGTGGGCCTGACATGGAGCGAATTCAAGGAGCATCAGATTCCTTCAACATCTTGGCCATGCCTCCCAATCAGGTAGTTTTTGAATGCGAGCAGCATTTCATGTAGATTTTTTACCTGAGCGGACTGTTCGGGTAATTTGTGAGCATGAAACTACAAATTTTAATGTAAACTGCAGTGTTTTGAATGTCAGAGGGAGTTCCTTTACTGTGGGGGGGGGTCAACAAACCTTTCAGGTAATTTTTAAGTGCACATCTGCAAATTCAAATGCGAGTGCCAGTGTTTTCAACGCAAGCAACAGGAAATCAACTTGAAATTATATTTTCAAGATGAGTTTTTACCTAAACAGACCATTCAGATAATTTTTGCAGTGCAAGATGCATTATGCATAATTATGCGTAATTTTCTGCAATTTTCGGATAATTTCGCAGAATCACGCTACCAAACATTTTGCGAGTTATGCTCACCCCTAGTGATGATTTATTTATTTATTTGAAAAGTTTTATAGAGCGCGAACAAGACCCGGCAGGGTATCAGAGCGCTGAACAACGAAGCCAGCTGGTAGGCTGGTACAGGAGGACATAATAGATAGCTAAACTTCTGCAGTAGAAGAAACAATGGAGACAAAGTAGACATGTAAACAGTTAACAAGATGAAGATTGCATAGTGGACAAGGAATACAGGGTTGCCGCTTAGTTTGAAAGGCTAAGGGGCACATGCATCAAAGCTTTTTGCGAGCACAAACGGTGCGATTCGCAAAAATCGGCCGTTTGCGTCCGCAAAAACGCCTTTTGCGATGCATCAAGGTGTTAGGCACTCGTAAGTTAAGGAATCGAAATTCATTGCGATTTCTTAACTTGCGATGCATTTAAGGAATTGCAATTTGCGATTCCTTAAATGCAATGCATGTACTCCCTTAGAAATAGCGAATTCGCTATTTAGGGCTGCAAAATACCGTGAAATAAAACACAACGGTATTTTGCAAAAACTCTGAAAAATTCACTAAACTGCATTTCTCAAAGTTTCATGTTACACACACACATGCCCTTGGGGCATGTGTGTGCGCAACATGGGTGCACAGTACAATTTCAGGGGTGCAACAGGGTGTCCTTTGACACCCTGTTGCATCTTGAGCTAGCATGGCAATTTGCGAGTACCAATTGGTACTCGCAAATTGCGCATGTACTTTCCCATTCATTCCTATGGGCCTGTAGGCCCATAGGAATGAATGGGAAGCCATTCCTTAATTGCGTACTCGCAATTTGCAGAGTTGCAATTAAGGAATGTGTAGGAATCCCTATTTTTATAGCGATTCCTTACATGCATAGGTTTTGAGAGTCCTTAATTGCGATTCATTAAAAATCACACTAAGGACTCCGTAAATCCGAGCTTGATGCATGTTTGGGACTAATGTCACAAGTAACTATTCCGAGCAAACCTTTGACTTCTTTTTTAAATGCATAGGTCGAGGGTTCATTCTAATTTCTGGTGGGAGAGCGTTCCAAATTCTCAGAGTAAGCCCTGAGAAGGCACGGCTGTAAGTTCTCTTTTTTTTTATAACTTTGGTGGTTTCAGCAGTAGAGCGTGTGAACTTCTTAGTTCACAATTCCCACCCGATAGCTCAAGTTTATTTGCTAGGTAAGTGGGTGTGTTCTGATGGAGCACTTTGTGTGTTAGGCAGGCTATTTTATACCTGATCCTTGAATCGATGGAGAGCCAGTTGAGATGGAGTAGGTCTGGTGTGATGTGGTCATGCTTTCTTGAGCCAGTGATGAGTCTGGCAGCTGAGTTCAGAGTGGCCCTTAAAGGGGCCAGTTTAGCTTTGGGTAGCCCTGCCAGAGTAGCAATTCTGTAATCTAAACGGGAGATAACTAGGGATTGGACAGCTTGTTTCAGGTCAGTAGGCGGCAGGAAAGGTCTGATTTTCCTTAGTGCGCATAGTTGGTGATTGGCTCCTCTTGTTGTTGCGCTGATGTGATCTAGCATATTCAGGCATTTGTCCAGGATTAAGCCAAGTGATCTAGTGGAGCTCACAACATGAGGGGTGCAATTGAGGGCTGTTAGTTGCTTGAGCCAGTCCTGAATGGGTGCAGTGTGGTTGTGGGGGGCAATCAAGAGGAATTCTGTTTTGAGTGCATTTAACATAAGGTGGTTGTGAGATAACCACTTCTGAGTTTTCAAAAGAGCATGGTGGAGGGTAGTAATGTCATCCACGTACATGTGATATTGTATGTCAGACCGTTTCAGAATTTCGGTGAGAGGTTCCAAGTAGAGGTTGAAGAGAGTGAGTGAGAGTGTGGATCCTTGTGGAACTCCAATAGAGACCGGCTTACTGTTGGAGAGGTCATTGGAGATTTTGATTCTTTGAGATGTATTTTGAAGGAAAGAGGCATACCAATTTAGGACTGGACCTGAAAACCCCATCCTTGTTTCTAAAAGGTTGATTAGTTTGTCAGGTTTTAAATTATTTTTTTATTTTTTTATTTGACCGTGTCAAACGCTGAGGAAAGATGCAGCAAAATAATTAGGCAAGGTTCGGTTTGGTCAAGTATTCTTAAGGCATCGTCTACTATGTGTGTTAATGCAGTTTCGGTACTGTGACCAGATCTGAAGCCAGATTGGTGTTGGTCGAGTAGTTGGAAATGCTCAATGTGGTTGCAGAGTTGTGTTTGGACATACTTCTCAAGAAGTTTGGACAGAGTCATGATATTGGAGATTGGTCGGAAGTTGTTAGGGTCAGATAAATCTGTCTTAGGTTTCTTTGGGATGGGGGTGACTTGCCCGATCTTGAGGCAGTCAGGAATCACTCCTTGTGTGAGAGATTCATGTACAATCTTCGACCATAGAGGGAAAATGGTCGAGATAAGTTCATTAAAGAGTTTGGAGGGCATAGGATCAAAGAAGTGATGTGATGGTTTTAATGTGGACATGATGTTAAGCAGCTCAGCATCATCCGGTAGTCTGAAGGTATTCCAAGAAGCATCATTTTTTTAAGTGTAGGCAGCAAATTCCACCAGAGGAGAGCTCAACCTAGGTGTACCTGAGGCGTCGGAGGAGAGAGCCTGATTTTGTAGGTCTTGAAAGGAGAGTTGCAGATCTAATTCAATCTTTCTTGTTTTTTCAATGAAATGGGCTGAAAATTCCTCGCAGCTTGGGATTGAGTCCTTCAGTGCTCCGAGTTGGTTAGAGTGTTTCGTTTGTTGATTGATGATTTCGAAGAGTTTTTTTGGTCTGTTTTTGGCCTTGTCCAGCTGTGATCTAAAGTGATCAGATTTGGCAGTGCGTATATGTTTGTTATAAGCTTTCCTTGTCTTTCTTAGTTGTTTGAGGTTGTCTAGGGAGGGAGAGTTTCTCCACGTTCTTTCATCAAGTCTGAGTTTACGTCATCCACATTGACGGAGTAGTTGAACCAGGGCTTAGACTGCTTGTTAGGGATTCTTTTGAGTTGCAGGGGGGCCAGGGCATCAAAGATATCAGTCATGGAGTGGGTGTAGTGCTCGGTGAGTTCCTCGAGATTTGTCATGTTAGGGGGTGGCGGCAGATGATGATTTCATATAGATGTTGAAAAACATGGGTGAGATGAGCGAGTGAGCCTTGAGGGACTACTGCTTTAAAGCTGTTTGGAAGTCAGAAAGTATGGAATTGTCTTCAATGAATTGTGACATCTGGGTGAAGTCTGCTGTTACTATAAGTTTGCTTAGTAATAGCCTATTTACTATGGGTCTCTAGTTGACGGAGTCTTGATTGTCCAGGTTAGATTTTTTTAATAGCGGGTGTAAAATTCTGTTGTTAAAGTGTGTAAACATACATATTGGGTAGTTATAGTTAGGGCAGCTGTTCCATAGGAAAAGTGTTTTTTGTGTTGCTAATAACTTTGGCCCCGTATGACGAATCTCCACGCAACTTTACAAAAAAGTGTGCTAGTTTGCCTAGTTTGTGCAAGGAAAGTTTCGGGGTGATTCGTCAAGCAGGGGCTGAGAAAAAAAGGGTGTCCCAAAACACAAAATCCACATGCACGTTCCATAGACTTATTTAAGAAACACTACCGCAAAAACTGCTGAACAGAATTACCCCAAATTTGGCTGGAAGCTAGATCTTGGCCCACAGATTGTGCTTTTTGTGATTGTGTGTAAATCCGTTCAGTATTTTTGTTTAGAAATTAAGGAGCTGTAATCTTCAATTATAGGCCTCAGGCTGCATTCCATAAGGGGAGGGGGCGTGCGGCTAGCAATTCACTCAAAAAATCAAAGTGGTGGCCGACCGCACTGGGAACAGATCCAACACCCACCGACCATGCACGCAACCTAGGAGTCATCCTCGACTCCACCCTCTCCATGACTAAGCAGGTCAACGCCGTCTCTTCCTCCTGCTTCAACACCCTCCGCATGCTCCGCAAGATCTACAAGTGGATCCCCACCGAAACGAGAAGAACGGTCACCCAGGCCCTCGTCAGCAGCAGGCTGGACTACGGAAACGCCCTCTACGCTGGAGCCTCTGCCAAACTCCTGAAGCGGCTGCAACGCATCCAGAAC
This sequence comes from Calotriton arnoldi, assembly GCA_963921515.1. Taxonomy (NCBI): domain Eukaryota; kingdom Metazoa; phylum Chordata; class Amphibia; order Caudata; family Salamandridae; genus Calotriton; species Calotriton arnoldi. The sequence goes on from CAWUFW010004208.1 coordinate 394,511, forward strand.
GCCTCTGCATGCCTGATCCTCGACATCCCTCGCCGCAGCCACATCACTTCCCACCTGAGAGACCTGCACTGGCTCCCCGTCAACAAAAGGATAACCTTCAAGCTCCTCACCCACGCACACAAGGCACTCCACAACACCGGACCTGCGTACCTCAACAGACGACTCAGCCTCTACACCCACGCCCGCCAGCTTCGCTCCGCCGACCTCGCCCTCCCCACAATCCCCGCACTCGAAGAGCGACCTCCGGCGGCAAATCCTTCTCCCACCTCGCCGCCAAGACCTGGAACACCCTCCCCATCCACCTACGGCAGACCCAAGACCTGCTGACCTTCAGAAGACTCCTCAAGACCTGGCTCTTCGAGCAGTAGCAGCACTCCCCACCTCCCCCCAGCGCCTTGAGACCCTCACGGGTATGTATTGCGCTCTACAAATGCTATGATTGATTGATTGATTGAAAGTAACAATATAGTTAGGTGTGATAAAAAGATGTGTTTTTGTTTAGAAAAAAATCTTAGGGCCTCATTTATGAGGCCCCTTGTGCCACCGGAGCGTCACTTTTTGTGACGTTCTGTGGTGCAGGAGCCTGCTTCATATTTACGAGGCAGCACTAAGCCACTTTTATGGCTTAATGCTGCCTCAGTAATATCGTTCCCTTTAACACCATTTTCTGTGTTAAAGGGTGTGCAATGGGTGTTGCTGGGGGCGTTGGCAGCAACATCCATGGCTTTTTGACACTGCCCCAGGTTTACGAGAAATCGTAACTCTGTGGCAGCGCCAAAAACTTACATCTCCCCAGGGGAGGCGTAAGGGACACACAACGAGGAGACATATCATTATTTCTCCCTGTTTTTCCTTTTTCGAACACACACATAGAAAGAGGAAAAAAGCCTCTTGTGATTGTTTTTGTGCAGGAAGTTTTCCCTTCCTGCACAAAAATAATCATACCCGCAGCGCAGGCACATTTGCACCATGGTGCAAAGGTGCCTGCGTTGGCGCACGGCAGCCCATTGTGTGCCGGCGCAGGGGAAAAAGACAGAATGCGCTGTATCTGATAGATACGGTGCATTCCTGCCCTTTTCTTTTGCAGCGCAACAGGAAGGCCTGCGGCGCTGCCATATGCCAAAACCTCATAAATGAGGCCCTTAGAAATTAACTGAAAACCAAAGGTAAAAGCTTCACTATCATTTGCTACCCTGCCACCTAACTATAACGTTATTTTAACCGCATAACCGCGGCGCAAATTCTCCCGCAGTGCGGGAGAATTAATAGGTGGGCGGGGCTGCGTCGGCCAACGGACGTGCGCAGCACCAGCGAGGTAGCGCTTGCGTCGGCCGTTGGCCGACGCAAGCACGGAACGGGTTAACGTTTGTATATATATATATATATATATATATATATATATATTTTCAACACACTGGTTCGCTCACATAGAGACGCACTCGAGCTTCCACGAGGTAACCAGCCTTTATTTCATCAGGTATGGATATGATTCAAAAGCAGGTGGGTAATGCAGCTTTCCTCCTTGCCGACGCGTTTCGAGTTTCCTCTTCTTCCAGGGCTTGTGGAAAGTTCGTGCTATGGTGGGTAGGGCTCCCATTATAAGTACAAAGTCCCGCCCTCAATAGATGCATAACGGAGACTTGTGGGAGTCGTAGTTCCCTAAAATACACAAAAAATATAAAACGCACTGATTACTGCTGGTTTAAGTCCTGGGTGGACCCCCGCCCTCTGACATATCCTCATCCTGCATTTCAGCCCCACATTCAAGACGGTGTATCCGTGCTTTGTGGCCCCTTTAAGATCCTTGGGTGGTGCAGTCTCTGGCGGATGAGCCTCCGCCTGGATTATTTTCAACACACTGGTTCGCTCACATAGAGACGCACTCGAGCTTCCACGAGGTAACCAGCCTTTATTTCATCAGGTATGGATATGATTCAAAGCAGGTGGGTAATGCAGCTTTCCTCCTTGCCGACGCGTTTCGAGTTTCCTCTTCTTCCAGGGCTTGTGGAAAGTTCGTGCTATGGTGGGTAGGGCTCCCATTATATGTACAAAGTCCCGCCCTCAATAGATGCATAACGGAGACTTGTGGGAGTCGTAGTTCCCTAAAATACACAAAAATATAAACGCACTGATTACTGCTGGTTTAAGTCCTGGGTGGACCCCGCCCTCTGACATATCCTCATCCTGCATTTCAGCCCCACATTCAAGACGGTGAATCCGTGCTTTGTAGGCTCCCTTTAAGATCCTTGGGTGGTGCAGTCTCTGGCAGGATGAGCCTCCGCCTGGATTATTTTCAACACACTGGTTCGCTCACATAGAGACGCACTCGAGCTTCCACGAGGTAACCAGCCTTTATTTCATCAGGTATGGATATGATTCAAAAGCAGGTGGGTAATGCAGCTTTCCTCCTTGCCGACGCGTTTCGAGTATCCTCTTCTTCCAGGGCTTGTGGAAAGTTTGTGCTATGGTGGGTAGGGCTCCCACAAGTCTCCGTTATGCATCTATTGAGGGCGGGACTTTGTACATATAATGGGAGCCCTACCCACCATAGAAAGGAGGAAAGCTGTATTACCCACCTGCTTTTGAATCATATCCATACCTGATGAAATAAAGGCTGGTTACCTCGTGGAAGCTCGAGTGCGTCTCTATGTGAGCGAACCAGTGTGTTGAAAATAATCCAGGCGGAGGCTCATCCGCCAGAGACTGCACCACCCAAGGATCTTAAAGGGGCCACAAAGCACGGATACACCGTCTTGAATGTGGGGCTGAAATGCAGGATGAGGATATGTCAGAGGGCGGGGTCCACCCAGGACTTAAACCAGCAGTAATCAGTGCGTTTTATATTTTTGTGTATTTTAGGGAACTACGACTCCACAAGTCTCCGTTATGCATCTATTGAGGGCGGGACTTTGTACATATAATGGGAGCCCTACCCACCATAGCACTGAACTTTCCACAAGCCCTGAAGAAGAGGAAACTCGAAACGCGTCGGCAAGGAGGAAAGCTGCATTACCCACCTGCTTTTGAATCATATCCATACCTGATGAAATAAAGGCTGGTTACCTCGTGAAGCTCGAGTGCGTCTCTATGTGAGCGAACCAGTGTGTTGAAAATATATATATATATATACATATATATATATATATATACATATATATATATATGTATATATATATACCACAAAAACGAATCCCCGCGCTCTCAGGGATACAAAGAATTCCACCAAAAATATGTCCACTGTAGTTTATTTCACAACGCGTTTTGATCCTCTGGGGATCTTGATCACGTGAAACACACACCAAATTGGAGAGGCTTATATAAACTGTCACTCAGCGCCAAAGAACGGAATTGGAAGGCCATTACTATGGCAGACATATTGGAATGGTACAGTTCTTAAACAAATATAACCATGAGGGGATAGAAATGAGCACAGTTGCATTTAAATCACATGCCACACAAAATCGGTAATATTCATCACAAGCTATAAATAATACATGATTCTCAACAGTATTAGCACTATACCAATGGTGTTAAACAAAGTAAAAACAAAATGTCAACGTGAGAAACATTTCAATTGATTAAAATAAAATCATAAAGTGCCTGTGTATTGTATCAACCGACTCAATGGCCCGCACCTTATCGACTATAATAGTCGCATTGCCGCCTCACTCTATGTATACAAGCCAGAAAACTTTATCAAACCAAGTGCCGAAACAAAATGGCTACGGATGTCATGGCAACCTCTATAAATATCACGTGGCAGTCCTGAAGGCAGTGAGACATGAAGACATGTCGGCAAGTGCACGGATATATTGTATCATCCCGCTAATGCATAAATGCAACAAAAGTGTGCCGTGAAATACACCATAACAAAGCTGTTACTAGGAAGTTAAGGGCAAGTGCCCAGGTACTGGTGCTGCTCAGAATAACAGTCTTCCCATACAAAATGGCAAACAATCTATGTGTCGCGCTATGCACCATGGCCAATGTTGTTGGCAGTTGCTAAAGCATGACGGGCCAATGCCCTAGTACTGATGCTGTACATATAAATGGTCCTATCAAGACAGAGCCCTGTCTCAACTCAATTCTATGGTGCTGATGCAGATAAAAGCCTCATTCGTGCAACATGGTGATAATAGGGAAAAAGGGTAGGCAGCCCGTGCAGGTGAATACAGGTGAGTGGGCCCCTTCCTTTCCTCTTGTGTAAAGAACAGAAAAACAAACAAAAAGGTAAGTGTAAGCGAAAAGAAGAGAAAGAAAAATGAGTTATAAAATGTACAAGGACTTAATATCAACAGCTAGAATAAATTACGAGCTTACTAAAAAATAATAACATGTAATAAGATCTAATTAAGTCTGTTCAATTGCTAGAGAAAAAAGAGAGAGGAGAGTAGGCAGCATATAAAGAGATAAAACCATCACGCAATGCAGAATACTCCAAAACATTAAGGTTAGAGAAATGACCTATACTGTACAAGGTGGAAAAAGCAGTGCAAAGGTCAATGAGCTAATAAACACTCAAGAGAGGAGAAAAGATCTAGACATCTCCCATGCTCTCTATGCCGGGAAGATGGTGTACAGTTACTCCCCTCGAAGATGAACAGCTAGTTCCTCATCCTGATTCAGTCCCCCAGGCGCCTTGGTTTGGAAGTTAATAATATGTTTGGATTCACGCTGTCTCAGTTTGAGAACCCTGTTGCCACCCCGGGCCTCTCTGTTCACCTGTTCAAGAACGAAGAAACTAAGCTCTGAAGCATTGGAAAAGTGCATATCCTGAAAATGCCTAGCAACGGGATATTTCTGGTCTAAATTGGTAATGGCTCTGCTATGTTCCAATACGCGCTTCTTGGCCATAAGGTGGTACTACCAATATACCAAAGTTTGCATGGGCATTCTATGGCATATATGGTGAACATGGAGCTACAGGTGAGAAATTGGGATATCTCCTTCTTGATCCCATTATATACCACTTGGTTGCGGAATTTGCTGTTTCTGCAAGCTTTGCAATGGCCGCAAGGGAAAAATCCCCTAAGACCATGCAAGTTTCTGTCTGGGTAGATAGTGATGTCACTGTGGACAAGCATATCCCTTACACTCCTGCCCCTTCTATAGGTGATATTGGGTCTATCTGGTATGCTATCACCTAGGAGTCATCCTCGACTCCACCCTCTCCATGACTAAGCAGGTCAACGCCGTCTCTTCCTCCTGCTTCAACACCCTCCGCATGCTCCGCAAGATCTACAAGTGGATCCCCACCGAAACGAGAAGAACGGTCACCCAGGCCCTCGTCAGCAGCAGGCTGGACTACGGAAACGCCCTCTACGCTGGAGCCTCTGCCAAACTCCTGAAGCGGCAGCAACGCATCCAGAACGCCTCTGCATGCCTGATCCTCGACATCCCTCGCCGCAGCCACATCACGTCCCACCTGAGAGACCTGCACTGGCTCCCCGTCAACAAAAGGATAACCTTCAAGCTCCTCACCCACGCACACAAGGCACTCCACAACACCGGACCTGCGTACCTCAACAGACGACTCAGCCTCTACACCCACGCCCGCCAGCTTCGCTCCGCCGACCTCGCCCTCCCCACAATCCCCCGCATTCGAAGAGCGACCTCCGGCGGCAAATCCTTCTCCCACCTCGCCGCCAAGACCTGGAACACCCTCCCCATCCACCTACGGCAGACCCAAGACCTGCTGACCTTCAGAAGACTCCTCAAGACCTGGCTCTTCGAGCAGTAGCAGCCTCTCCCCACCTCCCCCCAGCGCCTTGAGACCCTCACGGGTATGTATTGCGCTCTACAAATGCTATGATTGATTGATTGATTGAAAGTAACGATATAGTTAGGTGTGATAAAAAGATGTGTTTTTGTTTAGAAAAAAATCTTAGGGCCTCATTTATGAGGCCCCTTGTGCCACCGGAGCGTCACTTTTTGTGACGTTCTGTGGTGCAGGAGCCTGCTTCATATTTACGAGGCAGCACTAAGCCACTTTTTATGGCTTAATGCTGCCTCGTAAATATCGTTCCCTTTAACACCATTTTCTGTGTTAAAGGGGTGTGCAATGGGTGTTGCTGGGGGCGTTGGCAGCAACATCCATGGTTTTTTGACACTGCCCCAGGTTTACGAGAAATCGTAACTCTGTGGCAGCGCCAAAACTTACATCTCCCAGGGAGGCGTAAGGGACACACAACGAGGAGACATATCATTATTTCTCCCTGTTTTTCCTTTTCGAACACACACATAGAAAGAGGAAAAAGCCTCTTGTGATTGCTTTTGTGCAGGAAGTTTTCCTTCCTGCACAAAAATAATCATACTCGCAGCGCAGGCACATTTGCACCATGGTGCAAAGGTGCCTGCGCTGGCGCACGGCAGCCCATTAGTAGTGCCGGCGCAGGGGAAAAGACAGAATGCGCTGTATCTGATAGATACGGTGCATTCCTGCCCTTTTCTTTTGCCATAGGGCAGCGCAACAGGAAGGCCTGCGGCGCTGCCATATGCCAAAACCTCATAAATGAGGCCCTTAGAAATTAACTGAAAACCAAAGGTAAAAGCTTCACTATCATTTGCTACCCTGCCACCTAACTATAACGTTATTTTAACCGCATAATCACAGGCGCAAATTCTCCGCAGTGCGGGAGAATTAATAGGTGGGCGGGGCTGCGTCGAGCCAACGGACGTGCGCAGCACCAGCGAGGTAAGCGCTGATGCGCGCCGTTGGCCGACGCAAGCACGGAACGGGTTAACGTTTGTATATATATATATATATATATATTTTCAACACACTGGTTCGCTCACATAGAGACGCACTCGAGCTTCCATGAGGTAACCAGCCTTTATTTCATCAGGTATGGATATGATTCAAAAGCAGGTGGGTAATGCAGCTTTCCTCCTTGCCGACAGCGTTTGAGTTTCCTCTTCTTCCAGGGCTTGTGGAAAGTTCGTGCTATGGTGGGTAGGGCTCCCATTATATGTACAAAGTCCCGCCCTCAATAGATGCATAACGGAGACTTGTGGGAGTCGTAGAGCCCTACCCACCATAGCACGAACTTTCCACAAGCCCTGGAAGAAGAGGAAACTCGAAACGCGTCGGCAAGGAGGAAAGCTGTATTACCCACCTGCTTTTGAATCATATCCATACCTGATGAAATAAAGGCTGGTTACCTCGTGGAAGCTCGAGTGCGTCCTCATGTGAGCGAACCAGTGTGTTGAAAATAATCCAGGCGGAGGCTCATCCGCCAGAGACTGCACCACCCAAGGATCTTAAAGGGGCCACAAAGCACGGATACACCGTCTTGAATGTGGGGCTGAAATGCAGGATGAGGATATGTCAGAGGGCGGGGGTCCACCCAGGACTTAAACCAGCAGTAATCAGTGCGTTTTATATTTTTTGTGTATTTTAGGGAACTACGACTCCCACAAGTCTCCGTTATGCATCTATTGAGGGCGGGACTTTGTACATATAATGGGAGCCCTACCCACCATAGCACGAACTTTCCACAAGCCCTGGAAGAAGAGGAAACTTCAAACGCGTCGGCAAGGAGGAAAGTTGCATTACCCACCTGCTTTTGAATCATATCCATACCTGATGAAATAAAGGCTGGTTACCTCGTGGAAGCTCGAGTGCGCCTCTATGTGAGCGAACCAGTGTGTTGAAAATATATATATATATATACATATATATATATATATATACATATATATATATATATGTATATATATATACCACAAAAACGAATCCCGCGCTCTCAGGGATACAAAGAATTCCACCAAAAATATGTCCACTGTAGTTTATTTCACAACGCGCTTTGATCCTCTGGGATCTTGATCACGTGAAACATACACCAAATTGGAGAGGCTTATATAAACTGTCACTCAGCGCCAAAGAACGGAATTGGAAGGCCATTACTATGGCAGACATATTGGAATGGTACAGTTCTTAAACAAATATAACCATGAGGGGATAGAAATGAGCACAGTTGCATTTAAATCACATGCCACACAAAATCGGTAATATTCATCACAAGCTATAAATAATACATGATTCTCAACAGTATTAGCACTATACCAATGGTGTTAAACAAAGTAAAAACAAAATGTCAACGTGAGAAACATTTCAATTGATTAAAAATAAAATCATAAAGTGCCTGTGTATTGTATCAACCGACTCAATGGCCCGCACCTTATCGACTATAATAGTCGCATTGCCGCCTCACTCTATGTATACAAGCCAGAAAACTTTATCAAACCAAGTGCCGAAACAAAATGGCTACGGATGTCATGGCAACCTCTATAAATATCACGTGGCAGTCCTGAAGGCAGTGAGACATGAAGACATGTCGGCCAGTGCACGGATATATTGTATCATCCCCGCCAATGCATAAATGCAACAAAAGTGTGCCGTGAAATACACCATAACAAAGCTGTTACTAGGAAGTTAAGGGCAAGTGCCCAGGTACTGGTGCTGCTCAGAATAACAGTCTTCCCATACAAAATGGCAAACAATCTATGTGTCGCGCTATGCACCATGGCCAATGTTGTTGGCAGTTGCTAAAGCATGACGGGCCAATGCCCTAGTACTGATGCTGTACATATAAATGGTCCTATCAAGACAGAGCCCTGTCTCAACTCAATTCTATGGTGCTGATGCAGATAAAAGCCTCATTCGTGCAACATGGTGATAATAGGGAAAAGGGTAGGCAGCCCGTGCAGGTGAATACAGGTGAGTGGGCCCCTTCCTTTCCTCTTGTGTAAAGAACAGAAAAACAAACAAAAAGGTAAGTGTAGTCAAAAAGAAGAGAAAGAAAAATGAGTTATAAAATGTACAAGGACTTAATATCAACAGCTAGAATAAATTACGAGCTTACTAAAAATAATAACATGTAATAAGATCTAATTAAGTCTGTTCAATTGCTAGAGAAAAAGAGAGAGGAGAGTAGGCAGCATATAAAGAGATAAAACCATCACGCAATGCAGAATACTCCAAAACATTAAGGTTAGAGAAATGACCTATACTGTACAAGGTGGAAAAAGCAGTGCAAAGGTCAATGAGCTAATAAACACTCAAGAGAGGAGAAAAGATCTAGACATCTCCCATGCTCTCTATGCCGGGAAGATGGTGTACAGTTACTCCCCTCGAAGATGAACAGCTAGTTCCTCATCCTGATTCAGTCCCCAGGCGCCTTGGTTTGGAAGTTAATAATATGTTTGGATTCACGCTGTCTCAGTTTGAGAACCCTGTTGCCACCCCGGCCTCTCTGTTCACCTGTTCAAGAACGAAGAAACTAAGCTCTGAAGCATTGGAAAAGTGCATATCCTGAAAATGCCTAGCAACGGGATATTTCTGGTCTAAATTGGTAATGGCTCTGCTATGTTCCAATACGCGCTTCTTGGCCATAAAGGTGGTACTACCAATATACCAAAGTTTGCATGGGCATTCTATGGCATATATGGTGAACATGGAGCTACAGGTGAGAAATTGGGATATCTCCTTCTTGATCCCAGGTAGGTCGCTCCCCCACCACACAGCTCCGCCTGTGCTGTCTGCCCGCTGCTCCTGTAGGTAAGATCGCCCTCCGCTTGTGGCCCCAGTGCCAGTTTTGTCTGCTTGTCTCCCCTTTTCCTTTCTGTGCCCCTCGCTGCCCCACTGTTGTTGTGCCCGTGATTGTCTGCTCTCCCCTTGTTTTCCTTCTGTGCCCCTCGCTGCCCCACTGTTGTTGTGCCCGTGATTTTGCCTGCTCTCCCCCGTTTTTCCTTTCTGTGCCCCTCGCTGCCCCACTGTTGTTGTGCCCGTGATTTGCCTGCTCTCCCCCGTTTTTCCTTTCTGTGCCCCTCGCTGCCCCACTGTTGTTGTGCCCGTGATTTGCCTGCTCTCCCCCGTTTTTCCTTTCTGTGCCCCTCGCTGCCCCACTGTTGTTGTGCCCGTGATTTGCCTGCTCTCCCCCGTTTTTCCTTTCTGTGCCCCTCGCTGCCCCACTGTTGTTGTGCCCGTGATTTGCCTGCTCTCCCCCCGTTTTTCCTTTCTGTGCCCCTCGCTGCCCCACTGTTGTTGTGCCCGTGATTTGCCTGCTCTCCCCCGTTTTTCCTTTCTGTGCCCCTCGCTGCCCCACTGTTGTTGTGCCCGTGATTTGCCTGCTCTCCCCCGTTTTTCCTTTCTGTGCCCCTCGCTGCCCCACTGTTGTTGTGCCCGTGATTTGCCTGCTCTCCCCCCGTTTTTCCTTTCTGTGCCCCTCGCTGCCCCACTGTTGTTGTGCCCGTGATTTGCCTGCTCTCCCCCCGCTTTTCCTTTCTGTGCCCCTCGCTGCCCCACTGTTGTTGTGCCCGTGATTTGCCTGCTCTCCCCCGCTTTTCCTTTCTGTGCCCCTCGCTGCCCCACTGTTGTTGTGCCCGTGATTTGCCTGCTCTCCCCCGTTTTTCCTTTCTGTGCCCCTCGCTGCCCCACTGTTGTTGTGCCCGTGATTTGCCTGCTCTCCCCCCGCTTTTCCTTTCTGTGCCCCTCGCTGCCCCACTGTTGTTGTGCCCGTGATTTGCCTGCTCTCCCCCCGTTTTTCCTTTCTGTGCCCCTCGCTGCCCCACTGTTGTTGTGCCCGTGATTTGCCTGCTCTCCCCCCGTTTTTCCTTTCTGTGCCCCTCGCTGCCCCACTGTTGTTGTGCCCGTGATTTGCCTGCTCTCCCCCGTTTTTCCTTTCTGTGCCCCTCGCTGCCCCACTGTTGTTGTGCCCGTGATTTGCCTGCTCTCCCCCGTTTTCCTTTCTGTGCCCCTCGCTGCCCCACTGTTGTTGTGCCCGTGATTTGCCTGCTCTCCCCCCGTTTTTCCTTTCTGTGCCCCTCGCTGCCCCACTGTTGTTGTGCCCGTGATTTGCCTGCTCTCCCCCGTTTTTCCTTTCTGTGCCCCTCGCTGCCTCTCGCCATTCCCGCTGCTTCGTCTGCGGCCCCGCCCCTGACTGCCCATTCGCTGCCCCTGCCTCCCGCCTCCCAGCTGCTCCTCCTCCCACCTCCCCATAAATGGCGGCCGCTGCACTGAGGAGGCGACCCTTGACCTTGCCAGGTAGGTCGCTCCCCACCCACAGCTCCGCCTGTGCTGTCTGCCCGCTGCTCCTGTAGGTAAGATCGCCCTCCGCTTGTGGCCCGGTGCCAGTTTTGTCTGCTTCTCCCCCGTTTTTCCTTTCTGTGCCCCTCGCTGCCCCACTGTTGTTGTGCCCGTGATTTGCCTGCTCTCCCCTCGTTTTCCTTTCTGTGCCCCTCGCTGCCCCACTGTTGTTGTGCCCGTGATTTGCCTGCTCTCCCCCGTTTTTCCTTTCTGTGCCCCTCGCTGCCCCACTGTTGTTGTGCCCGTGATTTGCCTGCTCTCCCCCGTTTTTCCTTTCTGTGCCCCTCGCTGCCCCACTGTTGTTGTGCCCGTGATTTGCCTGCTCTCCCCCGTTTTTCCTTTCTGTGCCCCTCGCTGCCCCACTGTTGTTGTGCCCGTGATTTGCCTGCTCTCCCCCGTTTTTCCTTTCTGTGCCCCTCGCTGCCCCACTGTTGTTGTGCCCGTGATTTGCCTGCTCTCCCCCGTTTTTCCTTTCTGTGCCCCTCGCTGCCCCACTGTTGTTGTGCCCGTGATTTGCCTGCTCTCCCCCGTTTTTCCTTTCTGTGCCCCTCGCTGCCCCACTGTTGTTGTGCCCGTGATTTGCCTGCTCTCCCCCGTTTTTCCTTTCTGTGCCCCTCGCTGCCCCACTGTTGTTGTGCCCGTGATTTGCCTGCTCTCCCCCCGTTTTTCCTTTCTGTGCCCCTCGCTGCCCCACTGTTGTTGTGCCCGTGATTTGCCTGCTCTCCCCCGTTTTTCCTTTCTGTGCCCCTCGCTGCCCCACTGTTGTTGTGCCCGTGATTTGCCTGCTCTCCCCCGTTTTTCCTTTCTGTGCCCCTCGCTGCCCCACTGTTGTTGTGCCCGTGATTTGCCTGCTCTCCCCCCGTTTTTCCTTTCTGTGCCCCTCGCTGCCCCACTGTTGTTGTGCCCGTGATTTGCCTGCTCTCCCCCCGTTTTTCCTTTCTGTGCCCCTCGCTGCCCCACTGTTGTTGTGCCCGTGATTTGCCTGCTCTCCCCCGTTTTTCCTTTCTGTGCCCCTCGCTGCTCCACTGTTGTTGTGCCCGTGATTTGCCTGCTCTCCCCCGTTTTTCCTTTCTGTGCCCCTCGCTGCCCCACTGTTGTTGTGCCCGTGATTTGCCTGCTCTCCCCCGTTTTTCCTTCTGTGCCCCTCGCTGCCTCTCGCCATTCCCGCCGCTGCGTCCCTGCGGCCCCGCCCCTGACTGCCCATTCGCTGCCCCTGCCTCCCGCCTCCCAGCTGCTCCTCCCTCCCACCTCCCCATAAATGGCGGCCGCTGCACGGTGAGGAGAGCGACCCTTGACCTTGCCAGGTAGGTCGCTCCCCACCACACAGCTCCGCCTGTGCTGTCTGCCCGCTGCTCCTGTAGGTAAGATCGCCCTCCGCTTGTGGCCCCGGTGCCAGTTTTGTCTGCTTGTCTCCCCTTTTCCTTTCTGTGCCCCTCGCTGCCCCACTGTTGTTGTGCCCGTGATTGTCTGCTCTCCCCTTGTTTTCCTTTCTGTGCCCCTCGCTGCCCCACTGTTGTTGTGCCCGTGATTTGCCTGCTCTCCCCCGTTTTTCCTTTCTGTGCCCCTCGCTGCCCCACTGTTGTTGTGCCCGTGATTTGCCTGCTCTCCCCCGTTTTTCCTTTCTGTGCCCCTCGCTGCCCCACTGTTGTTGTGCCCGTGATTTGCCTGCTCTCCCCCGTTTTTCCTTTCTGTGCCCCTCGCTGCCCCACTGTTGTTGTGCCCGTGATTTGCCTGCTCTCCCCCATTTTTCCTTTCTGTGCCCCTCGCTGCCCCACTGTTGTTGTGCCCGTGATTTGCCTGCTCTCCCCCGTCTTTCCTTTCTGTGCCCCTCGCTGCCCCACTGTTGTTGTGCCCGTGATTTGCCTGCTCTCCCCCCGTTTTTCCTTTCTGTGCCCCTCGCTGCCCCACTGTTGTTGTGCCCGTGATTTGCCTGCTCTCCCCCGCTTTTCCTTTCTGTGCCCCTCGCTGCCCCACTGTTGTTGTGCCCGTGATTTGCCTGCTCTCCCCGCTTTTCCTTTCTGTGCCCCTCGCTGCCCCACTGTTGTTGTGCCCGTGATTTGCCTGCTCTCCCCGTTTTCCTTTCTGTGCCCCTCGCTGCCCCACTGTTGTTGTGCCCGTGATTTGCCTGCTCTCCCCCGTTTTTCCTTTCTGTGCCCCTCGCTGCCCCACTGTTGTTGTGCCCGTGATTTGCCTGCTCTCCCCCGTTTTCCTTTCTGTGCCCCTCGCTGCCCCACTGTTGTTGTGCCCGTGATTTGCCTGCTCTCCCCCGTCTTTCCTTTCTGTGCCCCTCGCTGCCCCACTGTTGTTGTGCCCGTGATTTGCCTGCTCTCCCCCCGTTTTTCCTTTCTGTGCCCCTCGCTGCCCCACTGTTGTTGTGCCCGTGATTTGCCTGCTCTCCCCCGTTTTTCCTTTCTGTGCCCCTCGCTGCCCCACTGTTGTTGTGCCCGTGATTTGCCTGCTCTCCCCCCGTTTTTCCTTTCTGTGCCCCTCGCTGCCCCACTGTTGTTGTGCCCGTGATTTGCCTGCTCTCCCCCCGTTTTTCCTTTCTGTGCCCCTCGCTGCCCCACTGTTGTTGTGCCCGTGATTTGCCTGCTCTCCCCCGTTTTTCCTTTCTGTGCCCCTCGCTGCCCCACTGTTGTTGTGCCCGTGATTTGCCTGCTCTCCCCCCGTTTTTCCTTCTGTGCCCCTCGCTGCCTCTCGCCATTCCCGCCGCTGCGTCCCCTGCGGCCCCGCCCCCTGACTGCCCATTCGCTGCCCCTGCCTCCCGCCTCCCAGCTGCTCCTCCCTCCCACCTCCCCATAAATGGCGGCCGCTGCACGGCCGCGCAGCGGACGTGCGCAGCGGGCGCGCCGCTGGCGCGCCAAAGGCGCGCCTAAGGCAAGCCCGTCTGCGCCCGTCCGCGACTGGACCGCGCCCAGCGCCAGAACCCCTGGAACCCACCAACGCAACACTACTCGACGGACCTACGACGCCGCCACACTCACCGCACTCAATGCCGGCCGGAACCCTGCCTGCTACCGAGCCTCACCGAGACGCACCCACGGACCCTTCACCTGCCAAACCTGCCGATTCACCTGCCCCCTGACGTGCACCACCTCCGCCAAGTCGAGCAACAGCAGCAACCACCTGAAATGCATCCTGCTGAACACCCGCTCCGTCCACAGGCACGCCGTGGAACTCTGGGACCTGCTCGACGCAACAGCACCGGACATCGCCTTCCTCACCGAAACCTGGATGAACGCCTCCTCAGCGCCTGACATCGCCATAGCCATCCCGGACGGATACAAGATCACCCGGAGGGACCGCGTCAACCAGACGGGAGGAGGCATCGCCATCGTACACAAGAACACCATCCGCATCTCGACTAACTCCGACGAGACCTTCACCGCCGCCGAACACCTACACTTCCAGATACACACGGACCCCAAGACCACCCTCCGAGGCACCCTCATCTACAGACCCCCGGGACCACGCACACTATTCAGCGAAGACATCGCAGACTTCATCAGCCCGCACGCCATGCCCTCCGCCGACTACATCCTCCTAGGGGACCTCAACTTCCACCTGGAGAACAACAACGACAGAAACACCACCGCCCTGCTGGACAACCTCGCCAACCTCGGACTCAAGCAACTTGTGAACACGCCCACCCACTACGCCGGCCACACGCTTGACCCCGTCTTCTCGTCCAGCAAGCACATCTCCTTCAGCCACGCCACCGGACTCCACTGGACCGACCACAGCTGCGTCCACTTCAGCTTCAGAAAGACTGCGACCCACCACCACCCGCAACAGGCTCCCCGCCGGAGCTGGAGCAAGATCACCGCCGAGCAGCTCACCGCCTCCCTCAGCCAGAACACACCCACCGACACAACGGACCCAAACGAAGCAGCCAGCAACCTCGCCAAGTGGCTGACCGCCTGCGCCGACGACCTCGCACCACTAAAAACCCTCCCAGCAGACCCGGAAGCAAGAAAACCCCTTGGTTCACCAACGAACTCAAGGAATCCAAGAAGAACTGCCGCACTCTCGAGAAAACCTGGCGACTCGACCAGACCACAGACAACAGGACCGCCCTCAAGCACGCCACCCGCAAACACCACCAGCTGATCCGTGCCACCAAGAAGTCGGCACTCAAAGAACGACTGGACAACAACGCCCATGACAGCAAGGAACTTTTCAGCATCGTCAAAGAGTTCTCCAACCCCAGCGCCGGAAACAACGACATCACCCCTCGCAAGACCTCTGCAACTCACTCTCCGCGTTCTTCCACCGCAAGATCACCGACATACACAACAGCTTCAACGCACAAACAACGCACCCTACCGCCGAACCAATGCCCGCCACCACCACCCTCTGCAACTGGACCCCGATCAGCACCGAAGACACCACCCGCACGATGAACTCCATCCACTCCGGATCACCAACCGACCCCTGCCCACACCACGTCTTCAACAAAGCCGACGCCACCATCGCACCCCATCTCCGGGACATCATCAACTCCTCCTTCCACACCGCCACCTTCCCGGAGAGCTGGAAGCACGCCGAGCTTACCGCCCTCCTGAAGAAACCAACGGCGGACCCCACCGACCTCAAGAACTACCGCCCCATCTCGCTCCTTCCGTTTCCGGCCAAAGTCATCGAGAAGACCGTCAACAGACAGCTTGCCGCCTTCCTCGAGACGAATGGATCCCTCGACCCCTCGCAGTCCGGGTTTCGGGCCAACCACAGCACCGAGACCGCCCTTATCGCAGCCACCGACGACATCAGAACCCTAACCGACAACGGGGAAACAGCTGCCCTCATCCTCCTGGACCTCTCCGCGGCGTTCGACACCGTCTGCCACCGCACCCTAGTGAAGCGCCTCAGCAACATCGGAATCCGAGAGAAAGCACTGGAATGGATCATCTCGTTCCTCGCCGGAAGAACCCAGAGAGTCCGCCTCTCCCGTTCAGATCCGAAGCCACCGAAGTCATCTGCGGCGTTCCACAAGGATCCTCACTCAGCCCGACCCTCTTCAACGTCTACATGAGCCCCCTCGCAGCCATCGCACGCCGACACAACCTCAACATCATCTCCTACGCCGACGACACCCAGCTGATCCTCTCCCTCACCAACGACCCCACCACCGCCAGAGCCAACCTACACGACGGGATGAGAGACGTCGCCGACTGGATGAGGAACAGCCGCCTTAAACTGAACTCAGACAAGACGGAAGTCCTCATCCTGGGCTCATCACCCTCCGCCTGGGACGACTCCTGGTGGCCCCCGGCCCTGGGCACCGCACCCAAGCCAACGGACCACGCACGCAACCTGGGCTTCATCCTGGACTCCTCCCTGTCGATGACCAGACAAGTCAACGCCGTCTCATCTTCATGCTTCAACACCCTGCGCATGCTCCGCAAGATCTTCAGATGGATCCCCACTGAAACCAGGAAGACCGTCACCCAGGCACTCGTCACCAGCCGACTGGACTATGGGAACACCCTCTACGCCGGAACCACAGCCAAACTTCAAAAGAGACTCCAGCGCATCCAGAACGCCTCCGCACGACTCATCCTGGACATCCCCCGACACAGCCACATCACCGTACACCTGAAAGACCTGCACTGGCTCCCCGTCAGCAAGAGAATCACGTTCAGACTCCTCACCCACGCACACAAGGCCCTCCACGACCTGGGCCCAAAGTACCTCAACGACCGCATGTCCTTTCTACACGCCCACACGCCAGCTACGATCAACCAGCCACGCCCTCGCCACCGTACCACGCATCCGCAGAACCACCGCCGGAGGAAGATCCTTCTCCTACCTGGCGGCCAAGACCTGGAACTCCCTCCCCACTCACCTTCGGCGAACCCAGGACCATCTCGCCTTCAGGAAGCAGCTCAAGACCTGGCTGTTCGAGCAGTAACTTACCCCCTCCCCCAGCGCCTTGAGACCCTCCCGGGTGAGTAGCGCGCTCTATAAATGCTGTGATTGATTGATTGATTGATTATATACCACTTGGTTGCGGAATTTGCTGTTTCTGCAAGCTTTGCAATGGCCGCAAGGGAAAAATCCCCTAAGACCATGCAAGTTTCTGTCTGGGTAGATAGTGATGTCACTGTGGACAAGCATATCCCTTACACTCCTGCCCCTTCTATAGGTGATATTGGGTCTATCTGGTATGCTATCACCGATGGCACTATCATTCTTTAGTATGTTCCAATTGTGTGCCACAATGCGTTTGATGTCCTTAGACCCTGTACTAAACGTCATGATCATTCTAGCGTCTCCACCCTCTGTGTTGGTGTTGGGGACCGATGTCTCTGCAATTGTCAATGATCTGTCCATGGCATCAGCTCTCTCCCTTGCTTTTCTCAGTACCCATAACGGGTAGCCCCTTTCTTGAAAGCGTTCAGTAATGGCCTCCCTCTCAGTGACGTAAGCCTCATTGGTATTACAGTTTCTTTTTGCCCTCATCAGCTCTCCGTAAGGGATGCTCCACTTGAGAGCCCCCGGGTGGCTGCTGAAGGCATGGAGAACACTGTTACCAGCCGTAGATTTCCTGTACAAAACTGTATGGACTTTTTTCTGTTTTATCGTCAGTTTAACATCAAGATATTTTGTGGTGTTATCGCTGATGTTGCCACTGAGTACGATGTTGCGGTCATTGTCATTTAATTTGTTAATGAACAATTGAGCCCTATCTCTGGGACCCGCCCAGACAATGAATAAATCATTGATGTAGTGTAGTCACATAGAGACATGTCTGAGATCTTCCTGAAAGTTGGGGTCGGCAAAGATGTCCTCCTCCCAGCTGCCCTTAACTTCCTAGTAACAGCTTTGTTATGGTGTATTTCACGGCACACTTTTGTTGCATTTGTGCATTGGCGGGGATGATACAATATATCCGTGCACTTGCCGACATGTCTTCATGTCTCACTGCCTTCAGGACTGCCACGTGATATTTATAGAGGTTGCCATGACATCCGTAGCCATTTTGTTTTGGCACTTGGTTTGATAAAGTTTTCTGGCTTGTATACATAGAGTGAGGCGGCAATGCGACTATTATAGTCGATAAGGTGCGGGCCATTGAGTCGGTTGATACAATACACAGCCACTTTATGATTTTATTTTAATCAATTGAAATGTTTCTCACGTTGACATTTTGTTTTTACTTTGTTTAACACCATTGGTATAGTGCTAATACTGTTGAGAATCATGTATTATTTATAGCTTGTGATGATTATTACCGATTTTGTGTGGCATGTGATTTAAATGCAACTGTGCTCATTTCTATCCCCTCATGGTTATATTTGTTTAAAAACTGTACCATTCCAATATGTCTGCCATAGTAATGGCCTTCCAATTCCGTTCTTTGGCGCTGAGGGACAGTTTATATAGCTTCTCCAATTTGGTGTATGTTTCACGTGATCAAGATCCCCAGAGGATCGAAACGCGTTGTGAAATAAACTACAGTGGACATATTTTTGGTGGAATTCTTTGTATCCCTGAGAGCGCGCGGATTCGCTTTTGTGGTGTATTGGATTGCCGGTGAGCTCCGCCGGCGTGCGCGCCACTCTCCACGGGTCCCAGACAGTTCGGAAGGGGCTTTCTGGATGTGTGATATTTTTGAAGGACTGCGTTTGGACCGGCCAACATCTTTTGGAACACTGTGCGATTATAAGGACGTAACACGAGAGCAGAAGGAGGGATAACCAGGTAAGCGGGAGCCAGCACTTTCCGTCCCTAGTGAGAAGGGGGGGGTGACGCCGATCGGAGGGTGGGCGTCATTTCCAGATCCCGGGGCAGCGGGGGCCTGTGCAGACCGCGGTACCGTAGATCACTCTCACTGAGGTGATATCATTTGTATTCGGAATGCGGATGCCAGCTCCTATTACTCTGCGTGTTACATACTGCATCGTACAATCCTTGGATTTATATCTACTCGCGGACACGCTTGAGCACTGATTTGATGTTTGGCAGAGAGAACCTGACATTATCAGGGGGGATACTTAGTTTCCACTTTTTGTGACAACATTGCTCCATTGGGTTTAGTGTAATATGGAGGAAGAAGAGGGACGCAGGGAAGCAGCCCGGACCATCTTTATGAGGAAAACTACACCATCAGTACAGACGGGCAGCAGAATTGTTGCCATACAACCCATAGAGGATAAATTACGCAAACTAGAAAAACTAAAGCGCACGGAGATATCAAAATGGTGGGAGGCCACATCACTGCAAAACTATGTTGATCAAAACATGGTACCAAGGGGCCTCCGAATATTCACGACTCCCACATATGAGACACCCAATCCGAAGATGCTGGAAGAGTGGTCCGAGAACTCGTCACATAGCTCAAAACGGATGTTGGAAATTTTGATAAAATATGCGTGGGTAGATCGTGATTGTGTCCTGATTCAGATTAAGGAACTCATGGATGAGCTTGAGAAGCAAGTAGAAGAGGCCACAATGAATAAATACCTCACTAATATGAAAGAGCGTCTCAAAAAATACGAGGATGACATCAAAGCGCGCAAACAGCGCAAACTTAATCGCGACTACGGTGATTACGAGAGTGGAAGGATCCTAACATTTAGTAGGAAATATGATTACCTTTTCACCCAACAAACCACACAGGAAGAGAGTGGGGTAGAATATGTGGAACCAGCTACTATAGAAGGATCAAAGGCCAGCAAGAGTGAATCAGACGTGTCGGTGGAGAGGGCACCTACAGAGGAGCGCACTTCACGTACACAGACTTTTTTAGACGAATATCAGACCCTGCGCAGGGGGCGCCAGACCACGAGAGACACCCCAATCCCCAAAACGAGGGGCCAGAGAGGCCGAGGAAGGGGCAGAGGCAGAGCAAACGGAGGAATCGACGGGCAAGAATCCGACAACGATGGGAGAAGAGGCAGAGGACGTGGCGGCATGGGAACAAGACAAACACGCGCCAGAAAAGCGTACTGATGGATCCCACCATGGTTAACAGAACGATTATTAATCTCTCTAATAGACCTATGAGTGATGTTGAGAAACAGACATTGTGTTTAGGTATTTCATTTTGTCCCTCTCAACCTTTTAACTGCACTGATGCCAGAATAGATCTTTTTAGGTTTGTCCGTAAATTGAAGCTTAAAAATGGCACAAATTAAAGGGAGTTAGGGCGCGTAACGCCAGCGATACCCTGCCCACTACAGAACACACTGAACTCAACATAGGTGACATTGACACCTTGATCACCATTATGGAATTGGGCCTTAATGAAGAAGGTTCTGTCCCTAACACCGACACCACCACCATTAGGGGTCTACATGAATATGGTATCAACATTGATGACCCGGTACCTTCAGGGTTTAAGCCCAAATCGACATTTATTCCCATGCTACCACACGACAACATCGACACTTTTCAGGACTGCGTGGGTAGGGCATTTAACGCATTTAGACATAAGGCCAACAGACTGGGACATAACGGTGAAAGCAACCTTACATTAGAACAAAGACGGGTCATTGAGGGCCTCACTGAGGATGACAGCATTGTCATCAGACCTGCGGATAAGGGTGGCAATGTTGTCATACTTGATAGGGATATGTACATAGCGGAGGCATATAAACAACTCGGTGACCATAGATTCTATGAAAAAATCAATATAGAGGCATACAATGAGAGTATTACTATCCTATGGGACATGCTGACACAGTGGAAGGATAGGGGTATCTTAGAATGGGAGGAGTTCAGCTACCTCAAAAAGGACTACCCTGTGCTACCAGTCCTTTACCTTCTACCGAAGGTACATAAAGAACCGAATAATCCTCCGGGTCGTCCGATTGTTTCCTCACGTGGCAGTGTAGCCGAGCACGTATCTAAATACGTTGATCACTTTCTCAGGGATCACGTTAACACCTTACCCAGTTACATTAGAGACACCAAGGACTTTCTCAGCAAAATCGAGAACATCCAGTGGGAAGAAGATTTTCTGTTTATTACCCTCGATGTCCACAGTCTCTATACTATAATAGATCACCAACAGGGACTAGAGGCATGTGCACATTTTCTCAGGAGGCGACCCATCCGACTCTTGGAACACAGTCGCATGATTTTGGACATGATAGAGTATTGTTTGAAAATCAATATCTTTATGTTCAATGATATTCTGTATCGCCATGGGGTCGTGCTTTGCCCCGAGCTTCGCCAATTTGTTTATGGGAAGCTGGGAGGAGGACATCTTTGCCGACCCCAACTTTCAGGAAGATCTCAGACATGTCTCTATGTGGCTACGCTACATCGATGATTTATTCATTGTCTGGGCGGGTCCCAGAGATAGGGCTCAATTGTTCATTAACAAATTAAATGACAATGACCGCCACATCGTACTCAGTGGCAAGGGAGAGAGCTGATGCCATGGACAGATCATTGACAATTGCAGAGACATCGGTCCCCAACACCAACACAGAGGGTGGAGACGCTAGAATGATCATGACGTTTAGTACAGGGTCTAAGGACATCAAACGCATTGTGGCACACAATTGGAACATACTAAAGAATGATAGTGTCATCGGTGATAGCATACCAGATAGACCCAATATCACCTATAGAAGGGGCAGGAGTGTAAGGGATATGCTTGTCCACAGTGACATCACTATCTACCCAGACAGAAACTTGCATGGTCTTAGGGGATTTTTCCCTTGCGGCCATTGCAAAGCTTGCAGAAACAGCAAATTCCGAAACCAAGTGGTATATAATGGGATCAAGAAGGAGATATCCCAATTTCTCACCTATAGCTCCATGTTCACCTTATATGCCATAGAATGCCCATGCAAACTTTGGTATATTGGTAGTACCACCTTTATGGCCAAGAAGCGCGTATTGGAACATAGCAGAGCCATTACCAATTTAGACCAGAAATATCCCGTTGCTAGGCATTTTCAGGATATGCACTTTTCCAATGCTTCAGAGCTTAGTTTCTTCGTTCCTGAACAGGTGAACAGAGAGGCCTGGGGTGGCAACAGGGTTCTCAAACTGAGACAGCGTGAATCCAAACATATTATTAACTTCCAAACCAAGGCGCCTGGGGGACTGAATCAGGATGAGGAACTAGCTGTTCATCTTCGAGGGAGTAACTGTACACCATCTTCCCGGCATAGAGATCATGGGAGATGTCTAGATCTTTTCTCCTCTCTTGAGTGTTTATTAGCTCATTGACCTTTGCACTGCTTTTCCACCTTGTACAGTATAGGTCATTTCTCTAACCTTAATGTTTTGGAGTATTCTGCATTGCGTGATGGTTTTATCTTCTTTATATGCTGCCTACTCTCCTCTCTCTCTTTTTCTCTAGCAATTGAACAGACTTAATTAGATCTTATTACATGTTATTATTTTTAGTAAGCTCGTAATTTATTCTAGCTGTTGATATTAAGTCATTGTACATTTTATAACTCATTTTTCTTTCTCTTCTTTTCGCTTACACTTACCTTTTTGTTTGTTTTTCTGTTCTTTACACAGGAGGAACGGAAGGGGCCCACTCACCTGTATTCACCTGCACGGGCTGCCTACCCTTTTTCCCTATTATCACCATGTTGCACGAATGAGGCTTTTATCTGCATCAGCACCATAGAATTGAGTTGAGACAGGGCTCTGTCTTGATAGGACCATTTATATGAACAGCATCAGTACTAGGGCATTGGCCCGTCATGCTTTAGCAACTGCCAACAACATTGGCCATGGTGCATAGCGCGACACATAGATTGTTTGCCATTTTGTATGGGAAGACTGTTATTCTGAGCAGCACCAGTACCTGGGCACTTGCCCTTAACTTCCTAGTAACAGCTTTGTTATGGTGTATTTCACAGCACACTTTTGTTGCATTTATGCATTGGCGGGGATGATACAATATATCCGTGCACTTGCCGACATGTCTTCATGTCTCACTGCCTTCAGGACTGCCACGTGATATTTATAGAGGTTGCCATGACATCCGTAGCCATTTTGTTTCGGCACTTGGTTTGATAAAGTTTTCTGGCTTGTATACATAGAGTGAGGCGGCAATGCGACTATTATAGTCGATAAGGTGTGGGCCATTGAGTCGGTTGATACAATACACAGGCACTTTATGATTTTATTTTAATCAATTGAAATGTTTCTCACGTTGACATTTTGTTTTTACTTTGTTTAACACCATTGGTATAGTGCTAATACTGTTGAGAATCATGTATTATTTATAGCTTGTGATGAATATTACCGATTTTGTGTGGCATATGATTTAAATGCAACTGTGCTCATTTCTATCCCCTCATGGTTATATTTGTTTAAAAACTGTACCATTCCAATATGTCTGCCATAGTAATGGCCTTCCAATTCCGTTCTTTGGCGCTGAGGGACAGTTTATATAAGCCTCTCCAATTTGGTGTATGTTTCACGTGATCAAGATCCCCAGAGGATCGAAACGCGTTGTGAAATAAACTACAGTGGACATATTTTTGGTGGAATTCTTTGTATCCCTGAGAGCGCGCGGATTCGTTTTTGTGGTGTATTGGATTGCCGGTGAGTTCCGCCGGCGTGCGCGCCACTCTCCACGGGTCCCAGACAGTTCGGAAGGGGTTTTCTGGATGTGTGATGTATATATATATATATATATATATATATACATATACATATATATATATATATATATATATATATATAGTGTGTGTGTATATAGATATATAAGATATCTATATGTATCGATATATATATGGCATCCTTGGCGTGGTTCTTCCCCTAACCTTTTGCCTTTAACCCTCCTGTTTTGCTGACTTCATTTTTGCTGGCTTTCAGACCCTGTGTGCTTTACCACTGCTAACCAGTGCTAACTTGCTTGTGCTGTCTCCTTAAAGCATGGTAGAATCTCAGGGTCTGTAAAATAAATGCTAGTAGTGGGTCTGCGGCACTGATTGTGCCACCAACTTAAGTAGCCTTTTAAATATATCTCAGGTCTGCCATTGCAGCCTGTGTGTGCAGTTTACACTGCCATTTGACCTGGAAAAATATAACTTTTGCCAGGCCTAACCCTCCTTTTTAATACAATTAAGTCACTCCTAGGGTAGGCCCTGGACAGCCCAGAGGGCAGGGTGCAGTGTATTCAAAAAGTTGGCCATGCACTTTTGAGTTTTACATATCCTGGTAGTGAAAAACTCTTAAATTCGTTTTTCACTACTGCAAGGTCTACCTCTCCCATAGGATAGCATTGGAGTTAAATTATTACATTTAATAAGATGTAACTTCCTATGGGAACAGGTAACCAGTTCATGTTTGATGTCTTTGGAATTTCAATGAAAAATCCTCTCTTAAGGCAAAGTCGGATTTTAAATCACAGTTTTGAAAATGTCACTTTTAGAAAGTTGACTTTCTCCTGCCTTAGCCATTTAGTGCCTGCAGCCTGTCTCTGGGTCACATGACGTGATGTAGCTGAGAGATGGGGTTTGTGTAGTCCTCCTAAACAGCCACACACAATACACAACTTAGGGGTGCCTGGATGGGCCATCATTGGCAGGATGGGAGGGCGGAGCTGGACACGGCCCTACTTACACTTAAATAGGGTGTGTCCTGCCTCCATACAAAGAGCTGCATACCCCGTAGTTAGTTTGGAGCCAGGGCAGGTAAGGCAGAAAACCTGTGCACTTCAAAGAGAAACTTCTAGAAGCTTCTCCCACTTTAAAGCCGCCAACTCTTTAGTACTCTTTTCGACCTGTAGAGACTCTGCCAGGAAGAAGGACTGCTGTGCTGCTGAAGTGAGTGCCACTCTGCTGGCCTGCTGCCCTGCTTAATTACTTCCTTGCTGGACTGCTAGCTTGCTAGATTGCTGCCCTCCTGCCTGAGCCAGAAGGATTTGGGCATGCACTATATTGACTCCAAGGGCTAGTCTTCTCGCCTCCTGTTTGGAGCTACAGGAACATTACATTCTCACAACCACCTGAACCACCACACATGTCCAGCTGGAGCAAGCCCCTGACCCCCAAGTGGTGCTCCTCAGGTACTGGACCCTTGGTGTGGCCTCAGAAATGCTGAATGTAAGTTTTTGGGCTCTTCAAGAGCGTGAACGGGCCCGTTGGTGCCAAAACTTTGTTGCTCGCAAAGCCTAACAACGCGAAGTTCTGTCAACCTGACTCTTTGCGTTACAGCATTGACCGCTCGCAGATAGTGCCACCACAAAGCTCCGACCTACCAGCTTGCGACAACAATATGATCTTCGTGCCACAACCATGACCGTCCATGACACCAGGGCTACTCTTCCTAAAACATCTACGACCATCCATGACGCTTCTCTGCTCCTCGCAGCCCCCTCCACTGCGAAAAGGGCTCTTTGAGTTGGACTGAGAAGGTAACTTTTCAGCTGGACTAACCTGGTCCTTATATCCGACCAGCGCTCACTCGCCATCGGCCTAAACTTGTGACTTTCTCCCGGTCTCGAGTGACCAGATAGCCGCAAGTGGTGCTACGGGCTTTTTGGTGCTATTTTCACTTACATTTTTTAAATTGTATATCTCCGGTTCTACTGATTAGATTTTGGTCATTTGGCCTTTATTTCTTTATTACATGTTGCTCTATTTTTCTAAATTGGTGTGGGATTTTTCTTGTGTTGTGTATTCACTTTATTAGTGTTTGAAGTGCTGAATAAATACTTTACAGATTGGCACTAAGTTAAGCCTGGGTGAAAGCGCACAACCACCCATCTCATGGACATACAATACAAAGCATTTAGCACAGTTAGGGGTACGAAGCACTGGAGCTGAGCAAAGTGCAGTTTTTAATTGCTCAAAAGACTGTTGACACTCTGGCGTCCAAGGCAGGGGTTCATGCACATCTTTTAGTGTTAGCGCAAGCAGGGGCTTAATAAGCAGAGAATAGCCAGGTATCCACTGCCTGCAATAGGAAGTGATACCTATGAAAGTGCGCACATCTTTCTGAGCTTGCGGAACGAGCATTTTAACAATGGTACTGATGCGCTCAGGGGTCAATCTCCTACCCTCCTTCGACAGTAGATGACCTAAATAAGTGACTTCCTGTCGACAATACTGAAATTTGGAAAGGGATACTTTATGGCCATGTTGAGCTAAATGTAACAACAATTTAACTGTACTGTCTCTGCAACCTTGTTCTGTATCCGAAGCGATGAGCAAGTCATCGACATATTGAAGCAATACATTACCTGTAGGGAGCGACAAGGAATCAAGCTGACTTTTCAATGCCTGGCTATAGATACTCGGACTCTCTGTATAGCCTTGAGGAGCGTGACAGAATCTAAACTTCTACCAGCAAGGGTAAACCCGAACAGATATCTGCTATCAGGATGAATGGGAATACCAAAGAATGCATTTTTCAAATCAATGACAGAAAAGAATTTAGCAGAAGAAGGAATCATTGTCAAGAGAGTCGTAATGTCAGGGACCACTGGAAACTGGGGAATTACTATTTTGTTAACTTCACGCAAGCCAATCACAAAGCGATAAACATCTTCCTGATACTCAGAGGGACCCGAAGGTATCCGTTTGAGAATGGAAGTATGGGGCTATTACAAACATTAGCAGTCGTCTCATCAACCACTCCTTTCTCAATCGAAACTTGCACAATTTGTGTCAAAGCTCGCTCACCTGCCTGGGGTATTTTATACTGAGTGATACGGGGTAAAATAGCGCCTTCCTTGACACGGATCGAAACAGGCGATATCTGCAACAAACCCACATCTGTGTCGCCTGTTGCCCACAGTGTGGGTGGCACATCCTTAAATTCAGCAGGGAGGGTCACATCTTTGGATAGACACTGCTTAGCGCACACCACATCCAGACCCACTGTCATGTAAACACCTGCCGGGGAGCAATAAATCGTAGCATGCAATTTCTTCAACAAATCCAAACCCATCAAATTCTCTCCACAATTGGACGTCAACAAGAATGGCGAATCCACAGTGAAAGGACCAATAGTCAACCTAAGGGGTTTCGAAATGGGGCTCACAACCGGCACACCAGAAAAACCTACCGAAACATTATTATGGCCATACAGAGCCGCCCCAGGGACCAAGGAATGAGAAATAGAGCTGTTCGTTGCACCTGTATCCACCAAGAACTCTTTAGTCGAACCATGCACATCCACACTGACGTACGGACCACGTTGATCTGCAGGTATCGGAACTGGTCCCTCACTCTGTCCATGGCTGTCCTAGCTGTAAGACATTCCTGTCACCTCATCTGTGTCGTAATCATCATGATAATACTGTCCTCACCGATGGTCATCAAAATAATTCTGGTCCGAGCGACCCTGCGGGGCCACAGTATTCGGAGCCCTGTCTTGGCCACCAGCTCCACGATCCCGTCCACGAGAACCTCGTCCTCTCAGGACCGCTCCCTTCTGCAGAAGCACAGGACACTCGCTAGGCCAGTGTCCCTCCTCCTTACAGTATGCACACTGATTCGGCCCTACAGGTGTAGTACTCCTGCTAGGACGGGGAAGTTGCCGGGCCAATCCACCCCGTCCTCTACTGTTCCCTCTAGAAGCCTGCTGCAACAACACCTTCATCTTCAAATCCTTATGCTTCTTCTCCATCTTCTCTTTCTCCTCGTTGTCCCTGTGCTCATAATACTGTGCCATATTCAAAATAACAGAAGGGGAAGAGGTGGACCAAGTGCTCTTAGAAGCCTCTAATCGAGCTGAAATCTCAGGAAGCCAATTGGAAACAAATCTTTTAACAAACAGCCGAACACCACCTTCAATCGACAAATCCTGTCCACTATAGTCCAAGAACACACCCTCAAACCGAGTGAAAAAATCCGACACACTCATCTTTCTTCTGGCGGCAAGCCGATAGCTTGTCCCAATCAACTTTCCTCAGAGGGATGATAGAATGCATATACGTGATAATGTGGCCCGGCAACGCGAGTATCTCTGCTCTAGGCTTATCACCTGGCTTCCGTTCCTGATCCCATGCTTTAATCTGGTCCCATGTACCACCCAATTCCGCAACATGATCCTGTGTGTGTACTTGTCTCCAAATATCCACCGGGACTAACAAACCAAAGAACATTTCAATATCAGCAAGCGTCATCACTGTAGAAGAGGCAGCCTCAGTCAATTCTTTATAATAGGCAGTCGGATTCTTCCTAGGGTCAGGCAACTGAGTCTTAAGGGACAAAACCTCACTCCTTTTCCATGGAGTATAAACCCATTGTTCCTGGAAACGGGCCTCTACCCTTGGCCTGGTAACCTGATCATGCTGATCCCTTAGCTCTGGTATCTAGGGATGGTAGACAGGAAAAACCTCCCGTATCGGAAACTGGGATGCAGTGGTGGGGCTCTTCTCAAGCAGCCTTCCCCGATAAGCAACCAACGTTGCAACCTTACCAAAGACATGAGCAGGCTCCATATCAGTAACATACACATGATCCCTAATATCGTATATGATCTGCGGTGCTCCACCATTGAAACACTGTTCCCAAAGATCGATCAAAGTAGCCGACATATGCTTAAGGGCATGCTGCTGTACAAAAGGCTCATACTCTTTCATCACACTCCACACGTCTTCCACACTATAAATGGGTTACGGGCCCACTGCGCAGCCTGATTAGCCACCACCTTTTTCTCCTCATCTCCCACATCAGACCTGAAATGTCGTCCAATCTCTGTTCTCAGGGCTGCGTACTGGCGTCCCACTACTCAACAATGTCGGGGAATGGAGGAACACAGTGGGGGTAGCAACAGAGGGTTGCAGGCACTAACGTCATTGTCGGCTGCATCATGGGTGTAAGGTCTGGCGCAAGAGACGCCAAAGCAATAGGTGTTGCAGAGGTACTAACAGTCACGGTTCCCACAGACGGCGAGGACAAAGAAAGGACAGGAGGTGCCGTGGCCAAGGCAGTCTGATCAACAGTAACAGAAGCAGAAACAGCGGAGACAGAAGAACCGGGTAGCTAGGCCTGTGAGGGAAGAGCGGGATATATCCTCTGCGGGGCATACGGAGGTGGAGGTCGAGTATCTAACAATTGTTTCACAAACGTATCATTTTCTTCTTGGGCCACATAAGATTTATCCATTTTTAATCGAAATCTCCTATCTTCGCATTCAATACCTATTTCTTGCTTCTCTCTATCACGTGCTACAGATTTCTGAGTCAGTGTTTGCATCCTCCCCTCCCGGGCCTCTTTCTCTGCTTTCATTCGCCTCTGTTTAACCTCCTTTTGCCATGTTCTGAGGGAGTCAAACATAGACTGCCTCCTACGTCTTGCAAACAACTTCTCCTGTAAAAAGGCAATTTTCTGTTCACCAAAAGTGCCCGTCAATGGCCACTGCAACTCTGCATTGTCCCTCGTATATTTGTGCCATAGCGTACTAAACATAATAGGGCCAAGGCCATGCTTCACATACATATCAAATTCAGAGTGCCTTCAGGCGCTGGCTGACTTTCTTCCAGTCGAGCATCAGCAGAACAACAACGACAACAAGAAACCAAAAGCCGGCTGATCCCAGGCATTTTCAAAAATAAGCCAAATTTGTTTTGTTTGCCTGGCAAAGTGTTCACAAACACTTTGTATCCAAATCGGTCCTCAGACCGTACCAAATGCAAACCAAAATGGTACCATATCCACAAAGGAAAAACCAAAACAAACTCACCTGGTGCACACAGGTCAAACAAATTTATTCTCCACTGCCGACTCTTCGGACCAAACAGTCAGATCCAAGGGTTTCGCCGTTCAGGACCCCAGTCGGGATGACCGCTGGGCAAGGCACCGACCGGTCAGACAGACGGGGCAGCTGTGAGTTCAGGAACTCTCTCGTGCAGGGATCCCTGGTCCGCCCATCCGACCCGACGATGTCCCCGACCTCCTCACCCGTCCGCGGGCGAGGATGGATCACCTGATGGAGTCCCTGTTCAAGCGCCAACTGAAGGGAGTGACCCGATTAGGGCCAACTGGGTCACTCGCGACCACCTCTCAGCCTTCCACACAAATGAAGAGTCGGTCAGACAGTAGAGAATACAAACCAAGTATATTTATTCAGGTACACTCGAGCGGAGTCCAGTCTGACCAGCCTCCTGGGATTGCTGCAGAGGGACTTACTTCAGCAAACATGGTGATACATTATGTACAATTCAGAACCAATGAAGACACGCCCTGACTGGAAATTTCCAGTTGGAGGCAGCTAGACAAAAGAAGGTACAGAAGGATGAGTTTCAATCCTGAGACCGGGCACATGCTATCTTAACGCCAAGGTCGTTCTGCCTGTGCCCACTGCTCTAAAGGTGGGAGCAGGCCTATCTTGTGGGAAAGGTATGCGCTAATAAGAACAGTGTATTCATTAGTACAGCAAGGCTCAACCTTGGAGAAACGAAAACTATCGCAGCTGCTTTCAGCAGGGGCAGAGAGAGGAATTAGTTTTGATCATGGCTCAAAATGGCGGCTAAACATAAAATGGTCCCGCGAATGCTAATTTAAGACGTACAATGCATAAACAGCACAGCTAAAACACTTTTATTCCAACAGTGCTATGTGCCCATCTACCAGAGGGTTGAGCACAGGTTAATTTGGGGTTTGCTTGTGCCGCACCCTGACAGGGATTGTGGTTGCTGTTTGAATAGGGTTTCACCCACTAACTAGTGACCCATTTTCAAACACACACACACATCCATTTGTATATAATTTTTTTGGGGGGTGACCCCCAAATTTTCCTCTTTTGGGGGGGACCCACGCCCCCTTTTTTAAAACTCCTCCACCTTCCTGTACCTCTTTGTCCATGAACCCTAATCTTTCCAACTACCCTCCCCTTAACCCTAAAATTACATGTAGATTCCTTTGCCTATACACACTACTAAACCATAGATTTTCCCTTACTCGCTCGCTTTACTTCTACCAACCCCATCACCCTAAAATCTCCCTTACCTCCCTTCCTGTCTACGCACCACTTAACCCTAAAATTAACCTTGACTCCCTCTACTGGACCCACTTCTAAATCCTAAATTCACCCTTACCATCCTTTACCTCTACCCATCTCTTAACACTAAATCACCCTTACCTCCCTTTACATCTACCCACCTCTTAACCCTAAAATCACCCTTACTCCCCTTTACTCTACCTGCACGTAACCCTTTCTTAAATAACATTAAAATAATGTTGTTGTTTTTTTTTAAACGTACCTATGGAATAAAATACTGCATGGTAAAGGATATGAGGTAAAGGTAAAACACATTAAAGTCACTTACCTGAGCGGTAGTTACCTGCGTGGTAAAGACTGGGGAATAAAGGCCATGTGGGGTAAACACTGCAAGGTAAACGTTACATAACCTGCCCAAATGTAAACCCTATTCCACCGTCTAGGTTCCTCATTTAGTTTCACATTAACGGAGATAACACTCTTCTCACCGCTCTCCCAGAACTCTTGTTGACACATCTATTAAAGCAGTTTTAAGTAGCAGCTTAATTAATTATCAGCCTAAGAAAGTTTCAGAATAATTCTCCTACATTCAAGCATCTACATTGGCTTTCTATCCCTGTGTTACCAAGGAAAACATGAATACCAGGCCTCTAAACGCAATGCATCTGGAGGCACATGCACCATTAGGAGCTTCTCGCATTTCAGGAGGAAAATTAAAAAGCCTCACAAAGAATGCACATGCCAACCTTTTCAGCATAGCTGCTGCACATCAGACTTTCTCCTTCATTGATGGAATTCACAAAATATCTTAAAAATCACATCTTCTGGATCTTCCTACTATCCTAGACTTCATCTCCCTCACTTTCTTCCCTCAGAAATATGTTGTTTTCTTCTGCATGTTTCATTTACATTGGCCTCAACTCAAATTGTTAACATACTTTTATGTCTATCACATGTTTGATTAGCAATCTACTGTTATGCACAGCATTCTACTGCCCTCGCAGGCTTGTGGGGCACTTTACAAATGTCCCCAGTAAAATATATGAAATGAGGATCAGGTGGATTTGCAGTTAAGGTTGACAACTTATGGCTAAGGAGGCAGAGGAGCTCATTGAGTTAGAACAATAAAAGAACATAATGGAGCAATCTGAATCCATGGTTATGTTATGTTAAAAAAAATTGTAGAGCGCACCTATACCCGAGGGTGTCTTGGTGCTAGTCAGAGTAATAAGCAGATGCAAGAGAAGAAACTACTGGTTAAAGAGCCAGATTTTAAGGGACTTTCTGAAATTTAGAAGGGAGGGAGCTGATCTAATGTGAAAAGGAAGGAGGTTCTACTGTTTGGTTGCTCCTGCTGGAAAACTGCTTCCGCTCCATTTGGATTTTTGTATCTGAAGGTGTTTATTTTAAAAGGTGCCATTGATCCAAGATTTCTGATGGGAACGTACCAGGAAATAGCTTTCCTCAGAAAAACTGGTCCCGAATCATGCAGGGCCTTGTAGGGAGGGCAAAGGGATTTAAATTTGATCCTATTTTTAACAGTCAGCCAGTGAAGATCTTTTAAGGCAAGAGAGACGGACTGATGCTTGGGAAGTCCTAGCAGTAACCTTGCAGCTGAGTTCTGCTGAACTTGAAGTTTGTTGTTATATTGAGCCTGCAGGCTGATATATTAGCCATTACAGTAATCTTACTTAGAAAGTATTAATGTGGAAATTACTGTCTTTCTGGAATTAATGGGGAGAAAGTTTAATATTTTCTTTAGGATTCTAAGGGTGATATAGGAGGATGAAATGACTGCATTAATATGCTTACCAAGATTCAATTTATCATCCAAGATTACCCCAAGACTCCTGGCTTTAGTCACAGGTGGGGGGAGCATGCCCATTTCTGCCGGCCAGCTGGCCGCAGACCAGAAGTTGGGATTGTTTCCTAACAAAATTACCTCTGTCTTTTCTGAGTTCAGCTTAAGACAGTGCTTGCTCATCCATATTCTGATTTGTCTCATGCAGTTCTGGATTCGATGGCTAGTGTCATTGGAATTATTAGAGGCGGACAGCACAATCTGTGTGTTATCCAGGTAAGATGTGAGCGAGAAGCAAAAGGATTGAATAAGTGGGGCAAGTCCTGTTACACATACATTAAAAAGAGTAGGGCTGAGCGATAATCCCTCTGGAACGCCACAGGGCAGAGAGAAGAAATTGTACGACAAAATATCTAATTTGACCGTGTTCTTCCTGTCAGTAAGGAAGCATTTAAGTAATTTCAAGGCCAATTTTTTAGGCCAACGGCTTCCAAACGGTGGACTGGTCCACCAAATCGAACGCCACCGATAGATCCAACAGGATCAGAGCGGCCATTCCGCCCGCATCCAGAATAATCTTGAGTTCATCTGTGTCCTTAATTAGGGCTGTCTCAGTACTGTGTTCCGATCTGAACCCAAATTGAGTTGGGTCAAGTCAGTTGTTCTCTCAGATGAAATGATTCAATTGACTGTTCATGATCTTTTCTATTATTTTGGAGGGAAAGGGGAGTCTAGAGATGGGTTGGTAGTTAGAAGGGTCTTCCGGATCAAGATTAGCTTTTTTTAAGAGCGGAAGAATGGACACCCTTTTCCAGATAGTAGGAAAATATCCTGTGGTAAACATGGAATTAAAAATGGCTGTCAGTTTCGAGGCTATAGGCTTCTAGAAGGACTTTAGCACTGAAGGAGGTCATGGATCATCTGGTGATCCAGATTTAGTAGTCTGGATAAGATCCTCAATATGTGCTACCGTGACTGAGGAAAAGGTGTTTAAGGAAACCAATGGGATATCACTATCAAGCGAGCAATCACTCCTGCTATTAGTCACTAGCTGGTTAGCATCGCTGGAGTGGTTAAACAGGTTAAAAATGTGATCGACTTTACTTCTAAAGTGCTGAGCAATAGTGTCACAGAAGGATAGTTAATTTGTTTATTACCTGATAAAGTTCTTTGACAGAGTTTTTAGAGGATTCGATTTGCGATGTAAAGAATACCGTCTTTTTCTTAACCAAAAGAGATTTATATTTGGATAGGGATAATTTGTACGCTTCTTTTTCATGAGAATCGTACTGAGCCCTCCATTTCTTTTCTTGTCGCCTACAGCTTTGTTTTCCTAGCCGAAGGGCTTCAGAAAACCAAGGAGCGGAGGATTCTTTTTGTTCCCTTGATTGACTGTCTTAATAGGGACGGTAAGAGAAAGCGCAGTATTGAGCCAATCTGAGTAGTACTGGGTGGCTAGCACAGGGTTTTCCACAGATGGAGGAGAGGATTTTGTCAGCTGTAGCTGAAGTTGTTTGCAGTCCAGGTTAGCCCATGCCCTATAATGGGTCATATAATGCCTATTAATAGGAGCTGGGGTTGCACCAACAATGAAGATATATCAAATGAAACTCCACAATTTACACTAAGAAGTCTAAAAATGACCTGACACACTATGTTGTAGGAGAATGAGGCTCCTGCTACATACAGCCCTATCTTCACTGTTCCTGTAAAAATGCCATGCTGGCCAGTTATGCCACCTGCTTCCCCATAGTGGGCACTGAGACTTTAGTTGACTTTCCCGATCAAGGCTTTTTCTGCCTCCCGTCTGACACATGGTGATCGTTCACAGGTGCAGATGTTGGGGTTTCCTCTTTTGAAGAAATACTATTCGAGACTTTTCTTACCTAGTGGCCGCTATCGCTCAAAAACTGAGAGAAAGAGCTCAGCCTTCAGCGAACATTTTGTTAAATTAGCCAGTTTACATTGTGCAAGTTAAATCTTTATATAAGGGTGTATTTATATCGTTGTTTAACACTTTAATACCACCTCTCAGCACTTTGTCACATCAAATAAAACTTGGTCAAAAAAAGCAATAAATATATGGTGTGTCTTAGAGGAATGAAGATCCTAAGTTTTATTCCAGCAATTATGCTAGCATCACCAACAGACTGCGCCTGCCCACCCCCAAA
Organism: Calotriton arnoldi; assembly: GCA_963921515.1. NCBI lineage: Eukaryota > Metazoa > Chordata > Amphibia > Caudata > Salamandridae > Calotriton > Calotriton arnoldi. Next base: position 429,450 of record CAWUFW010004208.1, read on the forward strand.
CTCCACTGCCAACTCTCGCTCATCTCCTCAAGAGTTCCATTGTACAATGGAACTCTTGAGCAGGACACTGTACACAGATCAAACCAAGCCAGACCACAAAACATCCTCTTCACCACCACCAAAATAAAAATAATCAACAGTGAGAGAACATAATAAGCACAAGCAGTAAAAGAAATGGCAGTATAACATATAGAATATAACCAAGTGCAGATAACAAAATTCAATGGTAATATTAATCAGTAGTGAGAGAACATACCAAGCACAAGCAATAAAAAAATAGCAGTGTAACATATAGAATATAAAAGGATATAGATAACATGTACAATAGTCATAATAATAACAATAACTATATACAAACTATAACTCTATCCTTCGTCCGAGCTGGTCCCCTTGTTGTTCCACAACACCTCAAAAACACTTAAAATATATTGTCTCCCGTTCCTTCTCAAGACTTACCAGAGTTCTGTAACCAACCCGGCTTCTCTCACTGTCTTTGCAGACAACCATTTTCACCAGTTCATCCACTCCTCCCACCATCGGCGGTATCATTGTCACTAATGTTTTTTGCTTTCACCAATCGTGACATGCACCATACATCATCACATTCCAGGATGACAACATTTCTTTTAACTCCAGTGATTTTAAAGGGACCCATGAAATTTGTGATTAGCTGGGTCTGGTGGCTTAGTGGACTAATGCTTCCACTGCAGGGGCCTGTGTTCGACCTCCTGGTCACAGGTTCAAATCCCGGCGGGTCCACTCAGCCTTTCATCCATCTGAGGTCGATAAAATAAGTACCACTGAGTTGGGTAACAATAAACATCTGTTATTCAGCTCCAAGATACCAACGGGTGAACGTGCGCTTTACAAATACACATGTTATGTTATTTCTTTTTTCACAAATCTAGACTTCTTGATGTAAATCATGTGAACAGAGCTTCATCTACTACCTTTCACCCCATGCATCGCATCATAACGTTCCTTATATCTTTGTTGATGTTCCATAACACTCTTCTTGCTTGCACACTGGGCCCAATCGCCACCACTAAAAAAAACACAAAGTTGAAGAAATCTTAGTTTTAGCCAACCTACCCCTCAGTCTTTAAACGGAGACACCTCAGTCGAACTATTTGGAGTAGTCCTATGTGCCCCAAAGTTTCCCTAAGCGTATCCAACAATTACGTCTCATTCTGCAGTGCCCTCTGTACACACCTCTTCACAGTTTTATTCATGACCTCTGCAAGACCATTAGCCTGGGGATGATAAAGCGCTGTGTGCCGATGCTCAATATCTAAAGCACAAAAAAATCACTAACTTCCTGCGACACAAACTGCACACCATTGTCTGTTACAACACTCTTAGGAATACCCTCCTTAGAAAATTCTTCTTTCAAAAATTCAATAACCATCCTAGAACTAAGGCATTTAGTCGTCACTCACTTAGTAGCATAATCGACCAACAATGCTTCTAAGCTTTCTGAAGGCTTCAATGAGTCAAAAGGCCCCACAATATCCACTAACCAACTTTTCCTATGGTTCACCTGGAACTTCCACTGGTGAAAGAGGTGCTTGTCTCACAACCGTACCTTTGTCCACCTGAATATACATATTATAATCCCTGACCACTTCCTCCACCATCCTGTCCATAACCTGGCCACCAGTAAAATTCTCTCTAACTGGGCTTAGTTAAGTTCCTACCTAATTGATCTTCGTGTAACAAACACACCAGTTTCTCCCTCACACCCTCAGATGCAATTCTTTTCCCACACCTGCTCAAATCATGACCGAAGTACAACTTTTCCTTTACAGTTCCATGCTGTTTCTCTCCCCAAGGGTTCTCGAATCTGGCCACACTTTAGCGACAAATTCACTGATTCTACCATAAAGCACATCTCTATTTCTTGCCATAAATAAGATGTCGTTCTGAAAAAAAGTAAATCTGCCTGACCCCCTTCTAGCACCTTCCTCATAGCATGTTGGAAACAAGCATCCGCTGAGGCTAGGCCAAAAAGCATCAGGATAAAATGGAAAGCGCCTAGCAGAGTAACAAATGACGTTAGATTTCTAGAATCTTCACTTAACAATATCTGATGCTATGTTGAAGATAAATCTAAAATGCTGCACACGTGTGCTTCTTCAACAATGACAACTCCTCTGCAATATTGGGTGGTGTCTGCCTGTCTATCCTGATGTTTTTATTCAATTCCAAGGACATGATCTCCTCTGTTACTCCTAACCCCTTCAGTCTCTCTAGTTCAGCCCGTAAAGGTTGCATCATCAAATGTGGGACCTTTCTGACCTTGTGAACTGCAGCTCTTACTCCTTTTTAGGTCTCGCCTGAGCCAGCGCATGCGCTGCTCTGGCGAGAGTTTTAGTAGGCGGGTTTTGAAAGTGCAAACAGTGGCTTTTGCTGGCGACCAGCTTGCGTTCACGCGCGATCAGGCGCCATATGGCTTCCCTCGCCATCTGGACGCTCGCGATTACTTTCACTTTCACGGCCGCGCGGCCGTGTCAGTTTCACGGCCGCGCGGCCAATGCTTGTTATATGTGTGTTTCTGTATGTTGTTTTCAAGTCATTCTTTCTAGGATTCACACCTTGCTTTAAGAGGGCTTATTGCCAAGCTTCCCTTTCCTGCTTTCATCTTATCAAGAAGACATCATGAAAACCATTGAACCATAAATTATTGCCTCACCCCTTCCGATCGCCTGACGAACGCCATTCTCACCCTGCCGGGCAAAGCCAAATAAGCCATGCATATTTACAGTTCCTTTGAAAGGCAGAGCGAGGACTAGGACCTCTGTTCCGACTGAATCTGCATCCACAGAAAGGATGTTATAAGGCTCGAGCTCTGACAAGCGCTCCTTCGCCCCTCCCCTCCCCCGCCGCGTTGCGCTGCTTTTGGCAGAATAAATGCCTAAAACATGCCTCAAGTCGTTGCCCTGGTAAATGCTATATATGTATAAGTCGTCAGCGCTTTCAGTTTCTCAGACATGCCTGCTTCCTTCTACGTCTCTGTGCCTCAATGTCTGTCTGCATCTGTCTTTCTCGCAGACTCGCCCACCTTCTCGGTGCTGAATTTAGATTCGTAAAGGCTTCATGCGGTGGGTCTGCTGCTTTTGTTGCTGAACAAGAAGTATTACCTGCTTGTTTAACTAATTTGACGAATCAGTGACCTTTGTGTTAGTAAACTTCATGCGTACTTTTAGCTTTTTACGGAAGAACCACGTCTAATATCATTGTTTTGAAAATTAAGTTGTGATCCATGGCTTTGTAGCAGTTCTTTGTTTTGTTTTTCCTCTGTCCATCGCCCTCCTCTTCTACGTCCATCCGCCTTTAGTTCCAATGCGACCACACACAGTATCGCAGCTGCCTGCTCATCTAACATGTCACCATTCAACCATTCATCCTCAGCAAATCAACCAGCAATTAACTCCATCTAGCCACCTATCCTTCCACCAGAACACCCCTACATAAATCTATCCATTCACCCGAGCCCCCTATAATCTAACACAAGCATCATCTACATGTATAAACATACATCACTCTATACATTCACCCATCCATCCACTAACCCATTTATCGATCTGAGCCACCTACTCGCTAGCCCGGTTATTAGCTGCTATCATAGAACCTACATCCATACATACATGAACCCACGTCAGCCACTTATTATTCAGCACGTCCTTTACAAACATCAATGTACCTTGATCCGTGCATTCATCCATCCGTCCTGTCGCCCGTCCATTCGTCCGTCCATCCATTCATTCATCTATTCATCTATCCATCCATCATCCCACCTATTTACCAACCCGCCCACTACCCACTTCTACATAGATCCTTCCAGCCCACCACCAAACTACCCACCCATACATCCATCTTTAGAATGTCACAATGATAAAAGAGGGGTCCTGTACTCCCTAGGGCAGTTCAATTGATTCCCAAGAAAGGATCTACAGGCCTGTGCTTTTGTGCAGTTTTATAGAGTGCAGAACATGAACCCAGGGGTCACAGCGTTTGAAATATAAAAAGTGTCTGAATAGATTTTTTTGTATTTTTTAGAGAACAATATAGCCCAAGGCACTAGAGTGCTTCACAAACAAAACCAGACTACATTACAGATCTTTTATCATTTTAGGCACAGGGAGATTACGTGATTTGCCCAGACTCACAGGATGTTGAGCTAAAGCCAGGATTTAAACCTGATTCCCCATCTCTAGACTCAGCAGCTGTAGACAGAAGGCAAAATCTCCCACTTTCAGGTTACTTTATGCCAAATATTGTGTAACAGTCAATCATCCCTAGAGTCTTACCTATTGAAACAGGCTGTACCTAAAACAAAATGAGGTCATGCCCAAAGGCAAATGTTTTATAGCCTTTTAATTATTTGGAAATTTCTTTAATGGAATAAATAATTTTCCTTGAAAGCAAGATTTGGGATTCGCAGAACCAAAGAGTGGAGCCATTAATCACATAAACATCAAGCAAACAACATACGTAACCAATAACAAGCATTGGCATAGCCAATAGGTCTCGCTTTTGGGACCTTATAAGTATTTAGATATGCAACACAATATCCTTGGTGCAACAACATCAACTGTTGCATAACTAAACACTTATAAGGTCCCAAAGGCGAGACCTATTGGCTATGCCAATGCTTGTTTAAGTATGATCCTATGTTGAAATCTCTGAGGCAGGCTTAATTCATCAGTGAACACTGTAGGAAATTGACTTACTATGTCATTGTCATCACTCAAATGTGCAATCATCATAACCTGATCAGGTGAATTTAGATTCAAAGTAATTCCTAAATCGCGTTGATGTCTCCTGCCTCAAACATTGTCCCCTATTTTTGCTTCGTAAACTTTCCCAACAGTTTCCGTGCCTTTAAACACTATTGTCATATGAACATAACCTAACAGATCTACAGAGCCACCTCCATATCCCAATGGATTTATATCAGGTTTGTGCAAAATGACCCCCTAAGCACCAAATATTGAACCCCATTTTTTATCACCTCTCAAAGTACAAGGAGAACCAGAGTCAGCTAGTACTCCAACTTCCTTCCCACCAATGACAACCTTACATTCAGGCATCTTTACTACTTTTGTATCACACTCCAGAACTGGGTTAGAAGCATGCGTCACTTTGAAAATTACCATATTCAAATCATCCTGCAATTCTTGGACCTGTTGAATAGTGTCTGTACTTGAAATTTCTTTCTCCTCTTGACTCTTACAAACTCTTGCATAATGGCCTTTCTTGCCACACCTCCGACAAGTGGACAGCCTTGCATAACAACTAGGACTGTTTGAAGTGTGATTTGCATTGCCACAACAATAACATCTGAACTTCCCAGTTAATTGTTTCAGTGTTTCCAAATTTTGTTTCCAACCTTGTAATTCCATTATCACAAGATTTTCAATTTACCCTGGCTATCTCGGCAATAGCTGGTTCATCATTTCTCATCTCCTTGATCCACCCTAAGGTGTGTTCAGTACTTTCAATTACAGAGATGACCTCATTTAAGCTCAGGTTCTTCACTAAGGGCCTGATTCACAGAACTAACTTACGTCAAAAACGTAAAGTTAGTACTTTTCGGTATTCACAGAATACACTTACCACAACTAACTTTATGTCCGCTCCCGGGCCGGAGATTCCGGCCCTGTGGCGGAGATTCCGGCCCTGTGGCGGAGATTCCGGCCCTGTGGCGGAATCTACGCCTCCGGGCCGGAATACGCTCATTTAGGCCGTTTCAATGCTCAAACGGCCTAAATGAGGGTATTCCGGCCCGGAGGCGGAGATTCCGCCACAGGGCCGGAATCTCCGCCACAGGGCCGGAATCTCCGGCCCGGGAGCGGACATAAAGTTAGTTGTGGTAAGTGTATTCTGTGAATACCGAAAAGTACTAACTTTACGTTTTTGACGTAAGTTAGTTCTATGAATCAGGCCCCACATTTATCTGAGTGCTAAAATACAGTTCTAGCATCTTCGCTGACATTATGTAAATATAAGTTGGCTCACCATCCCCTTGACCAACTGGAAATTCTTCTTGGCTGTCATAGATATTCCTGCCCTCGATTTGTAAATTGTGACGTAGAATTCCTTTCTTCCAAGTGGATGAAAACGTTTTTCCCCATTTGCAACCAGATAGGAATCAAATAGTTTTTTCCATCTCTTCCATGTTAAAAGCGTCTCACCTGCATCTGACAGAAAACAAAGTAACACAATTAACTAAGGAAACAAACTAATACAAATAGCTAACAAAATAAACTCATTTAAAAAAATTTGCACCCTGTGGTTATGTGTTACTACTCCATCAAATGTCCTTCCAGCTCTGTGGAGGTTGTGTACACCTCCTGTGTCACTTTGCAGGTAAGAAATCAGAAATCTGTAGACTTCACATTACAGCAGTTGAACTCCAGAACGTCTCACGTCCTTTTTAGGTGAAGTCCTGCAACAGTATTCATCATCACAAGTGGACTCAGTCTAGCAATCTTCTCAGTGAAGCGACTGGTTCCTGATTCAAAATGGTGGCCCATAATGAGCACTGGGTCACATGATGATGTAACGCCGTAGCCAATAGAGAAGCTTCTCTCATGCACAATAAAATGTAGACTTGGTAGCCAACGTAGGCGCTCCTTTCATGCGCAGTACACTGTGCACTTGAGCAGCTTCACTCCGTGTGCTCGTCTTGCAAACAAACAAGACTGCTACTGCCTCAACATTTTACTTGGCTGACAATAAAAATGAAGATAAATTGTTACTAAATACTTCTTCTAAATGGAGAAGGTCATCTAATATGCTTGTTACCTCCTTCCGCTGTCATACTGAGTCTCAGTCACAAGCAGGAGCAGATGATTCCACCTGTCGCGTTCTTTCTGGGGTGGTGATGGATTCTCCTGCCCCTGCACAGGATCCTCATCGCCACATGGTGTGTCTTAGAAGATTAAAGACACACAGGAGGTAAATTATATCCTAAGTTTTATTCCAGCACCTATGATACCATCACCAACAGGCTGCATCTGCTCCCCACCAACCTCCGCTGCCAACTCTTGCTCATCCCCTCAAGAGTCCCACTCTAGAATCCAACTCTTTGGCAGGATACTTTACAGACATCCAACCAAGCCAGACCACAACAAAATACATGGAAATTCAGCTCGTATCCTAGACCAGTGGTTCTTAACCTGTGGTCCGGGGACCCCTGGAAGTCCGCTAAGCCTACTCAGGAGATACGCTTCTGTTTAGAAAATTAAATAACACTAACAGATTACTAAAGTGTATTTAAATAAAGAAGTAACATGTAAAACTGACAATTTTAAAACATTGTGTGAATGTGAAGAAATGGGAGGCTAAATATTAAGTTGGGATCAACAAATGGATTTGTGGGACAGCGCAAGTGCATTAAATAGAATATAGTGTAGACCAGTGATTCTCAAAGTATGGCCCGGGGGCCGCATGCGGCCCTCCTAACATTTACATGCGGTCCCCTGAGCAGCAGAAGCACTGGGCTGCTGTTTACTCGACTCAGCCCTAAGATTAAAAAACAAAATTAATATACAGCAAGCACTTATTTAAAGGCTATTTGCAGTTAAAATAAAGGAAGTAACTATGCATTTAACTGTAGGAACACCTTCATTTTTAAAGACAGCAAACAATACGATAGTCTTTTCAAAATTCAAAAAGTGTATTTCATTGACCTGTAGAACGATTTCACCTTAGTAAATCAAATTATAGCAGTACATTCAGAAGTATTTTTTTAAAGTGATGGTTTTCAAACATGAATTTAGAAACGTTCATGCTCCCCCCCACACCCTGACAACAATGCCATAAGTGAATACATATAAGCACAGGAGATGGTTTTGTACAGCACGCATTCTGAAGTAATGTATTTCGAGGTCCTCTTATATGTGATAATGAAGAAAAAGGAGGGAAATTGAAATAAAACAATTGCCCAGGGTGGGGGCGTGGCTAAGGAGCCGTGCATGGCGGACGCGTGAGCTTGGAGCTCCGCGCCGGCCCGTCAATTATCAGCTATTTCCAGGGGTGCCCGAGGCCAGGACCGCCTTGGCAGGGACCGGACGACACCAGTGCCCACGGTGTCTAGTCCTGACGGTCGAGCGGGTGACGGAACAGTAGCGTAGCAACTGAGTCCCTGCCGGCCGCGGGCGCCAGTAAAGATCTAAGATGGCGGCCCGGAGTGGTCTTCACTGATTGCGCAGTACGGAGCCCTGGCTTTCTCTGTGGCTTGCGCCGCACCAGAGATCACCACGCCTACAAAAGCCCATTGCGGACAGGGGAGAGCTGTGAGGGCAGCCTGGTCTGTGGGACCGCGGCCGCCATAGCAACGCGGCCCGCGCCCACCCGTGGCGCGCGAAGTGAAGTGCGGAAGAGCTGGCCCGAACGAATTGGAGGACGTCGGGTGACACGCTGGAGCTGCTGAGACGGAGGGGACCCGCTGAGGTGAGGAGACTGCGGTGACGACCTTGGGGGTGACCCGTAGATCGCTGGGCTGTGCCTGCTCCCCTTCCCCCCTCTCCCGAGTGCTCTGGAAGCGGAACAGGCAGACCCGAGGCCCATTACGGGCGGGGGAGAGCTGTACGGGCAGTCTGGTCCGTGAGATCAAGGCCCACGCAGCGGCGCAGCCCCGTGACAACCCGCGGACCGCGAAGTACAGTGAAGAAGGGCTGGTCCGGTTGAATCGGAGGACGACGGAGCGCACACTGGAGTTGCTGCGATGGTGGGGACCTGCAGAGGTGTGGAGTTTGCAGTGACGACCTCAGGGGTGGCCCGTGGTTTGCCGGACTGCGCCTTCACCCTTCCCCTCTCGCCCGAGTGCCCTGGAGTTGGACCGGGCAGTCCTCGAGGCTCCGCACGCATAGGACTGGCCTAGAGGTGTGGCAGGCGGGGTGCGCGTAGCCCTGGCGGATGAGGACTGTGATCGGCTGTGACCCACCGGACGCTGCCCAGATTACCAGTCTACACCCGGCAGCGTGGAAGTGCCTGGGCCTTGGTGAGCCTATTGCCAGCCTTGTGGGCATTTCCATCACTGAGGGCACTGCGGCGGAGGAACAGACGCTGGGACTGGTGTGTTGGCCCCCCTGGAGACTTGGAGTGTGGGGCGGATTTCTGGGATCGGCTGTTGGCCCAACACCCCCCCCCCCGGACACGTTTGATAACTGACGGGCCGCTGCCTATCATAGGCATGCTGCGGAGCCGGCAGGCCGGGGCCTCACAGGACCTAGAGGTCAGCGCCCAGGGGCAGTCGCAGCCCGCGCCAGACGCCTCGCTCCAACAACAGGTGGGCAAGATACTGGAGGCCATAGCAGATACAAAGGCCACCCTTCACCAAGACATTACCACAGTGGCGGTGGGCCTGGGTCTCCTGCGAGAGGATCACAAGAAGCTGTCGGAGCGGGTGAAGGAGACCGAGTCTACCATCGGAACTATAGCCCCTGCCCAAAAAGCCCTGGAGCAGCAGGTGGGAGCCCTCGCTGCTAGAGTGGGAGTGCTGGAACGGCGGGCCAAAGACGCGGAAGGCCGTAATCGGCGGAACAACGTCCGAATCCTGGGCCTACCGGAAGGAGTCGAGGACAAAGACATGGTGTCCTACCTGGAGTGCTGGCTGCCGGAGGTGGTGGCGCCGGAAGGCCTGTCCGCCTTCTACACCCTGGAGAGAGCTCATCGAGTCCCGGCCAGACCTCCGGAGCCGGGGCGCCCTCTGCGCCCGGTGGTGGCTCACTTACTCCACTTCAGGGATAGGGACCTACTCCTGCGGAGAGCACGGACGGATGGCCCCTACTCCGTTGACAACAGTAAGGTCTCCCTCTTCCCGGACTACACTCTGGAGGTCCAGCGGAAACGAGCCTCGTTCCTAGAGGCTAAGAAAGTGTTGAGGGATGAGGGCCTCCAGTACTCATTGATGTTCCCAGCCCGGTTGCGGATTGAGCTGGCTGGCAGCACCCATTTTTGCAACAGCCCGGAGGAGGCCTGGGACTGGATTGAATCATACAGGGCTGGATCTTCTCGGCCTGCGGGCCCTCGGCCTCAGTGGCAAGATAAAACGGAGCCGGGGAGATGATCGCGGCGCCGCTCCCGTAGGGGGGCCCCCAAGAAACCGACTACGTCCCAAACTGAGCGTGAGAGGGCGGATGCCATGCAGGCTGTGGCGCCGCTTATGAGGAGCAGGAGCCCCTCCCTGGGGGCCGAGACCCACACGTCGAGGGGCACCGGGGGCAATGACACGGACTCATCCGGCAGTGGTAGCATGAAGATGCCGGTAGTGACCCCGGGCACGGCAGATGAAGTCATTTGATCTCGCTGGGACTTGAAACTGTTACCTGAGTCATGGCTGGCCTGCCGTTGCAGGACCCTGGTCTTGGGCCGTTTGGAACTGAAGGGGCCGGCGCGCCCAGAACAGTTTGTGTGTCCTTTTTTGTGTTTCCTTCCTCTATATTAGCTCCTTTGCTCACCCCCTTCTGGGTGCCTTACTAGTGTAGGGTTTCCCTATGAGAAATGTTCTGTGCGCTGTTTGGGCGACTGACCGTTGTCAGATTGCCCTGGGTTCGGGGAGTTGTTCACCGTTGGGGGTTCATTGGCTCTTTCTTATTTGTTTCATTGCAGGGGGGGGGCGAGTGTGTGCGGACGGAGAGCGGGGGATCCACCCTGTGGGTGCCACGGGGCGCATTTTTGTGGGAATGGGGAGCACACCTAATGGTCTGAGGTTCCTCACGTGGAATATCCGGGGGATGGGATCGATGTCCAAAAGGCACAATATATACTCCTACCTTAGGTGCAGGGATGTACACATTGCGTTTCTTCAGGAGATGCATTTGAACAAGGAGGAGGCTGGGAGGTTGAGGAAGAGGTGGCAGGGCCAGATATTTGCGACTACCTACTCGGCCTTCACCAGGGGGGTGCTGATCTGGGTACGGCCTGGGGTCCGCTTTGCCCTCGACTGCTCAAGGATTGATGTGGACGGGCGGTACGTCTTACTCACGGGGCGACTGGCGGGGCGGGAGGTGACCCTGGACACTGTTTACGTTTCTAATCAGGACCAAATTGGCTTTCTGGAGTCATTCTCTGCCTCCTTGGCTCACTGCCACACAGACTCTCTCATACTGGAGGGTGATTTCAATTGCGTGGCAGACGTCGCCACGGACCGCTCCCACCCTCCTCTGCTGAGGACGCAGCCACATCGCATAGCAGCTGGCTTCCGGTCCTGGATATCTGACTGGGGTTTAGAGGACACCTGGCGACTGCAGCACAGGGCAGATAGGGAGTATTCCTTTTTTTCGCCGGTCATACTAGATTGGACACATTTCTCTGCTCTCCAACCCTTAATGGCCTGATCTCGCACATGGAATACCTAGGGCGGACACTATCAGATCATAGCCCACTGCTTCCAGTGCTCCAGCCATTGGGTCGCCGCCCTCCGATTCCCACTTGGAAGCTAAACCCGGCACTGCTTGATGATGGCCCCTTTCGGGCTTCCCTGTCCTCGCTCACCGAGATGTACTTCCCTGCCAATGCCGGCACCGCCTCTTCAGCGCAGGTAGAGTGGGAGGCGTTCAAGGTGGTGGTGAGAGGCCATTGCATGGCCCAGACATGTGGGGTGCACAGGGAACTGAATAAGGAACTCTCGGATTTAGAAGGGACTATTCGTAGATTGGATAACTTGCAAGGTACGGATGTCTCAGCCCAGGCAACCTTGCAAGAGGCGCGGACCCAATATAATGACGTGTTAGGTAGATTACGGTGCTACAGTTACAAAGACTACCTGGACAGGGTGCAGAGGTAGGAGGGGAAGGCGGGTCGATTGCTAGCACGACTTATACAACCTGAGTCGGGGGGAATGCCTATCATGCGCCTGGGCCTGGACACGGGTGAGGTGGTGCATGACCCTGGGGTCATTAATGACTTCTTTCTCCACTACTATGAACAGTTGTATAGCGCCCCGACAACAGCCGCCCTATCGGATACACAGCACTTCCTAGCCCCCCTGCGGCTCCGTACATTGGAGGAGGAGGATAGGGAGGCCCTGGGTGGCCCCATCTCCATCCACGAGGTCAAGGCGGCGATAGCGGCACTAGCGCCCGGTAAGACTCCTGGGCCAGACGGCCTGCCGGCTGAGTTCTACCAGCGATTCACCTATACACTGTCCCCGCGTCTGGTGACTTTATATACGGAAGCATTTGAGGGAGGGGGAGGTTTGCCAGATACCACCCAGTCGGCCCTTGTGATACCGCTCCCCAAGTCCAAGCAGCCCGACGCGGGAGTCAGGGACTACCGTCCCCTCTCCATGCTCAACCTGGATTTCAAGATCCTGAGTAAGGTGTTGGCGGGTAGGCTACTTCCCCTTATGAACGCCCTGATCCACCCGGACCAGAACGGGTTCATCCCCTCACGTAGTACCTCTTACAATCTTCGCAGACTTTACTCTGTGCTCTACCACAAGGGAGCACCCGCGCTCCAGCGGGCGGCGGTGTTGTCGGTGGACCTGGAGAAGGCATTCAACACAGTGTCCTGGGAATACCTCTTCGAGGTGATGCGCCGTTTGGGTCTGGGAGATGAATGGGGGCGATGGGTGCGACTCCTCTACGCCGCACCTACGGCGAGAGTCAAGACAGGCTGAACCATATCTAGAGCATACAAGATCTCACGGGGATCCCGGCAGGGATGCCCCCTGTCCCCGCTCCTTTTTGCGCTGGCTGTGGAACCTTTGGCTGAGCGCTTTCGCTTGGGCGGGAGCGGGCTTGGATTGATGCTGGGCGGGCGGCAGCACAACATTTCATTATACGCAGACGATCTACTGCTGTATCTTGCGGGGGCGGTCGAGGGGGCGGCGGAAGCTCTGCGGATTCTGGGCGACTTCGCTCTTCTCTCGGGCCTTCGGGTTAATAAAACCAAGACCTTCCTGTTCCCTATTGCTGGACCCCTGCTCAGACCGGAGGCGTTGCCGGACGATACACTCTGGGCGCAGCGCACCTTTAAATATCTGGGTATTAATATTTTTCATGACCTAGAAGATCTGCGGGACGGGAACCTGGGTCGAGCGTTGCGCTCCCTTCATTCCTGTGTCCAGTTCTTGTGCACATTGCAACTACCCATCATGGCCAGGATCACGCTGTCCAAAATGGTTATGCTGCCCCGGCTGTTGTACTTCTTCATAAACCTACCGGTCTTGATGCCGAGAAGCTGGTTCCGACCCTTGCATTCACTCCTGCGGCAACTGGTCTGGGGAGATGGGCGCCCACGAGTGTCCCTACAGACCCTGCAGCGCCCTATGTCAGTGGGGGGACTTGGGGTACCTAATTTCGAATATTACATGCTGGCGGCCCAGCTACAATGACTAACGCAGTGGATGGAAGGCGTGAATGAGGAGGGCATGTGCCTGTCTGACCCAGCGCTGAGTCGCAGGTTGATGATTACGAAGCTCTTGCTGCCGTCCACCCCGTCCCCTCCTGCGCCCTACTCCAAAATACAGCCTTCCAGACGTGGAGGAGATGCTGCAGCGGTCGACAACACTGTGCGAAATACTCCCCCATGTTACCCCTGGTGGGGTTGCCACATGGAGACCCTCAAACTACGTTCACGGGCGCCCAGCTGGTCAGGTGGTCAGAGGGCGGGCTAGACAGCGTCGGGGATTGCTACCTGGATAAGGAATTGATTCCTTATGTGGACCTGGCGGAGGTTAGTGGCCTCCCCATGGGCCAGTTTCTGATCCACGAGGCGCTGACGCGCACCTTTACGCGACTATGGAGAACTGGGAGGGTGGAGCCTGATACGCACCCTGTCCTACACACGCTGCTCACCCTTGGCATGGCGGGCCACCTGGTGAAATGGCTGTATGTTGCACTGGTGGAGGCTTCCACCGGCCCCCTCGACGGACTGCAGGCGCGTTGGGAAAAGGCCGGTGACAGGCCCCTTTCAGACGCCGAATGGCGCAGAGTTCTGCGTTACGCAGGGAAGGTCTCCCGGAACACCCGGTTGAAATACACACAATTCAATTACACCCACATGACGTACATGACACCACATAGACTTAACGTGACGTACGGAGGGGAGGTGCGACAGTGTCCCAGGTGTGCCCACCTGGACGCTGACTTTGCCCACATGACCTGGGAATGCCGGTGGGTGCGCCCCTACTGGGAGGCGATACTGGCCAAGATAAAGGACGTGCTTGGAAGGGAATTGGCTCCAACGATTCATACGTGTTTGCTGGGTCTCTTCCCTAGGCCCCCTAAGCGTAAAGTAGGAAACCGCCTGATAGACCTTGCGCTGTGCCTTGCTAAGCAAAGGATAGCCATGGACTGGTAGTCACCCAGAGGGCCACAGATAGCGGTCTGGAACAGAGATCTCATAGCGTGGGCTGGGGCGGAGGGCAGGGCATTGGTGTGGGAAGAGGCCAAGGGTGTGAGATTGCGCCCAATTGCAGAACAATGGAGAGAGGTACTGGCAGAATGGGAGAATCCGAGGGGAACCAGTAGTGAAGAGGGAGGGGCAGAGAATGACGCCCCTATAGATGCCGGGACTGATACCCAGCGCGCGAGATCTCCCAATGCCCAAGGGGACTGAACCAGACAGTGCGAGGTTCGGAAGTACTCAGACCTCGTCTGTACTGGAGTAGGTGTAGGAAATATGGTGGCCAGGGGGGGGGTCCCCCTGATACCTCTGATTTCAAGATGTTTCACGGTCCATTCTCCACAGTGTGAAGATGAATAGCAGCGCGCACACCACTCCTCTGCATGAATGGTTTAGTTTCTTATTATTTTCTTTTTTTTGGTTCTTTTCTTTGTTTGTTCTTTTTTTCCCCTTAATTGGCTGTACTTTACTGTTTCAGTTCTCCTTTATTTCTCGTATCGACTTTCGAGCCTGAATAAAGTGTTTGGAAGGTAAAAGTATATATCATTACAGACCTGTATTATGGTTGACCGGCGGTGGAGTGTACTCCCCAACAATTCTATAAATGTACCAGATAAACGGAGCATGCACTCCGGAACATGGACAAATGTTATTAGTGCATCATGTTTTGTTTCTTTGGTTATTCTTTTTGCATCCAATGTATAATAAAGTAAAAATGCCAATAAAAATATTTATTTTTTTTAAAAACAATTGCCCAGGGTCACACAATTTGGTCAAGTGGAGAAGCCGGGATTCATCCCGGGTTTTCTGGTTTCACATTGCACATTTGAGTTCAGCCAGTAGATATACATGCTTCGCTTCTCCTACGCCCACTTTACCCCCATCCCAATTCCCCCACCCCCACTGGCATCAGTGCGGCCCTCAGTCACACCAAAGACCAAAATGTGCGGCACCTGGGAAAATGTTTGCGAGTACCCATGGTGTAGACGATGAGTTGCCTTAGTTTAGAAAAGCTTCAACCTTCCTATTAAGAATAAAATTGTAAAAAATTTTGTATTTGTTTGTGAATTAAATAAAATATTTAATCATTTGGGTATTGTTTTGTGGTTTAAATCATCGAAATTGCATAGATTTCTGTCTTTCCGTAATGCCTCAGTAGGGGTCCCCGGATTCCAATAATTATTCAGTGAGGGCGCCTTGGTTCCAGTAATGATTAAATGGGGGTCCATAGAAGCCAAAAGGTTAAGAACCGTTGGTGTAGACTTCTTCCCCATTTTCTTGATCAAATAAGAGGAAGAGGACGTCCTGACTAAGATGTAACCATTAGTGACAATATTTTGACACAAAATTAGTGGTTGAAGTGGCGTTTTGTTTAGTGCTACCTTGCTGAAGCGCTTTTAAAAAAAAACTTAAAATGAACTAGCATGTAGGTGGGAAGAAGTGTTGAATGGGAGATGCTGCTATTGGAGAGGAGCGAGTGGGTACATGTACTGTTCTTCAATGGAATAATGCATCCACCTCAGGAATCTTTGTTTACCTCTTGGTCATAGGTTAGAATCCTGGTGGGTCCATTCAGCCTTTCATCCCTCCGTGGTCGATAAATTTAGTCAACTTTTTTGGGGCTAACAATAAACTGTGTTTTCTGGACAAGGGTGCATCAAAGGGTGAATGTGCACTTTACAGACATACTTGATTAATTGCTTAATTACGAGTTTGGCCATCCATAGGACCGCCAAACACGCGGTAGAGCTGCAGTGGCAGTCGGGGACTGCCGCACCAGTGGTCCAACCGCCGTATTACAAGTACGGCCTTCAGACCCCCCATGGGACCGCCGTAACTGCCAGGGATTCGCGATCCCTGTCATTGGTGCGGCGCAATATGCTTGGTGGTGCCGCTGCGGCAAAGCCAAACATATTTTGAGTTTCCTCACCGCCGCAGTTTTCATGGCAGGGCCCCCTGTTGCCTCAGAGCCGGGGAGTGCCTGCAGGGGGGCACATGTTGTGCCTTCCTGTGTGCAGTCACCCCCTTTCCTGCATGCCATGGAGTTTCCAGTCCATGCCGTGCAGGAACGGGCTTTGGAGTTCCCATTGCGGTGCCCTTTTAATGGGCACCGCCAAAGGACCGCCCCACTTGACCACGAGATTACTCGTAATCTAGCGGGTGGTCGGCGGTCGAGTTTGGCGGTCCTGGAGCGGGCCGCTGGCGTGGCGGCCCACTCCAGGACAGCCAAACTCGTAATCAGGCCCTAAGTTATGTCATGTCATGTCATGTTATGTTATGTTATGTTATGATATGTCGAAGTAATTGCGAGCAGCAATATGTTGATACTGGAAGAGTATGCTTTTCAAAGGGTATGCAAAGCTAGTGGACTATTTGTTTGCCAAGTTTGGGACGATTTTTTATAACTTCAACTGTAGACCTTCATGAATTTGGTTAAGCTTTATATGAAACAAAGTGGGAGATAATATAATATTCCACAAAATCTACTTCTTGCAGACTAATCCACACGCAAAAATATTTTTGGCAGATACATCCCATGAAACGTCACAAAGTTGCAGAGAAGTCAACTACAACAACCCGACGGTGGAATGCGGGATCTGCCCTCCCCGAGCTTCTGTCTTCAGAAGGCTGTCAGTTTAGATGAAAGTCCCAAGTAGACTCCCCATCTCAGGGTGACTCCTGAGCCTGGGGACAGTCAGGCGGATGTGATGGGGGGAGGGGGCAGCAGCTGCTGGTAATGAATATGAACAGGTTATTGTGACTGCCCCTACCTCTGCCGCTATGAATGAATACCCGCTGGTACTTATTTCACCGACCTGTGGATTTTTTTTTATTTCGCCGAGGCCTCCAAAAATCCTTGCAACTGAGCTGTGAATGGCTCATTCATTCAAAACGCAGTATTGAGGGAAAGCCCGTCCGTTTTTTTATCTTTCAAAAAGAAAAAAAGCTCTTTAATAACATGCTAAAATTCTCAGCTGTAAAAATGTAAATGAGTGATGAAAGTCTAACGATTATAACATTAAATGTTAGATGGATAGGACCCCAGATTGTTATGTCCTGGTTCTAGTGGCTTCAGAAACTAGTTTGGGGTGCGGACTATGGTTCGGGAACCGGTTCGGGGTCAGTTTGAGAATCTTTCACAGGAATCACTGGGCATTGTTACCCTACGAGTCCCAGCACCATGGAGATGCCCGGAGCTGTTCAGAGTGCTGAAATGGTTTAACATGGGCCACATTGGCGGTGCCCCGGGTACCCTTAATAGAACAATCAGACACTCATCACGAGTTGGCCTGAGCAGTCGCTCCTAGGGTACCACCTTGGAAACAAAATTAACCAGTGTGTCTATAGATCATTAAGACTCATAGATGAAGACAAGAAAATGCCTCCCAAAAACATTGTTTCAGGAAGTGAAAGATTGGACAGATAAACAGGATCATGACTCTGATAAAGGAGGTTTATTAATTTACTATCGACCATTGTTGTAGTTTTTTGCTCTGAAGCATGTCATCGAGAACTGCAGTAGATAGAAACATATGCCCATCTGGCTCGCCTTCTTTAACTATGGCAATACTATCCAAAGCATTGATCAAACCATTTCATAGACTGAACCCAAGAAACTGGAAATTGAACAAGCAGACACAAATATCCTCCGAACAAACATAACACTGCAGATGAGAACTGGGTTCGATGGCCAAAGAAAGCCTGTAATAAGAGAGTGAAAAAGGTCTTCCTCTCGGCTGAAGCCCTATGAGATCAGAACACAAATTACAACTATTAGACCCTAACATATGGAACAAAGGCTGGGGCGAGATTGAAAGGAGCCAGAATACAGATCTTATTATAAGCAAACGATTCAGCATTTGGTACCTTGATCCTAGCAGTGCAACAATGTTTTCTTGCACAGACCATTTCTGTAAGGAAAATGAACCGGTCATAATTGAAAATAAATACAAGATCATGTTGGTATCTAGAAAAACAAGAAAATCAATACTCTGATGTATAAGACGAATAGAACCCTTCCGAAGTCAATATCTCCTACTCCTATAGTGGGCTAACACTAGACTACAGAGACTTGGTTTTCCCACGTAGAACAGACATTGAGAAAGATATTGGAATAAATACATTCGTTCAAAGCTTTGGACAAAGTTACAGAAGCCAAGCGGTTCATATGGTTTTCCACCAGAAAAGGTGAAAAAAAATAATATGGGACCAAAATATTGTGACTAAAGTATCTAGGACCAAAATATTGACAAGGTGAATATCAACAGGTAAGTATTTAAAGATACGTGTGTCTTCAAGGCACGTATATGTGGGGTTAAGGATAATAAATGTATACTTTCCTACTTGTACGTACCTTCACAATATTTTGGTTCTTGATATTTAGCCAGGACACTTTGACCCACAATATTTGTTTTATCAATATTTTGATTTAGAATCTACAATATTGCTTCCTTCAGGGGTGTATTTCAGTCATTAGTCACACAAAGAAATACCCCAGGCATTGTAAATGTCAAAGGACGTACAATCAAAAGCACTTAATCCAGGTTGTCCATTGGAGGGATTGGCATGACCCATCAGTTGAGAGACCTTCAAGCGATGCGTAAGATGATGAATGTGGAAGAATTAGAGCAAAGCACCTCAGTGTTAAAACTCCAGTTCCAGCACAAGCATCAAAGGAAAGTAGTATTATGGGAAAAGAGAGCAACAACCAAGCGCTCCAGCAATTAAATTCAGTGTTTTGGAACCAAACCTTTAACTCTGACCATGAACCTTAGGCATCTTTTATACCACTTTGTGGAACTGAAGAAAGAGACTATTCCTCCAAGTGAGATGCAACTCCCTTACACTATACAATTAGAGAGATCATGTGATAACACTACTGATGGGTTACGTCGTTTGTGTCTGAAAGCTCCAAGGCTGCCAAGTGGCCCCTTCATAGTAGCAGCTCTCCGCAGAGTTCCCCCAGGTTTGTTATTCTCATAGAGGGATCATTACCCAAGCTAGTACATGAGTGACTGGGTTCCCCAGAGCTGCACGCAGATGAGAAGAAAGTTAACCCCATTAGAGAAAGTTTGACTGCTGTCCCCTTGGTGGGAATGAAGAACTAAATGTGGGAAATAAAGAGTGTGAAAAATACTTAACTCATACTAAGGGAGTGCAGATTTTATGTCAGGTGGGGTGGACAAATAGTAGAGGGGGGTTCAATTACTCTGTACAGATCCCAACAGGGCACATTTTGGATGAAGTAAATGAAGAATCTGAGACATTTCAAGGATGCTGTGAGTTAAAAGAGAGTCAATCAATCAATCAGTCAATTAGCATTTGTAAAGCTCAACTCTGTCACCCCTAAGGGTATTTGGGTGCTGTGTCTCCGTCGAAGAGCCATGTCCTGAGTCTCTTTCTGAAGTCTCCCAGCGAGGGGGCCATATGGAGCTGGAGGGGTTGGTCGTTCCAGGTCTTGGCTGCGATGTAGGAGAAGGAACGGCCACCCCTCTGGGTGCGGCAGATGTGGGGAGGGGTGTGAGGGTGAGTGAAGAGGAGCATAGATGTCTAGCGGGTTGGTGGAAGTTCAATCAATAGTTGAGGCAGGCTGGTCCTAGGTCATGGAGGGCTTTGTATGACGTGCATGAGGACCTTGAACTGGCATCTTTTCTGGATGGGGAGCCAGTGGAGGTGTCTCAGGTGGGGAGCGTTTGTTTGGGTAGGTCCAGGATGAGTCTGGCTGCAGCGTTCTATATGGTCTGAAGTCTTCTGAAGAGCTGGATGGAGATGCTGGCATAGAGGGCTTTACCGTAGTCGAGTCGGCTGGTGACATAGGCCTGAGTGACGGTCTTTCTGGTGTTGGTTGGATTCCAACTGAAGATTCTGCGGAGCATGTGTGTGGAAGCAGGAGGAGGCGACGACTGCGTTAACTTGCCATTTCATGGTCAGTTGGCTGTTGAGGATGATGCAGAGGTTGCGTGCGTGGTCAGTCGGTGTGGGTCCGAATTCTGCAGGCCACCAGCTGTGGTCCCATGCGGAGGTGTTCTTCCCGAAGATCAGTACTTCAGTTTTGTTGGAGTTGAGTTGGAGGCAGTTGTCTCTCAAAGTTGTCTTTCAAACAAGAAGCATAATGGACAAATTGTGAGAGTTTATGGCTAGACCAACAATCTCCATGGACAAAAGAGATGACCTTCAGTTGGTGTAGTTTACCATTGAGAGAAGCTAAAGATGAAGAATAATTTCCATTGAAAAGGAGAAGAGAGCACGAAATCTGCAAAAGATCACTCCACAATCTACTTTCAATGTTCTAGACCAGCGTCATCAAGCAACCTCTTGTTACAACAGAGACAGAAGGGGCATGTGGACTACACTTAATAATGCCATGGGCTGATCAATAATCAATATATCCCCATTCTGAGATGCAGACAGAGACTGTGTTGGCCATTCCCAATAGAAAAAACTGTTTGCAGATGATGACACTGTATTAACTCCCGCAATTATTTACCTGATTCTGTCCATCCCGTTCATCTGTGCACACCAACTTCCGAGGCTCCGCAAACATGGTAGAGATTCATAAGAAGGTGATATTAACACTCCTTGAGGAACTACAGGAAGAAAGACAGTGGAGATACGATGAGGGCTCAAGTCTAGCTACAGATAAGTGACGATCAATCACACAATCCAGACAATTTTTATCCAGACACTAACACTGAAAAGCACAAGGACCATTAAGTGATATGAATAACTTCCACTAATAATTTCAATGAAGATATTTTTTATATCCATCTATTCCTTCCCCCAACTAAAAATATTAGTATTATACCCCTCTCTGCAATTTCACTTCCTCTATAGTGAGGTGCCAAAAGTATTGAGGTAAGCATGAAGCCACTGAATGTGATAGCCCCAACAATCCATGCTACGTGAGGTAAACACTCTTGAAATCCTGTGTATATGAAAACTTATATGGCAATGCTAGCAGGTGAAAATCTAAGGGTCCAAATTAGAACATGGATAACATCCGAAATGTCCAATACTTTAAGTTTGGAGTCATGGAAGGCCATCCGAACCAATGCCCTTGCATAGCCGAAGGACAAAGCCGGGCTTGAGGTGCTCTGGCATCAATATCTGAAGCGCGTATGGCATGCCATATCTCTGAGTGGACAAAAGTACAAGACTCTAAGTTCTTGCACTTTTAGGTGTCTTAATCACAATTATTTATCATATACTAACACCTTTCACAACACGTTTTGTTCATGTCTGTGTTGAGTACATATCTGATACACAAAAGCTATAATACATATAAAGTGCATACAAAATTGTGAATAATATCAAAAATGACAAAAATGACAATGTGATTATAACAAACACAACCATACAAAAGTTTTTTACAAGAATATATACAATTACACCAGCAGTTCATTTGTGCCAATTATACATGGGCAGTTCCTTACATCCTATTTTTAGGGGCTTTTGGAACTGCTGCCACAAGGAAAAAATATATATATAATGTGATACTCTGTGGGGTCTATTTCATTCTAAAACCTCCTCAGAGGACATTTAAGACCCTTTGTGGCGTTAGATTAGAAACAATGCCGACGCGTTTCCAATCCCGATTTTAGTTTTCGGGATTTTCGTCAGGGCTAGGGCACGGTGTAACCTGCAGGTTGCAACAAATAAAAACAAATTACCTAAACTTGTTCTCCCCTTTTTTTCTTTGACTTAGCTCTTCATATAACCCAAAAATTTTTTTTGCTGAAATACCTGAACTTCTTTTGATGCACTCTTGGTGCTTCTCAAATATCACGTGTTTGGGACCTGAAAACACCAGGGATATCTTAATGAGTATAGTTTAGTTGAGCATTGTGTTCAACATCGTATATAATTGATTTAAATGTAACTTACAACTGATCCACGGCCGGAGACTGGAAAAAGAAGAAGAAGAAAGCCTCGATTCTGTTGGCCTCATTAGTGAAACCTTTCATGATTGCAGCATCCTTACCGTGGTATCGATACATTGATGACGTTTGGTGCCTGTGGGAAGGCACCGACGCCCAATTGTCAACTTTTTTTGAGTGGCTTAACAGCAGACATGCTGATATTAAATTCAGCATGATGAGAAATCAGACACGTTTAACGTTTCTAGATGTAGAGGTGTTTGTTCAAGATGAAAAACTAACCACCACCTTACATCGTAAGCCCACAGACAAGAACACAATGCTTCATTATCGAAGCTTTCATCCAAGAAGTCTAAAAGACAATCTGCCTTACAGTCAACAGTTGTAAGTTACATTTAAATCAATTATATATGATGTTGAACACAATGCTCAACTAAACTATACTCATTAAGATATCCCTGGTGTTTTCAGGTCCCAAACACGTGATATTTGAGAAGCACCAAGAGTGCATCAAAAGAAGTTCAGGTATTTCAGCAAAAAAAATTTGGGGGTTATATGAAGAGCTAAGTCAAAGAAAAAAAGGGGAGAACAAGTTTAGGTAATTTGTTTTTATTTGTTGCAACCTGCAGGTTACACCGTGCCCTAGCCCTGACGAAAATCCCGAAAACTAAAATCGGGATTGGAAACCCGTCGGCATTGTTTCTCATCTAACGCCACGAAGGGTCTTAAATGTCCTCTGAGGAGGTTTTAGAATGAAATAGACCCCACAGAGTATCACATTACATATATATTTTTTCCCTTGTGGCAGCAGTTCCAAAAGCCCCTCAAAAAATAGGATGTAAGGAACTGCCCATGTATAATTGGCACAAATGAACTGCTGGTGTAATTGTATATATTCTTGTAAAAAAACTTTTGTATGGTTGTGTTTGTTATAATCACATTGTCATTTTTGTCATTTTTGATATTATTCACAATTTTGTATGCACTTTATATGTATTATAACTTTTGTGTATCAGATATGTACTCAACACAGACATGAACAAAACGTGTTGTGAAAGGTGTTAGTATATGATAAATAATTGTGATTAAGACACCGAAAAGTGCAAAAACTTAGAGTCTTGTACTTTTGACCGCTTAAAATAAAGCGCGGCCTTGAAAAATAAACAGCCAGGTTCCTTCTTTTTCATATTCTTGCCATACGTCCTACCTGGTGGTGTTTTAGGACGAAAACCCCTGTTTTTTTGCATATCTCTGAGTGGATCACTACTGCATTGTTGTTGGCTACATTTTGGGTAGTCATATTGCAAACCAGTGTATTGAAAGCAAAGTTCTCTGTGCTAAAAACCTGTTGATGGACCTGTTTCTAATAGCAAGACTTACTCAGGAGGATGATGATGAGTTCTTTCTCTACTTTCCCTGTCCTTCATTCTTACAGCAGTAGCCATTGAGATTGTGCTGAAACGTCATATTGCAACATTTCATACCTGATTTAAAATGCATGAGACATTTTTAACTTTTCCCGAAATATTCTAGAGCAAGATATTCAAATAGTAAATTTGCATTCCCAGTCCCTGTAAAGCACCTGCTCCTGGTGTTAAACCCTACACAGGATCTGGTTCTCTCTAAGTGCCATCTTCACTCTCCTTTTTTGTTGATTTTGAATCCCCAGAGGTTACTTATTATACGTGAATGCCTTTTCCTTTGTATTTTTTATTATGATGTGTTGTGTTATGCTATCCACATCCCATTTGATTTCTAAGTACTCTTTGGAGAGAATTAAACCTTTCTCTTTGATATGTCTTTCCCCTGTGGTCCCTTTCAAGCTCCCTGTTTTTCATGCCTGTCGTACGTTTCTGCAGGGCCTGGGTCATAACCTGATGTGGGGCCCCCTGGACGCTACTTCCGTTTTTGCTAAATTCTAAGTATTAAAAGAAATTTATTCGGGAAAAGAGAAATCTTGGAAGCTAACGCATCTGGCATAATGTAGTACCATGGCCTTGTAAGATGCTCATTATTAATAATGACGTCAGGTATGCTTAGATTATACGTCTGTAAATACTTTCTACTGCAGGAGTGAGGGACCTAAAGAGGGCGTGGGCTGGCTCAGAGTGTCCTCTCTGCCCCCCTTTGACAGCTTGGATTTTCCATGTAATTGATGTATTTTATTGTATTTGTTGCTTGAAGGACTTATGCAGCTGTAAGTGCTGGAAGCGGTGACCGTAACCATTACTGGTCAGTGTACTGGTTACGGTCCCTCAAGGGAGCAGAGGCTGGAGGTAAATCTTCCTTCCCTGGATTAACACAGGCTCATTTTAAGTATAACAAGCATTTGCAATGCAATAGGTCTCGCATTATTAAAGTTTGAGCTATTGGCATTGCTAAATAATGCAACACCAATAGCTCAAACTTTAATAATGCGAGAGTTTGAGCTATTTTTATTGTAAATGACATTGCCTTTTATTTATGTTTTGTTTTTTGAAACAAATAAAAGCCATTGTCATTTACAATGCCAATAGGTCAAAGTCGCGTAAATGCGAGACCTATTGCATTGCAAATGCTTGTTGTTACCGAAAAGCCCTTTCCACAGCGCATACTGGCTCCTTTAACGTTACTCACAAAAACAAACAAGTACAGGTAAAGCACGAGATGGCTTCGTGTAACCAAAAGCACAATGCTCCAGCACTGGAATTATAATCAACATAGTGGCAGAACTTAAATCCCAATGGCAGGAGTCAGGAGGCCTCACAAGGAACATATTAACCTGTAATAATTTGCAAGAATCTGTTGGAGGAATATGGTTAAAGACCAGTGTGCACACTGATGAGAGGCATGTGAGTCCAGGACAGTGTCTCCTATGAATGAGCAGTGCGGACCCTGAATAACAGTCTCTTAATCATGCAGTTTTGCCATCTGCAACGGGGGAAGACGAAGGCGATTGTTATTCTCACTTTATACGTTAAAATCTCTATGGTTTTGGATGTGCTAATCTATGGACCATGCTGCTTTACTGGACTATGGTTGATTGCACAATCGTTAAATGTGTAATGTACATGGCAAAAAGTATAATGCTGCATCTCATACTGCTGTTATGGACAATATAAAATCAACAATAAAAAGATCAACCCCCCCCCCAAAAAAAAAGCCTCCAATCATTTTGCATTGAATTCCAGGTCGTTCTTAAATCCCTCACAAAATGGCAGATGCATGCATTCCCCAAGATGTGTGGGAAGATTCCCTGCTAGCCGCATATTCTCAGACACAAGTCTGAGCTCCAACTCCCTGATTTAACCATAGGTGTCAGAAAGTTTGAATTCCCTCGTAAACTGATCAGAGGGCATCATTCCAGTTTGACTCCAAGCATCTCTCAGCCTACTCATTGGAGGCACAATTTTACTTCTAGATATTTACAAAAAATTCCTCTGATACCTTGTATGGTGTGTTCTGGAGCAGACAGAGAAACCAGGGAAGTGTTCTCATGTACAAGGCCACCCACCAAGAAGGGAGAGCAGCAGTTTTCTCCTCGAAATCTACTGAGCAGCAAATATAGATTGCTCTTAAGGAATTCCTCTAACTTGTGCCATGTGTAGCCCCAAGTATTTAAAACCCTTCCTGTTAAATACAACTGGCCATTTGAAATATGGGCTTGTGGAAAACTTCACCAATGGAAAAAGCACCAAACTGCTCTAATTCCAAAGC
The DNA here is from genome assembly GCA_963921515.1 of Calotriton arnoldi. Lineage (NCBI taxonomy): Eukaryota > Metazoa > Chordata > Amphibia > Caudata > Salamandridae > Calotriton > Calotriton arnoldi. The sequence goes on from CAWUFW010004208.1 coordinate 455,384, forward strand.
TTAAGGAGTTCTGGAAACTTCTAAAGATCTGCAGTAGTCTGGATATAGTGGCCTTGGGTTCAGAAATAGAGGAGACTATTCTCAAGCTGGAGTGAAATTCATTAATTCCACCATCCTCATCTCAGCCCCAACCCAGCGAGTCCCCTCTGATCCAGCACATCAATAGTCTAATGCCAGGGCAAACATGGGTGACAGGGGATATCCTTATGTAGTACCCCTCTCTAATCTGAAAGGGCTCTGACCAGTTTCCATTACCTTTAATTTCAGTTTGCAGCTCTTCATATGAGCCTTAACCAAGAAATAAATGTAGGTCCAAATACCATTTTATTGAGAAACGCAAACATAACTGTCACTTGACTGAGTTAAAGGCCTTGACTTGCATTCAACGACGTGACCACTGATGGTTATATTGCATTTTCCGTGTACGTCATGCAGCCGTATAGGTGCCTCGGGTCTAACCTCGCATTTTTACTAGGCATGACTCCTGACTGATTAGGCTGTACAAGTGTTTCTCCTACTTTGCTCAGTCAGTTGGCCAAAGCCTTTACGTGCATTTTTACCTCTGCATTCAGCAATGATAGAGGTCTGTATGATGAACACTTAACTTTACGACGGTTTGGTAAGACTACCACAGTGTCCATCTGAAGATCATATGCTAGCTGTTTTTCATTTTGAGCAGCATTAACCATTGCCAACAAGTGAGTCAGTTTGATGGCTAACCTCTTAAATAATTCTTCACACGTAGGCCATTCGGCCCCGGGGTCTTCCCAACTTGCAAATGAGTTATTGCTTCACCTAAATACTCAGATGTTATCTCAAGTTCTAACATTTCATTCTTTTCCATTGCAAGACAGAGAAGGGGCACATCAACACAAATGCCTCTTTCATCTTCACTACATCTTTGCTGTGCAGTGTATACTGTTTGGAATTATTTGACAAAGTTTCAAGCAAAGTCATCTTTTTTTTGGGCAGGCTCATTAAAATCAAGACCAAAGTATGCAACTTGGAGTGCTATGGGATGGCCACCTCGGCCAAAACTGTAAGAGAAGCTTCCATCCACCAAATCCATCTGAGTGAAACTATCCCTTTCACAGCCACTTAACCCACTGGAGCAAGTGACCTGGTTAAAACTATACAATTATTTTAACACAGTGTTAATCAGTTATCAAACAAGTTGGAAAGGTGCAAAACACAGCAAGAAGATTGAGCAAATAAATTAACCTACTGCACAGCATCTCAAAAGCCTACATTAACTACCAGTAAAAGATAGAAACACGTTCAAGTTTCTCTGTCTCAAATGCATTTACGGTACAACAACCCAAAACCTACAAGAACAATTTGCACATCACACAGACTATGCTCAGATGACGACTGCCTCCTTGTAAACCCCCTCCCCAAAACCAGAAGCAAACAGAGGGAGACCAACGCTACTCAGTGGCAGCCCATTGCATCTGGGCCAACCAACCCAGAAAAATCTGCAAAAAAAAAACAACCCAATGATGTATTTCGGAACAAAATTGAAGACATTCCTGTGTTATCCTCAACAACCCAGCTAACATGCATGTCTGCCATCTTTTCTGTTTATGTTGCCTGTCAAACGCCTCCTTGGTTTGGTTAGTAACCACAAAAGCCTGCTAAGGCTCCAGACTGAGATTACTTGTAACACTAACGACAAATGGACACGTACACATGTATGCATTGTCTCACCCACTGGACAAACATAAGGGGTAGCATACTTTTGCTACCTTCTGGTTAGGGCAGAGAATTATTAAAGAAACACTCATTCCAAGGTTACCGTTTCAGGCACTGCGTATATTTAATGTGCACTGAAGAATATGGCTACTCCGTGTCATAAAGTTGTTGAGTATTCCAGATTTTAGCTCGTTAAGCAACACCAATAATGTTACTAGAGCTGAGACAACACCAATGGTGTTTTTTCAGACTGTTGATGGGGGTCCCCTATGGGAGCTCCCTGTCTACGTAACAGCAATAGGGCCCATTCCTTGTTCATCACCATTTGGGTACAGGATTGGGGGGTGAGGGCGGGGGGGCGGCATGTCTCACTAGCTTTTCATCACCACGCACTTCATTAGTTGGAAACAAGGACTTTCGCCCATCCCTGGACGAAGGTTCGATTCATCATGGTAGCGTACATGTTTAATGCATTAAATTAAACAATTTAAACTAATCAAAACAGATCATGGGCCTGGGAGAAAGAGGTTTTGGTGTACACAGCTCAAATATTGAGTCACCACCTACAGATTAAAGGAGGTGACGAGAAAGGGGAGGAAAACAAAAACACACTTTGATGAGTTTTCCCTTACACAGGATTCTAACAGAAGCAAACAGAGAAGTGAAGAATCTATTTTAGGGTGCTTGGGGGAGGCTTGGGAGGAGGCGTTTGGTACAAGGCTAGAAGGGGAGAAGTGAGCGCAGGAAAATTATTTTTAATGCAAGCAAAAGACCCACACAGCCAAGGGGAGAAATTGTCCTAAAATTCTGTCACTGAGAGACTTCAGACCAACTCGCTCCACCCTACTGACGAAGACAGACTGGCAACATGTGGTTATGAATGCAAAAGTTTGGAACTAGAAGCACATGCATAATTTCTGAACAGGAGTGTGCCAGATGTAAAGTAGGCCACAGGTATTAGAGATCCATGCACGAGATGAGCAAGATGGGAATTAATATGGCGTTCTCGATCATCGCTTTAAGGTATTCTATGCGCAGCCCAGCAAGCTTCAATGAGCAAATGGGGCATCCAAAGACCCCTTTCTGTACTAGATGGCAGCATAATTAAATAGTTACTTTACCAGTAGTAGTAGTAGTTCTGCAGCTTATAGAATTTACTGGTTTCACATGCTGTGCTGTATTCCGCCATCTAGTGGTTGGGTCCAGAATACTCTTCTTAATCATCCTTTTCTCTCTTGCATTCTTTTTTTTATTATGGGCGTCGTATGTGGTCATTTGGTGCCATGTCCCTCCCTCAATGAAAGGGAAAAGGATACATAGAAGACGTACTAGTGATCTGGAAAGGAACACCAGACACTACCCGAATTCCATGAATGGATTAATTCCTGTGATTAATTCTTGAAATTTACAGCCGATGAAAAGGCAATCTACGTCCTAGACATCACCATCCATGTAGAAAATGACAACCTACAACCCCAAACCACTGCCAAAAATAGCCTCCTCTCTTTGAGTTTTCACCCTCGCCCTTTGAGAGAAAATCTCCCATACAGCCAGTTTCTACACATAAGACCAATTGCAGCAACACACAAGACTATAAGAAACAGGCCCAAGACCTTAACATCAAACTAAAAGAAAGGGATTATCCAAACAGAATTATACAGAGATGCCAAAAAAGAGCGAGAAATCAACATCGCGAAAGCTTTTTACAAACTATTGTAAAAGATCAGGACACATAGATTCTAACTTGTGTAACAACATACAGCACAGCCACCAATTTAGTGAAGAAGACTATTAAAAAACACTGGCGGACTCTCACCTCTGGAACACTGAAATGGCCCAAACCTAGATTTGCAAATAAAAGAAGCAAAAATATCCACGACCTACTAGTACTCACTAGACCGGCACCCAATCGAGTAACAACCAACACAGTACTAACTAACTGGGGCAGAGCACCAGTCACTGGACATTACACCGGCGGATCCTGCTCTGTATGTAAACTCACAAAAGCAACCAAAAGTCTCAGATTAACCGAGAACTTCGAGTGGACTCTCAGACGTCACAGAAAGTGTAACACTACCCATGCGATTTATCTGATCACCTGCCCATGCAATATTAAATACATTGGAATGACCTGCCGCAAAGTGAAAACGGATTTGCGAAGACCACAGTAACATCAGGTGTAAAAATCCACCACTCGAAGGAGCAACCACTTCTTGACTGCAAAACACACCATCAATGACATCAGCTGGGTCATTCTAGAAACCATAGACACAAATGGCAACAATGCAGAACATATTTTGTTAAAAAAAGAACAATGGTGGGTGTACAGTCTCAAGACATATGATCAAGGACTAAATGACAATATACCCTGTCTCTCTTTTAGACACTAAAGATCCCTTAACCTTTACATACCCTACATACTCTGGGATTAGCCAATCAACCATGTCAATGCTCTTAAGGATGAGTATCTCCATTATGTACCACACTCCTGGTCTTTGGACCAAATGAACCTTTATCTAAAGAAACTAATCTGAAACGTACATTTAGAAAAGACGTATTCACAGGAAAACAGAGGAACCCTTCGACAAATTATGGAGTATGCACACCGCAAAAAATGAAATGGAAAATTACATCAATACCAACATAATGGTTTCACCTAGTCTGCTGGTCTTTTATCCGGCTTGAGTCTACTACACACAAATTAAACGTGACCAACAAATGAAAGCAAAAACCAGCCCATAACACAATCACATATGTCCCCATTAAGCAGTATGTGGACCCAAGTGTCAGCAAAAGATCACAAGGGCATTAACTTAAATTCAAAATTTAATTATGAGCACCATAAAATAACGATAATCCACTCAGCTTTATAAATGGACACAAGACCGGACTATTAAACATAAATAATGTTTACATATGGTTCACAAAAAACCAAAGATGAAAGGTTACTAGAAAACGCACCATAAGATCAATTAAGAACATAACATCCTTCCACCCGAGTGCAGGTGTCATAAGAAACGATGACGTCCATATTCATTCTCTAGCAATTTTTTAAATAATACCAATGAATAAATGAAAAAGAAATTCTGTAGGGTGCAAAGAAATCAATATTCATTCACTCCACCGCAAAAGATAGAAAGCAGCAATTATCCATACACTGATACATCGACATTGGGCTGCCACGTAAAATCTAAGACAATCTTTCTGGCTTTCGCTTTAACAAAGGTTTTTCCTTTTCTTACAGAACCCACTTACAAACACACTGAGCTATTCATATTATACTTACATAAGTATGTTTTTCATTTTCCCTAATCTACTGGTTTTGAGGTCAAAACACAAGCTTAAAACTGTACCTTCCGGCTTCCATTCAATTTCAGGGCAGAGAGGACGGCAACAGTACCAGCACCCAAGAGGCTCAACAAAAGTAAGAGATACACATCGGGGCTTCACTCCATACACCCCTGTTGGGTCAGATACCCAAGCCCCGAAATTAATGCGACCCCCATGTTTTGTATTCACAGGGTTGCACTCTTTACTCTCTGAACCCCGAAGGAGAAACTCCGGTCTCCTTCATGAGTTAAATATTTGCATGACGGCATCCTTAGATTGCTTCTCAGCCCGTAACACAAAGTTATTTGACTGCAATACTTCCGCAAAAAGTGACGGATGCGATCATGAGATTTACCACACGTAGCGTTAGACAGTTAAGATTCTGTCACAATAAGAAAGCAGAAAATATACCTTTTTGCGTAGCCAGAAACGTCGCGTTAAGGCGATACGGTTGCTCTCAAAGCAAGTACATTCCCTTCCTTTGCGAAACTCCAAATGAATAAACCAGTGGTGCGCGCGCACCACAGAGGAGCGGGTGGGAGGGACCGCGGCAGCGAGGCGAACGCGCGCTGCTGCGCGTTCTGGCCACCGTCGGGAATGGGCGCGGCAAGGCGGGACATGCGCCCGCCTTTGACCAATAGCGTGCCGTCCCCATAAAAAAACGGACGCACCAGCCAATGTGGGCTTCTGAAAACAAAACCACACGCACGAGCGTGTAGGTCGTTTTCAGAAGCCCTTTCTAAAGGTCTCGCGCTGCGCGAGCATGGCTGCGCACTGCAACGCTAGGCGCGAGACCTAAAAAGGACATTTGTGATGGGCAGTGGAACTTTTGGGGTCATTTCAGGGAAAGGGCATAGGTAATCATCTCCCGCATACCAGGACATCCTTATCTAATGTAAATGTCGCTATTAAATTAAAAACAATGAAGGTAAATACAGAGATAGGTACATGTTTATTGACAAACCAAACATGGTCCTCCAGGTTGCCCTTGTAACTCAGCCTTGGTCACGGATCTTGACATAAAAAGTCTAATCAATTGGAAACATTTACATCACCTATTATAGTAAACGGTTTATGGCCCCGTGGGTTATGGCACCTCTAACGAGGTATCTTTAAATGAATCGAATCCAAGACGAAGTTAACTAGTCAAAGTGCTGAGGGCTGTGGACAGACCACTGCAAATAACAAAGAGTAGAAAGGTGCCTACGAGGAGTGTGTATTGGCATTTAAAGTCTGTTGTTGGTTAAAAGTTGTCTTGTTGAACTGAAGACTTGAGATGTCAGTGGGAATGAGAGAAGAGAGGGAATGAAGAAAAGCCGTGAGAAACAAGTAAAGCATGGCAGCATTAGATACTAATGGGCATTGGTATTGGAAAGAATTGCCGCATTTTTATAACATGTCTCGAATGTGCATCCCGGTCTTGGGTGCCACTTTTGTACTTTGATACTCAGCTTATTTATGTCTACTACCCCTGCTGGGGTATAGGCCATCAACCAGGACTCTCCAGCCATCTCTGTCTTGGACTTTTCTTTCAATCTGATTGGGTGTAGTCCATCTCCTTGCAGTCGGCCTCAAGGCCTCGGAGCCGGGTGTTTCTTGCCTTCCTCTCTTCCTATTCCCTTGAGGGTTCCAGGTCAGGGCTTGCCTGGTGGTGTTTGATGCGGGCTTGCAGAGGGCGTGACCTATCCAGCTGTATCGTTTGTTTACTAACCAACAGTGCCTTATTGGGTGAGATGAGAAGAAGTTCGTTTTAGAAAAAAACATGGTTATTATTTGTTCTTTTTTCCTAGCCTGTGTATTTTAAGCTCAAAGTGCCAAAATTGCTTTAAGAAAGAATTTTATTGAATGAGTGAGTGAGTGCCCTGTGTCTGTGGGGGCAGATTGGAGGGGAACCGTAGTTCTTACAGTATTCATACATGCCAACATTTTCAATCTGGGAAGTGGGAGATTTTTAAAACCAATTGGGGTTTGCATTTCCCCCATTGACTTATACTAAGGCAGAGAAAATTTCAGACAGGAGATAGCTAAAATAAAGCCATTTTTGGCTTCAAAAATGAGGAGTCTCCCATCCGAATCGGGTCTATTGGCATGCATATTATAGAAAGCACCGACACTGGAGTATTTCAACGCCAAACCTCTTACATCAGGTTGCCAAAACTCGCTGGTTCCAGGCCAGATGCACTTTTCTGCCAATGCTTCCTTGAAGGCCAAAAAACAAGTCGTGTTAGGGGTTCTGAAACTCGACTATGCACTAACTCGCCTACTTTAGAGATTTTGATGTCACCTGCAAATCACAGGCTTTCATTACCACTGCGATAGCTCAGTCAGTAAACACACCAACCGCAGAGATAAGTGTTACATGCAGACCTCAGGTTTGAATCCTGACATGTCTGAATTGGCCTTTACTCACATAATTTTTTAGGTCTGGCAGGGACAGCTTTAGCTATCTGCCTGACCACATATAGTTAACAAAAAAATTAAAAAGCAGAATAGAGAGAGGGGTTTTGCGCCACGCTTTTGTTGACAGTTTTTAACAATCATTTGATTGGGCAGCAGTTGTGTTAGTCCGTTTATGACGTAGCTCTATTGCTCATAACTGATCATTCTTAACCGATGACATTGTTAATGCAGATCCCGTGTGTAATACAGTTGGAAGGGGCTTTACATTGTGAATTTTTAAACAAACGCAATAGGAAAGGGCCATACATGTCAACATTTTGAAACAGAAAAGAGGGAGCGTGTAAAAAAAAATTGGGAAATGTATTTTTCCCATTGACTGGCATTAAAACAGAGCTTATTTTAGTCAGTACACTGCTAAAATGAAGCCATTTTTTCCTATAAAAAGTGCAGTCTCCCGCCACAATCGTACCTGTTGGTATGTATGAAGGGTTTACATTGGGTGGTCCGTGAAAAATTAATTATGAAATGTTTTTATATTGCTAGGTCTGGGACAAACATTGATGCAAGGGGCAGGGTTGGACTGGGATATAAAATAGGCCAGGCACCAAAATTAAAGTGCTCCCATCAGCGAACCAGGTAGCTAGAAAAAAGAGGCTCATATTTGCAAACTGGGGAAGTTTTGAACGTCTAAGGGCACTCTCTACCCAGGTTTAGTGTTCGATTAGCATTACTTTTTCAACGCAAACCTGACGCTAAACCTGTTTTGGGATTTACAAACCAACGGTAATTGGTATTAGTGTTCGTTTGTATGTAAAAGTAACACAAAGCAGCACAAAACACTGCTTTGGCATTACTTTGCATCAAGGAAGTGGTACATGGGCGTTTCCAAGCAACCGCCAATGCTTTTTGACGATAAACCCTATTCACTAACATTGGTAGAAAGAGATTAGCGCCAAAAATTAACGCCGCTGAAAAGCAGGTGTTAAATAGGGAAATGTTTTAATTTCTTCGTGCTTTTCCGACTTTGCATGCGTGCTGCACTATACAGCATACATACAAAGAAGGAACAGCTTTTAAACTTGTCTAGGCATAGTATTTTGTACAGGAAGGATAGCCTACCTGTACAAAACCTATGCTAGACTCAGGCACACACCCTAGCACTATGGCGCTAAGGTATGTGCCTGGAGCGCAGCAGCTGAAATCAGCGCCGGCGCTAGGGAGGGGGGAGGAGAGTGCCATATCTCTGTGAATATGGCGCTCTTCTGCTCTCTCCCTGTCATGCAACGCAGCACAGCAACTTTGGGTGCTGAGCTGCGTTGCCTGACACCTTTCAGAATCTGGGCCTTTGTATTTGTGTTCTGCAACGTATGACAGACTGCAAGCATTTGCGCTTGCTGCTGGCTATGTTTGTTGTAATATCAGGGAAATCAACAGTGAAAACTGGCCCATCAGACCATAAAACAGGCCCCAATACGATAAAAATAAACAGCCCAGACGCCAACTGTCAGACCAGTCCTTCTAGCACTGCCAGGCTGCCTATATGAGAAGAGGCTCTACATTGTTTAACACTGGGAGATCTTCTCACACAGATCTTTAGTTCTAGAGAAGTTAGGGAGCTCTTGCTTCATAGTGCTCATTTATAAGTCTATGTTTAGTAGTCATTTGTGTGAATTAAAGTATTTTCTCTTTTTCAGTTGAACATTGATTACATATTATTGTGTGCTTCACAGAGCTCTGGGTTTCTTACCCACATCATGCCCCATAGTAAGTTTTTAATTGCTCTGCCTCACTACCCTGAGGGTCAAGCAGTGTCAGTGGTTACTTGGTGCTCAGTTTGGTTTCAGTAGTAAGGTGGGCCCAGGGCTTTGACTCCGCCCTTTATTTCATCTTCTTCTTTACAGGCTTTTCATTGGGCAGCAGTTGTATTAACCCACCTAGGAAGTAGTGCCGTTGTTCATAACTGATAGAGCTATTGATAACACATACCTGTGTCAATTACAAAAGGAAGGGACTTTGCATGGTGTAACCCTTTGACAAATACACTACAAAGAGGTTTTATATTGGGAACCCTTTGACAGAAGCAATAGGAAATGGCTTTATATTGTAAACTATCTGCCAAATTGGATAGGAATGGTTTTTACATTGTGAACCCCATGAACAACGTAAAAAAAGGGCCTTGTATTGTTTAATATTAAGAGACATTCTTATCAGATTTCTATTTCAGGAGGGGCTAACGGGTTCTGGTACTCATTCATTGTGTGCGTTAGTACTTTTATGTTTGGTATTTAGTTTAGAGTGAGTTAAGGCACCTTTTCTTTTTAAAATTAAAAGTGCTGGTTGACATTGATCATTGTGTACTTTGGGAGTTTTGAGTTTCTAACCACAAGGAGTAATTTAATGCTTGAACACAAAACTAAGAAACCTGATCTGGTCCTTCTTAGACAATCCACAGATTCACCCTTAGAACCTCACTCTGAGTCACTAACTCCCACCAATCAGTTACACTGGCAGCAAAAAATCCAGAAAGGGCATCAGATGCCTCTCTTTTCTGGGGGCAGCACTATGGAAGTTGTCCATACAATTATTACAAAAGAAGGAAAACTGCTCATTTTCCACTCACTTTATTTCAGAATATTCTTAGCAAAAATGTTGTCTACCATGTCCTAAATTGCATTTCCAGAACTATTGCCCCATTGGGTGTATAGGTTCTTTTGTGACCAATAGGGAAATATTTTTGTAACCTATAATTAGGACACAATATTTGTATCAGACAATATTCTGGTTATGATGTTCTGGTACCATACCCTTCCACCATAGCCTAATACACTTCCTGTTTCTCCAGTCACCAGAATAAGGTGAATTTGTCCCTCCACCATGTTTCACTTCACCTAGATACAGTTACTTTTCTATTGTCACTTTGTAAAGTCTTATTCTTTCATTGGTGCAACTGAAAAACTCACATTTCATTTATAGCGCACTGCTGCAACTAATAAGGCCTCGTAGCACTGTTGCCTTATCCGGAAAGTACATTCAGGAAATTTGTGAATGAATGGTATAGGTGTTAGTTTGTATGACTATATATGGACAGATGTGGCGAAAGTAGTGCTCTGCTGATATTGCAGTGGCATTGGCACCATATATAATGTGGAGAGCACAAGCAGGCTTGCTGCAAAGAAAAGGCCTTAATGCGAGAAGCTACAAGAGCTTAAATGTGAGAAAGCTGAGGGGGTTGCTAAGCGTGCCTTTTGGTGCAATGTTTGATGGCCAGACATGGGGTCTGATCATGATGCTGTGACGTGTCTGAGCAAGATGAGCCATCTAAGTTTAGAGGTGGGATGACTCTGAGCCAGAAGGCCCTATTCCTTTAGCTGGGTCTGGTGGCTCAGTGGACTAATGCGTCCACTGCAAGGGCCTGTGTTCGACCTCATGGTCACAGATTCGAATCCTGCAGGGTCCACTCAGCCTTTCATCCATCTGAGGTCGATAACATGAGTACCATTGAGTTGGATAACAATAAACATCTGTTATTCAGCGTCAAGATGCATACAGGTGAATGTGCGCTTTACAAATACACATGTTATGTTATTGACGCATGGTGATTGAGTAAACTAACTCTACCCGGGATGACACCTCTGTCCTCACATCTCATTAGAGCGTTGTTCTCCCATCTGATTACACATCTCTCACATTTCATAAAACTTCTATGCTCCCATCTCATTACGCATCAGTCCATCCATTTCACAATACTTGTGTGCTCTTATCTCATTACATCTCTGACCTCACATTTTATTACATTTCTGCCCATCCATCCTGTTAAACCTCTGTCCTCTCATCCCATTATATCTCGGTACTTACATAACAACGTTGTCCTCTAATATGATTACAGATCTACCTTCAAATCTCATTACACCCCATCAACCTTTCCCATGACACCACTTTCCTCCAAACTTATTACACCTTTAGCTTCTCATCTCATTGCACTTCTATCCTCATATGCCTTTCCTCTGTTGCCCTCCCATCTCATTACATTTCCGTCCTTCCATCGCCTGACACCTCTGCTTTACCATCTTATTGCACCTCTGTCCTGAATTCCTATTACTTAGGCTTACCATATAACTCTATGAGATGTGTCATTTTTTATTTAATTTTTTCAGGGGTACATTGTTGCCAAGTAGCCCTGAACTGTGTGCAAGTCCTGTTTATGTAGACAATATCAAGCTATCTTCTGGGACTTGTGGTTTTATTTTTAACATAGAAAGTACAAGCCTAAAAATCTCAGCATGCAGATTGCTTCCAATTCAAAATCTAGGACTTGCTGTAGGTGTCACATACAAGAAGGGGACACATGGCAACTATGGCACATGACCTATGCCAACTGGTTCAAAACCAAGACTATACTCTTCAGAATGCATCAATTTAATAAATGTAAGCATCTGAAAGAAAGTTAGTGATCCTTATGATACTGCAACCTTTGGAAGTTGGAACTTCTGCATTACTGCGATAGTCAATTAATAATCTAGGTCTTTGCGTTTGCAGTGAATGGAGTGTCACAGTTTCTTGCTCTCATTCTCACAAGATTCACTGATTGTAGATCAGGCTCCAGTCATTTGTAGACCAGGCTCCAGTGATTTGTATATCAGGCTCCAGTGATTTATATATCTGGCTCCAGTGATTTGTGGATCTGGCTCCAGTGATTTTTAGATCTGGCTCCAGTGATTTGTAGATCTGGCTCCAGTGATTTGTAGATCAGTGTTACATCCGCTGCGGCAAAGACTGTGAATGCTGTCATGTCATCGGCTCATGAGAGCAAGGAAACAAGATATATACTCACTGGTAATACCGGAATTGTTGTGTGTCGGAGGGCGTATGACACGAAGAGACAAAACGCTTGTGATATGGGAAGACTACAATTCCCATGAGTAGTGGCAATCTTGCCGGGTCAGTTCCTGACCTTCCGATTAGCAGAGGCATGGGAGCAGGGCTATAAATCAAGGGGCAGATTTACAAGAAAGTCACGCATCTGTAGGGATGTGTCACTTTCCCTGCGCCACCCTGAGAAACTCTTGCGCCACCATGGATGCGCCGTATTTACAATACGGCGCACCATGGCGCAAGGATTGACATTTGCTTCAGAAATTCAGACGCATCTGTTGGCGCAAAAGTCACGCATTGCTGGAGTCGTGTTGCAAGCACGACTCAACTCCAGCAATGCATGTTGAGGCCCATCCTCATTGTGCTGTGTCACTCCTTGCGTCTTCTTCAAGCAGGCATAAGGTTTTGACGCAGTGGCGTCCTAGAAGTGGCGCAGTGAAATCTTGTAGATTTCACTGCGTCACTTTTACGAGGCTTTCCTGCGTGGGAACGCCCACCCTGCATACATTATACCTGACGCTGGTATAATGTGACGCAGGGCTTTACAACGTGACACATCTCCTTAGATGCGTCACGTTGTAAATGGGTCGCATTTTTACACCGCCGCTGCGTCCCAAAAAGTTACGCAACGGCGGCGCAAATATGATGCAAGGGGCTTGTAAATCTGCCCCTAAGAATGAAGTCCTTTCACATTGGTATCCACACTCCAAGGTCACCCGGTGTGATGTTAATGCATAACATAGCGAGTCCCCTGACCTTCTGGCCTGGGACCCGCTCTCCCTCCCCGCAGCTCCACCTGTCCGTCGCTGCCGCTGACTGGTGCGAGCAGGGTTCGAGACCGCTCTCCACCCGCTCTCTGCCTGCCCTGGTCCACTGCCGGTATTTGCCTGCCTCGCTTCGCTACTTGACTGCCTTAATCTTTTCTTTTTTGTTTTTCCTTGCCCTGTTTTGTTTTGCCTTGCCTTGTCTTGTTGACTGCCTCATTTTCACACACTTGTACTCCTGTTTTTATTTTTTCACTGTCTGCGCTCTGTTTTTCCCCTGTACCACCGCGGCCCTCCCAACTTGCCGCTTTCCGCCTCCCAACTGCATTTTCCCTCCCCCCTCCCCTATTTAATGGCAGCCGCTGCGCGGCCGTGCCGAAGGCGAACCAAAGGCAAGCCCGTCTGCGCCCATCCGCGACCCGACCGCGACCAGCACCAGGGACCCTGGATCTCCGGCCATCCACCACTACGACTCAGCCGCCCTCCACGCACTCAACCCCGGAAGAAACAACAACTGTCAGCAGTCCACGCCAAACACGACACACCACTGCCACCACTGCCGCAAATCCTTCGCCACCGCCCCAGCGGCCAACACCACAGACGCCCTAAAGTGCATCCTCCTCAACGTCCACTCCATGCACAGGCACGCCGTAGAGATCTGGAACCTCCTGGACTCCCTCTCACCCGACGTCGCCTTTTTTACAGAAACCTGAACCAATGCCTCCTCCGCCACGGACATCGCCATCGCCATCCCGGAAGGATACAAGATCCAGAGGAAGGACCGCCCCAACCGCCCGGGAGGAGGACTCGCCATCGCACACAAAAAATCCCTCCACCTCTCCACCTCAAGCGACACCTTCCCCATGGCCGAACACCTGCACTTCCAGGTCCAGCCCAGCCCCAACTCCACACTCCGCAGCACCCTCGCCTACAGACTCCCCGGCCCCCGAGCCATCTTCGCCGACACCATCACCGACTTCATCGCCCCCCACGCCATCACCTCAACTTCCACCTCGACAACTCCAGCGACCCCAACTCCACCACCCTCCTGGGCAACCTCGCCAACATCAGGCTGAAACCACTCGTCACCACGCCGACCCACAACGCAGGACACACCCTCGACCTCATCTTCGCAGGAGGAAACAACATTCATTTCAGCCACACCACACAACCCCCCTGGACTGACCGCCACTGCGTACACTTCCTCGTCGACAAACCTAAACTGCCCTATCCCGCTCCACGTCCGCCACGAAGGAACTGGAGCACAGTCACCGAGGAGCAGCTCAACTCCTTCCTCAACCGCAACACCCCCACCGCTGCAACATACGCCAACCTCGCAGCCTGCGAATTTCATACGTGGATCTCCAACTGCGCAAACACATTCGCCCCGCTAAGTAACTCCAACAGACACCACCATAGAAAAGCCACCTGGTTCACCACCGACCTCCAAGAAGCCAGACGCACCTGAAGACGCCTCGAGAAGAACTGGAGAAACAGCAGGACACCGGAAAACCACACCACCTACAAAAACGCCATGACAGAGTACCACTAATGCATCTGAACCACCAAAAGAACCTTCATCCACAACAAAATCCGCGCCAACTCCAGCAACTCCAAGGAACTCTTCAGCGTCATCCAGGAATTCACCAAGCCCCCCAGCGAAGCCACGGACATCACCCCTTCCCAGGACCTCTGCGACAAGCTCGGATCCTACTTCCACCTGAAGATCAAAAACCTCTACGACAACTTCAACGACCAAACTCCTGACTCAGCTACCACCCCGCCCTCCGACAGCACCAGACAGCCCACCATCTCCTCCTGGACCCCAGTCACGACCAAAGAAACCACCTCGACAATGAAAGGCATCCACTCAGGGGCCCCTACAGACCCCTGCCCACCACACATCTGCCTCAGGGCCTCTGCCGCCATTGCGCCAGAATTAAGATGCACCATCAACAAAACCTTCGAGACCGGCACCTTCCCCAACGACTGGAAGCACGCAGAGGTCAGACCCCTGCTCAAGAAGCCCTCAGCAGACTCTGCGGACCTCAAGAACTACCGGCCCATCTCGCTCCTCTCCTTCGCGGCAAAAGTCACCGAGAAGACCGTCAACGCACAACTAACCAGATTTTTCTAAGACAATGCCATCCTCGACCCCTCTCAATCCAGGTTCCGCAGCAACCACAGCACCGAGACTGCCCTACTCGCCGCCACAGACGACATCCGCACATTCCTCGACCAAGGCCACACCGCAGTCCTGATCCTACTCGACCTGTCAGCAGCATTCGACACAATCTCCCACCTCACACTCGCTGCCAGACTACACGCCGCCGGCATACAAGGAACCGCCCTTGACTGGATCTGCTCGTTCTTCACCGGCAGGAGCCAGAGGATCAGACTACCACCCTTCCTCTCCGAACCCACAGAAATCAACTGCGGAGTGCCCCAGGGATCATCGCTCAGCCCTAGCCTCTTCAACATCTACATGGCCCCCCTTGCCGCCATCGTCAGACAGCACAGCCTCAGCATAGTATCCTACGCCAACGACACCCAGCTCATCCTCTCCCTCACCAAGGACCCCACCACCACCAGACGCAGTTTCCAGGAAGGAATGCAGGACGTCGCATCCTGGATGAGCAACAGCTGCCTGAAGCTCAACTCGGAGAAGACAGAAGTTCTCGTCCTCGGAACCAGCCCGTCAGCATGGAACAACACCTGGTGGCCCACCACCCTCGGCACCCCTCCCACCCCCACGGACCACGCCAGAAACCTCGGCATCATTCTCAACTCCTCCCTATCCATGAACCAACAGGTCAACGCCGTCACCTCCAGCTGCTTCAACACCCTCCGCTTCCTCCGCAGGACTTTCAAATGGATCCCCTCCCCCCCGAGTCAAGGAAGACAGTCACCCATGCCCTCATAACCAGCAGATTGGACTATGGGAACGCTCTCTACGCCGGCATCAACAAGTCTCTACTCCGCAAGCTCCAGACGATACAGAACACCGCTGCCAGACTCGTCCTCGGCCTCCCCCGACACGAACACATCAGCCAACACCTGCGGAACCTTCACTGGCTCCCCGTCGAGAAGAGAATCACCTTTAAAATACTCACTCATGCCTACAAATCCCTCCACAACACCGGACCCCAATACCTCAACGAGAGAATCACCTTCCACGCACCCAAGAAAAACCTCCGATCCGCTAACCTCACCCTCACCAAAACCCCACGCATACGCAGAGCCAGAACAGGGGAAAGAGCTTTCTCCTACATCGCGGCCAAGACCTGGAACGAGCTCCCGATCGACATCAGACGCGCCCCCTCCTTGAACGCTTTCAGGAAGGCCCTCAAGACCTGGCTCTTCGAGTGAATGGAAATGCGCCCTCCCCCCCTCCCCCAGCTCCTTGAGACCCTAGCGAGTGAGTAGCGGGCCTACAATTCCCTGATTGATTGATTGATTGATTGATTGATTGATTGAACATTGTGCAAACTGCTAGGTTTGAATTTTACAGGGAAGGAAGAATCCTTGTGCCTCACGTTGTTGGTTCATTCGTTATTTAGTGAAATATCTTTATTGAGAAACTTTGTTGACACAAGTAATCTGGATGGTACAGTTGATATGATTATCTAAGTTCAATATTCAAACTATGGATCAGCATTATTTTGTATACACCAACTCGATTTCAGTATGAAGTAATACTTTGTTATTTTATGTGCCCTTTAACAGGGAGGGTTGCAGCACATGTAAAGGAGTCTATTCTCTTCCCCTGTGAAGTTGGGCCAGAGTCAGTACATGGTGGGTATTCGGTTAATCCGTTAGAACCATTTTTATCTACGAATTGTTGTTGACAATATATATATATATATATATATATATATATATATATATATATATATATATATATATATATATATATATATATATATCTCTTCCCCTGTAATTTGCCCAGATATGAGGACGCACTCCACAAGCAGGTAAGTAACAAGCTTTAATTTATGACAAGCAGGCGGCTTCCCATCCCCATTTCAAGTCCTTGGCCTGACGCGTTTCCAAAGCATTTGTGCTTCTTCCTTAAATGCGCGCAGTAGGACGATGTGGAGCAAAGGATTCAAGGTTACTCACGCCCGGCCTCTGAGGAAGAAGCACAAATTCTTTGGAAACGCGTCAGGCCAAAGACTTGAAATGGGGTTGGGAAGCCGCCTGCTTGTCATAAATTAAAGTTTGTTACTTACCTGCTTGTGGAGTGCGTCCTCATATCTGGGCAAATAACAGGGGAAGATGTAATCACGGCGGTTCCAGGCCGTGGAGTTGATCGCACCGCCCATGAAACATCACCGGGTCCTGACGAAAGGCAAAATCCTTTTGGTAAACGGCACAGCAGAGGAATTAATTAAAGCAGGCGTAATCCTATCCGGGCTCAATGAAGGGCTAAAAAATATGTCCTGAAAGCAGCGTGAAGTAACAAAACCCACTAGAGGGCAAAATTAACATAAAATGAAACTACATGTCCCAGCGTGCTTCGTGACAAACATTCCATTGTGAAGGCACACCAGAGGCCAATTATTTTAATGCGCGCAGTAGGACGATGTGGAGCAAAGGATTCAAGGTTACTCACGCCTTGAGGAAGAAGCACAAATGCTTTGGAAACGCGTCAGGCCAAGGACTTGAAATGGGGTTGGGAAGCCGCCTGCTTGTCATAAATTAAAGTTTGTTACTTACCTGCTTGTGGAGTGCGTCCTCATATCTGGGCAAATAACAGGGAAGATATATATATATATATATATATATATATATATATATATATATATATATATATATATATATATATATATATATATATATATATATATATATATATATGTTGTCCCTGATGATTCTTTGTTCTTGACTTACTGAAGTGGAAATCGATATCTATATTTACCAAGTTGGGGTCAGATGTCCACATTCACAGATTTTCAAGAAACACTTTACGGAGGATACTGGCTATTATTTTTGTTACAGGTATTAATTAGGAAAGGTATCACGCATATGTTTTAAGATGATGGGAGATAGTGTATAATGGTATGCCTTTTCTTTCATAGGTCTCCCTCCCTGCTGTTCCCTTCTTATCCTTCCCTCGCTTGATCATATCAAGATTCTGTTCTATAAGGGCAAGCAGAATTGAGACGATCAAGAGGTGGACCCCTTTGTGCATCAAGTCGATCCAGTGGTGTTTATCCTGACAATTAGGCTGTGATTTGTACATCAGCCTCCATTAATTTGTAGATCAGGCTGTGATTTGTAGATCAGGGTTCAGGGATTTGGAGATCAGGCTCTAGTGATTTGTAGATCTGACTCAAGTGATTTGTAGATCTGGCTCCAGTGATTTGTGGATCTGGCTCCAGTGATTTGTAGATCTGGCTCCAGTGATTTGTGGATCTGGCTCCAGTGATTTGTAGATCTGGCTCCAGTGATTTGTAGATCAGGCTGTAATTTGTAGATCTGGCTTCAGTGTTTTGTAGATCAAGCTCCAGTGATTTCTAGATTAGGCTGTGATTTGTAGATCTGGCTCCAGTGATTTGTAGATCAGGCTGTGATTTGTAGATCAGGCTCCAGTGATTTGTAGATCAGGCTGTGATTTGTAGATCTGCTTCCAGTGATTTGTAGATCAGGCTCCAGTAATTTGTAGATCAGGCTCCAGTGATTTGTAGATCAGGATCCAGTGGTTTTTAGATCAGGCTCCAGTGATGTGATTGGAGATTTGTTCAGTTCAAATCTTCCTGCGTGCCATAGTGTGAGAAGATGCTACAGTAGACAGAATTGATTTTAAATTAGGTTGGGGGCAAAAATTAATTATGCTGGAATAAATTGTGTAATTTTTTGTGAATTTCGCTTTACACTTGTTAGGTGAAATTCCTAAAATCACCCCACTTCATGTCATTATGTGCTATTCACAGTAAACATTTACTATAAATGCACTAGAACAACAGAACACGAGTGGCTGTTGTTCGCAGTCCTTTTGTTTTTGCGCTAGTTTTTTGCCCCAAATGTGTCCTCAAGTCAAAAATTGATAGGAGACTGCATTTTTGCTCTAAAATATAGAGCAAAATTACAGATTTGCATTATACGTAATTAAGCGTACTCTTGCAAAAATTGTGAGTGATTTTGCAAAAACAAATTAAGGGAATCTTGCACACCCCTATTAGAAAGCTAATTGTCTGAATGCAGCAAACGCAATAAAATAATTCAAAATTGAAAGGCTGACCTCATTTAGAAAATGTGAAACCTTTTTAGGACTGCAAAAAACACTCTTCTGAAAAGCTTTCAATCACGCTACTGGGCATTCTCAAAAATATCAACATTGAATAATCACTCGTAATTTAAACATAATCAATATTCTTTTTTTTTCTCAAACATATTTTTATTAGTTTTTTTTTTGTTTTTTTTTGTACAAATTACATCATACGACAGAACTGTCAAGTCACCCCTCACAGGGGGTCCCAGGATGCAATGAGACTGTAAGTGGCTAATAACACTTAACATTCCATATCCGCCCAACCCCGGTATCACTGGATTGCTAAAAAAGGTTACTGTTCCTTGTATTGACGGGGTGTGGGTGAGGCCTCTAACAACTTTTAATGATAGTCAGTGTGTCAGTATGTGTCCCATCTTTCTTTTGCGATGGGAAGAACATTGAATCCCTCTGCAGAGGGAGGCACCTGAACAGTTCACATTTATGCAGCAACATTCCCCAACCAGGGGGGAAACGGAAACAACAAACGCAAAAAAGGAAAGAGTAAAAAACAAACCCTCCCTCCCCGACAATGGTGGCGGCGGCGTACAAACATCCAGTCTGACTATGGCCGTGTAAGGCAGATTATAGTTGAAAAAGATGAAGAGCTCTAATAGACGAAGGCATACAGCAGACGGTAGGCCTCGTGAGAGGAAGGCCACCAAAGGTCCCCATTTGAATTCAAAGTTCTTAAAGTCATCTCGAAAGACATCAGACATTCGTTCCAGACTAAGAAGTTTCCACAATCTAGAATGCCACAGGGAGATCGCTGGTGCTTCCCTCCTTTTCCAGGCGGCTGCCAGGGTAACTTTCGCTGCGCCTATACATAGCCACAAGATTGTTTTGTCTGCTCGTGTCTGATGTTCTAGTGCAGGATCACAAAGACCTAAAAGGACCCCCGCCATGGTGGTTGGAATAGGGTACCCCAAGATATCCTTAATGTGCGCGAGTATTTCCTCCCAGAAGGGGCGAATAGTCGGGCAATCCCACCAGATATGTTTAAAATCTCCCAGTAACCCACACCCTCTCCAGCATCTATCAGAAGTGTTGGGAAAGATCTGCTTGAGCCTAGAGGGGTGGAGGTACCAGTCCATCATGGTCTTTAGGTTGGCTTCCCGTAGATCAGAGGAGTGATTGAAACGTGTAATGTCTGTCCATAGGTGTCCCCATTCAATATCCGAGATGGGACGTTGTAGAATGTCTTCCCACATGGACATGTATCGCGGTCTCGGGAAACTGTAGTGGTGAGAAGAAATTTGTATATGAATGAGATCGCTCCCTTCATAGTTGTGGTCTTGGTAAGGAAGGATTAGAATTTAGTGAGGGGCCGGGTAGCTGCGTCGCGTATTTGCGGTGTGAGGGCCCAGTGCATCAGTTGGGTGTAGTGGTATCGTTCTATGTCTCCCAAGTTATAGTCCCGCTGGCAATTGTCGAAGGTGAGCGGGTCATAATTATGGAAAAGGTGGGTCAAAGCAAGACAGCCCCCCTCCCTCCAGGCATCAAAAGGCCCCTCCTGAGTACCCGGCGGGAATTCAAGATTAAAATGTAGCGGTGTAAATGGGGAAGGGAACGAGGTCCACCTATCGTCTCCCGCTACTGTGTCCCATACTTTCAGTGTAGTGCGCGTGGGTGTAGCGATGTATGTGTTTGGTGGTCTATCTTTTTTAGGGCGCCAGATCAGGTCCCAGATGGTTCTCCCAGTCACGCTACGGTCCATATGCAGCCAATGTTTGTCGGATTCCCTTTTCGACCACTCGACCAAGACTCTTAGCTGCGCTGCCTTGTAATATAACTGGATGTCAGGGAGGCCTACTCCCCCCTCCGAGCGAGGGCGACGTAGCAGGGAGAAGGAGAAACGGGCACGCCCCCCTTGCCATATAAAATGCAGGATCATAGTCTTAACTCGGCGGAAGAAGTCCCTTTCTAGCTCTATGGGTAGGGCCTGGAATAAATAAAGAAGCTTAGGGAGGAGTGTCATTTTTACTGCGTGAATCCGGCCCAGCCAGGATAGGAAGAGGGGCCTCCACTTTATAAGTTCCACTTGGATGCGGTTGAGAATGGTGGAAAATTAGCCGCATATAGCCTCTCAATCTTCGGCGTCAGTTGAACCCCTAAATACTGTATGGAAGAGGAAGCCCATGTGAGGGGGGTAAGGGGTTGGAGTCTGTGGACCTCTGTTGATGGCAAAGTGAGGTTAAGGATATAGGATTTGCTAAAATTTATTTTAAAGCCTGCAACTAATTCATAACGTTCAAGTTCTGTCTGCAGGGCTGGGAGAGATACGGCCGGTTCGGAAAGGGACAGGAGAACATCGTCTGCGAATAGGGAGATTTTGTGTGGTTCCCCAGTGAATGGTATACCCCGAATACTGGGAATATCTCTAATTGCCATTGCTAGGGGCTCAATGCTAAGGGCGAAGAGTAAAGGTGAGAGGGGACACCCCTGTCTAGTGCCTCTAGAGTGGAAGAAGGAGGCTGAGCTAACCCCGTTAACTATCACTCTGGAGCGAGGTTGTCGGTAATTAGCTTGGATCATGGTTAGAAATTTAGCTGAAAATCCGAATGCCTTGAGGGTGTGGAACAAGAATGCCCAATTAACGCGATCGAAAGCTTTCTCAGCGTCTAGACCCACTAGAACAGCAGGGATCTGATGTCTGTTGGCCTTTTCAATGAGATGGATAATTCTACAGGTGTTGTCGTGAGTTTGGCAGCCCTTAATGAATCCGGACTGGTCTGGATGTATAAGGTCAGGCATGAGATCATTCAGTCGTTTGGCTATGATGGAGGAATATAATTTGGCATCTAGGTTGAGAAGGGCAATAGGGCGATAGGAGGCACAATGTTGGGGATCCTTTCCGGGCTTCGGTATCACTGAGATCATGGCTTCAGTCATAGATGCAGTAGGTTTCCCCGGCTTCGGCCATCTTGTTGAAAAGTCGCGTAAGGTAGGGGCAGATGTCTGGGGCAAAGGTCTTATAGAAAAGGGCGGTATACCCATCCGGACCTGGGGCTTTGTGGGGCTTAAGGGCTTTAATCGCTAAATTGACTTCTTCAGAGGTGAAGGGAGCGGAGAGTAACTCGTTCCATTCGTTGGAAACCTGAGGTAGGGGCAACGCACGGAGATACTCCTGTTGGGTGTCAGTATCTAGGTCATCCCCGGAGTATAGAGCGTCATAAAATGAGCCAAAGAGTTCGGCTTTGTCTTCATCCTTGTGCGTAACATCCCCAGCGGGGCCCACAATGCCCCCTATGTATTCTTTCTCCCGTTTATCTCGTAGTTGCCTAGCTAAATGTTTACCAATTTTATTGCTTTGGGAGTAAGATAAGTGGCGGAGTTTAAGGAGCGTGAACTCAGCTCTGTTATTATAAATGGCACGAAGCTTGCCGCGGAGTGCTGTCAAATGTCGGAGAGTCTGCCGAGTGGGGTTCAGTTTGTGGGCATTTTCGACAGAGGACAGTTCCTGCTCTAGTTGCTCTCTTTCCCTAGCACGTTGCGTGTTTAGTGCCGAGTTAAGGGCAATACATTCCCCTCGGAAGACTGCTTTGAGTGCGTCCCAGGTGGTAAACTCCGATGTGTCCTCTGGTTTGTTAACCGCAAAAAAGTCTTTAATAGTGTCTCTGAGTTTAGCACAAGATTCTTTATCTCTCGTTAACGATGCCGGAAAGTACCACCTGGGTGCAGTCGGTGCGTCCCCGCGCCAGGACAGACAGATGGAGAACAAGCTATGGTCGGACACAGAAAGGGGGAAGATTTTGGCGTCCTGAAGGGACTAATAAAAATATAATCAATCCTGGAGTATGTGCGGTGCACATGTGAGTAAAAGGTATAATCCCGTGTTTGTGGGTAAATAGTACGCCATGAGTCTAGTAAGCCTAGGTCTTGGATTCGTTGTTGAGTGTCAGCGGAAAAAGAGCCCAGTTCGGAGCGCTGCGAGTGTGTGCTGTCCATTTCCTTATGCCAAGTCAAATTGAAGTCTCCCATGAGGACTATCTGTCCTTCCGCAAAATCCAGCATTTTCCCCAGCAGCGTGTGTAGGAATAGTGTCTGACCAGAATTGGGCGCGTATATTGCTACAAAGGTGCATATCTTCCCTCTGAGACGGCCCTTGACCATGACCCATCGGCCCTCCTTATCGCTAAGAATATCTAGGGGTTGGAGTTGTATGGTAGAGCGGAACAGTATTGCCACTCCCCTATGCTTGGTAAGTGCCGAAGATCGGTAGATTAAGGGGTATTGTTTGTGTCTAAAGCGCATGTCTTCGGTTCTGGCGAGATGTGTCTACTGGAGCGCCACCACATCTAAATGGTGGTCGATAATATACTTCCAAACTTTCTGGCATTTTTGAGGAGAATTAAGCCCTTTGACATTCCAGGTTCCAATTGTAACTGTCATAGTATCAGCAATGGATGTACAAACTCTGTAGAAGCCCCCTTATCCCAAGTGTGTACTGAGACGTCGCCAGCCCCCAGAGAAGGTTGTGTTGCTCATTCATCCCAACCGAAGGTATACAAGTACCCCAGGGCCCGCCAGAGCTAAATGATAAAAAGCCGTCACCAAGTCCCCTCCCCAACCCACCCCAAACCCCCAACCAAAGAGAACAAACATAGATAGGAATACGATTCCAAAATTTGTTAACAGAGCTCCGCCGGGAGCGCATAACTCCCATGGAGACCAGGGGGGACAACGGGTCCGAGGTCCCCGTCCACGCCCACCCCGGCTACAAATTCAAAAAAGGAAAGCTTAACATTGTCTAGACACGGCTGAAAAACAGTGGCAAGCATAATCCCTCCCATAGTGAAAGTTCGTATAGGTTGTCAGCAAAGGAGGATAAGGCGCGTTAAGGAATGCTGCCAACCTTGGTGGTGTCAACCCTGATAAATGCAAAAGAAACCGCACATAGATAGCGCCAACATATCGCTCTGAGCAGGTGTAAAAAAAAAAAAAAAAAACTAAAGGCATAGTTCTTACTTTGAGAAGGGGACAGTCCATAATCGTTCGAGTCCTTCCCCAGGTAACCGGGGTCTCCAAAAAGTCCGGGCCCAGGCATATCATGGTGTAGACGATCTCGGAGTGTGGCCGGAGAGCTTCATTGAAGGCTGTGATCCATCCCAGCCTTCGGCCATCGCCGGGGAGAAGAGCCAGTAAACAACAAGAAATGCAGAGGACCAGAACCCCCATTGGGCTCAGGGGAACGGCAGACCCTCGACCCAGAGGAGAGCCTCAACCAGTCATCGTCGGCCCCTGCGCGTGCTTGCCGACCACCCAGAAGTCGTTGGTGTTCCTCGTGATTGGGCTCCATTTTTGTCTGATATGGCGTCCGAGTCGCCCATCGGGAGGCCCAAGAGCTCCAGACCCTCCTTCAGATCGGTGATGTGGTGGCGTTTGTTCTTAAAATCAAAGCTTAGTCCAAATGGATATGTCCACCTGTACCGAATTTGGTCCTCACGGAGCTTGGTAGTAATGCTTCTAAACAATTGTCTCCGTGCCAGAGTTGCCGGAGCTAGATCTTGGTAGATGGAGCACGGATAATTTTGGAATGAAATGGAGCTCTTTGCCCTGGCCGCTTGGAGGACCGCCTCTTTCACTTTGAAAGAATGGAATTTTGCTAGGATATCGCGCGGTCTTTTCTTCTCACCAGGCTGTGCGATGCCCACACGGTGTACCCTGTCCAGTTTGATTTTAAGTGTTTGGGGGGCCATAATCTCTGCAAACAGGCCCTCCACGAAGGCCGCCAGATCGGGCCCCTCTGCGCCCTCTTCAAGATCTCTAATACGTACGTTCTCTCTCCGTGACCGATTTTCAAGGTCCTCCGCCTTGAGTAAAGATTGGTGGAGCTGTTCCTGAAGTTGGCGGGCATCCTCCCGCAGTTCTGTAGTTAGTCGCTCTTGCTCCTGAGAATGTGTCTCCAGATCGAGGACCCTAGTGCCCACGGAGTCTACATCTTGTTGGAGGGAGGTCAGCCGATCTGTTAAATCTGCCCGCAGTTGGTCTTATGGAGGTTTTAATATCCTGGCTTAGGTCGTTGCGGAGTTCCGTTTTGAAATCTTTGAACATAGCCACCAAATCTGCTTTCGTGAGGGCCATTGCAGTGGCTCCTGTGTCCCCTCGCAGCGTCGGGCGCTTGTCTGAGGGAATGAAAAAGTCTGAGACTTTACCCGCCTGCTTGCTCGCCGTCTTCTTTGGCGGCATAGGGTGCGGACCAGGCAGGACCCTGAGTAGCTGTCTGAGAAGATGAAGCTGCTGTGCTCCCAATTGCAAGCGACTGAAATGGAGGATTGAGGCAGAGGGAGGGCTGTCAGGTTCCCAGGCGTGGATTCTGCGAGGGGTATACGGTCTCCCAGTTAGGAATGCCTCACGGGGAGTGGGTCATGGCTAGTTGGCGCCAGCAATGCCATGTAGGAGTGCGACCAGCGAGTAAGGACCAATGAGGGTGGCGTAGACTGTGGCCCGACCGGTCGTGCCTGTGTGCAGTGGCTGCCCGCTGAGAGTCGTTGATGTAGGCTGGGTCCGGCCTTCAGGCGCTAGTAGCCGCTGGCGTCGTGGTGTGAGGAGGCCGAGGTACCCCAGGGCACGATCACCATCGCGAAATCTGTGTTGCCGGGGACAGGTCAGGCCCGGAGGCAGATCGAGATTATGTTGCAGGGCCTTGGGGCAATTCGGCGATGTCAGTAACCCCAGACCGGTGGGTGACCGGGAAGCAGGCTGGAAATGCGGGGGGAGTCCGCAGGCTTTGCAGGGAGCCGGGGCCAGGTTAGGGTGAGCCAGGTGTGGCGCCAATCACCGTCCGGAGGGCGCCGACGGCCGCCATCTTAGGGCCCGGCAAGAGTCAGGTGAAATGTCTCGGGGGGGGCGGGGCCGCTGCCAATGTGAGGTTGATTTTTGTGCCCCCCGGCCCAGAAGAGTCAGCGGGAGTCTCCGCGGTGCGGCAGCGCGGCAGCAATCCTACCTCCCGGAGGCAGCCCCAGCCCACGGCGTCCCCGGCATGGCACCGGCCGCCATTTTATGCGCCGCTGCTTCCCTCCTCCGCCGAGGATATCAGGCGTCTCCACGGTCCCAGGAACGGGCAAAGTCGCTCCGCAGGTGCCCCAGACACTCCGCTTCAGGAAGGGAGCATTGCCGTCCAAGATGAAGCCCTGTAGCCGCCTAGAGCCGTGCCGGAGCAGTGCGTGGACCGGGAGCCGAGACGAGCTACGTCCGCTCGGCCATCTTGCCCGGCCACGCCCCCCAATATTCTTTTTTAATGCTAATAAAGTCCACTTTTACACTGCAAACGCAAAAGCATAGGAGGATTTTAATTTATCATTTCTGGAGAAAATAATGAAATGTCTCATCAATCACTTACCATAAAAGTACTCATATTGCAAGTTAAAACTCACCAAATACATAAAGTCTGGGGAGGTACTAAATGAGATTGCAATTTTAACACTTTTAAAAAAAAATAATATGTATCTAGCTCTCAAACTGATTCAATAGTTTAGGTGTCAATATCCAGTATAAGCACAGCAGTGAACACCTTCTTTCCATTGTACTCGCAGACAGTGCTTAATTTGTAAAAGAATAAGGGCCAGATGTACTAAGGTTTTTTCCGGGCGCAAATGGGTTTTAGACCCGTTTGCGCCCGCAAAAAACCTGTGGCCCATGTACTAATCCTATTTTGCGAGTCGCAAATCAATTTGCGACTCGCAAAATAGGATTAGCGACTCGCTATTAGGAAGGGGCGTTCCAAGGGCGTCCCTTCCTAATAGCGACTCCTTAAGCTATGTATGACTGTTGCGGTCGCAAAACAGTCGCAGTTTACCATCCTTCACAGAAGGGTGGTAAACCACTCGCAAACGGGAAGGGGTTCCCAGGGGACCCCTTCCCCTTTGTGAGTGGCTCTCTAAATATTTTTTAAGGGCAGGCAGTGGTCCCAGGGACCACTGCCTGCCCTTAAAAATGAAACTGAAAAGTTTCGTTTTTACTTTTTTAAATGCATCCCGTTTTCCTTTAAGGAAAACGGGCTGCATTTAAAAATAGAAGTCTGCTTTATTTAAAAGCAGTCCCAGACATGGTGGTCTGCTGACCCCAGCAGGCCACCATCCCTGGGAGTGCCAGCCATTCCCAATGGGGTCGCAAATTGCGCTTGCCTCATTAATATGCATGAGGCATGCAATTTGCGACCCCATTGGGAATCGCAAACAGTGTCTCAGACACTGTTGTGCATCCCAATTTGCGAGTCGCAAATGCAACGCAATTTGCGACTCGCAAATTGGCGGGTCGTACATCTGGCCCTATGTGCCAGGACTCTCATCAGGGGGCCATTGCAGCTTGCACCACACATTGCCCCTGCCATGCTTCCAATTACAGTAACTATTTCTAAAGACAGTGGTCCCTAGACAAGGATTAATGTGAGCAAACAATAAATATAGACCCAATCAGTACTATATTTTTACCACTATCCAGCCGGACAGGGGTATTTTAATATGCAGTTAGTTAAATAAACAAAAAATGTAACAAGGAACAAGTTAAAGTGGGACACAAGCCTGCATCCAACCTCGCATAACATGAAACAAAACAGAAAGGCTCAGGCAGAGTAAATTGTTTGTATGACACAATTTTTGGTATGACGAACAAATTATAGTGGGGACACCATTACACATAATTAGTCTTAAATAGCAAAGTGTATATGGTGTACAACAAGTCGACGGCGTTTCGATCCTTACAGAAGATATAGAATCATCATCAGGACATTATCAATATTATGCCTGTATACATTTGCCTGTAATAACTAGTTCCAGGTCAAAATGACTTGGAGGAGTTTTGTCCCAGGCGGAGACCGATTAGATGTCCGGGCCGAGTGCATAGGGGATGAAAATTGTAGAGAACCACACGGAAGGGCTGGGTCACAGTCGACCTAATTAAGGAGCTGTAACAGTCTAAATATGCTACCGGACGTCAGGTGCATTTGGAAGGCGGGTAAGTTAGAGCCGCGTTTGCGGTCTCAGAATCGGAGTCGTGGAAGCCTATTTCGATGGAATGCAGAGTATCGGCAAGCCAGAATATGTGAACCGCGTGGGCGGTCTCAGAGGTCTGGGAGCGGAGTCGCAGCAAATCTAGGATCAGCTGCTGTTTCAGCATGGACTTCCTGTCGGCACCAGGACCACTGCCTGCCCTTAAAAATGAAACTGAAAAGTTTCGTTTTTACTTTTTTAAATGCATCCCGTTTTCCTTTAAGGAAAACGGGCTGCATTTAAAAATAGAAGTCTGCTTTATTTAAAAGCAGTCCCAGACATGGTGGTCTGCTGACCCCAGCAGGCCACCATCCCTGGGAGTACCAGCCATTCCCAATGGGGTCGCAAATTGCGCTTGCCTCAT
The DNA here is from genome assembly GCA_963921515.1 of Calotriton arnoldi. Taxonomy (NCBI): domain Eukaryota; kingdom Metazoa; phylum Chordata; class Amphibia; order Caudata; family Salamandridae; genus Calotriton; species Calotriton arnoldi. Next base: position 484,067 of record CAWUFW010004208.1, read on the forward strand.
TAATATGCATGAGGCAAGCAATTTGCGACCCCATTGGGAATCGCAAACAGTGTCTCAGACACTGTTGTGCATCCCAATTTGCGAGTCGCAAATGCGACGCAATTTGCGACTCGCAAATTGGCGGGTTGTACATCTGGCCCTATGTGCCAGGACTCTCATCAGGGGGCCATTGCAGCTTGCACCACACATTGCCCCTGCCATGCTTCCACTTACAGTAACAACACAATTACCAACCATCACACTTCAACAAGTGAGACGATTCGGACTATTTCAGGTCCCCAAAGCTATAAGAATGGCTTGGGCGGCACGTAAAAGTCACTGTTAAGGTATATTGAATAAATAATTAACTGTTGTTGTGGTCATCTCTAGATGGGCCAGAGAGCACCACCTTGTGGCATGCTGTCACAAGCGCCGGTGCTCACAATTAAGTGCCGGTGCCGAGCACCAGAAACCACCGGCTCAAATTAAGCACTGCTCGCAGGGGTAGGGTCTGAGACCCCTTCAAACTGAGACTTCAGATTTGATGCTGGTTGATTGGTGAATAGATGTATGTATGCATGAATGAAAAGATTTGTACAGCACAGTTCTGTGAACTGAATTATCTTATGGTGGCTTTGGGTGAAGGAGCAGGTGCATGAAGAATACAGCGGTGCTGTTTTCTTTTTGAAGGTGCCCATGTGAAGCATGCTCCATAGATCGTGCCCCGGGGCCAAGAAGCACAGACCTCTCTTTGAACTACAATGCTATCTGGTTCCGGCAAGAGAGAGATCTATCCTCAGAGGTGGAGCCAAAGAGGTGACTCCCTGTCCCCTTAAAGGACTGATGCTCACCGGTAAATGATATTAGACAGCAAGGGGTGCAACCCAGGAGTAGGAAGACAGCAGGAATATTAAGAGACCTAAAACGAGTCAACAGGAATAATGAGTAAAATATTCTTATAGTACAATCTGAGTGTATGTTCTTAGTAATCCACCCCCTCCTTCAACAGATAAACTTTCCAAGTGAACTACATGATCCAGAATGCACTGCTGTTGATAATTAGAATTCCCAGCAGCAACTTCAGGGAAATGGCGATAAATGCCACTGGAGAGTGATAGGGTGCTGGTCAAGGTCAGTTCAAAGTCTAAATCCTTAAACAGTCAAGACAGAAAATCAGGAGCCGGTCTGGTCTGACAGTTCATCTCTCATACGTGGATGTTGCTTAGACACTGACCTCCTGTTGCTGCACCTACTTATAGTCAGTAGCTAGAGGGGGCCAGATGGGGCCTGTCCCACAGCTCTATTTGTCTGGAGGCCCCCCTCTTGGGCCCTACCACCCCAGCAGCAGCATGTGCCAGGAGGCGAAACACAATAAACAAACAGATATTGTACTTTGCCGCATTTTAATTTGTTCAACTACCTTTCTTTGCAATGATGCAGTGTTGATTATTAAAATGTTTAAATCTGAGTTTGTATGTATGTGTGCATATATCTATTTCTAACAATACATACATAGATATGGAGAAATACAAAGCCTTAGTTAAATATTTTAGGCGAATGTACATATATATGTTCACATACACACATATATTAATTTATACTCTTTGTTGGTGGTCCCACCAGTTTTACATGAGGCCCAATATGTAGTCCTCTAAAATGAACTTCTAGAGATGCCCTGCTTAAAGGCCATTTCTGGGTTCCTAGTTGGTGCCAGGTGCACTGACAGGGTGTTTTTGAACAAGGGTGACCCCATCAGAGTAACTTTTACTATAAAGGTAGAGCCTACCCATCAGCGCCTTCCATCTCGATGAACAGTATTGTTGTTTCTTGGACCCCTGTGCTGTGTGGACGGGGATCCCCAACAATGGCCACCATCTTGTGCTCTCCTGTGCTGCTGCTGTGTCCCTATTCGTCCTGCATGATGAGGCTGTGTGGGTGAGTCGACACATGCTGCCTGCAACGAGGTGGGTGTTTGGTGGTAGGACAAGTGTAATAGCGCTCACTCCTATCGAATGAGTGTCCAGAGTAGTTATAGAAAGCAACTCACTAATGAACGTGATGATGTGAAAATATTGGAGCAAGTCACATGAAGGACAGGTCATGTGTCCTGCCAGCAAAGGACAAAGTTTCGTGCAGACCTCCACCTTGACTAGCATGCACACGGCTTCCAAATGCACACCATCATTCACTCAAAACAAGTGAAATACACCACAACAGATACACAACACATTTACGGAAACCTTCTCCCTTATTCATGGCCATGGTGTCTTTGATTTCATATTATTAAATGTAAAAACTTAGCGTTAGGTTATTTTAATATTGGGCAAAGCTTACACGGTTCTTACCCCTGTCGAGCGGTATATATACAAACAACAATGCACTGAGAATCAATAAACAGCGACTTCTTCTTAAATCTTTGTTCAAGACTTCTTTTATTCTTTTCAATACAGCAATCAGCCTCCAATATTGAAATTAGCGGCAAACAGCCAGCCAACACGTGTTTCGCGCCAAAACGCGCTTCTTCAGGGCTGTTACAAACAAAAATAATTATCCATAAAACCAACAAAAAATATAACACATACTTCAATTCTGCTGTGTTTTCTCCATCAAAATCTACCTGTCTAATAATCACATTTCCTATTTGACAACACACTCAGTAATGGTTCATGTCCTTTAGTTTCTCTTCCGGTAAAAAAGGAAAGAAATGTTATACAATGTGACCAGAATTCTGTATAAGACTTAATATCTTCTTTCAGTCACGTGAGTTTCTAAATCTCCATATCATCTAACACCATAAAGTTTATTGTAACACAGTGTGGACATAGGTGGTTCCCCCTTATTCTTCAAATAACCAATTCCCTAGTTATAATCCTTAATTGATAAACACAAATTATTACCTCTTAGGTCAATATCTTCTAGTTTCACACGTCTTTATCACTCTTTATTAATAATCCCATCTCACTGGGTAGCGTATTGGTTAAGTCTGTAGTAAATCAAGAGCACAAGAATAGACTTAATTTCCCGTTCTCATTTATAATTAAGGCTCCCTGTTTTCCGTTTTTACGGATTTTTACAAATGAATACAGACAGAAAACAATGTGTTTTCTGTCTGCATTTATTTTTAAAAGTGGATAAATACAGAAAATTGTGCTCCTTTTAAGTGACTCTCCATGCTGTCTTTGATGAATTTTAAGCCAGCAGCTGAGCATATGGACAGCATGGGAATTTAAAAAACAGGATGAAATGTATTTAAATAACAGCATATGTCAACATACATTTATGGTATAATGCTAGTATTTACCAGTGGATGTATTGTTATGTAATATTTGACAGCTTAAATAGCTGAAACACGACAGACATCAAAGTATGAGTGCGCATCTATCAGTTAAATAAATTTGGAAATGTACAGTTTTTTAACTTCATTTATACGCAAAACACAAAATAAATATGGATAAATACAGATAAAATGGCCAAAAAATAAATATGGATAAATACAGTCAGAAATGTTAAAGAAATAAATACCATAAAACCGGGAGCCCTATTTATAATGTATGTACTCCATTTAAAAAAACATGTCTTTCCATATTCTTATCTAAGTTTCTCACCTTTTTTGATTTTTTTATAGATTCTATCTCCTATTTTCTTGTGACAATTTCTTAGGTTATTCTCATCAGTACCATTACATTATCGAGCTCTATAGAGGGTGAAAGCTAGAGCTCTAAGAGAAGGATCATGGTATGGGGTCAGGGTGATCCTAGATCAAGATGCCAGATTAGAGTTGGACTGGTGGTTGGAGAACACGGATGCCTGGAATGGCAGGGCAATCTTTGGGAGTTCCTCCGAATATATACTAGAATCAGATGCAAGCCTTCATAGCTGGGGTGCACGCCTGGGCAATCAGAAGACAGGAGGCTTATGGTCTTATATGGAGAGGTCCCACCACATAAATTATCTGGAGTTGACAGCAGGTCTCTATGCTTTAATGAGCTTCAAACACTCTCTGCAGGGCAGAACTGTCATGTTAAAAAGGGACAATGTGTCTTCAGTGGCATACATAAATCGGTTAGGGGTACAAAATCCTCAGTCTTGTCGGATTTGGCCAAATGAATTTGGATGTTCTGTCTAGAACACAAGATCAGCTTGAGAGCAGAGTACTTACAGAGGAAAAACAATATCGCAGCAGATTGGAACTCGAGGTTCTTGAAAGACTACAGCGACTGGAAGCTGAACGAGAGCCGCTTCAGAAGTCTCTGTCACTTATGGGGTCCTTTGGAGGTGGATCCCTTTGCAAGCAGGTTGACATTTCAACTGAAGTACTTCAGCTGGATGCCAGACCCAGGTGCTCAGGCAGTCAATGGGACGCTGCAACTCTGAAAGGGAGCCCGAGCTTACGCCTTTCCCCCTTTGCAATGATCCAGAGGGTTCTCCAGAAGGTATGACAGGAGCAATGTTCACTGGTACTAGTAACTCCCTTCTGGCTGTCCCAGGCTTAGTTCCCAAGACAAAGGATGGAGACCAGTTATAAATCTTAGGGACCTGAACAGATTTCTAGTCTAAAGACATTTCAAAATGGAGGGAATCCATCTCTTGAGAGACATTCTGCTAGAAAAAGACTGGCTCGTGAAGTTGGACCTCAAGGATGCCTACTTCACCATTCCCATGGCCATCGAGTCTCAAGGCTACCTCCAGTTCATATCGAATCACTGTCTTTTTCAGTTTCAGGCACTTCCCTTGAGCCTATCCTCGGCTCCTTCATGTTTCACCAAGGTAAGGAGAGTGGCTGCATCCTTTCTGAGGGAGAGGGGGATACAGTTAATTGTTTATCTAGACGATTTCCTCATAATGTCCCAATATCATTCTCAGATTTTAAAGGATCTGGAATTGGTGGTAAATCTTCTAGAGAATTTGGGTTTCATAAAAAACAAGGAGAAGTCTATTCTGAATCCTTACAGGTCCCTAGAATTTTGGGGTTTTACAATAGACACAAAAAAGACCCTTCTTCTGTTGCCAGAGAAGAAAATTACCAAGATTCGAAAGGAGATGAGATTTGTGTTGAGACAGGACTCTATGGGCCAGATGTACGACCCTATTTTGCATGCGCAAACGGGTTTGCGACCCGTTTGCGCATGCAAAATGTGAAAGGGCTATGTACAATTCCTAAATAGCGAGTCACAATTTATTTGCGACTCGCTATTTAGGAATTGCGAGTCACTATTAAGAAAGGCGTTCCCTTCCTAATAGCGACCGCAACCCCATGTATGAATGTTTTGCAACCGCAATTGCGGTCGCAAAACACTTGCAAATTACCACCCACTTCAAGAGGGTGGTAATGCACTAGCAAAAGGGAAGGGATCCCCAGGGGACCCCTTCCCCTTTGCGAATGCAGGGGAAAATATTCTTTAAGGGCAGGCAGTGGTCCTAGGGACCACTGCCTGCCCTTAAAAAATGAAACGAAAACGTTTCATTTTCATTTTTTTAAATGCATCCTGTTTTCCTTTAAGGAAAATGGGCTGCATTTTTTAAAAAACAAATACTGCTTTATTTAAAAGCAGTCCGAGACATGGAGGTCTGCTGAGCCCAGCAGGCCACCATCCCTGGGAGGGCCAGCCATTCCCAATGGACTCACAAATTGCGAGTGGCTCATTAATATTCATGAGCCTCGCGATTTGCGACCCCATTGGGAATCGCAAACAGTGTAAAACACACTGTTGTACATGGCATTTTGCGACTCGCAAATTGGGACTCCCAATCGAGCGCAATTTGCGAGACGCAAATTGTCATGGTCGTACATCTGGCCCTATAACCTTGAGATAGCTAGCCAGGCTCCCAGGTCTCCTTTCCTCTTCTATTCAAGCCATATTTCTGGGGCCATTACATTATCGAGCTCTATTGAGGGTGAAAGCGAGAGCTCTAAGAGAAGGATCATGGTATGGAGACAGGGTGATCCAAGATCAAGATGCCAGATTAGAGTTGGACTGGTGGTTGGAAAACACGGATGCCTGGAATGGCAGGGCAATCTTTGGGAGTTCCTCCGAATATATACTAGAATCAGATGCAAGCCTTCATGGCTGGGGAGCACGCCTGAGCAATCAGAAGACAGGAGGCTTATGGTCTTATATGGAGAGGTCCCACCACATAAATTATCTGGAGTTGACAGCAGGTCTCTATGCTTTAATGAGCTTCAAACACTCTCTGCAGGGCAGAACTGTCATGTTAAAAAGGGACAATGTGTCTTCAGTGGCATACATAAATCGGTTATGGGGTACAAAATCCTCAGTCTTGTCGGATTTGGCCAAATGAATTTGGATGTTCTGTCTAGAACACAAGATCAGCTTGAGAGCAGAGTACTTACAGAGGAAAAACAATATTGCAGCAGATTGGAACTTGAGGTTCTTGAAAGACTACAGTGACTGGAAGCTGAACGAGAGCCGCTTCAGAAGTCTCTGTCACTTATGGGGTCCTTTGGAGGTGGATCCCTTTGCAAGCAGGTTGACATTTCAACTGAAGTACTTCAGTTGGATGCCAGACCCAGGTGCTCAGGCAGTCAGTGCGACCCTACAACCCTGAAAGGGAGCCCGAGCTTACGCCTTTCCCCCCTTTGCAATGATCCAGAGGGTTCTCCAGAAGGTATGACAGGAGCAATGTTCACTGGTACTAGTAACTCCCTTCTGGCTGTCCCAGGCTTAGTTCCCAACGACCTTGGAATTGGTCTGCGATATTCCCTTGTTTCTACTGGAAGAGGAAGGCCTTTTAAGGGACGTAGATGGAAGAGAACACCCTCTGGTTCAGACTGGAATTTTGAACCTTCTTGCCTGGAATGTCTCAGGAGATCTATTGAGATGTCAGGTCTTTCGGGAAGGAGCTCCTTGAGGAATCCTGGGCTCCACGTACCCACTATAGATACAATGGAATATGGAAAACATGGGAACGCTGGTGCTTGGAGAGGGACTTGGATCCCGTGGAAGCTCCTATAGTTGAAGAAGTTAATTTCTGAGTACAACAGTTTGATTGGGGCCTCAGTTATAGGTCACTTAATTGTTACAGATCTGCAATCTCAGCAAGACACGCGTTAGCAAACAGTAGAAGCATTGGAAAAAATGTCATAGTATGTAGAATTCTTAAGAGCATTAGGTTAAGGAGACCCCCAGACCTAGATATGAGACCCTTTGAGACATTAAACTAGTCCTGGATCTTTTTACGGCATGGCCTAGTAACAGATATTTACATCAGAAGAGACTTTCTAAGCTAGCTTCTCTTCTCTGTTTAGTTTCCTGCCTTTTTATATAGGATGTTAAAGCTTTAGAGGTAAGTAACAGGGCTTACAATACCTTTGGAGTGAGATTTGAAATTATTAGAAGAATTAAGACTATGTCAGACACAATTTTTTAGCCTACATTTGACTCTTGCAAAAAGTTGCGCGTAGTAGATTGCAAGAGAGAATATGATTCCAGAATGAGTGAGCATCATTCTGATGGTGTTGAGCAACTGCTCATCTCATTTGTGAAACCTTTCGAGGCTATAACGTCTGCTTCAATAGCAAGGTGAGTTAAATGGGCTATGAATTTGGCAGGTGTTGACCTTAAGGAGTTTCAAGCACACTCTATGAGAGGAACTATGGCTAGCCAATCCTTCTGGAAAGGTGAAAGACTAGAAGACATCCTTAGGGCTGCTGATTGGTCAAACTCTACTACCTCTGCAAAACATTACTGTATACCGTTCGAGCACATGTCGGATGTTTTACAACAAAGAATGTGCTCTCTTAGTTAAGTAATCCAGTAGCCGAAGGTGTAATTAGGTAGGTTTATTCATTACAAGTAGAATGGTAAAGGAGACCCCACCGGGAGCAGCGTCCTGCTGCTCAGCCCCACTCACTCAAACTGACTACTCATTCAAACCATGCATTCACGAACATTCTGATTACATCACACACACAGACTGAGCAGCAAGGAGACACAGAATAGTAAAGAATATAACACATCTCCCTCCTTCAAAACAAAGGAAACAAAGAAAAGTATGAGAGAAGAAATACAGTATGCCAAACGATGACAAAGATAGGATTTCCAAATAAGCAGATCAACAGGAAATAGGATAGGATGATTACAAATCTAATCAGCAAGCTGAATAAACAAAGGAGAGAAATCAGAACAGCTTTGAAACAATGCAGAATAAAATGAATGGAAATAGTACGGTGGCAATACAGTGTTAAAATGGAATATCGGACAATGGAGATAAAAACAGAATGATGAGGAAAACATCACACCATACAGACACAACTCACACACGCACCAAATACAAGGAAAATGACAAACGTCACGAAGCGTCAACATCACACCACAATTCGCACTCGAACTAAATATAAGAAAAATATCAGACATCACAGAGACATCGCCTGACAATGTACCACACATAAACCACCATCCTTCATCACAAACCAAAACCCCGAATGTCACGGATCATGTCAGTTGGCCAGACTGGCATGAAAAGCAACAAACAGAGAACCAAAACTTAATAATGGCGCCCCAAGAAACAACAAACGCAGAAGCGCAGAAAAACAACACACCCACACAACACGGTATACAGAACGGGGTGAATGACTCCCTAGAATGCACACCAAGGCAAAACACACAGCACAGGATACATGACTCTCCCAAAAACACACGGGATACATGACTCTTCAAACACACACCAAGGCAAAACACACTGCAAAGGGTACGTGACACCCAGCGCACGGGGTACATGACTCCCCGAAACGCACGCCAAGGTAAAACATACAGCACGGGGTACATGACTCCCCAGCGCACACTAAGGTAAAATACACAGCACGGGGTACATGACTCCCCCAAAAACACGCGGGATACATGACTCTTCAACACACACCAAGGCAAAACACACTGCAAAGGGTACGTGACACCCAGCGCACGGGGTACATGACTCCCCGAAATGCACGCCAAGGTAAAACATACAGCACAGGGTACATGACTCCCCAGCGCACACTAAGGTAAAATACACAGCACGGGGTACATGACTCCCCAGCGCACGGGGTACATGACTCCCCGAAACGCACACCAATGTAAAACGCACTACACGGGGTACATGACTCCCCAGTATAACGCACATCAAAGTACAACACGCAGCACGGGGTACATGACTCCCCAGCGCACGGGGTACATGACTCCCCGAAACGCACACCAAAGTAAAACACACAGCACGGGGTACATGACTCCCCAGCGCACGGGGTACAAGACTCTCCGAAACGCACACCAAGGTAAAACACTGTACGGAGTATGTGACCCCCAAAAACACTAACAAAGTGAACAAAGCGCATAAATTCATTACTACAAGTACTCAGCAAACATGACATACATAACATGTTGAAAGCTAGTCTCTGTGTCAACAAAATATAAGTGAATAACTCCTTACAGCAGATAACAGCTCATTAATTTAGGCAAAACACATGGCAGGCACAACTATATGCATAGGCAGAGGCTACACATTTGAAAAAGGCAACACAATAAATTAAAATAATTAAAGTAGACACCGTTGTCACAAAAGCGCAGTAAGATTCGTGCTTGACAACATAATAACTGAAATAAATAAAGCAGTCACCGTTTTACACCGTTGACAGGCACTGTTCCACCGCTCAGATGCGTTGTACAAGATTGACGTCGGAACAGATTGTTCAAGATTGAGATGAGAACAGAGTTAATACGATACCTCCAAGCACGTCACAGAAACTTCCGGGCAGTATCAGAGAAACGTAATCTTGTTGCACATGCTTTCCGGATCTCATTTTCGTGTGAAGCGATGACATCCACCTCAACTTTAATGAAACGTGGTTGGCAAACGTTGCTATATGCTTGCGATAAACTGTGCAAAAACGCCAATCTAAAGATGGCAGCGCACGCTGGTGACGTTGCGCCGGAAGGCTTGCAGCACAGGTGTGCACGAATAGACCCACTCCAAACAACTTTGCGTGAACAGCGTCATGACAGCCATCAGGATTCTTTGGCAATAACCTCAGTGATGGAAGATTGGGAACAAAACGCCACTATGAGTCACGGAGAAGAACACTGGGTTTCTCACGCGACTGCACGCTGAAGGTAACGGTCGCAGTTAATTCAAATGATAATTCACTTTAGGCAAAAGCAAATAAACTTTGACATGTATGACATTTTCCAATGACAAGTCTGTGCAATTCCATAAGACATTTTCCTTTGACAAGTCTGTGCAACTCCATAACTCAGAACTCACAAGTCGAGTTGCTCACCTCGTTGTTGGGTTACCGTAAAATTGTATAAATGTGGCATTTCAAATCCCAGTTCACTGGCACATCAGTAGTGGTCCTGTTTACTCACGATCACTACGTTTCAGGATCTGCCCCCGACCAGCACATTTCACAGTCACCTAACAGCGTGACCAGATGTTTGTCAGGATCTGCCCCCGACCAGCATATTTCACAGTCACCTAACAGCGTGACCAGATTTTTGCCCTTACTCAACACTTCCGAAGCAGTGAATCTTCAAAACGCATCATCCCCTTTGGTTTTGCTTAACTCGTAAACGCTGGCACACACTCTCTGCATGACCGTGACACACTCCGGGGCCCGAAATTTGCCCCCGATCACTAAATTTTACTATATTGTCACCACACACTGGGACTTTTCGATGCAACCCAACAACTTCACGCCAGGGCACGATTAGGTCACATAAAGTTCAACAAGAGCTTGATAAAAGCAACGGTCTAAGCATTCAAAGTATCCGCAGGTTGCTGTAATCCAAAGTATCAGCAGGTTGGCAGCAGTTTTCAAGCCAAGTAGACCACAGAATGTCCAACGCCCGAAACATACCTTAGGAGACTGACTGTTGGAGAAGACACCGGTGGGGCATCGAGGGCGTTGAGAAACTTATTATCAGGCTTGGTTGGCAATCATCTTTGTAGTTTCTTGTTTCATTTCTTTTCTCTGCACACGTTGTTTGTATCAGATCGTCGCCACTTTTACAACGAAGAATGTGCTCTCTTAGGTAAGTAATCCAGTAGCCGAAGGTGTAATTAGGTAGGTTTATTCATTACAAGTAGAATGGTAAAGGAGACCCCACCGGGAGCAGCGTCCTGCTGCTCAGCCCCACTCACTCAAACTGACTACTCATTCAAACCATGCATTCACGAACATTCTGATTACATCACACACACAGACTGAGCAGCAGGGAGCAAGGAGACACAGAATAGTAAAGAATATAACAGGATGTGGTTTTACAGGACTACTAACATGCATAATGATAGCCTCCGGTCTTGTAGTGAAATAGCGATTCTCCTAATCTAATTCATTGCCAAGAGAATCTGGAGTTGATTAAAGACACGGAGGCTAACATTATCCCACCCTCCCATCCCTGGAGTTGGTTGAAGGGTTTGGATAACATAAATAATAACACACAAAAAATACAAAAAAAACAATACAGTCCTAAAGGAGGTTAATAAAATTTAAAATTGCAATAATTCAAGATTGTTATATACATCGCATTTGTTTATGTGCTATTTATTTAGAATGTCTTGCACCTATAGAGGATGTTTTAATATTCCTCGTCAGTTTCAGATAATTCCCAGTAGTTCGTGTCTACGTGTCTCCATCACCTGGAAACCTCTACAAACTGAGTGCCTTCTTTCCTTGGTTCTGCAATGCAATGCAGACGTTGTTTGAGGAGTTTCTTCATTTCCTGTTGTGCCATATCATTTTTGGACTTTTCTTAATACATGATGGAGAATTGTGGACGGCATTTCAAAGAGGCAGATTGTACTGTGTGAATGCCTATTAGGGTCTAGCTGTATTCTGTTCTAGAACAATTTCGTTTGTGATGTAATACTTCAAAGTGGCTGTGTGGAGTTTGCATTAAAGGAATAATGCATAATGTTAGCATCCATGTCTTTAATGAAATCCAGATTCTCTTGCCATTTAATTAGGAGAATCGCTATTCCCTGATATGAGAACTGGGAGGAGTTTTCACTGAAGAGAAACAGTAGACAGACTGCCCCACAGAGGTACAAGTAAAAAGGCCTGTACCCCTGGACAGTCATCCCTGCTGCTACTGCCTGGCAGCACAGTCTGAGGTGAGGGGAGATGGAAGGGGGCACTCTTAGGGTGCCCCCTTTCATTAGAGCTAACAGAAGAGTGAAAACATGGAGCACCTCCAGTGCGCTTGGTGAGATCGGTTTCAGTGGAGGAAAAGTGTAAGCTGGTCTGAAACAAAAGAACAGGGTAGGGGAACACAGCTTTTCCAAGCCACAGATGACCTTTGTCCCAACAGAAATAAAAGCAATTGATACTTTCTAATATATCAATGGACTGGGACCTACCTCTGTAGATGATGCAGGGTCCAGCCCAGGTGTGAACACATTATGGGCGAGTACGTTTGCTAATTATTTCAGGAAACTGAGAGAATTTCACAAGCAGTAGTACTGATCTTTAAGCCTGTAAAGAGGAAAATGATTCTGTGTACTTGGCTGATCTTGAAGTCACTTTTGCAGCCAGGACGCTCTTGCATTAATCCCAGTTCTCCCGCTTAGCACCATGTGTGATCTAAGGCCTCAGTCACTCTCTGCCTTGGTTCTGTTGTCTGACCTGTATTTTTGGAGGGATGACAAAAGAGGGACCCTGCACCCTGACTAACACTTTTGGCTGAAGTAGCCAAGACTGGGCTCCACGGACAGGGTCTTCTCAATTTCTGTAAAGCATTTGTCGGCAGTGCTATCAATAGTGCAGCAGGTGCAGTGGCACCAAGGTCCGGACGTATGAGGGCCCACCACACCACAATTATAGTTGTTTGTTTAGTACTAAACCATGGAATGGAGGGGCATGTCCCTTGCTTGCATTGGGGCTCGTGGCTCTCTTGCAACTCCAGTGGCATTTGTTGCTGGTTTGTTACAGTCACAACCTGATGTTGTCTTGTGATCAATGCCGGACTTTGGAAACGAAACTCTTGAGATTTGTTCCTGGTTTCCCCACTTTCTCCATATGCCATCGCCGCAGGCGCAGTTCTCATAGATGGAACAATTGCACTATATTCAGGGCCACTGAAATTATGCGATTGTGCGGCCGCTGCGATTTTTGCATAATTATAGATTTTCCGCATTTGCCACATAATCCATCTTCTGTCGCATAATCTACAGATTTTAACAAACAAAACATGTTGTTTCTACCTCAGACGGTTCAACCGTTACAAAAAAATGCAGCAACATTTGCTGCCGTGCAGAGGAAGGCCCTTTGGACTGGTCACCTTTCTGTTGCTTTTTGCTATATTTGGTTGTTAAACTGGTACTAATGAGGTGCAGCAAATGCCCAGACTGTGTTATTAAGTTTAAAAATGATAAAATAACGCACTATGCCACATAATTTGCCTTTTCTTGCCGCATAATTAACTCAACTTGCCGCATAATTTGTGCCTCTCTTGAAGCATAATTCCAGTAGCCCTCCTGGCTATATTCCCTAACAATAACGCAGGCTCAGTCAGCAACATGCTGTACCCCAAGCGACTTCTAGGCGGCGCCGTGGAGCAAAGGGACAGCGATCCTGCGGTATTTGGAATGGAGAGCTCCCTTCCCTTTCCCTAGAGCTCTCGGTGCCCCACCCGACATGGGCTGCCCCTACAGCTCTGCACACACTGTGCAGGCCTCCAAGCAGATGCTCCGTGACCTTCCTCGACCCCCAGAGGCGGAGTCGTCCTCTGTCAGGGCCGTGGCTGCAGAGCTGCGGCCTCTCGCCGTGATTCACCCCAGCCGCAGCGTTTAGATATTCCGATGTCCTGAAAGGTATGCGCGTATTAATGTTATTTCCTTTGAACGTCCCAACGCTATGGACTCATTAAAGGGCAAAATCATTTTCACAAAAAGGAAAAGCACAATTCAGCCCTCGGGATGAGGTGTTTGTCGGGGAAGAGGGCATGTCGGTATATCACGCGTTCATATAATACGCTTAGATGATAGGTGAGAGATAGGTGTGTTACGGTTATGGGTGTTCAAAGACTTTTCCTTCGCAAGCGAAGTTGAGAAACTTCGCTCCTGGCGAAGGTGAGCGAAGTTGCGTCACTGCGCCGGAGGCGAAGCTAAACTCGCGCGGCCTCTCAGTCAGATGACGATTTCCTGCCGCATGATAGTGTCGGCGCTTTATAGATCAGAAGGGCCGATTGATGACTGGTGCGATGTGTGAGTGTCTAAGAGACCACAGCCCTGGACACAATCTTAGAATTTACCCAGAGACAAAGGGAAATCCACTCAGGACAATCCACAGGAGGCAGAATTCAAAACACAAACCTTCAAGGTTTATTAAAAAATTAAGTACAAATACAGAATGCAAAAGGTAATGGTTAGTCAGCGAAATCAGAATAATGCAAAAATGTGCATGTGGAAATGGAGTCCTCATCTACTCAATCGCCAAAACCCTGTACTGTCAAGCACAAAGCAAAATAAGAAAAGCAAAATGTCTTATGGAGGGATCAGTTCAAGGCAGCAGAGAACATGAAAACAAGACTAAGTCTTGCTTGATAAACAGACTAACAGGGACTTTGCTCTCTAAGAGGCCCAGAGGAAGACCTGGTGAGCGGTGCGCCTTCTTACATTGTTAGACCGAGAAACCATACAGTCACTGTGGTGTGAGAAAGAAGGTTCTGTTTCTAAGCCCAACAGTACAACAGAAAAAACACCACATTGTACAATGACTTTGCTTTATCTCCAATGAATATGCTGCACACAAAAGGACATTCAAAATATGAACAGCACCTCCATTTGGCTGAAGAAAGTGGCCTTCAGTTGTATACAGAACAGAAAATGAATACAATTTATACATTTTACAGAGCAAACAAGGCCATTGAGCTGACTCAGTTTCATAAATTGAATACATAAGTGAAGGTCATATCTGAGGCTCTGGGTGCACAGACAGGGAAAGAGAAAAACATGACATTTTAAACTATGGCAATTGTACTTCCTAATGAAAATGAAAACATGACTAGGCCCATTCAGGCTAAGTTAAGCATTTCACCATGATAGATCACAAGGCCAACAATCAACTGCGTCTCAAAAATTTTGGTTAAAGCACACTATTATTATATTTAGAATTCTCGTCCACAATAGCCTGTGGGCGGGACATCCTGTGGCAGTCAATTGTGTGGCGGTTGCTGGAAACCTCCCCAGACAAGTACAAGGGGAAGCGAAGGGCAGCAGATAGTGTGGGAGGGTGGCAGTGCTAAATTTGAGCCGGTGGTTTCCGGTGCTCAGCAGTGGCACTTAATCATCAACACCGGCACTTCTCATGAGCGCCAGCTTTTTTTTTACAGAGTTTTATATAGCGCGAATTTGACCCGGTATCGGAGCGCTTTACATAGCACCAGTTGCGTTACATGAGGACACATTCATTTTTGTTACGCACAGGGAGATTAAGTGATTTGCCCAGAATCACAGGATGTTCAGCGTCACTGCCGAGACTCGAACCCGGTTCCCCAGATTCGAGGTCGACCGCCCTAGCCGTTAGGCCAACTCCTCTCCCAGTTGAGGACACATTAATTTACGGGGAGATTAAGTGATTTGCTGAGAATCACAGGATGTTGAGTCAGTGCCGATACCCCAACCTGGTTTCTCAGCTCCGAAGCCGGCAGCACAGGCCATTATGCCACATCCTCTCCCCACCTTCACGGTTAGTAGTTGGTTCTGTTTTAGGCGGCGCTAACAGGAGAAATGGGCTGGTTCAACCTGGCTCCTGACGAGAGCCCGAGCACTTATTTTTTTTTACAAATGATCCACTGGAGGTCGGGAAGCGAGAGGCTGCCGGGCACGGGACAGGGTTAGAGCTTGGTGGGGTAGGGGTGGTGGGTGAGACATGGCTTAGTACTTTGCCGAGTTTGGAGACAAGGAGCAGGGAATGGGGGCTGCTAAGCAACACCGGTCCAACTGCTGCCTCTTGCAACAACCTCATGGCAGTAACAACGTTTTCACGTGCTGCAGAAGTGCTAACACTGCCCCTCTCCTTTTTTTAAACAAACATTTTTGAAATTCACACTTAACAAAGCTTGTAGTTTTAAGAATAAGCATTTGTGAAATTATGAATCGTCTAACTTTGCAACTTTGCACATATTAACTGATATTTCATTGTGGTGTAATACACTAGCTCCCTCTGCAGTGTGAAATTTCTCAACTTGAGTCTCTGCCCTCACCTAAAATATCCCTAACCTAATCAATGCATCACCTGATATTAGTGGCATCCCCCAAAAATTGAAATCCACCATCACCACCCCTCTATTAAACAAGCATTGGCAAATCCATCATCATTGAATCAACAATATCCATGAGGATAACCCTTGATAAAAACCTCAACATGGAAGCCCATAATAGTTCATCATACGCAGTTCTTCTCTCCAACACAACCTCCTAAAGAAGGTGAACCGCTCATCCCGACAACAGACTTTAAGATAACAGTGCAATCCCTAGTCGTGTCCAGACTAGACTATGGAAGTGTGACATTAACGGGACTACCAAACTCACAACTGGCACTGCTAAAGGTAACACTCAATGCAGCAGCAAGACTGATAGCGGGAAGGAGATGGTTCAGCCACATCACACACTCTCTCAAGTCTCGCCACTGGCTCCCTTTCGTAGCCCGGATCCTTCTGAAGATAGCCTTCCTGGCTCACCAAGCCCTGAACTAAGACGCAACTGAATACCTAGCACACAACCTCACTATCTCAGGAGGCGGTCCCTCCATATGGAACCATTGAGATTAAGAAAAACGAAGACCTACGCCCGAACTTTTTCCAGTTCAGCCCCCAGAATATGGAACGCTCTCCCACCAGAGATTTGGCTAAACCCCTCAACCATTGCTTTCTAAAAGGAGGTCAAAAGGATTTCATTTAACAGATTCCTCCTGTGATGAGCATGTCCGGGGTCGACACCTAGACCGCCAGCCTAACCTGGTTCCCTCTCACCATACCGTAGCTAGCATTGGCTTAGCTGACCATCCACCAGAAACGCTCATGGACAAATAGCTTTAGGTGTCACAACTTGCATCTTATTATTGTCTATGTTGTTGATGGACATTTACATATATATTCCATATTACCTAATGGGTAACAGCTTTTTCTTTCCACAGCACGTTTATGTCTTGTTTTATACATTTCATATGTTGTATTGAGTAGCAGCTTTTTTTCTGTACAACCCTCTGATACCTTTGGTTCGCGTTCATGCTTTATAACACTCTCAAAATCAATTAAACTATTCCTAGCTTTAATGTGCTAATGCATGCAAACACAGGCAAGCACAAATGCGCACAGACTATTTGTGTCACGTCCATGTGCAATCTGTCTCCTATGACTGTAATCTATATTTTATTCCCCACGTTTGCGCTGGTGCATTGCACCACCACTGCGTGTTAGGGAATAAAAAACAGCAGTACGCCAAGCTTGGGGAATAAAATGCAGGGCATTAAGCTAGGAGGCACAGAAAGAGACAGGCAGGGACACTGGTATGATGTTGACTCTCCCACATCTATAGAGGTTGTTTCTAAGTAAGTGTGCTCCATCAGTCGCAGGTGGACGTTGAGGGATATCCTGGGGACAAGCAGGGGGAAGGCTACTGTTCAGTGTAGATCTGTGTATGCAACGACCTCAAAATAGTGTCCTCAAATACCCATTCCTGTGGAATCAACAGTAAGCCTCTGGGTGGTCTGCACTACAGCTATCACTTATGAAGACTGTTATTGTTATCAAGACATTGGTAGCTCTTTAGGGATGAGGGCAGGATCGGCAGGGATGGAAAGTATTAAAGTCCTCCAGAGTGCCCATGATATGTGGCAGGTCTGGCCATACGCTGTATGCATTCCCTCTTTGGTACTGAGTGACTTGTTTGGGTGGCTTGATTATGGCTTTTTGGTAATGTAGCATAGTCCTTTGCTGGATTACAGTTGACCTCGGTCTAGTTAATTTGTAGTATTTCCTATGACAAGTTGATGCTACTGCCATCCACCTTGCACTGATTACAGCAGGTCATGGTTGTGACCACATGTGGGGTTACTGTGTTCTATTCTGATCTCAAATGTTGTTTCTTTTTATGCCAGGGGGGCCTGATTGTTCTCCACCATTTTCTGAGGACAAAACAGGATTTCACTACCTTCCTGAACTTGAAATGGCCATTGATATTTCATATCTTGCCTGTCAAGGCATTCTATAGTTTTGCAGCCTGTACTGAGAATGCTTTCTGCCAATGGCCTTTTTCTTCTAGAAAGGAACAAGTAGTCGATGTGCTAGCATTGCATGTAGTGTCCAGTTCTGGAACTATCAACAAAATTTCACTAGTAGGTACCGCAGGCTTATCAGTGGATGGTTTCATGGATGATACAGTGTCTTATATGCTGAGTATTTGGCAGTTAAGGTTTGTAGCACTTTGTCATATGTTCCCTTGGGTATGGTTGTAATAGAATTTTGCTGAAATGTATGGATTCTTTGTTGTTTTTGCAGCAGGAAACAGGTAGGTCCTAGATACAAGCCCATGATAGTACCAGGGTGAGAGAACTGTAGTTTCTAGTGACATCCCAGATGATGTAAATTGTGTCTTGCTACCCACCACTCCGAGGTTTCTTACTCACTTTTCTGGGAGGTAAATAGAAATGGCTGGACATCATCCATTTTTCAATTTGTAAGATCTTCTAGTTAAGTCTTAGCTATTTCTGTCTTTAGGGTTTTCCAGTTTTCAGATAATCTGTGTGTCATTGGTATAATTGTAACATGCAAGGGTGAAATGTTTGATGAGACCCTGTAAGGGGGTAAATAAAGTTTAAACAGGAGTGGAGAAATTAGTGAAAGTGCAGGGTGTTAGGAGATGAGGGGAACATATCGTAAGAAAGTGCCCCTTTTTGACATGGTCACCCCCCCTTTTTGCCTGGTATCTGATGCAATTTTGGCAGAAGTGCACTGGGTTCCTGTTATCCGGGTCCACAGTGCCAGATCTCTTTCCCTAAAACTGTACAATTGTTCCCCCAGTTGGCAATATCTTTAGCACCTCCTGTAAGTCCCTAGTAAATGGTACCTCTGGTACCTGGGGCAGGGAGACTATAGAGTGTCCCTAAGGGCTGATGCATGTATTGTGCCACCCTAAGGGATCCCTCACCACACTCATGCAAACTGCCATTGCAGCCTGCGTGACATGGTGCAGAGAAAAGTGAAGACACGACACGGCACACCTCCTGTGTGCCATGCCTGCAGACACTGCATGTAATATAAATAAGTCACCCCTACAGTAGGCCTTACAGCCCTAAGGCGGGGTGCATTATATTGCATGTGAGGACATATCTACATGAGCAGATATGCCCTGTGCTGTCCATGTCAATTCTTGGACATTGCCAGTGAACAGGGAAGTCATCTTGAGTATAAGTACTGGGCACTGCTGATTACGAATACCCCAGCTTCATGATGGCTTCACTGAAACTAAGGCTGTTTGTTTTCAAACATCTCGTATTAATAAGCCCACACTGATTCCAGTAATGGATTTATTGGTACATGCACACAGAGGGCACCTTAGAGGTGCCCCCTGAAAACCTCAATCAATCAATCAATCAGCATTTGTAAAGCACAGCACTGTCACCCTGAGTGGCTGCTGGGTTGGAGAATTCCTTGACTATATTGAAGAGTTCTTTAGTATGGTTGGCCTCTGTATCAATGCAGACTGTGAAGGCCGCTCTCCTGGCTTCCTTGATGCGCAAGTGGTAGTTGCTGAGGGCTGCTTTGTGAGCGGCTATGTCGGAGGAGATTTTCCTGGTGCCCCATCATTTCTCGAGTTGGTAGCAGTTGCGCTTGATGGTTCTAAGTTCTGGGGTGTATCGCTGGCTTGCTTAGAGGCTTTGTTGGTTCTTGCAGGTTTCATTGGGGCGACTCTATCGGTGCATTTGGTGATCCATGCTGAGAAGTTCTGGACAGCCTGGTCAAGGTCTGATGAGGCTTCAGGTTGGGTGGTGCTGATGGCCTGTGTACACTGTGTCTCAGCTACCTTTCCCCAGGAGCGATCAGCGGAGCTGTGGTGCTTGGTGAGGGTGTGCTGAGTGTCAGAGATGGTGAAGTGAACAATGGCGTGGTCGGTCTGTGTGAGTTCTGTGTCGTGGCTGAATTTGATTCTGTCACTGGAGGTGAAAATGGAGTCGAGTGTTTGACCGGCTCTGTGCATGGGTCTGGTGACTATCTGGGTGAGGCCGATTTTGTTCATGTTCTCCAGGAGGGAGGTGGAGTTGGCGTTGTTGGGGTCATCAACATGGAAATTGAGGTCGTTGAGTCGATGGCTGGGGGGGGCGATGAAGTTGGAGATGGTGACGCAAAAAGTCAGTAGGGGTCCCAGGGGTCTGCATACGAGCATGCCTGTGATTGCGGTCTTGGCGTCGGTCTAAAGTTGGAAGTTGAGGTGTTCCATGAGCAGTGTTGGGTCATCGTTGGTGGCTATGCAACGGATGGTTTCGTTGAAGATGATGGCGATGCCCGGCCGTGTTTGTTTTTGCAGATTTTTGTCCTTCGGGTGTCATGATGGTGCTGTTGGGGTTCGCAGAGGGTTTGAGCTATGTTTCGGTGATGAAGGCAACATCAGGGGAGAGTATGATGATGGTGTCCCAGATTTCCGTGGCGTGTTTGCAGAGGGATCAGGCGTTGTGCAGGATGTATTGAAGTGGTTCAGGTTGTTCAACGTCTCCTGGGCGGAGCGGCGTGGGATCTGGTGTGGGATGGTGGTTCTGTGTTGCAGGAGAAGCTGCAATGACAGCAGGTAAAGGGTCTTTTGGTTGATTGTGGGGAGGAAGTTTAGCCGCTGTTGTTTTGGTGTCCATGGTCCAGGGCTAGGAGCTCCTTGGCAGTGTAGCGATGGATGGTGGATGGGCCAGGGGTCCTGTCACTGGGCGCGATCCAGGCGCAGATGTGGGCAACCGGCTTGCCTTTGGTGCGCCGGCGGTGGAGCCGCACTGCGGCCTCCATTAAGTAGGTCCTGGGTGGGGGGCGGGGCGCTGGGTGGTGAGAAGTAGGAGGTGGAAGCGAGCAGAGGAAATGGTAGGAGGCGGGAAACTGCAAGTAATGAGCGGGAAGGAGGAAAAGAGCAAAATAACAACAACAGAATGAACGGTAATCAAATTCACAGGTACCGGCAATGGGCACAATTAATGCTGGTTAACAGGAACAGCCTGACTATGCACTGGCGCTGGGGAGTGGAGGATATGTGTCAGGCAGTCACTTACAGGGCAGAAGTAATTAGATGTTGGACTATGGGCTTACTAAGAAAAAAATGATCCAATCTAGACATAGATCAGGGGAGGAAAATGGATATTCTCTAGATAAAGGATTACTTAGCCTACATGAATCATCTAAGGATAACTGCTTAGTAGTGGCTCGAAACCGTTTTATGCATAAACTGCACCCTTGAATTTCTGTCTGTAAAAAGATCCATATTCTGATTACATATTGATTTTCAAATTCCACATACTTCTTGGTGAACTGAGGCCAAAATATAAAATGAACCTGTGTTGGTCCGTGAAGATTAAAAATAGTAATGGAAATTTTAATAGCACCTTCATTATCAATTTGTTGAGATTTGCCAGTAATATCCAAATTTATTATTACATAAAATTACTGCACCATTCTTTTTATTGGCAGAGGCAGAAACAAAAACTTTATCGACCCAACATCTTTGAAGTTTTTGAGCGTCCAACTCTAAAAGATGAGTTTCTTGGAATAAACCAACATGAGATTTGAACCTAGAAAGGTGAGAAAGAACTTTTGATAGGAATGTTTAAACCTTTATCATTCCAATAAATAACTCTGATTCATGCAAACAAACTGAAACAAAGAACATGGTATACAAAATATCAAAGAGAGATGGAGTGGAATGAGGAAAAAGTTGTACATAATACTATTGAGGAAGAAAACCAAGGATCGTAAATAAGAAATGCTAGAAAAAGAAAAGGAAGAGAGAAGAAAGCATAGCTAACTAGAAAAGACAGTACGAACAAATAGACAGTACACACCAAAAACATGGTGAATGAAAGGCATACCTATTTGGGGATATGATGACGGGTGATGGAGCTAGCACAATACAAAGATGACACATCAACAGAGCCATGAATTCGATGATAAAAGAAAAGGTTATACACAAGGGCAGTAGACGACACAGAGGTGACTGTACCTGAAATAAGAAACAAGCATTGGCATAGCCAATAGGTCTCGCCTTTGGAACCTTATAAGTATTTAGCCTCCTTGAGTTCGGCACCTATGTGGTGGCACCTGCCGGACATTCCTAAAGCCAGCCTTGATCTTACTCAGTACAGTGAGAGTAATGGCACTGCTGCAGTACATTTAATGTGAGAGTAACGGCACACCTGCAGTACATTTAATGTGAAAGTACCGGCACTTTTCAGGAGTAGACAGGTACTGTAAATAGTGGGTTCCTGCACTTCTCAGCACTACTGCAATACATTTGATGGAGAGTGCCTCTGTGCCTGCACTTCTCAGGAGCAAACGGAAACTCGAAATAGTAAGTACCTGCACTTTTATATTTCCGCTTCAAGCACTGGTCTGAGAAGAGCCCGTGAGTTATGGTTCTGTGGTAAAACGTGTATGTGAGGCCTTGATGGGGAGGGGGGGGCAGAGATGTTTCTATAAAGGGGGATATTATCTAACCCTCGCACGCAGTGCCCAGAGGCGTTGGTAGCTCACTCTGTGCAGACACAGACACCGAGGCCTCCACACTTCACCAAAACCTTCGGAGACAGGTAGCGCAGCACCTCACTGTTCAGATGGAATTTAAACAATGCCCCTAAAAAACCAAGCTGTTTAATGTCGGTGACCTTCAAGTTTCTTCAAATGTTATGCCTAAAACTTGTTACGCATTCTAAGCCTAAGGTGGCTTCGAAAATGCGTACATTTGCTCAGCAATAACACAAAAGTCAGATAAAACACCCAGCCCTCTTCGCGTGGTTGTGTTTTCGTGATAATTAAACACTCGGCCAAAATGTAGTGTGCAAGCAGTCCAAGAGTGCGCTTCGCCGCCCTGCAGTTGGGTAGGAAGCGCTATATGAATGTTGCAGATGTGTCCTCTACGATTAATCACGTGCGTGCCTGATAGCAAACTGGAACGGATAATTCACAAAATCGGACAAAAAGCAGCTGCTTAAAAGATCGCGCAGCACAGCCCGTGATGCTCAGTTGTATGACAGTATTTTGCTGCAAGAAATGAAGTCAGGAACCACGCACATAATGTGTTCATTTCCCTCCCGGGGTCGTCGACGCACTTCATTGACAGTATTACGTTGCTGATGGAACTGGGTAAAGGTGCCTGGGTGTTTCCAACAGCGCTACAACAGATCGCTTAACGGATACCATTTTAAACGACTGAAGGCTTTATATTTTATGGCGACAAAACAGCGAAATAGTTGTTGATGTTTACACGTCCGATTCGTGCCGCAGAAACTCCAATCCCAGCAATAAAAACAAGCGCGGTGCGCGCGCACTGCAAGGAATGTGAGGTATGCAGCTGGCACCCGGCCGCGCTGCTGCTCACTCCCGAGCTCACTAGGCCAGGGGAGAGAGAAGGCGGGACATGCACCCGCCTTTGGCCAATTGCGTGCTGTCTTTCTTAGAAAGACGCACGCAAAGGCCAATAGCGTGTGAGCAAAAAAAAAAGCACACGCACGAGCGTGTGGTCCAAGTTGAAAGTCCTTACTAGAAGCCTCGCAGACCAGCGCATGCGCGCTGGCTCAGGCGAGACCTAAAAATGAACATTTACGTTTGGTATAAACATAAAATAGGAGTGATTAATATGCATTTTCTTAATAACTGTTTAAGAAGAGGAAATATTTGAAATAGCCATGTTTTCATCTCGATGAAAGCTTAGTCCTCATAAATTGTTGTTTTATCTTTATAAATCACTCTGAAATGACTTGGATGATAACAAGCACTCATTGATCTGAGAGCAGGATGAAGATCAAAGAATTCCTTGAATAGAGATGCTGTTTCTTTAGCAACATCCTGAGTAGAAAACACCTTATGACCTAACCAAAAGAGCTGCTTTTTAATTTTAGCCATATTAAGAACCGTGAGAAGGTCAGTGAATTCCAGAGAATAACACCCTTTGGTTTAGGAGAAACCAAGGGATGTTTCTTCTGGGGACCCAGTCTGTGGGTTCTTTGAATATTAATCCTTTACAGAGTTTGGCAGATCTAGCAACTTGTAGAGAAAGGAGGTAAAGAATGAAATTAGGTCACTTACTACCATTTCTTCTGGCAGGCCATAAATCTGTCAATGGTTCCATCTGTTTCTCTAAATCCTCTCTCAAACACTTCAGAGTTGGTATTTCTTTCTGCATTGAGTCAATTTTGGAAGTTGAGTCTTGAATGTAACTTTTGCTGTTCTGCATCAGACATCCTCTTTTCTAAAAATAAAATAAGACCATTTGTTCTTCCAGGATTTACAGTCTCTTGTTTGCTTCCTCTACATAAGGGTGAAAAGCACATATTTCCTCCAGCAATGTTTCCATTGAGATGGAAAAGGTGGACTTTCCTGATGAGGGTGGGTCTAGCTTTAATCTTTTAGTTGCAGGTGAAGGGTTTGAGGATTGTGCTGAAGCGGTAAATTTAGGAATTGCAGACAGAATAATATTATGCTTAAGGGAAAGATTGTCATCAACTGTGGGAGACAAATGTTAGGATCATGTCAGGTTCAAGTTTTCAGACTCTGTTGAAGATGATCTATTGATAACCTAAGATGTCTTGTTTTCCCCATAAAACATAGATATGTGACACAGCAATGACAAAAAAGTTGACAATATTTTCCAGTAGTTGCCAGCAATTAAATTAGAAATCTACAAGAGCAGCTCGAAACAGAATGAATCACATAAAAAATATAAAGAAGGAGATACACCATAGTGGAAAAGAGAGATCCATGAAGTCACTTAAAAACTCCTCATATATAGGAATATATGCACAAAAGCTAGGAAATAATGCTCAAAAATTGAATAATCAAGTCACCACATGATACGTGGAGTCGCTAAGTGTGAACACGCGGCATTGAAGCAAAATGGCAGCAGAACATTGCACATAAATTTCAGAAATAAACTGTACCTTAAAAAATTTCAAACAGTGCTCCGTTGGTCTCTGCATCTTCAGACGTCTTGGTTCAGCAACAAATAAATGTTCAACGAAGACTGCTCGGTCCAAATGACCCCCAGGAGCACTTCATGACCGAGAACTCCTGCTCTATGCTGCCATTTCGTGCAGAGTCAAAGCCATGCCACCTCATCTGCTTTCTTTCTAGTGGTGGCTACTCTACTGCATGCTCGGATGGTTAAAAGGAGTGTACTTTTTTTTACAGGCTACCACAGAGTCTGATGCATGTTATCCTAGCTGAAGAAGACAAATGGGGGAGGAGTGGTACATACATTTCTTTATTTTGTCACATGCATAAATATGCATAAAGGAGAAAGGTGGTCATTTTGGGTCCTTTGTTCTCTGGTTTATGAGGGCTATACGTGTGCTGGCTCATTTGTGCTAAACGGTCAAGATGGGGAAGCATAGTGAAAAGCAGAATCCCTTGTCTACTTCACCTTCTAGGAAGGGATGCTCTCTCACTCAAGAAGGAGCCACACATCAAGAATGTCCTCTGATATGGGTCATAGTTCAACTAATGGACAGAACAGTTACAGATGCTTTCCAGAAACAGGAGAATCAGGGGAGTGACCAATGTCCGCCAAGAACAGATTCTTCTCAGTTGTCTTGCACATTTCCAGGGCTAGACCAGAAGGAGGAAGCCATATGAATGGTGGAAACACAGGACAGATGATCCATCATTTAATAAATCCTGTTTTCAACACAGACAATGGAAAATGATTATAAGAATTCCCTTGGGCCGAAGAATAATCAACGCTCAAGACTAAGCCAAGTTCAGAGGTTCATCAGAGAAGGTCGGAGGACTAATATGCCTGTTTCACAACATGCGGCAAGAAGGGGGACTCGGACAGTATCTCTGAGGTGTTTCTTAGAGATTCAATATCAACTTCGAGGAAATCGCTTTCATCCAACTTTGCTTTCGTGAAACCCCGAGAAGAGGCAGGTTTTACAGCAGAATGTATTCATTGTATTAGAAACGACAGCAATAATCCACTTCCAGCATTGGAGGAGGAGCTGGGTTGGTCCTCATTGACCTTTCTGGTGAAAGCAAATCATTAGAAGAGTACCGTTTGGTATAGGACTTCCACTTCAAGATGAACCCCCCACAACAAGTAAAACTGCAGGCAGTGGAGGGAGACATTCTAGCACCAATAGATCTTCAGGGTGCCTATCCTAATGTTCCCCTCAGGAGAGATCATCAAATGCTCCTCGAGTGTGAGGTGGTAAACACCATTGGCAAGTCCAAGTTCTGCCATCTGGGTTGAAGGCCTCTACATAGATGTTCACCATGATTCTGGCCCTGATATTTGCAGTAGTGCATGATAAGAGCATTCAGATCCACCCATATCTCAATGATCTATTGATTGTATCTCACTCCCAGGTGAATTCAGTTAGGAATGTGCAGGAAGTGGTATGGACATTCGAAAGGTTTTCGTTTCTTCTGAATTACAACAAATCAGTCCAGGAAAAAAGACTGGTGTGCACATATTTTTCGTTCTGTACAGAAGTGGGACTGCTATGTCTATCCTCACAATTTGGATAGAGGGTTTACTTTGCCATCCTGCGCCCCGATAGTGTTAACTACAGATGCCAGCAAGAGGGGATCGGGCAGCCCAATGACATTGGTCAGTCCAAGAGAGGCTTCAACCCTTCAATTTGAGAGAGTTTAGGCTGCCTGGAAAGGTCTTCAGTTCTTTCAGTATGAGATTCACAGTTTAAACTTGGTGATCAGAATGGGCAATTCAGTAGCTATGTCTTACCTGAACAGGCCGTTCGGCACATGATTGTCATCTCTCAATCAGCTGTCTCAGACAATTGTGAACTGGGCAGAACAAAAAGTTCTATCGCTCAGGGCAATTCATACCCAGGGGAAAAACAACGTGGTGGCGCTCTCCCAAAGCAGAGTGTTTCCATCATCACAGAACCTGAGACTATTGGTCCAGGTTTTTCAGAAATCCCGCTTGAGTCTTGGCATTCCAGAAGTAGACATGTTTGCGTATCACCACAGTGTTCTTCTGCCCCCGTTTCTCTCCAAATTCCAGGCTCAGCATGTAATGGGGGTGGGTGCCTTGACATGCCAGTGGCCAAAGAAGCTGTTATAAGTATTATCTCCCATTCCTCATCTGATAGCAAAGATCTGAAGTGAAGAGACAGAGCGCATTCTAGTATGTCCATATTGCCCAAGAATGCAGAGTTCTCCAATTGTAAGGGAGATGTCATAGGTTAAATATAGTTTCTCCCTCTGAATACTTATTCCTATGCCTGGACCCGTCCTCCTCTGTTGTCATCTCCATCTCTTCAACAATTGAGGTTCGCTTTTTAGAGATTGAAAAGAAAAGGCTTAGAAAGTTGTGGCTCTCCCTTTCAATGGTTTAGAGTTTCGCTGACAGGGTACTCTGTCGCCAATGTGATAGAGTGCTTTTCCTCCAAACCCTCGGTCCACCCACACTATCATGAGTTGGGCAGACCGTCAATTTTCCAGTTGTGGTGTTCCTGCTGGCTCCGCCATCGGAAAACGTACTCTTGACGATGTGACTGGGTTGAAGCTGTTGACGTAAGGGCATCAAACTGCCCACCCTATTTAGAGCTGATGGTCTGATGTCCATTATTGGTGATAGTCGCGAACAGAAAAAAAAACATAATGTACACCGCATGCTGGGGCACAACACCCAGAGTAAGGGAGCATTAGTTTATTGTTTTTCAGAAACAAACTCCCACTGTAAAAGCTTCTTTCTGAGAAACAAAAACGTTTGGTGTGCAGCCGTCTAAAAGATGGCTTCCACATACCAAACTGTCAGTGCCTTCACAAGAGCCACCATAGTGTTGGCTCCAGTGAATACGTGTGCACAGAGATCACCCCAGGGCGGTCTTCTGTCCATCAGGTGGTGAACATAATATAGTCTGCTACTGAGAAAGACAGAGTAAAGACCACCAAGTGCTAAATTAGCCTCTAAATCTATACAAGCCTCAAGGAGAGAATCGAGACATCAAGCATATAATCACCATTGGGCCTCACTTTGAGGGTGGTCAAAGGGGTCTTGGGATAGGAATCCTTTCCTTTGCCCTCCAGAGGGCATCCTGTAGGTCTTATAGAATTGCTTTCCATAAGGGTTGGTCCATTTGCACTGGGAAGTTGCACTGGGCTGCAATTGAAGCATTTTGTTCTCCATTGATCCACTTTCCGAGGCTGAGAAGTGGGTCTCAAGACTTTTTAAGGGTTTTGAGGTTTTTAAGGCCTAAGGAGAGAAATATGTTTCCGATTTGGGATCTTCTATTAATAGAAGAATTGTGAAAAGCTTCTTTTGGATCTTGGGAGGAAATCCTGCTTAAATATCTGACTTTGAAGGCAGTTTTTTGGGCTGGCCATAGTTATAGCCAGACATTTAGGAGAGTTGTCTGCCATTAATATGTGGTCCTTTCCTCAGAATCCGAGGTTGTGAGGTTAGAACTGCAGTTTGTACCAGCTGTAAGCTTGGTATTCCACAGACCTCAGACAAAAAGACACTAATGAACTTTGGTTTCTGCCACTGGTTCTGATCGGGAAGAAACACTTGATGTTGTGAGAGCCATCAGTGTACCTTTCCAGGTCAACTGGTTACAGGAAATGGTTCACTTGTTTAGATTGGCCAGGGTAATAAGCGGGAG
The DNA here is from genome assembly GCA_963921515.1 of Calotriton arnoldi. Lineage (NCBI taxonomy): Eukaryota > Metazoa > Chordata > Amphibia > Caudata > Salamandridae > Calotriton > Calotriton arnoldi. The sequence goes on from CAWUFW010004208.1 coordinate 512,847, forward strand.
GTGGATTCTTCCTTCTCTACTTTAAGCCATTAGTTTAAAGAAGAGATTTCGGTATACTCCCATTTAAAGATTTGCACCAGTACTGAGAAGTGCCAGTACACTCCCATTAAAAGTATTGCACCAATGCTGAGAAGTGCTGGTAGCTCCCTTTAATATTGCACCAGTGCTGAGAAGTGCTGGTACACTCCCATTAAAAGTATTGCACCAGTACTGAGAAGTGCCGGTACACTCCCATTAAAAGAATTACACCAGTACTGAGAAGTGCCGGTACACTCCCATGAAAAGCATTGCACCAGTGCTGAGAAGTGCTGGTACACTCCCATTAAAAGTATTGCACCAGTACTGAGAAGTGCCGGTACACTCCCATTAAAAGTATTGCACCCGTACTGAGAAGTGCCAGTACGCTCCCATGAAAAGCATTGCACCAGTGCGGAGAAGTGCTGGTATGCTCCTTTTAATATTGCACCAGTACTGAGAAGTACTGGTAGCTCCCATTAAAAGTATTGCACCAGTACTGAGAAGTGCTGGTACACTCCCATTAAAAGTATTGCACCAGTACTGAGAAGTGCCGGTACACTCCCATTAAAAGTACAGCACCACTGCTGAGAAGTGCTGGTACGCTCCCTTTAATATTGCACCAATGCTGAGAAGTGCTGTACGCTCCTAATAATATTGCACCAGTGCTGAGAAGTGCTGTAGGCTCCTATTAATATTGCACCAGTGCTGAGAAGTGCTGTACGCTCCCATTAATATTGCACCAGTGCTGAGAAGTGCTGTACGCTCCCATTAATATTGCACCAGTGCTGAGAAGTGCTGTACGCTCCTATTAAGAATGCACTTGTGCTGAGACGCGCTGGCATGCTGCTTGCACCAGTACTGAGAAGTGCCGGTACACTCCCATTAAAAGTATTGATCCAATGCTGAGAAGTCCTGGTACGCTCCCATTAAAAGTATTGCACCAGTGCTGAGAAGTGCTGGTACGCTCCCATTAAAAGTATTGCACCAGTGCTGAGAAGTGCTGGTACGCTCCCATTAAAAGTATTGCACCAGTGCTGAGAAGTGCTGTACACTCCTATTAATATTGCACCAGTGCTGAGAAGTGCTGTACGCTCCCATTAATATTGCACCAGTGCTGAGAAGTGATTTACGCTCCCATTAATATTGCACCAGTGCTGAGAAGTACTGTACGCTCCCATTAAAAGTATTGCACCAGTGCTGTGAAGTGCTGGTACTCTCACTTTCAAATTGAAGAAGTGCAGGTACTCAGTACCTGTCCATTTAAAGCACTGTGACAGTACCATAATATACTCAGTGACCGAGCGCTACTCAGCGCTATGTCGTGCCCTAGGCATTGCGATATGAAGCACAGGCTGTGGGGATCCCCCTGACACTACGAGGGAGCCGCCCGGCTGCCAGCACCCACAGAACACTTGATGTTGTGAGAGCCATCAGTGTACCTTTCTAGGTCAACTGGTTACAGGAAATGGTTCACTTGTTTAGATTGGCCAGGGTAATAAGTGGGAGGTGGATTCTTCCTTCTCTATTTTAAGCCATTAGTTTAAAGAAGAGATTTCGGTATACTCCCATTAAAAGATTTGCACCAGTACTGAGAAGTGCCAGTACACTCCCATTAAAAGTATTGCACCAGTGCTGAGAAGTGCTGGTATCTCCCTTTAATATTGCCCCAGTGCTGAGAAGTGCTGGTACACTCCCAATAAAAGTATTGCACCAGTACTGAGAAGTGCCGGTACAACACTCCCATTAAAAGAATTACACCAGTACTGAGAAGTGCCGGCACGCTCCCATGGAAAGCATTGCACCAGTGCTGAGAAGTGCTGGTACACTCCCATTAAAAGTATTGCACCAGTACTGAGAAGTGCCTGTACACTCCCATTAAAAGTATTGTACCAGTACTGAGAAGTGCCAGTACACTCCCATGAAAAGCATTGCACCAGTGCGGAGAAGTGCTGGTATGCTCCCGTTAATATTGCACCAGTACTGAGAAGTACTGGTAGCTCCCATTAAAAGTATTGCACCAGTACTGAGAAGTGCCGGTACACTCCCATTAAAAGTATTGCACCAGTACTGAGAAGTGCTGGTACACTCCCATTAAAAGTACAGCACCACTGCTGAGAAGTGCTGGTACGCTACCTTTAATATTGCACCAGTGCTGAGAAGTGCTGTACGCTCCTATTAATATTGCACAAGTGCTGAGAAGTGCTGTAGGCTCCTATTAATATTGCACCAGTGCTGAGAAGTGCTGTACGCTCCCATTAATATTGCACCAGTGCTGAGAAGTGCTTTACGCGCCCATTAATATTGCACCAGTGCTGAGAAGTACTGTACACTCCCATTAAAAGTATTGCACCAGTGCTGAGAAGTGCAGTATGCTTCCATTAATATTGCACCATTGCTGAGAAGTGCTGTACGCTCCTATTAATAATGCACTTGTGCTGAGACGCGCTGGCATTCTGCTTGCACCAGTACTGAGAAGTGCCGGTACACTCCCATTAAAAGTATTGATCCACTGCTGAGAAGTGCTGGTACGCTCCCATTAAAAGTATTGCACCAGTGCTGAGAAGTGCTGGTACGCTCCCATTAAAAGTATTGCACCAGTGCTGAGAACTGCTGGTACGCTCCCATTAAAAGTATTGCACCAGTGCTGAGAAGTGCTGTACGCTCCTATTAATATTGCACCAGTGCTGAGAAGTGCTGTAGGCTCCCATTAATATTGCACCAGTGCTGAGAAGTGATTTACGCTCCCATTAATATTGCACCAGTGCTGAGAAGTACTGTACGCTCCCATTAAAAGTATTGCACCAGTGCTGTGAAGTGCTGGTACTCTCACTTTCAAATTGAAGAGGTGCAGGTACTCAGTACCTGTCCATTTAAAGCACTGTGACAGTACCATAATATACTCAGTGCCCGACCGCTACTCAGCGCTATGTCGTGCCCTAGGCATTGCGATATGAAGCACAGGCTCTGGGGGTCCCCCTGACACTACGAGGGAGCCGCCCGGCTGCCAGCACGCACAGAGCGCGCTGCTCTGGTCTCTCAGGGACCAGAGGATGGGTGGAAGGTACAGCGGCTCTGGGGGAGGAGGCGGGGGAGGAGAGAGAGGAGGGAAGGGAAGGTGGGGGTGGAAGAAGCGAGAGGCGGGCCAAGGAAAGGGGCGGCTGCGGCATCTGTCAGCTTTAGAGCACGGCCCTGAGAGAAAGGAGCCGGGAGCGGGCTTGCAGCGGCGGAGACTGGGGCTTGGGGAGCACCAGCGCTGGGGATATTGGACAGCGATTCAGAACCAGGAACAGCGGAGCGGCACCGGACCAGGGACACTGGAGCGCTGCCAGGACCCTGCGCAGTGGCTCTATACAGAGCAAGCGTATAAATACCAGGGCAGCGGCGCTACACCAGGGCCAGAAATACCAGGAGCTCCGCGGTGCCACCTGCACCGGGCACAGGGCACCGGGGGCAGAACCAGGACTACCAGAGGCATCAGGGAGGCTGGAAGTGGAGATGAGATACCGCAACCAGTGACGGCAAACCCCGGGAGACCAGAGCCTGAGACCAGAACCAAGGACAGCACCGAGATCTCCCGGATACAAACATACCCAGGCCATCAGAACCTTGATATCAGAACCAGGAGCAGCCCATATCAGAGCCAGGGAGGGCGTGAGGCAGTGGTGCCAGTAGCAGTCAGCCCAGAGTTATCAGAACCAGCCCTGGGTCAAAGGCAGTAGTCCAGAACCAGAGGAAGGACAGACATACAGAAACGATAGCTGACCAAGGCAGGGGTACCGGGCTCCTTGGGTCCAAGCTCCACCTTCCCCAGTGAGGGCCACAGCCCGCCCGGCCCCTGCGGCGCTGCCCTCTCATTGGCGGGTGGCCGTCGAGGGGCCCAGTCTGAGCCCAGATCTGGACCCACCTCTCCGTTCATTGCCTCCCCACCAGCAGTGCCCCGTCTCTGCGCCCCCGCGGTGGCGGCCGTGGCTCCCCCTGGCACCCGGATCGCTGTGCCCTGGGGCCCCGGGGGCTCCCTGCCCACGGGCCCATGATGTGCCTGGAGAGCAAGAGCTCGGGGAGCAGCCCGGACTGCAGCGGCTGCACGGGGGCTGGCGAGGACGAGGAGGTGCAGACCCTCTCGGGCAGGATGAAGGACTCGGACACGGAGTTGGGACCGTCACCGGCCGCCCAACACAAGCCGCGGAACCTGGGCCGGGCCAGCGTGGCGGCCGCCGGGATCCTGAGCGTGGGCAACGTGCTGAACTACCTGGACAGGTACACGGTGGCAGGTAAGCCCATCTCCCTCCTACGCCCAAGCTTCGCAGGGGAGCGGACACCTGCTCAGGGAGCAGACACCTGCTGTTTGAAACAGACACCACCTTGGGAACAGACACGCACTCATGGGGAGAGACCCGCTGATAGGAACAGTCACTCACTGACAGAACCATTCCCGGCAGCAGCATACCCCCACTCATTAAAACACTCACACACTCATGGGAGCACACACCTGCTGTTTGAAACAGAAACCACCTTAGGAACAGACACTCACTAATGGGGAGAGACCCGATGATAGGAACAGACACTCACTCACATAACCATTCACGGCACCAGCATACCCCCACTCATTGAAACTCACACACACACTCACAGGAGAAGACACCTGCTATTTGAAACAGGCACCACCTTGGGAACAGACACCCACTCATGGGTAGAGACCCGCTGATAGGAACAGACTCTCACTGACAGAAAAATTCACGGCATCAGCCGACCCCCCACTCATTGAAACACTCACTCACGGGAGCAGACACCTGCTGTTTGAAACAGACACCACCTTGGGAACAGACACCCACTCATGGGGAGAGACCCGCTGATAGGAACAGACACTCACTGACAGACATTCCCGGCATCAGCCGACCTCCCACTCATTGAAACTGACACACACTCACGGTAGCAGACACCTGTTGTTTGAAACAGCCACCCGCCATTGGGAACAGAAACTCACTCTTGGAAACAGACATCTGCCCATGGGGACAGACACTCGCGTACAGAACCAGGGACCAGTGCAACGGAGCCCCCACTCATTGAAACTGACACCCACTCACGTGAATATACCCTTGGGAGCAGACACTCATTGACAGAACCAGGAATCAATGCTAGGGAACAGGCAACTGTCCATGGGAACAGACATCAACCCATGGGAACAGCCATCCACTCATTGAACAGACATCCACTCACAAGAATACACACCCTCCCATTGGAGCAGATACTGGCTTATGGGAAAAGGCGCCCACTCATGGGAACAGAGATCCACTCGTGGGAGCCGACACCCACTCGTGATAACATACACCTGCTCACGAGAACAGACACCTGCTCGTGATAACGGACTTCTACTCATGAAAAAAGACACTAATTCATAGAGGCGGGCACACACTCATGGAAACAAACTCTCATAAGAACAGATAGTCATGAGAAAAGATACCCGCTCATTGAAACAGACACCCGCTCAATGAAACAGACACCCGCTCATTGAAACAGACACCCGCTCATGAAACAGACACCCGCTCAATGAAACAGACTGCCGCTCATTGAAACAGACAGCCGCTCATTGAAACAGACACCCCTCATTGAAACAGACTGCCGCTCATTGAAACAGACACCCGCTCATTGAAACAGACTGCCGCTCATTGAAACAGGCATCCGCTTATTGAAACAGGCATCCGCTAGTTGAAATAGACTCCCGCTGATTGGAATAGACGCTCACTTATAAGAAAAAATACTCATGGAAACAGACACCCAAGTATCAGGCATTCATTTATTAGATCAGGCATGCACACTTGAAAACAGACCTGTTAATGGGAATTGTTACTTGCTTTCACAACAGACATCCGCTCCTATATTGGAAGAGAGAGACACGTAAGAGAAAATTTACTCACAGGCAGGAATAGGCACTCACTCATAGCAAAACATACCCACCAATTAGAACAGACATCCACTCATTAGAACATACACTCGCTTAAGAACTGAAACCTATCATTGGAACGGACACCAACTCGTGAGAAAAATCAGCAACCCACTCATTGGAGCAGACACTCATTAATATGAATAGACACTCACCTGTTTTCACAACTCCCACTCGAGGGACCAGGCATCCAAGCACGTGGACAGAGAACCATCCCTTGTAACGAGTGCTCATTCATAAGAACGGACACTCACTTATCGATGCAGACATGCACTGATGGGAAAATACAGACACCAAAGTTTTTCATGGAAACACAAAATCACCCAAAGGAACCCCTCATGGGAACAGAACCCCACTCATGGGAACAGACACCCGTGTATTTTAACAATCATGCATTCATTGCAAAAGACTCCCCTTCAAGAGAGCACAAATCTGCTTGTGGGTCACCCAGCCTCTCACAGAAAGGCAACACCACTCATGGGAGCAGCGCAGATCACTGGAACAGACACTCACGGAAAGGAACACAGACATACTCATGGGAACAGCAACCCAAACATGGTAACATTTACACGCAAATACACACACAATATGGGGGGAACCAGGCCCAGGGGAACACGAAGAACCTTACACGCCACAACCTCCAAGGAACAGCAACACACGCAAGCAAACACCAACTTTGTCATAGAACTACCAAATGCGACAACCAACCCATTCATGGCAACTCTAACCCCCTCGCGGTAGAAAATGAGCAATCAGGGGGACAGAATCAAATGTGTGGGACCAAACCCAATGCTCAAGGCAACCAGTTCATGGAAGTGAACACAACCCCGCTCACTGGGTCAGACACGTACTGGAGGAAACAGACATCCACTGCTGAGAACATAAACCCTCTTATAACGACATGGAGCCAGTCAAAGACACCCAAACTCAGTTAGAGCAACATCAACGCAAACACACGCACTCAGTGGAGACAGCTAGGTTCAATGTTTAATCTTAGATCAGTGCAAGCAACCACCCCTGCAGATTTCAAATGGAGGGCGAAGACTAAACTGGGAAGAGCCAAGTATTTCAACCTAAATATTTTAGTGATGTATACAACCCTTACTTTCCCACTTTAGAACTCTCACTGAAGGCTAGTGGGGGTTCAGTCACGAAGAGATGCCGGAAATGGAATTTCCAAGGGTCAGTAAGTCTGGGCCTGGGCGGTAGGTGTCAGTGCCTGGACATGGACCCAGTGGCCACCGGGAGGGGGGGAGTGGCCATGAAGGGGAATGTTTGTCATTTACTTATTTATATAGCGCCCACACTACCCGAAGGTGCTAGAGCGCTTTACAACAGATGTCACACATTACATATGAATAATAATGTTCACCAGCACTGCCAGCGGGGGGCACGATGTAAACAAGCAGGGAGCCCAGGGTATGGTTCCTGGTCGAGGGTAAGCAGCGATGCAAGGCTCAGTGTAAGGTCTCAATCCCAACAGCCAGGTGCTCTCTGGTCCTGGAGATGAAGAAGGGGGCGTAGAGTCGGGGTCCGTCATGTAACTTACGTTACTTCCGGCTGTGGCACGTTACATTCCCCTACCGAGGATGCGCTGCTCCATCGAGGGCTCGGAGGTCGGGGGAGGGTGGGCGGGGAGACGGCGGCTGCAGTGCGGCGCTGCAACGGGTTTACACTTCATCCATCGGAACAGACAGCACGCGGGAGCCTGGGGGAGTGGTGTCTGTGCCCCGGTGTTGTGCATGACACCGGTGGGCATGGTCAGTTGGTTGTGCGCGGCTGAGAGGCCCAGGTGCCAGTGCAGTGCCCGTGGCTTTGTGTGGCGGGGCGTCGGGTGGAGTGTTTGGGGGTGCTCTGCATCTGCCACCCCTAGGCACACCGCAGTCGCCTCACAAGTACTTCAAGTGAGCGCGACGTGTGTGTGCGGCGATCGCATCATTCCTTGAAGAGGAGTGCGCAGCGGCCATGTGGAGTGGTGTGTGTTGTATGTGAGTGTGTGTGTCCAGGACGGGGAGGGCGCGTGCTGCGGCTGTCCGTGGACGATGCTTGGGGTGGGTTGCTACAGTGTGCCGGCTGTATGGCTCACGGGGAGGGCGGTGCGGCTGATGGCAGAGTGCATGCGCTGGAGGGCTGCTGCAGTGTGTATAGCTAGCGGGGAGGAAGGGAGGTGCGGCTGACGGAGGACAGTGTATGCCTTGGAGGGCTGGTGCAGTGTGTATGGGCCGACGGCAGAGAGTGCAGGTACTGGGGGGATGCTGCATTGTTTACGGCCCCACGGGGAGGGTGACGGCGGTGGGTGCATGCCTTGGAGCGCTGCTGCAGTGTGTATGGGCTGAGTTGACGGCAGTGGGTGCATGCCTTGGAGCACTGCTGCAGTGTGTATGGGCTGACGGCAGTGGGTGCATGCCTTGGAGCGCTGCTGCAGAGTGAGGTTTATGGGCTGACGGCAGTGGGTGCATGCCTTGGAGCGCTGCTGCAGTGTGAAGTTTATGGGCTGACGGCAGAGGGTGCATGCCTTGGAGCGCTGCTGCAGTGTGAAGTTTATGGGCTGACGGCAGTGAGTGCATGCCTTGGAGCGCTGCTGCAGTGTGAAGTTTATGGGCTGACGGCAGTGGGTGCATGCCTTGGAGCGCTGCTGCAGTGTGTATGGGCTGAGTTGACGGCAGTGGGTGCATGCCTTGGAGCGCTGCTGCAGTGTGTATGGGCTGAGTTGACGGCAGTGGGTGCATGCCTTGGAGCGCTGCTGCAGTGTGAAGTTTATGGGCTGACGGCAGTGGGTGCATGCCTTGGAGCGCTGCTGCAGTGTGTATGGGCTGACGGCAGTGGGTGCATGCCTTGGAGCGCAGCTGCAGTGTGAAGTTTATGGGCTGACGGCAGTGGGTGCATGCCTTGGAGTGCTGCTGCAGTGTGAAGTTTATGGGCTGACGGCAGTGGGTGCATGCCTTGGAGCGCTGCAGCAGTGTGTATGGGCTGAGTTGACAGCAGTGGGTGCATGCCTTGGAGCACTGCTGCAGTGTGTATGGGCTGACGGCAGTGGGTGCATGCCTTGGAGCGCTGCTGCAGTGTAAAGTTTATGGGCTGACGGCAGTGGGTGCATGCCTTGGAGCGCTGCTGCAGTGTGTATGGGCTGACGGCAGTGGGTGCATGCCTTGGAGCGCTGCTGCAGTGTAAAGTTTATGGGCTGACAGCAGTGGGTGCATGCCTTGGAGCACTGCTGCAGTGTGTATGGGCTGACGGCAGTGGGTGCATGCCTTGGAGCGCTGCTGCAGTGTAAAGTTTATGGGCTGACAGCAGTGGGTGTATGCCTTGGAGCGCTGCTGCAGTGTGTATGGGCTGACGTCAGTGGGTGCATGCCTTGGAGCGCAGCTGCAGTGTGAAGTTTATGGGCTGACGGCAGTGGGTGCATGCCTTGGAGCGCTGCTGCAGTGTGTATGGGCTGAGTTGACAGCAGTGGGTGCATGCCTTGGAGCACTGCTGCAGTGTGTATGGGCTGACGGCAGTGGGTGCATGCCTTGGAGCGCTGCTGCAGTGTAAAGTTTATGGGCTGACGGCAGTGGGTGCATGCCTTGGAGCGCTGCTGCAGTGTGAAGTTTATGGGCTGACGGCAGTGGGTGCATGCCATGGAGCGCTGCGGCAGTGTGAAGTTTAAGGGCTGACGGCAGTGGGTGCATGCCTTGGAGCGCTGCTGCAGTGTGAAGTTTATGGGCTGACGGCAGTGGGTGCATTCAGGGTTGGATTGGGATTAAAAATCAGCCCGGGCACGCTAAAAAAAGTGGCCCACATTTGCATATTGCCTTTTCTCAAAATACTGCTTCAGCAAAATTTTATAAAAAGGGGGGGGGGGGGTGAGTTAAAAAAAAATGCAGGGATTAGTTTACACTGGTGAAACACACCTGAAAACATGTGAGGCCACTTTTTGCTCAGGCCACCTGCCCCCGCTCAATATGCATAAATGGGCCAGCCCAGTGAGAGAAAGGGAGTGACACCTCTGCCCGTTGATAAAGGGGAGGTAATGGACGCCCATCTACCTCCAGAAAGGCCACTCAGGCACCCAATGGGTCGCTGGCGCCATCGAACAACGCAGAAACTGCCCAAAGCGGCCTCCAAGGCTGCTCAAAAAAGCAGCCCACAGCTGGAATTCGGATACCGGCCCCTCGGGCATTTCCTGAGTGCCCGCGTTATTAATCCTACGCTGGGTGCATTCCTTGGAGTGCTGCAGCAGTGTGAAGTTTATGGGCTGACAGCAGTGGGTGCATGCCTTGAAGCGCTGCTGCAGTGTGTATGGGCTGATGGCAGTGGGTGCATGCCTTGGAGCGCTGCTGCAGTGTGAAGTTTATGGGCTGACAGCAGTGGGTGCATGCCTTGGAGCACTGCTGCAGTGTGTATGGGCTGACGGCAGTGGGTGCATGCCTTGGAGCGCTGCTGCAGTGTGTATGGCTCCACGGGGAGGGCACTGCGGCTGATGGCCAGTGTTGAACAGGCCTGTATGGCAATCAGGCAGTGCCTGATTGGCTGGTCTGACTGGTCAGTGTGTGGGCCGGTTTTTGGGCTGTATTTAGGCCTGTTCAGTCAGTTTTTACTGCTGATTTCCCTGATAATGCCATTATTGTAAGCTATTTGATGCACTAATGAGAACCACTTTTATTTTGGTGCCCAGGTCTATTTTCTGTCCTAGTACAACACTCATTATGACAGAGGGTGCATGCCTTGGAGGGTTGGTGCCAAGGCTGGCCCTGGTTGGGGCACCTGCAGTGTGCAGCATGCACGGACAACAGGAAGGAAGGGTGGTGCGGCTGATGGCTTAGAGTGCATGCCTTGGAGGTTTCCTGCAGTGTGCAGTGTGTTAGGGCTGACGATGGAGAGGGCATGCCTTGGATGGCTGCTGCAGTGTGTATGCGCTGACAGCAGAGAGTGCTTGTCTTGGAGGGCTGCTGCAGTGTGTAGTGTGTATGGGCTGACGGCAGCGAATGCATGTGCTGGAGGGCTGCTGTAATGGGCAGTGTGTATGGGCTGACGGCAGAGACTGCATGCGCTGGAGGGCTGCTGCAGTGTGCAGTATGTATGGGCTGACGGCAGAGAATGCATGTGCTGGAGGGCTGCTGCAATGTGCAGTGTGTATGGGCTGGTGGAAGAGAATGCATGTGCTGGAGGGCTGCTGCAGTGTGCAGTGTGTATGGGCTGACGGCAGAGAATGCATGCGCTGGAGGGCTGCTGTAGTGTACAGTGTTTATGGGCTGACGGGCAGAGAGTGCATGCTTTGGACGGCTGCTGCAGTGTGCATTAGCTGAAGTCAGAGAGTGTGTGCCCTGGTGGGCGGCTGCAGTGTGTATGGACTGATGGCAAAGAATGCATGCACTGGAGGGCTGCTGCAATGTGCAGTGTGTATGGGCTGACGGCAGAGAATGCATGCGCTGGAGGGCTGCTGCAGTGTGCAGTGTGTGTGGGCTGATGGCAGGGAGTGCATGCGCTGTAGGGCTGCTGCAATGTGCTGTGTGTATGGGCTGACGGCAGAGACTGCATGCGCTGGAGGGCTGCTGCAGTGTGAAGTGCGTATGGGCTGACGGGCAGAGAGTGCATGCTCTAGAGGGCTGCTGCAGTGTGTATGGGCTTACGGCAGAGAGTGTATGCTTTGGAGGGCTGCTGCAGTGTGTATGGGCTGAGGTCAGAGAGTGCATGCCTTGGAGGGAGGCTGCAGTGTGCAGTGTGTGTGGGCTGACGGCAGAGACTGCATGCGCTGGAGGGCTGCTGCAATGTGCAGTGTGTGTGGGCTGGCGGCAGAGAATGCATGTGCTGGAGGGTAGCTGCAGTGTGTATGGGCTGAGGTCAGAGAGTGCATGCCTTGGAGGGCTGCTGCAGTGTGCAGTGTGTATGTACTGACAGGCAGAGAGTGCATGCGCTGCAGGGCTGCTGCAGCGTGTTTGGGCTGACGGCAGAGAGTGCATGTGCTGGAGGGCTGCTGCAGTGTGCTGTGTGTATGGGCTGACGGCAGCGAATGCATGCGCTGGAGGGCTGCTGTAATGTGCAGTGTGTATGGGCTGACGGCAGAGACTGCATGCGCTGGAGGGCTGCTGCAATGTGCAGTGTGTGTGGGCTGACGGCAGAGAATGCATGTGCTGGAGGGTAGCCGCAGTGTGTATGGGCTGAGGTCAGAGAGTGCATGCCTTGGAGGGCTGCTGCAGTGTGCAGTGTGTATGTACTGACAGGCAGAGAGTGCATGCACTGGAGGGCTGCTGCAGCGTGTTTGGGCTGACGGCAGAGAGTGCATGTGCTGGAGGGTAGCCGCAGTGTGTATGGGCTGAGGTCAGAGAGTGCATGTGCTGGAGGGCAGCTGCAGTGTGCAGTGTGTATGGGCTGACGGCAGAGAGTGCATGTGCTGCAGGGCTGCTGCAGTGTGTGCGGCCCCACGGGGATGAAGGGCGGCGCGGTTGCCGGTAGAGGGTGCGTGCCTTGGAGGGACACTGCAGGTGCAGAAGGCATGGCGGCCTGCAGGCTGGTGAGTTCCCGACCTGCAGTGCCTGCTGTGGGTGATGCAGTTACTGACTGACTGAGTGACACAACCGTCCGGTAACCAGAGCTTAATTTGAGCTCGTGGTTGCTGGCGGGGGCCACCGGCCCCGATTTTTGGGAACCGGTACTTGTTTTAAAGTATCAGCCATTTACAATAGAAAGAGAGGCAAAAATAGACGAAACGGAAAAAGGACGGAAGAGAAAGACAGAAACCGTCACAAAGGAAGAAAGCAGTAACTTGCAGGAGTGAGAGACAGGGGCAGGGAGTGTTTAGCAGTCAGGGGCATGCGGTTAATTTTGGACTCTGCAGCCTTGGTATTCAGTGCGCTGACATTTTATTGCACCGACCGCGGGCTTCTGAGCAGACCCAGTGGCACCGGCACTCATTGTTTTACAAGTTAAGCACTGCCGGGAACTCCCCGTGTCCTGCTCTGGGCTTCCCTGCACAGACTGCTCTTTAGCGGCCCCTGGGTCCGAATGGCACCGTTGAACCGAACCGAAACTGCAGTGCACAAAGTCCAGACTAAGACGCGACATATTCACATGCCAGTCTCCCCCACCATCACCCGCCAACCTGCCCCGGGCCGGGCCTCTGTGACTCCCAGTCCCAGCACCATCACGACGCCAGCACGAGCCGCGGTTATGGGCTGCTTAGCACCAGCCGAACAGAAGTCACAATAACAGACTCAAACATCTCTCAATGCGCTCCAGCAATCAAAGACTTGGTCTGCCTTCTGTGCCACTTATCAGTGTGATGCAGTTGACATGTTTTGAAATGGACGAGACTAGATGGGTGACGAATACAAATGGGGAATTACAAATTGGAAGCAGCTTCGGATCTAAGGTGCAGCAGAGTTTTTTACTCGCCATTTCAGTGAGGGTGTTTGGTCGAAAACATCCATTACGTGAACTGGAATGCCATCCAGCAACAACAAAGGGTGCACACAGTACATTAGTCACAGTGGGCAGACAGTTCCTCAGCATACATGCCTCATAGGTGTATAGGTTTAGAAAACATCTTTAATGTAGTGCACTGTAGCAATAATGTGCACATCGTTTCCGGATCTGTTAAGGTTCACTGTTGTGTGTCTTTTATGAATACATTTATCATGCTAATAGAACTGAGGCACGCTTGGCTAAAGCTAGCGTCCGAGGATCACACAGTCTGGCCAAGTGGGGCAGCCAGGAAGATTGACAATGGAGCTTCATAATTTAACAAGCAACAATTTAGCCACTACCCGAAAAAGGAGATTAACCTAATATACTGTTGCACAGAAGCTTCCTGGTGACAGGCTGACACATATTTAATTACAAGTCTCGAGGGGGCGTGGCTCTGGCGTCTGGCACTGGGAGCGCCATGTTACACTGGGCACCGCGTGCCTGTCGCAGCTTGGCACGTGGAAGTGTCTGGTGCAGTCTCGTCTGCGTCATAGGGTGCATTGTCTATACCTGTGACAGCACAGTCTGTGCACGTGTGACTGTGTGACACATTAGGTACTCTCCCGAGTGTCTCACACAGCGGCCCTCTTCTTGAGAGCTCGTGAGAGCTTTGGAAGAGAGGGCAGATGGGGGAAAGGAAGCCGGAATTTACTGTGCTAACCTCCAGCTCTTCCCTTACTCACAAGATGCCCCATCCCTACCTTGGACCATAATACACTTGTCACCCATTATGTCTTTTTTATATTTCATGTTTGTTTTGCCATACTTGGTATGGAATACATAGCCCCTTTTTAAAGCGGATCATGTTTATTGAAAACAGAAAAGTAAATACCGCACCTTCTGTTTGGCTGTCCGCTGTCTGTGGTACAAGAATAGGGCATGTTCGAGTGTGCTACTGAGAAGATGGAGATTGTATGAGCACATACATTGCACAATGAGCACAACTGTGTGTAGAAGTGAAGGGCTTCCTGGCTGCTCCCTGCAATGTCCTGCTAGCAGTGGGCCGTGGTTTCAATGGAAAGGTCGCAGTTGTGTTTCCTTTTCTTGCAGAGAATGCTGATTGCATCAACACTAGTGGTGAATCCGGGTATCATGCTTGGAGGCGATCTTTGTACTCGGATATTTTCTACAGTAAATCAGTGATCAACTTGTGGCCAGGAAAAGGGAAATCAGTGAGATAAACTATTCTTCTAGGCATGTGTGTGTGTACGTATGTGTGTGTGTGTATGTGTATGTGTGTGTATGTGTGTGTGTATGTGTGTGTGTGTGATGTGTGTGTGTATGTATGTGTGTGTGTATGTGTGTGTATGTGTATGTGTGTGTGTATGTGTGTGTGTGTGTGTGTGTGTGTGTGTGTGATGTGTGTGTGTATGTATGTGTGTGTGTATGTGTATGTGTGTGTATGTATGTGTGTGTGTATGTGTGCGTGTGTGTGTGTGTGTGTGTGTGAATGTGTGTATGTGTGTGTGTGTGTGTGTGTACTTTTACATATACATATATAATATACAAGCAGATGTGTAATATGCCATTTATTTCCATTGTAAGGCAGGCCATGACCCCCCTCCCTGACATCAACTGTGGTACTAAATAGCATGTTAATATTATGTGCACCTGCATATATGGTTTATGCCATAGCATTTTCCATGTTTTCTTTTTTTTTTTTTTTACATATTTCTCCGCACTCAGGATGCAAGGGGTTAAATTTGTTCAGCAATGTACAATCACACTGACGGGATATCTGCGCCTATTAGGGTTGTTTCCCTGTGTAAAGTAATTGTTAAATGCAATCTGTGAAGCAACAAAGGTGTTTTTCTTCTGCCGGTTTTGCTGTATTGTGATAATAAAATCAAATTTGATCTTTGCACTGAAGTGAGAATGTGCGTTTATTAGAACTCTTACTCTAAATAACATGTTATGTGTTAATGGGCCACATTTATTTCAATGCCAAGGCATAAATATGTGTGTAGCTATATAAATTATTAACCAAGGAAACAATTAAACTGGCACTGGCAGCAACTTGAGAGCATCAATGCATCAGCAAAGCTTTAACTAACATTGTAGCGAAAAGTGAAGGGTGTTAGCAAGCAGAGGAGGGAAGCCTGGCCTCAAGGCGCTTGACTTGTAATCTAAGCTGGCTGTGGTGAGAAGGGGACGAAAAAGAGGGGCTTCCGGTGGCTGTAGGCAGCAGTTGAAGTGAGGAGGGCAGCAACAAAGAGTCATACTCCTGTGGCAGAGGCCACGCCTCCACCGCCCCAACCATTGCGAGATCCCCTCGAGGCGCTAGGCCCATTGACGAAAGGTGGCGAGCCAGGGCCAGCATTCCCTTCCGGCCCGCTATCTTGTCATGTCCACGCCCTCCATGAGGGCGTCTGTGCCCATTCCTAGGGAGAACCTTTGGACGATGGTGCAGTCACCATGGAGAAATCCAGAAACTGTTACCAGCCCTGCCTAGATGCACAGAACCTAGGGGGTTCAGACATAGGCTAAGTGCCCTCAGGGTGTTCTAATAAAGGGTGCCTTGGAGATGCCCACAAAACATGTGCACACTGTAGAGTGGCAGCCTGCCAGCCACTGCTCAGGGCAGTGAAGCTTGTCGGGGGAGGACTACGCATGCGCAAATGTGACTGCTGCAACCGACTAGAAAGACTCTCGTGCACACCGGCATCTAAAACTTTATACAATGCGCAATGCCACTCCCAAGACTGACATAGGTGGGAACTCAGTCACATGGAGACAAAATGATATGCCCAAGGCCACACTGCTTGGTCACGAGGAAGCTAGGATCAGAGCTCAGGCATCCTGGTTCCACAGAGGACACCTTAGACTCCAGGCCATATCCCTTGCCTGTTGGATGCAGGTCCATGGTGCCAGGTTAGCTGCCACTTACTCTCCCTAACGGCACTGACTGGCACCTCACAAGTAGACTAAATTGGCATCTCACCTCTTGGGGGCTCATCTCCCAGGGTCCTGCTTCAAAAACTTCACGTACCCAAAACCTTCCCTCGATGCACTGAGTTTCCCTAAACTAAGCTCACTCCCAGATCTCATGGGAAGGGTCCATGTACTGAGTTTCCCTAAACTAGGCTCACTCCCAGATCTCATGGGAAGGGTCCATGTACTGAGTTTCCCTAAACTAGGCACCCAGATCTCATGGGAAGGGTCCATGCACCGAGTTTCCCTAAACTAAGCTCACTCCCAGATCTCATGGCAAGGGTCCATGCACCGAGTTTCCCTAAACTAAGCTCACTCCCAGATCTCATGGGAAGGGTCCATGTACTGAGTTTCCCTAAACTAAGCTCACTCCCAGATCTCATGGGAAGGGTCCATGTACTGAGTTTCCCTAAACTAAGCTCACTCCCAGATCTCATGGGAAGGGTCCATGTACTGAGTTTCCCTAAACTAGGCTCCCAGATCTCATGGGAAGGGTCCATGCAATGAGTTTCCCTAAACTAAGCTCACTCCCAGATCTCATGGCAAGGGTCCATGCACTGAGTTTCTCTAAACTAAGCTCACTCCCAGATCTCATGGCAAGGGTCCATGCACTGAGTTTCCCTAAAGTAAGCTCACTCCCAGATCTCATGGGAAGGGTCCATGTACTGAGTTTCCCTAAACTAGACTCCCAGATCTCATGGGAAGGGTCCATGCACTGAGTTTCCCTAAACTAAGCTCACTCCCAGATCTCATGGGAAGGGTCCATGTACTGAGTTTCCCTAAACTAGGCTCACTCCCAGATCTCATGGGAAGGGTCCATGTACTGAGTTTCCCTAAACTAAGCCCACTCCCAGAT
Organism: Calotriton arnoldi; assembly: GCA_963921515.1. Lineage (NCBI taxonomy): Eukaryota > Metazoa > Chordata > Amphibia > Caudata > Salamandridae > Calotriton > Calotriton arnoldi. The sequence continues at coordinate 530,039 of CAWUFW010004208.1, forward strand.
CTCATGGCAAGGGTCCATGCACTGAGTTTCCCTAAACTAAGCTCACTCCCAGATCTCATGGGAAGGGTCCATGCACTGAGTTTCCCTAAACTAAGCTCACTCCCAGATCTCATGGGAAGGGACAAAGACATCACTTCGAGTAAATTCTGCACGATTTGCGGCTCACCTTTCAATTTTAAAGTGGAGACTGGAGTGAGTGAACATATAGGGTCGTCCTTCTGAGCAGCCTGGTAATTCGGGCGGTAAAACTGCACCCTGTGAATGTCTATACCGTCTGGTGCCCTATGTACGGGGCGGCGGGTGCCCAGGCACACTGCCAGGTATCAGAATGGGCAATGGCTTCTTTCTTCGTTCTGAGCTGCAAAATTCAGAATTTTAGATGTTTTCTTGGTCCAATTCTGCCAAGTTTTTTCCTAGCATTATCCAAGCAGGTGCAAAGTGTGACATACGTTTTTGTTCGTTGTAATCGTAAGTGAGGTGTAAACCCACCTTTCTACCAGAATCGGGGTAACCCGTGCCATTGAACGGTGGGCCATAAATACACAAGTATTAGCAGTAGGGAGGCAAGAGGTGCCAGGCCCCAAATAGTTGCTCAATTTCCATTCCTGTTGCATCTTTATCCACTCTTCATGCTTCATAGCTTTGATTTTGCGTTTAACCTCTTAAACCTGATTTTTTTTCTTTTGTTCTCTGAGTTAACCACCATCGCTACTGCAAGGGCGTGTGTTCATACGCGTAGCACCTATTTAGTGAACATGAGCTGTTTATGTTCCTTCTAAGTCGCCCCCCTAAAAAAATAAACAAGTCTTTTTTTATGGCCACCTGGGTCTCCCTCGATTGTAGGTGGCAGGATAGCTCAGTAGGTTCCTGGACTGTTGTCCAAATCCGTCACAATTTCCTTTCTCTCAAAGTCCACTTGATAAGTCTTTTTTCATGACCCCTTAATCTCATCTTCTTGTAGCCGGTAAGATAGCTCAGTGGATCAGTGCACTACTGCAGAGATCTGTCTGTTAGAGTTTTGAATCCAGGGAGAGATGTCTCTTCCTTTCATTCTGTGAGCAGAACTAATCAAAGTACCTCTGGGTTGTGTAACAATATAACACCTTTATTCAGTGCATAGGGAAGATTGGGTTGGTGGTGCCTTTTACACAAGTGTTTATCACTACTGCCCACTATGCAGGATTGCCTTGCTGACCGAAGGGGAGGTGTGGTGGGGGATGGTGATGCCTCTGTCTGCGGAGCAGGGTGTCATTATTCCAGAGTCAGCACTCCACTGAGACCCACCGTGTGACCTTGGGACCCTCAGAGTGGAGAGAGGCCCTGTTCCTGGGATCAGACGTCTAGTGTGCCCTAACACCACAGTGTGCCAGGGCACGAAGCATGTCCTTGTCTCACTGAGGCCTCCTTCGGTCCCACAGCCCAGGTCTTCTTTCCTACTGGCCAGCCACAATCCTCGCTCTGTGTCGTTCTTCACACCGCTTCTCAGTGAGTTGTCACCATAGGGGAACGTGCGAGGGGACGCCGGGCTGCGAGGATGACGGCGCTCAAGTACACAGGTGTGTACGTGTTTGTTTCCTTAGCACAAAGAAGGGTTTCTCCGGCTCATTATTGTTGTCACTGTGGAGAAGCGCGAGGATAAGCAAGCGCGCCATTAGGGCCTGGCCGCCGGGATCCCCGCCCCCGTTGTTGCCAGGGGGCTAGCCCTATGGGGGACGACCAGCTGGAGCCAAGTTCTTCCGGGTCACCCTGGACCGATTTCCGGCCTGGGACCTTGGCGCGGGAAGGGGGCGGAGCAAGAGCCTATTTAGGCCTCGGGGACGCAACGAGGGTCCTCTCTTTCGCGCGCAGGCCCCAGGAGTAGGCTGGTCAGCAATCTCTGAGGACGTTCGGGATCGGGCGGATTGCAGAGGCAGACGACGCGTTCACGCCGGAGAGCAGCAGTAATCGCCCAGAGGACGTCGGTGACCGGATTGTGGAGGCAGACGGGTCCTGGACGCAGCGTCAACGCGGGATAGCAGCATCGATCGCTGGGGTTTCCTGATAGGGCACAGGAGTGCGGAGGTAGGGTGTCGGGTCCTGGGCGGGTTTCGGGCAGCCGCGGGTGGCCGGTGGTAGTGCGGGTTAATCGGGTGTAGGAGAAGCAAGGCGCCATCGGCCCTCCCCGGCTGCCGGGAGCGTTGCGCAGTCCTCGGCAGCCTGTACCTTACCGCAGGGAAGAGCGTAGAAGGCTTCACCAGCGAGAGGGTTACGTCCGGAGCAAAGCATTGGCGGGCCGCCTAGGGCTGGGAAAGAACAGCGAGATTAGCAGCGCGAGCATCGTAGGGCCGGGCTGAGCCAGGTGGCAGGGTAACGTCCGAAGCAAGGCATTGGCGGGCCGCCTAGGGCTTGAAAAAACAGCGAGATTAGCAGCGCGAGCATCGGAGGGCCGGGCTGAGCCTTGTGGCAGTGTGCCTTCTAGAGCGAGGCAGGCGGCGAAAAGGGACAATCGGCCATCTAGTGCGGTGTAAGTGCGAAGCAGGCAGCTGTAAAGCAGGGATAAGGGGTTGGGGTTGCACACGATGCCGGCAAGGGGGCGCAACGAGAAACGGAAAGGGGGGGACCCCGACTTGGCCCAGCTGTTGAAACTAGTGTTAGCTAAGCTGGGCCAAGAGGAGGGAAGTGATGAGGAGCTAGTGCCTGAGCAGGAGCCTGATCAGGACCAGGTCCCTGAGCCAGTGCCGGACAGTGAGGGGGGAGGGCGCCCACGGAGAGCCACAGTCCCTCCCAGGTCAGCATTCCCCCCACTGGAGAAGAGGCCCAGAACCCAACCGGGCAAGAAAAAAGGGAGGGCCACCAAGGCCCCTAAGGGCAATAAGAAGGGGCCTAGCAACAAAGTGCATAAAGAGCAGCCCCCACAGCCTAGGGAGCCCTTTATCCCCCCGCAGCCCGAGCCTGGGCCATCAGCCCCACAGGAGGGGGCGGGACGATGTCGGGGCGATACTAGCCGAAATCAGGGGGCATTGAAAGCCTTAGCACCCAATAATTCGAGTCCAGTAGGGACGCCAGCCACGGTACCGGTGCCACTGGAGGGGCAGGGGGAGATTACCTGAGCCAACATCAACACCGGGAGAAGGGGTGCCACTAGCTCCAGACCAGCTGAAGAATACGACAGGGGAGGGGCCGAATCCCACGGCTAGTATCTTGGCATCGGTAGCAACTTTGCTGGCCCAGTTGGCGGCCCCAAGGGCAGCAATTCCAGCCTCCAGTGTACCAGTGGCACCCTGGACACCACGATCAGCAACAGAGAGCGCCCTGAATGAGATTAGCAAACAGGTGGCGTTACTAGGGGAGCGCAAGATAAAGTAACAAAGGTTATCCCTCTGGCGGTGGGTCAAGCGGCCCCCGCACAAGCTGAGTCGACGTCAGGGACCGCAACAGGTAAGGCGGTCGACAGCGTAAACAAGGGCGCAGGGGTGGAGGCAAAGGCAATTGGGGGCCAGGAGACCGTGTTATCAAAGCGCAGTAAATTGGCGGTGCATGTGTCGCAGGACATGAAGGAGAAGATTTGGAAGGGAGAGTTCATAGACATGTATGCCTTAATCAGGCCAAAAAGGCGGGACTTGGAAAACAAGGGAAAAGAGGGAAAGGACAGCTCCTTCAAGGAGAGGAAGCCCTGGGTGGAGGAATCAATTACTAACTGGCAGTTTGGTTTCAATGTTTTTTCCACTGTGTTGTTGGAGAAGAAACCTGAGTTGGCAATTCCACTGATTTGCTATGCCAACAAAATTCTGAAAGCTCACGCAACGTACGGGGGGACTGCCTGGATGGACTATGACAGGGATTTCAGATGGGCAAAGGTAGAGGACCCAGACATGGGGTGGGATCAGACCGAGGTCAATGTATGGTTGGAAAGCATTAATAATAAGGCGCCAATGAAGCAGCCCTTTCGGACTTCACAGGGAGGGGTGGGCGAGAAAAAAGGGACATGCTGGGCTTTTAACAGAAAAGTGTGTACTTGGCCAGCAGGGACATGTAAGTTCAAGCACGCTTGCGCATTCTGCGGCCACCCCTCCCACCCGGAGTTTAAGTGTATCAAGAAATCTAAAGAGAGAGGCAGGGAGCACAAGCCATCGCAGCAATAAGTTACCCACCCCAGTTAAGATAGGGAGGCTGATATTTTGGTTGAATCAGTATCCCGAACGGGGTGCAGCCAGGACGTTATTTCAGGGGTTTTCCACGGGTTTTCGCATTCCAGCACAGGGGTGCCACCAGTGGCTCATTGCAACAATCTTTTATCAGCGCGCATGCATCACGCTGTGGTATCTCAAAAAGTTGGTAAGGAGAGAGCCCTGGGGCGGATAGCTGGCCCATTCCCGGCCCCCCGCTGCCTGGTTGCGTATGTTCACCGCTGGGGGTGGTCCCCAAAAAGAGCCAGGCCAGTTCAGGATGATACATAACCTATCAGCACCGAGGGGGCCTCAGTGAATGACGCCATAGACCCTTCCCTGTGCTCGGTGACTTATTCCTCGTTCGACACGGCATTGCAGAAGCTGCGTGACTTAGGGCCCAAGGCTTTCATGGCCAAAACGGACATCGAGTCAGCATTCCGACTCATGCCGGTCCACCCCGAGGATTACCACTTGTTAGGTTTTCAGCTGCAACATCAGTTCTATTACGACAAGTGCATGCCAATGGGTTGCGCGGTTTCATGCAGGTATTTTGAAATGTTCAGTTCCATGCTGCACTGGCTGTTTACTTTCAGGACAGGTCACAGGGACATTGTGCATTACTTGGATGACTTCATGGTCATGGGTCCCCCGATGTCGGGGCAATGTGGGCAGGCTTTGAAGGACCTAGTGGCAATGTTTGAGGAATTTGGGGTACCATTGGCCCAAGGGAAGACGGTGGGGCCGGCAACATGCATGTCTTTCCTGGGCATTGAGATTGACACAGTGGTAGGGGAATGCAGGTTACCAGCAGACAAAGTGGAGGCCTTTTCCCAAGCAATAGAGGCAGCATTGGCTAGACCCAAAGTAACATTGCACCAACTACAGGTGCTGGTAGGCCAGTTGAATTTCGCGTTGCGGATCATCCCGATGGGGAGGCCCTTCTCAAGGTCAATCGCGAGGGCAATGGCAGGGATGACTCAGAAACACCACCACGTCCGTCTACAGGCGGATGTGAGGGAGGACTTGAAGGTGTGGCGCAGTTTTCTGAGTGACTTTAATGGTAAGGTGGTCTGGCCGGCACCGACCATCTCTAGTGCAGACTTGGGCTTACTCACGGACTCAGCGGGTAGCGTGGGTTTTGGCGCAGTGCTGGGGTCACGCTGGTGCAGGGGGGACTGGCCTGCAGCATGGCATGAGCAGGGGCTGACAAAGAACATAGCCTTCTTGGAACTGTTCCCCATTGTGGTGGCAGTGACGGTCTGGGCCCAAGTCTTCAGGGACAAGTCGGTGGTTTTTTGGTCTGACAACATGGCAGTGGTGGAGGCCATTAACAGACAAGGGGCAAAGTGTAGGCATGTACTAAGGCTATTGAAGCATTTGGTGTTGGCCTGCTTGAAGTTGAACTTGCTGTTCAGGGCGGCGCATATTCCAGGCGTGGAGAATCAGGCTGCTGACGCTTTGTCTCGCTTCAAGTTACAGGACTTCAGGAGATTCCATCCACAGGCAGAGGACCGGATGACAGCGTTCCCAACATCTCTGTGGAGGATTGGAGCCCCGCCTTAGCAGGGCTAGTAGGGGCCTCATTGAGCGAGCGCACCCGGAGAACTTATCAGCAGCATTTCAAATCATACCGAATGTTTGTGCAGCGCGTAAAGCCGGGGTGCCTTTTTAGTCCAGAGGCCATCAGCGGCTTCTTACAGGCTTTGAGGGATCAGGGTAGGCCTGCTTCTTATGCCAGGGCACATGTAACTGCAGTGGGTTTCTTTGCCAAGCTGGCGGGCGAGCGCGATCCGGGCGCTACATTCTTAGTGCGGAAAGCACTGGCAGGTTGGGCCAGGCTCGAAGGGGTTAAAAAGGATGGCAGGAGGCCACTGGATGTAGACACACTGGGGCGCATACTGGGGACCTTGCGGGCAATATGCTGCTCAGAATATGAGAGCACCTTATTTGGGGCCGCCTTCTCTCTGGCCTTTTATGGGGCTTTCCGGTTAGGGGAGTTGGTAGGATCATCAAAGTCTGACCAGACGGGAGGGTTGCAATGGCGGGACACAAAGATGGTGCGGGAGGGGCTGGTGGTGGTGCTGCGCAGGTCCAAAACGGACCCCATGGGAAAGGGGTGCACGATCCGCCTTAGTCCGGCGCCTGGTTCAACGGTATGCCCGGTTGCCAGGATGGAAGCATATTTGGGGATCCGCCCGCAAGGGGGGGGCCAGGCCCTGTTTATTCACGAGCGGGGGGACTGTTTGTCACGGTACCAATTCAGGGCGGTGTTCGGCCGAGCAATGGCTGATTTAGGATTGGGGCACGGAGGGTACTCTTCACACTCATTTAGGATTGGGGCAGCGACCCTCGCAGCAGGAGCAGGGTTACCGGAAGAGACTGTGAAAAGGGTGGGGCGCTGGACTTCAATGTGTTTTAAACGCTATGTGCGCCCGGAACTATTATGAAAAACAGGGATATGCTGCCTAGATTACGCTAACTTTTCCATTTCTCCCCGTCATTAGTATGCCCTCGAAGGTAGTATGGGTGTTGGGACACTCGTTTGTGCGGCGCGCCACGGTCCGGTTGCAGCGGCGGCAAGTAGCGAGACCGGGGGTCTGACCGGGGTGACGATCCTGTGGCGAGGCGTCGGGGCCTGCGAATTCGGCAGCTGCGGCAACTGGTGGAAGAAACAAGAGCGCACGAGGGACTGCAGTCCCCGGATTTGATCATTCTGCATTTAGGTGGCAACGACATGGTGGACCTTGGGCGCCAAGCGGTCAGAGAGGAGTTACTGACGGTCTTTGCATGGTTAGGGAGAATGTTCCCGCTGGCTCGGATAGCCTGGTCCAGTATGATACCACGCCGGGTTTGGGGCACCAATGTGCGACCACGAGCCTTGAATGTGTCGGTTAGGCGCCTCAACAGGGAATTGGCCAGGCTGTGCACTGGACAGGGCCGCCTGTGCCACATTCCCCACAGACTGATCACTGGGGATCAGATGTTTCACCATGATGGAGTACATTTATCGGACATGGGGACAGATGTGTGGATCAGAGGAATATGGTCCTTTGTACAGAACTTATTCGGTGGTGGGGAGGGTGAAGGACCTGTGGGCCCTGGTCACCCTTGTGGCGGTAAAGAGGCCACAGAGCATTGACTCGCAGGGTTAACGGGAGTCCTTCTTACATACTCCCTAGGCCAGCACTGAGGGGAGAGACGGTAAGCTCTCCGCAGGGAGAATGGGGACACCGGCTGGGGAGGCAAGGGCGCCAGGTCACGATTTAGGGCAGGGGACAGCGGCCCCGGTTTATTCCCTACGAGCCTCCTCGGGAGCCTGGTGGTAGAGGGGTGGGCCCCGGAATTGGCGGACAAGGACCGGAGGGCTGGGGGCTCACCTCTCAAGGACGCAGGTGGGTTGCGCCTTGCGTGGTTCTCAATTGGGGATGCGAGCCTGAGGGCCCCTTGGTGCTGGGAGCAAGTTAATAGGTGATAAGTTATGCATTGTAAATATTAAAAGTGTGAGTAGGATTTGATAATAAGATTTGGAATAATGTTTACTGATTGTCATGTTTATGTGTGTTATGAAATAATTAAACATGGCCGTTTATACCCACACTCTGGAAGTATCAAGTAGTATTTGTGGGTGAACCAGGGAGCGGGGCGGGGAGCATCCTAGGCGTTCCGGGCCCTATGGAGAAGCGCGAGGATAAGCAAGCGCGCCATTAGGGCCTGGCCGCCGGGATCCCCGCCCCCGTTGTTGCCAGGGGGCTAGCCCTATGGGGGACGACCAGCTGGAGCCAAGTTCTTCCGGGTCACCCTGGACCGATTTCCGGCCTGGGACCCGGCGCGGGAAGGGGGCGGAGCAAGAGCCTATTTAGGCCTTGGGGACGCAACGAGGGTCCTCTCTTTCGCGCGCAGGCCCCAGGAGTAGGCTGGTCAGCAATCTCCCACCCACCCGTCCCGCTTATCAGGAGTTTGGGGGGGGGAGTGGTAGGCGGTAAAGAGGCCACAGAGCATTGACTCGCAGGGTTAACGGGAGTCCTTCTTACATACTCCCTAGGCCAGCACTGAGGGGAGAGACGGTAAGCTCTCCGCAGGGAGAATGGGGACACCGGCTGGGGAGGCAAGGGCGCCAGGTCACGATTTAGGGCAGGGGACAGCGGCCCCGGTTTATTCCCTACGAGCCTCCTCGGGAGCCTGGTGGTAGAGGGGTGGGCCCCGGAATTGGCGGACAAGGACCGGAGGGCTGGGGGCTCACCTCTCAAGGACGCAGGTGGGTTGCGCCTTGCGTGGTTCTCAATTGGGGATGCGAGCCTGAGGGCCCCTTGGTGCTGGGAGCAAGTTAATAGGTGATAAGTTATGCATTGTAAATATTAAAAGTGTGAGTAGGATTTGATAATAAGATTTGGAATAATGTTTACTGATTGTCATGTTTATGTGTGTTATGAAATAATTAAACATGGCCGTTTATACCCACACTCTGGAAGTATCAAGTAGTATTTGTGGGTGAACCAGGGAGCGGGGCGGGGAGCATCCTAGGCGTTCCGGGCCCTATACACACACACCAAGCTGACCTAAAGGAAACTCGGGGTATTTCCAGAAAGGCCGGGTGAGTTGGGGAGGAGTCAGTTACGTGTCAGTGTTTGCCTCACAATCTGCTAAGGATCTTCGGTTTCTCTGTGTCGACAGGGCACCGCGTTTCATGCCCGCGCTGTTTCCTATGACAAACCCTAATCAGAGGGGCTGAAAGTCCAACAGCGTAAGCTGAAATAAAGACTACAAGTCCCAGAAGGCACCGCTCAGTTGCAGAACCCCTGCCAACATTGAACAATCACACAACCCTGTTCATGGATGACTCTTCCCCTGGTCCGCCGGCCTCTCAAATGCAGGTCATTAATTCGTGCAGCTTCTCTATAGGCCTGAGGACCATGGTTGTCCGAACAGCAAGGAAGTTGAACAGATGCTGTGAGTGCACTGCAGGAGCAGTGTCTGGGAGATCCCTGAGTACAGATCCTACAACTGACCCCTTTGTGAAGATGAAGGTATCCCACTGGGCTGAGCTCATTGGCCCTTTACAGCTCAGACTCCGTCTACATTTACTTTTGTTTCCCAATGAGGTTGTGCCTCCAGCCTCCTCTGTTTTTTTAACATTCTTTTTATCGCTTTTATTCGTTGGAACAAGAAAAACATATCAAGTAATGGCGCCATTCGCCATTCCATTGTCCACTGTTATCGTACCCACCCGCCCCTACTATTTGGAGAATAAAGTTACCGTCATAGCGCCTAGTTTACAGTGCCTCAATCTCAGGCCTGTCATCTTCCATCCTATGTGCCCCCTTCCTTGCCCTCCTGGTGTTTCAAAGCTCCGCCCATCTATTTCACACCGAAGTGCCGCATCCAGGTACCCCAGCTTGTTTCCAGCTTCTTGGGGGACCCCTCCCTGCAGACATCACCCTCTCTGCTGCCATGCACCAGTCCATGTTTCTACACCCCTTTGTTTCTTTCCGTGGTTCTGGGCTTCCCCAGTAAGTGGGCCATGTGAGACACGCACATCACAAGCTTGCTTCTTTGTCCGTGTAAAGGAGCAGGTATTATAACAATAACACAAATAATCATCACATCTCTTGGTTTACAGTTGTCAACTCTTCAGTGGTGTGAAAGGCAAGTTGGGATACATTTGACTCTTCTGAGCATAAACTGCGTTGCTGCTTTAAATCTAACATTGTACCCCGAGCTGATAAAACTAGGGCTGGGCCAAGCTTTCAAACTTAGCCCTTGGGTGCATTTCTAGCTCATGTTTTGGTGATTCCTGAGTTGTTGAAGGTGGGTTTTTGCTCTTCTTTAGTTAAAGCCATTCCAGCAGTTGAGGCCATGAACTCAGGGCTCGGATGGCGTGTGATTGGTCACTAGTGACCGTATTCAGGGGCTTTGCTATCTATCCACAGGGCACGCTGCAGAGAATCCTACATCGGACCCTAGAATTTGTTGGGAGACATTGAAGCGATGTAGAGGAGGGTGTCACGTGATCATACTGTTTCACGCTGAGGCTCAGTTGGTCACCGTGCTTTGGACCCTTGCACTCTGGTTATTAGTCTTGTTTTGTTAGGTTGGTGTTGACTGTGTTGCCATTATCCAGCAACACCATCCCCAGATGTCGTGTTAGTTCAAGTGGTAGGTGTTTGGAGAGGCGCTAAATTCTTTCTAAGCACAGAAAGGTAGAATACTTTCAACCTCTTCATTTATATAAGGCTCGAAGGAGAGTTCTGGGTCAAGAATGTCAGAGTCATGCTGCTCTATAACTAATCTTTTCAGGGTGTGGACATCCCTTCCGGATCCCTGATCTCATCTCCACCTGCAAAGACTCCTGGTGGAAGTCCGCCTCTTGAGTCTGATCTGTACTTTGGGGTCAGTGGGGTGAGCGTGTCCCTTCGCTGCCCCATCGCCAGCCAGAGACATCAGGTGTAACTTCAACAAGGGCAGAGTACATGGTCACTGAGAGTTGGTGGAACTTACCAACTCTGGGGGGGGTCATCTCTTCCCTGGAACCTGAGAAAATAACAAAAGGTTCTCCCGGAACGTGTGATGAGAAAGAGTCTTTTTTTACGTCCGGCTTGACAGTGCGATTGTCTGTTTGACCTACTGTGACAAAGCTTTCAAATTATACATAGAGTAAACTTTGGCTCCTCCCAGAGGAGTATTACTCTCTCGCCACATGCTATTGGTAGAGGCAAAACGCAGGCCCCTGCAGCCCCTGCTGAGGAGGTGGCCCCACCCTTCAGGGCCCCCCATTGAGCTGAGACTCTATGAATATCAGTGAGATATGGGAGTGTCAGGAGCCAATCACAACTTTCTGGGGTGGGGGCTCATTATGCATTACACCACTCCTATTGGCTGTATGCTGTATCATTCTAAGAACAGCTTCCCTTGCAATGCACGAGGGGCTGGTTACATCTGAAACAAGCCTTAAATCATCACACAATTTCCCACATTTCATTCTTAATTTCCAATAGGTATTCTAGACAGAAAGGGAGGTGTGGTGGGGGATGGTGATGGTGATGCCTCTGTCTGCGGAGCAGGGTGTCATTATTCCAGAGTCAGCACTCCACTGAGACCCACCGTGTGATCTTGTGACCCTCAGAGTAGAGAGAGGCCCTGTTCCTGGGATCAGTCGTCTAGTGTGCCCTAACACCACAGTGTGCCAGGGCACGAAGCATGTCCTTGTCTCACTGAGGCCTCCTTCAGTCCCACAGCCCAGGTCTTCTTTCCTGCAGGCCAGCCACAATCCTCGCTCTGTGTCTTCCTTCACACCGCTTCTCAGTGAGTTGTCACCACAGGGGAACGTGAGAGGGGACGCCGGGCTGCGAGGATGGCGGTGCTCAAGTACACAGGCGTGTACGTGTTTGTTTCCTTGGCACAAAGAAGGGTTTCTACGGCTCATTATTGTTGTCACTGTACACACACACCAAGCTGGCTTAAAAGAAACCCGGGGTATTTCCAGAAAGGCCGGGTGAGTTGGGGAGGAGTCAGTTACGTGTCAGGTTTTGCCTCACAAGCTGCTAAGGATCTTCGATTGCTCTGTGTCGACATTAGGCCTGGGCGGTAAATTCCGCTCCGCTCGCGGAATTTGCGGAATTTTGGCAATTCTGCGTTCCGCAGAGAACGCGGAATTGCCAAAAATTCCGCGATCCGCGGCGTAGCGGAATTTTTTCCTTGTTTGCGCTTTCAAAATGCGCGTTCGCGCGCGCGGGAGCGACTTACCGGGATCCCTGCATTCGCCGACGAGTTTTCCTATCCGTTCGCGTGTGCCACGAGATTTTGGTAGCCGGCCGCGCGATCCCACAAGAGTGTGCGATCGCGAACACGTCATTCGGACGCGCCATCGGACATCCGTGTTCGCGAACAGGAAACACGCATCGCGAGGGGCCGGGCAAAGTGAAACAAGATGGCCGCGCCAATTGGCGACCGCATGGGCAAGTTCGCGAGATATTTCCCCCCCGAGCACGCAAACAGCGTCCCCGAACAGGAAAAATGCATCGCGAACGGGCGGAACAAGCAATTCCGCGTGCTTGCGGAATTCTGCGGAGCTCGCAGAGATTTTTTACCGTTTCGCGGAACTTTGCGTAACGCAACTACGCAAATTCCGCCAACCACTAGTCGACAGGGCACCGCATTTCATGCCCGCGCTGGTTCCTATGACAAACCCTAATCAGAGGGGTTGAGAGTCCAACAGCGTGAGCTGAAATAAAGACTACAAGTCCCAGAAGGCACCGCTCAGTTGCAGAACCCCTGCCAACATTGAACAATCACACACCCCTGTTCATGGATGACTCTTCCCCTGTCTCTCAAATCCAGGTCATGAATTATTGCAGCTTCTCTATAGGCCTGAGGACCATGTTTGTCCGAACAGCAAGGAAGTTGAACAGATGCTGTGAGTGCACTGCAAGAGCCGTGACTGGGAGATCCCTGAGTACAGATCCTACAACTGACCCCTTTGTGAAGATAAACGTATTCCAGTGGGCTGAGCTCATTGGCCCTTTACAGCTCAGACTCCTTCTTCATTTACTTTTGTTTCCCAATGAGGCTGTGCCTCCAGCCTCCTCTGTTTTTAACATTCTTTTTATTGCTTTTATTCATTGGAACAAAAAAACATATCAAGTAATGGCCTCCATTCGCCATTCTATTGTCCACTGTTATCGTACCCACCCGCCCCTACGATTTGGAGAATAAAGTTAGCGTCATAGCACCTAGTTTACAGTGCCTCAATCTCAGGCCTGTCATCTTCCATCCTATGTGCCCCCTTCCTTGCCCTCCTGGTGTTTCAAAGCTCCGCCCATCTATTTCACACCAAAGTGCTGCATCCAGATACACCAGCTTGTTTCCAGCTTCTTGGGGGACCCCTTCCTGCCGAAATCACCCTTTCTGCTGCCATGTACCAATCCATGTTTCTACACCCCTATGTTTCTTTCCGTGGTTCTGGGCTTCCCCTGTAAATGGAAACATCTCTCTTGGCAACCTCAAGAGCACGATTGGTCACCAGTTACACTTATCTCGAGAAGTTCACTTGCCCCAGTCCCAAGGAGAAAGACTTCGCTCGCCCAGTAGTTCAGCCTGAGCTCGCTAATGGCACACCACCATCTCAGGATTGCACTCGAGAATGCCTGAATCTTGGGTCACAGGCAGGTAGTGGGACAGAAAGTTGACTACAAAACTGGTTTCTGACTGGTCCCTAAGAAACAAGGGCTCACGTGAAAACAAGTTGTAATCAGAACTTGGAAGTACTGTGTATTAGGGGCCTAATTCACACGGTGCAAGGGGACCCAGTATTCCAAGGAACAAAGATAATTCTGTCATCCTAAAAACAATGTTCCCCTAGGAATGACTTAAACATACTTTGACACATAGGCAAGGAACCCAAATTTATGACAGACTTGCCACAGTCCACAACAAATGTGATCCACACAAATTCATCAACATCAATATCATATCAATAATCCATGAAAAAGACCGTTCAACAAAAATGCAGGCGCTCCAAGCGATAGCGCAGTGCGAGTCAATATTGGCGAACCAAGCAAGATAGATAGCACAGTGCACAGACAATTTGTAAAATATGTACAGGGTTTCCAACCAATAGGACAAATGATCCTTTGAGTCCTGACCATATGGATGTTCAAGTTTAATCAGTCCGACAATCTATGGTATGGTTAGGAGCACAAAGGTTGACGTTTTGACACCTCAGATAATCTGGTGAATTTGTTGGTCTCAGCCCCACATGCACCAAATATCTGAGGTTTTTTGACAGTTCGTATGTTATTTACTTAGTCTAGGTTACTACCAACATCTTTCTGTCCTGAGGAAGACACCATACAAATCACTCTGAGAGGTCGAAACGTTGACTCAATTTGTATGGATCACATTTGTTGTGCATTTGAGCAAGGCTGTCATATATTAGGGGCCTGGCAGCAGCAAGGGTTGGACCAGCTTTTAATTGCCAAGCTTAGCAGAATACAGGAAGAACCCGCGCTTTTCAAAGGGGCAGGCTGGGCCTTTCCAGGACTATCTTGGGAGCAAAAGGCGGGTTAAGCCTTTGTATTTTCTAGCCAGGACTACCCCAAAAAACTTCAGAGAACCCAATACGTGGCCACAAACCAGTCACAATGCACCCCAGATTCAAGCACACTCCCTAATGCAACCAACTTCTCTGGCTAAAATAAGAGTTAAGGATGGCTTTCAAAAATGCACCACAGTATCTCGAAGGAATTAGTGGCCGCACACCAAACTAACTGATGAAAGTCCTTCCCAGCCAACCAACTGAGATCACCAGAGCGACAGTCAAAAATACAATTTTCAAGAATTAATTTACGGAGAAAGGAAATTTCAGGAGCAAGGAAAAAATTATGCAATTTTCTTTCACACCAGCCCTAGCCGACACTTGTCCACTCAGAAAGCTCCTAACATCCCACCATGCCATAGATAATTAACCAGCCAATCTGGGATTTGAGCCTCAACCAGAAACAAGAACAAAATAAAGGAGTGAAGATGTCTGAGCAGGTCAGAAGTTAAGAGCCATGTGAGACACACACATTACAAGCTTGCTTCTTTGTCCGTGTAAAGGAGCAGGTATTATAACAATAACAATAATACAAATGATCATAACATCTCTTTGTTTACAGTTGTCAATTCTTCAGTGGTGTGAAAGCCCAGAGTTGGGATACATTTGACTCTTCTGAGCATAAACTGAGTTGCTGCTTTAAATCTAACATTGTAGCCCCGAGCTGATAAAACTAGGGCTGGGCCAAGCTTTCAAACTTAGCCCTGGGGTGCATTTCTAGCTCATGTTTTGGTGATTCCTGAGTTAGTTGAAGGTGGGTTTTTGCTCTTGTTTAGTTAAAGCCATTCCAGAAGTTGAGACCATGAACTCAGGGCTCCGGACGTTGTGTGATTGGTCACTAGAGTCAGTATTCAGGGGCTTTGTTATCTATCCACAGTGCACGCTGCAGAGAATCTTAAATCGGACCCTAGAATTTGCTGGGAGACATTGAAGCGATGTAGAGGAGGGTGTCACGTGATCATACTGTTTCACGCTGAGGCTCAGTTGGTCATCATGCTTTGACCCCGTGCCCTCTGGTTATTAGTCTTGTTTTGTTAGGTTAGGTTGGTGTTGACTGTGTTCCATTATCCAGCCACACTATCCCCAAATGTCCTGCTTGCTCAAGTGGTAGGTGGTTTGGAGAGGCGCTAAATTCTTTCTAAGCACAGAAAGGTAGAATACTTTCAACATCTTCATTTATTTAAGGCTCAAAGGAGAGTTCTGGGTCAAGGCTGTCGGAATCATGATGCTCTCTCTATAACTAATCTTTTCAGGGTTTGGACATCCCTTCCGGATCCCTGATCTCATCTCCACCTGCAAAGACTCCTGGTTGAAGTCTGCCTCTTGAGTCTGATCTGTACTTTGGGGTCAGTGGGGTGAGCGTGTCCCTTCGCCGCCCCATCGCCGGCCAGAGGCATCAGGTGTAACTTCAACAAGGGCAAAGTACATGGTCACTGAGAGTTGGTGGAACTTACCAACTCTGGGGGGGTCATCTCTTCCTTGGAACCTGAGAAAATAACAAAAGGTTCTCCTGGAACGTATGATGAGAAAGAGTTTTTTTTACATCCAGCTTGACAGTGCGATTGTCTGTTTGACCTATCGTGACAAAGCTTTCAAATGATATGTAGGGTAAACTTTGGCTCCTCCCAGAGGAGTATTACTCCTTCGCCACATGCTATTGGAAGAGGCATAAGGCAGGCCTTTGCAGCCCCTGCTGAGCAGGTGCCCCCCTCTTCTGCACCCACCCCCCCTCCCATTGAACTGAGGGTCTATGAATATCAGTGAGATATGGGAGTCTCAGGGGCCAATCACAATTTTCTGTGGGGGGGTTCATTATGCATTACACCACTCCTATTGGCTGCATTGTGTAGCATTCCAAGAAATGCTTCCATTGCAATGGACAAGGGGCTTGTTATATCTGAAACAAACCCTGAATCATCACACGATTTCCCACATTTAATTCTTTATTTCCAAGAGGTATTCTATACAGCAATGCTTCTTTCTAATTTTTCACCCCTATTTGCAAATCCGATAGGTCTGTGCTAAACAGCATTTGTGAAAGATGCATTTGTATGCACTGGCACTTTACACCCAAATCTATTGATTTTGCCTGCATTTAACTTTTTTTAATTTTGAGTTGTCCTTTAAATTAATAAAGCTCTCAATAAAACCCAGACGCATTGATTACAGGCCATTTATCCACTTGTATTTATTAATTTATAACTAGCATTTTTATTTTTCAATTTTGGAACTAATGACCACGGAGAAACACCCAAAAGGGCCTACTGGAAAATCCAGCACCGGCTGCAAGCCCAGCCTAAGGCATCCCCTCCCGCCTGCGGGGTCAGGATACAACCTTCCTCCGCGGGTTTCCGGATCCTCTCAGACAGGATGGGATGGGCCCTGGTGATGGGCTACGCCAGGGATACGGGAAGAAGGCACTTCTCTTGTTTACCATGGTAACGCCAAAACACGTCAGGCGCTGGTGCTCACCAACCCTGTCATCAAGTCCTCCGTGGTCCTCTGAGGCCTGTTAGAGGGGTTTGCGCGCGAAAATAGATTACTCATGATCTCGTTGAGTGGCACGCGGACGTTAGCACCGATATGAACTGTCCCAGCTCCAGAATCTACACACAGTACTTGAAGCCACATCGTGTACTGCAGCAGTATAACATAACTAATCACTCACTATCCCAGGCCTAGCTTTCCAGACTCCATGCACTGATAGAAGTTACTTTTACGCAACTTCATTTTATCAACCCTGAAAGATGAAAGGCAGAGTCAGCGACATCTGGGATTGCACCACGACCCTGCAAATTGCACACAGTCCTCTGCAGAAGGAACATTCACACAGAGAGGCGTACTTTCTTCAAATCTTATTCCTGGACGCTAGCGATACTTGCAATTTAATTAAAGTAATTGAGGATGCAGACAGTTCCCGCACATAAAGAAAATGCCTATAAAAAATAAAAACTTCGATTGAGAATAATCCATGGTAATTATACAGAAGCAAAAAAGTCCTGTTGGTAGAAACTTAAAAACAATTAAAGAATTTAGTTGACAATTTTTTAGCCCCAAGACTTTTTGAATAATCGGTTATTTCAAGAGATAAAGCAAAGAGACCAGAGTCTGGCCAGACAGACATCTCTATGCAAGATCACATTTCAAATGTGGGACATCGGTGTATTCAGAGGATGTCTGGATATATAGAGGATCAGTATAGTCCTACCACCACATGAGGCCACCAGGCGCGGCTGGTGCTGGTAAGAGCGGTGGGGCGAGGGCGGGGCGGGGTGGGGGGCGAAGTCGACAGACAACAGATTAGGGAAAATAAAATAAATAAAACCACTTACCTTGCGCTTGCCGGTTCGCTGAGTCGGCAATGTGGCGAGCACAAGGTAACTGTTTTTTTTAAATTTTATTTTATTTTCCCTATTCCGTCATCTGTTGACTTCCCCCCTGCCCTGCCCCACCGTTCTTACCTGCACTGGCCGCGCCTGGTGGCCACCGAATAGGTACTTTGTAGGCCTGGGCGAAGTTTTAATGACACCAGAATAATTGGAGTAATTTCGGTAATTCTGTTCTACTCTTGTGCACAAAAATTATACAATAACATCCTCTCACGCAATTAAGAGTAATTTGGGGCAAAAATCCACCTGCAGGAGCACAGGAACAACAAATTAACAAGCACCAGCGACTTCTGGCTGCTGTTATTCGTGTTCTGTTGCATTTAGTGCTATTTACTTAGTGCAAAATGCATCCTCAAGTCCATTTTTGATATACTTAATCGTCGAGGTATTCAAGTGCCGTATAGAAGAACGAGACCAAAGACCGAGCAAATTTATATGGTCGCAGAGGTGAAATGCAATATCCTTTTAACATTTGATGGGAGTATTTTATTTCCTATAATGCATGGTTGCAGTATCACTTTTCCCCAACAAACTATTAAAACCTTGGTCTTTTGCTTCTGAAAGTGTTTTCCAGCCTCCAGATGTGGGGGTTAGAATGTCCAAACATGCAGATAGATTCCTGGTCTTCTAAAGTGAAGTTCAACTTTGCAGTAAATAAACATACAATTAATAAAGTCTCTTTATAAGTTATTGACTGAATGTTTGCCAAAAAGAAACGAAAAGGGGAACTAAGAAGCATCCTTTCCTCTAATTCAGTGGCCCTCAAACTGTGGGGCAGGTGTAGCAAGAAGAAGGACTTCTACGCCTCTTCAAACGTGTCTCTGAAACTAGGAGCATTTTTACTAATGTATTTGTAAACTTGATAAGTAAACATCATTACAGTGTTTAAACTGTTAAATATGCTAATGTGAAAAATAAAAATTGTCAGTGAACATCAATTTGTTTAAAAATGTCATTGACATTTTGGAACCCCCGCATATAATATATATTTATTTCATATACGGTTAAAGCGTTGTAACAACACAATTGTAATAAAGTTTTACAGTAGAGGATTCAGGTATTTTTTCTTATTCTAGGTGAATGGTGAGATCTCAACTAGGTTGGAATATGAAAATTAGAGACAGTTATTTAGTCAGGAATTGCAAGTTTCAGTGTAGAAAACACCCCTGGGAGCCAGCGGTAAACAATTTAATAATTCTAATGGCACACAGCATCCATGCAACCTCTTGAACCAGAGCATACAAATGATGTGTGGACGCAAGCTCCCACAAGGTAACGCTACATTTTTATCTGCAGAGGATCAAAACAAACGCTCAGGCTAATATAAAAATCTGATTTATAGGAAGGAACTGCTGTGCTGTTCCTATCTTCACACATGTCAAATGAGGGGAAAAAATTCTTCTTGAGGGTAAAACAAACAGTACACCTCTTCTAGTAGGAACATTGTGTTCCGCTCAACGCATGGATATGGAAAAGAGAGAAAAGGAAACATTTAAAGAATTTAAAAAACGGTTTTCTTAAGAAAATGTATTGTCTCCTTTTAATGTGTGCTGTACAAAATATAAAATTGCACAGACTGAGGCTTTGCTCCCCCTCAAGCCCCCACCACCACCACATGGTGAGCATGAGTGACGCACCCTAGGTTAGTGCCCAGTCCTCATTCACCGAAGAGTCATTTTTTGGTTACTGGCATAGTCCAATGTACCACTGAGACCAGGCTTCCTCAAGCAACCTTGTTGTGTGATCCTGGACAAATCACATTGTCTCCTCGTGCCCTGGTTTCACTATCCGTCAAAAAGGAGCGCACTTAAAAACATACTTAACCACCAGGATGACGCTCTACCTAAATTAGAATAGACATTTCCATATGTGGGATCTCCTCTTCCTGAGCCAGAACACACAGCAACCATTTTGGAAGGCAAATGTAGTGTTTGCTTTGAAACTATTTGTATGTGTGGCTAGTGTTATGTAGTTTTGCCTGCAGTGTTGACGTAGCCTCGTTAACAGGGCCGGCTGTAGGGCAGTGCGACCGGTGCGGCCGCACTGGGCGCTGACCTGGAGGGGAGGCACTGACATCAGGGGAGGGCTGTCTTTAGCATAACTTACATTTAAAAGCACCTGCTGCAGAGTTCTTTGTGCGTCCAGCTTTCAGGCAACAACAACAAAAATTCAAGATAACTCTTGTGATCAATGTTCCTGCTAGAGAGAGAGATCAGAGTTTTGTCTGGTGGCAGTTTTGACTCGCCATAAAATAGCGCAGAGGGGTAATATGCCATCTGCAAAGAACAGATCTGTATTTTATGTGGATAGCCGAGTGGATTAGTAAAGCCAGCCTTTACTGGCGCTTTAATGTATGTGAGAGAGGGGCTATGGAGAGATGAGGGGCACTTTTGCCAGGTGGTAGTGATGGAATCCGAGGAGGAAGTAATTGCGGGGGGGACGGGGAGGGAGGGGGCGGTGCCAAGAAAGATTGCCACACCGGACGCTTAAGCCGGCCCTACTCATTAAGATGGCAGTCTGTTTAAATTCAGGACAAGCATTGTGCTTTTATATACAGCTTACTGCTACGTTTGTGATTGCGTTGCTCTGTAAATTAATTTAGTCATTCGTACTCATTTTATCATTCGCTGAGCTCTGTTCAGTAAAGGGACGGCTGTTACTTAACTCAATGTCACTCATTTGATCATTCCCAAAGCTCCATACAGTACAGGGCCTCATCACTTAACTCAGTGGTACTCATTTTATCAATCTTAGAGCTACGCACAGTACAGGTACTGCTATTTCTTAACTCGGTGGTACTCATTTTATCATACTCAGAGCTCCGTGCAGTACAGGTACTGATATTACTTAACTCAATGGTACTAATGTTATCGTTCTCTGAGCTCTGTTCAGTACAGGTACAGCTGTTACTAAACTCAGAAGCAGTCATTTTAGCACTCTCGACTCATTTTGCCAGTCTGGGATAAGTCTTATATAGGTATTGTTGAACAACTTTGAGAGATGTCGTTTTTGGCAGACGAAGTCTGGTTTAAAATGGCCTTACATTTACACTGTCTTTCTCTGTATTCTTTCAAAAGACAAACGTGGTACCTAGGTTAAAATTCGAGCCCCACGGGAAGAGGGTCAGGATTCTAAACCTGTGTACGCAGGAGTAAAGGGGGTATGGATGTGGTTGACACATTCTAATTGATAAAGTAAATACAATGAGTACATTATGGAGCGTGTCCAACCAAATTGACTTAGTCAGGTGTCAAGCCCACAAACAGCCAATCAAACGGATTGTGTCACTGTCCAGGAGTGCAAAAGGCCTGATTGGTTATTTCAGCCAGAAGTGAGGTGAAGTGGGCCTGTGGTCTCCCGCCGCCATCTCTAGCCCTGGGTGAGAGAAAGCTGTTAGGGGATTAGAGTAGATTTGTCAAACTAAGCCCTCCGTTCACAGCTAGCCCCAGCAGGCCAAGACAAACAAAGGCCTCCCTGTACTGCCAGCATGGCTTCTCCGGGGCTGCCTCTGAGCGGCATCCGAGACCCAAGGACGCGGGGAGACGGTGAGGCCGAGATGTGAACAATGGGCCTATGCACAGGGGCAGTGCGTCCGGCGGGGCGAGGGGCCTTATCAGACGGGATCCCGCTCACGGTAGGCCGATTAGCGCTGGCAGTGTCGGGCATTACCGTGTGCCGACCTTCCTTGCGGTTTAGGCCTGGCAGTGGCTCAGAGGCTAACTAGGCCGCATCAGTAGCACTCTTGTACGGGCGGCTTAACTAGCCTGCTCAGCAGTCATAAGACCCTCCTTCTCAGCGGAGGATTCTCATGTCCCTGAGCGATTTGTGTATTGTTTGAAGGGCTCTGGATTACCGTTGGATTAGCAGCCGCTGACGGGACGCGAGAGAGGACATTTTGTGGTGAAGCCAGAAGCGCGCGCAGGAGTGGTGCGTCGCACTGCCCGCTAGTGAGCACACTTCTGCAGCTGAAGGGGACTCTCTGGGGCAAGGCACACGGGTTACTGTCGATTCAAAACCACCCCTCCCATCATTACTACGGAGACCGGGTACCTGCCAATTGTGGGTCTAGAGTGGCAGACATCTGTTCACTGTCTGGGCCCAAGGCTGGTTGTTCATTTCACTGGTGGCACGGGGCTCGGCTTCAAGGCTTTTTGACTTGGACTGGCCTATGGAAAAGATCTTCCTTCACAGGCAGAGAGAGCTAAAGATGGGAAAACATGGAAGGAGAAAGCAGGGAAGACAAAGGACCTGCAGAAGCGAGATAAATAGACAAGAATTGTGGTGGAACGAAGAGGCATGAGGTGGAATCAAGATGGGACCAAATTAACATTTTACATGCAGTGGCATGCCAAGGGTGTTTGGGCCCTAGTGAAAATAAGAAAAGGAAAATACCCCCACCTTTTATCCTTGATAAAATAAAACCAAAAATGGGGCGCAGAGCCCCCCTCTGAACCCTTGGACCCTGTGTGTCTCCTATAAAAGCTACGCTGCTGTTTACATGACATTCAAAGTTTTCAGCTACAAACGAGCAGTTGGTTCGCTTCTGTGTCATCAAAGCCACTAACTATGGGCATGATGACAATCTTAACGGATGCTGGGGGTCAACCAGTCTGAGACGTTTTTGGATATCTCAGTTTGTTTGTTGGAATGTTATGCACTTTCTTTAATGAGGATGTTGGCATATATCTGATATATATACGCTGCAGCATCAGGGTATGGAGAGGATACTTTTTATTTATTATATTTTTGTCATTTTATATAGTGCGGTCGTGGCCCAGGAGCATCAGAGTGCTTTACGAGACGTTCAGTTAACAACAATTAATGCAAGAATATATTTGAGATAAAATACAAGAAAAGTGAGAAACAGACAGTCGAGCGTGTGTGGGATATAAAGATGTAGCCCAAGTATCTTTCAAAGACAAGAGTCTTAAGTTTCATTGTCAAGGTTGCATGCCATTCGACCGGAGGGAGGGAGTTCCAGACTCTTGTAGCTCCTCCAGAGAATGATTGGTTCATGTATTATTCTTGTTTGAAGGTGGGAGGCTCCGGAACAGGGATTGTGTTTTTCTTGAACCTTGTTTTACATCCAAGATTTTCAATTTTTGTGAGCTATATGTGTGAAAAGGAATGCAGGGCCTTGTGCGTGGTACAGCCAGTTTTCCCTGGGGGACTCCTCAGGTCAGGTGACCTTTCTGTAGGGCACCATGTATTGTCCATAGGTGACAGTAGAGAAGCAGTTCATGTGAGAGGAACGGAGTGATCTATTCCAGGGCTGTTTCTTCGATTGCTCTGATGGGCATGTTGGTGTCAAGATTCCCTTTGTTAGAGGAGTCAAAACCTGGCCACTGACTTGGCATGCTGGATTTATTCAGAGGGATTGCTTTGGTTAGGTCCATGACACCATGTCAGGGTTCATTAGTCTAATTTATAGGATTTACATGACTATTTATAAACAGCTTTAAATTGTGCAGATATGTGGAATAAAGAACCCCTGTCGTACATTATAATGATTTTGCAAGTCATCAAGGAGTTCAGTGACTTTATAGAGGAACGAGGCCAGAGGCTGAGTTCCTTTATAAGTCATGGAACTCCGGGGCATCTTGCAATATCCTTTCCAATATATGAAGAAGGGTATTTTATTTATTCTAATACATGATCATGCCATCACCCTTACCACCAACTGCTTGAATCCTTAGTGTCTTGCTGTTTCATGTTTGTTGCAGACACAAAGAAAATAAAAGCAAAGTCTGGTCTTCAAAATTATACACACCAGTTAGTAATTTTTGGCAAAATATATTAGGATCAGTTTCATGTAAATCAGATTAAAAACTGCTGAGTTGAAAGAAGCAGATTTTTTATCTTTCCTGTAATGACCTATAATGTGGGGAAAAATAAACATGTTGTGATAAATATTGCCTTTCTCCTGAATATTTTTCATTTTAGAAAAACATATCAGAAGAAGGAAAATGCAGTTCCTGTTTTCATTCTTTAATCCGTTGCTACAGTGGCTGCTAGCTCAGGCAACAAGCATTGTGACATCAGAAGTCAACTGTAATGAGTTACTACAGTTGAGCAGCTGCATCATTTCTTTATTACAGGAGTCTAGAGACATCACAAATCGACTGTAGTAAGTAAATTTGAGACCGGTATTATAGGCTCCCATGTATTATATTTATTGGCTAAAGCATCCCCACCAGACATTATAAGGATATTGCAGGCTCTCCAGCTAACTCTGAGTAGCTCACCTGTGTGCAGCCCAGCTTACTAAATTAGAAAGCTTTTGCTTGGTTGAATTATTATACGTATAAAAAAATTGAAATTATACAGCACTAATAATACTACTAGCTATCAATGTGTTTCAATGAACATAAGTAGCTCTCAGTACACAGAAGGTTGGAGACCCCTGGACGGAACAAGACAATAAAGTCATGGAAGTCCGTGGCAATTTTTTTTTTTACACATTGGCAAAAAATGTGAATGGTGGGGTTATTTTGCTTACGGGTGGGGCACCAATGCAAACTATTTGAGTATTTTACCTGGCCACCGTGCGACTAGTGACATCATTTTGCCCTCAAGTGGGAACCTTAACGGGGGTTCCATGCCAGGACGAGGGGTGCAGCCTTGAAAACAACCACAAATAACAGCTCAGCGCTGAGTGATCCGTGTCTAAATAAAGTGAAGTTTGTTCGAGTTTTGGTTACGGTCTCCTTTGCTTACATGGCTGATTTAACTCCCCCATTGACTGGTTGCTTTGGGGATGCACAGTTCCCTCCATTATATATTGTGCCTAGAAACCGTAACCTCTGGCAGCACCTTTCGGGCTAGAGGCGCCTGAATTTTAACTCCTGAGAGTGTAGATGTATGCCAGACACACTTCGTATCCCAGTGAGCTCCCTCAAGGCCATCATGGTGCCTTGAAAACCCCTCAATCACTAATTAGACTTCCCTGAATTCGAAAGAACATATGGTCTTTGTAACATGTGATCACATTTAAAGGGTACAGCCCACATTTACGTTCAAACGTGAAACCTTTATCTAAAATGTCAGCATTGGTTCGCGCAGCATGCACCTGTATAGGTTTTCATTCGGCTTTTCCGGTGGCCAGGGCGTGGAGGTATCAAAATGTCAGCGATAGTGGAAGTGGCACCATGAGTACATCAGACACCTTATGACCCGCCGATGACATCACAGGTTCTGAAGGGCCATCTTCATAAGGATGTCCCTGCCCAAGTTGCTACGTTTTGCAGACATTTTGCTATTCAGCAGATCTGAGGTCAACGTTAACAAAATTCAAAATGGCTATAGAGATCTGGGAACAAATTAGGCAGTCAGTGAAGTCTTACAACACCACCCACCCTTCATATTGTAACAGGAGGTTCATGGCGAAGACGGACATCTCAATGGTTTCGCTCACTGTTGTATAGCGTTTCTGCTGCAGATTGCTTCCAGGTCAGAGGTGATCAAAAGTACTGTCCATTGCACAGATATCCAACACTTTCCCAGGTGATCAGAGTCTACCCTAATTCATCAGGTGTTCATCACTTCCAGGTCAGAGGTAATAAAATGCCCTGGTCATTGGATTTGTACCCACCACCCCCGCTGGTGCACAGAGTCCACTTTGCACATTGTGCCCAGGTCAGAGGTTATCAAATGTTTTAGTGGTTGGATAGCTGCCCACCACCCTTCCTGGTGCACAGTCCACTCGAATCTATCTGGTGCACATTGCTTCCGGGTTAGAGAGGATCAAAAGTTCTGATTTGCACAGGCACTAGCCTCCCTCAGTGGTGCACAGAGCGCTTCTTAGACCGAAAGCATGAGGAATGAATGCCTTAGAAAGCCTAAGCTTCTGCTGAGCGCCATCTGACAAGGAGCACATGTGTACATTCCACAGAAGGAATGTAAAGATTTTACCTGCTCGGCCTGTTTGACTCAAGCCTGCCCTGCCCACCTCTTACTGTCGATACAATGGCATGTGTGCTCAGCTGAGAGAAGTAAGCAGCTGCGTTACCGCAGCACTGCATGCTGCATCTGCACTGGACTCTACCATGGCTACCACTTTGACATAACTGGCATTAAGTAGCATGACTAGCCAGAAGACTTCTGGTCAACTGATGACCAATTGGACCAGACTGAAGCGTGAGCTGTAAGTCGCCTTCCTGGTCTATTGCTTTACAGAGTAGACCAAGCCATTTCAGTTTCTCAAGTCGCCTCCTCGTCATTGCAGAACTTATTGAAGCATGATGCCGCTATGCTGTTTCCCATCAGAAATCTTGATTTATGGCGCTGATGGTGCGGTTAGCTGATGCGCCTGTAGTTGAATTGCTGCTGATCTCTGGTTCCAAACCCACAAGGTCCTAAATGACTGGTTAGATACCAGCTCAGAGCATATGTGCTGTGATCAGCTGGAGATATGCAGTGTCCAGTGCCTCAGGGAGAACAATCTGTAACTTTGACTGAACTCACATCCGCGGTTTGTCCTGTTTTAGTCTACACAGATCCATACAGACACGTTCATGGTAGACATGGTCTGCAGGGAACAGCGAGCAGGATAGCTTCCTCCCCACTGCAACACTGCTATTCTTGAGGCCAGCTCCACCCTTACTTTAAATTGTTTCTGTTCTTGAATTTCTACCAAGGAAGAATGCTGAAAGGAATATTTCTGAACTTTTGTGTCCTAAATACCTATAAATTAGCTAAAGCCATTACTGCAAACTGTGTTCACTGGGCAGAGACTGATCCAGTATAGGGCTTGACTGCCCCTCCGAGGGTCTTTTCAAAGAGGGCCATGTTTAACTGAGTAATTATGGAAAATGAAACTTATCATGAATGTCTCTTTTGAAAAAAGGAGAAAATGAGAACCAGAGCATTATATATTAAGTTTATTCACTATGCCATGCATGTCCAGAGGTTGTGAATAAATTATTGCCGTCCTTCTGTGGTGTAAAGCTTGTCCTATGCACACGGTGGTGTATCAACAATGTTGTACAGTTATATAGCTTCAAGATACAGAACACATTTCAGTAGTATGTAACACACAGTAAAATCAATTATAGTCTTTGTTCTTCAATAATGAGTCCTTAGGTGTTCTTCTGTTCATTTATTACATACGACTTGCCCACCCAACACGTGTTTCGTCGTGGGCATATAACCCAATCGACTTCTTCAGGGCTACAAAAAAGCAAATAGTGTATAGGATCAGCCGATCCCCTACTATTCTTAAACGGACTCATCCCAAACACAGTAAACACCCAGTGACTGTTTAGGGTGAAACATATCACAAACACTGTGAATCATCCGTACAATTATAAATGTGAGCATTGGTATCGCCCCGTAAATCACAAACCCAAACGGTGGGAAAATTACAAGTATCAAGAGAGTGCTCCAAAGTTCATAGCGTCTGACACAAATTAGTGACTTCCAAATCGTATAGGTTTTCAACGGACGCAATCTGCTCTCCAAGATCTCTTAGTGCACAAGGGGGGAACCGACAAATAAATTGGTCACCAAGGTGAACGGGGAGGAAGAAGGATAGAATCAAAGTACACTCTCCAAATTTAGTGCGAGCCCGGTGTGACATTCATGGTTATAAAGGTATAGTATCGCTATGGTGGAATATAATCATAATCCCTAATAAGCCTGTCCTACCTTGCAAGCAAAAGGACTGTAACTGTCCCGTTCTGAAAGAAACACAGATACAAGGAATACCTCGGTGAGTACCTATATCTATTGTGGTCTACTTGTTAAAGACACAACCAGTAGGAGTCAGTGAGAGGTCACTCACCTCCCCGCCGGTTCTACTTCCGTCCCGGCTGTACGTGTGTGTCTCCGGTCAAAGTCTAATCTTCACCCGCTGTGATAAGTCTAGATATAAATGAAAATCACTTTGTCGTGAACTGTCAGTAGACATTGTGGTAAGTGGAAACTCAGATTATGGGTCCCACTGCGTGTACAGAGCGTAATGTCCTTACCTATCTTATTGGCGCTTATACAAACAGGTAATCCAGTATGCAGTGTCGTTGACACTCCGTCTATATCCTAAAAACGACCATAGGTAGGTTTCTGAAAGACAAAGTAAAAGCCATATCAGCTTCTACTCTAAAGTATCAAAGGGAACCCCCTTCTCCTTAGCTCCAATCTCCCCGGAGTCCTAATTCTTACCTAAGCGAGTACGCTGTTGAAACTTGAAGCCGCTCCATGCGTGTGTCTGGTGACCCAGAAGTGTAGAGCTCACACTTCCCGGTCTATTTGTGCGATCGCGCCACATAATGGGCAGAAAACACTAGAGCGCCAACCGAACCTCTGATGTCGGATCCGCTCATCCCTTAGCACGTTTTTTTCTCATAACGTCTATTATTTCAATCCAAGTCAGCTTTATTGTCTCTATGCAATATACTCTCAAGTGTTATAAAATTCTTAAGAACTCATCGCACATAGGAGATACTTCCCTCAGGCCTTCCGTGTGGCGCTTAACCGTGCTATCTCCGTTCATACTCTTATGTGGTAACATATGATTTCCCTGGTTACTATGCCAGTGTAATCATGAATATCACCTAGACGCGGGAGTGCGTATAACACACACCAAGTAAAAAGTACGGCAGGTCTCATAACAAAAATGCGGGCCGGCGTATCGCAATATTGCCTCATTATACATCTATCCATGGCTACAGATAGTAAATGTTTACATTGTTCCTTGTTAGCGGATTGCATTGTAAGGGCAGAAAACATGGACAGTAAGTTGCGCAGCGCAGACATGTAAACATTTAATAATTAGCGAGTTCCTTCTCACACATAACAGAATAAAGTGGCACCGAAATACAACGATAGGTCCAATGAGACCTTCTACATATCGCCATTTCTACTCATTCATTTTCTCTATCCGTGGATCATATTTCTACTCATTCGTTTACTCCATCCGAGGCTCTTATTAGTGCACACTGCTTCATTCATTTGTCAAGGACCCAGATTGCACGGGCCAACACATAATTGATAGGGTAAACAGCGCAAACATTCATACAGTCCATCAATGCGAATGCCTCTACACATCAAAGGGTGACGATAGTATATAGTGATAGGTGCTGTCAGACCTCCTGTATACCTATGATTCTGAATAAAAAACAAACACACAATTCTGTGAGGCATTGCCAATAGCATGTCAATGTTGAGTGTCCCATACATTTGATGTAGGAAACGCCTCTTTAAGTCCCTTGTGACTTCCTCAGTGCATGCTCCTACCTCTGAGGCTCGAGCCAAAAGTACCGAACTATTGTTCCATATTGGTTCTTCTGTTCCATGCCTCTAGGGAATGTGTCCCCCTATAGGAAATTAGTCCCCCAGGAAAAACTGCATCTCATGATCTGTGTTTAATCCCCTCTCCACCGTTTTAAGGCGCAAAATCCAAGTTGCCTCAGTTCTGCGTAGTCTTAGCTCTCTGTTGCCCTCCCTCTGGTTCTGTTGAGTTTGATCAATCCCAAAGAAAGAGAATTGTTTGTAGGGACCCTGAGAGTCGCAGGTACTCGCATGTATGGCCATTGGGTATCTCTTGTCCCCTTGTTTCAAGGCCCTGACATGTTCACTGATCCTTTCCTTAAGTGTCCTGATCGTACTCCCTACGTACATCCTGTCGCATCTGCACACAATTACATATACCACAAATTTGGACATACAGTTAATATTGTGGCGGATTGTGTATCTCTGGCCATCAACTCCCATGAAGCTCTTTTTATTGTCCTCAGCCCATCTACATACCCCACATGCCCCGCACTTGTGGAAACCTATGGTTTGACTAGTGAGCCAATTGGTGCTCTTCCTGTCCTGGGGGATGCTGGAGCTGAGAATAGTTCTGAACGTCCTGTTTCTCCTGTAGGTGATAAGGGGTCGTCTGGTAGTGAATTCATGTAATGTCTTGTCTGTCATTAGGATACCCCAATGTCTATTCATGCTCTTAACCATAGCTTTGGTTAGGGTGTTAAAATTGGTTATTAGTCTGACAGGTTGTTTCTTGTCTGTGTCTCTGTGTTTGTCTTTCAATGTGTCAGTCCTGTGTGTCATCAAGATCCTACGTTCCGCCCTTTTGAGTGTCTGTTGGTTGTAACCTCTCTTGACAAATCTGTTCTTCATTTCTCCTAGGCATGAGATGAACTCATGTTCCTCGCTACAGTTTCTTCTCGCCCTTGTAAATTCCCCGAAGGGTATGGCTTGGTTCTGATGTGGGGGGTGAGCGCTGCTCGCGTGTAACAGTGAGTTGCAAGCAATTGGCTTGCGGTACAACCTACTGTGTAGTGTATTGTCACTGACATACAGCTCTACGTCTAAAAACTCAATGTGCGTCCTGCTGTGTTTAGAGGTGAATTTGATCCCCATCTTATTGGAATTCAGATGATGACAGAAGCCCCTCAGTTCCTCTTCTGAACCAGACCATAGCAAGAGGCAGTCGTCTATATACCTTCCCCAGTACACAATGTGTTCACTCCACTGACTGCCTTCACTACCCCAAAACCAGATGTCTTCCAGGTGTCCCATAAACAAATTGGCAAACGACAGTGAAAATTTTGATCCCATCGCTACCCCCTGTCTCTGCCTATACCACACATTGTTGAATAGAAAAACATTATTGTGGAGGATAAGATTCATCATTGTCAATAGCATTTCTGTGTGTTTCCATAGTGGTGCCGGTCTTTTCTCTAACTGGTGTTTAATAGCTCTATATCGCAAGTCTGGCTGGATGCTGGTGTACAAGGCCACCGGGGAATTTACAAGGGCGAGAAGAAACTGTAGCGAGGAACATGAGTTCATCTCATGCCTAGGAGAAATGAAGAACAGATTTGTCAAGAGAGGTTACAACCAACAGACACTCAAAAGGGCGGAACGTAGGATCTTGACAACACACAGGACTGACACATTGAAAGACAAACACAGAGACACAGACAAGAAACAACCTGTCAGACTAATAACCAATTTTAACACCCTAACCAAATCTATGGTTAAGAGCATGAATAGACATTGGGGTATCCTAATGACAGACAAGGCATTACATGAATTCACTACCAGACGACCCCATATCACCTACAGGAGAAACAGGACGTTGAGAACCATTCTCAGCCCCAGCATCCCCCAGGACAGGAAGAGCACCAATTGGCTCACTAGTCAAACCATAGGTTTCCACAAGTGTGGGGCATGTGGGGGTATGTAGATTGGCTGAGGACAATAAAAAGAGCTTCATGGGAGTTGATGGCCAGAGATACACAATCCGCCACAATATTAACTGTATGTCCAAATTTGTGGTATATGTAATTGTGTGCAGATGCGACAGGATGTACGTAGGGAGTACGATCAGGACACTTAAGGAAAGGATCAGTGAACATGTCAGGGCCTTGAAACAAGGGGTTGAGAGATACCCAATGGCCATACATGCGAGTACCTGCGACTCTCAGGGTCCCTACAAACAATTCTCTTTCTTTAGGATTGATCAAACTCAACAGAACCAGAGGGGGGGCAACAGAGAGCTAAGACTACGCAGAACTGAGGCAACTTGGATCATGCGCCTTAAAACGGTGGAGAGGGGATTAAACACGGATCATGAGATGCAGTTTTTCCTGGGGGACTAATTTCCTATAGGGGGACACATTCCCTAGAGGCATGGAACAGAAGAACCAATATGGAACAATAGTTCGGTACTTTTGGCTCGAACCTCAGAGGTAGGAGCATGCACTGAGGAAGTCACGAGGGACTTAAAGAGGCGTTTCCTACATCAAATGTATGGGACACTCAACATTGACATGCTATTGGCGATGCCTCACAGAATTGTGTGTTTGTTTTTCATTCAGAATCATAGGTATACAGGAGGTCTGACAGCACCTATCACTATATACTATCGTCACCCTTTGATGTGTAGAGGCACTCGCATTGATGGACTGTATGAATGTTTGCGCTGTTTACCCTATCAATTATGTGTTGGCCCGTGCAATCTGGGTCCTTGACAAATGAATGAAGCAGTGTGCACTAATAAGAGCCACGGATGGAGTAAACGAATGAGTAGAAATATGAACCACGGATAGAGAAAATGAATGAGTAGAAATGGCGATATGTAGAAGGTCTCATTGGACCTATCGTATTTCGGTGTCACTTTATTCTGTTATGTGTGAGAAGGAACTCGCTGATTATGAATGTTTACATGTCTGCGCTGCGCTGCGCAACTTACTGTCCATGTTTTCTGCCCTTACAATGCAATCCGCTAACAAGGAACGATGTAAACATTTACTATCTGTAGCCATGGATAGAGGTATAATGAGGCAATATTGCGATACGCCGGCCCGCATTTTTGTTACGAGACCTGCCGTACTTTTTACTTGGTGTGTGTTATACGCACTCCCGCGTCTAGGTGATATTCATGATTACACTGGCATAGTAACTAGGGAAATCATATGTTACCACATAAGAGTATGAACGGAGATAACACGGTTAAGCACCACACGGAAGGCCTGAGGGAAGTATCTCCTATGTGCGATGAGTTCTTAAGAATTTTATAACACTTGAGAGTATATTGCATAGAGACAATAAAGCTGACTTGGATTGAAATAATAGACGTTATGAGAAAAAAACGTGCTAAGGGATGAGCGGATCCGACATCAGAGGTTCGGTTGGCGTTCTAGTGTTTTCTGCCCATTACGTGGCGCGATCGCACAAATAGACCGGGAAGTGTGAGCTCTACACTTCCGGGTCACCAGACACACGCATGGAGTGGCTTCAAGTTTCAACAGCGTACTCGCTTAGGTAAGAATTAGGACTCCGGGGAGATTGGAGCTAAGGAGAAGGGGGTTCCCTTTGATACTTTAGAGTAGAAGCTGATATGGCTTTTACTTTGTCTTTCAGAAACCTACCTATGGTCGTTTTTAGGATATAGACGGAGTGTCAACGACACTGCATACTGGATTACCTGTTTGTATAAGCGCCAATAAGATAGGTAAGGACATTACGCTCTGTACACGCAGTGGGACCCATAATCTGAGTTTCCACTTACCACGATGTCTATTGACAGTTCACGACAAAGTGATTTTCATTTATATCTAGACTTATCACAGCGGGTGAAGATTAGACTTTGACCCGGAGACACACACATACAGCCGGGACGGAAGTAGAACCGGCGGGGAGGTGAGTGACCTCTCACTGACTCCTACTGGTTGTGTCTTTAACAAGTAGACCACGATAGATATACGTACTCACCGAGGTATTCCTTGTATCTGTGTTTCTTTCAGAACGGGACAGTTACAGTCCTTTTGCTTGCAAGGTAGGACAGGCTTATTAGGGATTATGATTATATTCCACCATAGCGATACTATACCTTTATAACCATGAATGTCACACCGGGCTCGCACTAAATTTGGAGAGTGTACTTTGATTCTATCCTTCTTCCTCCCCGTTCACCTTGGTGACCAACTTATATGTCGGTTCCCCCCTTGTGCACTAAGAGATCTTGGAGAGCAGATTGCGTCCGTTGAAAACCTATACGATTTGGAAGTCACTAATTTGTGTCAGACGCTATGAACATTGGAGCACTCTCTTGATACTTGTAATTTTCCCACTGTTTGGGTTTGTGATTTACGGGGTGATACCAATGCTCACATTTATAAATGTATGGATGATTCCCAGTGTTTGTGATATGTTTCACCCTAAACAGTCACTGGGTGTTTACTGTGTTTGGGATGAGTCCGTTTAAGAATAGTAGGGGATCGGCTGGTACTATACACTATTTGCTTTTTTGTAGCCCTGAAGAAGTCGATTGGGTTATATGCCCACGACGAAACACGTGTTGACTGGGCAAGTCGTATGTAATAAATGAACAGAAGAACACCTAAGGACTCATTATTGAAGAACAAAGACTATAATTGATTTTACTGTGTGTTGCATACTACTGAAATGTGTTCTGTATCTTGAAGCTATATAACTGTACAACATTGTTGATAACACCAGCGTGTGCATAGGACAAGCTTTACAGTATCGGAGGACCGTACAGACGGTCCAGTCAGAGGGTTTAGGGTATGTATTTTCCTCACCTTTTGCACCGCACACATAGGGAAGACCAAGTTTCGCACACTCAGGGGGGCGCCACTTCTACACTCAACACAAACCACCCCACCTTTCGTCCTTCTGTGGTGCTTTACCATGAGCAATAAAGGGATAAGAAGGCGCTCTTGTCTCTGCGTTCGCGATTCACAAAGATTTCCTACAAGACAAGTGGAAGTAGTCCGGTAGAAACTCTGATTTACACCCGTCAGCTTGCATTAGAGCGAGCCAGGAGACCCCTGAGATGTGTTTCAGAAGTTAAAAATGGAATTTCGAAAGATTTGCACCAGTGTCCCTGGAAGACATCCAGGCATCTCCAGTTTTGGTCTTGAGGAGTCTCTGACCCTCGCCAGCTTTCCTCCCGTGCTTCTTACAGATCTTCCGTGGCATCTCTTGGTCTGCCCCACTGCCTCTTGAGGAGCCCATAGACGCCGCCAGATTTGCCCTAGTGTCTCTGGACGATGACCAGGCATCTTCAGGTTTGGTCTTGAGTAGTCTCAGGGCATTGCGGCTTCCCTCCAGTGCTTCTTGAAGATCGTCCAAGTATTCCCTGGCCTGCCCTATGAGGAGGCCACAGTCATCACCAGATTTGCTCTACTTTCTCTTGAAGTTACACTCCAGATTTGCCCTTTACTCTTAGTAATGCCACGGGCATGTCTAGATTTGCTCATAGCTCCTTGAGGATGACACAGGCATCTCCACATTTGCTCTAGTTCCTCCTAAAGATGCCTCAGACATCTCCTGGTTTGCTCGAGTACTTCTTCTGGATGACGCAGGCAATGCCAGAATGCCCTGGTGACTCTTGACCAGATTCAAGACAGCTAAAGATCTGATCTGATAGCTCTTGAAGATGCTTCAGGATCGGCCGGGCATCCTGTTTGTACCACTACTGCCACTCTACTTTGATTAGCGAGGCAGTTTTCATCCTTTGCTACAAATATACACACCTGATTGTGCCAGGCCAGGGCCTGAGTCATCGCCACCACCACCATCCTCACAGCCTGCCACTGTCCAAACATGTACTGCCTTCGGCAGTACATGCTTGACCTGCATTAGTCTGAATTCCCTGCCGCTCTAAATATAGTTGGTTATTTCATATTTGAGGAACCAAAAACTAGGAATCCGCTCAGGGCGACAGGAGACAGGAAGGTTTCTTGGGAGGGGTGTCTGATGGCGCGGTTTATATGTTTTTTCCAGGCACAAACCACTCTTACACAAACATTGACGGAAAAAGTAGAACGGAATTATTTATTCCATGACAGTTTTGCTTTGAATAAGTCATGCCTATGATTGTCCATACCGATGTGTATCCTAAAGTCACCACCGTAACCATACATTTACATTTGCGGAGCAGGCTGGTATCTTAAAGGAACCTTTCACCGCTCTGTCACTGAGGTGAGCCGCACTGGTCTGGTCTCATGTGGAGGCAGAGAACGAATAGCATCTCCACCACCAGCCGCCAGTCAACACCAGTTCGTGTTTCCACAAGGTGCTCACAGTGAGGATAGCTGGGGTGTAAAGCTAGGTGACGGGGCTCCTTCAACAAACACAGGCCGTCTGGAGAGAATCAAGACATGTTAGAAGAAGACTGAAGATCATCAAGAAATGAAAAATAAGATACTAACAACCTACCTTGTAGGGTGGAAGCACCTTTCTAGTTCAAGAAAACATCAAAGTTTTTTGCCAATTCAATCTGTGTTTTTTAATGAACAAATGTGCTATTTGTGCAAAACCCGGGCAACGCTGACTTCAATCAGACCTCTCCGTCTCTGTTTATTTAGGAGATTTAGCCAATCGGCTGACAGTGAACCCTTTCTTCAGTATGAGTCAGTCCCTTTGAAAAACTGCCATCCATGGATTCCTTGCTCTCTAGACTGCTCCTGTCTCATCCAGTGTCCTGATCTCTCGCATCTGCCCTGTCCCACCCATAGTTTTCATAACTCCTTGATCTATAACCTTTGCACTGTCCCTTCTATTATCACTGTATCAGCCTGATCTCTAAACTCTCCCCATTGTTCTCCATAGTTTCCTTGGCTCCCTCATCTCTAGCGTCTGCCCTCCCGCAGCCATGGTTTCCCTAGCTCACCCATCTCCAGACTTTGGCCTGTCTCTTCCAGTTCCCCAATATTCTGATCTCTAAACTCTTCCCTTTATCTCCATTGTTTCCACAGTTACCGGATCTCTGTCCCCCGTCTCTTTCATTGTTTCTTTAGTTCTCTAATCTCTAGACCCTTCGCATGTACCATCCATTGTTTTGCAGCTCCCTGTTCTCAAGACTCTCGCATTGTTTCTGCCATTGCTTCCCTATCTCTCTGATCCCCAGATACCCCCTTTGTCACATCCATTGTTCCTGCAGGTCCCTGATCCCTGGACTCTCCCTTTTCACTTGTACATTGTGTCTGAGGGTCCCTGATCTCAAGACTCTCTCCCATTGTTTTCCTAACTACCTGATCTCCAAACTCTCCCTTTGTCTCTTTCATTGTTTATCCGTGTGTTTCCCTGATCTCTAGACTCCCAATTTGTCTCGGGCATTGTTTCTGAAGCTCCTCAAACAGAATGGTCACTGTATCTTCCATTGTTTGTACAGGGCCCTGTTAGACTTGGCATCTTTTGGCGTGTCTCCCCTGAGTTTTGCTTTCTGACCTCCCGGTTTTGACTCTGTTTTTGCTGGTTTAGTGTCTCTGCGCACTTTCTTACTGCTGATCAGTGTTAAAGTGCAAGTGCTCCTGTTGTAAACTGTGTTATGGATTGGTGTTTCCATGATTGGCATATTTGATTTACTTGTCAGGCCCTAGTAAAGTGCACTCAGTGTGCCAGGGCCTGTAAATCAAATGCTGTTAGTGGGCTGCAGCACTGGATTGTGCCACCCACGCAAACAGCCTGTAAATGTAACTCTGGCCTGCCATAGCAGAGCCTGTGTGCAGTCTGGGACTCCCATGTCGACTTGGCAAGTGTACTCACTTCCCAGGCCCTAACCTTCCCTTTTCTTACATGTCAGTCACCCCTAAGGTATGCCCAAGGTACCCCTGTGGGCAGGGTGCAGTGTGTGTGAAAGGTAGGACATGCCCTGGTTTGTGTGGCATGTCCTGATAGTGAATTACTGCCAATTTCGTTTTTCACTATTGCAAGGCTACCTGTTCCCATAGGACAAAATGGGGAGTTTGTTTATAACATCTTATAAACATAACTGGCCCTAGGAACTAGGTAGAAAAATAAAGTTTAGTATGCCTGAACTCAGAATCTAAAGATGCATCTTTTAGTGAAGGTGATTTTTACATTCTGTGTTTGAAATTACCACTTTTTGAATGTAGGTATTTTCTTGCTCAGCCATCCAGTAGGCCTCTGCTGGGGTTGTGGATTGACTGTCTGGGTTTTGGATGACAGGGGCTGGGAAGGAGCAGTGGCTCCAGATAGTCTAGGTGGGTCAGGAAAGGGCTGAATAGACCTGGGCTGCATTTAGAGTAGGGGGAGGAGATTTCCTCTCACCTGAATGGGCCTGGTCTCCTCTGACAATGCCGTCTCCACCTCCTGCCAGGAAGCCACACCAGAGAGGGCAGAACTGGTTCTGGCTGGGCACAGACACTTTCTGCCTGAGAGGACAAAGGATTTTGGGCTATAAAAAGTGGGGCCCAAACCCTTGAACTTTAGAACTCTTTTGGACCAAGAAGACTACCAAGAAGAAGAGCTGGAGAAGCTGTGAGGAGGAACTAACACTTTGCTGAGTGCTTTGCTGTGTTGGCCTGCAGTGGCTGCTTCTGTCTTGGGCAGTGAAAGGACTGGACTGAACTTTCTACAACTTCTTTCTTTGAGTATCTCCAAGGGTTTGAGGTAGAGCTTGCCCCCTTTTGAAAGAAGTCTCAGAAACAGCAAAGACTTCAAGTTCTTCTGCCAGCAGCACTGGGGACTGTGTGTTTTGTGCTGCAACAGAAGAAAAAGCAACCCGACCCCGTCTACGACGACGCTGCCGACTCCGTGTCTTGAAGGCACTGCAGAGGGCACCATCGCAATGCCACACCGTGATGCTGGTCTCTCCGACGATGCCATCTGATGCCGCCACCGAGCCGCTGCTCGCACCGCGACCTGTAGGCACCGCACTTCGCACCGCCTTGCTTCACGACGCCACCTTGGTATCCCCGACGACGACGCTCCACGCTGAAATCAACACCGCTGCTTGCACCGTGGTTCGAGGGCACCGCTCGTAAGTTACACGACGCACCGTCCTCATCCCGCACCACAACCTTGGCCTACCGAAGCCGGCGCCATTGACTCCAGTTCGTCAGCCGACGACAGCGCTTCAGCAAGAATGACACCGCTGCCTGCACCGTGAACTGCCAGCACCGCGACGAGCACCGCATCACTTCGCACGCGACACTGGTCTCACCGTCGACGCCATCTGACGCCGCCACTGAGCCGCTGCTCGCACCGCGACCTGAGGGCATCGCACGCCGCACCGCTGCACTTCGCACCGCAGCAGCCGATGCCTGCCGATGCCAGTGCTCCTGACTTCAACTGCGAGGAGTTCGATCTGCAACGCGCGTGACTTCAAGGGCCCGACGACTCCTGCACGGACCTCCAGAACCAACGCCTGCGGACGCCGTGCTTTCGGAGCTCAACGAGAGGCCGCTGACGCCCTGCATTTCTAAAGGTACTGTTTTGCGGGTCTTCCCGACACCGTAGTTGGCCCGCGACGCCGCGGTCAGCCAGAACTGTTTG
The DNA here is from genome assembly GCA_963921515.1 of Calotriton arnoldi. Lineage (NCBI taxonomy): Eukaryota > Metazoa > Chordata > Amphibia > Caudata > Salamandridae > Calotriton > Calotriton arnoldi. Next base: position 568,438 of record CAWUFW010004208.1, read on the forward strand.
GATTTGTTTGTTCACGACACCGCGATAGCCCCGGGCGGAGCTATCGACTTCAAGAACTGTATTTCAAGGTTATTTTGATAACTGAAGATTTCTAAGTACTGTATTGTGGATTTTTATCGTTTTTGGTCTTTTCTTAAGCATATAAAAATATTGGATATTTTTCTAAACTGGTGTGGTGTCCTTTAGTAGTGCTTACACTGTATTGCTGTTGGTTATGTGCAAATGCTTTACACACTGCCTCTAAGATAAGCCTGACTCCCCGTGCCAAGCTACCAAGGGGGTGAGCAGGGGTTATTTTAGGAGTGTAACTCCCTTATCCTGACTAGGAAGAAGGGTCCCTATTTGGACAAAGGTACCTACCTCTGCCAACTAGAGACCCCCATTTCTAACAGGCCCTGTTCTCAGGACTCCACCTTTGTCTCTTCTATTGTTTCTCTGTTTGCTTGATCTCTAGACTCTCCTTTTGTCTGGTTCGTTGTCTATGAGACTCCCTGATCCCAAGACTCTTCCCTTGTCTCTTCCATTGTTTCCCGATGCCCCTGATTCCTGGACTCTCCCTTTGTCACATCCATTGTTTCTGGATGTGACAAAGGGAGAGTCTCTGATCTCAAAGCTCTCTCCGTGCATCTTCCATTTTTCCCTCTCTCCATGATCTCTAAACACTACTATGTCTCATCAATTCTTCATGCACCCCTCTGATCTCCAGACCCTCCACCTTATCAACCATTGGTTCCCCAGTTTCCTGGACTCTCACCTTCTTACTCACTCTGTCCCAGCTCCCTATTCTCTGGACTCCCTGACACATCAACTGTGTCTGCAGCTTTCCCATCCCAGGACTCTTTCCTTTACTCATCAGTTGCTTCTTAAAACACCTTCAATAGTATAGTTTTGAACTTCAACATTTTTAGTTTTCAATTGTTAAAGAGCCACGCTTTGTCTTACAAACAGCATTTGGCCAGAACTTCTTAGCAAAGTGCACTTTTAAGAGTTTTTTTCTTTGGCAAAATAAAGCAATTTATTCAAAGTGAGGTACACAAAATATGCAGAAAAGGTGACACATAAATACAATAGTGTCACATTGCACCATCTTTCTGAGCGGCCCATAATCTCCGAAATCCACAGCATCCAAACATCTAAAAAGAGGATGGAAGCCTGTACTCAGAAAGTGCTTGGTGGCTCCAGCATGGTTTAGTGCTATATAAATACCCAGAAAGCATCACAATTCACAGCTGTGCAGCAGAAATAACACAATTTGTGTAGTTCCAATCTGGCCTGAGAGAAAGGGCAGCAATGCAGATGGTGAAGTGTACAGATAAGCACTTGATCAGCTGTGACCAGAGATGCAGGGAGGGAGGTAGTCATCTCATGGGACAACCATGGTGGGCTAAGGGGAAGGGCTGTCCCAATTCCATGGCAGAGAAGTCCAACGCCGATTCTCATCATGCTTCCACACGCTCCGCCTGCTTCAGATGGATCCCCACTGAATCCAGAAGACGGTCACCCACGCACTCATCACCAGCAGACTCGACTACGGCAACGCACTCTACGCCGACGTCACCCAGAAACTCCTCAGGAAACTACAGAACGTCCAAAACGCCCCAGCCAGACTGGTCCTCACCATGCCCCGCCGCAGCCACATCACCGACCTTTGAGAACTCCACTGGCTCCCAGTCCACAAAAGAATCACCTTCAAGCTCCTCACACATGCCTACAAAGCCCTCCACGACGCAGGACCAGCATATCTGAACCACCGCCTCTTATTTCACGTACCCGCCAGACTCCGTCACTCTGCCCAATTGGCCCTGGCCACCGAACCACGGATCCACAAGACCAGGACTGGAGGAAGATCCTTCTCCTACGTCACTGCCAGGACATGGAACACCCTGCCTCTCCACCTCAGGCAATCCCCGTCGCTAACCCAATTCAGGAAGGATCTCAAGACCCGGCTCTTTGACTGAGCCCCAGCCCCCCGATGGATCAGCACGCCACCCCCTTCTCCCCATCAGCGCCTTGAGACCCTCACAGGTTAGTAGCCGTGCTCTATAAACCCTTCATTGATTGATTGATTGAGAAGTTACCCAACAACATCCTCAGTTTTCTGTGAGTGAAAGAAGTTCCTGGTTGAGTTTAATTCATGCAAATAGTTGCCCTCCTGGTTGGGGTGCAATAGAGAGTCAATGAGAGCCGACATCACTCGCTTTCTTCATGCCAATCAACATACCCTGCGGATGATTTAGACTTTCTGCTGCTGTACTGCTCTTGTACCGGTGCTGACCTCAAATGTATATAACCTATCAGTTACTCCACTACTAGACAGATTGGGTCAAGTTCTTGTCACCACACAGACGTTCAAGTCAGTTGCATGTCTGTTTTGTGTGCTAACCACACCCCACTCTGTCCTCTTTCCCACAAGTGCTGCTTATTACAAATGTTTACATCATACATACCTTACTATTGTACGCTCCCCTTTATATACTGTTAGTCACTGACAACTACAAATGTATGTATCTTTGAAATGCCTTAGGGTTATAGTGATGTCAACCACAAATGTATGTAGCTCTCTCGTGCCTTGCTTATGTATTTATGATGTCATTCCTGTGGCACTTCCAGATGTTATGCAATTTCTTATTCTATTACCCTTCGTTGTAAAGCTCCTTGACACTCGAGGGCGCTAGGGGCGAAACGTCAAAAACTCTCAATTGAAATAGAAATGAATTTAAGAAAAACCTTTTCTGGTAGCTTGAAAGAGAATGCAGTACCCACTTCTGAGAATGGTGCTCGCCGAGCAGTAAGGGATAGCTGGCAGATGAGAATGGCAGGTTCTGCTGACAAAGCAGACCATAAACATGTTGGCCGCGGATGTTGGGTCTCCACGAGGGAAGTACAGCCTACAGGAGCTTTCGGTGTTGGGAAAGGAGGTTGTGTTGAACTGTGCTGAACTGCAGAATCCTGCATGGCGGATGAATGGCTGGGAGGGTGCGAACGCTATTGCAACATACCACTGAAGCCACAGAACCCCAGCCCAGACACAGGCCCAACTAGATGTAGGACAGCGACAGACGTGCTTGTGCATGGGACGGGTTATAACCGTGGCTTATGTCGAACATTAACACCTGGAGTATATGGAAGCCTTAGATCATATACAACGTAGGGAACGCCCTACTCCCCACACCGCGCTCACCCAACTCTGCTGGCGCTTGTCCGAGAACATTCCCCCAGGAAAGACCCCCGTGGACAGACCTACACCTGTGCTCTAAAGCGGTAAGAGGACAAGTAAATGGCAAACCTGCGCTATACAGCTGCGTGACATAATTTATAACATAGAACCAGGACGCCATCTGTCCACAAACAAACAAGTCAATTAAGTTATCGCTTTGTGAATCACACATTTTCCCCTCCCTGCTAATGCCTGGAACTGATGTCATCGTGAATCAGGTTGTGAGGGTCTTTCATGACATGCCCACGAGGAGCAGCGTCTGTGCGCGAGGCGACTAATGGCACCGAGGAGCGCGCGCGCGACCAAGGCGTCACTGTCTGTCACAATGCATCAATCAGCACGGAGCGGCTGCCGGGGGCGGGAGCAGCGCGAGGCTACAGATGGAGCTCAGGTAGAAGCGGGAATCCCCGGCGTGTGCGAGAATCTACTTTGAGAGCGCCTGGTTACCCAGCTTCCAGGATGATGTGGCGTAACGACCAGAGCTGCCGACTTTGGACATGGGAAACCAGGTTGGAGTCTCAGCGTCAGCATATCATCCTGTGATTCTGTGTAAATCACTTAATCTCCCCGTGCCTACCAAAAATGAATGTGTCCTTGTGTGATGTAACAGGTGCTCATCTACAGCGCTCCAATACCTTTGGGTCGAGTTTGCGCTATATAAAAAAAACTGGGGGGAAAAATGCTGATAACCTCCCTGTTCAATTTTTACGTAACACACAGGAGCGGCCTGTGCAGGTAAGAGTGGTGGGGCAGTGGGGCGGGGGTGGGGGTGGTGGGGAGGATTCGACAGACGACGAGGTAAAATTAATTATTTATTTAATTTTCCCTCAGTGTCCTCTGTCAAATCCAACCCCGCCTCACCACCCCACCGCTCTTACCTGCACAGGCCGTTTCCACTCCAAAGCATGTTGTTGCTCTTGCACGATTCGCGTTCAGTCTGTTTTTATTAATTTAGGACAAACACAGAAATCGAAGAGTACTTCGATACTGCATTGTTTGTGATGATGCGGTAAATAGAGACCAGGCACTCGACACTGTCCTGGCCTGGGTTCAATAAAACTGCAAAGCTAAATGCAGCATGATAATATAATAAATAAAATAATTATACGGTGTCTGTGGAATGGGATGATTCACTGGGACAAAAAGAAGAGCACTTTCACTTGTGCACTGAAATGAGTTTGAAACAAACTGCAAGGGGAAGGGGCAGTCTGTTCTTTTGGTTGTCTGAAAAATGTTTGCTCAAAGTATTTTCTAGGCATCATGGGGATGATGTCCATGACCACACTGGCCTCAGCGGGCACCGGGCGTTTCCCTGGTAGGCCGCCAGGGTGGGGGCCGTTTTTGTTACCGGGAGCGGGTAATATCGGCCCACTGTAACAAAAGCGGCCAAGACTGGCCCTGGCAAACTGCTCTGCCACCCCCCTCCCCCCCCCGGGAGGGCCAGCCGAGCTGTTTGCCAGAGCCGGTTTCGGTTCCCAGTCCGGTCGTGATGATGTCACGTGGAAAAAAGACGAGGCATTTGCCTCTCAAGAAACTGTAGGACGAGAGTTGGTCAGTGTGCTGTTGTGCTCTCTGCGTCACAGGCAGTGGTTAATTTGTAAAAAAATAAGTGCCGGGCTGTTGTCAGGAGGCAGCTTGCCCCAGTCCATTTCTCCTGTTAGCGCCGTCTAAAACAGAACAAACTAATTATAAAAGTGGGGAGAGGATGTGGCGTAATCTGTTCGGAGCTGGTGAACCAGGTTTGAGTCTCGGCATCGGCTCAACATCCTGTGATTCTGGGCAAATCACTTAATCTCCCCATGCCTGCCATGAATGAATGTGAATGTTTTCTAAATTGGTGCTCATGAAAAAGTGCCGGTGTTGATGATTAAGTGCCTGTGCTGAGCACCGGAAACCACCACTCAAATTAAGCACAGGAGGCAACAGAGTAGTCCACCAAATGCCTGGCATGAGGCTGCTTTAGTTCTCATCGAGGAGGAAGAGCGGCGGGAGGAGGGTAGACGTGGAATGCCGGCTGAGCCAGGTGGTAGGGAGGCTAAGTTGAGAGCAAGTAACGAGGTAATGCTACCAAGCGGTGCCTTGGCACGTGTGACACCTTGAGCTAGTCTTGGCATTTTAGCTAACTGCATTTTGCATTCTGGCAGTTCAAGTTTCACTTTTTTTTTATGTTTAAAAAGCTTTATTTCGAATAAAGGTAGTACAAATAACAAGAAACCAACAATACAAATTTACTGCAATCTGAGAGAAAAGAAAACCTATCAAATAAGAGGTTTATGTAAAGAAGAAAAGAAAGCTATTTTAAATTTTGAAGGGAATAAGGGGGAGGGAATAAGGGGGAGGGAAGGAGAAGGGGGAAAAGGAAGGTAAACATTTCAAAGCTAATAAATTAAAATTTAAGAAAATTGCATCTTACATCAGGATAAAAAAGATAAAACTAATCAATTTAATGTACATGGTGATCAAAGAACTGTAAAAGGTAAGGAATGAAGAAAATAAACGTTCAAGGAGGCTTGAAATTTTCAGCATTTAAACGAGTATTATCAGTTAATACCAAATGATCTAAATAAGTGACAAGAGGTAGCCAAAAGAGATCTCTATTGAGCACAGGTTTACAAGAGGAAGCGAAAGCAATATCAAGTCGATGCATATGACAGAGGCTGTTCCACCAGTGTTGAATGGAGAGTTTTGTTAGTGTTTTCCAATTGAGAGTAATGTGTTGGAAAGCCAAAGCGAGCATAAGGTCAAAGAGACCATTTTTATGAGAGAGAAGGTCTATGGAATCAGAGAGACTTCCAGAGAAGAGTAGGGGAAGGGAATAGGGAATAGAGATATTAAATAGGCGAGACACACAAGACCAAACCTTCTTCCAAAAAGAGGAGACTGAAGGGCAAAGAAAAAGAAGATGAAGAAGGTCGGCACTAGGGGAGCCACAAGTCCAACAGTTTGTATTAGTAGAGTGAGAAAATTTAGCAATAGATGTGGGAGTTTGATATAGTCTATGATAGAGAAAGAACATAGATTGAGTAAGAGAAGCGGAACGAGAGATTTTGAGAGAACGCAACCAAAGTTTGTCCCAAAAAATAATAGACCATTCACACCCCAGGTCAGATTCCCATGTAAGTTCCAACTTGGTTTTGATACGTTCTGGATTAGGAGCTGAGAAATATTTATATATAGGAGATGCTTTAGGTGCTAAGAGAAGAATTTTGAGAAGAGAATGAGAGGGTGAGGAAGGAAGAGAATAGAAAGTATCAAGGGTGACCGTCATTAGAGCAGTAAATTTCTGTAGAAAGGAGCGGGGACATTGAAAAGTGGATTGAAACTGGGGAAATAAACAAAGAGTTAGACCATCAAAAGGTCCCTGACCCAGGCTATACCCCGTGATCTCCAAGAGTGCCAAAAAATAGGTCTACCATTAATAGTAATGAGGAAGTTGTGCCAAATAGGAGATTCTAAAAGGATTCTCTAGAGATAGGATTGGAATGTAATAAAGGTTTCAGTAGAGAACAGGTATGTTTAAACAATGGGAGAGAGGTAAGAGGAGTCTTGGCAGAAAAGGCCAAGACTTCCTTTAAAGAGAACGGTAATGACAGGGCTCGCTCAATGGAAAGCCATAAGGGAGTGAAGGGGAGTAGTCAGAGAGGAGCCACTTGGAGGCCTGTCGAAGGCAAAAAGACTTATGATATAAACGAAAGTTAGGAAAATTTACACCACCATTAGGTTTTGTTCTACGAAGAGAAGAGAGAGAAATCCTTGATTTTTTATTTTGCCAAAGAAATTTAGTTAGACGAGAATTGATTTGTTTAAAATAGCAGGCGGGAATGTGAACAGGAAGCATAGAAAGAGTATAAAGCAAAATAGGAGTAATCATCATCTTGATTGAGTCCAACCGACCCCACCATGAAAGAAAGAGAGGATTCCAAGAGGAAAGTAATTTGTCAATCCGAGACAGGGTCGCAGTCATATTTAATTTAATAGAAGAGGCAATAAAATTGGAGAACCATATACCTAGATATTTTATTTTGCAACTATTCCAAGCAAACCCAGTGGAAGAAAAGGAATGAGGAAGACAGAATTTAGTGAGGGGAAGAATTTCTGTTTTGTCAGAATTAATTTTATAACCAGAAACAAGAGAAAAGGAAGCAAATTCTTGTAATAAGGAGGGAATGGATTTGTCAGGATCAGAAATAAAGAGTAGGATGTCGTCTGCGTAAGCAGAGAGTTTTAAATGTTGGTCACCGTACGAAAAACCAGAAATAGAAGCATTGTTGCGGATTGAGGAAAGAAAGGGTTCAAGAGCAAGAACAAAAAGAAGAGGGGAAAGAGGACATCCCTGACGGACACCACGCTGGAGGTGAAAGTAGTCGAGACACAACCGTTAACTAGTACTGACGCTCTGGGGGCTGAATATAACAAAGATATAAGAGAAATAAACTTGGGACCAAATCCATGCCATTTCAAGGATGTAAATAAAAATGACCAATCTACTCTGTCAAATGCTTTTTCAGCATCAACAGAAATGGCCGCTAAAGATGTGGAAAGAGAGAGGACTTTGTTTAAAACATTAAGAAAAAGACGAGATTTATCAGAGGTCAACCTACTTTTGACAAAACCACATTGCTCCTTACCAACCAAATGAGGTAAAAGAGGATCTAAACGTAAAGCAAGTGTCTTGGCAAAAAGTTTGTAATCGACATTAACCAAAGAGATCGGCCTATAATTTTTGCAAAACATAGGATCTCGTCCCTCTTTATGGATAAGGCAGATTGTGGCTTCTTGAAAGGTACCTTCTGTCTTGCCAGAGAGAAAAAAGAAATGAAAGAGATTTAAAATCTTAGGAAGGAGTAAGTTAGAGAAATGTAGGTAGAATTCAACAGAAAAACCATCAGGGCCAGGCGTTTTCCCTTTCTTTAGAACGGACAAAGCAGAGGAAAGTTCATTTAGAGTAAGGTCAACCTCAAGACCAGACAGATTTAGATGAGAACTGGATGAAGATGGTATTCCATCAAGATAGGATTGAATGAGGGAACTAGACGGAGGGGACTCCGGGGTGTATAAATCTTCATAGAACAATTTAAATTCGTTAAGGATATCTTGATCCTTATGAAGAAGAGAGCCGTCCGCAGAGTAAACAGAATCAATCAGCGTACGATCTTTACGAGATTTAAGATAGTTTGCTAGGAGTTTTCCAACTTTATTACGACCACCATAATACCGAGCACTACTGCGGAGAAGTATGGAAGAAGCGTTGTCAGTCGAAGTTTTATTGAATGCCAATTTAGCGCGAATCAGGGCTGGAAGGACTGCGTTGTCCGATGCGGTATAGAATTTGTGTTCTAAAGCCTTGATGTGGGCCAGGGTGGCTTTATGTTGATGGAGAAAACGTTTCTTCTTTTTTGAGACGAAGTCTATAATGAAACCCCTTGCAGTAGCCTTAAAGGAGTCCCAAATTATATAAGGGAGGAAGTAGAGACATTATTAATGTCAAAAAATTCGTCAGCAAAGGTGGTGAAAGAAGAAGAGAAAAAAGGGTCAAGTAGAAGAGAGTTGTTGAAACGCCAACGGGAAGACCTGGGATGTGGTGGAAGTAGGTCAATTTCAGTTATGATTGGGGAGTGGTCAGAAATAACGATAGGTTCAATAGAAGAGGATAGCAAGTTTTGAGATAAGGATTGAGAAAGAAAGATATAGTCTAAGCGGGAGAGAGAGTTGTGGGGGGAGAGAAAAAGAAAAGTCAAGAGAATCGGGGTGAGTGAGCCTCCAAGAGTCAACAAGACGTGTTTGGGAAATAGTGTCCAGAAATTGTTTATGAGATCTATGGGGTGTAAAGCGTGTCTGTGATTGGCGATCTAGGAAAGGGTCAACAACTTGGTTACAGTCACCTCCTAAAATGAAATTTTCATCTCTAAACTGAATACATTTTTGTGTGATCATAGGCCAAAAGGAACAATCAGGGTGGGTGGGGCCATAAACATTAAAAACGGTCAAAGAAATATTATTAATTAACAACTTAGCTAATATCCATCTACCTTCTGTATCGATTTCTTGCGAAATAATTTTGCAATTTAATTTCTTATGACATAGAATTATTACACCATTTTTCTTATTAGAAGTGGGAGAGAATAAAACTGATCCTACCCAGCTCCTCTTCAATTTTAAAGCCTCAATGTCTGTCAAATGGGTCTCTTGCAGAAAAACCAGATCAGGGTTATAAGAGGCAAGATGCGATAACATTTTCTGCCTCTTAATAGGGTTAATAAAACCCTTCACATTCCAAGAAATAACTCTGAATGTAGAACCGTCAAAAATATATGAGAATCAACAACAACAACAAAACGTGTAATATTAATAGAGATGCAATAAATACTGTACTTAAACTCACAATCCAAATATGAGTACAACATTAGAGAAAAGGGGGAAAGGGAAGGAAAAGGGAAGAAGAAAAAGGAGAAGGACTGAATAAAGGAAAAAGTGGAGAAAAAGACAGTAAGAAAAGACAGTACATGACAACCACTAATGCAATAATGGGAATGTAAATTGAAAAAAACAAGGAGGTTGACGACTGTGATACGTACCTTTTAGGGGAAGACAAAGAGAGAATACGAGGAGTGGCGACACGAGGAAGACGGCACAACTAACCGGGGAGGGAGCGTCACAGCGGAGAACATATGCGATAAACAGGAAACAGAGAGAAAGATGCGTTAGAGGATAAAAGAGTATCTATAAGACAAAGAAGGATGTAGGAGAAATGATGAAGAACCAAATAAGACAACATAATGTTACAATATAACTATGAACAGTAATCTTAAAAGATGAAAAACATTGAGTAAAACCAAGCTGAGTAAATCCAAAACAGTAGAGAAAAAAGTCAAGGTATAAAGGACGGAGAAGAGAGAGGGCCAGAAACATCCATCGACGATGTAGAAAGTGACTGGATGAAATTCTTCAGCTCTGCTGGCTCCTCAAAGGTCGAAGTTTTATTCTGATAGGTAACCTTGAATAAACATGGGTGAAAAAGTCCATATCGGGCTCCAAGCAAGCGTAAAGGGGGTCGGAGATCCAAAAACTCTTTCCGCCGTTTAGCCGTTGCAGAGGAAACATCCTGAGATAAAAATAACTTAGTACCCGACCAGACAAGTTGTTTTTTATGCTTAGCTGCATTTAAAACCAGTAGCAAGTCCGTGAACCTCAAAAACAGAAAAATCACACCTCGTGGCTTGGAGGGAGCAGCTGAAGAGGACAAACGAGGGCCTAGCCTGTGTGCTCTCTGTATATTCAGATTTGTAGAAGCAGGAAGGTCCAGAAGTTTTATGAGAAAGTTGTTAAAGAAGGGAACTGGATCATCACCTTCTAAGTTTTCCGGAAGGCCGTATAAGCGCAAGTTGTTGCGCCTATTTCTGTTTTCCAAGTCCTCCGCTGATTTCTTCAACCAAAGGACCTCCTTCTCAAGGACAATTAGTTTTGTAGAGACACTTTGAAGTTCATCAACCTGCTGTTCCACTGTGGAGATGCGAGTGTCCATAGAAGCCCACTTGGTGTCCATAGTCTGTAGGCGTGAATTAGTCTCCTCGATAAAGGGGCGCAAAGCGCGAATTTCCTCAAAGATAGTGTCAAGAGAAACCGGGGAAACTGGCTTTGGTGGAGAAGGAGGGTCCTGTTTGAGGCGTTTGTTAGCGGAAGATGAGGCCTGCGGTTTAATTGTCGCTGGTGACTCAGATGTCGACCTTGAAGAGCTGGATTGCGCCATAGTGGTAGTATTCCTAATTACAGGAGCAGAGGAAGAAGATACTGACACTGGAGATTGATTAGTAGATCTCTTCTGTGTAAGTAATAGCCTCTTGCTCCTGCCCATAGAGCAGGGAAGGAAATAACTACGTGTAGTAGGAGGAAAACACCAGTGAGGAAATGAAATGTCTCACAGTATGTGAGGTAGGCTCCACAGGTGTATGCGCAAACAGTTCAAAAGTACAGCATTATTGTCACCAAAATTCAAAATATGTCTGGTCAGGTAAAAATTGATAGAGACATTAATAAGTATCACCCATAAATCAGGAAAGCAGCATAGCAACTGAAGTAAAATGCGAGGAAAGCCTCACAGGGAAATCCAAAATGGCGGCCGCAGAGGAGTCAGAGCAATAAAGAGAGGTTTTACCTCAAAAAACAGAGAGGACACCCATATCAGGCATATGAGGGTGTTCAGGAACGGTTCCGATGTCTGAAACTCACTATTTCGATGTCTAAAGGTAATTTTTTGCCGCGAAATTTACCGCGACATTTCCGCCGCGACGCGGAGCTCCGGAGCTAGGCGGCCATCTTGTTTGGCGCCGCGCGCGCTCCGACTCAAGTTTCACTTTTAATATTGTGGGTATCGATCGGGGCCACTGGAATTTGACGCTTCTGCTGCCACTGCATTTTCTGTGCCATTATGGCTGTACCTCACTTGCCACATAATCCAACATCTGCTGCTTAATTTGCAGAGTTTGACAAAAATGTTTCAAGCTCAAGTTGATCAAAAGTTACCAAAAAAAAGCCACACATGGTGCAGCACAGTGGCAGAACCTTTGAAAGGTTAACTTGTCACCTTTTAGTTTCTGTTTACTGTAGTCAGGTTTTAAACTGTGAAGTTCGGTCTAGTCTTTGTAGGGGTGGAATGTTGTGGGTAGAATGTATGGGCAGTTGGAATGTGTAGGATGTAGAAGCGTACCAGCCGTTGACGGTTGTGCTGCTGGGTCGTGTTTCTTGTACTAGGAATAATCTTACAATTTTCAAGTTTACCTGCTTTGCGTCCTTTGTGGACTGCTCATGTTGCTAGTACCCAGACTGTATTAATGTGGGTTAAAATTATATACTAGGGAAATAATACAGATAAGGCCTGTGCCGCTTTATAATTTGCTTTTCTAGACACATGAGTTAGTCAAACCTGACAGATAATTTTGTTCTACTTGCCGCATAATTTCTGATGCCGTGGTTAAGACTCAAAAATCCCCAGCATGCAAAGTGCTATAGACTAAACCAGAACTGCCTGAGGATGTACACATGAAACACGGCCACTTGGCAGCTATCAGGCATGTAAAGCACTGGTGGGGAGGAGGGAAGCGAGGCAAGCAGGATAAGAAGTGAGGCTGCCTCCCACCAATGGCACCTTTATCACTGGCCCACACTTCCTCCTCACTGGCTCTGGGAGTGGCCACTAACGCCCTCCACACACACAGCAACTGCAGCAAAGCTGCACCGCTACTGCACAGCTGGTGGGCGTGAACGTACTGTCATCTTCATGCGCAAGCCTTCACACTGGACTCCGCCCCCAAGAATGCCAACTCATGACCATTCAGATTCTGGCTTCTGGTGTAGTGGACACTTGCCCAGTAGCGAGTGTGGAGACATCAGGGGTGCATTTCAGTCATAGGCCACTGAATGGCCCAGGGTGTGGAAAGTCTGTCAGGACTAATCTGGGATGAAGTTCAACGTAAGCCTCGCTGCAAGGCTCTTAAGCCCTGTGCCACACCACAAAAGACTCTGTGTGCCTTGAACCTTCAGGTGCTTGGTGATGAGGTCACGCGGCTCGTGCCTGTAGGCCATCAGAGGGTCACTTGCCTTGTGCTGACACGCGCACGCAGCATCTGCAGTGCCTTGCTTCTGTAGACCACAGCAGCACGTCACAGCTTCACTTCCATAGCTGTGGTGAGCATGTCACCTGCTGTGTGTCCAGAGGGCAGCATGCATGACACTGGCCCTGTGTGTAGGGGTGCAGTGAGCATGCTGACGTTGTGTTTAGCCCTAGAGTGAGCATGTGACTTGCTCTGGGTCTCGAAGAGTACTGGGCATGTTACCTGCTCCGTATCTAAGGGGTCAGTGAGCATGTTACCTGCTCTGTATCTAAGGGGTCAGTGAGCATGTTACCTGCTCTGTATCTAAGGGGTCAGTGAGCATGTTACCTGCCTTGTGTCTAAGGGGTCAGTGAGCATGTTAACTGCCTTGTGTCTAAGGGGTCAGTGAGCATGTTACCTGCCTTGTGTGTAAGGGGTCAGTGAGCATGCCACCTGCCTTGTGTCTAGCAGTTCAGTGAGCATGTAATCTGCTATGTTTCTTGAGCATGCGAGCATATTACCTGCTTTGTCGGTAGAGACTCAGTTAGCGTGTCACCTGTGTGTTGTCTGGTAATGCAGTGATCATGACATTGGCCTTATATGTAGAGCTTGTTGTGAGACAGGTGGCATGTCACCTGCGTGTTGTCTAGTAGTGCGGTCAGCATGTCACTGGCCTTGTGTCTGGAGCTCGTGAGTCAGGTGGCGTGTCACCTGCGTGTTGTCTAGTAGTGCGGTCAGCATGTCACTGGCCTTGTGTCTGGAGCTCGTGAGTCAGGTGGTGTGTCACCTGCGTGTTGTCTAGTAGTGCGGTGAGCATGTCACTGGCCTTGTGTCTGGAGTGCTTGAGTCAGGTGGCGTGTTACCTGCGTGTTGTCTAGTTGTACAGTCAGCATGTCACTGGCCTTGTATCTAGTGCTCCTGAGTCAGTTGGCGCGTCACCTGCGTGTTGTCTAGTAGTGCAGCGAGCATGTCATTGGCCTTGTATCTAGAGCACGTGAGTCAGTTAGCATGTGACCTTCCTCATGTTAAACAGCGCAGCAAACATGTCACTTACCTTGCATCTATAGGCTCATTTTGTCCAGAAGTGAAACAAGCATGTCACTTGCCTTGTGTCTAAACGTGTAGTGAGCATGTCACTTGCTCTGTGACTAAGGGCTGCAGAGAGCAAGGCATCTGCTTGTTGTCTCGGGGTTCAGTGAGTATGTCCTGTCTTGTGTCCAGGGGTGCAGTGAGCATGTTACCTGCTCATTCCATTTGCCTTGCATGTACAGGTGCCTGTGCTTGTTACATGATTTGTGTCTACAGGCATTATTAATTTTTTTATTTAAATTGTATATAGTGCGAACTAGACCGGAAGGTATCAGAGCGCTTTAAACCAGCACCAGTTGCGTTTCAGACAGACACATTCATTTTGTTAGGCACAGGGAGATTACATGATTTGCCCAGAATCACAGGGTGTTGAGCGTCCCTTCCAAGACTCGTCTCGAACCCGGTTCTCCCCACTTTTGAGGTCGCATGTCTGCAGGTCCATATCCTGTCATTAATTATTCCGTGAAGGCCCTGGACTCGTGTATTTGCCTCACCTAGAATCTCTGTTTCTCTCTCCAAACAGCGTGACAGGAAGGCTTCTGGGCTCGTCAATTCATGAAGAGTAAAATCTAGACACATCTTTAGAATGACAAAACAGTCTTCACTGAAATTCATAACACACAATATCCATACACACATTACTTGTGCTTATCTTCATCTTCTGACTGGATTGCACTCTTCCATGGGTCTACGTTACAACAAGTCGTCCTTCCACCTAACCATTTCTGTTTACCTGAGGCGTTGAGTTGCCTAAAGACAGGACACTGACAGCTTGGCGCGAGCCCCAAAAATGCAACTGTGTCCAATGGCTGTGGTACCCCCTGCGTCTGTCCGAGTGTCACATCTTCCTGAGGATTCAATTAATGGGCCTGTCCCTTCGAAGATCCTCGCGCCCCGCTTGCTGACCTTACCATTGTCATTGTTATCCTGATTTTTGGCGAACGCTTTGATCTGCAGCTGTGAGAAGGACAGTGTCCTGGGCCGACTTCGGCCCTGGGCGCAACATTGTCTTAAAATGGAAATAACAATTCTATATCATTCTGGGAAATGCATAGTGCATCAAAGAGAGGTAACTTCAGCTCTTTTATACATCAAATGTTGTAGAAATATTCCATTGTTTTCCAGGACCCTGTCATGCTGTTAGCAAAATGTATATTTTAAGGGGATCATTTGAGCATCGTCATGTATGTGAACCATTAGCATTTATGTGGACCATCAGCGATTATTTGGACCATCGGCGTTTATGTTGACTTATCAGCATTTATGTGGACCATCAGCATTTATGTGGACCGTCAGCGTTTATTCGGACCATCAGCGTTTATGTTGACTCATCAGCATTTATGTTGACTCATCAGCATTTATGTGGGCCACACACTGGTTTCTAATGTTACACAGCCTTCCAAAAACAAGTGCCCTCATTTGCCAAAGCTCAGTAAGGGCTTTACCGGCCAAACCAAATTTTGACTGCAAAAATTTACTGCAATAGGTGTAGATTGGCAGAATTTCCAAAAGGAGCCAACTGTGGCACAAACTGTAGCTTGGCGCACATGGATACGGAGCACACCTGACCACAACAGTGGGTCTCGTGACTCCTAAAAACCACAGAGCATAAAATCGTGAGATGAGAAGCGTCCAAGAGACCTCGACATGAGGCGAGGAGAGTTTGTTGCTCAAAACACAAAGTTGGGCGATACTAAAAGCTTTCACGCCTCTTAAAGTTCACAGCTTGAGAGTTACTGACTCATTGGTACCATGTATGGAAACCTTGTGTCCAACCATGACTGTCGTACCTCGATTGGCTTCCCGCAGCTTCAATCTACAGGAATATTCTGTGGCATCAAAGGCCAGAGCCTACTCCCATTCCAAAGTATTAGCAGTGATTATGCTACAGACCCATAGGGACATGCACAATAATGATGCTTGCTTCCCACTTTTGCAAAAACAACAAGGTGATGGAATGCTTGAATTAATGTCAGCCAATGGCAATCGCTCGGGCTGCATCCCAATCTATCGTTTTACGCCCACCATGCCACCTCAGTTTGGACCTAACCACATGCAATTAGTCTTGACCCTGTTCCTCATGGTAGCAGTCAAGCCTGAATTGACAGGCCAGGACCTCCCTGAACCAGAACACAAGCAATCTAGGACCGGGTTTTCCCCTGTTATGGGCTCTTCAGTCAGGTACAGCTTGGTTCCAGTGGCACAGTGAGCCGGAGACCCACATCTAGGCATAACCGGCACACTTAGAGCGTCATATGCAAAAACAACAAGGTGACGGATGGAATGCTTAGGTTATTCTCAGCCACTGGCAAGCGCTCGAGCTGCATCCCAATCCATTGTTATAATAAGAACGTGGGCGAAACCTGTACTGGGTTGCTTGTGTTCCGGTTCAGGGAGGACCTGGCTTGGCACTTTGGGCTGGACTGTTTCGATCGGAGCAGATTCACGACTGATTTGCATATAGTGGATCCAAACTGAGGTGGCCTGGTATGCAAAATAACGATGGATTGAGGAGCGGCCCCAAAGTAACTATCAGTGGCTGAGATTAATTCAAGTATTCCATCCATCACTTTTTTGTATACTTCAGCGTGTCGCCCAAAGTGGTGCGGGTATGCCCAAACGTGGGTCCCGTGCACACTGTCTCACTGGTACCAAGCTGTACCCCCTCTGATGAGCCCATAACTAGGGTGAAACCAGTCGTGGGTTGCTTGTGTTCTGGTTCAGGGAGGACCTGGCTCAGCAGTTGGGGCTGAACTGTTCCGATTGGAGACGGCTGAAGACTAATTTGCATATAGCTGGGTCTGTTCTGAGGTGGCATGGTGTGCAAAAAAAATAATAAATTTGGATGCGGCCCGAGTAATTAACAGTAGCTGAGATTAATTCAAGCATTCATCCATCACTTTTTTTAATACTTCTGTTTCCCACTTTTAGCAGGAGTTTACTAGATATTTAACTCCTTGCCATCTGGTACACCGTCTCCTCTCCTTCCGGCTGCTCGTTGTGTTTGCACTGCACATAGTTACTTGTTAAGTTGGTGATAGCACTGCAAACACCTATGGAGAATATAAAGGAAGCTTGAAATAGATGGACCAGCCATGGTGTTAGCAGACGACCATCAATTCAGGACTGGTGGGATTGAGAATGGGGACCGCCCTACGATTTATACAATATATTGACGTATCACCTGTGCATGTCAAGAGGAGGAGCGGATCAGGTTTGTGGATCTGTGAGTAGGCCTTAGGATGGGAACACAAGCCATGGAAAGGTGAATATATTAAGAATAAAAACAGCTAAAGGCTTGAGAAATCGTAGTTCGAGATTTGAAAAGCAGTTAGAAGAGGACCTCCTGACCTTTTTTTGTTTTAGTGAAAACACTAGTCAGCCAGATACATTTCCAGCAGTTTCCGTGGCTAAGGAAACTGCTCCTCGTTGACCATTTCCAACACACCTAGCATATCTGATACACCAAGGTGCTTTCTCTTCACCTCTGCACTTCACCAGAACTCAGAAGAACCTGTCTGGTCCCAAAAGGGTGGCTGTATTACAAACAGTACACCAACATTAAATATTAGAATCGTGTCAGACCATGCAGGATACACTACTGCTCGAGACACCGCCGCCTTATAGCCCACAAATGGGTGATCTTACAGGCAAAGAACCAGGAACTGAGCAGATGTACTCACAGATGAACCCTTGCGTACCGCAAACTGAAGCAGAGCTGCAGAGAGCCGCTGTAGAACTTCTATTTACGCCTAATAAAACCTTGGGGGGGTACGAAGCCCCAAAACACAAGACTTCCTTTAGAAGTGTAAACAAAAAACCCAAACTTGGTATATGATTCCCTGATTTATTTTCCTGTAATTTGTAGAGTTACAGGCCACCCTTATTAATTTAGAAATACTGCTGTAGGGAAACACTAAGTAGGTGTGAACCAGCAAAGACAGGAGCTTGTTTTGAAAAACCTTTCAGAAGAGTGTTGTTGGTAGCAGGAAACTGGCATGGCAGCTGTCTGTTCGCTTCTTATCCACCCATCTCATCGTTAGGTTGTCGGGTAGGTTGTCTGCTCCTGCATTCGCCCTGGCACAGCCTTCTCATCCATTAAACTGTACGTAGGTCCTGGTCCCCCTCAATCACCTTCAAGTCTGTGCCCAATAATATTGATCCTTACCTGCAGATCTCTCCCAATGAACTCTGAAACATCCTTCTTTCATGTGCATCGATCTCCCTAAATGTTAGTTCCTTAAGAAGGTCTTGCTGCCTGCCTTCAGTTTTCATTCTTCTTCTTGTGTTGAAACCATATGTTGTGTGTGTGAGTTTGCTCTGCTCTACCCTTTGTGGGACACAATCGTCACTACCAGTAACTCGTCAGACTAGGAATCGAAACGTGAATTCCATCAATTTCTACCCTAGAATTGGAATTCTCTCCAGGCACTTTAATACAATGAGGTTTGTCAGTGCAGTGGTCTGATCTCAAATCTGTATTAAGTCCTAAATCTTATTCCAGACCCTGATCTATCTCCTTAGACTTCTTCATCTTCCCAGAAACAGACAATGAATGAATTGTGCAGTTGATCAGTACAGAGTATATCCATAAACCTGGATTCCGAGTACGACCACTAGTGCAGCAACTACGGCAGCAAAAAGATTCCTCTGGGATATGGAAATGAATGCCCCACACTGATCAAGCAATGACCAGTCTCACTTCATGTTCCAGGATTTCCATCAGAGAAGAGGAGCCTGGATTCAAAGCATCTGAATCCGATTACATGAGGATGGCGTGTGAGGCATGCCTGCCTCTTCCCCGTCGATCGATGGCAGCGGCAGTCCATTCGGATCCCCCTATGAAAAAGTGTTTTAGGGCTGTCTCATAACGCCGCACTTTAAATGTGCAGCCATAATCGCCTCTTGCATCAACTTCACGCATCTGAATGTTTACAAGTCCTTCTTCGCATTTTGAGATAAAGATCTGCGGGTAATTTGGCAAACCTGCTATAAAAGTAATATAACACGGCGAGATACCTACTAGTTAGATGGTGTCGCAAATGAATTTTAATTGAACCTGCGTGTTTCTGGACAATGGTGTAGCACTTATTTGTTATTACCTAGGTGTAAGGACTGATGGGAAAAAATTTGCCAATCAATAAACTGCTGCCAGTTCTCCTTACGCAAAGTACAGCAGAAAGAGCCCCAGTGCTCTGCAGTGACTCTTCACCAGGAGGAATGATGAAATCACCCACAGAATAGTCATAAACAGGAACTCAGTGGCAATGCTGACATCACTGCATGCAATCGCCACCTTGGGAACTCAGCCGCTCATGCGAATCCACCTGGGCAGGGAAGGGGCCCTTGCCGCGCACATGGCTCTTGTGTTCTCACTGTGAATTCAAGATGTCTGCCTTACTGTGAGCAAGGAGCATGTGTCAGCTCAGCTGGCTGCACCAGAAGGTACTCACTGCACCCTCACGTGGATCCCAAATTCTCTGAAATGATTGGCTAGAGGAGCCTGTGGATACATTGCCCTGTCAGGGGTCTCTGCATGGCTTCTGTTCCCTTATATTCAAACTATGTCTTGGTCTTCCATGTTTTCCTGTGCTCCCCACCCCCGTACCTCTCGTCTAATCCACCTAAAGTCGTCGCCCAGCGTGGGTGGCCGCTCATCCTCTGTACTTGTCCCTTCATTGTCGAATGCCCTCCCATCTGACTTGAGACTAACAGAAAATAATCTTGATTTCCAGGGGGAAAAAACCATAAAAGCTGGTTGTTTGCTCAAATATCGGGTTTTAACATACTACCTGTGTCAGATTACTACTTAGCCAATACAAGGCCAAGAGGCCCCTGGCAAACAAACACTTTACAAAGCCACGTTTTGTGAGATGAAATTGAGAGATCCGTCTCACATAGGCACATGAAAACACTCATTAATCAGAGTATTAGAAGAGCATTCTAGACATACCTCTCACAGATAAATTAACTTTCCCATAATCAAATGCATCTGTATTACAGCCAGAGAGCTGGCTTGCCCTGCTGCAACAATAATTCATACAGAGGGCTCGGCATTGCGGATTTTAGGCAGCAGCTAAAACCATACACCTTTCTCTCTCCACACTAGTGACCTGCCCCGTTGTGTTCCTCAGCAGGCAGAACACGGAATCTGGAGGGCTTACTGAGGTACCAGGCTCTTCGTCGTAACGAGAACTCCCCTTTTCCTGGCCTCATTATCGGACCAGGGAGTTCCCGCCAGGGCTTCCCTAATTGTATGCATCCAGGTTAGGACTGAGCGGCGTCCTGGATTCGCACAAAATGGCGGGAGGTGAACTCTCTGACAGGAGAAAGCTTGACTCCATTTTTTTACCATTTATTGTCAATTTATTTCTCGCCCTACTTCTACTCTTTCCTGTGACTGAATCCTCCCTCCCCTGACCACAGGTGTGCACAGTGTCACCGTATGTCAGTGTCACAAAGAGGACGGCAACTGCACGCGCAGGCGTGCGCGGAGTTTGGTGATGGAGGGAAAATCTGATTCGAGCAGAAACTGGCAGATTTTTACTCATATCAAAAAAATATATTTGGCGAAGGATAGCAGGAATATTTGGAATGCATGCACAGCATTGTATTTGATTAAAAATAAAGCGCTAGCTCGTCCGTATATGGGAATTTACATTTGAGACAGAAGACTGGGGGTGGGTGCATTTTTCTTATTACACCCCTGTGTAACCAGGCGAAATGGGATCATTTAAACTTCTTGAATAGGGACAAAGGTTTCCAATTCAACCCGACTAGCCAAAGGGTAGCAGAACCTACTTTCACGCCTCCCCATGACTATTTCATAGTCAAAGTCAGGGACAGCCTAGAGCAGAACGTTTCAGATAAGTCCACATCACCCTTCTGCAATCATCGGCCATCAGTGAAGGCAGCAGTTATTAGTTCATCTGCTTTTCAATGTGTTCAGCATGTGCTCTGAACGTGCACATTCATAGTAATTGACATCCCAAAAAGGAAAAGATGATTGTGGAGTAGGGTTACAGTCCTTACACAAACACATTTTAAAACTCTTTGTACATTTTTTGGTTAACTACATTTTCAGGTTGACTTTCATCAAGTAAAGTTTTTGAAGTATTGAAATTTGAATAAAGTGTTGAAACTGCTGATAGCTCTGTGATGCATCTGAAACACAGCAGTGATGTCAGCAATGGGGTGGTGGGATCTGGATCAGGGAGTTCTGATTTTGGCACGAACATTGTACCCGCAAGCCTGATACCATTTCAGACCCTTTTGTGGAAAGGACATGGCGTTCCGGATCAGCGGAAGCATTGAGTTATCACCCTCAAGGCAAATAAAGTAGAAAAAGGCAGCTGTGAGAGTAGGTGAGCCTGTGCCCGGACATGGCTGGTCCCACCCATCATTGTCCGGATAAAGCCAGGACATAGGCTTTGTCGTATCAATGACACTGCAAGCAGCCCTGCCCATGAGATCAGTTTCCATATCATCCACCGACAATGGGTCCTTTGAAGCTCTCGCCCTCACAGCTTCCTTTCTCTCGTTGTTGGTACGGGGTTGCGTGACGTCCTCCACCTGAGCTGTAATGGCTGCCTCACGGGAACCAGTGGCCACAGAAGAGTTGTGGAATCTATGCCGGGTGGATCTTACCTGGCCTCACCACTCCTGGGCCTGATGGTGATGGTGATGGTCAAGGGTGCATCCTCACTGTTCCCTCGTACAAGGTGGATCTTACCTGGCCTCACCACTCCTGGGCCTGATCGTGATGGTGATGGTCAAGGGTGCATCCTCACTGTTCCCTCGTACAAGGTGGATCTTACCTGGCCTCACCGCTCCTGGGCCTGATGGTGATGGTCAAGGGTGCATCCTCACTGTTACCTCGTACAAGGTGCATCTTATCTGGCCTCACCGCTCCTGGGCCTGATGGTGATTGTCAAGGGTGGATCCTCACGGTTCCCTCGTATGATGTGCCGCAGAACCAGTTGGGGGCTGGGTACCGCGTACGGCCCTCATCTGCCTGGGCATCACGAGCCCTATGCTAGGGGCTGTTCTAAAGTGCTAAGTCTCAGGCATGAGGGACCGACAAAAGGCTAGAAAAGGCCAAACAGCTGTGATCCTCTCTTTGATGCAACTGCCTTCACCGCGTAGGGTTGTGCAAACTGTTTCAACTCCAAGCTTAGCTTTATCATGTATGTGGAAAATGGGACAAACTATGCGCGCTATTTTGTGTGAATGAATAATTGTTAAAATGGAATGGGTTGGGGGAAATAAATCTTCGCCTTCTTTGGGAAGTTAAAATATCAATGAGAAAATACCACCTGTCATGAAAAACTCGCAGCAGCCACGACCGTAGGCCTCTACCTATTATTGCCTACAGCCTTACCTGTCAGTGGTATACACTCCTACCTACAACAAACATGCTTTCCTACCTACCAGGACATTAAGTCCTACCTGCCATGAACATACAGCTTTCATGCAGGGGCCGGGCCCCTCTACGTACCACTTATAATACAGACTCCCACTTGTCCATTTTTACTGATTTTTATGGCTGAATAGAGACAGAACCCTGTCTAAGTCTCTGTCTGCACTTGTTTTTTTAGATGTGGAAAAAATGTACAGTGGGTCTTCTTTTGAGTGATCTTTGGGGCTGTGTGTCATGACTGCTAGGCCAAGGGCTGTACAGACTGGACTGACCCTCAGGAAATTAAAACAGAGACGAGGGTTTTCTCGGACATTTAAACATCTGCAAATGTGCACGTGGTCGAATATACTAATATCAGATGAATGGATTGCATAGGACGATACATTTTATATGGCTTGTTTTAGCACTCACGAGGCATCCAATTGAAGGGGTACCTTTATTGGATACATAAACGTAGAAATATATTAGTCCCACGTTAATTTTTTCACTAAACAGAAAATAAATACAATAAAAAGGGCAAAATATAAATATGGATAACTACAGGCAAAAATGTCTAAACAATAAATCCCATAAAACCGGGAGCCCTGGTTATAATTCACCTCACCTGACATGACCCTACATCCCACCCCAACCGGCCAGAAGCATACTCCCTTACCAGCCATACGTATACTCCCTTACCAGCCACACTCATACTCCCTTACCAGCCATACGCATACTCCCTTACCAGCCATACGTATACTCTCTTACCAGCCATACTCATACTCCCTTACCAGCCATACGTATACTCCCTTACCAGCCACACTCATACTCCCTTACCAGCCATACGCATACTCCCTTACCAGCCATATGTATACTCTCTTACCAGCCATACCCATACTCCCTTACCAGCCATACTCATACTCCCTTACCAGCCATACACATACTCCCTTACTACTCCCTTACCAGCCATACTCATACTCCCTTACCAGCCATACACATACTCCCTTACTACTCCCTTACCAGCCATACTCATACTCCCTTACCAGCCATACTCATACTCCCTTACTACTCCCTTACCAGCCATACTCATACTCCCTTACTACTCCCTTACCAGCAATACTCATACTCCCTTACCAGCCATACTCATACTCCCTTACTACTGCCTTACCAGCCATACGCATACTCTCCTACCAGCCATACGCATACTCCCTTACCAGCCATACGCATACGCTCCTACCAGCCATACGCATATTCCCTTACCAGCCATACTCATACTCCCTTACCAGCCATACTCATACTCCCTTACCAGCCATACGCATACTCTCCTACCAGCCATACGCATGCCATACTCCCTTACCAGCCATACGCATACTCCCTTACCAGCCATACGCATACTCTCCTACCAGCCATACGCATACTCCCTTTCCAGCCATACACATACTCCCTTACCAGCCATACGCATACTCTCCTACCAGCCATACGCATACTCCCTTACCAGCGATACGCATACTCTCCTACCAGCCATACACATACTCTCTTAACAGCCATACGCATACTCTCCTACCAGCCATGCGCATACTCCCTTACCAGCGATACGCATACTCCCTTACCAGCCATACTCATACTCCCTTACCAGCCCTACGC
The DNA here is from genome assembly GCA_963921515.1 of Calotriton arnoldi. Classification (NCBI taxonomy): domain Eukaryota; kingdom Metazoa; phylum Chordata; class Amphibia; order Caudata; family Salamandridae; genus Calotriton; species Calotriton arnoldi. The sequence goes on from CAWUFW010004208.1 coordinate 592,373, forward strand.
ATACTCTCCTATCAGCCATACGCATACTCCCTTACCAGCCATACGCATACTCCCTTACCAGCCATACGCATACTCCCTTGCCAGCCATACGCATACTCCCTTACCAGCCATACGCATACTCCCTTACAAGCCATACGCATACTCCCTTACCAGCCATATGCATACTCCCATACCAGCCATACGCATACTCCCTTACCAGCCATACGCATACTCCCTTACCAGCCATACGCATACTCCCTTACCATACGCATACTCCCTTACCAGCCATACACATACTCCCTTACCAGCCATACGCATACTCCCTTACCAGCCGTACGCGTATTCCCTTACCAGCCATACGCATACTCCCTTACCAGCCATACGCATACTCCCTTACCAGCCATACACATACTCCCTTACCAGCCATACGCATACTCCCTTACCAGCCGTACGCATATTCCCTTACCAGCCATACGCATACTCCCTTACCAGCCATACGCATACTCCCTTACCAGCCATACACATACTCCCTTACCAGCCATACGCATACTCCCTTACCAGCCGTACGCATATTCCCTTACCAGCCATACGCATACTCCCTTACCAGCCATACGCATACTCCCTTACCAGCCATACGCATACTCCCTCACCAGCCGTACGCATATTCCCTTACCAGGTATAACTCACACTCCCGTACCAGCCATACTCACACTTCCCACCTGGGATACTCTCATACCTGCCACACTTATACTCCTCTATCGGCCATACTCATAGCCTGCTCCCCCATCCCCCACGCACACACACTCTCCCTCCCCACACACACACACACCTGCTGCGATAATTCAAACGCCCCTCGAGGGCCATGCCCGGTCTGAACTGTCAGCCGTACGAGGCTGCTGACCCTACAGCCGTACGAGGTTGCTGGCCCTACAGCCGTACAAGGCTGCTGACCCTATAGCCGTACAAGGCTGCTGACCCTACAGCCGTACGAGGCTGCTGACCCTACAGCCATACGAGGCTACTGACCCTACAGCCATACGAGGCTGCCGCCCATGATACTACATCCCAGTTGTAGAGGTTTGTTTAGGCCTTGCACGGTGAACCCAAAGCGCTCTATTGATACCAACTGTAATATAGCACTATGACTTTAAAAAGGCACGTGCCACGGCCCACCTCTGCGCGTGCATGTATTTGTGTGTAAATAGGGCTCCCATGGTGGTCGGGGGGCGAGAGGGGCCGCTTCTGTGCAGGAAGGAAGGCCACAAGGACGGGTGGTCCCCACCTTGCGGGCAGAAGTCATGGGAACGCCGTTCCCCCCCGCCGAGGGCTGCAGAGAGCGGTGATGGGGATCGGTGCCTTTAAATAGCCCGCCGCAGAAGGAGCCTGGGGGTGCCCCGGCGGCAGGCTCCGCGGCCTCAAGGCAGCAGCTCCGGCTGCAGAAGCCTCCCGAGGCCGCGGCTGGGCGGGGAGCGCGGCTTCCAGGGGTGGGGGAGGGGCGCTGTGTGCACCACATGCCTTATGCATCAGGGCCGGCGCTGCAGCACCTCGCCGGATCGATACCTGGTGGGAAGGAGCGCTATGGAGGGGCTGAGGTAAACTCACGCGCATTCATCCTACACCCAGGATAAATGGAAGTCATTTACAGAGTCACTGGTTATCATGAAAATCTGGCATGGATCGGGCACCCCTTGACCCTTGCTGAACAGCTATTCTCTGCCCCAAGGCAGCAAATAGGAGACTCTTAAAGGCTGAGGGTGCAACAAGAGGTCAATCCTGTCGTGTCACTGGGGTCACTAGTGAGTGAGGTCCCCCCCCGCGGCGCGAACCAGCGTCTGCTGCTGCTGAACACACAACTCTCTCGTCCTCGACAGGGCTAGGCAATGGAAGCGTTCTACTCTCGACTGACGACATATTTGTTTTAAAATACGTGCGGCATGTTGTATTAAAGCCGCTGTGGGCACATCCGGCTAGCTGTGGTATTCAGCGTCTGTGCACGACAGGAATGGCGGCCACCATTGCACTGGACCGGTCTTAACAGCAGCGACTGACAGTCGCATCTCCACAGGCGCAGCCAGGAACACAGGTTCTTTAGCTTCCAAGCTGCCCCATCCTTTTTTTTTTTTTTTTTTTAAATCTAAGAGCACTTTGCAGGCTGGGGATTTTGAGCTCAAACTTTAAATGTCACAAGTGAAACAAGTCCCATAATGCAACTCAGTGTAGTCTAAATAGGTAGTGCTGATTGGTGATGTCACACATGACATGGGACTACTTGTCAGCTGAAAGGATTTCAAGGATGAGGAGTACAGAAGGCTTTACTACTTCTTCCTACTCCTTCCTATTGTCCCCACAACACTAGCCCTACCCTCACTTAACATCCCTCGCTGTCCATCACTCCATTGCCTTGAAGCTAGCTTTGAGTTATATAAATCTCCATGCGGACGTATGCATCTTAAACCCTGAATTGCAATATATAGGCAAGCATCTAAAAAAAGAATTCAGCTTCCTATACATAATCATGGAGTCACACATCTTAAGACAGGGCGCGCCGGGCATAACACTGCAAGCCCAGTGAGTGCTTGCAACATGGCTTGGCAGGCACATCAAACGACTGAACCTCCCTGGCAGTCCAGCAATATTGGGAATTATAGACAACCACAGCGATGACGTCACAGCCATCCATAACGAGGAGAAATCCTTACACGGCTCAGAAAGTTACCAAAAAGGTTGAGCAAAATGATTCTCTTTCTTTTTTCATGAGTCTTACTTACTTACCTTCCTCCCATCCTAGGGTTCTGTGAAATGGGACTTCACAACTAAACAAAGTTTTGTAAAAAACGTTGTCAATTTCGTTAAGTTTAAAAACAAAATTAAAAGCCTGCAAAAGTAAGTTTTGCATGAGAACAAAATTTCTATAATCCATATTTTGTTTGTGAATGCTCCCGTATTCCTGGAAAAATCTCGAGCAACTTTCTTTTGTTTGCAGGAATTTTCACCCACAGGCAATGTTTGTTGCATTTGCAAAACTTCAGAGTCATAGTTTAGCGCACCTCGTCATGGGGATGGGGAAATAAAAGAGCACAGAAAGGGGTTTCTCAGCAGCTTACTAATGCCCAACCACAACATAACATGTTCGGATCACTTTCTTATGCTCCATTACTGAGTGTATCCCCACACTATGAAATAACATATGTATATCACACAATCAGAACGCTAATGATAAACTATTTGCTGGCCCCTTGTACGTTTTCCTATGAGAGGTATAGTATAGATGGAACATGTCAATCACTTAGGACCCACCCACTCACGATTGGGCTAATTTCAAACACAACATTATTGGACATTTCAGTGCAGAGGTTCCTACATAGTTTCGAGTGCACGCACTTGTGGCCTGCAGGTTTCTGGAAGTTAAATGATGAACTGCAATACAGGTGAACACTGCCACAAACAAGGGATATTTACAGGTAGATTAAAATTTCAGCTGAAACCAACTGATTGCAGAGACCAGATCCATGATGCTATAGCAATGTTTTGAGCCGATATTTGGGAGGGAGGTGGAAAGGGGGGTCACGAAACTCTAAGTAATACATAAAGATATCTTTAAATTCAGTATTTATCTTGTCACATGTGTTGCTCTTCAAAGACACAGGTCAAAAGTCGGGCTATGTCTTCTGACAAATTGCTGCATATTCTTTTAACTTGGGGATTGGTGTTTACTAACTTCTCCCACTTTGCAGTCAGAGAAGGAAAAGTAAAGCGAATTATGTGACAATCTTGCTGGGGTTGAGAGATTGTGAAAGGAAAGGTTGTAGGATGTCATTTTTTGTAACTCGCAACAAAATGTAGATACCTGTGAATGTATGTCCGTGCAAATTTAATGCCCATTTCAATGGAAAATGTGCGGTCTGTAAATGACAATGCACTACCACACAATGTTTTAGTTATATTTAAAAAATCACCCGCCTCATGTCCATTAAATCTAGGTGGGTTGCAAATGTTTGACTTACTAAAAATTAGGTTGTGGTTCTAAAAAGTTTGGGACGCACTGTGCCAGAGGAGTAAATAGAGTTTTCAAGAATGGAAAATAAGTAATGGAGACAAGAGGCTGGAATTCTTCGAGACTCCTTATGGATACTGCAGTGTATTTACCAACAAACACAAACCTGAATTGATCTATTTATTTGCCAATAAACCCTACTAGAAATCTAAACACTTAAGATGTCCATGGGTGGACATGGTGAAAATTGAGGGAACGGGTCAAGACAGAGACTTTTAAAGGTAAACTTGCATGCTTAAAATGTGGGAGGGGTGGGGACCCACAGTAGGGGACAACAAGAAAGGACTAACATAGTTAACTTGTTTAAATATACTGTTTTGGGTGGGGCAAGTGTTAAAGGGAAAATTAAATACTGTCTCTATGAGTGTATGTAAGAGAGTACCGACAGCAAATAAATAAGGGCTCTCCACTGACCAGAGGTGAACGCTCCACCTTTATTCAGGTATTCAATTGCGGAGGATATGTGATCTTAAAAAGTAAATACATAGCTATTCAATGACTTAAAGGGACAACTAAACCCTGCGGGTCCTCAACATTAGTTTGTAGGTTTAGTGGAAAAGCACCTACACAGACACCAACAAAAACTGTTCTTAAAAATATGTAAATAACTGCTCCAAGCTCATAGACTGAACAAGAACACTACATTCACCGCACCTCCCAATTTCATGACAACTATTGATTTTACTTGAAATCGAGGGGGAGCCTGGAACCATCCTCGCACCTTCTATATACATATATATATTTCCCAGTTGTCTGTAGTAAGGTCACTATGTATAAGTTACCAGGCAGAGCAAAGCAGGTTAGGACCAACACATTTCTTAATTGCAATTCAGATCATACAGTGTATTGTCTTGTGTGTCCCTTGCAGTAAACAATATATTGGAAGCACAATACATCCAACCTAGTAGAGTATTCTAGAACATATGGCAGCCAAAACCAAGGGGGATTCTTCATACCCAGTGGCTAGGCACGTTCAGGCATTTCACACCAGTAGTTGCAATCTTTTGAGGTTTTTGTACTGGGTAGAGTAGTTCCCAATGAGGAGGTAACAGGACTTGGGCACTGCGAAGACTTGAATTGAAATTCATTTTTAACTTGCAGACCAAGATTTCCCATGGGATTAACGCCGATGAAGAGCTGGCTGTGCATTTGGGGTAGTAGTTGTCCATTACTAATTCTAGAAGGGTTGGAGGTACCACCAGGAAAGGGAGGGAACCATGAAAGTCAAGATTGCCTAAGTTTGCCCATCAGGGCTTGATATGTAGGAGTGACCGAATTTGTATATGATGATCGGCAACGAGGTGGGCACATATAAGAAATCGGATTAGAAATGATTAGTGGTCTGGTCATAGTGTATCTGTGGGTATTTACCATCTTTCTATTTTTCTGTTCTGTTAAGTATGTAGCAGCAAAAGGCAAAATAATTGATTTTGTTTCTGGTGTTTTATTATTAGTCAAATGATGGTATGTGACATTCGAGATAACTCCAATGAATTCAAGGTTAATGGATTTGAATAATAGGTTTCATTGCAATATTTATTTTTTTCTTATAATTTCATTTTTTACTGTGTTGGTACACTTTTGTGATATTGATGGTAGTAAATTAAACTGGTGCTCAATTGAATGAACATAGCACTTTGACTAGGCCAAGATGAAGATGGCCGAGATGCATGAGTCTATTTCGCCTGCCTTTCTTGGCCTTTCTTATTTTTAATGGTTGCGGCTAATTTGCACTTATGGGCAAGGAAGACATCACACAAACACAGTGAACAAGACCAAGGGCTGTTAGATGAAATGCGTCTGCTTGTTTGCTACTACAAGGTGATTAAACAAGAACTTAGACAATCCCTTGGAGTTCCTGTGAAGTGTATTGGTATAAAGTATACACACACACTCACACACATATATGTGTGTGTGTATAATATCTGTAACAAATATATGTATGTATAAATATGTATGTGTATATATATACATACATATATATTATATATATACATATGTAAACATATATACATACATACACATAACTATGCATAAAAATACATTTAAGGTCTACTTTAAATAATTTCTATATTTGCACACATTACCCTGCTTACCATCATGGCGTATTTTGAGACAAAGCACCAAAGGTGTCCCTTGTTCAGGGGTTAACGGAAGTTTCCTGTGTCTAACACACAACATTCCCGTAAATCCCTGAGGAAGGGACACTCCCTTTGGCTGTGGGCTCAAACTTTACCCTGCCAGGAATGTGTCTGGAGTTTCTCTTCATCCCATACAGGAAGGATGTGGTCATACAGTTTGGGCTACACTTTTCAATTCGGGATGGGACCAGAGTTTATTTGCATATCGTTACTCCTCTATTATAGAAAAATGAAGGTATTGGTCCCAGAGGCTTCCGCAGAGGGTTAGAAGCATTATTTCACACAGTTAAATCCCATTTTTAGCAAGTGGTACATTGATACACTTGGCTCCTTCATTCTTAAATGTAACTACCTTTACCGTTTTAGAATATACAAATTTCAAAGTTTTGTTGTTGATTGTAACCTTAAATATACATACGTGTTTAGAAGATACATAACGGATAACTGTGTAATATGGTCCTATATTTCTGCTTAAGGTTTCTTGTGACATTAGAAACCAAAAGGCGAAGCTTGAATGGGTTTATAAATGTCACAGTTATATGAATATATTAGTTACCTGTTGTGTATTTTTCTGTTGCATTTTTTTTAGAATTTATCATAAAAACAATGCTTTTTCTTCAAATAGAGAAATGTTTACTAAAAACAGTAACTGCAATACTCAACTATATTGTTTGATTGCCTGTGGCAAAAAGGAGGGAAAGGTATTTAGTTAAGAACACACACTTTTAGAGAAAAAGGTATAGCAGTGTGTATGTATCTTTGCATGTGATAGGTGTCTAGCACAAGCCGAGCCAAAATGCAGTGCTGTACAGAGTGAATAACAAAGGTAGGGTCAATGAGTGATTAGCTCAGTATCTGGGTTCCGAAAGAGGATGTAGGCTAGTTCTGTGTTCTTTAGAGAGGCGTGTCTTCACTTTTTGCCAAAATTGGAACAGGAGTGGGACAGTCCTGGTGGATATGGGAACGTGGTTCCAGATCTTGGGGGCATAGATGGAGAAATCCTGTTATTTATGGCTTTTTGCTCTTTCTTCTCTCAATGAACCCACATTTCAGTAGAATCTCCAGCTTTCATTGCTAGAAGGAAAGATTGGGCAATAGGCAGACCAGAGGCTTTTGAAACTTCTCCTGCAATGTTCAGCTCAGAGTGGGCTTCCAAGAGACCTACATTTCCTAAAAGCTGAAGAAGAATTCCACATTCACAGCCTGAAATCCTGTTTTACGCATGCTAAACACTATTGGAGGATATAGAAATTAAAATCATGTATGTTTCCACTTGACCTCACTGTAGTCCATGACCTCTGATTGCAGAATATCAAGTCTTTGAGACAACTGGATGGTGTGTATAGGCTGACATTCCACAATGCTTACTGTGATCTTTGTTTTTAGAGCTGGGCCTAAGTCTCCGGCCCACTTTGCAGTAAAATACAAGCAGGTTTTCTGAATGACCAACAAATATTCAAATCACTGCCACTAAAAATTTGTATCATGCTCAGCACATTGACGGATCCAGCCTCTGGGCCTGATGTAGATCTTGGTGGACGGGTTACTCCAACACAATGCTGACGGATATTCCGGCCACTAGTCTATAAATCCCATAGGATATAACAGGATTTATATTTCGGCGGATGGGCAATCCGTCACCGTTGTGACGGAGTAACTCGTCCGGCAAGATCTAAATCAGGCCCATGGTTAGGTCTGATACTTAGCACCCACCAGGTGCTCCGGCAGTCCTTATCTGCAGGGCATGTTTATGCTGGTTTCACTGAACGTAGGCGTGAGCTTGTTGGGTTTGGCGTGGGCCAGCACAGTCTATGCCTGCAGGAGTGTGCTGGCGCCACTCCATCTGTAGTGTAAAATAAATGATAATTAAGCTGCAACAACAACCTGCCCCCATAATCCACCCAGAAAACAAAACATACTCCTGGAAAGTGAAGTGGATGCTGATCCTGTTATGCCTGGCAGCCCTCTTTGGATGTCTTGCTTCAGTCATCTGACAAAAGTCAGCGCGTGCCATAGCATTACCAAAGGGCATAGATGTGCAGGTTGTAGAGTCTGTCACGGTTGCGGGGCGGTGGAAGAATGTGAAGGTTGTACAGAGAAGTAGAGGCAACAAGTATCCTTGAGATAAGTTGAGTGTCCGGAATAACAGTTTCCGTGGGATCCATGTACCTTAGATACTAAGTAATAGACAATCACTTAGTTGGTTCCAACTTTACTCTCTCTTGGGTGCACATATGGGAGTATTTTCACTTGACTGAACTCCGGCGTCTCCTGATACCTCCATGGCCAAGTTCCCTGTGACAGAGTGGTCTGGGGAAGGAGTATTTGAAAGGTAGAGCTTCTATGCATCATCTGTGATTTTGACCGGCACCTCTAGCAGATGCGCCTTCAAGGAGGCGATCAGACGATGGATGTCCATGTCTAGACAAGGACTTTGGCTCTGCTCCCAGGACTTGTCTTTGCAGCTGAGGTCTCAGGCAAAGGGCTTTGTGAGTGTTTAGAGAGATCATAAAAAAATGCCTTGCGTCCTCACATACGACTTAGTTATTTTTGTGAAGTGTATAGCGCTAACGAGTGGCCTCTTATCACGGCGCACTATTGAACTGTGCCACACACTTTAAACTTTGATATGCCTTGTATTATCAAACTAAACAAAGGAATCTTCAGTCGCAGATCCATACAAATGAGGTCTGAAAGATGGAAGTGGAACTAAAGAGAAAGGGTCAATGCCTTGAAATCTTGAGCTGTTCTTCAGCTCTCACTGGATCTTTTAAATCTAGAACTGCAAAGGGCTTAAACAACCAATGTCTTGACAAATTATCACCAAGAATTTAAATTCTTGTCTCCTATCTTCTTAAAAATTATTTCCAGGGTAGTTACAAATGTATCTGATGAGCTCTGGAAAATACCTTTCCATTCAATATTTTTATACTAAAAAGTAAATGTCTTTGCTCTCGGGGTTAGTGAAAGGGGTCTATCAGCACTGAGAAATCAAGCACGGCTTTTATATATTTCATAAAAGGCCGAATGTATCTAAATTTATAAAACACACATTTTGAGTAGACCAAGTGAGGTTGATTTTAAACAATTTTATAGATAAATATTGTGGCGTGGCTGTCTCCTGTTCACATATACACTCAATGGACTATGGGCTTACTTTCATAACAGTTTATTTTTTGAACCAACAGAGTGAATTTATCAAGGGGAGTGTGGTTGGATCTTCGCAGACTCCAGGGTCTGCATTACGATCCGCGTGTGCCTTCTGTGGTGGCACGGAGGTGGATGAAAGGAGTTGGCAGACCACAATTAGATGTTCCTGTGCGCCCTTTCCCTGCGGGATCAGAAAATAGCTCCTGGATAAGTCCCTCCTGTGTGACTGAGCATAGAGGCTCTTCTGAAGGAATCCTTTCAATGTGTTTCGACTTATGTACTTGTTCAAGAACGTATACTTTACAGACACTCGAGTTACTCATCATATATCTGATCCATGTGTGAAGATTCTATAAGTTTGACGGCTGAACGAGTTTCACTAAAGTTTTATCAGAAGCCCTTATGCCGCTTATGTCTTATCCTGTACCCTCATCTCTCAAGCCTTCATCTTTACTTTTCATGTTTCTCTCTGTCTTTATATTTTGGTTCAAATCTCCTATATTCACCTTTTCGTCGTCACTGAACAATCTCTCTTCTTGAGTGTGTTGTCCTGGGTATGTCTTTATCCTGAACCCTTGTATTTGTCTTTTCCTTGATGCTAAACAATATGTCCCCTTCCATCTTCATCCTGAACATAATTCCTTCTACCTCCTTTTCCTGAACCCTTATTCCCTCAAGTCTGTATCCTGGACTCTCTTTCCCTCTGTGTCCTTCTCCTGATTGTCCTGAACTGTCTCACCTTCCCTGTGCTGGACTCTCTGCTACTTAAAGAGCTCTACAAGAAGTAAATACATTTAAATTATATGCCCCCCAGCATTTCTACAAAAAGGAAAAACATCACGTAAGAATTAAATTATCCTATTTTGGGGAGCTCCTGTATCCATAATGGGAAGCGACGTGTGTGGGACCTCAAAGAGAACACCTCCCCACAGGCAAGCACAGGCCCAGGCCTCCAGGCGCTAGCGGAGCACTGCTGCTCAGGGCACTGCCCGCAAGCTTCTCCGCTGCTGATGATTAGCGGAAAGCAATGCAGATGTAGGGAGGTTGCCATGGTTACTGCAGCTCCAAATAGACAAGGTCACCCAAAATCATAGCGGTGGAAAGGGTGTGCGTGCCTGCGCTCTCTCATTTGTGGCCACCCGACTTCCTGACCAGTGTCGCCTCGAGGCCTGGGCCTGCCCGGTCCCCTGGGGGAGGTGGGGGGGGGGGGGCAGGCAGGAGTGACTCACAGCCCGCGGTGGATATTGTTATCTTAGCTCCGTCGCCGCTTCATTCCTTTATTAAAGGCATCGTTTTATACTTAAGGCGGGTACAGGCAGGCACTGACAGGCTTTTTGGCGGGAGGAGGATGGGAGGGGGGGGGACGGGTCCAGATCCCCGCTGCTCCCAGGGCCGGGTACACGAGAGATATGGAGCTGGCCATAATGGACCAACGCTGGACACCCCAGCTGTAAGGGATGTCATACACTGATCTATAGTGAACTGAGGCCCTCCATGGTTTCATGATATCCACCCGGGTTACTTATACACGAAATAATCCTTTACATTGTTTGGGGTTATTCTCAAAAGCTGGCTTTGATCCGGTCTATGCGAACCAACGCTGGACACCCCAGCTTTAAAGTGAATAAAACAGGTGGCGACGAAGGTACTTTTTACAGGGCGCGCCCGCTCAAGCAGTAAGGTGAGGGGGGAGGGGGGGCAGGAGGGAGGGTACTTATATGATGCACGGTAGAGTTATCGGCAGTGAGAGGTGGCCCTTTGGTCTTGTTACAGGAACAGAGAAGACCAGGAGTTGTTAATGTCAGAGGCGTGTTTTAGTGTCCAAAGAGGCACCAGGTGAATCAGGCACAAAGAACATCTTCACACCTACGACTGACATACTCCTGTTAGCAGGAGTGTCTTCATAAGGTACACATTATTTACAAAAACTGTAGTAAATTCGTGAATTAAGAGTGTGTAATGTTGGGGTTTGTGTAATTTATGAAGCAAGCTTCACACGTGGGCAACCCAGGGTCAGTGTCTGAAGTGGGAAGTGACAGTAAAATCCCAAACAAATGGGGTGTCAACCCATTCAGGTATAACTTTCTTGGGATGTCTAAAAAAATTGAGGGGCATTGTTCACACTTATGCGCACTAAATTTGTGAGAAGGAGCACAAATCACCCCACTTAACACGGGGGGAGGGGTGAGTGAGCCAGGACATGTTAGGGAACATATTTTGAAATTAAACTAACCTCACGTGGATTTGAAGTTGTGCACGTTTCCTAACCGGAAACTGCAGTATTTTATGAGATTGTCTCGCAAGAACTCTGAAATCTTCCACCCTAGCTGCGGGTCTTCTTGGGTCACTCATGAGAGTTTTGTACGCAAGTACATACATTACCTACATTTTTCTCGCCACTGACTGGGCAGTGGAGACTTTGTGAACTACGTGTAATTTTCCTAGATTTTTGTGACAATTACGGGTAGTGCACTAGGTAAGAACTACAAGGACTTGAAATATGTTCAACAGCAATGGAAGTTTGTACTTAACAGCAGCTGCAACCATGCTGTTAGAGGAATGACTGTGTGCTCATTCAACCCTAGGCCTCTCTGCTGAAACTATCACAGAACATAGGTGCCGAGCAATGGAAAATGTGATGGTGGTTTTCAGAGGACACAGGGTGTTTATTTTATACAGTTAGACTTCTTCAGGATCAGATTTCAGTTATTAGGTACCTGGACCAATCAAAAGTTGGCATTTGAGAAGGAACACTGCATTCCTTTCTATTTATTTGTAGAGAGTGGTACAGCCTCACACTGCACAGGTTGTCCCACCTCCTGGGTACCAGCCAGTCACATCGCGTAAGTGGTCTGGGTCTAAAGGCAGACATTACTAATTTAGAATCGCCCAAAAGGCACCATAAAAGGAGTGTCCCTGCAGCCCCTGGTATGTCACAACAGACTTGGGGTGCCACCCTGCATCTGGGCGTGAGCACAGTAGCACGCGCACCTGATGCATCATGGCTCAGCACTGAGCCTTTCATGGGCCTGAGCCATAATTACAGGCCCAACTGCTGCCTTTGTCCTCCTAATGCAAGAGGCTGTATTTTTAGGCCTGGAATGATGTCTTTCCTTTTCCCGCCCTGTGCAGCGGCGCCAAATATAACCTGGGAAAGGCCGAGGGCGGCACTGAAATTAAAATGCAGGTGGGTCTGAGGATGAGCGGTGGTGATCTCACTGGTAACCCAGTTATTTTATGAATAGGTTTATCCTGTGTGAAAAGAAGGATGTATCTATGAGAACTATGGGGACAGCCCCTCAATGATAGTACATTCCTTTCCAGGTCTCCAAGTCAATTTCGGGCATTTGGCCTCTGCTTCCAACTAATTCTCCACCATGTATTCAATTATTTTTCTGATAGTACTTTTATAAAGCGCCGTGTAGCTTGGCAGCTACTTCAAAGCGCTCTCACCAGACTGATAACTACTTGATTCTTGCAGTGTGATTGCTGTCAGGGCCTAGTAGTTTTTCAGTGCTAAACCATATAATACCCAGGACTGTATACCCAGGAAGGATGAAAGGCGGCGTTGGTCTGCCTTGATTTCTAACTGTAACCCACACAATAATCTTGATTACAGGACATTAACCCACTGAACTACTGTGCAGGCTAATTACATAACTGGTGTGTTTTGGAGTTATCAAGTGTGCTTACATATCTTCGTGTGTAGGTTTGTGTACAGCATTTGCCTGGAGAATCTTAAGAGCTGGTTTCCTCTGGGCAGGCGTGATCAGGTGCTTGTAAGTGTCTGGCAGGCGCCAACGAAGAAATGCACTCAAAGATTAGGGAATGATTCAAGCTGGCTGTTTCTCACAGACCGGGTGGGGCACCTCCACCTGTCATAGCACACCACCCCCACCCTTGTTACAACCCCACCGTAGCCCCTCTCTGTGGGCTCATGGCGTTCGCCATCAACAGGATGGCACCAACCAGACGTTTTCAAAAGCATTGACTAGCCCCCATATTGAATATACACAAAAAGGACATCAGTTCGCTGCTCTCGAAGATCAACGCACTATTCGCTGCTCTACACAGCCTTGTCAGGAGATGTTGACCCCCTTTGAACATGGCGCTGGACGACCCACGCCTCTCAACGTCTCATAAATAAACCCTTCACCACTGTCATGGAAAGAGGACTTCGTAGCAGGGTGCGGCCTGAAACGTTGACATAAATAACAATGGCCTTGGCTTAGATTGACCAGCAAACTACATTTAACATTTATTCAAAGAGCACACATAGGGAGGGCGCCACCACTGTTTGTAGCCACTGTTTACTGGGTGACCAAAAAGATGTAAACCATTCATTTTATTTCTGTCATGCCTGTTTTTGAGAATCACGGCGCGCTGGCCCTTGGCCAGGCATTTGCTGTTTGTTAACGTCCAGGGGGGACTCCAAGAAGTCGTCCACCCAGGGTTTTAAGCAGTAGAAAACGCCCTACTTGTCCGACAGTTTTGATGAAATGCACATGTGCGCGCCAGAATGGAATCCATTTGAGCTGAGGGCCAAACGACCTGGCAAACGCAGCACCTCTCCCCCAGGCCTCAGGGCCAAGGTAGTTTGAAGACAGGTTGCTTCTCTGATATTTAAGCTCTTTTCAGCCCGTTTTTCTTCTCGAGCCTACAAAATTTTATCTATACCATATGAACCATCAATACGAAGAAAGACAGCCAGGCAGTCATTTCAAGCTAAATAAATATGTACAGTTAAAGGAAGGGCTTGTGCCGGGTATTGCGTTGAGCCTGCGGGGAGTGAAAGGGGTCATATCCCTCAGAGAGCTCTCGCTTTCTGAGATGGAATATGTTACTTCACTATCGTGCATCTTGATTTACATCAGCAGCCGTTGCCCTGGCAACCAGGCTGTACATGGTATAAACAGAGAGGCAGGCACAGCAGGTGAATGGGTTTAAATGAAGTGAGAGTGGTCTAAAGGCGCGCAGATGAAGAGACGGGGAGATGGGAGGAGGTGGGCTGGCCGAGAGCGAGAACCTGCAAGTGGAGGTATATTGTAGGTCGATAGACGCGACAGGTGCAACGCAGACTGATGCTTTGAAAAATAGATTGTTGCCATAGATACAGTGGGGCACTACTAATCATTGCACTCCTATAAATGTGGCAATTCAGACTATTTCAGGCCCCCAAAGCTACAAGAATGGCTTGGGTGGCAGGTATTAGTCATTTGTATTGTATATAGAGTTAAGAAACAACTGTTGTTCTGCTCATCTCTAAATTACACAAACAGCGCCACCATGTGGCAGACTGTCATAGGTGCCGGTGTTGACAATTAAGTGCCGGTGCCGAGCACCACAAACCACCAGCTCAAATTAAGCACTATAAGCATATATACCTCAGAGTTTAGAAGGGTGAATGTGATTCCCTTTACCTGAACAGACAGATAAAGTGGTCGTCAGCTCCACTAGGGCAGCTCACCAGTATCAACTGTGCCCTTTCCTGTTTAGGCTATGAGACCATCACTGCCGTGCCAACTGAGTCACAGTGGCAACAAGAGGCAAGAAGAAGGTGGTAGTTATCCGACGGGTACAGACCCAACCTCATGTGAAGGGTCAGCCATGGATAAGATTCTGAATGTGTGTCGTACCAGGGGGCACCTGATAACATGATTCTGCAAGTTCCGGTGCATGTACAGGGGCTACTCCATTGGCTTGGGGGCGTCCGCCTAGAAGGAGTTACCATATAAGCAGGCACCTGAAATAGTGATTTCACGTGGTGAGAGATACCACCCAAATACTCGCGGGTACCTGCTAATACTATTCCAGTGGAGATAGGGTACCAGTGGCATACATGGCAACATTTGGAGAGAAGAAAGAGAGACATTTTTTAAAAGTGATCGGGAGGATTTATTTTCCCCATTGGCCTGTATTAAAGTGGGGCTAATTCCAGGTGGGAGAAAGCTAAATGAAAGCCATTTTTTGCTTTAAAAATCGAGAGTCTGTTTCCTGAGTCGGGTCTGTTGGTGCGTATGCACCTGAGCAAGTGACCCTACCACAAGGGGTCCGCTAAGATAACAGCATGTGGTACCATCTGGAGAAAACAGCCATACCGAGCAGATCTCCACCGTGCTTTTTGATAAGCTAGACCCTGAATTGATACATCACATTTAGTTACAGAATTCAGTTTAATCAGAGAGGTAGCCCCAGCGCTGTTAGGTACTTTCAACTCAAATGGTTATCTCCAATAAAGCAAGCATGTCAGGCTTGATACTTGTATATCCGATTACACCGAAAAGTCTTATGCTGGCGTAGAGATGTTCCTTATAAAAACGGATCCTATAGCCACCAAGTGTCTTATATTGCCATAGAGACCGTGGTGCTAAAAAATAGACCCTTTGTAATAAAGTCACCACACTGGATATAGATGTAGATAAAGAGGGAAGCTTTATTGTAAAACCCCATCCATCGGTCTCTTCCGCCAACTGTCACAGGTAAGAACCCTCTCCATCAACACTCCATGTTCTAACATGGAACAACGCTACATCACACTTCTTCCTCTTTACATTTTAAACAAAAAGGCAAAAGAAACCCAAACAGATTACTTCCTACAATAGAATCACAGAGCAATGAGAACCCCAACCTTGCCACCCTTATAACACAAAATTAATAATTTTCACTTTCCTTTTAAAAACACTATTTTCTTACAAAATCTTTGAGTTAAACAGGAATTTTGCAAGATCTTAAACTTTTGCGTATAGGTTCCAAAGACTGCTTTCCTGAAAGAGGTGCCTCATGTGTCCGTTTTTCACTGACATCACCATTTTTTGTTCCAAAATGAACTACACGGCTATGATTCCAAATGCGACCATCATTGGTCTTCACTGCATTTTTGAACAATTTTACCACAGACTTAACACCAGTGAACTTAGACCAGTTCATACAGCCCACTGGCGCTTTGATTTTAACTTTGTCTCCAACCCTGAATTCCACAGGTTTAACCGATTTGTGGGAGTCATAATAAATCTTCCTTTTCTTTTGCAATGCCAATTCTTTCTCTCTCCACTGACCAATGTCATTATCCTTAACACCTTTGTCCAAACACATCCAGCCTGGACAAATGATGGTATTTGCAGATCTTCCTTTGAATAACTCAAAAGGAGTTTTTCCCGTAGAGGAGTGTGGAGTAAACCTGTAAGCTGTAATTCTATTTTGCAATTCATCCCTCCAATTCAAATTGTTGACTCTAGCGAGTTGAATGCTTTCCTTTATAGTTTTATTCAATCTTTCAATGGCACCATTGCTCTCGGGATGATAAAGAGAAATTTTTTTATGTTTAATTCCACACTTTACTAAATATTCTTCCATTTCACCTGAACAAAATTGTGGACCATTATCTGAAAGCAAAGAATTAGGAAAACTTTCCCGCTTGAAAATTGCATCAAGAAACGTAATGACAGACTGTGTTGTGATATCACGCACTGAGCTAACTTCAATCCAACGTGAGTACAAATCAATTAAAACAATTAAGTATGGAGTTTGATGTTCCCCATGAAGAGGACCGACAATATCAATTGCAACTTCATCCCACGGACATAAGGGTAATCTCCTACAAACCATGGGAGATTGTCTGGGCTTGAGAATCTTGTCGCTCAAAGAGCAAGGGACACAATCACGCACCACCCGTTCCACCATGAGATCTAAACCCGGCCACCAAAAATCCTGTCTAATCCGTTCTTTTGTCTTACAAATACCCATGTGTCCTTCGTGAGCCATTTTAATAATATTGTTCCTCAGACTCTCCGGAGGCACTAACCTTGTCCCTCTTGTTAGAATGTCATTATAAATAGCTAACTCATCACACACCAAAGACCAAGGTTTATCAAGCCTGCTTCCTCTATCTTGTGAAACCATCTCTATGACTCTCATCATTTCAGGATCTTTTTTTATCTCTTCCTTCCATTCATCCTCTTTGATAGCCCCTAAAGTGATTTCACACACTTTCACCTCAAAATCATCCATAAAATCATCATCTTCCTTTATGTCTTCAGATTCCACACAGTCTACTAAACGTGAGACACAATCTGCTGAAACATTTGTAGCTCCTGGAATATATTCCATTCCAAAATCTTGAAGAGCGATCACCCACCTTCTGATACTAGAAGAAATAGAGTCCAAACCCTTCTTCTCAAAAATTTCTTTAAGTGGCTTGTGATCGGATCTAACAATGAATCAAGTACCCCACACAAATTTTTTAAACTTATTCAAAGCCCAGAAAATGGCAAGCGCTTCTTTCTCAATGACTGAGTAGTTCACCTCAGCACCTCTTAAACATCTTGAAGCACAAGCAACCAATCTCTCTTGATTATCTTTCTTCTGAATCAACAAAGCCCCAAGTCCTTTTTTACTCGCATCAGTTACAATGTAAGTCAGATCTCCAGGTTTGAAAGCCTGTAAATCTGGAGCATTCCTGAGATCAAACTTAACTTTTGCGAACTCTTCTTTGCACACTTCATCCCACTCAAACTCAGTTTTTTTACACAATAAACTTCTTAAATGACAAGTTTTATCCGCAAAATTCCTTATAAACTTGCTGTAAAACTCAGCCATTCCCAAGAAAGATGCAAGCTCTTCCTTTGAACACGGTTCTTTTAGATTCGCACACCCTTTAAGATTAAAAAAAAGTAAATGGGGGTTCACACTTGAGCATTCTGAAGACTCAAAGAAGTTGGTTTTGCCTGCATAGTTCCATTTTATGTCGGTATTGAATTGATAATGTAGTTTTTGCTTGTCTGAAAACAATTTCCTCATTACTTCTGGGTAGCGTTTCAGTTTTGCACACTCTTGTAGCATGTTGTTATTACGTGGCCTTTACCGAGCATGCTGTAGCTGTTTCTGTTTAGTTCTCTGCATGAATATTAAATCATGAAAAACAATACTACTAGGGAGTAGAAGCCTGAGGGATGAAGCCTGTTGAGTTTCACTCTAGTTTCAGCCCTGGACCTGGGCGATGCGGTTGCCACTTTGAGAAATTGAAAATTTAGGGAAAGGTAGTGCCAAATTCCCTTAAATTGACTCTGTACCCCTAAACAAAGTATTCTACCCAAAACAGACGGACAGTGTTAGCACCTCCAGTGTAGGGCAAGATGGAAGACACCTCCAAGCCAGGCCAGAAATCTGCTGACGCTCCCTGTACGAAGGATGATTTCAACATTATAATCTTGACACCCTGCAAGTGACTTTAATTTTTCCAGTGAAATCACTGCAGTGGGCACTCTGCCAAAAAACCTCAAACAAACCACAACATTTCTGATAAATCAGCAAGAGAACTCAAACATGACTTAAAACATTTAGACCATACAATAAATATTTGTGTTGGGTAGATGAAACATGCCAGATTTGGTTACCGCAAAAAAAAGTTTGTGTGATTTTTATTGTGGTTTGCTCTCTGTTTCTGTAAAGTAGAAAACACTAGAATCAAGATGGCTGACAAAAATAAGTTCAGCTAGCACAAGGGTGGGGGTGCCCTAGTCCGTTTTCCATTTCGATTGTGTGGAGCACATGCGAGCCATTGGAATAAGTCATATGGCATTTATTCATGATGTGAACTGGGAGACGAAGGGTGATAAAAAAGCAGGACCACTTTAATCTGAATAGTAGAGTTAAGAAGTGTGTTGCATCAAGTGTCCGTAGCACACATGGATCAAATACAAGGCGCTTGCCAAAATCCAGGAGGCTAGAACATGCATCCATACCACACTCCAGATGCTGACATACAAAGGGAAATCGAACTGTGCCAAAAACAATGAATATGAAAAATGCTGTAACCTGTTATAACCTAAATAAAATACCATTTGAACAGAAAAAGCACATTCTCAAGTACAAAAAAAACTATTATTGTATGAATGTAATTAAACGTATAGCTTTACTTGCGCCCAGGGGATAGTTCGGTTACAACACGTTTGCGCTGGACTGTGAGAGGCAGAGAGGGAAAGGTAGATCACAGGAAACTATCACTTCCCGCCATGTGGAGAGCGCATGACATCACCACTGGCCGCGGCGCGCGCTGCGAGGCGTGCACTCCAATATCAAAAGGCCCATGGGCCGCGGGGACCTGAAACCGGGCTGAGGCAGAACAGAAAGCGGCGGGCAATTAAAACTTTAAAACCTCAAATCTTCTTCAACCACATGTGACCTTCCTCTGAAATGCCAAGGACGCCTTCCAAATTGTATGTTTGCATGCGTGCCTGCGTCAGGACCTGCCAACCTTAAGGCAATCCATTTTTACTGTGTGATCATACAAAGAAGAGGTAGGGGTCTTGGCAAGAGGTGGGGACATGGCAGGGGGGGGGAGAGGGGCTTTGGGTACCCTGCCCCGCCTAAACATCCCCCATAGGATGAATGTACTCATCTGGAGCCACCTCCCATGTCCTGGGGAGGTTTTAGATGAAGCCCTGCTGTGCAAAGCATTGGTACCTGAGGAGGAAACCTATTCCATGGAAGGGGTTCCAGCTGACCGTGTGATAGTGACTCCTCACCTAGTCACCGTGTGATGAGGTGTGAAACTGTGTGTCACACGGCGGCACTGTGTGCAGTAGCAGGCCTGTGTGTGTCAATATACATGCATCGATGAATGTATTCATGTACGCATGCATATGTATATTTACATTAATTTTGTATGCGGTGCATATGCATTGAGGTATATATAGCCATCTAGGCATACATGTTTGCATAAGCATATGTAGCCATGTTCAATTGCATGCATGAAAGCATGCACATATCTATATATTTATTTATGGATGTATCTCTGGGAGCATCTGATAAGGTGCCACATGCAGATCAAATATCTCAAATAACGATAGCCATATACTGGACAACCGTTAGAGCGAACAGGACGAAGCTGCTACCCGCGAACTGCCCCTTCTGTATGTCAGAACATCGACAACAAAAATATTGTCCTACAGAAATACTGTATCCAGAATGTCGACTTCCACAATATTGCAATATTGTAAAGGCAAGTAGATGTAGGCAACCATAGATTTATTTACTATGTGTAACACCACAGCTACGTATCTTATATACAGTCGATATACATTGATGTGGAGTGTATAGATCAACATTTAAAACTATAAATTCCGGTACTACACTTGGCCTATGTTACCACTTGTCTCAGAAGTCATGGAGGCAGAAATAGGAAGAAAAAGTTACTTGGTCTCCAATGATGTTTTTACTTTGAGTAGTTCGACTTATCTCCCTACAGCCAGCTCATCGGCCACAAATAAAAGGCAGCGGTGGGGCAACTCCAGGCCTTGTTAACAGAGCAGACTGTAGACCAGTGTTTCATTGGTACAAGTCTGGTACAGATACTGGGTGAGACTACCTTGAATAGTGCCAGATGGTAGGGAAAAATAAACTGATGGTTTATCGGTATTCTGCGATAAAACTCCGGTGCCCTGGACTCATAATGACTTATGGTTTACAAATGACTGCGACCTTTTAAATGTTCTTGACGTGTTTAATTAAAACACATGCTAAAGAGATGATTCAGTTTACAGGACATTATATATGTGTATCTGTGTATTTATAAAGAACTGTTCTATCTGTAAGCACAAAGGTGTTGTATAAAGGAGGAACAAACAAAGATACAGAGTCGTGGGGAGATGAAGGGAGACGGGATAGGACTGGAAACGGTAGAGGAGGTAACCTCCTCTTATGTGGGGGACAGTCATCAAGGGAGAGCGCTACCCAAGAAGGAGGTGTTGCTTGAAGAGGAGGGTCTTTAGTTCGAAGGATGGATGAAATTTGCCAGATCTGTGTTGAGAAGAAGGAATAGCTGAGTGCCAGGAGAAGGCTTGGCATATTGTCATTTCTTTTTTGCATTTTCTTATCTCTAGTCCTGCTATGTTGGCGCTCTCGTTGACACTGCTGCTCTTTGTGGCACCATACAAGGAAACCTGTGGCCCTATTCACTGTGGATAGCATCGGTGGTTCTCAATTTGAGGTCCCTAAGAGCTTGTTCCATCCGCAGTGGAAACTGAAAGCAAACTTTACAATCATTGCGCCCGTCACCTTGTTGTTTGTTGCTGTTGATGCCCTGTGTGTGGCAGGCATGCCCAGACATTGGTCCCGCAGTCACTGTGTCAAGCTACAGCCTACTGATGAGGCCCAAATAGACCAAAAATGGTCTGAGATTGCTTGTGGTCCCTTATGGAAGGGGCCTTGTCTGTCAGTTCGGCAGGGCACGAGTCGGGGATACACGCGGGTGGACGGCGTCCACCCACTTTTTTCACAGGGTGGACACCGTCCACCCTGCCAAGAAGTTGGGCCCCACTGAAAAAGATGCTGAATTCGTACTGGTGTAATTTCCAAACACCGGGACACTTTCAGCAGCGCCTGCACGTTGTTGTCTGCTTTCAATCCACAACCACGTGCAGGCGGGGACGGGATGGGGCTCTCTTATTTCTGACTCCTGCTGGGCCCATAACAAAGGCCAGATCTGAGGGGTCATCAGGCATCCTTTTGTTCGAGTCTCCTGGCTGGTAGCAGTCAGGAACCTCACACCTGATGCAAATGAAGTGGAGGGGAAACAAAGGCTCACACCTTGTTAGCTTTTCACACATACTTAAGAGAGGCAGCTTTTCACTTTGTTCAGTCCCTGTTTACAAGATATGCATGCACTGTAAGAATGTCAGATGTGTTGGTCTTTCCCTGTATTCACACAAAATAAATGTAATTTATAAAGTGCTTACTACCCTTGAGGAGGTGTTAAAAAAATTCAAGTACCACTATTTTTTCTTGTAAAGCACTATGGGTAGAGGAAGTTTACGCAGACAAAAGGCAAGCAACATTGGTGTATGTGTAGCTTACAAAAGTGTGAATCTTCTGCCTAAATCAGGAGGGTTTGCAAGTATACTCAAAATGTGCTCAAATGTACTCATGATAGACCTGTTAAACATATATGTGAGGGCTTAAGATCTGATGTCACTTCCTGTGATGCCACTTCCTGTGATGTCACGCACTGTGATGTCACGCGCCTCACGCCCCTCGATGTCACGCGCTGTAATGTCACGCGCCTCACGCCCGGCGATGTCACGCGCCGCGATGTCACTCGCCGTGATGTCACTTGCCTACTGATTAACTTGGTTAGTCCCCCCACTTCTTTTTTTAGGACTTGTGCCCTGCAGTTCGGGGTGGACTGTACTCATGAGGAGCAGAGTCAGTGCTGATTTGCATATGGATGGCCTTTGTCTAGCGTGGCATGGTGAAAAATGCTGGACTGGAATGCGGCCCGAGGGATGTTTATACATTTACAGCAGTGATATCAGCTACAACATTATAATCTCTGATGTGACAAATTGTATTTAAATGGAGATTGTATTATGTTCTTTCTCCATTGAAAAGCCACAAGGTCACTACATTAATGCATGATTGAATTCATTGTGTGTGCTTTAACTAACAGAATGTGATGTGTGAAGAGGACTTGTTTTGTGTTTCATGAGCAGTACTCAGTCGAGAGTTCTGCTCTCAGCTCTGCTGCACACAGTTCATGCACTCAGGTACCTCCTGAGGCTGGTTCTTCTGAGTCTCCTGTTACATAAATGTCTTAAGATCCTGTGCATGAACCCGGAAGAGGCCACCAGGGAAAGATACAGGTTAAATCATGCGTTGACCTGGAAGAGCTTTGTCTCCAGGCTGGATACAGATGGATTTTGGGTGATCTGATGGTTTCACACTCATCTGTCTGTGTCTCCACCCAGTGCTCCCAGCGTGCAGGAGATAAAGACCGAGGGGGTGGGGGGCACAGCTGGATATGGAAGAGCCAGCCCTGGCGGAAGCAGGGGCTCCAGAGGGCCCTGGGGGGCCAGGTGTGGCATTGTCTACAGGGCGGCGTCAAAGATAGGAGGTCCGTGAAGTCATCCCCAGAGCTATCGGATGTTGCCCTGGGGAGGCGCGCATTCATCACGGCCTACTTTGGCCATCTTCCCGTTTTCTGTTTCTGTTGCCTCCCTTGTGTGCTTGTTTGGCTCTGTGCTTAATCTTCAGTGCCTTCTGTATTGTTGCCATTGCCTTTGTGTAGTTCTGTATCTGTTTCCCTTCTTTAGTTTCCACTGTTTGCTCTGTCAGGGGTATGAGGGTGTATTCTTATTCAAGGGGGTGGGTAATGCTATCCCTCAGTGTAGTAAAACTAACCGAGGGCTGTTTGATGTATCAATGACCTCAACTTGGAGGCCCACCTGACATGCACTGACTCCGCCCCAAACCTACCTGCTGTAGGCAGATCTATCTATTTGTCAACATATGAGGCGGACATGACATGTGCTGACTCTGCCCCTACTCTACCAGCCACATGAACACCAACAAGAATAGCAATATGTTAACCTGGCATGCACTTACTCTGCATAGATAGATAGATAGATAGATAGATAGATAGATAGATAGATAGATAGATAGATAGATAGATAGATATGCACAGTGCACAACATGTGAATGCAATACTTAAAACCATCTATTACGTGCAGGACTGTGCATACTGACTTAAAGTTATGCTTCTTTTACCATGTTGCTTTTCAAACACTATAGCTAACCCCCGCCTTGTTGTTTCCACAGGGGTGCTGCTAGACATCCAGCAACATTTCGGGGTGAAGGACAGCGGGGCCGGGTTGCTGCAGACAGGTAAGCGCTTCCGGCTGTCCAATATGTGCCTCACATCTCTCCCCATGCGATGCTCGCTTTTGTTTGAGGTCACATTGGCCTTGTCTACTAGTCTTTGTTATCCAGATCACCAGAGGGTGGCAAACAGCATCCAGTGTGACTTGTGCTCACTGTGAGGGCATTGCCTGTCCAGCCTTGGCATATGGTGGGGAAGGCTGGGCGGACCTCACAGGTATTGTTGAGGGCATCACATATTGAACACTAGAAGTACTAAGTTGAGGGGCACTTGGCCCACAGGCAACTCACTGTTCTTGAACATACACCAGCTCCTATGTAGCTGACCGAATGTATATAGGTGTGTGATATCAGCTGTGACTTCGGGGCCTAGTCTGGTGAATGCTTTACTCCAGGGTTGCCCAACGTAGGTTCACACCGGTGACCCATGTACTTTGTTCTGGATGACCTATGACTGTAAATTAGTTTAATTTCAGGTCATCGTTTCTAGATTTGTCTGGCTTGGTCTGGCCCTCCTGGACCTATATTGGACACCCTAGTTTAACTTATTAATTGATCTGTAGAAGGACATTCCGTCACACACGTACAGATACACTGGCTCGTTGCTGCCCTAATATTACTGTGTTTTCAGGCAATAACACAATTGGCTCACAGGCGCGCGTTAGCACCAAAGCCAGGGTTAGCGCCCAGGTCTCCATGTTCCAAGAAGAGCGGGTTCAGGGACAGACATCTGATTCGAACCCTGGCTCTTTATGTATCAAGGACCACAGAGGAAGGAAGAAATGGAATATATATCAGCTGCCTTTGCTGCAATTTACGTATTCATATTTCTTGTTTTATGGAGCACAAACCAGTCTCCTAGCAGTGTCACGGCACGATACATAGGTGGGCGAGACGTATAGAGGGCAGCGGGTTAACATGAGAGAGTGCATCCTAATTTGAATTGATTCGTTATAATGTATCACGAGATCACTCGTCCTATGGGAGATTAGATGGAAGTACTGGAGTAAAGCTCTGGGGTAAAGCTCTGGAGTAAAGGTCAGGAGATTTCAAGGTATTTAATATAAAAACAAAATGAAAGAATACACATTTGCTCCCTTTCAGGGACTACAGTCTAATAAAAGTCAACTGGATTGTATAATTTGTACAAAGAAAGCTTGCCAATAACGTAATTTTGATCGATCAGAAAAGGTATAAATGTGCGGATTTGATTTCTAAGTGCTGCAGGGCATTAGCTCCTGAGCAGAGATGTGCGCTGGCATGCACCTTGCCCTGCTGTAGGCACACGCACACCCTACATTTTCACTGCCACCAGAATCTGTCTAATACAGCGTCTCCAGCAGTGTTTTTACAGCAAGAGCTGCGCAAAGAAGCCAAGTTTTAAAGCGAGCCCGTCCCCTCCTAATTATGCGGCACATTTGCTCACGGTCCCCGGGGCTCTTGTAAGGCGAGCCTCGCAGCCCGGCAGACATTCTCCGTCGGTGGCGAAACCCAAACAGAAAGCACAGAGCCACTCCAAGGGGCCACGCTGCGCCTGGGTGACCACGCCCCTCAAACTCCAGGGGAGGGCGGGGCCACGCTGCGCCTGGGTGACCACGCCCCTCAAACTCCGGGGGAGGGCGGGGCCCACTTGCTGAGTCTGCTGACAGTGCTGAAGATGAGTGGGGTGGCTGTGATTCTTTTTGGGGGTGCAGCTTCCTTCCTTGTTTCTTGTAAAAGTCTGCTAAATACACATTATCAGAGGATGACTTCCCGGCAGCATGGCTCGTCTCCCCGGGGAGCACACAGGACACCCGTGGCCAGGCTGAGGGTGTCTGCTGCACCCACAGTATCAGGCTTAAGAGGGCCTTCCTCTGAAGCAGAAGTCATTTGCCTGAGATGAACTCGGGTTACATAAGGGTAGAGTGTTCAGGGGTAATTTACAGTGCTTAATTTGTAAAGTAATAAGTGCGCAGCTGCAAAGTTGGGAGACGTACACTAGCTCGAGGCCGCTGCCACCTGGAGAGAGGGTTGGTAGCTTCTTTTGCTGGCCTCAATAGAAAAACACTGGCCAGGCTGGCAAAAGCCGGCCGAGGGGGCAACCCCACCAGAAGACTCTGCCACCAGCCCCAGCCGCCAGCTTTACTGTTAGCCAGGTGGGGGAGCATCCTGCACACAGGACTGGAGAGAGAACCATAGTCCTAGTTTCCTTTCTATTCTGATTCATGGAAATAGAAGAAGGGCAGAAATACATTGAAATGGTAAATGTTCCCTGGCTGTCCTTCAGTGGTTAAATTGTACACAGGCATGTGCTGGGGCCCAACTTGCATAAGTGTGACAATTTGAACTATTCCAGGCCTCCTTGAGTGCTAAAAATGGACTATTAGCACTAATTCATTATGGTTTTCAAGTATATGGAAGTGTGAAACATTTTGCTAGCCTTACAAATGGCAGACAGCCCCACCATGTGGTGGACAGTCATAATTAAGAGCTGGTGTTTATAAATAGGTGCCGGTGATCGGTACCGGCAAACACCGGCACAAATTAAGCACTGCTGTCCTTCTAATTCTGTGCTCATTGGAAATGAAGGATTGACTAAGCTTAGTGTGCTACGCCCTCAAGTGTCTGCCTAACACATGCATTGATAAGGATAGAGCCAAGCTAGAGATTCTAGCTGGGACAAGGCGTGCACAACTCCAAGAAAATGATATAAACAATATAACAATATACCAATGATTAATGAACAGACAACCAGTGATTTATACAATGTGCCAATGATCATTTATCTTTTTTCCAAAAGAGTAATTTTTCATACATAATAAAACACAAAAACAAGTCGTTACAACAGAAAACACTGTTCCGTCAGTCTAATAACCACTCTGATGCTGTCAGTTTATTTGTACCATCATTTTTCATCTGTTGATGTTTTTACTCTAGAATCTCCCTGAAGAAGGGACTTTCGTCCCGAAATGCATTGGGAACTATCATTGAAATTCGACATGAAGATTCATGGAATGTCACATTTTGTACTTTTTGAAGACTGATGGAACAGTGTTTTCTGTTGTAACAACTTGTTTTTGTGTTGTATTATGTATGCAAAAGTACTCTTTTTGAAAAAAGAGAAAAAGATAACTGATCATTGGAACATTGTATAAATCACTGGTTGTCTGTTCATTAATCATTGGTATATTGTATATTGTTTATATCATTTTCTTGGAGTTATTCACGCTTTGTCCCAGCTCGAATTTCTTCTTGGCCCTATCCTTAACTTGTAGAAAGAAACACATTTTAAATTGTACTGTAAAGGAATGTGCCTTTTAACAGTTTTATAGAGATACTTTAACTTTCAAGAGGTGGCAGATATCTGCGTTGTCGCAAAAAGCAACCCTAGTGCTAGTTGACACCCCTTTACGAGCGACCGCCACGCAGTGACATTGAGGCATATCCCAGTACCTGTAATAACCATTTGACTTTGTCCACACAATTGAGCAGGCTGTTATGCACATCCCCCCACTGTGGGTGCGATATACATCCCTGCAAACCCACAAAGAACACCTGTGTGAACCTACATCAACAGTACATTAAATACTATGAAGTATTATGCATGCAAATCATGCCACACCATACAAACTACACATGTAAACATGTTATGTAAACACTCACCAGCTTATTATAGACCAAGGAAGTTGATTGACAAGTTTCTGCAATCAGCATTAGTAAATTCAGTGCATAGTTCATATTACTCATTCATTACCTGGTGCGAAAGGGCGTGGGAAAGTGCTGCCCGTGCTCGACACCCTGAAAGGCACCAGGCACCACTGACCAGACACCATGGTCCACTGAATGTGTGTCTTGTGCAGTGGTGTAGCTAGTCCTATGACCGCCCGTGGCGGTCCCTGCATTTGCCGCCCTTCGGCGGTCGCTTGAAGAGCAGGGGGGGAGAGGGGGTGCTGGCGAGATTCGCGTCCAATATCGCCCCGCGACGGCCGCAATATAGAGATGGGGGGGCGAGCGATTGCTGCCCCCGAGACGGCAGGTAAGAGTGGGAGGAGACCGCCGCCCCCAAAACTCGTGCCGCCCGGGGTGGACCATCCCCCCCCTTGCTACGCCACTGGTCTTGCGGTCACACCGTGACTCTCCAGCATTCACCTTGCCTCTTCGTGCAGCACCCCTGACCCTGAACAAACCCCTGACACAAAGTGTTTTGCACAGTGGCCCTCATTCAGCCCTGCCAAGTATCACGCATCAGGTGTGACACTAACGCATTTCAGTGTGGTGATCCGCATCACCGCACTGAAATGAAAAGTCACGCATTTACAGTGCCTCCTCAGCTGTCTGGAGTGCTCTTTACTGTCCACTATGTGAGTAGAGTGAGCAAGGCTTAGCTGAGCGCGTTCTGGCGTAGGCTAAAATGTAACCTATTCACCCCACACCAGCGCGGCATCAGCACTGACGTCAGGAGAGTCAGTTTTGATTTTGCCCAATAAGAGAGCAAGAACAGGCGGGCTGAGCAAGAGCGAGGCACTGCAGTGCATACGTTTTAAACTGCGCAGGCAGCTCCTGCCGCTGCTCACATCGAGCTGGGTAATGTACTATTACTATTTTCGGACCCGCCGGAGTGCAGTGGTGCCTGAACTGAGCCTGCACTGCAGTCAGGCAGTGCACAGCCATTATGCCGTAGTGAATGGAGAGTCCTGGCCCGTCCGCGGCCCGTGCACTGCCCGGCCAGGGCCGGGGAAAGTCCATCGTCGCGGCTGGCCGGCCTATTCCTGGGGCTTGCAGAGACAAGTGTCACTCTCTCAAGTGAGTGTGCGGCTGTGCAGCTCCTGCCTCAGTCTCTCCTTTCAGAGTCAAAACAAGGTAAAACACAGGAACTTGCCGTGAAGTACCGTGCTGTTGTAGACTTAGAGGAGGCTTCTTCAATCACTCAGGAGTAGTCCAGTGATTCCCAGCAGAAGCTGAGCGTCTGCCTGCCAGATACTAACCCTGGGCGGCAAATTCCGTTCCGCTCGCGGAACTTGCGAAATTTTGGCATTTCCGCGTTCCGCGCGGAACGCGGAAATGTCGAAACTTCCGCGATCCGCGAGCGGAACGGAATTCGGGTATAAATAAAGCAGGTGCCCGAGTTGAAGCTCAAATTCTGTGAGCGAGGTTGTGGCTAAGCAGATGTGCCTTCTCTCCATTGCCACCCTGAAAAGCTAGCTGTAATCCTTGATGGAGGTCTTTGCATCCTTGATTTTCTCGAGCGCAATCCTCGTGTAGAATTCGTGAGCGTGGTTAAGCAGATGTGCCTTCTCTCCATTTCCACCCTGTAAAGTTAGCTGTAATCCTTGATGGAGGTCTCTGCACCCTTGATTTTCTCGAGCGCAATCCTCGTGTAGTTCCTGTTACCAGGAGGTTCCTTCTCCTCGTCTGCCGCTGAGATCCTGCTCTGACCCTTTATAAACAAGAGGCATGTGAACGGGCCTCAGAAGCCCCGCCCGTTTGGCCTCGCCCCACATACACTAGTGGTATGCACCGTCTTCCCGCCCTTTCCCCACTATGATGGACAGCTTAATCAAAGGACCCCGGTGCTTTCGGCGCGGTGGCAAAGTTACAGAAACACAGGTCACTGGGGAAAATTCTTCAGGTCCTTTACGCAGCTGTAGTGTAGTGTAGGAAAGGCACTATACATTTACCCAACGAGGTAGCACTTACTGATTAGCCAGTAGAAAGTACTCCAGCTGAGTAGAGGTATTGCACAAAACGGACTCATCTTCTTGGATAAATATGCAGGGCAGGATTCATTCTGGGCTGGCACGATGCTCCTGTCACAAAAATTAAACCTCAACAGGAAGCACTTACAGATATAAAGGGGCGCAGCAAAATCTCCGCGAGCACGCAAAATTCCGCGTGCTCGCGGAGATTTTTGCCGTTCCGCGGAATTTCGCGGAACGCAATTCCGCAAATTCCGCCCACCCTTACATACCCACTTTGGTCGGTGCACCTCCGCAGAGACCTGTAACCGAGCGACACCCTGCGCGCCCATCCTCACACTGTACCTGAGGACACACCCTTCTCCGTCCCTTTCCTGTCGAACGCAAGCTGAACTGCGAGGACAGAGTCACCCCTGCTGCCAGGCTGAGGTAGGGAGCAGGAGGACTACTCTCGGAAAAGGTGACCTTTTATTCATTTACTGACTGAAAATAACTTTATTCTGAACGTCGTGCTGTGTGTTGCGTGCGCAGTGGGAGCATGGCATAGCTGCCAAGTTCATCAACAGGCTTATGTGTCATATTTTACAAGTTTCAGCAAACGTATGTGTGACACTTCAATCAGTGCCTTATGTATGACACTTTGACACTTTTTGCTCAATATTTCATGATACCCTTCAGCTCGTGCTTTCTTTTCTAGGGAACATGACATCGCATTCACAATTGTAGTTTTGCTTTTGATACTGTATGCTGGCTACAAATCCAATACACGCTGAAACTGCGTTTCAGATAAATAGATTCAAGGCTCCATGAAAACGATCTATGGAAGAAACATATTTTTATTTATGCCTTGAACAAAAGGTGTATCGCGCGCATTTCACGCAATGCAGGGCAAAAAGGCCAACAAAAGTTGATGAGATTAAAGGCAGGGCACGTTACATGCAAATTTGTTTATTGGCCTGGCCCAAAATGAACGCATGCTTTTAATGTGAGGGAGAGGGGTAAGGGTATTGGATGTGGCTTGATTTTGTTGTGCTACTAAAGATAGCAATAAATGGATGGTTTTTGAGGCTTTTAATAGAATGGTGCAGCACATCGTTTTTTTGTTGCTCACGTGGGTGTAATTTCTGATATTTATGTGCTTCCCTCGTCTTCATTGCTTGATTTTTGCTCAAGAGAAAGTGTCACTCATAGTCAATAAATGTCACTCATAATAACACTGACATTATGAAAATGTCACTTATAAGCAATCTGAAACCTTGGCAGCTATGCTCATTATGGGTTGGTCGCCATACTGTACTATTATTGCAAAGAGTCTGCAATCTGGTCTGGCCGGTTCTTTGCAGAAATTTTGTTACTGCACAATGCTAAGCGTTGCGTCAGGGCGTGGAGGCAATCTTGTGATATCTTGAACGAAGGTACACGCTTCAGTAGAAATTTCTATGCAATGACAAGCTGCCAAGTCTAAGCCACATAAAATGTGTAATTTTGCAGAAATTACACGTCAATCATGAGAATATCATGCAATAGTTGCTTTGCTATTGTTTGCGCGCGGTTTCCCTTTGGCGTGAGGATTCCATGATCCCATGTCACACTTCTTCAGGAGCCGTCTTTATGTGTGAAAACCTACGGGTGTTTTTGCTATTTGTGCCCACGTACCGCCACTTTCCCATATATTATAGTGCCTTGGCGTTCAGCGAGGTAAAGGTTTTGGGAGCTGCGCTCATGTCAGTTTTTTGGGGTAAAATAATTTTTGAACGTTCAAGTTGAATGTTAGTGCCATTTGTAGGTCTTTACATGCGCTTAGTGTGACACCAGTGCCAACTCAAAACGTTAGTCAATTATCTAGGCCCGCTTCCAGGCCCAATAATTGGCGTTTTGAGAACATGTTTATGTTTAACGCTGTGTTAAGCATCCATAGTCGGGGTTTTAATCAGCTGGGCCAAGGTCACACGAAGCGGCAGGGTGGGAAAGTGATCTGAGGTCCAGATTCCAAACTCCCTGGCATAGCCTCCACTCACTAGACCGTGCAGTGGCGTGCACGCCTGCTCCTCCCCCACTGCTTTGAAAGGCCTGGCCACTGCCACGCACAGACGCATCTTCATGGAATCAAGACGTCAGCGCGCCGAGGTCACGTCTCTCTCTCGCCTCAGGCTGCTGAAAGGAGAGGTCATTGAGGTCTCCCTCTCTTTTTATCTATCCATACTGTCATCATCCCCTCATGGAGTCCTCCTCGTCTCAATCCTAAGAAGTGAGGCTCCCCGCCTCCCTGACAGCCCATACACACGTTAATAAAAATTGTTAACCTTTCAAGAGGAGGGAGAGGTTTGGCATAACGGCCAGAGCTGCCGACTTTGAAGCTAGGGAACCATGTTCGAGCCCCGGCAACGACGCTCAACATTCTGGGTAAATCTCTTAATCTCCCCGTGCCTACCAAAAATAAAAATTGTCTTTGTGTAACGTAACTGGTGCTCATGTAAAGCGCTCCAATACCTTTGGGTCAAGTTCGCGCTGCATAAAACTGCAAAAACATAAAAAAGAAGCCTGGGACTCACCCATAGTCCTGCTTCTATGTTTGTATTTCACCCATCACTTCCTCCTTCCCTCTTCAGGGGTTTCCCTCCACTCGCTTCCTTCCGCGTTTCTGTTTTCATCACCATGATATCCCTTTCCTCGCCTCCCTGACACTCTTTCATGCTCCCTCACACTTTAGTTTTCTCACCTTCGTTCTTTTTGCATCTCTCTTTCCACCCTCGTTTCTTCGCTCCTTTCTCCTGTTTTTCTGTCACTGTATATAACCTCCGCACTTTCACCCTGGCACCTTTTCCGTTCTCTGTGTCTCCCCCTGCCGTGAGAGGTGTTTTTACAGACTCCACCGCATTCCTGCCTTTTAATGGCCCGCCGGGAACATGGAATAGTCAACCGTGTACAGAAAGGGTTAAATATATGCAATGAGAACCAATCCCAGTGCCAAAACAGCCCCGAGGGCACCAGTACTGGAGGGCTAGCTGCCTCGCACCGGGTAGGCTAACTTCCCCCCTGCCTGCGGTCTGATTTGGCAGAGAACAAGAGTCTTGGCGGTCACAGCCCACTCCACGAGCAGCAGCGTTGCTGCCAACAGGCCCCGTCTCTTGAGAGGCACTTTCACTCTGTCTTTGCTACAGCCAGCAGTACTTTGTGCTGCGTTGCTCATAACGGGTTGTAAAAAAAAACACACACACAATGTTCAATTGGCTTAAAAGTCCGGATTGGACGAAACAATGCATGGGGGGTGGCTGTGTAGCCATGGGACATGTGAAATCTCAGCAGAGAAGCCAAGATTCTGAATGGGAGTAGAGTGACCAAGTCTCTGACCGGCCCATGAAGGGCGAGTGCGTGCTGGCAGGCTGCTGGGGCTGAGTGTAGCACTTCTTAGGAGAAAGTCAATACCAGGGTCCCTCGCGGTTGAGAGTTTGAGAGGATATTGCGTATGTGATACTGACTAAAAGTCACAATTTCAAATTATTGCAGGGAAGACTCAGCCTTTCATCAGTTAAAAGCGGGTAACAGGGGGGCGTGGTCTCGCTACGCATGGAGTGAGACGCACGCCGAGGGAGCTCCGGCAAGCCGCTGCCTACAGAAGCTCCTGTCGCGGCTCCTGGGCATTGCTGGCGACACTGCTGGCGGCATATGGGCATCGGAAGTGATCGGGAGTCCTCTGCCCGCTCGGCGCACCTCCTCGATCGCTGGTGGTGGTGTCTTCAGCGGCTTTGGCGCCGGGGCCTGACTCGGGTGCCCGCGGCCGCCATCTTCAATCTTGCCAGCCCCAGAGAGCGCACGGCGAGCGAGGGTCGTCTTCCAGCCCGCAGCGGCGCGCTGGGATGCTTCACCGACCCGTCTGGCGACCTAGTCGGAGTTCTGGCATCTTGCTCCCGCTACTGTGGGTACTCGAGAGGTGAGCCGAGCTGAGGACACTGCGTCTGCCGCCATCTTGTGTCTCCCCACGTGGTGCGGAAGATTGTACCACGGAGCTCCTGGCAGACCCCGCACTACACCACTGGTGCCCCGGAGGCTCGACAAGACTGCGCCACCTATCGTGAGGAGGGGCGAGGTGAGTGGCGGCCTACGCTAGACTTCTCTCCTGGGCCTACTACCTCCTCTTGCTGAGGGTGCACGTTGGATATAGGCCCCGGCCTGGCTTCACCACCTTCCTGGGTTCGCATCCCTGGGATTTGCTGGGAGGGCGTCCCCTATCGGCTGTGAGCGCCTGTGACCCTGCTGGAAGTCGAACACTGCGGGCCCTCCTGACTTTACTTTCCTGGTCCCTGCAGTTGGGATGCCCTGGGGCCCCCTGGAGTCTTACAGTGCAAGCCTGATACGGTGTGGGCTCTCTACGTGCGCTTTGGTGGCGCGTCCTCCCCTGCATTCTTCCACTGGGAGCCTCCCCCCCCTGGTATGTGTCTGGTCTCGGTTTCTGAGGGGTGCCATCTGTGATTGCTGGGGGACTTGCCGCAGCTGCTGGGGCTCTAAGAGGCTCTACCCTCTGATCCGCCTGCGACTTCTGGCTTTCTGTGGGGCCTGGGACGGGGGAGCTGAGAGGGGCCTTGAATGCTGTGAAGACAGGCTGTTGCTCCTCTTCTCTCCACTGCGGATTGTCCTACGCTTCTACACTGCGGCGGCCTCTAACATCATACTGGGGGAGGTGCTCGGCCTCCAGCCTCTTTCGCCTGCCCTGGCTACCCCTCTGGCGAGTTGGAGCTTGGAGCTTGAGGGGTCATGCCACGCTCTAAGGCTGGGAAGGACATCGCTGCACCCCCAAAGGACAATCCTGTGACAGCCCAGTGGAACAAACCTGGTTCTACACCCCCTGTTGCTATGGCGTCTTCGAAGGAGGGCCCCTCCGATCCCCTTACCCAATCTTTCATGGCCAATTTTCTGCAGGAACTCAAGTCCGAAATTGGATCTCTTCGTACTGAGGTCCAAACCTGCATTAAGGAACTCAGGAGAGACGTCACGGAAATCGGAGGACGAGTGGATGACCTCGAGAAGACGGTCGATGCCCGCACGGAAGATCAGGAGCAACTTTGGCAACAGTTGGCTCTCCTGGAGGAACAACACATTGAACTCCAAATCAAGCAGGAGGACTTGGAAAACCGGAGCCGCCGCAATAACATACGCCTGAGGGGTGTTCCGACAGGGGCAGAGGGCTCGGACATTGTAACTTTTGTTGCGGAGTTGCTCCACGAAATCAGGGAGGACGATGATGCCTCCCCACCTGCGCTTGATCGGGCTCACCGTGTGTCTGGACCCCCCGGTCGCTCTGGCCTGGTTCCCGACATTTTGGCCAGGGTTCATTTTTTTACGGAGAAGGAGGCCATCTTAAAGGCAGCACGTTCCAAATCGGACTTAACATACAAGGGTTCCCCCATTCAGCTCTTCCAGGATCTTGCTCCTACCACGCTTCGTCGCCGCAGGGACTTTAAACCTGTCACCGATAAGCTTTGTTAGTTGGGCATCCAGTATCAGTGGGGTCATCCCTTTGCGCTCATTTTTCAATGGGAATCCAAATGCCGTGTGCTGCGATCCCTCCGGGAGGCCACTCAACTGCTTCGCCTCCCGATCTCCTCTCCTCCGTCTAGCCCTTCACGATTGCCTCCTCTGGATCGGGAACCTGCGAAGCCACAGTGGGCTAGAGCACTCAGACCGCGGCGGCTGTCTCAGCGTGGAGGGCGGTCCTCTTCTCAGGCCAAATAGGACATTATTCACCATCTGCACTCTCTGGATGGAAGGCGTTCTCCCACCTGTTCCCAGCAGAAGGAGAACTGATCGTCATGTCGTGTTTTAGAGGACCATTGTTCTTGCCACCAGCGGTGCCCCGTGGAGATGGGGTGGACTCTCACGCTCTCTGTGTACTCCTTCTTCGCCCTGATCATAGCGTGGCAGCGGTGCTGGTGTGTGCCTCCTGACAGCAGTGCTGATTTTCTGAGACTCGCCCCCCCTTCTATTCCTACGAGAGTGACATCTCTGGGATCGCTTGTGCCACTGAGCCTTGCCTGCTCCTGGACTGGAATAGGTCTTGTTGGCCACGTTGGCCATTGTTCAATTTTGACACTTTGCTCTCCTTTTCCCTTTTCTTTTCTTCCTCCTGCTCTCTCTTTTCTTTCCTGTCCGGAGGGAGGGAGGGCTTCGATATTGGGAGTGTGATGTTTCTCGACCAAGTGCTGTTCATCGGCACATTGACTTTCTCTTGTAACATACTGGGCATTGTGATGCATTCTGGTTGTGTTTGTTTTCCATGGAGGTCTGTTGGGGGTGGTTGGGGGGCTTTGCACTGCCTTTTGTTCTCACCGCATTCGATGGCGGCTGCCTGTAATCAGTATTTAACATGACCTCTGTACCCTGTTTGAAACTCCTATCTCTTAACGTCAAGGGCCTTAATTCCCCTAACAAGCGTCGCCAAGTTTGGCGTTATTTATTGCAACAGAACCCAGACATTATCTTCTTACAGGAGACTCATTTGGTAAAGGCGGACACTTCCCGTATGGCCCACCCCAAATACCCCTTTCAATGCTGGGCATCTGCACCTACTAAAACGGCTGGGGTGGCTATCCTCTGCAGGGCGGGTATCCAACAGGGGGCGGCTAGAGTGATTCGTGGCAATGAGAGTAGATTTCTCAAGGTGGAGGTCCGAGTTGGGGCACAGACACTCACTCTTTGCAATATCTATGCTCCCAATCAAGCACAGGATCTCTTCATTAGGGAACTCCTACGGGAACAGATAACGCACGACGACCATCAGCTCATTTTGGGGGGTGACCTCAATTTGGTGTGGGATGCGGGATTGGACCATAGTGCTGGTACGTTTCATGGGGCGGGGGCCATGTCTGCTTCCCTTAAAAAACAGCTTACGGAGTTAGGACTGCTGGATGTATGGCGCTATCACTCCCCAACTACTCGAGATTACTCTTATTATTCCCATGTTCATCGCTCCTACTCCCGCATTGACTATCTATTCATTTCCCACTCCCTGGTGCGTGACGTCCTCTCGGCTTCTATGTCTGATATTTCTATTTCGGACCATGCTCATGTGGAGCTTCTGCTACACGATCGCTCACCTCACACACGCCACACGTCTCGCTGGAGACTACCCCCTCACATTCTCCAGGACCCCGTGGACGTAGCCAAGATCCGTGATGCTATCCTGTCCTAGTGGGAAGGGTATGCCCAGACGTGGAGTGGGAAGGGTATGCCCAGACGTGGGTCCCGTGCTCACTACGCCACTGGAGTCAAGCTATCCTGGCTGATGAGGGCTGAAAGCCCGAAACCGGTCCTAGGATGCTTGATTCCGGTCCAGGGAAGACATGGCTTGGCAGTTCGGTCTGGACTGTTCCCATGAGGCACAGGGTCAAGACTGATTTGCATATTGCTATGTCTGAACTGGGGTGGCGTGGTGAAGCAAAATAACGATGGATTAAACCCAGATCTGTGACTGGGGTGAATGTTTGCCAATGTGCAACATTCCGTCCATCATCTTGTGTGTTTTGCATTTCGCCCTAAGTGGGAAGGGTATGCCCAGACGTGGGTCCCGTGCTCACTACGCCACTGGAGTCAAGCTATCCTGGCTGATGAGGGCTGAAAGCCCGAAACCGGTCCTAGGATGCTTGATTCCGGTCCAGGGAAGACATGGCTTGGCAGTTCGGTCTGGACTGTTCCCATGAGGCACAGGGTCAAGACTGATTTGCATATGGCTATGTCTGAACTGGGGTGGCGTGGTGAAGCAAAATAACGATGGATTAAACCCAGATCTGTGACTGGGGGTGAATGTTTGCCAATGTGCAACATTCCGTCCATCATCTTGTGTGTTTTGCATTTCGCCCTAAGTGGGAAGGGTATGCCCAGACGTGGGTCCCGTGCTCACTACGCCACTGGAGTCAAGCTATCCTGGCTGGTGAGGGCTGAAAGCCCGAAACCGGTCCTAGGATGCTTGATTCCGGTCCAGGGAAGACATGGCTTGGCAGTTCGGTCTGGACAGTTCCCATGAGGCACAGGGTCAAGACTGATTTGCATATGGCTATGTCTGAACTGGGGTGGCGTGGTGAAGCAAAATAACGATGGATTAAACCCAGATCTGTGACTGGGGGTGAATGTTTGCCAATGTGCAACATTCCGTCC
This sequence comes from Calotriton arnoldi, assembly GCA_963921515.1. Lineage (NCBI taxonomy): Eukaryota > Metazoa > Chordata > Amphibia > Caudata > Salamandridae > Calotriton > Calotriton arnoldi. Next base: position 630,172 of record CAWUFW010004208.1, read on the forward strand.
ATCATCTTGTGTGTTTTGCATTTCGCCCTAAGTGGGAAGGGTATGGCCAGACGTGGGTCCCGTGCTCACTACGCCACTGGAGTCAAGCTATCCTGGCTGATGAGGGCTGAAAGCCTGAAACCGGTCCTAGGATGCTTGATTCCGGTCCAGGGAAGACATGGCTTGGCAGTTCGGTCTGGACTGTTCCCATGAGGCACAGGGTCAAGACTGATTTGCATATGGCTATGTCTGAACTGGGGTGGCGTGATGAAGCAAAATAACGATGGATTAAACCCAGATCTGTGACTGGGGGTGAATGTTTGCCAATGTGCAACATTCCGTCCATCATCTTGTGTGTTTTGCATTTCGCCCTAAGTGGGAAGGGTATGCCCAGACGTGGGTCCCGTGCTCACTACGCCACTGGAGTCAAGCTATCCTGGCTGATGAGGGCTGAAAGCCCGAAACCGGTCCTAGGATGCTTGATTCTGGTCTAGGGAAGACATGGCTTGGCAGTTCGGTCTGGACTGTTCCCATGAGGCACAGGGTCAAGTCTGATTTGCATATGGCTATGTCTGAACTGGGGTGGCGTGGTGAAGCAAAATAACGATGGATGAAACCCAGATCTGTGACTGGGGGTGAATGTTTGCCAATGTGCAACATTCCGTCCATCATCTTGTATGTTTTGCTATCCTGTCCTACTTCTCGTCCAATGACGTACCTGAAACTCCTTTCCCTGTGGTCTGGGACGCCTTTAAAGCCACGATTCGCGGTCACATAACTTCTATAGCGATAGCTCGAGCTCAGGAGGCTCGCTTATTTGAGGACAACCTGTCCCGGGACATCAAAGCGCTGGAAAAACTGGACCAGGAAAACCCCCTGGCTCTTACCAAGCGGCGTCTGGCCATTCTTCGGGGCCAGCTACGGGCTCATAGGACCAATAAGGCGGAGAACGCTCTTTTAGCATTAAGGCAACGATACTACGCAAGGGGGGACAAGGTGGGAACGGTCCTAGCGCGTTGCCTCCGGAAGCTCCTTTTTTCGCCTCATTGCGCTTTTAAACACGGATCTCAAACTTTTCACTAAAATTCTGGACAAACGTCTTGATCCGCATTTACCTGGGCTTATTGAGCCTGATCAGGTGGACTTCATTCGTCATCGGCAGGGCGCGGATAATGTGCGGCGCATTGCTCATCTAGTCGGGAAGGCTCGTCACTGGAACATACCTGCATGCCTTTTGTCACTCGATGCTGAGAAAGCATTTGACCGGGTGGGCTGGGCCTTCCTGCGGGCCGTTTTACATAAGATAGGACTGGGGCCTCAAATGATTGCTAGGATCATGGCTCCTTACCTCTCGCCCCAAGCCCAGGTCCGGGTTAATGGCCAACTTACGGGTCCTATTCATGTTTACAGGGGCACCCGACAGGGGTGCCCTTTATCCCCCCTGTTGTTCGCACTTGTCGTTGAACCCCTTGCCATCCTGATCCGCCAGTCTCCTGAGATCACTGGCATTGTTCTCGGAGGGGTGGAGCACAAAATCGCTTGTTTTGCAGATGATATTCTTCTTACGCTGTCTCGGCCACACTCCTCTTTGCCTGCCCTGCATGCGTTGCTCCAGACCTTTGAACTAGCATCGGGCCTTAAAATCAACCATGCAAAATCGTGGGCCTTGAATCTTTCCATTCCGGCATCTGAGATCCCCGTGCTCCAGTCTCTTGTCCCATTTCAATGGGCCTCACATTCCATCCGGTACTTAGGCCTCAACTTGACTTCTGACCTTAATACGTGGTCACAAGCTAATTGGCAAGAATGTTAAAGGGCCGTGGTGGAAGATTTACGGACGTGGAAATCTCTGCCTCTTTCCTGGCTGGGCCGTCTTAACGCCATGAAGATGTCGGTGCTACCGAAAATATTATATTTATTCCAAACTCTGCCCACACCTTTTCCCCCACACCAGATCCAGAACCTTCAGCGCGAGCTTACTAACTTTATTTGGGGGGGGGGGCAAAGGCCACGCTTTTCCAATAAAATACTTATGCTGCCTCGGGACAGGGGGGGGTTGGCTTGCCCCAATTTAATGGAGTATTATTGGGCTTCACATCTCCGTTTCATTTCAGAATGGGTCACGAGAGAGAGCGAGAAGGTTTGGTTCCATATGGATAGGGCGGTGGCCTGCAGACCTATATGGGATCTCGCCTGGCTCTCACGGGAGGCTCGGCCGCGGTGCGCCTATATGGCCATACCTACAAAAACTGTACTGGATATCTGGGACAAGCTGGCGTTATCCAGAGGCTTCACTTCTTTCCCGTCCCCTCACACTCCCATTGCTCGCAACTCACATTTTCCACCTGCCTTGCATCCACACTCTTTTCAAGCCTGGTCCGAGGGGGGGGGTGTTGGACGCCCCGGGATCTCTTTGAGGGAGACACCTTTAAATCCTTTGACAAATGCAAACAGGATTTCCAGCTCTCCGAGGGGGCTCGATTACAGTATCTCCAACTCCGGCACTGGGTTCAGGCGTCGTCTTCTGCCCCGGGAGCCACTCGTCCTTTCACCCCCTTCGAACGGCTGGTGCGCTCATTTGATGAATCCAGGGGTCTGATATCTCGCACATACCAAATCCTCCAACATGGCCCTCGTCTTCCTCCTCATACATACCAGTCACGATGGCAGTCCGGCACCTCTGTTGATATCACGCCCAAACAATGGGAGTAACTATGGCGCGACATTCCGAGGGTTTTTCACAGTATCTCTCAGAGGGAAACCGCATATAAAGTCATGACACAATGGTATTACACTCCCCATAAGTTACACAAGATGTTCCCCAATTCCTCCCCTGTCTGCTGGCGCTGTACGAGCGCTGCTGGAGACTTCCTCCACATTTGGTGGCATTGCCCGCTTTTGACCCCTTACTGGAAAGAGATCCTCAGTCACATCAAACAGGTGATTGGCTACCCACTGCCCGAAACGTCGGCCACACTCATTTTAGGCCTCAAACCCACGAACCTCCTCGCCATGACACACAGGGACTGGCACCTAATTTTACACATGCTTGGCGCAGCTAAACAAATAGCGTTATATTGGAAAAAGGCTGAAACGCCCCCAGTGAATGTATGGTTCACCCGCTTATGGCATACCATGGCAATGGAGTTACTCACAGCGCGATTACAATTCCGCTACACCAAATTTACGAAAATTTGGCAACCATTAATAGATTATTTTTGCAAACTTGATCACGCCCATCTTCAGCCTCTGAGGCTTCGAGCGTTGCACCTCTTCGAGGACAATGTGTCTCCCTCCGATGCGGACAGACTCTGGGGGCCCAATATAGAAGCTGTCTAAACTCTCCCCTGCTGGGTACTGTTCTGGCGTATTACCATGACTTTGCTTGGGTCCTCCCTCCCTATGGCTGTCCTCCCTACAGGGGCTCGATTCCTTGTTGTGGGGTATCTCACGCACTTTGTCTACACTTCCCACAGCCTCACCCCCCTAACGGGACTCATCACCATCTAGCCCCGCCTTGCAGTTTAGATGCCTTTTCTCTCCCAGAATACTGTTCTTTTTCAATGACAGCTTTGTAACGCACCATGGCTTTCTCTTTCGTGTTTTCATTTGCCGATTTTTCTTTTCTCTCTTTCTTTGGCATTGTTTATGCTGCGCCCCTCTCCTCCCTTTCCTTCCTCTCCCTTTTCTGTTCCTCTCATCTTCTTCTCCTCTTCTTTTCCTTCTCTCCATTTTCTCCTTTCCCATGATTGCTTGATTGTTGTTTTTTTGATTTGTTCTTTCAATAAAACAGATTTGAAACAAAAGCGGGTAACATAGATAATGCTGAGGTGATAACACTCGCTGTTTAAAGGGCAAAAGACACTTTGATTTATTGATGTGTGTATATAAACGGCCAGCATGACCACAGGTTACAAATATCCCCGCACAGCTTCAATCGTGCCAAAACAAAACGCTCATGGCCCAGGAATAGCGTAAAGGGCCATTTATTAGGACATGGTTGCACATTTTAACTTTATTAAACAGTAACTTCAACTTTGTAACTAATGCACGATCCCCCATACAACACGCGGCCACTCACATCTCACCAACTTCCATTCCCAAAACATCATACCTCGTTCCATCCTTCCCTGATCCAATCCATACATTCTTGCCGTCTTCCCAGGCTCTCTTTCTTTATCCCCCAAACACCCTCCCCTGAACTCACTTCTCACTCGCCAAGGTACCGCACACTGCTTTTTCACCTGTGCTCCGTTCTCCTTCCCCCCGAGGGTGTGACTCTACACCCCCCAAGACTGCTGCCTATGTCCCCTGCAACCTGTCCTAACTTTGGCAAAATGCTGTAACACAAAACAAGTCCTCTGATCCCGTAACCACTGAAATTGTAGGGTTGGCGGGCGTACAAAATCTTTCTTGAGCCTAGCCTCCGGTGATGCACAGAGTCCGGAAGAGGCAGTTCACGCCTCTCCGGACCCTTATATGTCTACCCTTTGGCCCACACCTCCCCCCCCCCAAACCACCTATCCACACCCATGTCCTGTTTTGGGCACGAATCCCCTGGGGAAAGACTAGTCTGCGACGTGCCTCTTCCCGGGGGCCATCATAGGCCTCTGCTGCTATATAGGCCACATGCAGCCGCCCTGCTGGGAGATCACCCCCCATTAGCGCCGCTGACACCTTTTAATAAAGAGAAGGTAAAATGTGGCTTCCCGTGATGCTCTGCGGCTCCGGTCTGGCGCTCTCTCTATTAGATTTCCCAGCTCTCTGCAGTGGGTAATGATTTCTTTGCAGGCGCTCAGTGTACAGCGAGGTGCAAGGACTCACTGAACGCCTCAAGTTTGTTTCCAAATGGAATCACTAGCACGTGAGCTTTCGGCACATTGGAGGTGGGGAGCCTGTCAGTTTGATATAGTTTTATTTGATAGTGACTTCAGATTAATTTAAAACGCTGTGACGTGAACGCCAGCCCAACCCCACAACAACAAACAAAACAAGCATTTGCAATGCAATGGGTCTCGCATTTGCGAAAGTTTAAGCAATTGGCATTGTAAATGAAACTGCCTATTATTTATCTGTTTTGCTAACTAACACATAAATAAAATGCATTGTCATTTACAATGCCAATAGCTCAAACTCTTGTAAATGCTAGACCTATTCAAAGAAGCGGCAGCCACTGTCCCGGGCTGCTCGGAAAGTTAAAGCGCATATGGCGCGCTGAATGTTGCAGGAAAGCATTTAGTGCCTGCAGTAGGAGAAACTCATTAAAGAAAATAGTGCTTACAGACTAAAAAAGACGTACCGTGTAACAGCCGAAGTAAAAGGGCAGGTCTTCATGGGAGGTTACAAATGAAGACAAGGCAGTACTAAGGAGGGACTAACAAGCCTATTAACGAATCAGAAGCCAGCATTTACGAAGGGCAATGACACAAGCCAATGACAAATATGGGCAGAGAGTGGCCGTGGTTTCAATTCCATACTCTAATACAGCATGCCGCAGAGCAGCGCATGTGCTGCCCAGGCTCGACCTAAAAACTCCAGGACAGCTTTAGTCAGAGTACTTTTAATTGTGTGCACATCCTTGCTTTGAATTTATCATTTACCGTCTGTTTTTGCTTCCTTTTTTACTTAGTTTTTACTGCGTTCTGTTTAAAAGTCTACTATGTTTTCGTCATTTTTAGTTGTTGCTTCTGTAGTACTCTTTTTTTCCTTCACCATTTCTATTTATGTTTTATCTGAATTCCCTTTTTCCTTAATCCTTCTGTTTCTGTCATTTTATAATTGTTTTTATTTTATGCAAGATATGTATTTATTGCGGGTTGAGCCACATAGGGCACATTTCCCAAAATCAACTGGATACAGTAAAATTAGAGAAACAACAGAACAAGGGAGTGGAATTAAGAAGTTGAATTGAGCAGTGCTAAACTTGAAGTGTTGAGGTAATATATCATTTAAAAGAGCTTGCTTAGATGATCCGTCATGTAAGTGACGGGGCGTGGCTTAGTAAGGTTGAACCCTCGCTTCTTTACTGGCAGTGGAAGCCATGGATATGGTTACCAGGTGACCCCACATTGTTCTCCTTTTGCAGTACTAGGTGTGTTACTCCGATTGGCTCAACTAAACCGGAAGTGGCATGCAGTCACCAGGTAAACACAGCCATGTAATCCCATGACAGTTCCCAAACACCTTGCAAACGTTGCCTCTGCTTTCGGCCATCTTAGGTGTAAGAGGTTTCTGCCTCGGTCAAGGAGGACCGGATCCATTCCAGCCTTTTAGGATTTTCAGATAAGATAAACTGACAAACACTGGAGCTAAACTGACATTTTCTAATGGCTGGTAAAAGGAATATTCACAGTGGAAACATGGGTTCCCTTCCGCGTGCCACGGCATTCAACCAGTCATGACAAGATCAATGCTTAATTATTGGGTAGGTTTAGGCAATATGTCCTTTTAATATTTAGTAGTGGAGTGTCAATGCCCATTCAGTGATTGGCCTCCCTTTCTGGTAATCACTTCTACTTTCTAAAGGGAGACTTCAGTCACCAAGCCCATCCAATCCTTGCCCTCTTTGGAATGATCATATATAAGCGCTAATGCAGCGAAATCTGCATGCCCATTCCATCGCTGGCCTCTCTGTATCATATGTATATTTCTTTATAATTCACCTGTAACAATATGATTCAGTGTTTGCACCCGCGAGTAGCACGTTATGTTTGAGTTTGCCAGCTCACCCCGTGTACACCAAATAACAAGTTCACAGCCCTAGATTACCTTTTACAAATCTTTGTTACCAAGTCTGTACTGGTTGACACTCTACCACATTTCAAATGCTAATTAATCGTGCCCCAGGGCTCCCTTCAGTATTGATGTCTCTGTTGCTCTCTAGCAATGTTCATGTTCTTCAAGTATTCTTCATAGATACAAGTGTGTCAGTTCAACTGGGACAAGGGAAGCAGATCAGGACCCAGAGAATGCACTGAGTTGGTAAACGGAAATCGAGAACTGGAAAGAGGATATTTTAGTGTATTTGGAGAGCTCTGCTCTGGTAACCGCAGATGCCCAGTGCAGTCTGCATGCGTTGCTGCGCAGAGTTTAATGCTGTGCACTAAACATACATTTAGAACCTACATAGTTGAACAGTTTATGTAACCAAAAATAAAAAAATAAATTGGATTAATCACTAACCTTGGGTCATGGAGTAGCGTGCTGCTCACTGTAAAGCACGTCAACGCCTCCTCAGGAGTAGAAAGCGCTATATATGTGCAATTACAATTACTTATTTGTTGTTCGTGTAGCAACCAGAAACATACGCTGAGAGTCTGATACTTTACTCCTTCTGCTTTGAAACTTTATTTAGTATCCACATTTTGCAGGAGAATTTAAGTCGGGTCTCATGTAATAACTACATCATCTCAATTGACCAATAAGAAAGAGCTGCAGAACACATTGAAACTTATTGCCACACTCTGTGTATTAATACTGAGAGTGAAAAGCACACCGGCTGTTCCAGATAATGCTGGACTTCAACGGTGTGTGTTAGGGTAGCAATTCTTTCTACCACATCTACCAACGTAAACAGCAGATGCCAGCTGTGTTATGAAAGAGACAAGCACCGAAAATGACTCCTACATATGTCTCTTGTTCAACCAATCGAAAAGTAGGCAATAACACATACTGCACCCCAGCCGCTTCTGATTCTTACATTTCTAAAAGGTCTTAGCATCAATTAATGCGTCAAGTGGACTTTACAAAAAGTCACACTTTAACAAGCATTGGGAATGTAAGCCTTTTAACTTTGTCAATGCTTGTTTTGCTTTGTCATGGATTTTTTACAACTTTACTTTTGCACAGGTGCCAGGCCCTCACTTATATAAATAAAAGTGGTTATAAGCAAAAATACTTTTTGTTATCAAAAAGCACACCTTGTCATAGTAGTCCACAGCACTGAAGGGAAGTACTTTGTGTGTGGATGTGCTCCTGGCTGAACGCCGTCACTCACATTGAAGTTAGCCAATGACTGAAGTGGGCTGACCCATTGCCGTATGCAGCAGTGGGCGGAAACAAAAGAAAAATGTGAATGACACAACAGATGACCAATGGATGAACAGACCTGGCTGGAACCCCCTAAAAGTATATTATAGTCATCATTATAATAAAATAACAATGCCTTGGCTAACGCCGAACCTAAAAAAGCCGCAGGTTCTCAGTTAGACCGGTGAACGACCACGGCCTAGAATCGGATTATGAAAGCTGTGTGTGGGAACTGATGTAAATACCAAAGCAGCAGCACGCTATCCCGCAGCACACCATCCCGCAGCACAACCTTACTTCTTGTTATACAACGTTTTCCACCGAGGCCAGCATGCATCCCTGTGCTGTGGCAGGTTAATGCACCTGTGGCAGAGATTCGCATTATCCTGCAGGTCCCAAATTTGAATCTTCCCAGAGCCGGCTCAATCAGTGGCAAACTGAGTAAACTGAGGGAAGTGAGGACAACGCCCAGTACTATAGTGCAAAGAGACAATTTGTTTTTGTGTTGTGTGCTACTTAAAAAGTTAATAATTGTTTCAGAAATAACAAGAGAGTTAAATACTCCCAAGGGCAGGGGAGTTTGAAGTGTAAACAGGTTAGTGGAGCAGCCAAATGCCACCACCTGTGCAAGCAGGGTGTGGTTTCAAATTCAGTGTGGAAACAGGTGTGGGTGTGATCCAGCTGAGAGCACCAGGAAGGTACCTCTGTGTCAGTAAGGGGCATTTCTTAAAGATAGTGGAAGGGTCAGTGTCCGCCAAGGCCCTAATAATACCCAAACACTGACAAGGAAGGTTACGTCATCAGGAACGCCATGTTCCAGTCCTGAACGTTCACTTAAACACACAATGCATTCTGGGAGCTTAACTCTGGCTCACTAATGTACATGTTGGGCAATGGAATTCTTCACTACTTGGCACTCTTATGTAACCTCTATTTCACAGCTAAAAACAGTTTTTTAACAAAAATATATTTTATTTACGTTCAGCAAAGGTATCAAAATCCATTTTCTCAAAGCTTACTCTGCTGGGCGAGCCGTTCTGTAACATTGACTGGTACAAAAGTGTTTATTTCATTCTGTTTTACATATGCCACAAAAATAGCATGGCGGTATTTAAGTTGATTAGCATACGGAAGAATATAATCCATAATATGCTGGTCAACAAAATAGATTAGATTAAAAATGCTGTATTTACTTACAATTTCAAATATCATCTTTAACAAGTAAAAAGGAAAACATAATTGCGTAGATAAAACCATGCTGCAGGCAGTTCCCGTAAGTGTGACGAGCCCTTGTGTACAGAAGCTAAGAATGTCCGTTTTAATGTACTGGTCCCTCCCCCAGCAAGTGCGACTGTGATCTCGAGCTCCCGTAATAGGCGCGTGGACGAGCGAGTATCAGGAGCCACGCGCAGGTGTGGTTGTGGAGGAAATGACGTGTACAGTTCGTGCAGGCGCTCAAGGAAGCTTCATCACCCTTGTCGGCCAATCGCTTTAAACTTTAACGTGCCATCATAGTCAGGCCCAGAGCTAGTGAATAAACCAGAATGTTTTTGTTGATCCTGGAACAGGAAGATGAATTTGGTTTTGTAGTTTTCCACTTCCCTCCAGATAACAGCCTCTGGGATAGTTTGGTGCACTCAGTTATATCCAGATATTAATAGAGCGGGTCTTTACAAAGAAAGAACCCATTAAAGCAGAGTTTACCTTCGCTTCGTATCAGGGCACCAAATATGCCCCGCCCTCGTGCGTTGAATCGCGTTTGCCCCGCCTCCTCTGAACCCAAGCCTCTTTACCATCTTTCAAATGGCTCGCTTCTATCCTTTCACTGCTCACTTTTCGGGCTCTGCTTTTTTTCTTTTTCCTTAAGCACTTAATGAGAGTGCATGTGTTTTCCAATTTTTTCCCTCCTGTGCTTTTCCCGCGCCAAATAAGCCCTCCCTCCATGCCAGGTGTGCAACGCCCATAGGGCTCAGAGGGCTTCAGCCCCCCACCCCCCCGTCGTGTGTGTCAGCCCGGGCTGAGACAACTTCCCCACACACACACAGACAGTTCTTGAGCTGCTGTGGGCTGGCTAGTCTGCGTATTTTCCGCAGCCCACCCGAGTATTTCACAGGTCTTTAAAAGATCATTTACTTGATAACGAGGCTTTGTTGTTTTTTCACCCGTTCCTAGAGCCCCTGCATCTCCACTCTGCCTAGTCCTTAAAGTTGCAAATTACTTTTGCTGCCACAGTGTGAGAATGCATTTCCTGAAAAGTAACCTTAGGCTTTGTTTTTTGCAGTTTTATACAGCTCGAACTCTACCCGAAGGTATCGAGGCACTTTTGCATGAGCACTAGTTACATTATAAATGGACACATCGCTGGAAGTTTTGACCCCCCCCCCCGAACTTTGGCTCTACATTGCTGGAAGTATTAACCCCCCCACCCCCCCGACATTTGGCTCTAGTTGCGCCCCTGCTCCATGCTCAGTGTTGCTGTCTCCCTCGCAGTGCTTAACTTGAGCCAGATAGCACCAGTGCTGGGCACCAGCACTTAATTGTCAGCACCAGCGCTTGGGAAAGCCTGCCACAAGGTGGCGCTGTTTAAGCAATTTAGAGATGACCACAACAACAGTTAATTATTAATGCTATATTCATTAAAAATCACTATTACCTGCCGCCCAAGCCATTCTTATAGCTTTGGGGGGGCTGGAGGGGGGGAGGCTGAAATAGTCCATAATGTCACACTTGTAGGAGTGTGATGGTTAATAGTTGTGTTACTATCATTGGCAGCGCTGGGAGGGCAATATGTGGTGGAAGCTACAGTGGCCTCCTGATGAGAGCCTGGCACTTATTTATTTTTACAAATTAAGCACTGCTCCCTCGTGTTGGAAGCTCTGCTCATGTGCTTCTCCCTTGGCCCGTGCCAGTCTCCCTCCTGTGCTGCTTCCCCCACACGCTCCTCCGTTGTCACCATCCTTTATTAAATGTATTATTTATTTATTTATTTTTGGTGGCCCAGACAGGAAATTGCTGCTGGGCACAATGCCTTAAAAAAGGCACTTTTGTGCTACTTCTTTTTGATCACGTCAGCACACGTGCACGCCTACATAATGGCGTGGGTGTTGTGGCCACATCAGCCAGCCTTTTTTTTATTTGCTTTTGGCCATGCTGTGCAGCATCTTACCGATGCTCTACAGCAATGGCAAAAGGCTTTGGCAAAGCCAATAGGTCTCAAAGGTACGACCTACTGGCTTGGCCAATGCTTGTTTTTTTTTGGCACTAGTGTAAAGTCCTGTTGCATAGCTCCAGGTGACATGAATTGTTACTGTGTGCACAAGTGTGTGATTTGCTTTGTAAATAGTGCGCTAAACACTGAACCTTTTGTGGACATTCACTGGGAGCCAACGTGAGACACAGAAGACAGGGGTGATAAGGTCAGGTTTCTCGATTCCACGTCTTTTATATCTTTTCTGGTGAGTAATCTTATATATATTTTCTTACGTGTAGCTCTATATGTGGAAAACACAGCTTCTTGGTGCTGACAGCTCCAAGGCAGCTGCTCCCCAGAATGCGTCTCTAGAGAGAAACCATTCATCGAATCACATTCGTTTGCAAAGTCGTTGATTGCTTGCTGTCAGTGTTGGTGTTTTCATCACTGTCCTGTGTAATATGACCTAAAGCTCTCGCCCAATGGGGATTAAATTAAGATATGATGTCAGTGAAATAGCACATCAGCAGAACGGACAGATGGCATCCCTTGTATGCCATCGCATTCTATCTTATTTAGGTGCAAGAGGGTGACCTCATATAACGTGTGTCTGTAAAGTGCATGTTCACCAATAAGGATATCATGGCGCTGAATAACAGATGTTTATTGTTACCCAACTCAATGGTACTCATTCTGTCGATCTCAGAAGGATGAAAGGCTGAGTGGACCCGCCGGGATTTGAATCTGTGAACATGAGGTCAAACACAGGCTTCTACAGCGTGTGCATTAGTCCACTGAGCCACCAGACCCAGCATAGGAGCTGTTGGGTCTTTCTTCACTGCTATTGTCCTGTCTGTTCCAACACCCTAGACCCTGTTCAGCCTCCATCTGCCTTCGCTTGCACAGTATATATTCCCTGTCGATTTCTGTCTGCAGCCTTTTTGAATGTTGATATTAGCACAACCCATTAGAAGACCCATATTATCTTTGAAGAACTTCTTCAAGCTGTCCCCAAGTTTCCCAGACAAGTGTTATATCCCACAATTGGAAGAGGCAGCCGGGTTTTCGAGAGGATTGCACTGCCCAGTCTAGTCACTATCCTTCTGGGATATTGCCCACCTCAAATGGCCAGCTACCACTTGACCATAAAGTTAAACATTCATACAGGGGGTATGAGAGGCAACATGTATAGACAGTAAGTTACAAGGTCTCTGTATTGAAAAAATGAGTCCACGTCGCTATTTGTAGCCTTGGTGTGTTTTTATTGCAGGAATGCTGGGTTTTCATAAATGCACAGCCAACGCGTTTCGCCCAAACATGGGCTTCTTCAGGGCTGTAATAGCATACAATATACACACATTTAGGACTTTTCATTTTAATACATTGTTATGTGCATATAGGGGTGACAATTATTCCCAAGTGCTCGCGGTAGGGGAGCATGGGAAATAAGGAAAGAAGAGCGGGAAGTGCGTTAAAATGGGAAGAGAGTCCAGTCAAAAGTGACCGGTGACAACTAAAGCTGTGAAGCAGCCGGCGTGTGAAAACACACTGAAGGGAAGGGAAATTGAACCATGTGGCTAGGTTGTGTCAGTATAGTACAGAGCCATTAATCATACCCAATAGTGAGACACGAACCATATTAGTCGGCCTGCCTAAGCGAGAGTGGAAGTAGGGTGGGTGAAAAAGTGTGACATACACTGTCAGAGTGCTAGGGAATACACCACTAGATACATTGTGAAGTGAATAAACGCCGCAAGGAGTGGGAGGAACGTGCCTATAGTGCATCAGAAAGCGCTTACCGAATGAAGGGTAACGTAATCTTGCCAAGGTAAAGTAGTGGTATCCGCAAAGGTAGATCCGTGTTGGGTCGTATAATCTTGCCAAGGTAAGGAGATCCGCAAGATTCAGGTCCGTGTCAGGACGTGGCATACAGATAGGTACCCTAAACACGGGAAGGTAATGGTTAGGAAGAGAGGGGGAGGTGGTAAAAGTAGATTTGATGCGTACGGTACGGTCAGGTGAAAGCTATGTTAAGACCAACCTTAAGGATAAAGGTGCATATCGGAAACCTTGGTCAAGTGATTCTGTCTCTGCAGCGAAGGTCCGTGTCAGAGGCAGGGGGTAGCTGTGGGGAAAGTGGGGGGCTTGAGTTGAATAAGCGTAAAACACGCAGGTCATGCGTTCTTTACATAAAAACAGGAAAAAGCAAAGTTAATCTCCAAAAGCGCCGGTTGAAAAATTCGCAATTAAGTGCATCTTAACTAAGACCAGCACCCATGTCGTTCCATTGATTGGTGTAGCCGGAGCAATAAGCTCACAGTTACCAAATCGTATCTAATGGTCAAAGAAAGCTGGGGGCAATGAACTCACAATCGCAGGCGGTATATGTCGCTGTGCTTCCTCTGAAGGTGCAGATAAACTAATGCCAAGCGCACAAAGGCCAGTAGTGCAATGAGCGCCCGCAAAACTAAAATACGTGCTGAAGTTAAGGTGCACGTAACTTACTGTCTATACATGTTGCCTCTCATACACCCTGTATAAGTGTTATATCCCCTCCGCCGTTCCATTGCAACATCCCCTCTACCGCTTTTATACCCCTGGGTATTTTAAATATCTCTTTCATATGTCTCATCCTGGATCACTGCTGCCCATGCTAGGATATTTATGTTCATGCTTTCAATAGGGAATTAAACAAAACTTCAAGACCCAGAATGCAGTGTTCTTTTGTCTTAATAGAAAGACAGATCTGCAGACATGGAGGCACTTGGTAATTCGCGCCAGGCCTTTTTGGATGAGGGCAGCGAGGACTAGGATCTTAAATCGAAGCCCAGGGCGGTTCAGTGGAGGGCTGAACAGAACCACCAGAATTTTGACACAAAAAAGCAAAATTTGTGATACTAAACTCCAAAGTGTGCATTATTTTTGCAGCAGGCAGAACATATGCTTATAACAAAAATACCGCTCGGCCACCACTGGAGACTCTGATAAGTCTCTTTCTGTGACGTGGCAGAGTGTCGAGCAGCACTGCGTCGTGGAACAGGAGGGTGTCTAATGCCAGAGAGGGCACATCTAAATTTGAAAACTCAGCTGTCTCTAGCATCGTAAAGCCACTATTCCTAAGGTGCGCAGGGCAGCAGGAGGCAAATGGAGTGGCAGGTACACTGGAGACTTGGGAGTGAGCGGGCAATGGGGGTGAGGAGGGCGCCATGAGTGTCCTAGAGTTGTTGGGGGAGAGGGGAGGAACAGGAGAGGGTGACAGCGTAGAAGCGAGGATGTGGAGTTACGGCCAGATCTGCCGATTTTGGACCTGGGATACCAGGTTTGAGTCCCAGCGTCGGCTCAACACCCTGTGATTCTGGGCAGATCAATTAATCGCAAATAAATGAATCTCACCAGTGCCTAAAAAAACTTGCTTAATGTAATTGAAGGTCATGCAAAGTTTTCCAATACGAGTCGAGTTTGCACTATATAAATCAGCAAAGAATAATAGATTCATGGGGCAGCAGGACCCTGGAATGAAAGGACAGGGGGAGGCCCCTGTGCATTTTAAAGGCAGCCGACAGAGGAACTAACACCTCGGCCGCCTGCTAACCTGTTGCTCAGCCTCCTTTTAATGGCTCAGCACAGAGCAGAGTTAATAAAAGAAGGATCAGCCTCAATTTATTTAGAATGCCAATTTTTTCAGGCACTTTTGTAAAAATTGCGGGATTTTTACAAAAGTGCTGATTTTACAATTGTTTGGCTTATCGTGAAATCGCAATATCCGGGGGGGAGGGGGGAGGCAGGGGGTGGCTACAGTACAGGCTGGTTTATTGGTGAGCAGCAGTGGGTCTGAAAGTGGCTAGGACGTAGGATCAATATGTGTCATACAAACTGGCATTTGTCATGGAGGGCACCTTGCTGCAGCCCCCACTCATAAAGGGTGAGTGACAACATTATTAATGTACCCAAATACGTCATGCTTGAACCGCTTAGACTTGGGCACAAACGAATTTCTCGCTCAAAATGGCGCAGTCTTTCTTCTGTTTTGCGGACCGCGGTAGTGAAATTCTGCGCACTGTGTTTTGCTAAACTTACAATAACGAATAGGCCAGAGTTACTCTGTTAGGAAACCACGTTCCTGAAAATGTGACTCAGTTTTACATTCATTTCCATGTTGCAAGGTCAGGGTAATAGGCAGTTGCTACATAAAAGCAAGCATTTACAAATCATATGCGAGCTATTGACTTTGTTGATGTTTTTAGCCATGTCTGTGCAGCACGCCTGAAAGGTTTTTTTTTTCCAAAAGCTCTATGACGAGGTCAGTGCTGGCCAACGCAGGGCATTATGGGGTAAACATAAAAGCAGATGAGGAGAGAGCATGGATGACAGCAAGCAACAAAATGGGGCATGGCGGGAGGGGGAAAACAGCAATGTGGGATTAAGGGACAAGGAACAACGTGGAATGGGGTCGGAGGGGAGCAGGCAACTGGACGCAGCAGGGCGGTAGGGAGGAAGCAATGGGAGGGAGGAGGGCTGGGGGAAACCACAACACAGAGAGGTGCAGAAGGGTGAGGTGGGGCAAGCAACAACAGCAGGGAGAGAAAAGGCAAGGGGAAAGCAACAACATGGCACAGGACAGGAGGGTGGAAGGGAATATCAAGAAGATGGAGTGGGGAGGTAGGGGGCAAGCAACAACATGGAGAGACACAGGAGAGGGAAACACTAACTTGGTGAGGATTGGAAGGAAGAAGCACATGAGAGAGACAGCCTACAAACACATGCACACGTATACAGTGCTTCAACTAAAAGATAAAATTAGCTGCAAAAGTGCGAGCAGCAGAAGAACACTAGTACTTGGCCCATGCTCCAGAGGAGGGACAAACACACAAAGAAGTGAGACAGAAAGCACTGACCAAAGAGAATTAAGGAAATGAGAGTGACGATGAAGCCAGCCAATGGCTGTAAGCCCACTGTAAGATAACAAAATATCTCGCGAGTGACAGCACATATGCTGTGTCAGGCGAGATCTAATCAGTTTATAGCACTTCACGCTACAGACCTTGTAATTCTGTATCCTACTCAACAGTAGTCTTTCTATCCATCTCAGAAGTATGAAATGATTGATCATTCCTGCTTGGAGTCAACTTTATGACCTGGAGTTTAAATATTGATCCCAGCAGTGGGTGCTCAAACCTCTGAGCTATCTGAGCATCAAAATAGCTAAAGGATAGCTGCCAGCCGGGCTCCCTGTCCTGAGGTTAACATTCAGCGAGGCCTGGTCTGGTGTCCCAGCACTGAAGGAGCCGAGGCTTGCTGGCTCAAACCAATGGTGGAAAAGCTCAAACTACAAGTCCCAGGTTCTGTTGGCTGAAAAGACGCAGGACTGGTAAAAGGCTCTCTCGCGACAGGGCCAGTTGCCAGCAACTATGCAAACTCTGGCGTCCGCATAGATTTATTTCAACTAACGAGAGAATTAGGGCAATGAAAGCGACTTACTGTTAAGATTGTGAGCAAGATATTTACAAGACCTCTTAAAACATTGTCTTGACAGTAAACTGTGTGAGTCACAGGGTCAAATAGTTGCAAAGCTTCTTAGTGCTCGGATTGCTTTATCCTGTGAGCACAACAGACCTAAAAGTAGCCTAATCATATTTCGTTCTCTATGTACAATGGCGTTGATTATTGCGGGATAATCTCGCTGTGTGGGAGGGGTGTGAAAGTACAGTGATCAGAGGGGGAATTAGGGAATGTGACTGCAGTGGGGGAAGGAGTGGTATTCCCTTCGAGCAAAGGAGGGTAGGAAAATTGAAGAGGTCTCTGATAGATCAGGCACGGGCCTGCCTCTGCCGAACGCTAGTGCCTTACAGAAGCAAAGGGCTGCTACCAGGCACTAGACTAGACTAAGGCAACGGTATTCAGCAGATTGCTACAAATGGGGGTAGGTGAAGGCCCAAACACCAAAATGTAATTTTGCCTGAAACTCCGAAAATCCCTGCACTGCAGCTGCCTGCCTGGTTTTTCAAATTCCTATATAGGCCGCTCTCTCTCCCTGCCCAGAGGGAATGGGAGGTACGCTAACGGTGATATTAAACTGTCTATTTGTTTTTACAGTTCAAAATACTTACCAGTCCCATGTTTCAAAGGACTCCCATTTATGGCAGATGCCCTGAGTGTAGGTGGGCCAGCCTGTTTTTTTTATGTGTCTAGTAAATACTAACACCACCGAGTGTGGTATTTACCGAGTGCGGAAAATATCTTATATTCCAGTTAATGTCCTGATAAGTAGGCAAAATATGTGGATGCCGCATTTACCACACCAAGTGTTGCTTGGTTTGACTCCCTGGCGAAATTTGTCAGAGAGAAATTGTGAGAGCTGCGGTAATTATCGCCGTACTCATAATCCTGATACCGATGCAAGCTTCTGTTTGTGCAGGGATTGGAATGTAGCCCGACAGTCGACTGACCCGGTCCAGATGAGGGAACAGAACCCTGGGAGGTTCAACTATTTCCCCATGATCACCATTCGTGCAAGTGGGGAAGCAGGATTGGAATGCAGGTCTTCTGGGTCCAGAGTTGACAGCTTCTCTCCTACGTCACGCGACCGGAGGTCTTGCAGTTCACGTGTACTGGGACAAAAAGCCTCACCTGTCTGCATGAGCGCCATCTTGGGTGTGGCTGGTGAGGCCACGGTGACGTCATTCACGAGAGGCCACTTCCCTCCAGAGGGCCTCCTCAGCCTGCCCAAACAGATATTTCTCTCTGGAGTGGTCATTACATCTTCATGGGTCTGAGCTGCGCCTGTCCTAGTACTTATTTTGAGGGGCGGAGCTATATTGGTGCAGCAGGTTCAGTGGCACCGGGAGCCCAGGCATGTGAGGGCTCACTGCATCAACTGATTTTTCACAACTGATTATGGCAGCCTTTTATAAAGAACCAAGATGAATGGGGCCCGTTTTTTATTGCTAACGAAACCATGGCACCCTTGCTGGAGAGCAGCATGTCTCTCACTACGCTGTCACTGCAGGGGACAGGGTCTCTGCTGGACAGAATGCCTTCACTGGAACGGTCCCTGCCCCCCTTGGACTTCTTGACCTGTTCGGATACACATCTCCTACTAGAATGGTCAGTGGTGGAATTGTGAAGGCAGATTCAGCCGGGTTTCCGTCTTCCCAGGAGTCTTGGCACACGCTGGCCCGTGGAGCCCTGTTTCATGAGAATGGTCACTGTCCGCCCAGCAGTCTGTCCATAACTTTTGTGGACGTGTATATTTCACTGGAACAATCACTGGCTCTGCGGAACTCTAAGAGGAGCCTGTCTGTAGGAATGTAGTTTACTTGCGTGGTTACTGTACCTCCAGAGGTCTGTTCCATGCCTGTCAACCTCCAGAGCTCTAACGAGGACAGTCTCTGTACCTCCAGAGGTCTGTTCCATGCCTGTCAACCTCCAGAGCTCTAACTAGGACAGTCTCTGTACCTCCAGAGGTCTGGTCTATGTCTGTCAGCATCCATAGCTCTCACTAGGGCAGTCTCCGTACCTCCAGAGGTCTGGTCTATGCCTGTCAACCTCCAGAGCTCTAACTAGGACAGTCTCTGTACCTCCAGAGGTCTGTTCCATGCCTGTCAACCTCCAGAGCTCTAACTAGGACAGTCTCTGTACCTCCAGAGGTCTGGTCTATGCCTGTCAACCTCCATAGCTCGCACTGGGACAGTCTCTGTACCTCCAGAGGTCTGGTCTATGCCTGTCAAGCTTCATAGCTCTCACTAGGACAGTCTCGGTACCTCCAGAGGTCTGTTCCATGCCTGTCAACCTCCAGAGCTCTCACTAGGACAGTCTCTGTACCTCCAGAGGTCTGGTCTATGCCTGTCAACCTTCATAGCTCTCACTAGGACAGTCTCGGTACCTCCAGAGGTCTGTTCCATGCCTGTCAACCTCCAGAGCTCTCACTAGGACAGTCTCTGTACCTCCAGAGGTCTGGTCTATGTCTGTCAGCATCCATAGCTCTCACTAGGGCAGTCTCCGTACCTCCAGGGGTCTGGTCTATGCCTGTCAACCTCCATAGCTCTCACTAGGACAGTCTCTGTACCTCCAGAGGTCTGGTCTATGCCTGTCAACCTCCATAGCTCTCACTAGGACAGTCTCCGTACCTCCAGAGGTCTGTTCCATGCCTGTCAACCTCCAAAGCTCTCACTAGGACAGTCTCTGCACCTCCAGAGGTCTGGTCTATGCCTGTCAACCTCCATAGCTCTCACTAGGACAGTCTCTGTACCTCCAGAGGTCTGTTCCATGCCTGTCAACCTCCAGAGCTCTCACTAGGACAGTCTCTGTACCTCCAGAGGTCTGGTCTATGTCTGTCAGCATCCATAGCTCTCACTAGGGCAGTCTCCGTACCTCCAGAGGTCTGGTCTATGCCTGTCAACCTCCATAGCTCTCACTAGGACAGTCTCTGTACCTCCAGAGGTCTGGTCTATGCCTGTCAACCTCCATAGCTCTCACTAGGACAGTCTCCATACCTCCAGAGGTCTGTTCCATGCCTGTCAACCTCCAAAGCTCTCACTAGGACAGTCTCTGCACCTCCAGAGGTCTGTTCCATGCCTGTCAACCTCCAAAGCTCTCACTAGGACAGTCTCTGTACCTCCAGAGTTCTGGTCTATGTCTGTCAGCATCCATAGCTCTCACTAGGACAGTCTCTTTACCTCCAGAGGTCTGTTCCATGCCTGTCAACCTCCATAGCTCTCACTAGGACAGTCTCTGTACCTCCAGAGTTCTGGTCTATGTCTGTCAGCATCCATAGCTCGCACTGGACAGTCTCTGTACCTCCAGATGTCTGTTCCCTGCCTGTCAACCTCCATAGCTCTCACTGGGACAGTCTGTGTACCACCAGAGGTCTGGTCTATGCCTGTCAACCTCCATAGCTCTCACTAGGACAGTCTCTGTACCTCCAGAGGTCTAGTCTATGCCTGTCAGCATCCATAGCTCGCACTGGGACAGTCTCCGTACCTCCAGAGGTCTGTTCCATGCCTGTCAACCTCAATAGCTCTCACTAGGACAGTCTCTGTACCACCAGAGGTCTGGTCTATGCCTGTCAGCATCCATAGCTCTCACCAGGACAGTCTCTGTACTTCCAGAGGTCTGGTCTATGTCTGTCAGCATCCATAGCTCTCACTAGGGCAGTCTCTGTACCTCCAGAGGTCTGGTCTATGTCTGTCAGCATCCATAGCTCTCACTAGGACAGTCGCTCCACCTCCAGAGGTCTGGTTTATGCCTGTCAACCTCCATAGCTCTCATTAGGACAGTCTCTGTGCCTCCAGAGGTCTGTTCCATGCCTGTCAACCTCAATAGCTTTCACTAGGACAGTCTCTGTACCTCCAGAGGTCTGGTCTATGCCTGTCAACATCCATAGCTCTCACTAGGACAGTCTCTGTACCTCCAGAGGTCTGGTCTATGCCTGTCAGCATCCATAGCTCGCACTAGGACAATCTCTGTACCTCAAGAGGTCTGTTCCATGCCTGTCAACCTCCATAGCTCTCACTAGGACAGTCTCTGTACCACCAAAGGTCTGGTCTATGCCTGCCAGCATCCATAGCTCTCACTATGACAGTCTCTGTACTTCCAGAGGTCTGGTCTATGCTTGTCAATATCCATAGCTCTCACTAGGACAGTCTCTGTACCTCCAGAGCTCTGGTCTATGCCTGTAAGCATCCATAGCTCTCACTAGGGCAGTCTCTGTACCTCCAGAGCTCTGGTCTATGCTGTCAGCATCCATAGCTCTCACAAGGACAGTCTCTGTACCTCCAGAGCTCTGGTCTATGCTGTCAGCATCCATAGCTCTCACAAAGACAGTCTCTGTACCTCCAGAGGTCAGTTCCATGCCTGTCAACATCCATCGCTCTCACTAGGACAGTCTCTGTACCTCCAAAGGTCTTGTCTATGCCTGTCAGCTTCCATAGCTCTCACTAGGACAGTCTCTACCTCCAGAGGTCTGGTCTATGCCTGTCAGCATCCATAGCTCTCACTAGGACAGTCTCTGTACCTGCAGAGGTCTGGTCTCTGCCTGTCCAGATCCATAGCTCTCACTAGGACAGTCTCTGTACCTCCAGAGGTCTGGTCTATGCTTGTCCAGATCCGTAGCTCTCACTAGGACAGTCTCTGTACATCCAGAGGTCTGGTCTATGCCTGTCAACCTTCCTATCTCTCACTAGAATTGGTTTATGCCTCTCTGTGACTCAATCTGGCTTGCTGCCCAGACAGTTACCTCTCACTAGGATGTCACTACCTCTCTTAGGGGTCTACTTGTACAGTCCGGATGAATACATCTCTCGCTAGAATGCTCACTGTCTCTCCAGTGGCCAGTGGTGGGCCTGTCCAGGCAGCCTTCCCATTCACTTTTGAAACTACGCCCTCTGGAGAAGGCTCTGTGCTGGAACTGAGTAGATAGCTTTATCAGGGTGGTCCCCCACTCCAGAGCTGGTCTGTGCTGAACCTAGATAAATATCATTCGTCAGGGAGGCCTGAACCAATCATACAGGATGACTGGGCTGAGGTCATCCTCTACTGCAGACGCCTTCCTGCAACCCATAGATATGGAAGAAGGACTAGACCTGCAGGCTGGGCTGGGCTGGTCCCTGGTGGTCTTACCAGAGCCTGTAAACAAAGGAGAACGTATTTAATGGCGGGATCCTTAGTATGAGCTGCTCAGCCAAGAAAAAAGGTTCTAAGTCTAGGGACATGCCCAGTGTTCATAGACCTAGAAGACGGACTCTAATTATAGGCTCCATAGTAACATGCCTTCATCCAGTGAAAGAGCAGGGCTGGTAAGGGCAGCCCCCTGGGGACCCACCCGGAGACCTCGAGAAAGGACTTTAATACATCGTCGACTATCCGCAGGAGCACAAAAACTTTTGCAGATTATTGCAAAGAACGCCAGCAGGACTCAAATCACAGATCTATAACAAAGTGAGCCTGACGCAGCTGAAGAAATATGGCGCCTTGGCAGATAATCATTTTCTTCTGAAGCTGGCAGTTCACATTGAAGGCGCTGCAGGCACCGTTTTTCATTTCACTGCACTGCCAACTTACCATGTCCACCTCAGGTCACTTGCTCAATACACATTTTCCACCTGTTGTGTTTTTTCATTGTATTTTGTGCCTGTTAACCACACTGTCTAGATGGCATCAAACGCACTGGTCACTCCATGCACCCACGGCTAGGGTGGTCTTCGGCATTAGTCAGTTAAGGACGTTTGCCTTGCGCAGCACAGGAAAAGGGGTTGTACTAATTCGTATTAAGTATGACTAATTTAGTTGTGATGGCACATTAAACCCATAGCTCTGGCCACCACAGGCAGCAGGAAGGAGGTGGCCACAGGGCTGTGTCACCTCGGCACAGCTGCAGACAGGCTAAGGCCATCCGGCACAAAGTAGGCAGGGCACAGGGGATCAAAAAACACGGAGACAACACTCTGGGTGAGAGGGCACCGAGTGGACCAAGGCCAGGGGACACCATAAGCTGCTTGAGAGAGCTGGAGCAAACACAAGGAGATGATGGACGGATTGCTGAAACTTTTCAAACACTCACCCCCAGTCACAGATCTGGGTTGAATCCATCATCGTTCTTTAGATCACTTCACCACCCCAGTTCTGACACAGCTGTATGCAAATCAGTCTTGGACCTGTGCCTCATGGGAACAGTCCAACCCGAACTGCCAAGCTATGTCTTCCTTGGACCGGAAACAAGCATCCTGGGACCGGTTTCGGGCTAACAGCCCTCATCAGCCAGGCTAGCTTGAATCCAGTGGCAAAGTGAGCAAGGGACCCACGTCTGGGCATACCCTGCCAACTTAGGGCAAACAAAGCAAACACAAGGAGATGATGGACGGAGCGCTGAAACTTTTCAAACACTCACCCGCAGTCACAGATTGAGAGAGCTGGAGGGCAGCCGGGCTAAGGTTGCGGGCACCAGATTGTGTGAGAGGGCACATGGTGGGCAAAGAGAGGAAAGGCAGCAAACATATGGGGCACAAACGGGGTTCATCTAAATGCAACGTCTCCCTCTTTTCGCTGAGAAGTGGTCATTGCCTCTCCCAAACATATAGAAGAGAACTTCCAGCTAAATGCTGATTTTAAATGAGTGCCAAGTTCTGTTGGAAACGTTGCCCCTTGATGTGACTATTCCAATGGTCCTCACATTTCAAGTGTGAGTCATGGATTCCATTGGGTAAACTTGGCGCATTTTAGAATTCTGCTAAGAAGTTCTGTATTAGCGCCTGGTCCGTAAATGCTGACAAAGTGCACTAAAGACGCTATATTTACTTTGCACAAGCTGCAGCACACTCATACCTCAAAGTGACCTCTGTGATCACAAGCAGCAGATTGGTTAGTTAGAGAGCACTGGAGCGCTGGGGATGCCCAGGTCTCAAAAGTGCATGCCACCCAACATTTTAATATTGGAAAGATGGCGTCGGATTCTGAAAAGGGCACATTTTCAAACTCCCCGATGGGATTCTGTGGGTGAATGAAATGTAAGGGGCCAAGCAGGAAGTTATCAAAACCCTTTAACGATAAGGCTCAACCCTGGTGCCCCTCATCGGGAGGAGAACAGGTGGGAGAAATGTAGTTTGTTCGGGGGAGGGGGGGCTGGGGGCAAACGGAGGTATTGACAGCAAGAGACAGGCTAGTAGTAGTGAGACATGCATTGAAAAGCCAATAGGTCTGACGATGACTACAACCCATTTACTACTGTAAATCTTTATTACAAAAGCATTATAAACACAAGGGGGATAGCTCTTTAAAGGGCATTGAACCAGCAGTCCCTGGCAGTGAAAGGTACTACTTTCTGTGTGATTGACATCACTGAGTTGGGCAAAGTGCCGTCACTCACACAGAAAGGAATCAACGCTGAGGCAGACTCACCCACCGCCCCATGCTCCTTGTGGTGGTGGGCGGAGGCAAAATGTGAATGACACTACTGCCGACCAATGAAGGAAGAGGGCTGGGTGAAAGCCCTTCTAAGTAAGAATATTATCGTTATATATTTAGCAAAAGGCATTGGCTAATGCCAGACATAATGAACAGAAGGAGTAAAGGATTGTGTAAATAAAGCATAATTTGTACATCATTTTTCATAAAGTTAATATTTTGCCTCACACCAGTACCGTCCAGTGCCCCGTGCCCGGATTGCTGCTTGCCCACACTCTGCCACCGAATGACTTTCCATGAGCAGCTGGCACCGCGTGTTCCTTGTCGAACGCGCAATGCCCCAAGAGTGGATCAAAGGGTAAACGCAGAGCATCAGTTTGCTTCTGTACCAACCTCAGCACTCCTGTTGTGTTGAAAAAGGTTATTACTCTATATTTAATCAGGTCAAACCTTTGTACTGGAGCCCTGGGCATTTAATGAAGGTTTTCAGACCAGCTATGAAAGCAGATTACAACTTTAAAAAACAAGTAAATGAGGTGTCTGTCTACGAACCACTGCCGGGGGATGGTACAGCATGGGGACTTGAGCGAAGAAGTGCCTTACTTGTGTGTGTCTATGATTGTGAGTGAGTGTGTCTGTTGTAATGCCTTCTTCTGCAAGTATATGTAAGTACGTAAGTATGTTTTTTTTATATAGCGCAGCTACTCACCCTTACGGGTCTCAAGGCGCTGGGGGCCGTAGTGGAAATTAAGTGAGCTATTGCCCAGAGTCACACGGTGCTGAGCTGAGCTGCCGCCAGAGCCAGGGATCGAACTGTGAACCCTGTGCTCCGAAGTCAGCTGCCCTGGCCGCTGCACCACACCTCTCCACTGTGTTCAGAGAGCAACCAATGGGTCCTGGTGTTCCCAGATGGCTTTGCAGGCCGGTTATTTGGGAATTCCACTGAAGTTTCTCCTTTTGAGTCAAGTGAAGCTCACTGCCGTACGCGGTACACAAATCGAACTTTAGTACAGATGGGTCTTCATGGAATTCCAACTTATTGGGTGCTGGAACAGAAGTGAGTTTGAAGTCCTGACATGTTTTCCCTAATCTGCAAGGAGCAGGCCCCAAAACTATCTACACAGTCCCCCCCTGGCACAGCGCATGGTCCCCAGCATGGAACATGCTGAAGAAGGAGGAGAGTGGGGAACCACTCAGCTGGTATTTTACATTTAGTAGCCCCCCATCCATAAGTGATGTGGGACAAGGGGTTTTCCAGGCTCCCACAGTCTACAAGAAGGGGATGCTCTCATGGCCTGCACCTCCACATCGGCCCTGCTCCATGTAGAAGGCCTGGTAGAGCCAAGCACTGCTGGCAAAGCCTGGTAGAGCCAAGCACTGCTGGCAATGCCTGGTAGAGCCAAGCACTGCTGGCAAAGCCTGGTCGAGCCAAGCACTCCTGGCAAAGCCTGGCAGAGCCAGACACTCCTGCAAAGCCTAGCAGAGCCAGGCACTCCTGGCAAAGCCTGGTAGAGCCAGACACTCCTGCAAAGCCTGGCAGAGCCAGGCACTCCTGGCAAAGCCTGGTAGAGCCAGGCACTTCTGGCAAAGCCTGGTAGAGCCAGGCACTTCTGGCAAAGCCTGGCAGAGCCAGACACTCCTGCAAAGCCTAGCAGAGCCAGGCACTCCTGGCAAAGCCTGGTAGAGCCAGGCACTTCTGGCAAAGCCTGGTAGAGCCAGGCACTCCTGGCAAAGCCTGGTAGAGCCAGGCACTCATGGCAAAGCCTGGTAGAGCCAGGCACTCCAATTTGGTAAGAAAGGGACCCCTACTGAGAACAATGAATCTTGCTAGCTGTAGGGGAAAATACTATAAGGGGTAAGAAAAAAGCTAAACACAAGATCTATAATATTCAATTCCTACAAAACTTCAGGCCTGAATCTATGCAAAAAAGTGCATGTAAGATAAACAAGTACATATGACTGGAAACAATTCCTTTTATTACAAAATATACTTTGTATTTTTTATATTTAAATATTTTCGTTATATTAATCCTTTTTCCTTTTGATGTTTTGATGTTTATAAAGATTATTTCACACAAATAATACACTGTTTACATTACATAGACACAAACACATATGTACAAAAACTCTAAGAATTCTTTTCACAGACAATGAATAACAGTGCTGTATAACAGAATCAATTATTTAAAAATTAGGAGAAGGGGTCATCGACCGCCAGCCTTTGAATTATTTGTCAACATACCAACTCGTTCTCCTAATTTTAAAATAATTGATTCTGTTATACAGCACTGTTATTCATTGTCTGTGAAAAGAATTCTTAGTGTTTTTGTACATATGTGTTTGTGTCTATGTAATGTAAACACTGTATTATTTGTGTGAAATAATCTTTATAAACATCAAAACATCAAAAGAAAAAGGATTAATATAACGAAAATATTTAAATATAAAAATACAAAGTATATTTTGTAATAAAAGGAATTGTTTCCAGTCATATGTACTTGTTTATCTTACATGCACTTTTTGCATAGATTCAGGCCTGAAGTTTTGTAGGAATTGAATATTATAGATCTTGTGTTTAGCTTTTTTCTTACCCCTTATAGTATTTTCCCCTACAGCTAGCAAGATTCATTGTTCTCAGTAGGGGTCCCTTTCTTACCAAATTGGAGTGCCTGGCTCTACCAGGCTTTGCCAGGAGTGCCTGGCTCTGCCAGGCTTTGCAGGAGTGTCTGGTTCTGCCAGTCTTTGCCAGGAGTGCTTGGCTCGACCAGGCTTTGCCAGCAGTGCTTGGCTCTACCAGGCATTGCCAGCAGTGCTTGGCTCTACCAGGCTTTGCCAGCAGTGCTTGGCTCTACCAGGCCTTCTACATGGAGCAGGGCCGATATATGTAAGTACGTAAGTACGTTTTTTTTATATAGCGCAGCTACTCACCCTTACGGGTCTCAAGGCGCTGGGGGCCGTAGTGGAAATTAAGTGAGCTATTGCCCAGAGTCACACGGTGCTGAGCTGAGCTGCCGCCAGAGCCAGGGATCGAACTGTGAACCCTGTGCTCCGAAGTCAGCTGCCCTGGCCGCTGCACCACACCTCTCCACTGTGTTCAGAGAGCAACCAATGGGTCCTGGTGTTCCCAGATGGCTTTTCAGGCCGGTTATTTGGGAATTCCACTGAAGTTTCTCCTTTTGAGTCAAGTGAAGCTCACTGCCGTACGCGGTACACAAATCGAACTTTAGTACAAAATATACTTTGTATTTTTTATATTTAAATATTTTCGTTATATTAATCCTTTTTCCTTTTGATGTTTTGATGTTTATAAAGATTATTTCACACAAATAATACAGTGTTTACATTACATAGACACAAACACATATGTACAAAAACACTAAGAATTCTTTTCACAGACAATGAATAACAGTGCTGTATAACAGAATCAATTATTTTAAAATTAGGAGAAGGAGTTGGTATGTTGACAAATAATTCAAAGGCTGGCGGTCGATGACCCCTTCTCCTAATTTTAAAATAATTGATTCTGTTATACAGCACTGTTATTCATTGTCTGTGAAAAGAATTCTTAGTGTTTTTGTACATATGTGTTTGTGTCTATGTAATGTAAACACTGCATTATTTGTGTGAAATAATAATCTTTATAAACATCAAAACATCAAAAGGAAAAAGGATTAATATAACGAAAATATTTAAATATAAAAAATACAAAATATATTTTGTAATAAAAGGAATTGTTTCCAGTCATATGTACTTGTTTATCTTACATGCACTTTTTTTGCATAGATTCAGGCCTGAAGTTTTGTAGGAATTGAATATTATAGATCTTGTGTTTAGCTTTTTTCTTACCCCTTAGAGCCAGGCACTCCTGCAGCCTGGCATTGTGCCAGAGAACTCTGTAGCCGTCCTTTGAAGAGGCCTGAGGTACCACCCAGGGGTGGTGCCCCCAGTGCCTCCAACCTCGTGGGTGTACTCGGGTCCCCCTCACACGGTAGGGAGAACTCCACACACATTCGGACTGCAGAGGGTGAGCCTGTAACTCTGTCAGAGTTCACACCGCACCATCCACAAGGTGCAATTGTATAGGGTGCAGTAAACAATGACGGACGAAGGGGATCCCCCTGTACGTAGGGCACCGTACCACGACCCGCGTACTGCCACTCCAGGCGGATGAGGCTACGTCCTGCTAAGATCCGGCCCCAGTGGTAGATACTTAAAATGCAAGTTGATCTGAGACTGCTAGAGACACAGAGTCTCCAATACAAGAGGACTCTCCTTGTTGAGTTAGAGTGTCCATGTGGACGTGGCATCAGGCACTCGCAGTGAAGCTGCACTATGCTGTCTGCTCAAGTAAGGCGTGTTTTACCGCTAGGCCAACATCCGAAATACCTGCGGAGTAGTCATAGGGGCTGCAGGCAGGCCATGAGGGCAACAGTGGCAGCCCCGTGAATGATGCCATTGTGCGTCATGGGCCTGAGACACAAAGATCACTGTTTCCGCGAGGGGGACCTGCACCTTCACCGACAGCTGACATGTGGGACCGGGTGCTAGGGGACCTGCCTCGACGACTCAGGAGGCGAGCTAAACATAGCACATAGGGGACCGAACCAGAAAGTCTGGATTGGTATGCGGCCAGCAGATGTGCCCTCAGGCCTAGAGAAAACTATCCCTGGCCTAGAAAAGTTTGTGACATCACCAGGCTTGTGGCAGAAACTAGAGCTAGAATCTGCCAGGTGAAAGCACGCACTGGCTCGCCAGTGCAAGGAGTATTTAGTATTTTTGCCGTTCTTTCTTTCCTTGAACCCTGTATTGGTTATCACCTAATCATGAAATCCACCCTGTCTGGGGAGCACATATCTACAAACTCATCCTACCCTTCTTCCAAGGCACGTGCCCTCTTCCTCACCCACCACCCTCGTGCCATTTCCACCTTCTCCCGGACACCCTCCCACAGTCACACCCTTCATGATAATTGTTCCCCCCCACATCTGTAGTCAAATGGAATTTCATTTCTATATAAAAAAAAAAAATGCTGCACCTTTAACCAAACCCCAGCTGCTCACCAAATCCCGAGACCGGTTCTGCCCCTGGAGCTTAGATGTTTTGATCACTCATGTCAAAGTATGGTATGCTACCAGAATATAAAGTTTTAAATATCATGCTGCAAAAATAGCGGAGCTACAATACCAACAACAAAAATATTGTGAAGGTCAGCATATTTAGGTAAGTATAGATTTTCTATAATTAACTCCACATCTGTGTACCTTGACGATTAATATATCATCATGGTAAATAGACATGTAGTTAAATGTATACTTACTTTCGCCATATTTTTGTTTTCAATGTTCTTCCCACAATGTTTTTGTAACACAGCATTTTTGCTGCTGATATTGTGACATGTAACCCAAATGATTGGATCTGCAACTTATATCGCGTGCCTCTGTTGATCAAAGGTTTCCCCCAGTGGTTAATTTGTGAAAAAATAAGTGCCTGCGCTCTCGTCAGGAGGCAGCTTGCACCAGCCCATTGTCCTATTAGCGCCGCCTATAACAGAACCCACTACTAGCCATGAAATCTTACAAGTGGCGAGAGGGTGTGGTGCAATGGCCAGAGCTGCCGATTATGGAACTGGGGAACCAGGTTCGAGTCTCGGAGTCGGCTCAACATCCTGTGATTCTGGGCAAATCATGTAATCTCTTCGTGCCTAGCAAAATGTAATGTGTCCTTAACTGGTGCTCTTGAAAAGCACTACAATACCTTTGGGTCGAGTTTGTGCTATAAGCACCGGTGTTGACGATTAAGTGCCGGTGCCGAGCACCGGAAACCACCGGCTCAAATTAAGCACTGGCTTCCCCTCGTTTTACCTTTAGACAAAATCCACCACTCAGACAGTCCTCCTCGATTGCTTTTTCATTCTGAAAGGATGTTCTTATGTTTGACAGTGGTATTTTCAATTGTACTTTAAAAGCTTTTCCAGCAAATACGAGGCATTATGCTCCTCGCTGCTTGGGCTTCTTTTGCTGTTTCTCTTTAAATGACCCGTAAGCCTGAACGACAAACTTTAGAAAGGATGGTGTGGGTGTTGTGCTTTGAAGAGGTGGCATCTGCTCCAGCATTACAGCGTCTTCTCTTCGCCTTTTAGTAGGAAACACGGAACTAAATGAGCCGAATGATCTCATAGTGCAATTGGGCTTCCGCCGGCGGCCATACAAACCGCTGTATGCCCTCCCCCTCGTTCCAAACCCTTATTGGCTAAGGTCTCGACGGTAAAGAGAGTTCGTATGGGCGGGAGCTCCTTTAGCTACCTTGCGTCCAAGCTCTGGAACTCTCTCCCTCTGCAGCTAAGGCAATCTAAGACAGAACTACTGTTTCGAAAAAAATTTAAAATCTGCCTTTTTTCTAATTAGGCATCTGTTGTTCTTGGCCATCTCAGATCTCGATTAAGAGCGTGACCTTTAGCGCTGGGACACTCCTATTGGTGTAGCTATGCGCTTTATAAGCTTCTTTATTATTATTATTATTTGAGGCTTCTGGTCCGTAACTTGGGGAAAGGGCTTATAATGACCAGTATAGCCCTTGGCAGCAGGCTGTAATGCTATACAATTAGAACATTGGAATGCAGGGAGTTCCATTGACGGCAATGACGGGACAGTAGGCCCTCTGCTCCAGTATTCCAATTTTTGTACATTGTGTCTCCCTGTTTAATTTAGGGCAGTCTACTCTTGATGTGTGGAATGTTCTAACTGCATTATAACCCTTCTACTGAGGGCCACATCTTATGGCCCCTCCCCTCGTTGTAATGCAGAAAGAGGGCATGGAACAGCAGCCAGAGCGTTAGACAGTAGATAGTAGACCCCGACCCTGAAGTTGAAGTGGTTTTAATTCCCCTGGATATGACTTTGACAAACCCTCATTATGTTTTTAACCAGCCATTATGCCTCCATTTCAGTCACAAGAGACTTGCCCTAATTAACATGAAAGACTGGATGTCCTTCACACCTTGCCTAATTCAGTGATGCCGTGTTCTTTTTAAATGTTTTTCATTTCACATTCTGCTGCTGTCAATGTGTGTGTTCCTACTTTTATACTGCATTGTATGATTAAATGTATCCTGAACTGAAAAGCACAGATTGTCCACATTTTTTGTTTGCAAACTTTAGGAATAAACCAGTTAATGCTTTCTGTTGCTTTCTCATCTTTTTTTAAATATGTGCACCATTTAGTGACCACTTACTGCTGGCACTGATTCTTACCATAATGCATCACTCTGTCTGCCATAGCTTCATACAGCCAGATAACAAGGGAGAGGGCCTTTAACTACTGGTAGAGCCCGAGGCAGAAGGGCTATAAGACTATTAGAATATCCCACCCACTAGGGTAGAATGTTCTAATTAAAAAATGGAGAAACATGATAACAAACATTGGAATGTTGGAGCAGAAGGCTTATACCAGCTATTATTAGCCCTGTGCCAGTTGATTGTCTTCAATGGAGCTTCCAACATTCAAATGTTATAGTATAGCCTTATAGCCCACTGCCAAGAGCTTTACTGGTTGTTAACGGACCTACACCCGAGTTATAGGCCCGAGCCACAGGCAAGGGCCTATAAAGACGAAGAGGGCTGTTACCAACCAGTATATCCCGGGGCAGAAGGGCTATAAGGCTATTAGAACATTCCACCCACTAATACAAAAGGGAGTACTATGACAACAAACAATACAATGTTGGAGCTCCGGGCTTATACCAGCTATTATAAGCCCAGAGCTACTCCATTGTTTCCAATGTAGTTTCCAACATTCCAATGTTCAAATAAATATTATAGACTCAGACAAATATCTGCGGACAATGGGTTCAAGTCGAATTAGAATACTGGGCGCTCTACTGAAGATGATGGATTGACAGAGCGACAATAATGGCTGGTGTGTGCCTTCTGGTCCAACTATTCAGTTTAGAATATTCACCCCTCAGTGAATGTCTGGTATTGCTTCGCATTAGAACCATCCCTAAGAATAACCAGGAGTAACCTCCTTGCCAGGTGCCGCCAGCTGTAGAGAACGCTTTGAATCGTCTAAGTCTGTTTTTAGTGCTACGGTGTCAACGTCTGTACCTTCAATTAACAGCTTGGGAGTTAAAGTAGAAAAATGCTGTACTGGGTAAGAATAGCTCATCTCGCTCTGTTCTATAATGTACAGCGCCTCTTGACAATGCCCCAAGACGCTCTCCAACAGGTCGGTTACCAAATCCTCCATTGTACGGTAGACAAAGAATATTCTAACTTGAGGCTATATGTATCTGCTGCACTTTATGTTTCCACTTTACTTACGGAGAAAGTGCAGTCCTGGGCAGAAGCTACACCACATAACGTAACATAAAATAACATAACATAACATGTAGACGTTTGCCATAGAACATGAGAACAGCAAAAACGGGCAGTGCGAGTCACAAAGCATTAAGCCGATTTTTAGATCTATGAAATGCCCTGCGTACCGACGGGTGTCTAGACGCTAATATTTTCATGTTGAGACACTGCCATGGGTTTGGCAATGGCCACTGTTGATTTCACTCATTCTAACATCTTTCCTAGCTGCTCATAGGGCATCTTGTTGGTGGGCCCAGGCGGGCAGTAATCTCCTTTCACTTGGTGTGAGCCGTGGAGTGATCTTCCAAAGGGCCTTCAAACAATCCTGACTCTTTTGCCATTCAAGAAAGCTTTCAAGACACATCTTTTAAATTGAACCTTATATCCGCCTCCACCCCCCTCTTCACCGTCGGCTCCAGCACTCCTAGAATCCACAGAGCTCAGGAATGTTGCACCTAAAAATGACTCACATTTACTGGTGGTCGGTATAGGTGACTTCTGCGTCAATACAAGGATTGCCACAGGCACCAGTGTCATTTAAGCCTGTCTAGTCACACCTTGGATATGGTACCCTGCTGTTTCCGTAGACCATTGATACTCAAAATACGGCCCGGGGGCCGCATGTGGTCCTCCTGACCTTACATGCGGCCCCCTGGTCAACAGCAACACTGGAATGGTGTTTACTCGACAATGAAACTGTGTTAAATAAACAGGCAAGCATTTATTCAAAGGTAATTGATGTTTAAAAAAAGGATGTAACTAGGGAGTCCTGCACCGCTTAACTTAGGAACACCTTCATTTTTAAAGACATCTTCCAGCAAAAGTATAAAAATATGACAAAGTCGCTTCAAAATTAAAAAATGCATTTAATTAACATGCAGAACCACCTTTTCATCTTAGAACTTCACAGTATACCAGTGCATTGAGAAGTATTAATTTAAAAGTGACAGTTTTCCAACATGAATTTTGAAACATTAATTATCCCCCCTCCCAACCATGCCAACAATTTCAATAGTGGACTAAAGAGGCAGGTCAGTTGATATGTAGACCTCTTTGAGTGGCCTGGGTTCATATTTTTTTTTTTTTAGTCCTCATTTATCGAATTATGCTTTAGTTTCAAAGAAATAGGGCATAAACCGGACCAAAACGAGGCATTATAGTTCCCGGTCACTCCGCAAAGGAGGAAGGATAAAATGTATCCCCGAGTCATACAGAAATTTAGCCTCTTGGCTGGAAAATGTCACCTAATCTTTTATAGGCAGGTGCTATAGATAGAGTGGCCCCGCCACTAAAGCAGTCTGTGTAGCATACTATTAATCATTGGACCATAAAACACAAACAACAAAAGTATATCCTAAATACCCAAGAAATTAAGTTCGGGAGAAAAGGGGGGCGAAAGGCCAGGCAAAAAAAAAAAAAAAGAGAAAAGACCCTAATCCAAGAACAGGTAAAGAATAAACGAATACGGAGATTGTGAAAATGGCCTGGGTTCATATTATACATGAACAACATTATAGCTTAAAAGATCAACAACAGGAGAAGGTTTTGTACAGCGCACATCCTCAAGTCGAGTATTTCGAGATCCTCTTATAAGTGATAAGGAAGGAAAATGAAGGAAAATGAAATAAAACAATTGCCTA
Source organism: Calotriton arnoldi (assembly GCA_963921515.1). NCBI lineage: Eukaryota > Metazoa > Chordata > Amphibia > Caudata > Salamandridae > Calotriton > Calotriton arnoldi. The sequence continues at coordinate 664,260 of CAWUFW010004208.1, forward strand.
GGATTACACAATTTGGTAAAGTGGGGAAGCCAGGATTAATCACATGTTTTCTGGTTTCACATTGTTCAATTCAGCCACTAGATATATATGCTTGCTTACCATACACCCACCTTACAGCTAATCCTCCTCCTACCCCCCTCGCCTGACCCCCACCCCGCTGCCATCAATGCGGCCCTCGGTCATATCACAGACGGAACTTTTGAGCACGTGGGAAAATGTTTGCAAGTACCCATGCCATAGACACTTTAAACTATTTTACGTGAAGGGCAGAGTCCTACCAGCCCAAAATGGCCTCCGTTGCTGTAATTTCAAAAGGGGTGGGCCTCTGTACCACTGGGCTTCATGTATGTAATGATTGGGGCCGACTGTGCTAACTTGGCACTTATCATCTTGGACCCAACCCCACTGGTCAGCGAATGCTGAAACTGTAGGAAGCACTTAGGATGGACAATTGTTTATGAATTAGTCCCAGAAGTGCTCTCATCTGCGGTCTACTCAAGAGCGCAGCTTCTCACACTGGCCCAGATCAATACAGGCTGGTTTTTCCATAACAAAATCTAGACATGGCTAATTGTGACCATCTGACAGGGTGTTGGCATCTGCAGCAGTCCTGCTATGAAGCTGGTACATAGTGAATATTGATCACTGACATTTGCCTTTTATTGGCAGTAAGGGCTGGGTTTAACAAAGGTTCTTCTTCTTGGCTGGGATTAACAAAGGTTCTTCTTCTTGGCTGGGCTTAACAACGGTTCTTCTTCTTGGCTGGGCTTAACAAAGGTTCTTCTTCTTGGCTGGGCTTAACGGTTCTTCTTCTTGGCTGGGCTTAACAAAGGTTCTTCTTCCTGGCTGGGCTTAACAAAGGTTCTTCTTCTTGGCTGGGATTAACAAAGGTTCTTCTTCTTGGCTTGGATTAACAAAGGTGAAAGGTCCTTCTTTTTAGTCGGATCCGGTAGCAGTTTCATTTCATGCCTTTTTGTAGCACTCATTACACGAACATTTCTTGGCGCTGAGATAAGTAACACAAGTCAGAATTGTGCAAGTGAGTGGGAACTGAACACAGGCCTTAGGTAAATAATAATTAAATAAGGTATTGACATCAGGATGTGCCGACAGTTAACTGTAATAAAAATAATGAGCTTGCAATTTGCTGAAACCAGGAAATACTCCATTGTGGTAGGTTTACTGGGATATCACAAATGTCCATCAAAAGAATCTGGCATCACAGCTTCCCAGCACTAGCCTATCCGGCTACCCTTCTAAGGGCCCCTTTCTTTCTTTATGGGCTCGGTTTATGCAGTGCAAACAGGCCGCATTGTGCGGCTGGTCCTCGTAAAGTCCATGCTGCAGAGGTGGGCTGGCCTCTGCGGGAGTCTGGAGGGCAGCCAGTGTTCAGAATAGAATTCCCCATAGTCCAATGATCCGTCTTTGGCATCTGTAGGCCCGACTCACCAAGGTATTGTGCACAGACAAGTGACAGTTGTGTAAATACCTTCATTAACAAGTGCAAATTCATGTCAGTGATTCAAAAGGCGTGGATTGATTTTATGCACGTATTTCGCCATTATTGCACCATATGTGCAAATGTGTGTTTGTGCTAGCACCTACAAATGTAGGTGATCACACGTAAACTTGTGAGTATGTGCGAATGCATAAAGGTTTGGCAGGCACACTCCTGGATATGATCGAAGATATGTGGGAAAGGGGAGGGAACTCCAAATTGAAGAGCGTGTAGACAAAGAGGTTCCTTCTAAGGGGAAATCAACTAAAACAAGAAGCATAAAAGTGTAGCATTAGCGCAAGGAAACATGTATACTTCCTATATTTTACACACATAAATGTTTGCGCATTTGCGTACTCCTGAGAATCTGTGACAGTTCTAGAGTCCCGGAAGTACTTCTAGAATTCTCTGAGAGATTCAGGACATTCTGAAATTTACACAAGTTGTAGACATAAGCCTATCAGTGTAAAGTTCCAGCTTGCTAAGCAGAAGTTTTGTGAATTGGGCCCTAAGTGTCTGTTTACAAGTCTGAACAAGCATTTGCAATGCAATAGTTCTCACATTTATGAAAGTTTGAGCTATTGGTGTTGCATTATTATTTGCAACGCCAATTGGTCAAACTTTCAGTAATGTGAGACCTATTGCATTGCACATGCTTGTTTAATCTTAATCTTACCTCCGGGATTCCATGACATTCTTCAGCAGGCCAGTGGCCAGTAGAAAAGAGCCTAAATGTTCCCCCTCCAGATAATGGCATGGATGGACGCTGCATTTGCACGTGAAGGGAGAGGGGTAGGGTGTACGAACGAGGAGTCAAGTGATGGTCAAAGCTGGCCAACCAAAAGAATCAATTGGTGATGTCCGCTGGGAGGGAACAAAGCACCAAAAGGTGGGACAAATGGAAAATATTAACCAACCAAAGAAAAGGAATTTTAAAAAGCAGCCCAACTAACCAACCAAAAGCGGTTGGTATGTCCAAAAGTCCCCGATATCCCATATACCGAATGCAGCATGCCTCATACAGCAGCGCATGCGCTGCCCAGGCTCGACCTAAAAACAACTCTAGAACAGACCACATACTACAGGTGACACCTTATGTGACAAGCTGAGTTGGGAAGGAGCCGCCAATGCTAAACAGTTGCTATATCACCCCTCAAAGCTCGTTGGAGGCAAGGGATCATGCAAGACTGAAACCATCTTCGCTGGAACAGAAATCACTCATCGGCGGAGTACATATCGCCAATGGTGGACTGATGGAGAGACCCTGCTCATGCCGGTCCCTGAGTGACATGGTAGGACCGTGGCAGAGTCAGTCACACATTTGCCAACCCCACACCTTCCTTCAGAGGCGCAGGTCTATCGTTAGATTGTTTAGTTAAGCAAGAGGGCAGATCACCTGTGCGGATTACTTCAAAGGCTTTATCTATTGACTTGAGTTCACCTTGTATTTGTACTTTGCATAATTATTTTAATCTCCGTTAAACTTCAAAGCTCTGAAACACCCAGCTCATTAGCATGCCACCTCCATACCAGCTGACACACCCTCACACCGAGCACTGTTAAGGTACATCAGTAATTCAGATGAGATGTGCCCGAGGGGGGAGGAGGGAGGATCTATCGAATTCAAATGATACATTTAAATGCAAAATAGTGCGTTCGGTTTCAGCAACTTACGTTGAGGTGATGACAGGTGCATTTAAGACCATGCCTGCAGGTAAAGGACAGCGTGCTTAGTGCTCAGGGTGAAGTCAGACAAAGTGTGGGGCCCTCGGAGCGTAGTCCACTCCAAAGTATGAGGGGGGTATCTGTGTGTACAATGCTCTTGCTTGAGGGGAATGGTGCAGCCCATCCGGCCGCCATTTTAAAACATGGAGTATAAGGCCGGAAATAAACAGCTGTTTTGAAGGGAAGGCCTGCGTCATGGAGGGAGCAGCCTTTCAATTACCATGCCTACTCCCCTCTGCATACTAATCTGGATGATGGATGAACTACTGTGTAAGAGTGTCCAGTTCCTTCAATAATTAGTTATGCCTTCCTACACTAGCCGTGTTTGTCCCACCAGTTGGCGAACAGAGGTGCCTTGCAATTCACAACTGAGGTTTCAAAGCACAGTGCACACATGAAGAACTCTTGCAGGAGTTAGACTGGCAAAGGGCTATTGATGTTTACTAGTGACTCACAAGGTAGTTCATCAAAGTTTTGTGACTATTCTTGCAGTCACAAAGCTTTGTACCGTTACCAACTGCTGAAGACATGCGGTAACCACTTGTAGAGGACTTTGCCCATTCCTGACACCGTCCACACTGACCGGCTGCAACATGCTGGTATCATGGGCTAGATAGGAAAGTTCATGGGCCGCTGTCTGCTGGTCACTGATGTCACTTTCACGTTGCGGCACTTTTGTGGCATTGCGACCACTGACCCCCTGGCAGGCCTTTGTCACTGAATTTGCTGCTGGCTGGATGCGCAGTGGTGTTTTCTCCCCACTAATATTGGGGAGGTGGTCTCTCTGTGATTAGCGAAGCCGTGGCTGCGTGAAGTGGGAGGATGTTCACTAAGTATTGCATCGTGAACAGCCTCTGAATCAAGCACCAAGTGTATAAATAATTAATACAAATCAGTGCTCATCCATAGTACAGTGGGTGTTTCTTGAGAGGAGGTGTAGTGGATGTGTGGTGGAGCAAACCTTGGGGCGGTGAGCCAGTGGGACAAACACAACCAACCACAGGATGTAACAGAGCGCACGGGTATGTCGGGCGGTGGGACTCGCCCACCTATCTTTGTTTGATGTGGTGCTGCATCTTGTTGTGGTATATTTTTATTTGACCAGAGGTCTCTGCAGCTGCAGTGATTTGTTCTCTGTGCTCTATGACTGCTGTCATCTTCCTGTTTCCTGGGTAAGGTTAACCTGACTAATGATGAATGTTGAGGGGCGGCCGCTGTACTGAACGCAAAATGAAATGAGTTTTGTGCAAGGATCTTCTACCACGTAAATCAGGAGGGCATGGAACCAGAGTTAAGTAACACACGTGCTCAGTGTACACATACACCTCTCCCACATGTGGTCAATGTGAGCTAATGTATATCCTTTCTGTGGCCTATGCATTTCCCACATATGGACAACGTCATTGTGAGCAAGTGCATATCCTGTGTGTTGTCAATGTGAGTGACCACATATGCTGTGTGTGATCAATGTGAGTCAATGCGTAGGTATATCCATGCATTGAGAATGTGAGCAGACATATCCCATTTGTGGTCAGGTTGAGTGAACACAGGTACCATGTGTAGTCAATGTGTGCCAACACATATCACAATAGGGCCCAATGTAAGCCAACACATATCCAAACATATAACCCATATGTGGTCAATGTGAGTGAAGAGATAAACCAGGTGTGGTCAGCACCAGCCAAACAGATATAAATGTATCCTACATGCTGTCACTGTAAGTTAGGACTTATCTTGCACGTGTTCTCTGTGAATGACCACATATACCACGTGTGGCCAATGTGAACATCTATTACACATGTGGTCAACGTGAGCCAACATATAATCCAGGAACAACTGAAACTGAAGTTAGATTCTCCCACAAAGCTGGCGTCCTTTCCTCAGTCTCAGCTTTGAGGCCACACACAGGTGCTCGGTATGTGTTTTATAAACTCATGATAGCGCCTCGTGTAGCGATTTGGTGTTAAATCTATGGAACTAGCTCCAGTCTGGTGACGTGGGTGCACAACTTATGCTGCTGTTAGAAGGTGGTTGAAGCATTAGAGTGCATGAAGTGACTAGGTTTGTAGGTGACATTTAAATATTATGTTATTGGTTTTTGTATAGCACACAATCTGCCATTAGTATATCATTTTGCTAGTCCTAGGAAGAACTTTACAGTACCAAGATCTACCAAGAGCAGTGTCTCAATTCTACTGGGAGACTGCTCTAATTTCAATGGGTGTTTGATGCATGGTTTTTGAGGGGTAAGACCACAGGGTTGTACCAAATCGCAAGTCCATCTTGTCAGTCAAAAGCTATGCTCATTTTCAGGCAGATGTTTGAAAGGCGCAGATGCAGTTGGGAACAGTAATAACCAATTAAGTGCATATTTGAGTTGTGTTGGATGCATGTTCATAGTTATGTCTTAAAATGTTCTGCTGTGGGATAGTGTGTTCTAGCTTCAAATCAAAAGAGCGCTGTACCATCTATAGTGCAGGAGATCCCAAAGTGGGCCCAGAGAGGAGAGGGTGCACCATCATGGCCAGTGGTTTACAATAGAGAGGGAAAAGGGTGTGGGGGGAAAGGCTTATAGAAAGGTTGGTGAGCTGTGGACAGCAATTTGTGTTTTTGCCTTGGGCCATTTGAGTCCATCTTTCTGTCCATCTTGACAAGGTAGCACACGTTTCTTAGACACATTTGGATTATAGAGTGGCTTCTATGTTGAGCTTCTTCTGCTATCTCTATTAATTTATTAAACAAGTCTTGTAAAAATGCCAGACCCAGAATGAGGGCAGGAGACTGTAAATGAGGACATAGCAGTAGGTGACTACAAAGGGCCAGTCGGTGAGGGTGGAGGTGATACTTGATAACAACAGGTAATCATTGCGTCGTTTCGGCCTGTACGAGTGCAGGTGGCTAATTCTCTGCGGCTGGGTGAGGAGATTCCGTGTGATGTTCTGATTAAAGATCAGACAGGTCACAGACTCTCTGCAGTTGGGCAGGGAGGGACGGGAATGCTGCTCGTAGCTGGGTGATGAAGTCTCAGCCAGTTGATGTTGTCACCTAGCTCCAGCCCCCACGGATCCTAGATTTAATTCCCTATCTATTTCACAACCTAATATCTTCTGGGACTTTACTTAAGATTGGCTTCCACTAACACAACGGACAATGTTTTATATAAAGACAGACCAGCACTGGAAGCATGATGAACTGAAGACATGGAGCCAGGTGGCAACCATCAAGCAGCTGACACTTCCTCGCCCATCCAAGATGAGCAACCAACGCCCCCGCCAACATCAAAGAGGAAACTCTACAGACAGTGGAGAGTGTGGCTGCTGAAATGTTCTGACTCAACATTCATTTCAAGTGTCCTCCAACGGTGACCTACACTGCCTTCCAGTTTCATATCAATTTGGGATCATATCCAAATCCATTGTTCCCCAATTGGGCTATAAATAGGATTAGCACCTGGCAAAATGATGGCCTAGAGCAGTGATACTCAAAGTACGGCCAGGGGGCCGCATGCGGCCCTCCTGACCTTTACATGCGGCCCCTTGAGCAGCAGCAGCAGCACTAGGCTGGTGTTTGCTTGACTCAGCACTAACATTAAAAGAAATTGAATATACAGCAATCACTTATTTAAAGTTTGATTGTAGTTAAACAAAAGGAAGAAACTAGGCCCTTAACTTTAGGAACATCTTCATTTTTAAAGACATAAAAAATGTAAAAATACGTTAGCCTTTTCAGAATTAAAAAGTGTATTTCATTGACCTGTAGAACCATTTCACCTTAGTAGATCAAATTATAGCAGTGCATTTAGAAGTATTTTTTTCAAGTACCGTTTTTCAAACATGTACTTAGAAATGTTCATGCTGCCCCCCCAGCCCCCCATCCCCTACAACAATGCCATTAGTGATTACATCCAAACACAGGAGATTGTTTTGTACAGCATGCATCCTGGAATTATGTATTTTGAGGTCCTCTTATATGTGATAATGAAAATAAGAAGGGAAATTGAAATAAAACACTTGCCCAGGGTCACACAATTTGGTCAAGTGGAGAAGCCAGGATTCATCCCAGGTTTTCTGGTTTCACATTGTGCAATTGAGTTCATCCAGTAGATATACATGCTTCGCTTCCACTTTACACCCCCCTCCCCGCTGGCATCAGTGTGGCCCTCGGACACACCCAAGACCAAACATTGGCCAAAAAGACCAAACTTTGCGGCCCCCGGGAACATTTTTGTGAGTACCCATGGCCTAGAGTCTGTTACTTGCTGGTCTTTCTCCAGTTCTTCTATATTTTAGTGGCCTGCACCTACCCTCAATGTGTTCTTCTAATCCCTGGTTCTCTAAATTCGTGGGATCATTGGATCTGCCTGACTAACCATTCTTTTTCACCAAAATTAATTCCATGTAATCAGTTGTTAGTTTCCTCTTGTTTCTGGTTCCATTGCATGAAGATCTCTTTAGATCCCACCTAAGGGCAGTGGAATAATCCAAAGAGCTTTGTCCTCATTCTTCTGTGTTGAAAACTGTTATCATTTCTAAGCTTGTGCTCCAGAGACAAAATTAGCTCACTTTGTCGAACAACCAGCATTATTTCTTAGGAGATCTTTATTACAAACAATAAGTTCTCCGATTGGTCTCGTAGTGCAGCAGCAAAGTATTCCAAAGCGCAATACCTGTAGTTCTAATTAAATTCACCTTTCGCATGCGAGCAGGCGTCATTCGGTTATTTTCGGCTCCTGGATTCCGCAGCTAGAAAGAGTGGGGTTTCCTGAAAGAGCTTGGGGAATAATTGTTGGAGGAGCACAGGTTGTGAGTCATGGGAAGTGAAATGTAGGTTAAGGCGTTAATTTTTTTTTTAAAGATGAAATTAGGGGCACTCTCCAAATTGGTTATCACGAAAGCACTAGGCTACAACAATTATAGCTTAGTTCAAGTGACACAGTGTGCACGGGACCCACTTCTGGGCATACCCATCTCACGTAGGGAGACCCACAAAAACATACTAAAGAATACTTGTAAACCATATATTCACAGAAAGCATTTAGTGACAGACCTGAAATAGGTGACTCTCAATGCAGAAAAAGTTGGACAGACGGCTGCATCAAACATGAGTTTGTTTTTGTAAAATATAAAATATAATTATCCCTGACACCATGGGTGTCAAGGTCATTTTTCTTTGTTTTTTTTCTGTCCCACACCGCCAGGATATAACAGACAGTTTTAAAAAAAGCCATCCGGCCATCTACTCTGAGTAGGTCAGACAGTCAGATGGCTTACCTCCAACGGCCCCTACTACGGCAGCCATCGGGGGATGTTTTACACCAATGAACTAAATTTTACTCTGTCTGCCTGATTCAAAGTCAGGTGGTTGGACCTTAAGTTTGGCAGACACTGTCCTCTGTCACCAGTGCAACAAAGTACCCTGTCCACCAAACACTAAATCAGCCCCAGAGGCCCACCTAATGCAAATCAGTCCTGATCCAGCTCCTTATGGGAACAGTCCATCCTGAACTGTGGCATTGTAGTAATGTGATGTAGTGGCACTGTCATGTCACGCAGAATGGTCAAGAGAGAAGTGTTCTAGCGTGGTCACAGTCATCTCACCGTTCATCCTGTGGACCGCCATTTTTTTAGTTGGGAAATGTGAGATTCACACAAATCCAAATCTCAGTGACTAAGCTGCGCCCCTGGCTGGAAGGGGGGGGGGAGGGGGCTTGGATATCTGTCTTCTTCATATGAGACTCAGGAGTACAATAAAGACCAAACAATTTTAAGAAGCTCTCACTCAAAGCCAGGTGGTCATGTGCTTCCTAAATGTGTTTAAAATTGATGTGATAGTAGACTGCGCCATTTAATTACAATCTTGTGTCCGCGAGAAACTCTCACAGTGATTGCTTATCGATTACAAGACATGACATTAGATGCTTTGATCACAACTTCCCTTCTCTAAGGGTTCTTCAGCATATGGTTGCCAGTTCAGGGTATCTCAAAACAGTCTTCTAAATCAAGCAATGCATAACATGAAGTGGATGAAAGACTGATGTGCAGGTGTCTGTGGATCGACTGTACCAGCCACATGCCACGCAGCATGCTCCTGTAGGCGAGAATCTCTCTCACGCACCTCGTCACAAGTATGTGTTCTTTCAAGTGGACGGGTCTTTAGCTAAAGGTGCTCAGTATTATGAAGCAGTATAGAAATGCATCGACAATACAAATAATCTTGAATTGGTTGGTTTTATTGTGAAAGCTGTGCTGTCCTGCCAAATCGTTTTTTGCCTTCCTGCCCACCTGCTTGGCCACCCTCAGCACAAGGGCCCAACTTCTCACTTGGGCAAATCAAAGTGATATTAGGTAAACCCTTCTTTGAGGGCACTCTGCAGGTTGCCAAGGTTAATGAGCTTAAACCTCAAAGTCTTCTGGCTAAGCCTGTCAGATTTTTTACAAGCAAGGGCCTTATTGAACCCAAAGAAGTTTAAGCAGTTTTTACACTGTTGATTGTTCTTTGTCATGTTTGGGCGGGCACTAGGACCCTGCAGTTCCCCCAGGTCCACAGCCAGAACACTTGATTCAACTTCCTGCCCCAAGGACAGAACAGGAAGTGTGGCAAGGGGCAAGGCATTATAGAGCAGGACCTCGCATAGACTGCATGGGTAGAGAAGTAGGAGAATAATTTGCGAGAGAGGGAATCTATAATAAATTATAAATTAATAATATGCCCGCATCTGTGTACCTCTAATCCAGGAAACAACTCCCACTCAAGTAATCCTTTTTATATTCCTTATAAGTAGTGGTCCATCTTCAGAGTTGAGGTCTTGCTTATGGCTTTCTCTACAACCGACCCAGTGAAAACTGTCCCTCATCACCAAAGACCTGGCTCTGGCACAGCAACCAGACCCCGCAGTAACCAGGCTCCTACATGGTACCCAGCAGCTCGTTACAGCCTTTCCTAAAGCAAGAAATCTGACTTTGCATCACCCTGGGTTTTGCAGCACTCACAGCCTACTAATGCAACAAGCATCTCTCCCTGCAAGCAGCTCTCGTCTGTGAGCCCCAAGGTTAATGCTTGTGGCCAGAAGACATTGCTCCTCTGTGCCACTGGACTAAGCAGTACACGCTGGCTGCTGAAAGTCCTACTGGGCTGAACGTGCGCCTGCTTGCCTAATTGGACTTCGCTTGAACAGAACTATTTTCTCAAGACATTGTCTTTTAGTTTATTGTGTTTTGACTGGTCATTGGTAGCAAGTCCTATGTTCCCGGGTCCGGTTCTAGTTATCACCTACCAGTGAAAGAGATCCTAAGCTGGTTGGTAACAAGGGCTGCACTAGAGAGTGGATAGGATAGTCACAGTGCTTAATTTGAGCCTGTAGTTTCTGGTGCTTGGCACCGGTACTTCATTGTCAACACTGGCGCTTGTGACAGTCTGCCACAAGGTGGCGCTGTCTGGCTAATTTAGAGATGACCACAGCAACAGTTAATTATTAATTCAATATACCTTAAAAATGGCCATTACCTTCCGTCCAGGCCGTTTTATAGCATTGGGGGCCTGGAATAGTCCGAATTGTCACACTTGTAGGAGTGTGATGGTCAGTAGTTGTGTTGTTACTATCATTGGCAGCATGGCAGGGGCAAACTGTGGCACAAGCTACAGTGGCATCTTGATGAGAGCCCTGGCACTTATTTTTTTACAAATTAAGCACTGGATAGTCATAGCTGCTGCCAATGTGGGGTGTTTGTAGCTTTTTACTGCACTTTTAGGGGGTCACTGGAAGATCCCAAGTCTGAAGGAGAATGCTGCAGGGTACCCCCTGGTGGATGCATAGGTCCATATAGCCACCACCCGCCTTTGCAGCTTTCATAGTCCCTCGTAGAAGTCTGTTCATTGCTCGTGAGGTACAACATGAACATATAGACATTAGGTGGGTACTTAGTATTTATATTTGTTTACATGTTATGTCATGTTTCAGAGTGTTATTCTGCTTTATTTGTGGTTGTTTGTTTGCCAGTTTTGAGTTAGAGCAGCTCTGATTAGTTGAATCCCTGTGAGTTTGACTGCACCGTGCAGTTCTATTAATAGCTCTTGTACAGTCACTGCAGGCAGGCAGCTCCTGGTTTGTTGTCACAGGAAAGCAAACAGAGCAGCAACAGCGAAGCAGAATTTCACCCAGGGCTGCTTTACCCGCAGTGATGGCAGAGAAGCGGCTAAGAAAGCCGAGGGCTTAAAAAAGCAAACAAAACATCACAGAGAAATATGAGAATGCCACACTAAACCACAGTGAGGAAAAACAAGCGCAACCGAAAATAAAAAACAGAACAGGAGATGTGGAAAAAGGACATTGGGGCAGTGTTTGTCTGCTGTATCTGTCCATCTACACTCACCCCTTCCTTTCTTACTTATCAGTTGTGCCTAAGCTTTTATTCTCACGGTGAAGCTTCCCAGGGTTCATCTATTCCACGCACATGGTGCACCGCTTTATACTGACATCACAACCTCCTCCCTTCAGTATACTGTACCGTCTACGGATAGGATGCTGTGGTCCTGGTGGGCTGGAAATATGCTAGAATTTCAGGATATGTGCAAAAGATACGTTTACATATGATGAATATAAATGGAATTCATTTACATTGTGAGGATCCTGTACATCCGCCAGGGATCCGGCCATCTTGGACCTTTCTTGGCACCTCTTGTCCATGGGTCTGGCTGACATGACCAATGCAAGGCTGCAGGCTGTTTCCAGCTGAACCCATCCTTGTTGAATATTCCCATTTTGGGTCCTTCTCGGCTCGATCACAAGGATGAGCCTTTTTTGTCCACTACCACATATAGCATTATCTGCCATTGTTTCTACTCCAGTGAAATCCCGGCAATGTCTGATCAACATTATCCAGACAAATTAATTTAGCTACAAAAACATTATTTTTATTATATCTTCCCGTGTTACAAAATAGCTACACAGTCACCTATTTTACGCCCCAGTTGGCTTGGATGTTGGAATAATAATGTTATTGGCTGCATTCACCTAGGCAAAGACAGCCAATCCGATTAGCTTGATGGTCCAAACAGCCAATCATTCACTTGGTGCTACTTTATGGACTTTCCTTTTGTGCCGGGATGCAGTTGAGAAACGATAGTAAAGCATTAATTATTCTTGAATGCATTATTCTTGAATGCACTGTTGTTCCACAAGTATCATTCTCATTGTGACTGTCTAATACATCACGCTTTTTCCTCCCCCTCATCTTTGTATCCCCAAATAACAATAAAATACTTTGAAATAAAAAAAAATAAAGGATTAATTTATTGATGCCCAGACTAAATTATTTTGGTGAATGTGAAATTGCCATCTCCACAGCTCATGCAACAACAACAACAACAATGTAAGAGTCTTCATTCAATTATAACAGCAATTCAAGTTCCGTAATGAATACGCTGTTGTGTACAGTCGCGGTCTCTTTGTTCCGCTGCTGCAATCCCCTAGCGTCTCTGGGCTCTCGCTGCCAGGCACGGGGAGACAAACACTCCACTTTCTAGTGAACTAAAGCCTAGACTATGGCGGCAGCTCCAAAAACCCTTCTTAGATTTGAGTGGAGACTCCCTTATCTTGAGAAGGTCTCGCAGTCGGTTGTGGGTCCAAATTGTAATAATTTGTTTTGCATTCAGCATCTTGAACATATTCTAACTGATTACAAATGTTAAGCCCTTGGCCAAAGAAAAAGGGTAAGATGACACTCTGAGACCACACACCTGAGTGGCTGATTATAATAGGACAACCACACCACCTATCACCACTCTCTAGGGTAGGAGTACTCACTATGATAAAGACTTGGTAGGGTAAACGAGATTTCTTATGCCAGAAGAACTACCTTCATTGGAGTGCTCTTCGAAAGATCGTTAATCTTAATGTGCTCTAGTACTTTACTTGCATTTGCAGGTACCTCGTTATAGATGACCCTGGTAAGATCACCACGGCAAGGTGCACCTGGTGTGCCTCATAGCATCAGTGAATGGAAGGTGGACAAAGCTCATGTTCAGGAATGTGATGGATACACCAAGTGGTCCTGGGTCACCCAGGGGTAAACCTGGCTAAGCAAAAATACTAGAATTGAGCCATGGACCTATGGGCCATCTATTTCTGTCCTTCGCTATCTGAAAAAAGTACTTGTCTGTCTGTTAGACCCTGGAGCTGCAACGCAGTGCCACCAGAAGTTCAATTCGTGACACGGGGACAAAACAACGCAGTGGATGCTGTCATTTATTATGTGTCTCCCACGACCTAAGATGCTATTTCATTCCAACTGAATAACCAAGTTATCGCTGGGTATTTTTATATTTACTTTGTCAAGTGTTTTTTGCTTTTGGCCCAGGATTAAGCTTCTCATGGTTCATCTATTGCACGCAGATGGTGCACCGCTTTATACTGATGTCACAACCTCGTCCCTTCAGTATACTATACTGTCTACGAATAGGATGTTGTGGTCCTGGTGGGCTGTAAATATGCGAGAATATCAGGATATGCTGTAAACTTTTAAATAAATATCTTGTTAACTGCTAATTTGGTAATTCTTTGTCCAGTAAAACTCTATGTATGGTATTTTCAAGCACAGGATTACCCTTCAGGCAATGCCCTTAGTTACACAGGACACACCTCTAGTAGGGGCGTCTTAGAAACTCTTCTTAGGTTGTCCCCCTTTTACATCTCCTGCCTTTCTCATCCTACTTAAAGCACTGACTAGAGCCCTTAGTATGATTCTATCAATGGGAAAGTAATCGGAGAGGTCTCCAGAAAGCACCAGAGCATGCATGCTATGTTAGGTAATGTTATGGGGCTGGTGGTGTTCTACCACATTATCGAAGTTTTATATCAATCTGCACTTATATAACGGCTGCCAACATATGGCATATGTAAGTAGATATGGAGTCTAAAGGCCCAGTAACAATATGGTTTGATGTTAAGTTTTGGTTACTAAACATCATCTATAGGACTTGGTACAGGGCCGGACTGGCCGTAGCGGGCACCGGGTGTTTCCCCAGTGGGACGGAAGGGTGGTGGCCGGTTTTCGACCAGTGGGGGCTGTTTTTGTTACTGGGGGCTGGCTTTGCAGCAGTGCTGCAAAATCGCCCCCCTGTAACAAAAGCGCAGCAGCAGTGTTTTCCACCAGCTCCCCCCATCCCCACACCACTCTCCACCCCCAGGGTCGGTCTGACGTAATTGCCAGGGCTAGTTTGCGGTCCCAGTCCAGCCCTGACTGGGTAACCTGGTGGTCACCAAGCAAAACTACTCTCTGACCATGAAAACAAAGTGAGAATGCTGTGCAAAAATGATGGGGTTTGCCACTGTACGTGAGATCATCTGTAAGCAGCATAAAAGGGGTGAAACCTCCTGACCAGCTTCCAGATTGGGAAAGCATTGTTTTTGGATGTTCGGTATTCGTCACACTCAGGTAATACAGTGAAGCCATTACACAGCATCAACACCTGATGCTGGTGTGCTGCCTTCACTTGAGTCTGGGCCTAATGGGTGCAACCTCTGCAGCACAGCTGGTTCCCACATCACCAGGATCCCCGGTTTCCATTTCACTTTGGGCCGGGAATCAATGGTGCATCCTGCAGCGGGGTATGAAGCTCTGTAGATTTGCTATGATGCAATATAATAGAATGCAGTACAATACAATACAATTCAATGCAATGTAATGCAATACAATGCAATGTAATACAATAAATACAATACACTACAATATAATGCACTACAATACAATGCAATAGAATACAATTCAATACAATGCAATAGAATACAATTCAATACAATGCAATAGGATACAATTCAATACAATACATTCTAATGCAAATCAATAGCATTAAATACAATATAATGCAATACAATAAACTCTTTTACCGAACTGTAATACAATACAATAAAATACAATATAGTACAATATAATGTAATACAATATATACTACAATATAATCCTATACAATACAATGCAATATAATGCAATACACTATTTTCCTGAATTGCAATCCAATCCAATAAAATACAATACAGTACAATATAATGCAATGCAATACAGTACATTACAATACAGTACAATACAATATAATGTAATACAATATAATACAGGACAATATAATACAATACAATGCAATACAATACATACAATACAATACAGTACAATATAATGCAATGCAATACAGTACATTACAATACAGTACAATACAATATAATGTAATACAATATAATACAGGACAATATAATACAATACAATGCAATACAATACATACAATACAATACAGTACAATATAATGCAATGCAATACAGTACATTA
The DNA here is from genome assembly GCA_963921515.1 of Calotriton arnoldi. Lineage (NCBI taxonomy): Eukaryota > Metazoa > Chordata > Amphibia > Caudata > Salamandridae > Calotriton > Calotriton arnoldi. Next base: position 679,797 of record CAWUFW010004208.1, read on the forward strand.
CAATACAGTACAATACAATATAATGTAATACAATATAATACAGGACAATATAATACAATACAATGCAATACAATACATACAATACAATACAGTACAATATAGTGCAATACACTACAATACAATACAGTACAATACAATACAGTACAATATAATGCAATGCAATACAATACATTACAATACAGTACAATACAATATAATGTAATACAATATAATACAGGACAATATAATACAATACAATGCAATACAATACATACAATACAATACAGTACAATATAGTGCAATACACTACAATACAATACAGTACAATACAATACAGTACAATATAATGCAATGCAATACAATACATTACAATACAATATAATGTAATACAATATAATACAGGACAATATAATACAATACAATGCAATACAATACATACAATACAATACAGTACAATATAGTGCAATACACTACAATACAATACAGTGCAAATATAATGCAATGCAATTCAATACAGTACAATATAATGCAATCCAATCCAATAGAACTCAATACAATACAGTACAATATAATGCAATACAATATATACTACTATATAATGAAATACAATACAATGCAATTCACTATTTTACTTAAGAAATTTGACTGGAGGTGAGATCCCTGGTGGCTGAAAGCGAATTGCAGCCATGTTTGGATCAAGTGCCGACCTCAGGGTACTACATGTCTCAGCAGTGGCGGAACGCAAAATGATGGGGCTCCTCCTGAAGAATATGATAAGGGGCCCTTGGGAGTCCAATATCTCACAAATATTACCTTGAGTAAGACCCAATCCTGGTTTTACTCCAACCACCTTAAACTGAACCCTAAAAAAACTGAAATTATTCTCTTCTCTCCAAAAAACAATCGGCTCCCCATCCAAGGCTGGATCACGGACCTCAATGCCCTCAATTGTTCGCTCTCCTTATCTGACTCGGCGAAATCCCTAGGTTTCACTCTTGACAAAAACCTGGCTCTTAAGGAACACATAAAAAACTCGGCTAAAGGAGCACTTTTCACTCTCCGACACCTTAAGAAAATCAAACCCTTCATTCCTTTAGATGACTTCAAATGGGTTGTCCAAGCACTAGTCCTATTTAAACTTGACTATGGCAACGCTATCCTCACCAGAACCCCCAAAGTACACCTAGCCCCCCTTAGAGCTGTGCTCAACTTGGCGGCCAGGCTCATCACTGACTGTAAACGATTTGACCAAATTCCCCGGCCCTTAAAGCCCTCAAATGGCTACCCGTTGAAGGAAGATGCTTTTATAAGACTGCATGCATCACGCACAAAGCTCTTCACCAACAAACCCCGGTGTACCTAATTAACAAACTCAATATAGCGGGCAGCACCAGAATAATGAGAAGCTCCAATGCGCTCCTTCTCGTCCCCCCGCTTTTAAAAAAGAAATCCACCCAATCTTGCTCCTTCTCCGGTAATGCCCCGAACATCTGGAATGCCCTCCCGAAGGACCTGCGTTGTAACCCCTCCTACCTCAGCTTTAAAAAAGACCTTAAATATCACCTTCTCAACATATACTGGGGTCCTTAATCTCATCCTTTGACCTCGCCTTTCTGTTTCCCCTGCATTGGTTATCTTTTTTCTGACCCTCACTTCACTCTCCCTCTTTACATATCATCCTCTCTTCTCAGCCCTAAATTGTTACACCCATTTATATTATTTATATGTTTATTACCCGCTAACCACCCAGAATTCTTGCCCCCCTTTGCTTAATTTAAGATGTACTGGCGTGTTTTGTTACCCTGAAAAATTGGTTTAATTTATTTTTGCCCCCTTTTAACGTATTGTGAGATGTACTCGCCTGTTTTTGTTTACCCTGAACAACTGCTTTTCTTGATTGCTTCTGTTCATGTAAAGCGCTCTGATACCTCCGGGTCTAGCCAGCGCTATATAAAACCTTTCAAATAAATATTCATAGACTTTTTGGCCTGAATGGGGGTGCCCCAGAAGATTTTGGGGCCTCCGATAGATTTTCCCCACCCCCCTGCGCCGCAGGGCACTGTGTTACGACCACCCTGAGTCTAAGATTAGTTTCTGGTTAGAGTGCCTTGCTCTTTTTCGCCATCCTAGCATTTATTTATTTATTTATTTATTTTACCAGATTGAGGTATACTAGGGCTAATAACTCCTAAACAGAACCCTCTTCCTAGATAGATAAAAATCTGCATTCGTGGTGTCTCCAAAGTAAGGAAGAAGACGGTGGCACTGTGCGAGGGAGACCTATTTTTGATTTGGGTGCGGCGCACTCTCATGTTCCTTTCTTATGCGCATAAACATTTTCAAATGGGAAAAAGTTGGGCAGAAAGAAATTAGGCTTTTCAAAAGGCAAAGTTATTCCAGGTACCATGCAGCCTAATTATAAAACAACATTTTCTAAGTCCGCTTAATGACAGGAATCGAACGCGCGCTTCCTTCAGGTGGGAAGTATGATAACCCCGAAGGGACAAAAATAAACGCGCGCTCTCCTCCTCGTGTGTATAAATAGAGATATAACCCCGAGTTGGCAACAGCAACAGGTGAGGTAGGGCCCGACGGTGAGCCGAGGATTAGCAGTGGTTCAGTCACAACCACCAATGACTTTCCTTCCACGCTCCAGGAGTATCTGAACTCCTGTTTGTGTGAAGCCGAGAGAGCCCGTGGGTTCCGGGCATTAGTGCGCCCTTGTTCTCTCAGCAGCAGTCACACATTCCCTGGCAGGCGAGGGTGAGCTCCGAATGAATGGGGCATTCTCGCCCAGAGTGACTGAATGAACACTCGATGGCATCGGTGCCCGCTGGAGCCGCTCGCAGGCCCCAGCCTAGGGCATCATGGCCGCCACATGAAGGGCTTGCAAGTAAGTCCTGGCTTGGAAGGACTTTCTGTCCACCCCCTGTCAGGGTGGAGCAGGGATCTGGAGGCAGAAGGAGCTAAACTGAGGTTTCCTGTTTTGGGAAGTTGGTTTTGTGGCATTTCATCATCCAAATGTGTACACACAGACGTGCCAACTGCCTCGTGAGGAAACCTGTCCTTAGATGCTTCTGGCAGAGTTGTTTTTACCACTCTGACCATTTTCTGAATTTGTGTGAGTCCACCATTCAACTTTCTAGCTGTTGAAGGAGACTTGGCCTTTAAAGGGATAAAGAGAGGCCTTGTTTGTAAGGGGTCATGACCCTGGCACGTTTCATTTCGCTAGGTTACTTGAAGTGGCCTGTTGGACACACACTGCCTGCAATGGCTACCATAATCCTTTGTACTTTGTTATCCACACAATGCAATCACGTTTATATTTAATTATGTTGCTGGTAAAGCACATTCTGTGTAACTCAGTTGCTTCTAAGTGCTGTTAGGGAAGATCTGCAACGTGGACTGTTCTGCAACAACTTATAAGTGCTTGCAGTTGACTTCTGCTGTCACATGAACCATACCTTGCACTGTCGCATGACATTATGCGACAGATAACAGTGTTGTTGCATGCGTTACTGAGTAGTGTCAACAAAAAGGAAGGGGGGGGGGAACAGGAGCTGATTATGGTCCAGTGTCCGTGCTCCTAAATCTAGTCATCAACTCAAAATGGGGGGACACTGTTCTGTAGGTGGGGGTGCCGCTACTGAGTACACAAACACGTAGGATCTGTGGCACCCTATGTGGCCTTTGAGTGCCCACATATGTACTAGGTCAGTAGTGTGGAGGTGATCTGTGGCATCCTGCATGGCCTTTGAGTGCCCACATATGTATGAGGTCAATAGTGTGTAAGGGGCTCTCTGGTGTCTTGCATGGCCTTTGAGTTTCGATGAGTGTATTAGTTCAGTAGAGCTGATGGGCCCCATCAGTCCAGGCCATGACGTCATTTACTTGAACCTGGTTTTCTGGCCACCTGTGATAATCTTTTCAGCTTTACCACACCCTGATGCCTCTGTATGCGATGGTGGCAGGTTGCAAAGATTGGATTTTAACTTTGCCATGAAGTCTACAAGGTTAATGGTGCAGGGACGTATGGCTGTAGATGAGGTCCCATGACAGGGAAGCTCAGTGCTTAATTTGAGAGGGTGGTTGCTGGTGGAGGCCACTGGCACTCATTTTTGCAGACCAGCACTTATAAATCCTCATCAGGTATTCAGTAATGAAGAGAAAAATGAAATAACTGGCACAAAGGGAGAAAGCAAGGACCGGCCAGAGTGAGATAAAGGGGTGCAGTGTTTGGCAGTGGATTAAAGAGGATTGAGGTGAATTCAAGAATATGCAGCCTTGGTATTCGGCATGTTGATTTTTAATAGAGCCGCCAGAGTAGAGCTTTGGGCACCGGACTCATTCTTTTACAAATTAAGCACTGGCAGTGAAATGTCCCTCAAACAGCTCCACAAACTGTGAAGGTGAACTATGCATAGTGCCTGTGAGGGTCCAGCATTTGTTTACATGGTGAGTGGGAGGCAAGAGCTTCAGCATAGAAGGTGCACTGCACAGCTTTACCTTTAGGAGTGATGTTAAAGAGGAATGTGAGCATCTGTAGTGAAGCAGCGAATGAGCATCCCTAAACCAGCATCGTACGGGCCCCAAAGCCTCAGTGGCGTAACGAAACTTGAGGGGCCCCCCTTGAAAAGTACATGGGTACCCCCGACAGGACACAGTCAGGAGCTATCAGGCCAGGGGCCCGTCGCTCGTGCACAGTGGCAGCTGTGCTGATGGGCCCCCTAGAGCCCGGCCCCTCCCTGCACAGCAGGGGCTAATGTCACGCCTCTGCAAAGCCTTTAATCCAGCTGACCAATCTCCATCAGACAGATTAAGTTAATGGTCAGTGCATGAGTTAATGGTCAGCCTGGCACTAACCCAGGGCTTCAGGTGAAGGTGCTCGTCATGCACACCTCATGCTGCCGGGTGCAGGCTGTGGGCAGTGTCAAATGCTTTTGCCATGACTCAGCCAGACAGGTTCTGATGGTATCTTAATCATCCCAACCAAGGCTGGCATCGGGTCATTTGCATAAGAACCAGACATAGATTTAGTTGAAAAGGTAAGAAGAGCACCTGTGCCAGATACCACTGTGAGAGGTGAAACTACGCGCCCAAGGGCAGGATTGGATAGAAGCCAGAACAGTATCTGGACTTGAATCTCAGTGAAACGATCTGGAGCATCCCCACCTTGTGACAGAACTGGACAGAGCCATGTCAGAGCAGAGCACCACTGGTCCTTCCTCACCTAAGCCCTATCCTCCAGGGGGGTGCTTCTCCTCTGGTCTACGTAGGCAATCCTCCCCTTAAGGGACCGCTGCATCCGTCTCTGCTTGGTGTTGGTCTTAGCAGTATATATACGCAGTGCTAGTCCTGGCGGCTGGTGGATTGTGCTGTTGTGACCCTATGCTTTGCTGTAGTACATCACTTTTGAAACACTACTTCAAACATGTATGTGGGAAACTCCGATCCTATGTGTTCATTGTTCCCTTTTACAGCCCATATGGTCATTTTCATTCTGTAATGTGCTTCCGGGCTGCTCGGCGGCTGACACCACAAGCCTGTGCTGATCCTTCCCCAGAGAGTCCTGGACTGTTACCTGTTGAATTCTTTTCACGAGTTGGTGATCCTCCTCGCCTCTCCTCTTTGCCTGTAATGCAAAAGGATTTCGTTCTAATGCCAGATACAACGTTTGCCTGTATGTTGCCACCCCAAACGGGATGGGTACCAACCAGCAGAACTGGAACTGAAAGGGTTAAATTTGTACAGAAAGATACAATCTCATCACTCAACCATGACTATATCAAAATGGGTTTTGAGTACAGTTTAAGGGCTTATGGGCGTGATTTCACATTTGTTTTGTCATCTTGTTGTTTTTTTGTGTAGCACAGAAACTGGCATTGGGCCTCACCTATCTCTATGTTGTCAAAGACCTATTGTGTACAGGATCACTGCTTAGAGTGGACTTTGGGTCATACCGATGGTTATCATTTGTTGGCTTTCTTATTCATCTTTTGCTTGCTTCTTATTAAATAGTGTTACTTCCTCTTCTTGTGTTTGTGCTTCCCCTGGAGCATATCTTCTTTACCATCCTTTTGATTGGATGACATCCTTCCATACCTCACATCAGGGATCTACTTTCTTCTTTTTTTTGGGGAACTCCATAGGAGTTCATATGTTTTCTTGCTCTCTCCCCCATCTACGTCTTCTCCCCTCACATCCCTGCCTCCCCCCCCCCCCCCAGCTCATCTGTCAAAGAACATCAAAAGTTATATTTTTGCCAGGCATAACTAAAGAGTAGACTTTTTGGGTTGGGTTTTCTTTTATCTCTTGTCTTACACTTGTTGCATGAAAGTTCAGGACTTGGCACACAAAGGCAATATTTTTGGCGCTGGGGAGAGGCTGCTGCACCGGGCCTATGTATGAGGCAGAAGGGATACTTGGAGTGGCTGAAAAAATGTCTCTTCTCCAGAAGGACCATAAATCTGCTCTAGTTCTCTGTGTTATTTTTAAGCTGGATAACATGCAACAGGCTTTTTAAATTTTGTTCAGGGTTTCTTTCCCGAAATTTGAAAAACAAGCAATGCGGTTTATAAATATTGGAAACGTTGAATTCAATGTTCCGTTTCAACATACATTAAGATGTGTATTTACTTTTCCTTCAGCATGTTTAAATATTTTACTTCTTTAGTAGTGGCAAAGTCAATAGCTTAGCGCTCGCATTATACATGTGAGACCTATTGGCTTTGTCAGTGACCGTTTAAGGTAGTCTGCTGGTGACTTGCAGATTGATTCTGGCTTTTCCATCACAGCCCAGAGTCTGACTTGGATTGTGGAGATGTACTGTCCTTGATATGGCTGGGATCAGGGTCTTGTACGGAAAAGACAGTTTCACTGCTGGCATTTTTCATTGCTATCTATTAGTTTGCTCTCAGTCATTATTGCTTGTAGGTGTCCTAGGATGCTGCTCTGGCCCCCTAGGTGACATGGCACTGCTCTAGTAGAGTGACAAGAGGCGAGTCCAGATGTTGAACCTTCTGCCCTCCCACACCAGAAGCTGATTGTCTCATAAGGATGAAAGGAAGTCTCCTGGTGGCCAATGCCTTTGTAAGGTGGTAACTGTAAATTGTGAGATCACAGTGGAATGGCTGCCCAGCTTTGACAAATCTTGTCTGAGCGTGAAGGTGAATGAGGGACATTTTAGGCCTTTCACAGCTACCCGCTGCATTCCACATGATTGTTTTGGGGGCACCGGTCCAGGAGACATGCCCTGGAGCAATGTTCTTGACACCAGTAAACAAACCCATGCCATCAAGACCCGTGTCACAACAAGAACATTAAGCTTGAGTTACTCCACTGATTGTGGCGGTAATTGAGTCTGGGGTGTTTTGGAGCAGCCAAGGTCCGCTACCCTGATGTAGAGGAGACACGTGAGTAGCATGCACAGTCAACAGAACTGACGCGCGCACCCCCTTCAACAGCAGCCCGACTAATGCCGCTGTCGCCAAAGCGCCCTACTGCCTCTGCCCAGGGAAAAGCCACCGCGAGGAGACATGCGCCAGCTGCCTTCGGCCAGTAGGGGGCAGACCGGAGTCAGGGCAGCTGATAGTGTTCTAGCTCTGATATGGGCCTGGATGGGGAAACCTTATTTATATAGGCATTTTATAAGGTGACTTTTTCTCTCAGATACTCGGGTTGGAGAATATTTCATTGCGTGCCTGAAGAGACAGAGTGGCTACCTGAAATTCACTTCCAGTATTGGTTAAGACATCATGATCTTCCTAGATGTAAGCATCTTCCATGACAATAACATTGTGACATCACTGCCCTCATTCGTATCAATAACCCCACACATCACTGCTCTAATATGTCTCAATAACCCCACTCTTTCTGACGTCACTGCCCACATACAAATCAATAAACCCACTCTTTCTGACGTCACTGCCCACATACACATCAATAAACCCACTCATTCTGATATCACTGCCCTCAGATGCACCAATAACACTACTCATTCTGGCATCTCTGCCCTCATACTTACCAATAACACTACTCATTCTGGCATCACTGCTCTCATAGGCCACAATACCCGCACTCATTCTGGAGGGGCGTTTGCTGCAGACACTGGGGTTTGGTTTATGGGGGGCATGGCTGCTGATGGCACTTGTGCCACTCCAGCGCCACACGGTTTAATGCAATGGGCACAACAGGGGCATAAAGAGAGAAATAGGATGTGGCCTTACGGCCAGAGCTGCCGACCTTGGAGCTGGGGAACCAGGTTCGAGCCTCAGTGTTGGCTCAGCTTCCTGAGATTCTGGGCAAATCACTTAATCTCCCCGCGCCCACCAAAAATGAATGTGTCCTTGTGTAACGTAACTGGTGCTCATGTAAAGCGCTCCAATACCTTCAGGTCGAGTTCGCGCTATATAAATCTGCAAAAAAAAATAGAAAAAGGAGTGAAAGGCGGATAGAGATGATGGAAAGAGCGGAAGGAAAGAGAGTTGGAGGGTGGAGCGAGCTCAGAATGGAGAGGAGAGAGACGGAGAATGACTGGATGGAGAGAGAGGGGAGGAGGCAAGTGGTCAGAAATGCTTGTGGTTCCCCGTCGGCCATTGGAAAGGGCTGGTGCAGTGGTTTAGTTGCTTGTCTTGCATTCTGGAGACCAGGAATCAAATCCCAGCACAACTCATGTGAGTCTGAACACCTCACATTCTCTCCCTGTTCCTGTAAACACATGCGATGAAAAAATAAAAATAAAATAAATCTCAAGAATTGTTCGATGTGCATTGCAGTGCTGTGCCAGGTGCATGCCCCCACGTTACTCTCACCTCATAACAGCCTCGTTTCTGTAATCAGGCTTCATTCCAGCGCACCCCTCACACAATACTGTTCTCTGTGCACCACCGGATGCATTTAACATAACAGGAACTAAATAAACAAGCTGTGGCAAAGTCGGTAGGTCTTTCCCAGTTGACCATTTGGCTTTGCCAATGCTTTTTTCAGGTTCGGTGCAGCACCAGTAAAAAAGCAACATGCTTTTTTTGCTGATGCTGTGCCACAATAATGCAGCCATGTCATTCTGCTGGCACACACATTTATGATGCTGTATGTGCACGCATTTGTCATCACACATACGCACACCAGCATAACGGTGCAGGTGCCATTAGCTCTGTTTTTATTTTATTTATTGATCCAAGATCTCTGATGCCACGTGGATTGGGAAATAACAACATAAAAATGTTACCACAAAAGTGCTTTCTGTATGGCACAGCAGCCTGGTACGCAAATGGCAGCTAGTGGGCCTTCCCAAAAATATAATAATAATAATCATAGTAATAATAATAATAATTTAAAAAAATGTTCAGGGTGCAATTGAGAAGCAGGTGTGGGAAGCAACGGGGAGTGGGCAAAGAAATTAAGTAAAAATAAAGGCGGGTGTGGGGAGGGGAAAAATGGCCCACGAGGGAAAGAGCAACATGGAGCGTGGGTAGAGTTAGGGGTGAGAGAAGCACACGAGGGGGAGCAATTAGGACACAAGGGAAAGAGCAACACAGTATGTGGGGGATGGGTATTTGGTGGGGAGAAACACACGAGGGAAGGAGAGTAGCACAGGAGGGAGAGAGCAACACAGAGCATGGGGTGTGGGTATTTGGCAGGGGAGAAGCACACAAGGGAGGAGCTGGAAAACATCTCTACTCTCATAGTGTGCATAATCAAAAAGAAAAAAGCAGTTCCCTAACCGTGAGCAGTGTAAGGATACATGTTATCCAATCAAACAATGTATTGTAACGGGGCCATGCTCCAGGGGAGGGACAAACACAAGAAGAGGAAGGCAAGCCATTGAATAAGAAGCAAGCAAAGGAGAGTGACAAAAAAGCTGACCCATAGTAAGCAATGGGCAGGATCTAAGTTTTTGGTAAGCCCACCATAGGTCTTTTGCAGCAAGACAGCTGTCTGGTAGATGAGATCTAAAACTAGGCATTTGAATCTCACTCATCCTCATATTCCTGAACTCATACACTTTAATGGTCTCACCAAAATTCACATCTGTGGCCTTATACACTACCAGTGTGTCACTTGTTCTCACATCTCTGCCTCACTTACTTTAATGGAATCTCACTCATTGCCACATTACCACCCTCAAACACTTTGAAGGAGTCTCACTTATTCTCACATCCCCGCCCTCATACACTTCATGCAGCCTCACTCATTCACATATAATTGTTCCCTGGAGTATCACACATTACCACCCTCAAACACTTCAATGAAGTCTCACTTATACTCACATCTCTGACCTCAGACACTTCATGCAGTCTCACTCGGTCACATGAAATCGTCCCCATGTGCATCACTAGAGTAGCATTCATTGTCACATCTCTCACCTCAGACACTTCATGCAGTCTCACTCAGTCACATGTAATCGTCCCCATGTGCATCGCTGGAGTATCACTCATTGTCACATCTCTGACCTCATACAGTTCATGCAGTCTCACTCAGTCACATGTAATCGTCCCCATGTGCATCACTGGAGTATCACTCATTGTGACTCAACAAAGTGTGAGAGTTACCCTAGTAGGACCAAAAGGGACCGGGTAGTTTTGCACTTATCAAAAAAGGAAATTCCCTTATGTGTCAACATCCAATCAAAATATCTCTATTAGTTTGCACTGAACCAAATAAATGCACTTTTGTTAAGTATCATAACACGTATTACTTCAATAAAAATTCTTTATTCCACACATTGCAGGCCAAATGACCAGCTTCTAATTACATTTGATTTAAAATCCGTTTTAAACTTTTTTCATATGATCTATTCACAGTGTCTGTAATCACAATTTTTCATAAGCATTTTACAGTAATGAGCACATATTTATTAAACATTTACAGTTAAAGCACCTTAAAAATAATAACTTTTCACCATATATTTTATACCAATAGTGCAATAGTTCAAAAATTAGTAAACGTATCACTCAATTCTTCATATGCTCACTTCCTGATATGTGTTCTTCATTTACATATAATACATCCAACAGGTCTTTAAAAACAATACAATATTTATTTGTCCATGTGTTGACGCGTTTCGGTGTGTCTTTAAATTCTTTTACACCTTCCTCAGGACTCAATTAAAAACCATAAATTGTTCCATAAAAACAGACCATATATCCAATGTTATCTTTGCAGGATAATCACGATAGAATCGATGGATTTAAATCAACTTGTCCATCTATGTAGATTTATTTCTTCTTATGTTGTGAAGATACACCTCTAGGCTTAGGACGGGCAGTTTCACTCCGTCACAATAATTCAAATATTCTTGTCATACTTCAAGTACCATTAAATAATTATTCTTTTTTCTAGTTCTTGTATGCCATTCATTAGGAATACTGAATAGTCTCCTATTTTACTTGTGGGTTAACTACGACCGTCTTTTTCAATTGGATCGGGTCGGAACTCCTTGTAACTCGGAGCATCGTGTTCACTTGTCGGGGGTCCTGGTACTGTTCGAACAGAAACGCATCGACACATGGACAAATAAATATTGTATTGTTTTTAAAGAATTGTTGGATGTATTATATGTAAATGAAGAACACATATCAGGAAGTGAGCATATGAAGAATTGAGTGATACGTTTACTAATTTTTGAACTATTGCACTATTGGTATAAAATATATGGTGAAAAGTTATTATTTTTTAAGGTGCCTTACCTGTAAATGTTTAATAAATATGTGCTCATTACTGTAAAATGCTTATGAAAAATTGTGATTACAGACACTGTGAATAGATCATATGAAAAAAGTTTTAAAACGGATTTTAAATCAAATGTAATTAGAAGCTGGTCATTTGGCCTGCAATGTGTGGAATAAAGAATTTTTATTGAAGTAATACGTGTTATGATACTTAACAAAAGTGCATTTATTTGGTTCAGTGCAAACTAATAGAGATATTTTGATTGGATGTTGACACATAAGGCAATTTCCTTTTTTGATAAGTATCACTCATTGTCACATCTCTGACCTCAGACACTTCATGCAGTCTCACTCAGTCACATGTAATCGTCCCCCTGTGCATCGCTGGAGTATCACTCATTGTCACATCTCTGACCTCAGACACTTCATGCAGTCTCACTCAGTCACATGTAATCGTCCCCATGTGCATCACTGGAGTATCACTCATTGTCACATCTCTTACCTCATACAGTTCATGCAGTCTCACTCGTTTGCATATAATTGTCCATATGTTCATCAATAGTCTCACTCACTCATTCTCACTCTCTCACATACCAGCCCTCTGACACTTCAATAGGGTCTCACCCATTTCCAGTTCACTGCCCGAATCCACTTCAGTGACTCCTTCTCACATCACTTGGAATCTCACTCATCCCCCACTTGTTTGGTTTTCACTCCCTGCAGTATGCGATGTAATCAGTTATTTTCCATGCCTTCATTCTTGTAACTCGTGATCAATGAAAGAGTCTAAGACACTAATTCGAGAGGGCATAGTACAGCAACTAACCAGGTCTGGGATATGACTGCAACATCTGTGACACTAGGCGGCGCCAAATTGCAGGAATGTGACAGGAAGCATTCCAAATGAAAATTGTTTTGATAAAAACACTGAAAATAACTGTACCCATGCTGGCTGCAAGGGACAATACACACCTGACTACGATGTATGAAGGTCTGCAGCTCCAGTGAAGGCATTTTATACATGCAACACTTTACCTGTAGACTACGCCCACTTGGATGAAATCCACTTGAAAGTGAATGCCTTCCTTTCTTAAGGAAATTATCATTGTTCAAGACCCCATCATGCACTGCACATTGTCTGAATGACTAAGTAAGCAGCCCGCGTCTCCAGAGGACCTGGCTGGCAAGAACATATTACTTCCATTCTCAACTAATGTTTGATGTTCTTCTCTTTTCTCCTCTCCAGTTTTCATCTGTAGTTTCATGGTGGCAGCCCCTATCTTCGGTTACCTTGGCGACCGTTTCAACAGGAAGATCATCCTCAGCTGCGGCATCTTCTTCTGGTCCGCGGTCACCTTCTCCAGCTCCTTCATCACCAAGCAGGTAAGAGTTCCTGAATGCACGAGTGGAATCTCGCCAAAGTCCCACAGAGAGATGTTAGTGCCTAAGTTACCGAGCAAATGGCTGATCAGTTTGGAATGCAACAAAAGGACTCATGGTTTTGCTGCAGGAGTGGTAAGAAGGGCCCGATCCATAGCAGATTTTTAGCATACCCACATAAGTTAAATTTTCACACTACTAATTTTAATGGTAATCGTTTACACGCTCAGTGGTTACGTTTTAACAACTTTAATCCCTCTAACCAAAATGTTGTTTTAATTATATTACAAAGTCTATTTAACCAAATAAAGTTTTGCTCAACATTTTCCATTGCTTTGACCTCAGCGTTGTTTCCTCCTATATTGATATAATATTAGTCTCTCATAATTAGCGGGTGTTGTTGGCTGTTACACCGTGGCTTTCCATTGCCACTTTGTTGCCACTCAGCCATCTTTCTTGGCATCCTCTACAGGTCTTCACCTTGCAAATAAGGCCTCACTTTGATTATGCCTTTCCAGTTCACCAGGTATAAATGGTGTCTCTTCTGGTTCCAATTGACCAATGTGAGTTTTTCAACATTGGACTGTAATGTATAATAGAGGAAGCAAGGGAAGATGCACTGGTTAGATACACTTGTCACTAGGAACCAATAGCCCCACTTGCACGCATCATTTAAATGATTATTTCTAAAGAATAGCTGGAATCAACGGTGACTTCAGTCATACAAGTTCAGTGCATGTCTAAACCCCATATGTAGCCTACTGAATGTGGCAGTAGCCATCTGTAACTGGTCAACGGGAGTTTCCATCAGAGATCTCACATCTGGTCAAAAAACATTCAGAAAAAGCAATTTTTATTTTCAAACAGATGACACCAAGTCTACTCCCACCCAGTCTGTAAGAAGTTCTCTGTTCTGCTTGGCTTTTCTGCAAGCCATCTGCTCCCAGTATGCTGACGGCTATTAGCAATAGTGTCACAGGGATGGGCCAAGAACAACACATCACATCTTGACATCTCAGCATCCCAAGGCTGCTTCCAATGAGCCAGGATGTCTGGATGGCAGACCTGGGCTACAAAATGTCATTGTGTCCTGCACTCTTTTCCTTGTGCTGTTTGGGCCAACCCTCCTCCCCATATGAGAAAAGCTGAAAACGCGTGTATGTGTGCTCATACAGTGATTTGTGGCAACAAAGGGCTGAGAGATATGATTGGTCCAGACCAAAGAAGGATTGAAAATGGGGCATGTGGAGAACTGGGTAAGTTGGATCTTGAAGTCCATTACGTTAAATTGCTTTCACATTTCTAGGAAAAGCTTATTTCATGTGACCTTTTTGAGGAGTGCAAAGGAGTGATATCCTCAAGTTGATTCTAAGTAGGGTGATTCATAGCTGTTTGTGGGACGTAGAGAGCAAGTTGGTGGTCAAATGTACACTTGAAAAGCCAGCAAATTGCAGGAAAGAGAAGATGGTAATAGATGTATGAGGCTATTTTTATCGTCTCTCTGTTTTTTTAACTGAAAAATCCTTTCTTTTAGTACTGCCTAATTTATGATGGAGTTGAGTAAACACTGGTTTGTTCTTTGGATTCTGGGTTTATCAGATATTTTGATTTTTCACTGAGCACTGCGTGGTTTACATTTTTGACACAAAATTGTAAGTACCTGCTTGCTACCCTTTTATTTCTTCATTATAGGACAAACTATAATTTTTTTCTGATGAAATGTCCATGGTCATCCAAACTTTGCTGCTTTTCTCCACAACAAGCAACTCTTCACCCCAGAATCAAAACTCTAACCTGTAGTGGGACAAGTCAGTTGTTGTTCAATGTGGCCGGCCTTTAATTCCAAGCACCATTGCACACATAGCATATGCACATTTGTTTGCAAAATACCTTCAGGCCCAAATGCATACAGTTGGGTTTAACATCATGGAAATGGATGGTTACATAGTGGCATAGAATTTCACATGCCATCATGGACGTGCATGGTGGATATTCAATTAGAATGGAGGTAGATCCTCATTGACATGGATGGCTGGATAGCCACATAGAATGGTATATCATCAAGGGCATGCACAGCAGGACAGCCACATAGAATGAAGATATATCATCAAAGACTTGGACATCTGGGCACCGATATAAAATGGAGGTAAATCATCATGGACACGATCAACTCGACAATCACATTGAATGGAAGTATATCATCAACAAAGTAGAGGGCTGGACAGCCACGTAGAATGGAGGTGGATCATCATGGACGTGGATCGCTTGGGAGCCACATAGACTGGAGGTGGATCATCATGGACGTGGATCGCTTGAGAGCCACATAGAATGGAGGTGGATCATCATGGACGTGGATCGTTTGGGAGCCACATAGACTGGAGGTGGATCATCATGGATGTGGATTGCTTGGGAGCCACATAGACTGGAGGTGGATCATCATGGACGTGGATCGCTTGAGAGCCACATAGAATGGAGGTGGATCATCATGGACGTGGATCGCTTGAGAGCCACATAGAATGGAGGTGGATCATCATGGACGTGGATCGCTGGATGACCACATAGAATGGAGGTGGATCATCATGAACGTGGATCGCTGGAGAGACACATAGAACAGAGGTGGATCATCATGGACGTGGATTGCTGGAGAGCCACATAGGCAGTCATGTAGAATGTGGCTAGATCATCAAGGACATGAACCGCTGGACAAGCTCATTGAATGGAAGTATATCATCAATGACGCAGAGGACTGGACAGACACATAGAATGGAGATACATTATCATGGACGTGGATCGCTGGATAACCATATAGTATGGAGGTGGATCATCATGACATGGATCGCTGGAGAGCCACGTAGAATGGAGGTATATCATCAAAGACGTTGATGGCCAGACAGCTACATCGAATAAAGGATAAATATCATCAAGGACTGCGTCAGCTGGGTAATCATGTAGAATGTGGCTAGATCATCAAGGACATGAACAGCTGGACAGCCACAGAGAATGGAGGTAGATCATCAAGGACATGAACCGCTGGACAAGCTCATTGAATGGAATTATATCATCAAGGACGTAGAGGGCTGGACAGCCACGTAGAACGGAGGTAGATCATCATGGGCGTGGACAAGGATCGCTAGACAGCCACAAAGAGTGGAGGTAGATCATCATGTATGTGGATCTCTGGAGAACCACTTAGAACGGGAGGTATATCATTAAAGACGTGGATGGCCGGAGAGCTGAATGAAGTGATACCTCACCCATGCCATGGACAGCTGGGCAATCATGTAGAATGGAGCTAGATCATCAAGGACACAGACAGCTGGACAGCCACATAGAATGGAGGTAGATCATTGAGGACATGGACAGCTGGACAGCCACAGAGAATGGAGGTTTATTATCAAGGAATCAGACGGCTGGACAGACACTTAGAACTGAGGTAGATCTTCAAAGACATGGACTGCAGCACAGCTAGATAGAATGGAGGTATATCATGAAGGACGCGGACACCTGGACAACTAAATACAATGGCGATATATCATCACAGATGTGAACATCTGGACAGCTATATAAAATGGATGTATATCATCAAGGACTTGGACGTCTGGATAACCACAGAGAACGGATTTGGATCATCAAGGATATGGCGCTGAATAACCACATAGAACAGCGGCATTGCTATCAATGGTGCAGCAGGTGCGTTGCAGTTGCACTGGGCCCACTGAACCCTGACTATTGATGTATTTTACTATCCAATCAGCGGTCGGGCCAATTTAACTGGCCTGCACTAGGACTCGTGTCACCTTAGCTTCAACGCTGCGATGCACCGTATCAGATGTGTGGTGTAATAGAGATGTATTCTCGTGAAGATTTAGTCCATTAGTTAAGTTATCAGTGGTGGAACTAGACGCTCTGTTCTCTTCTTCCAATTTCCCCAGTTGGACAAAATTGAGTTGTCCTGCTGCTTCAGTTCTATACTTTTGAGTTGTCTGTGCTTAGAAACAGATGCCACCAAATAGGTCTCTGTATAAAACTGTATATGTACCCTTACAAACATGTACACAGGAGTAAGTGCCAGCATTCCAGCTATTCTCGTGGAAGAGTACGGGACCGCCCTCTCCTTGGGTGATGGGTGCCTGGCTGTCCGAGGGCAGGTATTTCCAAGTAATGCCAAGTGCTACCGACAAAATTCCCTGCCGTCACCCGCTAGTGCATCAAATTCTGCACCAGCCTAGGGAGGGGAGGAGCCAACCCGAGCACATCTGGTCACTGGGTACTGGGGGCCACAATGTGAGTTGAAGCTTTTTACTACTAAATTAGGCGAAAACCCTGCTTTCACCTGACTAAATAATGGAAAACGTCTGCACTACCTGCCATTCTAATTTTGTTTAAACGAGTATGTAGGGTCCGTGAACCATCATACATTGAAAGTTCCTTGTGGAAGTTATGAAGGTCCTTTTGATTTAAGGCTCAGGCTGATAGGGTGCAGGCACAATTATAATATTCAACAGAATAATATCTTCAGTTCCTGATAAATCACCTAGAATTTTATAGGTTCGCCAATATCTTCACGCCGGCATCCATCACTTGTCACCTTCTGTACTGGATCTTGCACTACATAGCGCCCAGAAGCTGAATATCTCATCAAAAGGCCCAGATCAGACTTTGCAGAGCATTGTTCTCGCCTCATTTCAAAATTGAAAGTTGAAATTACATTTTGGATGGGTGAGGTATCAATATGTTCTCTTTAGTTCAGCTACCCTCCTTGTAAATTAGGCATGATGTCTCTGTGGGTGAGTGCACCTGCTGTGCAGTTCACATTTTTTCACTCAAAGGTTGTCATGTGTAGGCATCGGCCGGTTGGCTCAAACATTCATCCTTTCATGGTCGATTCAATCAATACTTAGTAATAATAGCACCTATTACTTACTCTGCTAAAAATGTGATATCAAAGGGCGCTGAACCCCAAGATAAGGAGGCTCAAAGATGTCCTTGTACCTCGAAAGTTTATTTTGGGCCACCGGAGGGCCTCCTTTGTGGCGTGGAGCACCATGACCGAGATATCTAAAATCCCAAAGACACAATATGATATAGAGCCGTGAAGGAATATAAAAATTAATAGCAGGCTGTGTGGAACAAATAAACACGGAAAATCAAGGGACTCGGAAGGGCGCCGGTTCGTGTAAACCAACGGCAATGACTCTATAAATTCTAAATTATTATACATGCTTTCCAAGCCACTTTTTCCTCGCCCAAAAAACAAGGCGCCTAAACAGGATCTGGAATGCGTGAAACATACCTAATAAAAAACAGATTATTATTTTAAGACCTGCAAACGTCAGGTGTGTGAATCACTAGGATGTCACATGGAAAACACGCTGTCTGAGGTGCAAAAGCAGTGACGTGGGTAGGAAAGCCGGCTCTGTGGTTTGGAAGAAGGCCCAGAGGCCTTCGCACTGGTCACGGGTGGAGCAGGGCAGTGGTCATCGCTAGAGCCAGCTCAGTCTGCTCGGAGGGCGGGGTCTGTGGAAGAAGCCTCAGAGGTGACCTTCACTATACAAGACGCCTACGTCACGGACAAGACGCCTACGTCACGGAGGACCACCAGCAGCACTTCTGTGGTTTTACAGTCAGCCATGACGTCACTAAGGACACCCGGTATAACTGCGGCCACTTGCGTCTCATATAATCAACGTCACCCAGAAACACCGACGGACTCCCACGACGTGATCTCACGTCGGCAGCGCCATGATACCCTTCCGGGTGAGTCGTGCGCTATTCAGATACGCATAACATAACACATGTGAACAGCACCCAAACATCTACGAAGTATGTCGCCAGCTGCTGAAGTCACAAGCAAACAGCAGCGGAAGTAATCTCATGCCAGCAGTGACCTCACAAATGAACACTAGTGGAAGTGAGCAGTGACTTCACAATAGAACAGTGGAAATGCTGCCATCTGATCCCAAGCAAGCAGTGACAGATCAATGGATCATCAGTGGAACCGCTGCCACCCGATCTCAAGTGTACAAAGACTTCACCATAGATCACAGGCGGAACCGCTGCCACCCGATCTCATAGATCACCAGTGGAACCGCTGCCATCCGATCTTAAGTGTACAACGACTTCACCATAGATCACAGGCGGAACCGCTGCCACCCGATCTCATAGATCACCAGGGGAACCGCTGCCACCCGATCTCAAGTGTGCAAAGCCTTCACCATAGAACACCGGCGGACCTGCTGCCACCTGATCTCAAGTGTACAAAGACTTCACCATAGATCACAGGCGGAACCGCTGCCACCCGATCCCATAGATCACCAGTGGAACCGCTGCCACCCGATCTCAAGTGTACAAAGACTTCACCATAGATCACAGGCGGAACCGCTGCCACCCGATTTCATAGATCACCAGTGGAACCGCTGCCACCCGATCTCAAGTGTGCAAAGACTTCACCATAGATCACCGGCGGAACCGCTGCCACCCGATCTCATAGATCACCAGTGGAACCGCTGCCCCCCCCGATCTCAAGTGTGCAAAGCCTTCACCATAGAACACCGGCGGAACCGCTGACACCCGATCTCATAGATCACCAGTGGAACCGCTGCCACCCGATCTCAAGTGTACAAAGACTTCACCATAGATCACAGGCGGAACCGCTGCCAC
This sequence comes from Calotriton arnoldi, assembly GCA_963921515.1. Taxonomy (NCBI): domain Eukaryota; kingdom Metazoa; phylum Chordata; class Amphibia; order Caudata; family Salamandridae; genus Calotriton; species Calotriton arnoldi. The sequence goes on from CAWUFW010004208.1 coordinate 699,485, forward strand.
CCGATCTCAAGTGTACAAAGACTTCACCATAGATCACTGGTGGAACCACTGCCACCTGATCTCATAGATCACCAGTGGAACCGCTGCCACCCGATCTCAAGTGTGCAAAGACTTCACCATAGATCACCGGCGGAACCGCTGCCACCCGATCTCATAGATCACCAGTGGAACCGCTGCCCCCTGATCTCAAGTGTGCAAAGCCTTCACCATAGAACACCGGCGGAACCGCTGACACCCGATCTCATAGATCACCAGTGGAACCGCTGCCCCCTGATCTCAAGTGTGCAAAGCCTTCACCATAGAACACCGGCGGAACCGCTGACACCCGATCTCATAGATCACCAGTGGAACCGCTGCCACCCGATCTCAAGTGTACAAAGACTTCACCATAGATCACAGGCGGAACCGCTGCCACCCGATCTCAAGTGTACAAAGACTTCACCATAGATCACTGGTGGAACCACTGCCACCTGATCTCATAGATCACCAGTGGAACCGCTGCCACCCGATCTCAAGTGTGCAAAGACTTCACCATAGATCACCGGCGGAACCGCTGCCACCCGATCTCAAGTGTACAAAGACTTCACCATAGATCACAGGCGGAACCGCTGCCACCCGATCTCAAGTGTACAAAGACTTCACCATAGATCAATGGTGGAACCACTGCCACCCGATCTCAAATGTGCAAACACTTCACTATAGAACACCAGCGTAACACTGCCACCCGATCTCAAGTGTGCAAAGACTTCACCATAAATCACTGGTGGAACCACTGCCACCCGATCTCAAATGTGCAAACACTTCACCATAGAACACCAGCGGAACACTGCCACCCAATCTCAAGTGTGCAAAGACTTCACCATAGATCACCGGTGGAACCACTGCCACCCAATCTCAAGTGTGCAAAGACTTCACCATAGATCACCGGTGGAACCACTGCCACGCGATCTCAAGTGTGCAAAGACTTCACCATAAATCACTGGTGGAACCACTGCCACCCGATCTCAAATGTGCAAACACTTCACCATAGAACACCAGCGGAACACTGCCACCCGATCGCAAGTGTGCAAAGACTTCACAATGGAACGCCAGTAGAACAGCGGTGGTTTTCCAGTCAGTAGTTGTGTCACTAGTGAACACTGGAGGAACTGCTGCCACCTGATCTCAGTCAGCAACGATGTCACAAAAAGAGCAGAAAAGCTGTTGTCACTTGGGTCTTAAGCCCACAACGATGAGACTAAAGAGCGCAAACAGAACTACTGTCACTTTGCCTGAAGCAAGCAATGACATCACTTTCCCGAGCTAGCCACTCAGGACACAGAGGTGCCCCACTTTCACCACACAAGGGTGGTGCGAGAGTGACAAACCTCAGACCCGGCCTCTACCAAAGTCAGGCCGGATAGGTGAATCCACGGGTGAAACCATTGTCCGCAGGTTGTGCTGGTACCTAGGTCGCAAGACGTAAATATAAAGTATCCAAGCAATGTGTAAAATAAATACACAAAAAAGGATAAAGACACCACACACCATTAGTCAATGCCCGGTCTCTCCAGGAAGCGGATGTATTTTTCGGAGGTGACAATGAGGCTACTGATTGGAGTTCAGTGCCCTGATGAGCAGGTTGGTGCTTTTAACACATGCACATAGGGGCCCCCTTCTCAGCGCTTCACTCTCTGCTCAGGTAACAAAGGTACAGTGTGTGTACAGTAGCCCCTGGCCATACAGTAAGAGTGGGGTTTGTCTGCAGGAGAGACAGCCCTAATCCCGCCCCGCCCCCGCGGACTGATCTCTTCTTAGAAACGGGGCTTCCGGAAGCTTCCCGCGCCCTGCTGTAGATGCGTACAGTAGATACACGTTTGTTCGACGGCGCCATCACAAAACTCGACACGCCACACACACCCTGTCGAAGCCTGTTATTGCTACACGTCAACAAGTCGTAAAGTAAAGATGACATACGTATTTCTGAGAACTACCTTCCGAGCCCGGGCTGCAGAAAGCGGCCATTGTCACCGGCGGCATTCCTTGGGCACTACTACAGCGCCTACGGCGGGGCGCGCAGCCCTCCGCCCCCAGCCCCCATCCCCCTCCACTGTGGCCGCCCTGTGATCACGGTTGGCCTAACCACATTCCACAGGCCGTGGTGACCCGGTTGCCACAGTGAAGACATATACAGAGACACAACAGTCCTCGACGTATATACACCCTCCCAAAAACACATATATATGAGTATATATACAGCCCATAATTCACCCCTTGCTTTCCTACAATCCAAACACGTGTGAGGCTTATCAATGGCACATGCTAACAGTCAGGGGCCGCAGTGCTTGTATTTTCAGTGATCCATAAAAGTGCAACCGTCAGGTACACACACCATGAATACGGTACACGTGCCTTGTGTTTACTAAAACCACCAGGTATAATAAACACCTGCATTCCAGGGGCAGCAGCAGTGCTGTTCATGTAAAGCACGGCTCTCCCTCTACCCAGCTGCCGTTCCAGTCGCTCAGCGACTGTGTATTTGCCTTTGACCCTGTGCAGCGCTCCGCTAGGTTGGCTCTATACAAATACCACATACATATATAGATACATGCGTGGCCCCATACAGACTATGGTGGACAATAAACCAGAAAGCAGAAGAACTGAGAGGTCATATGATGATGTAAAAGTACCCTTTGACAAGCTGGGGAATCTAGGGTGCATTGCCCATAATGCGATTTGGGTATGGCCCAATAAGACAATATAAAGATACTATTTAGTGGTGCCTTGTAGAAAATCCAAACTTTTAGGGACATCGTGGCTGACCTGAAAACCACAGCACGTCTGCTGGTGATCCTCAGTGACGCAGACACCTCATCCCAGTGATGCTCACTACTGAATCATCTTCGACAGACCACCCCCTGCGAGCAGACTGAGCTGGCTCTAGGGGTGACCACAGGCCTGGTCCACTGTGACCCAGAGTGAAGGCCTCTGGGCCGTGTGCCAAGCCACAGAGCCAGCTTTCCTACCCACGCCACTGGTTTTACAACCCAGGCAGCGTGTTCTCTACGCTGCATCGAAGTGATTCATACACCTGTGCCTCCTTATTATGGATAGAACACACTAAACAGAATTGTCATGTAAAAGCATGCCAACTAGAAACATGTAATATTGACATATAATGAGGTTGTTCTGATTATTAATACTACTAGTGTTAGTATAAGAATGGGGTAAAGTACAAAGTTAAGACCAGCATGTTACCTGTGATGGCGTTACCAATAGAATGCTGATATTTTTAGAAAATATCTACTTAGTATACCTAAACTGAACACATTCATTGCATCTACTCAGGACCTCTAGTGCACCAGAATACACTGAACATGCACACGCTCCTTTCATGTGTACAATCTCACAAGTGGGAGAGGTGTGGCGCAGCGGCCCGAGCGGCTGACTCCGGAGTGCGGGGTTCACGGTTCAATCGCCGGCGGCAGCTCAGCTCAGCATCATGTGACTCTGGGAAATAGCTCACTTAATATCCTCGACAGACCCCAGCGCCTTGAAACCCTTCAGGGAGTGATATGTTTGCTCTTTACAAAATAGGAATTATACAAGTACACTCTTTTACGGCTGAGATCACTGATCGTTGTCAGTGGGTACAGTTCTAGTTAGAAGCACCCAGTAAAGATGGTAAAAATACTCTCTAGTGATTGTCTTTTCTAACATACAGCAAGAACGTCATAACTAAACATATGAGGGAGAACATAGAAATAAGGGCAGCCAGGAAGACCCACAGTCTTAAAAGGAGGTGGACCGCCACCCTTCTCAAAGGCAGGTTTGTTAAAGAGATTTATGGAAAGCACACTGAATTATGACCCAGAGGGAAAGTGTTATAGCAACTACGTACATTAAAACCAACATCCTCCACCATTCTCCTCCTCCTCCAGTTCAGAATTTGACAAATTGTCAAATTTTCCGCATTTTGGCCCCAATTCGGACATTGAAGTGGTTCAGCACCCGATCTCCTGATAGATACTATTCCACACCGTAATCTCCAAAAACAGCTGCATGATCGTCGTAAAGTGACCCAGCCTTGGGCTAGAGCACATATGTATGTTGCAGTACTTGTATAGAAGTAAGCGAAACAGCTATGAGTGGAGTGCTTGAATTAATCTCAGCGATCACCCGAGGCAAAATCCTAGACCATCGTTATTTTGCACCCCATTTCACCTCAGATTACACCCAGCTATATGCAACTCAGCGCTGAGCCTGCTCCAATAGGAACAGTCCAGCTCAGATTACCCATCCACGTCCTCTCTGAACCGGAACACAAGCAACCCACGACCTGTTTCGCCGTGATTGAGCTCATCTGTTGGGTGCAGCTTGGTCCCAGTGGCACAATGAGCATGGAACCCATGTCTGAGCATACCCAGAGGAGCTCGCTCAGAATTTTGTGATTTATGAGTGGTCCAGCACAATTAGTGCACATGATGGGCCTCAATCATAGTTTCAGTTCCTTGATGAGGTTGGAAAGCCGACTGAAAGGAGCATAGCAGGTGTTTGCTCTCCACATGAGAGGATAGTTAAGAGGTAACCATGGTTTCCAGTGTGTGTGAGGTACAGAAGGCCAGTAATTGGATGGTAGTTGAGACCAGCGTTTCTTTTCTTCTGGAGCAGAGTGTTGATTGCACATTGAGTTTTGAGTGACATCTCAATTGATGGCGAGGATATGATGAGGTTGGCAATGAGAGGGACCAGGGCGTTGAATCGAACAGACGCTGCCTTTCGCTCTAACCTCCACAGGGCTCTGACGTCATCAAAGAGGGCAGGTACTTTGTTTACCCCTGGGTCCATCTGCATCCGTACAACAAAGAGAGAGGGAGCGGTGGAGGGATGAGTCCTGAAGGTTTGAGGGAAAGCAATAGAAAAGGCTGACTTTAATGAGACGCAGCTTCAGAGGAAGCGTCAGCATTGTAAAATGTCTTGTGCATCAAAGGACCCAGTCTTCCAGATTCTCGCAGTTTGACATACGCACAGGGCCCAAATAGCTAAAATTAGGTTGGCATCATATGAAGAACTTGTCATGCAACGACTCTTTGAGGTATAAAAGGGTGCTTATGAATGGCCGCTGGCCCCTTCAAATTTCATGGTCGTTTGGTCATTATTCCGGGAAATCCGCAGCTTTGATTATTTGAATTGTGTAGAAACAAGGGGGGGGGGGAGATTCAGCGTGCCAAAGGGCTTGACAGCACAGAGGCCCTTAAACTAAGATTGCTTTCAGTTTCAGATTGTATCCAACACATTTCCCCTCACAGTAACACACCCCAGCCTCCTTCCATCATACACTGGTTAATTGTAGGGAAGATCTGAGGGTTTGGCCTACAACGGTCCTTCAGAAGAGCCTGGGGTGATTGAATGCTCTGAGAGATCAAGATGGCGGTGCCTTCATTCAGTGGGATGTCCCACGATCTGATTGTCATTAGATGGACACAAACTCTGGGCTTGGAGGTTGACTGTTCTGCCTTCAGCTACTGGCATCAGTGGGTGTGGCAACGGGGCCAGGTAAAATGCAAGGGAGACATTGGACATGCAGGAAGTGCTAAGGGGTAACACTGAAAATGGAGTGTCAGCAAGGTGCAGCCAACCCGGCACTGCCCTTTGATGAGCGTGTCTGATGCCAGCACCACCCACAGCCTCACTACCGGACACAGTAACTCCATATTCCCACTGGTAGTCATGGTCCACGTACCATTGCAAGATGGTGGAAGTTATTTGCCTAAAATGGATCCATGCATTCTCCAGTGCAGTAAATAAAGGCTTCACCAGTCATGCATTGTAAAGGAAGCACTTGTTTGGGAGTGTAGGGGAATTTGGTGCTATGTAAGAAAAGGGGTTCTTTTCTTGAAATATATACTATTGTTATTTTCACAGAGTGGCACTAAAGAGCCATAATGAGTGTCTGCAGGTGCAGTACTTTCACCTGCAGAGTAGAGCGTATTCAATAGAATAAGTCACGGGATTGAAGCATAAATAAAAAGTATTCCTGTATTTTTGATTTTCGTAAATGGTCTAAATGACAGCGTCTTCCAGTGCTTAATTTGTGCCGGTGCTTTCCGGTGCTCAGCACCGGCACTTAATTGCCAGCACCGGGGCTTATGACTGTCTGCCACATGGTAGTGGTGTCTGCCAATTTAGGTACGAGCACAACAACTTCTGTTTATTATTTCCATTTCAATTCCCAATTCTTAGTATTTGCCTCCAAAGCCATTCTTATAGCTTTGGGGGCCTGTAATAGTATGAATGGTCACACTTTTAAGAGTGTGATGATTAGTAGTGTGTTGGTGCTGTCATTGGCAGTGCTGCCAGGGGCAATGGATGGAGCAAGCTCTAGTGTCCTCCTGTCGAGAGCCCCGGCACTATGTTTTTTACAAATTAAGCACTGGCGTCTTCATAGTTCTGCTTAAATTCAGTGCAGTGGTTCCTTGCATCTGCGAGCTTTTCAAATCAAATCAGAAATATCCTTTATTGTTTTAGTTAATTAAAACCACAACAATATACTCGTAAAATGAATTGTGTTGCATTGTTTTAAAATGTGCATGTTAAAGATTTTGATTTTGAGCAGTGCAATGGTTACACAGTTCATTTATACTTGTTAAAAGTGTCAAGGATATAATGGAATGAAACAATGAGGTAGACAATCCGTTCTGTGAGACAGTCTCAGAAGGCGCTAATTGTGCTTTCCCCCTCAGTCAGTTATACTTAGTAAAAGTTGCTATGATACAATAAAATCAAAGTGCAAAGTGATAGACTATTGCTTTGGAGCTGAAATCCACTTTATTGAAGCAGAAGAGAAACCCTGACCCTACATCCAGCAGCTGGGAGCTGTAGGGACATGGACTCCCTCACTCTATTCGTCCGGCAGCTGTGAGCTGTAGCGTCATGGATTCAATCACTCTGTAATTCCTGCTTGTGCGAACTGTAGACGCATGGACTCCATCACCTTGTTAGTACCGCTCCTGCGAGCTGTAGAGGCATGGACTCCATCACCCTGTAAGTACCGCTCCTGCGAGCTGTAGAGGCATGGACTCCATCACCCTGTTAGTACCGCTCCTGCGAGCTGTAGAGGCATGGACTCCATCACCCTGTAAGTACCGCTCCTGCGAGCTGTAGAGGCATGGACTCCATCACCCTGTTAGTACCGCTCCTGCGAGCTGTAGAGGCATGGACTCCATCACCCTGTTAGTACCGCTCCTGCGAGCTGTAGAGGCAGGGACTCCATCACTGTATAATTAGTCCTGCTGTGAGGTGAAGAGGCATGGACTCCACCACGCTGAAATTCCTGCTCGTGCGAGCTGTAAAGGCATGGACTCCATCATCCTGTATGTCCTGCGAGCTGTAGATGCTTGGACTTCACCACCCTGTAAGCCCTGTTCCTGCGAGCTGTAGACGCATGGACTCCACCACCCTGTAAGCCCTGTTCCTGCGAGCTGTAGACGCATGGACTCCACCACCCTGTAAGCCCTGTTCCTGCGAGCTGTAGACGCATGGACTCCATGACCCTGTAAGCCCTGCTCCTGAGAGCTGTAGACGCATGGACTCCATCACCCTGTATGCCCTGTTCCTGCGAGCTGTAGAAGCATGGACTCCCATCACCCTGTACGTCCTGCGAGCTGTAGACGCATGGACTCCATCACCCTGTAAGCCCTATTCCTGCAAGCTGTAGAAGCATGGACTCCATGACCCTGTACGTCCTGCGAGCTGTAGATGCTTGGGCACCATCACCCTGTAAGCCCTGCTCCTGCGAGCTGTAGACGCATGGACTCCACCACCCTGTAAGCCCTGCTCCTGCGAGCTTACCTTTTTGACTTCTGGTCTATCTGGTAACTTCGGGGAAGCAGTTCTAGGACGAGACAAAAAAGGATATTTTGTCTCACCAAATTCTGGTCTCTGTCCAATGTCCCTTATACTTTGTACAACATCCAGAAATATAAGCAGAACACACAGCAGTTGTGGTAGAATATTAGCAAAGCCAGAAAAAAGCAAGTAGTGTCTGTATTGTCGCAGGCAAAGATAAGTCCAGGGATGTGGGCAAACTACCCTGGATTAGCGGTAATCACCTATCATGAAATGAATTGAGGGGAGTCCTTGGTGAACCCCTTTACTAGAGGACACTACGTTGCACAATCACATGTGATGTGCAAGATCTAAAAACTCTCTGTGCCACACACACTGTTCCCTTTAGACAAATCCACAAGACCCAGGCAAACCATGAAGATGCAAAGACTGAGATATTTGAACAGACTTTGCATCTAGCTGCAATGCTGTAAGAATTGAAGCACCACGATAAGCCTTCTCGCAGCAGGGCCGCCACAGTTGTATCTACAGCCAATGCTGTAAGAATTGAAGCACCACGATAAGTCTTCTCGCAGCAGGGCCGCCACAGTTGTATCTACATCCAATGCTGTAAGAATTGAAGGAACACGATTAGCCTTCTCGCAGCAGGGCCGCCACTGTTGTATCTACAGCCAATGCTGTAAGAATTGAAGCACCACGATTAGCCTTCTCGCAGCAGGGCCGCCACAGTTGTATCTACAGCCAATGCTGTAAGAATTGAAGCACCACGATAAGCTTTCTCGCAGCAGGGCCGCCACAGTTGTATCTACAGCCAATGCTGTAAGAATTGAAGGAACACGATTAGCCTTCTCGCAGCAGGGCCGCCACTGTTGTATCTACAGCCAATGCTGTAAGAATTGAAGCACCATGATTAGCCTTCTCGCAGCAGGGCTGCCGCAGTTGTATCTACAGCCAGAGGGTAGCGACATGGAAATCTCATTACAGCCGCTCAGCAGCGTGCGCAGTCCTGCGGATTTAGACTGATAGAGCTGGATTTGGAGAAGATTGAAGCAATCTTCCAATTTTTTGCTGACAGTGTCATTTACAATTTCCGCGCGCCGCACCAGGCGAGTCTTCTCTTCTCTCTTCAAAGCAATTGTGGAAATCAGAGCAGGCGCTTTACCTGCTGGAGCTCCACCTTATTAAAACCCCATTTTCCTGCATCTGGTCTCGCGCGGCGGTCTATGGTCTAGTCTGGTCCTTTCTGTAAGTCACACAATGGGATAATGGACTACTCTAAATCAGCCCACCAAGAGGCGTCCTTGGGGACATAGAGGACTAGTTTGTCATCATAAGGCCACGAACAACAGCTATGCTTATAGAGCGCACTGTAATTCCTCTTCGGAGTCTTGCCGCTTGACAAAGAATACAACTATTACCAGGAAGCCCCTGAGGATGATGAGGCAGCCCCACCTGGATTCTAACATGCTACAGGGGTTTGAAGAGATCCCTGCAGCAGTTTCAGCAACCCACTGAGCCACACTAGCAGTTCACGGTTGAATCAAGCACGAGTGTGGAAAATGGACCTCTCCAGGATCCGTGAGGTCACAGCCTGGACGCCCTCCTGCCAGAGCCAACACCGGAAATCGGATGGAGAACATAAAAGACAAAGTACCAATCACATTAGAGGGATCTGCATAGTTAAGCAGAGGTTCCAGCATAAGACAAATTATAAAATATAAAAATAATGCCTCTCACATTTCCACACCCATCGCTCCGCCAAGCCCTTGTCTCATGACACAATAACCGCACCAAGGTGGACATCACACACAACATGGAGACAGTTCCCACATAGGCTCAAAGAAAGGGCAACACACTTCCAACCGCACACCCACACAGTGTAGTGTGCTACCCATTTGGAAAAGCCTTCAGCACCCCACATAGGGAATAGTAAAGGCTATACAAATGCTATAGTATAATGTAATTATTGCAGTATTGATTAGTTTGCCTTGTTTATGAAGTTCCTCACTTGTTAAGTTTGTTTAATGAAAATTCCAAAATCTATATATGAATGTAAATGCATCTTTTATAAAGTTAATGAATATATGTACAGCCTTCTTCAGCGAGTAGCTCGCGAGCTACTGTTAGCTCTCCACCTATATGTAAGTAGCTCTCCATGTGCAGCCCAGCCTACTAAATTTAAAGCTTTTGCTTGGCTGAATTAATATATGTGTACCACAGATGAAAGCTGATGTTTGTACAAACATGGTTGAGTGTCGGAGGCAATGACCCTATGGCTGTTATATATTACCCATGTAGAAGCATTCCATATTGACAATGCCTTTTTAGGTCTCGGCCTGCACCAGCGCTTGCGCTGGTCTGGCCGAGAGTTTTAGTAAGCGGGTTTTGGAAGTGCAAACACTGGCTTTCGGCTGGCGACCAGCTTGAGTTCACGATGGCGTGCACGCGCAGCTGGCATCTGGGTTTCCTATCTCTTCCTCATTTCCTAGTCATGGCTCATTAACTCTCTGGACTCTGATGTTTCAATCGCAGCAGCAGCTCACATTACCAACTGAGGGCCCTGGACTACAGTCACATGAAAAACAACAGCGATTAGCATTGAAATGCAAGCTTTTTTTGTCTAGTTAGAAATATTGCTTCGGTGGGTTGATTTCACCTTATATCGCTATTTGTCTTATATTGGGAGTCACAGCCTAATTACCAGTATTTTTGTCTCTCACTGTTTTTTTTTTTATATTTATTCGCGCAAAGCACAAAGCTATATTTAAGGTTACTTTTTCCGCATCACTTCTTCACTCTATTTAAACTCCACACCCCCACTCTTATTGTCTCTCTCCTTCTCTCTCTCGCCCCTCTCTAATTCTCTCTCTACTTAATTAACTCTCCCCTCTCTATCTTTTTTAGCCTTTCATTCTCTCTCACCCCTTTATCTGTTTCTCTTTCAAACTCCTTCATTCACTCTCTCTCCCCTTCTTTCTCTCTCTCTATCCCGCTCCACTCTTTATTCTATGTACACCCTTTCTCTCTCTTTCTCTCTCACCACCCTCTCTAATTGGGCATTATATCTTCACTCTATCTCTCACTCGGCAACACCACAGCATCACTCAGCGCAACCACAGCATCAATCAGAGCCAGCACAGCATCAATCAGAGCCAGCACAGCATCACTCAGCACCAACACAACATCTCTCAACGCCATCACAGCATCGCTCAACGCCATCACAGCATCGCTCAACGCCATCACAGCATCACTCAGTGCAACCACAGCATCACTCAGTGCAACCACAGCATCACTCAGCATAACCACAGCATTACTCAGCACAACCACAGCATCACTTAGCGCCACAACAGCATCACTCAGCGCCACCACAACATCACTCCGCGCCACCACAGCATCACTCAGCACCACCATAGCTTTACTCAGCGACACCACATCATCACTCAGGGCCAACACTGCATCACTCAGCACAACCACAGCATTACTCAGCACAACCACAGCATCACTTAGCGCCACAACAGCATCACTCAGCGCCACCACAACATCACTTCGCGCCACCACAGCATCACTCAGCACCACCATAGGTTTACTCAGCGACACCACATCATCACTCAGGGCCAACACTGCATCACTCAGCACCACCACAGGATGACTCAGCACCACCACAGGATGACTCAGCACCACCACAGGATGACTCAGCACCACCACAGCATCGCTCAGCACTACCACAGCATCGCTCAGCACCACCACAGCATCGCTCAGCGCCACCACAGCATCACTCAGCGCCACCACCGCATCACTCAGCGCCACCACAGCATCACTCAGCGCCACCACAGCATCACTCAGCGCCACCACAGCATCACTAAGCGCCACCACAGCATCGCTCAGCATCGCCACTGCATCGCTCAGCACCGCCACAGCATCGCTCACCACCACCACAGCATCACTCAGGGCCACCACAGCATCACTCAGCGCGGCCACAGCATCACTCAACGCCACCACAGCATCACTCAGCGCCGCCACAGCATCACTCAGCGCCAAGACAATATCACTCAGCACCACCACAGCATCACTCAGCACCACAGCAGTATCACTCAGCAACACCTGAGTATCATTCAGCATCACCTCAGCATCGTCTCCGCAACAGTCACCACCACCACCACTACCACCTCAGCATCACTCAGCACCACCTCAGCCTGCTCTCGGAATCTGGCATCTGTTGATTCTCCCCTAGCGTCTGGCCGCTGCTAGTGTTATAATACAGGTACTAGTTCCCAACCTTCACCCTCCGATTGTTTATGCCCCCTCAAAAAAAAGCTTTAACAAACAACCATTGCAATAGGCAAAAACAAGTTGCCAGCATTGCAAGAACAAAAGAAAACTGAGGAAATTTTTTATTGTAAATACTTTTTTTAATATGGTCGTTCAGTTTTACATAATGCCTTCTTGGTCATATATAAAGTAACAAAAATGCTTCTGACACTTTTTATTATAACTTTTCAGCATGCCGCACAGCAGCCACACTTCTCTACAGCACAGCTTGAAGACATTGGCAAAGTCAATAGCTCTGGCTAAACACTTATAAGGCCCCAAAGGCGAGACCTATTGGCTATGCCAATGCTTGTTTATATTACTGCTGGCAGCACATTTATTTAGTAGTGGTTTGTAAGGTGCTATATGCCGCTAGAGGGCGCTATAGAGTGCCAAGAGGGTGGGGGTGGAGCAAGACAGGAAATCAAAAAAGGTGAGAGGAGCAATTCGCTGCGCCCAGAAGAAAACATTCCAGGTCCTGAGTTGGAGAGTCAGTGAGGGTCAGTGAAAAGAGAAGATCAGTAAAGTAAGGAAGTGATTTAGGGTCTTACTCAGAATTTGATTGATTAGAAGGAATACCATAAACTGGCGCTCCTCCTACCCTGCCAAACCCGTGATTGTCTTGCTCTATGTAGAATAACAGAAGATATCGGGCTACTGTCGACTGAGCCTCCACTGATGGTAATCCCTGACCCAGCGGTCTGTCCACCACAGGACTGCTGGATAATAGGACTGATGGACCACAGGAGTGCTGGACCACAGGAGTGCTGGACCACAGGAGTACTGGACCACAGGAGTACTGGACCACAGGAGTGCTGGACCACAGGACTGATGGATCACAGGACTGCTGGATCACAGGACTGCTGGATCACAGGACTGCTGTACCACCGGAGTGCTGGACCACCGGAGTGCTGGACCACAGGAGTGCTGTACCACAGGACTGCTGGACCACATGAGTGCTGGACCACAGGAGTGCTGGACCACAGGAGTGCTTGATCACAGGACTGATGGATCACAGGACTGCTGGATGGCAGGACTGCTGGACCACAGGAGTGCTGGACCACCGGAGTGCTGGACCACAGTTGTGCTGGACCACCGGAGTGCTAGATCACAGGACTGCTGGACCACAGGAGTGCTGGACCACAGGAGTGCTGGACCACAGGAGTGCTGGATCTCAGGAGTGCTCGACCACAGGACTGCTGGATCACAGGGCTGCTGGATCGCAGGGCTGCTGGATCGCAGGATCGCTAGATCACAGGACTGTTGGATCACCGGACTGCTGGATCGCAGGGCTGCTGGATTGCAGGACTGCTTGATCACAGGACTGTTGGATCACCGGACTGCTGGAGCGCAGGACTGCTGGACCACAGGATGGCTGGATCGCAGGACTGCTGGATCGCAGGACTGCTGGACCACAGGACGGCTGGATCGCAGGACTGCTGGATCGCAGGGCTGCTGGATCACAGTGCTGCTGGATCTCAGGGCTGCTGGATCGCAGGGCTGCTGGATCACAGTGCTGCTGGATCTCAGGGCTGCTGGATCACAGGGCTGCTGGATCGCAGGACTGCTGGATCGCAGGACTGCTGGATCACAGGACGGCTGGATCGCAGGACTGTTGGACCGCAGGGCTGCTGGATCGCAGGACTGCTGGATCGCAGGACTGCTGGATCGCAGGGCTGCTGGATCGCAGGAATGCTGGATCGCAGGACTGATGGATCGCAGGGCTGCTGGACCGCAGGACTGCTGGATCGCAGGACTGCTGGATCGCAGGGCTGCTGGATCGCAGGGCTGCTGGATCGCAGGACTGCTGGATCGCAGGGCTGCTGGATCGCAGGGCTGCTGGATCGCAGGGCTGCTGGATCGCAGGGCTGCTGGATCGCAGGACTGCTGGATCGCAGGGCTGCTGGATCGCAGGACTGATGGATCGCAGGACGGCTGGATTGCAGGACTGCTAGATCACAGGACTGCTAGATTGCAGGGCTGCTGGATCGCAGGACTGCTGGATCGCAGGACTGCTGGACCGCAGGACTGCTGGATCGCAGGACTGCTAGATCGCAGGACTGTTGGATCGCAGGACTGCTGGATCGCAGGACTGCTGGATCGCAGGACTGTTGGATCACAGGGCTGCTGGATCACAGGGCTGCTGGATCACAAGACTGTTGGATCGCAGGACTGCTGGATCGCAGGACTCCTGGATCACAGGACTGATGGATCACAGGACGGCTGGATCACAGGACTGTTGGACCGCAGGGCTGCTGGATCGCAGGACTGCTTGATCGCAGGACTGCTGGATCGCAGGACTGCTAGATCGCAGGACTGCTGGAACACAGGACTGCTGGATCACAGGACTGCTAGATCGCAGGGCTGCTGGATCGCAGGACTGCTGGATCACAGGGCTGCTGGATCACAGGACTGTTGGATCACAGGACTGCTGGATCGCAAGACTCCTGGATCACAGGACTGATGGATCACAGGACGGCTGGATCACAGGACTGTTGGCCCGCAGGGCTGCTGAATCGCAGGACTGCTTGATCACAGGACTGCTGGATCGCAGGACTGCTAGATCGCAGGACTGCTGGACCACAGGACTACTGGATCGCAGGACTGCTAGATCGCAGGGCTGCTGGATCGCAGGACTGCTGGATCACAGGGCTGCTGGATCACAGGGCTGCTGGATCACAGGACTGTTGGATCACAGGGCTGCTGGATCACAGGGCTGCTGGATCGCAAGACTGTTGGATCGCAGGACTGCTGGATCGCAGGACTGCTGGATCACAGGACTGATGGATCACAGGACGGCTGGATCACAGGACTGTTGGACGGCAGGACTGTTGGACGGCAGGACTGCTGGACCGCAGGACTGCTGGATCGCAGGACTGCTGGATCGCAGGGCTGCTGGATCGCAGGGCTGCTGGATCGCAGGGCTGCTGGATCGCAGGGCTGCTGGATCGCAGGACTGCTGGATCGCAGGACAAGACCTTGTGAAGGAACCATCCGCAGACTTGTCGGAACAGAATGGTCCTTAGCTCTCTTCTGAATCCGAGATGATCTTCTTGCTGTCTGGGAGCAGGAGTCAGGGTGTTCCAAACTTTACAACTGCAGGTGCTTAGAGGTCCCCTAGCTCCCTTCTTATTAAAGGGAGCATAGGTGGTCCTGTTATCAGATGGCCATCTCAGGAGGCCAGAGGGCTTGTAATTAGTGAAAAGTCTGGTTTTTGTTTTCGGGCCTCAAGGTCAGCATGCTGTGTGAGTGATACAAAGCTTCCTGAAGGCCCCTCTCTGTGTGATGGGCAGTCAGTGAGGGCCTCCGAGGGTCAAGATGAGGGTTATTTCTAAGCCCGAGACTTGTTTTCTGCTGGGGATGGAGCTGGTTGGAGTTGGTGAAGGATATTTCTCTGGAGACCCATGTGGATGCTATTGCTGTAGACCAGCAGGATGACACCATTGCAAATAGTGTGTGTCAAGGAGGTCAGGTGCTGTTGCAATCACAACGCACGAGGGAATCTGCTTACAGAGCACATAGATGGTTGGTGTGCACTCCTTGTTATTAACATTCCATCTGTCTGTGCTTTTCGCTTTAGAGATGATTCCATCTCGTGTACTTTCCATGCATATTGAATTGTTGCAGACTTTTAAATTGGTCTTCGCCTATGACTGTGCGTGCATACTTTGTTATGAGGTCAAATGTTATATAATGCGAACTATTAGGCAATAGCACCTACTTATTACCCCCTGGATCTGCATCAGACTGGCAGCGAAGAGGCTCTTTAAATGGATGCGCTTATGGGACATCCGCGCCTGTCCACAATCACAGACCAGAGCTGTGCAAGCCGTGAGGTTAGCTCTCTTCACCGACGAGCAGGCCGAGCTGTACAGGTAGGAGAGTGTTGATTTTTCCATTTATTGCAAACGGATCCCCTTTTCCCTACCGTTGACTCCCTTTACCTCTCATATCCAGTACCGAAGAGACCGGTGAAGCGCCTTATCCTATGTAAGTGGTTTGCTGCGCCGTATAGGCTCACTCTGGTGTCAGTGAAGAAGTGTACAGGGTAAGAGGAACCCCATCAAAGACAAGAGCAATGGATAGCAAGAGAACACTACAACCACAAGAAGCCACACTGGCAACGTCTACAGCGTGGAGAAGAGACGGCACCCTGAGAGGGGCAAGAGGCCTCGGTACAACACTGAGCCAGGAGCTCACAGGGGACCCCCGGCACGCACTCATGAAAGAAAGGGCGTAGAGCTATAGGTGCACAGCCACGAACAGGAGCGTACAGGCAACTGGAAATTAGAAAACACACAGGGGCAAGTAGGCAACTGGAAATAAGAAAACACACAGGAGCACACAGGCAACTGGAAATAAGAAAACACACAGGAGCACACAGGCAACTGGAAATAAGAAAACACACAGGAGCTTATTGGCAACAGGAAATAAGAAAATACACAGGAACATACAGGCACCTGGAAATAAGAAAGCACACAAGAGCATGCAGGCAACTGGAAATAAGGAAACAAACAGGAGCGTACAGGCAACAGGAAATATGAAAACACACAGGGGCGTACTGGCAACAGGAAATAAGAAAACACACAGGCAACTGGAAATAAGAAAACACACAGGAACACATAGGCAACTGGAAATAAGAAAACACACAGGAGCGTACAGGCAACTGGAAATAAGAAAACACACAGGGGCGTACTGGAAACAGGAAATAAGAAAATACACAGGCGCGTATATGCAACTGGAAATAAGAAAACACACAGGACCATACAGGCAACTGGAAATAAGAAAGCACACAGGAGTACACAGGCAACTGGAAATAAGAAATCACACAGGAGCACACAGGCAACTGGAAATAAGAAAACACACAGGAGCTTATTGGCAACAGGAATTAAGAAAATACACAGGAACATACAGGCAACTGGAAATAAGAAAGCACACAAGAGCATGCAGGCAACTGGAAATAAGGAAACAAACAGGAGCGTACAGGCAACAGGAAATATGAAAACACACAGGGGCGTACTGGCAACAGGAAATAAGAAAACACACAGGCAACTGGAAATAAGAAAACACACAGGAGCGTACAGGCAACTGGAAATAAGAAAACACACAGGGGCGTACTGGAAACAGGAAATAAGAAAATACACAGGCGCGTATATGCAACTGGAAATAAGAAAACACACAGGACCATACAGGCAACTGGAAATAAGAAAGCACACAGGAGTACACAGGCAACTGGAAATAAGAAAACACACAGGAGCACATGGGCAACTGGAAATAAGAAAACACACAGGAGCACACATGCAACTGGAAATAAGAAAACACACAGGAGCACACAGGCAACTGGAAATAAGAAAACACACAGGAGCACACATGCAACTGGAAATAAGAAAACACAGGAGCACACAGGCAACTGGAAATAAGAAAACATACAGGCAACTGGAAATAAGAAAACACACAGGAACACACAGGCAACTGGAAATAAGAAAACACACAGGAGCACATATACAACTGGAAATAAGAAAACACACAGGAGCACACAGGCAACTGGAAATAAGAAAACACAGGGGCACACTGGAAATAAGAAAGCACACAGGCAACTGGAAATAAGAAAACACACAGGAGCAAGTAGGCAACTGAAAATAAGAAAACACACAGGAACACACAGGCAACTGGAAATAAGAAAACATACAGGAGCACACAGGCAACTGGAAATAAGAAAACACACCGGACTACACAGGCAACTTGAAATAAGAAAACACACAGTAGCACACAGGTAACTGGAAATAAGAAAACACACAGAAGCACACAGGGAACTGCAAATAAGGAAACACACAGGAGCGTACAGGCAACTGGAAATAAGAAAACATACAGGCAACTGGAAATAAGAAAGCACACAAGAGCATCCAGGCAACTGGAAATAAAGAAACAAACAGGAGTGTACTGGCAACAGGAAATATGAAAACACATAGGAGCGTACAGGCTACTGGAAATATGAAAACACACAGGAGCGTACATGCAAGTGCAAATAAGAATACCCACAGGAGCATACGTGCAACTGCGAATAAGAATACACACAGGAGCGTACAGGCAACTGGAAATACGAAAACACACAGGAGCATATAGGCAATTGGAAATAAGAAAAGTCAAAACACGGAAAGTAGCGCAGGATTTGTACAGCTGCAGCCAACTCCAAACACAGCAGAAAGTTATAAACAATGCACCACAAAAACAAACACTGAAAGAGACAACAAAACCGAAATAAAATACAATGAAAACTGAAAGTATCTAGTGACTAATTCAAACAGCAGCAGAATATTTCACGAGCAATCACAGATGTTGATTCTAATTAACAGGGGACATATGCTCCAAGGGTCTAGAAAGTTGCACATAAAGCCAAATAGCAAAACATGGAAAAGGAACATAAACTTTTAGAACCTAGCAGGTCTTTAAATATAATACGGTTTCTATTGGTAATCTGATTTCTGAACATCATCGGGGTTGTAGTCTGGAATATCGAGTAGGGAATATCGTTATACCTTAATATTGCAGCCAAAATAATGGCTCAAGGACAAAATAATAAAAAGTAAGTGCACATAGAGGAGGGATTTACTATTCTTATCTCCACGTCTAGGTACCTTCAAGATATAAGTATCGCCATGTAACGTGGAGTTAGGCATAGAAACTCTGTACACACTTACCTGTCAATATTTTTGTCCTTGATAGTATGGTTACGATATAAAGGGAAAACGCTATTCTCTACACGATATTCAGGACCCACGTCCCATATCAGTTAAGCTAAAAACAGACATAAAGTGCTTAACTCAGCATAGATAGGGCGGTATCATCCACTGACCTAAATGGAAATGGTACTAAAAAGAACTGAAGAGTGTTGTTGAAATCAAACAGGAGATCCCCGGTGGCTTACGAACACAGATTTGCAGTATTGCCCAAGGGCAAGCGAGAAAGGCTTTGCTAAGCAAGCACACATCTGCGATTTCTCCCCCCTCTCACCCCCACCCCCGCTGAAAGCCACAAATGAAAAAATAAAATGGCAATTGAATAAATGATTTAATTGCCATTTTATTTTGCCAGTGTGCACACTGCACGCAGTGCCCCGTGCCAAGAAAGGGGGGTGTCCTCAGCTGCTGATTAGCAGCATAGAGGATTGGAGCACTGGTCAGTTTGGCCGGCTGTCTTGCGACGGCCAGCCTGACATGCACACTTTGCAGCTCTCCACTCAGCTGCGAATAGGTCTCAAAGACGAGGCCTATAGTCTTTGCCAATATTTGCTGTATGATGCAGGTCATTTTCAAGTGGACTTTAGCTTCTAACTGAAGCTTGTGGAGATCTTTCAGAAAAAATGTTTACACAATTGAAGCAAAAACCTTGAAAGTCTTAAAATAATAGTTCAAAGCAAAAAGTTGACATTGGTACTTTTTAATCCTTGATTTTCACTGTAGCCAACACGTGTTTCGTCTTTTGCAGACTTCCTCAGGGCAAAGGAAAATAAATCGACCATCAGTCCAATACTGCTTCAAGTCATTTGACTAAATATTGTGTCCTAGAGTAACCACGTTTCACTCAAAGTAAAGAGAAAGGATGCTGAGCAGAGTTGTAACTTATCTTCTCACTCCAATCGACCGTGATAGGATTTCCATAGGACCACAGGTTTGCGGCTTGCCATCTACCTACCTACTTTTAAGGTGCTCGAGGGTTTTGCTTTATGTGTAGAAAATTCTATTTGTGCAGTGTTTGGTGGCCGCTCTACCCCTCTAGAAGCAGCGAACAATTATTGGGAGACACTGGCAGATTTTTGATTGACGGAGATGCGCGCCTGCAGAGAATTGTCCTAGCCATCAGAACTGTTTTGGTGTCTTTCAGACTAGGCCTAATGATGACATTTCTTGGTGGCTGTGTCAGTGTGAGCCGCTGTCTGCAGAATGGCTTTGAGAGGGCTGTGGCTTGTATAGGAAGGGCAGATAAACTATCATTTCACCATCAAGGTGAGACAGCACTAGGGCTTGGACTGCAGATCCGAACTCTGCTGGACAGATGGAAGGTTTCATCGCCCCTAAATTAATGTTGTTACCGACAAATGAGGTCAGTGAGTAAGTGAGTGGCCATTGTAGTGCCGCCCTTTGCTGTGTATATCTTTCCCAAATTGCTCCTTTGTCTGGCGTGCAGAGAGCAGTGGACTGGAGAGCCTGGCTCCATCCAGGCCATTTCATTAGCAAAATGCACAATCAACATTTAGGAGCATGAGTGGGTAATTACCAAAACCCTTGATGGATGCTCTACCGCAGAAATGTAGCTTCAAACAATAACAGTCTTTAGTCTTGGACCCTGAAGGTCAATGTTGCAGTACTCGCCGTCTGAATGCCAATCATGATCACAAAATAATAAAGCGCTTATAAAATACCTTCAGAATTAACGCTATATTGTAATGAAGTTAACTTGAGACTGTTGAAAGCTGCAAAATGCACGCAAGTGTCTGAGTGATGACTTATAATAGTCGCTAATGCGACATTCGAGTCAACCAGCCGATGGTGAGAAAAGCATTCAAGATTGTCCAGGGATCCAGGAGGCTTATTTATTTGTTGGCTTTTTAAGAATGACCCTTAATAGATGAGGTAATGCCTTTGTTTTGGGTGTTTCTGTGGCATCCCTGTTGTACTTCATTGGATAAAGTAGTTTGCTTCAACGAACGTTGACTTCCAGTCAAAAAAAAAAAAAGAAGCAAAGATGGGTACGGTTGGTGTGAACTTTTGTGTTCATTTGTGGTGGGGGTAGATTTTTTAAAGTGAGAATCTGGGGCAGGCGTATTTTGTGGTGTCTGTGGCTTGAGACTCGGAGTTTCCAGAGTAACATGCTTTCCTAGGAGGAACATCAAAACTTTAGTTATCGTTCTTGCGTACTACTTAATTTGGCTTTCTCGCCAGTATCCAGCTCAAGGACCACTTCAATCTGTGCTGCAGATAGGCCAGTGATTTCTTGTCAATAATTCAGGGTTCGGGCCATGAATGAATACACAACCCTTGGTCTGCAGGAGATACTCTCTAGGACCTCGAGGGAGGGTCACTGCCCAAACTACCCGGGATGTGCTAGGTTTGGTTATTCTCGGTTCTGTCCTGCTGAAGGCTCGGCGACTGCCCTTATAGATCGAAACACACTTTCTAAATTTAAGGCAGGCATTGACTGTTGTGCTGAAGACTGTTCTAGTGTTTCCTGGTGGAAGATGGAATGCAGATGAGTGCTTATCTTTCTAGAGCCAGTAAGCGCATCAGACTTTCAAAGTCAAACCAGAATTCGAGTCTGGAACATTCCACGGGCCTATGGTTTTATATTCAATGCTGAGCCGAATGCACATTTGATATTTATCCCTCAGTAATATGCATCGAAATATTGCAGAGCGCCTGGAGAAAGCAACCATCCGACCTCATTAGCCTGCAGAGCGAGCTGCGGATGGAAATGTCTTGTTTTGTTTGCTCTTTTCAAACGTGTGTGAGGTTTGAAGGTCACCTTCCTTGCCGCAGGTCCTGCATCCATCTCTTGAGGAACTGAAGGCGCTGAACAGAATGAGTTACCGTGGTTTATAGGCCTGAGCACCACAAGCATGGACTCACAGCTATTCCAGACCGTCAGCATTACTGAGGCTGGTGGCCAGTGCCTAATTTGTAAAATATTAAGTGCCAGTGCTCTGACTTGGAGGCCACTGCAGCTTGCACCACCCATCGCCCTTGTCATTGCTGCCAAATCAACTACTAACCATCTCTCTTGAATGTTAATGCGACAGTTCAGATTATTCCAGGTCACCAAAGCTAAAGGAATGGCTGGGGAGGTAGGTATTAGTAATTTTAATGTATATTGTATTCCTAAACAACCCTTGTTCTGCTCATCTCTAAATTAGATGAGCAGCGCCACCATGTGGTAGACTGTTGTAAGTATAGTGTTGACAATTAGGTGCCGGTGCCGAGCACCAGAAACCAATTAAGTGCCAGTGCTGAGCACTGCAAAGCACCAGCTCAAATTAAGCACTGCTGGTGGCAGACCCAGGATTCCTCCCAGCCCCCAGCATTTGTTATAGATCTAACCTGCCTTCTGCCCAGCAAGCAATAATTCCATACATTGTTATCGTACGTGCACTTATTAAGTTATTAGGCGATTTGTAGAGTCCAATATGAACAATACAGAAGGTGAATGTCTGGACGTACCACTAGCTCCTCGGATTTATTGTTGGACGTCATGACTAGGGAATTGGCTCTGTGCTTGTATGACGCGCAATGTAAAGCATGAGATTTATAATAGTCAGATTGTTTACATGCTGTCGAGCATTAACAGCTGTCAATCGCCCTTCCTCTCATTGTGCGCTCCTGCTTTCAACTCATCCCAATAATTGTGAGGTGGGACATTAAGTGTGGTTAATGCCCTTTGCAGATGACGTTGGCTACTATTAACAGCTGTGATGAGGTCAATAATGCTTAATTAATAAACACAGGCTGCAGAAACTCAAACATTAGATAAGGGTCAGTGATAGGCAGGGGCGCAACTAAACCCGAAATGCGGTGGGACTGATAGGTCAACCCGTGGAGGCGGGGCTAACACTTCAAACAAGGGGGAGGAGCTTTCCTTGGAGCCAATCCAAGAATAGAATGATAAACTGCATTTTAAGCATACTGCTAAACCTGATAGAGATACCAGAAACCTGCTTTAGTGGGTTTGACAGTGTTTATAGGCTACTGACAGAGTTCTTTAAAACGAGGAATGAGCGATCTGGCAACCAAAAAGCAACATGTACTCATTTCAATACAAAACAATTTAGAACCAGTTTTCACAGTTTTTTCAAGATGACAACCCTTTTTGCAAATGCTCCAAAGATTTCTTCTGTGACATTACAATGGACTCATGAAATATTTTTAATGCCATCTTCAGAAAGGCGCCAACTTGAGCATGTCTTATTTTGTTTGAGGGGCAGGGGCATAGCTATATTTTACAAAGTAAAATGGGTTAATACTCCAGTTATCTGGAATCCTAACTACAAGCAAAACATATTTTTAAATGTAAAATCTCTTATATGATATGCTGGACTTTCGTATAGTGCTTTATTCCGCCTCCAGGTGCTGAGAGGGGATGGAGAGATGGTGAGATCGCTCCATAATGTTCATACTTTGATAGCTTGCTGTTCTTTATACTGCTTTGTCGTTGCTTCTCAGATATTGGCACATTTCGTTTCCAAGAGGTTCTCTGTGTTTGCCTTCTGCTGTTTCTAGGCGCCGCATCAAGGCGCTTTAGTGGTGACAATACAAGGAGTCAGAGGAGGGCTACAGTGAAGGGCAGGGAGATGGGTAGCAATGAGGCACACCCCCTCTAGAGACGGTGGGTGCAGTCAGAGGACTGGACACAAAATGTTTACATTTGACACCGGGGTTGTAGCCTCGTCTAGGAGGAGTATGCCCTAAAGGCCACCGCGAGACCTTTACTTATTCAAAGAGCTTGTGACCCACCGGCTCTGCTGGCAGACATCTGGAGTGAAGCTATCATTAGCGCAGCAGGTTCAGTGGCACCGGGGCTCCCGAGTGGGAGGCTGCCTTTCATGTGCGGGAGTGGGGAGATATTTCCCTTCCTTGCTTCTGTTAGGGACCCAGGCACACAGACATCATATAGGAGTGGATGCATTGGGGCTGTTTCGCCATGCCTTCGCACCATACGTTCTTCTCAGCCCTCCCTGGATTGCATTTCAGAAGATCATTGACACCTGATTTTACTGCATCCAGTTGACACACGTGAGTTTTTAGGGATTGTACTTTTTCTCCAGTGGGAAACAAGAAGAAATTCTACTAGATAAATTTAAAAAAAGCAATTTCACCGAATAATCTCCATGTAACCAGTATCCAGGTCAGATCCTTAGCTGTTCAGTCGCTGTCCTTACGGCCACAGGACCGCACCGGCATCCATCCTACACCATGTGTGCCTGGTCAACTGGACTGTCCACCGGGGCTGAACAGCATCTTTGCAACGAAATGCAATGCATATGTGTATACATATGCAGGTACCTGCTGCAAACTCTAGGGGGCGGCACTTCCCCAGTGTATGCCATCTTTATGCACCCTTTTCCATAAACACTGGATTTAGGCCAGAAGCTTGGACGACCGCCTGATGGTGTGCGGGGGTAGGGGAAGCATCAGTCCTGTGACGTGTGATGGACAGACCCAGCGTAACCTTTGAGGCATTTGATCCAAGTTCGACTGGTCTAATGGTTGGTGGTGTTCTGTGCTTTACTTCTGTGTTCACTTGTATGATCCTCTCTCTGTTGAGTTAGCCACATCACCTGTGTCCCGCGGGCACCTGCCCTTTAGTGCACAGCTCCCTGGCGCCTCCAAGAGCCTGGTCAATGCTGCATAACAACAAAAAATATATATAATTACAAATATACATTAAAATGAGTAAGCAGAATATGCACCATGTTGTTGCATCTAAGCCGTGCATGTTTATGTGTTTATTTGTCTATTGATTTGAGCATAATTTGCTATGCTATGTCACATTTACATTGCAAACACAAGGAGATGATGGACGGAGCGCTGAAACTTTTCAGACACTCACCCCCAGTCACAGATCTGGGTTGAATCCATTATCATTCTTTAGCTCACTTCGCCACCCCAGTTCAGACCAAGATATATGCAAATCAGTCTTGACCCTGTGCCTCATGGGAACAGTCCAGCCCGAACTGCCAAGCCATGTCTTCCCTGGACTGGAAACAAGCATCCTGGGACCGGTTTCGGGGTAACACCCCTCATCATCCAAGCTGGCTTGAATCCAGTGGCAAAGTGAGCAAGGGACCCACGTCTGGGCATACCCTGCCAACTTAGGGTGAACAACGCAAACACAAGGAGATGATGGACGGAGCGCTGAAACTTTTCAGACACTCACCCCCAGTCACAGATCTGGGTTGAATCCATCATCATTCTTTGGCTCACTTCACCACCCCAGTTCAGATACAGCTATATGCAAATCAGTCTTGACCCTGTGCTTCATAGGAACAGTGCAGCCCGAACTGCCAAGCCATGTCTTCCCTGGACCTTAAACAAGCATCCTGGGACCGGTTTCGGGGTCTCCTTGTGTTTGCTTTGTTCGGCCTAAGTTGGCAGGGCATGCCCAGACGTGGGTCCCTTGCTCACTTTGCCACTGGATTCAAGCTAGCCTGGCTGATGAGAGCTGTTAGCCCGAAACCGGTCCCAGGATGCTTGTTTCCAGTCCAGGGAAGACATGGCTTGGCAGTTCGGGCTGGACTGTTCCCATGAGGCACAGGGTCAAGACTGATTTGCAAATAGCTGTGTCTGAACTGGGGTGGCGAAGTGAGCTAAAGAACAATGATGGATTCAACCCAGATCTGTGACTGGGGGTGAGTGTCTGAAAGGTTTCAGCGCTCCGTCCATCATCTCCTTGTGTTTGACATTTACATTGTTCACAATCTGCCACTGAAATTATTTCACAGCTCTTAGGCTAGTGTGGAGTGTTTTCAATTGCTTGAACCCCTTACACATCTGGAAGGGTTGGCATACCCTTTGCATGGCAGGAGTATAAGTGTGTAGGCACTTGGTGGTAGTTTTTAATCTGCGACCCTGGTTGTAGGCGCTGGTCACCAGCACTCCTTACTTTTTTATCATCAAACGTTGACCTAGTGCAGGAGAAAAAGGCAAAAGTAAGAAAAAGATGGGAAGGCAGCGACAAATGGAGAAAACGTGGCTGAAAAAGAACCCTCGAGAGTGAGATAAAGAGACAGGAAGTGTAGGGTGGTGGAAGAAAGTGGCATGAGATGGCACGGGCACTGCCCCTGTTGGTATTGTACCACCCTGGCATTCAGCAGTGCTTGCAGCAGGCTTCTAAGAATACCTTTGGACCCCTACGCTTACCTTTTTTTTCTTTTCTTTATACATCAAGCACTGGCTTTGTGGTACCAAGTGCTGTTGAGTGGGCACAATTGGGAAGTGTTGGATTTTTGTCAGGAATTCTGTCTTGGAGGTTCTGTTGTGTGATGGTGAGTGTTGTGCTTAGGTGGATCGTGCTACTGTGGGAACCGTGGTGCCAGTGATGTGGCATATCTGTGCCGAGTTGGACTTGTGTGACTAGAGATGTGTAAGTTGTGACCCTGTGATACCAACAAGGTATATCTCTGCAGCCCCAGCTTGTTAAACAAGAGCAGAGATGTGATTGTTTTTACATACAGATGGCGGATATTAATATAACACGCAGACATTTAGCACATCAATAAGGTTTTGGGACTATCAGTAAAGGAGGCGCAAGGTGAAGTAAACAGCAGGTAGACTCCATGTTTTGCAGCTGCTGGTGGTGCTCTGGGAGGATGTATGGAGGAGGGAGTGTGCCGGTGCTGCAGATACAGCCCCGGGTGCTGCGCATGCGCACACTGACAGCAGCGTATGTTCCGAGCACCCGTGTGAACACGCTGCCATCAGCTAAACCGTGCTCGGTGCCAGCCACCAGACGAGCGCTAATGATGCTGATGAGAAAGAACGTCTCCCAGGACACTTGTCCTCGACTGAGGAAGACATAAAGAGCCTCCTTTTGTTATCCAAGGATGGTGCAGCAGGATAAGGGTAACGACAAGCACCGTCCTCGGCACAAGCGCGCGGAGACGTGTATTCAATTCATTTAATATATGGCTTTCATAGGGCGTAGATAAACCCTGCTGTACAGAACCCCGTAGATTTGGGACTTAGTTTGATGAAAACAATACAGAGAAGCACCAGGGATTCGGGACACGTTCGTCAGCGCGAGGTTGACCCTGCCGACATTTGGGGTGACCTGCAACAACTCCCTGCAAGTCGGGAGTTCGATTCCTGTCAGGGTCAACTTCGCCTTTCATCCTTCTAATGTCGATAAACCAAAGCCCATTAGACTGCCAACATGCGCTCTACGAGCACCTATTCATCATTTTGAGTTTGTAGAAATCATGTATAAAAAACAAGACGTCAGCTATTTCAAGTGTATGGAATGTCCTTCCTCAGCCCATCTGAACCATAACGACTCGCAAGAAGGCCTCGTCATCAGCCTTCAACCTGACAACAAACCCCCCACTGACCTGATACAATACATATGTAACTGTGTATACTTATCTATTCATGTTCATAGCAGCAATAGTAATAATACTTAATATAATATGCTTTACACATCCTTCAGAAGCACAATCCTTGTTTCTAAGCGCTTGAAATGCCGGTGACAAGCTGTAACGGGCCCGGCCAGTTGTGACATGTTTTTCTGACAGGTTATGACAATGCTGCATATACTAGGATTTCTTATTTCTACGATGATCCAAACTCCAGGATATTGTGCTGATGGCTGGTCCAAGAAGCCAAGCCCGCGTAAGGATTGGTCGTCAGTCTGTGGGTTAGGCCGGAAGATCTGTGCGGACCTCTCCGCAAAGACGCTGCTTCCATAATTAGAGATAAGGGCTCAAGGCGCTAGCTGTAGGCGGGGCTAAATACTAGACAATGCAATAACGGCCTTCTCCTAGTGAATGGGGAGCGCTTCAGGGGCGAATGCTACTTTGCCTCCCACACTTAACGCCCTTTCACTGTTCCTCTCTCTGTGTTGCATAAATACATTCATAGCATGTTCCCTGCCAGCAGATTGCATAACAAACACGTCTGCAATTATGCTGTCTGAATATTCATTCGTTGGTCCTAAATAGGTTTGCCTGCTCAGAGCATACTTGTAACCCAAAATAAGAAACAATTCACCTGCCCCAACCTAACACAAAATGTACATCCCTGGTAAAACGGTCTACTTGTGCTCCACACTACCTGCCTTAGATTAAGCAGTATAGCACACAGAAACAGCAACTTCTCGAACAGTGAGCTATTATGTGTAGTCAGGGCCAGCTTTAGGGCAGTGCGACTGGTGCGGCCGCACTGGGAGCTGACCTCAGGAGGAGCACTGTGCTTAGCAATAACTTACAATTTCAAAACACCTTCTGCTGAGTTCCTTGTGCATCCAGCTGTCAGGCAGCAATAGAAATGTCAAGATAACTCTTGCGAGTAATGTTCCTGTTGGAGAGAGAGATTGGCGTTCTGTCTAGTGGCATAAAGTAGCGCCTGCTGCAAACACATACTGTGCAGATCACAAAGCTGTATTTTGCATGGATAGCTGAGTGGTATACTGCTTTTGTCACAGAGATCCTTCTGGTATTGCAATACATAAGATACATCCCTAATATAGAACAGTGACTGTTACAAACTGTCATCAAAGTGTTGAGTGCAAACTGCATAAAATAGGCCGTTCTGTGTTTCCCCCAGTCTTTCATTATCGATTCCTAATGTTGCTAAAAAAGGGTTACTTTGGGTAGATATACATTCTTAATAGTAAAGCCAGCCTTTCCCAGCGCTTTAAAACAAATTAAATGTATGTGCGAGAGTGGCTATGGAGAGATAATGGGGAAACTTTGTCCAGTGGTAGTCAGGGAATCCGAGGAGGAGAATGTGGGCTCCAAAACCAATTGTCGCACCGGGCGTCACCAGTGCTAAAGCCGGCCCTGTGTGTAGTAGCTCACTCATAAAATCACTGACAATATCCGTTGCACACTTCAAACACTGAATTACTGCTTTAATAAGAGTTTCTACAACGCCCCTCAAAGGTACTCGTTTTCGCACCCTCAGTATGATGAAATGCTGAGGTGGCCCTGCTAGATTTCAAAGCTGTGACATAGGGGTTACACATATCTCTATGCAAGTGCTTAACCCACTGAGCTACATAACTACAGTTTTCAGTGTACTCAGCGTCACGCCAGCGTGGCAAGCACACAAACCTCACCTACTCGTGTGTGTGCGTGTGTGTGTCTACAGGGACCAGAGGGAGTCGCGCCGCGGGTTCCCAAAGCCGGCAGGTGTTGCATGAGGCACTGAATTCACAAATGCTGCCTCCGAATGTAATGCCCCGGGCAGCACAGCAGCAGCCGTCAGTGTTATTGCAATGGGGGTTTTACTACAATGTTATTCTAAAAATCTATAATTGTATAACTCTCAGACGTAGACAAAGGCGCCCTTTTCTCTGCGTGCACTCAGAGGTCACTTGGGGGAAGCAGTGCAATGTAAATAATAATTTTCGAGGGCAGATCAGAGCAATTTCCTGGCACGAAACCACACCTGAGCGAAAACGCCTTGAGTGCGCAGAAAGGGCCGCGGAACTCGAGAAATACTGCCCTCGCCGCCCTGTTTATCTAACTTTTTTCCCAGCCTGGGATCTTGGCGAACAGGGCTTCTCATTTCCCCTTCTAATTTCCCCGTCTGGCAACCAGCGAGAGACGGCAACCCCGGCGGAAGAAACGCAGGCCTGGGTGAGGTTTTTGGCTTGTCTCAGTTCAAGGTGCCATGCGCGCCGGGACCTTCCATACCGCAGCCAGCGGGCCTGACAGGGCCCCAGGCCAACCAGGGTTCAATGTGCGTCAGACTGACTGAAACCAAGCTGTAGGATTCCGCAGCACCCCACAACCCTACACCAGCCATGCCAAAATGGCGTCGTCGGCAAAATACTGAGTGGACCTCGAATGTGCCAATCGAATGAAAGGTATTAGATGACGTCATGCGACCAGGGAGACCCTGGCCTGGGTATTCTTTCAGCACCAGCGGACCCTGTGAGCCGCGGCTGTGGACGAGATGAACTGCACGAATTGGACTAAAATTCTAGATCACAGAGGTTTGTAGAAGGAAAAACTAGACTGCAGTGTCTAAATAACTTAGAAAAAACAGACTTGTCTCAGTTCCAGGGTGAAGTAAGAGAGTAACCCTAAGCCCCCCAATATTGTAGTAAGCAGGACCTGCAGGGTCTGGGTGGGTCATCAGCTGATATGTATCACACATTCAACTGGGTGGAAGGTTGAATGAGCCCCTCGGTATTGAAATCTGCGAGTATTAGTTGAAATGAAATGAAATTTGTACTTGTAAAGCGCACTTATACCCCCAAAGGGGTGTCCTGGCGCTGTACGCATACTGCTGTGGAACCCTTCCTGGCTTTTCCCTGTGAAATGTCCACTTCTGGGCACCCCCAGGGTGAAGCCAGGCATCCCAGCGCTGTTGGGGCCGTTGTGGAGATTAAGCAAGCTATTGCCCAGAGTTGCAGAGTGGGACCCATGATTAGAATAGGCACCGAGGCGAGAATCATCAGGTCCGAGGAAATTGAGCCCAAGACCCGCCGAGGCGGGAATTGAACCCTGGTCCCGGGCCAGATCTCTGCATCAGGGTCTGCCGCTCTAACCATTGAGCCACACTTCTCCACTTGTGCGAGATCTCTGCAGCAGGAGCATTAACCTGATGAACTATGTAAGCATTAACCAACTTTCTGTTTCAAAAGATTAAAACTCGCAGGCTTTTGAGGTGAAAGAGTAAATGGGGTACATTGATTTGTGTGCCCTTTAAAAACTGAATGGGCCCGTCCCTCGCGCCCCGGTACATCCAGTCCACCATAAACAAGGTCCTGCCCCGTCGTGCATCCTTTCACGGTTCACCAAAAGTATTGGTGAGGGGGACTGCAAGAGCAACAATACCAGAACTTTGAGGACAGGCATATGACACAGCAACAAATCAATGCACCGCCTACAAACTACAACCCATGACCTACACCCCACACGCGCCTTCAGCCTTCATTGCAGGTGCTTCCATTTCTAAGTCGGCCTTCAATGACATCATCTCTAAGAAATATTGCCTGCTACAAACGTAAACTATATTATATGAGTCATGCTGGGCGCTTATGACATCACGTGGCCATGGCGTAAGCAGAGTGGCCTGGGTAATTGTGCTATAGAAGTGAAAGTAGGAGGTCAGGTCTTGAGCATCACATGGCTACAAGGGAGGAGGAGAGTGTGCTTTTTGGGACCAGTTGGTTATCAAAAAGAGAAAACATGCATTCCTGAGGGTATGTGGTTTGGTGCAAGACGAAAATGTGGTCTCGGGCATCGTGTGGTGTGGTGGAAGTAGAAACTCAGGGGCATATTTACAAGCCCCTTGCGCCACTTTTGCGCTGCCGTTGTGTCACGCAAACCATGCGCCGCGTTGCGCTATATTTACAACGTGACGCATCTAGGGAGATGCGTCACGTAGTAAACCCCTGCGCCACATGAAACCTGCGTCAGGTTTCATGTGGGCGTACCAGCGCGCGGGGGCGTTCCGGCGCAGGTACGCCTCGGAAAAGTGACGTAGTGAAATCTACAAGATTACACGCAGTCACTTTTCCGACGCTGGTGCGCCAAATCCTTACGCCTGCTTCAAGCAGGCGTAAGGATTGACGCACCATGTTAGGGATAGAGAAGGTTGGAACAGTGCTGGAGTTGCGTCGCGCTTGCGACACGACTTCAGCACTGCGCCAACCTTCCGCCGGCAAATGCGTCACGCATCTGCTTATCCTTGCGCCACGATGCGCCGCATTGTAAATGCGGCGCATCGGACGTGGCGCAATGGTAAACTTGCGTGACGCATTTTCCCTGGCGCATCCCTGCTGATATGCAGGGATGCGCCAGGGAACGTAAATATGCCCCTCAGATTTTAAGGATCAAATTATTATTGTGCTTTGAGATGGAAAGCAATTCAAGTGAGATCACTCTCAAGGTGGAAGGGAAGCGCGTGCTCTTCGGGATCATGTGGTCGCAGTGGAGGGAGAGAAGGTGCTCTTTAGTATTATGCGGCTTTAATGGTAGGAGAAAGTGTTGCCTCGAGGTGCCACATGCTCCTGGTGGGTGAGGGAAACGTGGTATAGAGGATCAAGTGGTTAGTGAATGGAGAAAATGTTCTTGCGGGGCTCATGTGGTATGGGGAAGAGAGAAGCATGGTCTTGATTGTGTCAGATGTGTGGTCTTCGGAACACTACATTAACGTAGAGAAAGTGAGGGTGAGGGTTTGGGGTATCACAGTCATGGTGGAAGACAAAAGTGTGCTCTTGTGGTAAAGTGTAAGGAGGGAGTGTGATGTTAGACTGTGTAGTTATGGGGTATAATGTGCCTGTGGTGGGAGAGAGCAGGCTGGACATTTGAGGTATCATGTGGTCTTGTTGAAAGATGACAGTGTGGTCCTGTGGATGACGTGGTTACAGTGAGAAGAACGTATTGTTTTGGCACCCACGTGGTTACGGTGGTAGTGGGCAGTGCAAGTTTCTGGGGCATCACATGGTCAGGGGGAAAGAAGAAGGAATGGTCTTCGGGAGTCACATGGTCATGGTGAAGCAGAAAGTGTTGCTCGTGGATTCCCATGGTTAGGGCTTTATGTAATAGTCGGAGCCTCCGGGAACCCTACATGAAAAGAAGCAAACCCAGCAGGAGCCTGACAGCAGATATCACTTCTGCCCAATTACTGTCTGCGACTAAATTTAGCGGAAATTCTGTGCTTGAAAATTCCTAACCAAATCCGACCTCCCGAGGGATGACAGATGTTCGTTTCTTCAAGGAAAAGAGAAGCCGAACTAAGCCATCCGGGGACATCTCAAAGTGATAATCCAGTTTCTGTACACCGCAGGGTGAAAGTGATAAGAGAGTATGTGTTTCGCATTCCACAATTAACACCGGGGTCTTCTTACATCGAAGCAGGTTTGCACCGATTTAGTCTTCGACTGTCCCAACACCATGAGAGTCTAAAGTCAAACGTGGACAGGGATTGGGAAAAGGAAAATGGACTCAACTTGCGGTGATCCGAGAAGAGACAGAAATAAATTTCCCATTGCATGACTATCAATGAGCACATGAAAAGTGTTGGGTGTAGTGTGCGGAACACCTGTGCCCTGGAGACACCATTATAGGGGGATATGATTCATCGGATGCAGAAAACGCGCCCAGCAAAGGGATCCGCTCACCGGGAAACCTTTATTGATCTTCGTTTCTCATAGAAGCTGTATGAGGACAAAAGCCTTGGCCTTGGTTCGAAACCCTGACAATGAGGTCTGTCTCTCTGTGGGCTCGGCTTCCAGTGTGGGTTTCACCACCAGAACTTTGAGAAGCTGAGAAGCATTAGAGGAGAAAGGAGACTTAGCCTGGGGCAAGGCAGGATGCCTGAGCTCATTCGTTTATCCTCCCGTCATAGGGCCCATTACAGGAGTATCAGTCATGAGAATACTCTACGGTAGGGGGGACACAAAAGTACAACACCTCTAAAGGTATGAAATCATCCGTTTCAAGATATTTTTGAAACAGAACCTCATAGTGGCGCGATGGAGGCGTGGCATGTTGTAGATCGTAAGCGAGCCAAAGGGGAAGCGACCCTCAAATTAAAACTAGAGAATCCTACTGGGGTTACCAGCTTAACAGCTTGAATTTGCACTGGCTCAATGAGCCTTTCGATTTACACATTTTTTATAGTTAGAATATCAACGATGTTAGCAGTCTCTGTATGTGTGGAGGGTTACGACACATTTTCATGTGTCCTCTTTGAATGGAAACCGATTGGTCCACTTGAATTAGGAGGCGGGAAAGGGAACATGAAATCAGTGAAACAGAGTACGTTCCAGGTATGATGTTGAATTATCCTCCTGCGCCTGTCTTAGAATAGAAGGTTCTAGAGCATTTCACCCAATGTAAAGCATAGAAGAAATAACACCTTATTGTAAAGCACCAGAAATGATTCCAACTAAATTACTAATCCCAATTCTTACATTTATTCCTAAACCATAATCTCTTTTGATATTTTATATATTGCATACTTTGCTACATGAGAATTTCGATGAGGTAAAGGTTTGTGCTTAAAATGAGATCCCTTGAAAGATACCCCAATGTGAATTTTAGGGTGAAAGGCAGGTAAGTATTGTTAAACCAGGAGAGGAGTTATGTTAGTAAACACACTCCTACACACCCACAACCCCACCTACCACCACCATCTGTCTGCCTGCCTGCCCTGGTCTGCAAATACCCATGGAATCGCAGGGCCACCTGGAATGCAGGAACCATTATGATGAATCCTTCCTAGAGTGATCACCTCCCTCAAGATCATTACGGACGCTGTTTCCAGTTCTGATCTTTTGTGTCATAACCTGATGCATTATGGGTGTTGTAGTCTTGTTTTTAATTTTTAATTATCATTTTTTATTAATATTTTAAGTTTTATATAGCACTAGCTAGACCCGAAAGTATCATTCGTTCAACGACTTAGACTGACACATCTGTAAACAATGATTTATTGGCAAAAGTTCAGAATTGGAGAAAGCGTCCGCAGTAGCCTAGAATGAAGTGGTCAACCTAGACCTCCCTTCATCCAGCTCTTGATGGCCCGGAGCAATCCCCCGTAAATATGTCACCGCAATAGTGAGGTGCAAAATTACACCTGATTTGGGCTCTTTCACCATTTTCTGTCACACAATGCACTACCGTTCCATTTTAGTAATGCGGGACGACCATTTAACTCCAAATCATTGAAACCAAATAAATGTGTAGCATCCAATCGCATTGCCCCTGGCTGAGAGTTCGGTGGGGGTTTCTGAGTAAGGCGCCTCTTGCTATTCAAAATAAGATTTATGATTTCTACTCTGGAGTGTACATTCAGAGGACACACATAATCCCCTTCCCCTTCATTCCTGACTGCATTGTGGAGTTTTACAACTTGTTAGATTTCTTACTGGCATGGATTATGATTTAACTCTCTACATACAATACACCCTTATGCACTTTTTAATTTGGAAACGTTTTAGTACAATGCAATTTACTTTCTTAGTTGTTATTATCATTTGAAGGAATTGTAAGTGTTGCTGACAGTCCCATGTCTTATGAAGACGAGACCCTTTTCTCACCGGTGTTTTTCTTGCTTACTCCTACAGTACTTCTGGCTCCTCGTCCTCTCGCGCGGCCTTGTCGGCATCGGCGAAGCGAGTTACTCCACCATCGCTCCCACCATCATCGGAGACCTGTTCACCAAGAACACAAGGACTCTCATGTTGTCCGTCTTCTACTTCGCAATCCCGCTTGGAAGGTACTGTGTCCACTTATTGTAAGAACGTAGTGTCACTTCTGTACCTACACAAATCACTCCTGCCAAATCCCTGCCTGCGTGCCATGTGCGCTTATCCGGGGTGAAAACCTACCGCCAACATTCCAATGCTTCAGGAGTTGTAGGCCTGTCTGTGCCTGAATGTGAAGTGTTTATTGCCAGATTCAAGTAAAAAAATCATGCTCACTTTTTCTGATTTTTTTTTTACTATTATTTTAAAGCATAGAGCCTTCTGTAGAGTTTAGAGGGAATTGAAAATCACCGATTTTCTGTAGAGAAAACTAAATATGGAGTAGAATTCTGCAGATGAATTTCCTCCACAATAATATCCCTATCAGAGCAAGAAATTCAACTGGTGGATTCTCGTCCATATTTAGAGTTTCCTACTGAAAATTGAAGTATTTTAGTTCCCTCCAAACTCTAAATGATGCCCATGAAGGCTTGAGTATAGCCTATCGTAACAAGAAAGGAGATTGCATAGTGACGTAGATGAATGCTTGCAAATATTTGTACAAATTGGTACCACAATTTCAAAAGATTAGAGACAGATCAAAGGAAACAACACTAGTTGAAAGTGAGAAAAATCAGAAACCACACCAAACCTGTAACACCAAGCTTTACTCCTGAATATATTCACACACGCCTCGCTATAGTGCTGACACAATCTATCTTAGATTCTATAAGCGGATAACTTTGTAGAATTTGCCAACAGTGGGCGGATACATCAATTATGGTGCAATATCCCTAGGGTAAGGGAAGGCTGGCACACTTTAAAGATACTTTAATTGATTCTGAGGAGGGGATCCTGCTCTCTGATGTCCTAATTTACTCCACGCCTCCCTTCTGCGCCACCTTTTCGAACCGGAGAGGCCACCCGCCAGAGGCCACCTGCACGAAGCCTACCGCTTAGTACTCTATACGTTGACGCGTGCCAATTAAATAATCTTTCATATCAGCACTCCTGACAGGCTGAAAGTTGAGCCGAGTTCTGAAGGATTTATTCATGAAAGTCAAACAAAATGTAGGGAAGAAATTGGATTAAGTGCAAACTATACTGATCCCGTTAAAATATTAATGGCACTTTACACGCAGGCGAACGCGAGTCGGGATTAGTTGTCGACGTGAGATATCAAAGGCATGAAAGAACTGTGCCCTAATTTGCCTTTTTAAGAACTTACGGCACTCTGTAGACCTACTGTATTTGTAATATTTCTCTTACAGACGGAAAGCCCTGTAATGACAGAGTGCAGCCACTGTGCTAGATAGAGGGGTATCTAGAGATACAGTGCCTGGTATATCTTCAATGAAACTCAATGGCACATGAAATAAGTGCATTATGACCATAGGGATTGTATAACAGCGGGCATCAGATTACACAAAAAGTATTGTTATGGTACAAGGAGTGTCTGTTGTTTCCATTAAAGAGATTACTGATGCTGCACCTGTTTCCCAAAGTTTGAGTGACCCTGGGCTGATAAATATTTGAATATCACACAGCTCTAAACATGCATTATTAAGCAAAACATTATTGCAATATTAACCACAACATCTGTAGTCATGAAGATACCTTTACACTGTCAGCTGGATGCTGACAATGCACTCTACCCATGAATAGATGTGATGGCCTGGCAAGCAGGAAAACACAGAAAAGTATTTTGAGAAACAATGATTTTCTTCCATTAGGTATAGTGTATAGTCTTATTCATCATCTAGTAGCCATCACACATATTAACACAAACATGGAGGCCTTCTACCCTGGCCTGGGTGAGCCATCCCCCATTTGTGTCACTGGGTGAGATGACACAAGCCTCTGATCAGGATGCAACACACAATGATCCAGGTCTGGAAGACGCCACCTATCTGGGTCAGCAGCGATCCAGTTCTTACCCTGAACTCTGAGTCAAGTTGACATGGTCAACATTCAGTCCACCTTTCCAAGCGTAGTAAAGCAGCTTGAACTATCATGATTCCAGATCCGATGTGCGTAATCTCTTCTCTCCCCACCTTCTGCCTCAAGAGCTAAGCAATCATCTAGCAATGACCAGTCAGTTTTATCAGGTAGGGAACCCACTTCAATTAGGATTCAGGTGTGATGTGGTTACCTCCAAATTCATCTTGACTTTATGCCATGATGAGATCCTGAGTAAGTCTTGCTCTGATCCGAAACAGAACCAACAGGTCCAACTAGTTCTGGCTCAGGTGTATAGCTTTCTAGTTTGTTGGATCAAATCCCACGTTGTTCAATAGGACCCGGACCCCCCAGGATGATCCCCCGCCCTGCCCCCAAGTGGTCCAGCCCACAATCAATGCTACTACTTCAAGAGAGTGGGTATAACTCGGCCATGTTTAATTTCCAACCAATCATAAACATGACAAAACATTTACATCTTATACATTTATGGTCTTAATATTTCACTTTTAATATCGACATTTATCCTCCAATATCATCAGCACCAGTTATGGAAATTTACTTTGTTCCAGCACCAAGGGGCCCTCAGGCTCGCCTCCTCTGAACTGAGAACCACGCAAGGCGCAACCCACCTGCGTCCTTGAGCGGTGGGCCCCAGCCCTCTGGTCCTTGTCCGCCATTTTCGGGGCCCACCCCTCTACCACCAGGCTGCCAAGGAGGCTCGTAGGGAATCCCCAGGGGCCGCTGCCCCATGCCCTAGTTCGTGACCTGGCGCCCTTGCCTCCCCAGCCGGTGACCCCATTCTCCCTGCGGAGAGCTTACCGTCTCTCCCCTCAGTGCTGGCCTAGGGAGTACGTAATGAGGACTCCGTTACCCTGCAAGTCAATGTTCTGTGTAAGGTTACTTTAGCTCCCGCCAGTGCTGAATCAATTGCCTGGGAGAAGGCCCTCACTTTGTCCATTGGTAACCTGCATTCCCCCGCCACTGTGTCTATCTCAATTCCCAAAAAAGACATGCATGTTGCAGGACCTACCGTCTTCCCAGGCGCCAATGGCACTCGGAATTCTTCAAACATGGCGACTAGCTGTCCCAACGCCTGCGCACATTCCCCTGATGCTGCAGGGCCCATGACCATAAAATCGTCCAAATAATGTACAAT
Source organism: Calotriton arnoldi (assembly GCA_963921515.1). Taxonomy (NCBI): domain Eukaryota; kingdom Metazoa; phylum Chordata; class Amphibia; order Caudata; family Salamandridae; genus Calotriton; species Calotriton arnoldi. The sequence continues at coordinate 737,649 of CAWUFW010004208.1, forward strand.
GTCCCTACGCCCCGTCCTGAAGGTAAACAGCCACTGCAGCATGGAGCTAAACGTCTCAAAGTATCTGCATGACACCGCGCAGCCCATTGGCATACACCTGTCATAGTAGAACTGGTGATTGAGCTGAAAGCCTAGCAAGTGATAATCGTCAGGGTGAACCGGCAAGAGCCGGAAAGCGGACTCAATGTCCGTTTTTGCCATGAAGGCGTGCCGCCCTAAGTCGCGCAGCCTCTGGAGTGCCATATCAAAGGAAGAGTAAGTCACTGAGCACAAGGATGGATCTATGGCATCATTCACTGAGGCGCCCTTTGGCGCTGACAAGTTGTGAATCATCCTATACTGGCCTGGCTCTTTCTTAGGAACCACCCCCAGTGGTGAACAAACATAACCCGGCAACGGGGGCAGGGAAAGGGCCCGCCACCCGTCCCAGTGCCCGTTCCTTCTCAACCTTTTGTGCCACTACTGTGGGTTGCATGCGTGCTGACAACAGATTATTGCAATGATCCACCGGAGGTACCCCTGCGCTGGAATGCGGAAGCCCGTGGAAAACCCCTGATACAAGGTCTTGGCTGCCAACCTATCCGGGTACTGATTCAGCCAAAAATCAGCCTCCCTACGTCCACTGGCGTGGGTAAACTATTGTTGCGCTGGCATGTGCTCCCTACCCCTATCTTTGGATTTTTTAATACACTTGAACTCAGGGTGAGAGGGGTGACCGCAAAATGCACAAGCGTGCTTGAACTTACATTGCCCTGTAGGCCAAGTACACGTTTTCTTGTTAAATGCCCAGCACGTCCCTTTTTTCTCCCCAGGCCCCCCTGAGAGGTCCGAAAGGGCTGCCTCATGTGTTGTGCTTTATTATTTACGTTTTCTAGCCACACATTTACCTCCGTCTGATCCCACCCCATGTCAGGGTCCTCGACTTTCGCCCATCTGAAGTCCCTGTCATAATCTAACCATGCCATGCCGCCATACACTGTGTGGGCCTTCAGAATCTTGTTAGCATAGTATATCAAAGGTATTGCCAGCTCAGGTTTCTTTTCTAACATCACCGTTGTAAAAACCTGAAAACCGAACATCCAATTAGTAATAGATTCTTCCACCCTCGGTCTCCTGTCTTTGAAAGAACCCTCCTTCCCCTCTTTCTCTTTAGCTTCCACCTCCCTTCTTTTTGGCCTGATTAAGGCGAAAATATCCACAAATTCTCCCTTCCAAATCTTTTCCTTTGTGTCAAGAAGGACATGTGTCGCGATTTTTCCGGGCTTAGATAAGACTGTATCTTGGCCCCCAACTGTTTTAGACCCCTTGTCTGAGTCTTTGCTTGTGCTCCCAGCCGCCTTACCTGTTGCGGTCACTGTGTGTTCTGGTTGAGCAGGGGCCGCTTGACCCACCGCCAGAAGGGGAGCGCTTATATTTTTGTCCTGTATTTTTTCCAAGAGAGCCACTTGTTTACTAATTTCGCTGAGTGCACTCTCTGTAGCCGCTGGTGGTGCCCACGGTGCCAATGCCGCCCCCAGTCTTGCTCCTCCCCGCCGGTGTTGCCAGCTGTGCTAACAGGGTAGCCATTGAAGACAATATACTAGCTGTGGCGTCCTGAGCCCCTCCCGCAGGTACCACGGGTATGGGGGCACTATGACCACTGCCTCCACCGGCGCTACCGGGGTGGGGACATGTGGTGCGGGCACTAACGCTTTCAACGCCCCCTAATCTCCGCTAATATCGCTCCCACATCGTTCCCTGGTTCTGGCTGTGGTGCTGGTTGCGGGGCTTCATTAAGAAATGGTTGTGGCGCTGGAGACATTGGCAATGCGGGTACATCTGGTACAGGCTGAGGGGCCTCATTAGGTAATGGTTGTGGGGGCGCCGGAGATATCGGCAATGTGGGTACATCCGGTACTGGCTGCCGGGGCACCCGGGGTCTTGGGCGCACTGGTTCTGGCTGCGGGGGAACTATGGGGGCATCAGGCACCCGAGGCCGCCCTTTAGGTACCCCGCTCCCCTGGCCCTTCTTCCCTTTCTCACCCTTCCCACTCCCCCCTTTTCCTTTGCTCGGCTGAATCCTGGGCCTCTTTTCCAAGGGAGGGAATGCAGTTTTGGGAGGGACACCGGTTCTGCGAGGGCGGTCACCTAACCCCGGCACCGGTGCCTGTTCTTCATCTGACTCTGGGGCCTGACCCCTTGATCCTCCTCGCCCTCCTCTCTATCCCTGCTGAGCTTTGCCAATACTAGCTTCAGCAATTGTGCTAGGTCGGGGTCCTTGTCCTTCCTTTTGGTTGCGCCCCTTTGCTGGCATTCTGCGACCTGCTTTGCCCCTATCCCTGCACCCGCTGGCTTGCCTAATACTGCTGGCACTCTTATTGGTCCCTACTCGTACTGGGCACGCTAGCTTGCTCCCCCCCTACCGCTCTGCCCAACTCCCGGATCGCTCCGCTTTTCTGGGTTGCCCCCCCGATAGGGCTTCCGGATCAGGTAGGAAGGCGCTGCTGCCTGCCCGCACTCACACGATGCGCACCGGAATGTCGGGGGAACCCCCTGGCAGCCGTGGGTGGTCGATGGTGCTTCACTCTGCCCGAGTGGTCGGAACCCTTGCCCCCGGCCTCCGACGGCTGCCCAAGGCCCCCCGAAACCCCGACACCTTACCTCCTGATCCGCAAGCCCGATCGCCCGATCGCCAAGTCCCCGACTCCGTGAGCGCTTGAGCGCGCCGATCTCGCCTCCTCTCCGTCCGATGCCCGCTAATCCCTTCGACGGCGGGTCCCCCGGTCTCCACAAGAAAGGCCGATCCACGTGGTCCCGAGGCGAAGATTCAGAGAAGCCGGTAGTCCTGTGGTCCGGCGCAGGAAAAAGAGAGGCAAAGCTGGGTGGCCCAGAAGCCTAAATAGGCCTATTGCCTCCACCCCTTCCTACGCCGGAAACACGTCACCGGGGACCCGGAAGTACCTCCTGGGGCCGGTCGCCAATCGGGCTACCCCGGCCGATGAGTGGGGGCGTGGCGAGGATCCGGGAGGCCGGGCCCTAATGGCGCGCTCTCCAAATCTCGCGCTTTTCCAAAGATTGGCCATCAGCCAATCAGGTTAGTTGCATCATGACGAAATGTCTTCATATTTGTAGTATGCTGAGCCGACAATTTCATGTTTTTCTATCAGCATGTTGTTATTTCTGCCACTGGTACTGTTACAAGAACACTTTTATGTGCAAAAATACATTTAGCCGCAAAATCACATGTAAGTGCACAAGCACAATTAGGTGCGAAATCACCTATGGTGCAAAGTCAACAGCAAAGTGGTGTCACTTTTAAGACCAAATTACATTTAGGTACAAAGGGACAAAAAAGTGCAAAATCACCGTGCATCCAACATCAACAGTAATGTGAAACACTTGTAGGAAGAAAAATCACATTCAGGCACAAAATTTCGTTTAGGTGATTTATCACATTTAGAAGTAAATTCACACTACTGTGTAAAAATCACTCGGAAAGACCTTTTGGCCCACAAATCCCATTCAGGTGCAAACTCCCATTTAAGCGTACAATCCAACTGAGGCACAAAATCACCTTTGGTGAAATGTGAGCACAAGTGTGGACACACTTTTAGGAGCACAAATGCACCCCCGTAGGCAAATATGGATGCTTCACTTCACCAAAGATGCACTTCAATGGTAAAAAGTCTGTAGGCAGGCGGACTAACACACCTTATAGCCAGTAGTGAATGGGGAGTCTTTGTGCTGATTCAAAATGCGCATGACACTTCTTTCAAGCAATGGTTGAAGGGGCCGACCCAAAGGCCCTCTAATGCTTCTCAAAATAGACAATTAAACGCCAGTGATACACTGAGAGAATGGATTCTAAGAATAGCTGAAGGACTGCACAATGTCCCACTCCTGGCCATGCCGGACTCGCCCTTCCTAGGCTGGGAGTCGGGGGCGATGGATGCCTGGAAGGCAGGAGTTAGCTCCACTCTCAAACACAATGCAGTGCATGTCTATTCCCAGCCTGTGACTTGTTTCCTCCTGCAATTACTGTAAACGAGTTTATCCAATCACGTGGAAAGAAACAACCGATGTGTGTCGGCTGCACGACTTCATGTTAGGTCCCTTATGTGCCATCGCTGCAGGCAGGGTGTGCTGTGAACCTCTAGGCACCTTCGTCAGGACCAACAGGTTCCTAGGGCAAGGGTGGCACCATGAGGCTTAGGCGCAAACCTGGACCACTCCAATTTTAGTACCACTTGATTATAAACACAGTTACCCTCTCATAAAGACACATCACCCAGACTACTGCCTCCAGAAATGGTGGAAGGATTTCCACCCATAGGACTAAACAGAATTCTACCAGCTTGGGCACTCAACTTTTTTTTAAATAAAATGTATATATATTTGTCTTTTTCAGTAATATAGCAGCAACACCAGGTTCCTCATCTCACCTTATGCAAAGCACGTCCATGATCCGCTCATGAAATTGTTGCAAACATGCATGCCATTGCAACCAAAGGAGACAACAAACACACCTGTCTTCGATGCAGATGGTTTGTGTGCCAGCCTTTCACGACAGTAGACCTCACTGAGGACAAGGCATTGTTGGTGGGTTGACCGTTCATTAATCAACATCCCCATTAAATATGAGGAGATGCCCTCCCTGCTGCATACAGGAATATACACTGATAGTTACCATTGATAGATCTAAATGTCTGTGCATTTCCTGGGTAAGTGCTCACCTACTTTTGCAGGTAGATCCATCCATTAGTGCTCAAAGACCCTCCCTAAGTTTGCTTCTTTGAACCCTACTGGCAGCATTTTCATATTTGCAATTCGCTTTGCAAGGGTAAAATACCATCAATTCTGATTCTGTGAATAATGAGTGGGGACTTACCCGTACAAATCTTTTTATGCACATCCAGGTTGAATTTAAGTGTGCCGAATGCTTTGAGAATCACGCCTTAGATCAGGAAGTACTCAGGTGCTCCCTAAAGAGAGGATGGGACGTGAAGCTAATTTAGAAATACAATTGACAATGGCGATGGCGCCACCAGTTTTAGTTCTGAAGACTGTTGCATGGAGTAATTTCGAAGTAAAGCCTATTGAAACAATGAAATAATATATTTAACCCCTTTTAAATCATAGCAAGGTTTCTGCAATGTCCTGTAAGGAGAGCCACTGACTCTTTGTGCTTCTTACAGCGGCTTGGGGTACATCACTGGATCCACGGTGAAACAGGTGGCAGGCGACTGGCAGTGGGCGCTACGGGTAAGAGGCTGTGTGGCATGTGCTCTCCTTCTCGACCAGGAAACTGGTTGTGTTACCTGTCACTGGACAGCTGGGAGGGGTAGGTGAAACTGCATTGTTTTGGGTGCGGGAAGCGTCACTTTAATTAAAATTATGTAAAATTATACATATTGCACAAAATGTACTCAGCTGGGGCATACCTCACTTACAAAAGTCACATGAGATACCAACAGGAGACTAGTTGATGAGACAATGGCTCTCGGCCTCGGTTTTACTGTTTACGATAGACATTCTCTCCTTCAATCAGGCTCCAGCCGGTGAAAATTACTTGAAGTTGCACAACCGAATAATGTCAAAACAAAGTGCAAATTTATCATAGTGTAAAATATGCAAATTCGGTGAGATTTCACCTGCATATAAAACAGTTTGCCTGGACCCCCTACTTGTTCCGATGAACAATTGTGGCTGCATGCGTGGTGTAGTGCTCGAAATAAAGCCGACTTATGGTCGGTGGGTAAGAAGATTTGCTGTACTGTGGTGGGCATGAGGAAGAGCTAACTGGACAGGGAAAGAGCACTTAACGAGAGAGAAGCGAGGGCAAGAAGGGATTTCAAAAAGAGACGCTCAAGAAATGAGGAAGGCCTCACAGGGTGGCGAGGATTATTGCATTATAAGTAAGGCTTCCAGTTTTCCATTTTTACAGATTTTTACAGATAAATATGGACAGAAGACAATCTATTTCCTATCTGTATTTATTTTTAAAAGTGGAAAAATACTGAAAATTGTGCTTCTTGTAAGTGACTCTCCTTTTTGTCCGTCATGAATTCCAGAACAACTGCTAAGCAGATAGACACCATTGGGAATTGAAACGGGATCAGACTCCCTTAAATGCAAGCATGTGTTAACATATATTTGTATGTAATGCTAATATTTACCTGTCAGTGTAGTGTTTTGTTATATTTGGCTGCTTAATTTGCTAAAACGCGACAGCCATCATTGTACGAGTGCATGTTTATCAGTTAAATAAATGTGGAAATATACAATTTTACGACTCCATTTATTCTCAAAATATAAAATAATATGGATAAATACTAATAAAATGGCCAAAAAATAGATATTGATAAATACAGATGGAAATGTTAAAAAAATAAATACCATAAAACCGGGAGCCCTAATTATAAGAGCACCAGCAAGGAACAGATACACCCAGAATCAAAATCACACCAGGGACATCAAGCAGTAAGGAAAAGATACGGAACGTCAAGAAAAATCCTCGTACTGCTGGTTGATCGTCCCCAAATACAGTAGTTTCCGGATTTACGCAATCAATATTCATAAAATAAATTTACATATCACGCACTTGAATGATGGAGTCATTTGCATAAACTGGAAACTCCATTTAGTGGGGTCGTCGAAGGGCCCTCAGAAGGTACTCATGTCTTATGCTACTGTTTCAGCTCACAAAGCTTTAAGATGGAGCCTTATGTCTGCAGAAACTTGGAGAGTGATGTACTGCACATACACACTGATGCCAGTTAAAGACCTACACGCCTGTGCCACCCCCTGGATACCAAGAAGTCTCCAGCCCGGCCTTGCTTCCATAGTATGCCATGTTTTGTTGGCCTTTTGTGTGCGGCTTTATGCCACCTACAGGTAGGGTGACCAGAATGTTAAAGCCAAAAACTGGGACATTTCACAAAAATAGAAGAAGGACTACAATTTTACTTCAACCCAGCGCACTGAATGACAGCGCTCCTCAGCAGAGAATTACAGAAAAGGCAGTAAGAACAAATACAAAAAATGCAATTTTGTAAAGCCAGGAGCTTGGCTGTTAATTAAATTGCCTTCTTATAACAGCTGATAACTATCCTTGATTTGGAAAACATAAAAAGGCACCTCCCACCGTTTTCAGTCGAACTTCTCTCAAAACCGGGACATGAGCTAAATTTCCCGAAATCTGCCGGGACAGCTGGTGGAAAACGGGACTGTCCTGGCAAATCCGGGAAACCTGGTCACCCTACCTACAGGTCATTTCAAAGGTCAGAGTGAGGAACGAGAGGTATGGAGAACCATGTTCAGGAAAGGAGAAAGGAGGGGAAAATATAGAGGGAATTTATACTGTGGCTTCTATTCATGGCCAAGTGACTGACACCGCCCCTCTTCTACTGGTCACTTCAGAGATACTGGCCTCGCAATTTCCCCACAGCAAAGGCTTCTTCTGTGCTCAGCTGGCTTCTCTTTTTCTGTAACTTGTACTGAGGAGAATTATTTAAAAATCTTTCATCCGATTCAGAGATATTTCTTTATTGATACATTATTTTCAAAATCTGGCAATTTGGAAAAACAAATTGTAAAAAATTAATTTTACGAGTATTTATGGTTAGATTCGCTTTAATTTTAGACATTCAGAGCTTGAAGTCTGCACTATTTTGATTATTTGTTTTAATTATATGAATTTATATTTGTGGCAATCTCCAGCCTATCATGACGTAGCTATATTTTTGGGTGGGGGGGGCTATTGTAGGCTTCAATAGCTCTTAAAATACCCTAAGAAAATAAACTAGACAACACGTCTCTCAATCACGAAAGAAATCTCAAATAGCACTAAATACATTTATTTAAAAAGCGCATTGGAAATCCCAATCCCGGTCCTAACTGGCACCCTGGCGCGCGCCTATCGAGAAATCTTGCCTGGCGCTCTTCCTGTTTGAGGGAAACACCCTCTTCCCGTTTCCGCCCATTTATTGGGCCCGAGACGGCAGTTTCCTTCTCTTTCAGTAATTACTCCGCGGCAGAGAATGAAAAAAAGAAATAAATCTCCCAAAACTGCCGAGGGGAAACGACCCAAACAGATTGAGACGGACCTACGACCTCTGCTGGAGTGTGACCAAGTTAAGCCTAGTGTAGGCCCGGTGGGGGCGGGGCCTGGGCGGCCATTAGTGCTCAGTGAACGCACACAGATATTTCAACAACACTCTGATTGGAACAGGAGCTTTAAAAGGGCCGGGGTCTGCCAGAGGTGAGCCTTGGCAAAGCCAGTGAAGGTACATTGGAACAGTGCTTTATCTGGCGTACTATTTCTGTCATTTGCCAGCCGGTGAAACCAAGCATTGGCAAAGAGGGGGGGATGTGGCCTAACGGCCAGAGCTTCAAAGCTGGGACTTGGGGAACCAGGTTCGTGTCTTGGCTAGGGCAAACAAAAAACAAAACCGAATGTGTCCTTGTGTAATATAACTAGGGTTCATGTAAAGCGTGCCTTCCGGTCAAGTTTGTGCTGTATAAAACTGCAAAAACATAATGGAAGGCTACAAGTCATTCAATCAGAATGAAGGTAACGCACTATGCTTCTGGGGAAGGGACAAACACAAGGAGAAGGAAAGCCATCGAATAAGACGCAAGCAATTGAGAGTCACAGGAAAGCCAGTCTTAACAAATGACCTGACTGAAAGCCCGCTGTGCGAATCAGCATTATTCTCAATAAGTCTAAGACAACAGACAGCTAAAAGCTGCTTGTCCTGCTGTGAGGCCTTAAAATACCTGCCTGACAGTCACATGCCAGAACGGCAAGACTAAATTTGTTAAATAATGAGTGCTGGTGCCCAAAGTTAAGCTCGGAAGACTGCGGCAGGTGCTATTAAATGTCAGCGCTCCGAATACCAAGGCTGCGCAGTGTTCAACCCAACTCTTGCCTCTTTAATCCACTACCAGACACTCCCTGGTACTTTATCTCACTCTTATAGGTCCATGCTCAGTCCCAAGGGTACCTAATAAAAAAATCAAAATTCACAGAGTACATTGAATATATTTATAGTGAAATCTAAAACATGAACAAAAAAGTGGTGCATTGAAAAGTGTTGGATGGCTCAGTATTCCAGTGTAAGAAGCGTGCAAGTACAGTGATAACTTTTAAGCACAACAAAGTAAGGCACTGATGCCTTCAGGACAAATCACTGTACTTTTAATAGGACAGAACCAACACGTTTCACTAAGACTGCAATGCTTTGGACAGGATTAATGCTTCTAAGCAGGCCAACTCTGTATGAGCACTACACTTGAGTACTGCTATAGTGTAATGAGACAGCACTGGCACTTCACTGCAGGACTGCTATAGTTTAATGAGAAAGCACTGGCACTTCACTGCAGGACTGCTATAGTTTAATGAGACACCACTGGTACTTCACTGCAGGACTGCTGTAGTTTAATGAGACAGCACTGGTACTTCACTGCAGGACTGCTGTAGTTTAATGAGACAGCACTGGTACTTCACTGCAGGACTGCTGTAGTTTAATGAGACAGCACTGGCACTTTACTGCAGGACTGCTATAGTTTAATGAGACAGCACTGGCACTTCACTGCAGGACTGCTATAGCGTAATGAGACGGTGCTGGCACTTCACTGCAGGACTGCTATGGTTTAATGAGACGGTGCTGGCACTTCACTGCAGGACTGCTTTAGTTTCATGAGACGGTGCTGGCACTTCACTGCAGGACTGCTATGGTTTAATGAGACACCGCTGGCACCTCACTACAGGATTGCTGTAGTTTAATGAGACACCGCTGGCACTTCACTGCAGGACTGCTATAGTTTAATGAGACACCGCTGGCACTTCACTGCACGACTGCTATAGTTTCATGAGACCGTGCTGGCACTTCAGTGCAGGACTGTTATAGTTTAATAAGACATTATTGGCACTTCACTGTAGGACTGTTAAAGTTTAATCAGACATTGCTGGCACTTCACTGCTCTAGTTTAATGTGACAGTCCTGGCACTTCACTGGAGGGCTGCTAGAGTTTAATGAGACAGCACTGGCACTTCACTGCAGGATTTCTAGAGTTTAATGAGACATTACTGGCACTTAACTTTAGATCTGCTATAGTTTAATGAGACAGTGCTGTTACTTTGCTTTATGAATGCTATAGTTTAAAGAGACAGTATTGTCACTACACTGCAGAACTGCTATAGTTTCATGAGACCGTGCTGGCACTTCACTGCAGCACTGTTATAGTTTAATGAGACATTCCTGCCACTTCACAGTAGAACTGCTGTGGTTTAATCAGACATTACTGGCACTTCACTGCTATCGTTTAAATAGACAGTGCTGACACTTCACTGCAGGAATACTATAGTTTAATGAGACAGTACCAGCACTTCACTGCATAAATGCTGTAGTTTAATGAGACAGTACTGGCACTTCACTGCAGGCCTGCTGTAGTTTAATGAGAGAGTGCTGGCACTTCACTGCAGGACTGCTATAGTGTAATGAGACAGTACTGGCACTTCACTGCAGGCCTGCTGTAGTTTAATGAGACAGTGCTGGCACTTCACTGCATAAATGCTATAGTTTAATGAGACAGTACTGGCACTTCACTGCATAAATGCTATAGTTTAATAAGACAGTACTGGCACTTCACTGCAGGCCTGCTATAGTTAAATGAAACAGTACTGGCACTTCACTGCAGGCCTGTTATGGTTTAATGAGACATCGCTGGCACGTCACTGCACGAATTATATGGTTAATGAGACAGTGCTGGCAGTTCACTGCAGGACTGCTATAGATTAATGAGACAGTACTACAGGCCTGCTAGAGTTTAACGAGACAGTGCTGGCACTTCATTGCAGGAATAATATAGTTTAATGAGCCAATACTGTCATTTCACTGCAGGACTGCCATAGTTTAATGAGACAGCACTGGCACTTCTCAAATGTATCATTGCCAGCACTTCTCAGTAGGACTACGATACTTCAGACAAGATGGTGTTGGCACTTTCCAGACCCAGAAACATGTGCTGTGAACCCCTTTCTTCACTTCAAGGACTGCCAGACAGACAGCTCGTCTAGACTGCTGAATGTAGTGAGTGGAAGCCCACCCCGCCCCCTCCCTGCGGGGGTGGGAGGGGGGGTAGAGACAAGCTTTGGATTTAGCTGGATGTGCAGCAGAGATTAATGATAACTTGCTTGACACAGGCATTTCCCCGTCCTTGTAAAGGAAACGGTTCAGTGGGTGTCCAACTCTGACGGAAAGAACCCATCAGCAAAAGTTAAAATATGCCCAACGCTGACACTGACACTCAGGAGGTGATAAACGTGGGTGTGGTGCTGTGAGAGAAACTCTGGGGTCGGCACATTGGCAGGCACCTATCAGAAAAGCACACGCTTGACACAGGAAGCAATTTGTGTTGACCTCCTTGCCTGTATCATTTTGAGGATGCAATGGAATGCTGGGTAGCCTTCTGTTCTCAGAGAGTCTGTTGTATTTTATTCAAGTGAGGATTTGCGAATTTGAATTAAGCAAGTCCATTTCACATATTTACAATTTTAGGAACGGGAAGATTCAGTGATTTGTCCATAATTATACGATTTTCAGTCGAGCGCCTGGAGTGGGGTTTGAACTCTGGTGCTCACATTGTCACATAAACCGCTAGACTACATCTCCCATTTGAGCTGGAGGTCTGGGCTGAGCAGCCTACCTAGGCCTGGTCAGGCAGAATCCATCGGGCGACTGATGCGTGGGTCACTTCCGCTCCACCCAGCCGGAAGTGACCACGGTAGGGGTCGGGAAGAAGTGCTGCAGGTAAAGCAGGATTCAGGAAAGTTGCGAGTGCAGGAGTGAATACACACCGTGACTCAGCAAGGCCGTAATAACAGTGCAGCGGTGAAGAGCGACTAATGTTAGGTGCATCGTAGAAATAGCAGAAGGCGGGAGGAAACACAAAAACAGGGTTTTATTGTTATTGGCTACAACATATCACATAGGCCTACAGAGCAGAATTCATTCTGCATGATGACGTCGTCATTCTGCAGCAAGAGCTGGCCAATCGCATTTTGGATAATTGTTGGTGATAAGAACACGGCAGCTAAAGTTTATGAGATGCCATGCACAGACACCCAACACGGATGAGCTTCCCCGCCAGCCTTAAAGTAAAGTTTACAGACATATATATGTAGATTGGGATGAGGAGCACACCTTTACCAAGTTTACGCCTTTGCCTAAAAAATTCTAATTGTGGGTGAACGAATCACATGATATGATGAGGGCTAATCGATTCCTTTGGCGGGGCAGGTTTGGCCACTGCACGACCTTTAAACCCTGTCTGCATTCTTGTTAGTAGGGGGTCAGTGTATCACTTGTCAGTGTGCAGTGAAGTGAAAGATGTAAACAGTGAGCCCTCTAGGCGAGCTGGGGACCGTCTGTGCAGTGCACTGTCCTTACCCTCACTTCCTGTCTTACCCATGGGCGAGCACTCTGGTGTTAGTGTGAGTGACACCACCAGCAGTAGTAGGTTAGGGGCCTTCAGGGGGAGGGAGGGTGCTTAAAGCCATTTCTAGACCATTACAGTAAACAAACGGACCATTTCTAAAACCTTCTCTCTTTCTGTGAACTTAACAACTTGTTTCCTGCGCACAATAAAGTGTCACGCAAAGTGTCGCACATAAGCTGTTGAAATGTCACACGTATGCCCGCTGAAAACACTGAAATGTCACGAATGAACGAACCGAAGCCTTGGCAGCGCTATGCATGCACCATAGCATGGTATTCAGGCGAGAGCTGCGACGGCCAGCACAGGGCAAGTGCAGAAGGGACATCACAAACCAGGAAGGAAATGCAGGTGAAATGGACAAATGTCACAGGAGCTCAGGAGGTTGGATTGAAAAATAATCAGGAGCACTTATGGGGTACTCAAAATCAGGAAGTGCAATACCTGTGCCATATATCAGCGGCCGAAGGGGAGAGACAAGAAAATGGGTGCTGTGTATGAGTGTGGGAAGCCAGAGGAACCAGGGGCTCTCACAGTGTAGATAATATAATGAGAATTAGGGAATGTGGGGCCGGAACCGGAAGTCGGAAAGTATGTGTGGGTGACAGAGCGTATAACGTGCAGGGGATTGGAAATTTGCACATGCACCACGAGTGCCAAATCTGTGGCCACACTGGGGAGAGCGGGAAAATACCAAGAAGCCTTCGGGGGTAAATGGATGAAATCAAAGGAAGGGACTGAGGTGTCTTCTGGAAATTGGAGTGTGTGTGTGAGTGGCATGGGATTGGGAGGTGAATCGAGGGTATCTGTACACAGAATATGGAGAAAGGAAATATAGAGGGCAGATGTTAAGGGTTACAGGTGATTACACCAAGGTGTCCTCTGTACTTATATTTACCTGCGGATGGCTACTGACATGTCAACAGTGATGCATTGCCTGACTCCGTTGTGAATGACTGGGCTAAAGATGGCTGACGCGTCAGTATGGGAGAGGAGCTGCCCTATCGCTGCCTAGTTCTACCTGCTCCCTAGATGCACAATTCAAGTGAGGCTCCAATGCTCACCAGCCTGCGCCTTAACACCCCTGACGTAACACCAAAGCTACAACGGCACACCACACTTCCGCAGCCATTGCATCTAGGTCAGTGCTTAATTTGAGCTGGTGATTTCCAGTGCTCGGCACCAGCACTTTATTGTCAGCACCAGCACTAGTGGCAGTCCATCACATGGTGGCGCAGTCTGTTTAATTTTGAAAGGAACACAACAACCATGTTTATTAAGACAATTCGTATTGGAAATTAATAATGCCAGCCGCTCACGTAATTATTATAGCTTTGTGTGGCCTGAAATAGTCTGAATTGCCACACTTGTAGGAGTGTGATGTTAATACTGTCATTGGCAGCGATGGCAGGGGCAATGGGTGGTGCAGGCTCCGAGAAGTGTCCTGGCACTTCATTTTTTACAAATTAAGCACTGATACGTACAGACACATCTCTTACACACACAGAAAATTCTGCACCACATGTTACGATAAAACGGGTACATTTTCCAATATCTGCCATATTACATGATTAGCACCAAAGTATTTAATTCAGAAATTACATGATGCTGCACTTCTGCAAGCAGGAAGCCACAAGAATTATGTGTCAGACCCCAGCATGCATCACTGGCTGTCATATTCACACTGTCGCCTGCCACTCACAAGATGAGTGACAGGCAGCAGAAAGCCTTGCGAACAAGATCCAGAAATGTAATTGCCTCGGACCTTGACAAAACCAGACAGGAGAATAAGTTCTGCATTGTCCCCTGAATAAGAGCAATGGAACTGCCCAGGACCATGCCCCGTGTAGGATCTGGGCTTTGTCTGTCAGGGGGACTCGACCACTCTTCAAGCAGAGGGTGACTTTAGGAACCTGCGAAAGGGCTCCTTTCAGGGCCGGATAGGAGACAGGCTCGAGAGAGCAGTACAGCATTTTCTAAAAGACACAAACGTGATTTGCTGCTGTGGGGAAAGAAGGCTCTTCGGGACTCGGCCAGGCCATGAAATAATAAATAACTTCATGAATTTTCGCCAGAACTGCCTGTAAGCCCTGTGGGTTTTCAGACAATAAATGTGCAAACGTGAGGCTGTAAATGTATCATTAAAATTTTATTTTTAAAGCATTTTTGGGCGGGGGCAACCCCCTATGCTTCCAGGGAAGGTTCTAACTCGCTCGGGGTGGAGTTCGGATATTTCCCATGGATCCTTTAGCTCCACCCCCGGAGCTGGCAGGATAGCGCGCGCTTGAAACGAGAGTGTGTGGTAGAGAGGAGAGGCAGACAGTGGGGGTAGGGAGAAGAACTAGTGCCTGGGGTAAGGGAAGGGTCAAAGAAGGGGGAGAGAATGGAGGACGAAGGGAAGGAAAACGGAGGCATATATGGGAGGGAATAGTGAAAAAGAAGCATGAATGAAGGAAGGTGGAAAGAGAGGGTGGGTGAGAGGACGCTAGGTGGAGGACAGGCAGAGAGTGAGGCCGTCAGAGAGAGAGATATAGTGGAAGGACAGGCGCAGGTGGGGCTAGAGGTAGGGGCGCAGAGATTGAGGAACGGGAGAAACTGGAGACAAACAGAGAGACCGTTATGGGGCGGGTGAAAGAGACGCCTCTCGATGCTGTCTTGGCACCAGAGTGCCCGCTGGAGGGATACAGAGTGAATGCCCTGGTTACTTACCGGTAATCTTCATTACTCCGAGTATTGTCTTCGAGGCGGTAACGAATGCTCGTCAGTGTCTGGGCAGAGCACCCATGGATGAGCCCTGCTTCAATGTCTACTGTCACCTCTCTGCAGGTCTCCCCTGTGCTGGGCATGATCACAGGCACTCTCATCTTAATCCTGGTGCCCACGGCGAAGAGAGGCCACCCGGACCAGCTGAAGGCCAGGACGTCATGGATCCGCGACATGAAGGCGCTCATCAGAAAGTAAGCTTGCGCCGCCTTACCGCTCACAGCAGCAGGTGCGCCTGGGCATTTCGGCGCCAAATTGTGAGAGTGGCTGCCTGCTTACACGAGCCGGAGTGAGACTCAGCGCGTCTCCTTTCAATAGCTCCGGTGCTTGCTTGTGGCGGGAGGTCTTTAATGTAGGTAAAGCAGGGGTGGCCATCGTAAGTCCAGGATCCTCAGACTCACGTCAGATTTTTCAGGAATCCACGTAATAAACGTACAAGTTATACAAATTGGTTTTTTATTTTATTTTTCTTATCTAGTGCTGGCATTGACCAATACCTGCTTTAAAGCACTTCGGGCTTCGTCTACAAGGCTCATCCCCTCTGGTGTGATCCGGGCCTTCTAAAACAGATGTGTTTTCAGGTCTTTCCTGAATTTAAAGAAGTTGTTTCCAAGACAGAATTCCAGAGGGAAGCCCTTCTTTGCATAAGACTTTCTTCACCGAAATGTTTGTATCTTGTTATGTGGGCAGGTAGTCTGTTTAATGACGTGAAGCTTGGGCATCTAAAAGGTAGTCTCTTACATGCTCTGTGCTTGTCATGACACCTGTCATGGATGCCACCCCTTGCACCTACATTGGCCATCCATGACATGTGGAAGTCAGCGCGTGTCGAGGGCACCAGCGCTGATTAAACCCAAACTAGGGGGTGTCATGAAGTCCACAGCGCCTCGGTAGGAAAACGACAGCTACAACTCTGGGTGTCCAGTGGAGCTACAGGAGGGCAGACCCATGGCACATTTATTTATCACGATAACCTCTGAATATGCAAATAAGTTCCTCTTAGGTTAATTGTATCTTAATTGTCTGATGTGGATATCGTGAAAATCTGGCATGAATCCGGCCCTACAGGACCTAAGTTGGACACCCCTTGTCGAACATATATTTAAATGGGCCCGAGGGCACGCCTGAGTGACACCCTTGAGAAGAGCTGACCTGGAGAAGGCTGTGTAGTAGTTGGGCAGTAGGGACAGTGAAACGGGCCGAGGAAGGAGACACTGTTTGGATTTGTTCACACTAACGCATAGACCATGGCACATACCTACTGAAGCAGGGATGTCCAACGCAGACCGAGGAGGGCGGGAGGCATCCATGCCGGATGTTAAGGGTACCGCAAGTTTAAATGCAGTGACTTGAAATGGAACGCATTTACGTAGTCCATAGCTATTCTGAACATCTGGGGCAGAGCCGACCTGAAGTGTGGTGTGCTGGTTGTGCGTTTTAGTAAGGCCTGTTTGTGTGCTGTCCGTTTTTTATGTTTCGGCTGGTGCATCACTAGTGAGTGTGGCGCCACCATTGCTTCACGCTTGCTTTTTCATCCGCAATGAGCTGAGGCACTAATGCTGATATCTTCTCTCTCTCTCTCCTGCTTCCTACACCCCTCCCCCTCCCCCCAGCCGCAGTTACGTGTTCTCTTCCCTCGCCACGTCGACGGTCTCCTTCGCCACCGGGGCCCTGGGCATGTGGATGCCACTTTACCTGTACCGGGCACAGGTTGTGCAGAAGACCATTGAGCCGTGCCACCATGGGCCCTGCAGCACCAAGGACAGGTGAGGAGCTATCGAGTGCATTCACTTCAGGCCACATAGCCAAAGCTGTACCATCATCTCTGGGTGGGGGGTCTAGCTTCCACGGGGCCCACTCGGCAATCATCCTTAGGCGGCTGGTGACGTGAGGGCTCAAGGTAAAGGCTTCTACCCTTGAACAGGGTAAGAGGTTGTAGCCTCAACCGGACAGACATGGCCTTTCATTTTTTGGTGGCTGGTGATTCTAGTCTTGACCGGGCCGGCTCAGCATTTCCTCCTTTTGAGGTTGGTGACTCGAGGGCTTTCTGGGAATCTATAACTTTACAAAAAGTATTACTAAAGGACAGGTTTAGTCTGTTCACTACCGTGCAAGTGGCCACCGTATTTCTTCACAATATGCCCAATTCTGCGATCAGAGAGTTTTCATATTCAATATGGTTTTACTTGCCACATAATTCACAATCCGCTGCATAATTTACAGTTTTCAACAACAACAAAAATATCTTCAGTGCAAATTTATCAAAAGTTCTTTTAAAAAGCACTCTACATGGTGCCGCTAGTGACAGGCCCTTTAAAGGTCAGCTGGCCACTTTTTAGTTGCTGATTGCGCATTCAAGACTTAAGCAGGTACGGACACAGTGGAAACTGCTCAAATAGCATGCACAGTTATTAAAGTGACGACACAGGGAAAACATACTGCCTCAGTAAGTGCTACAATAAGCCACACAATTTGTCTTTCCTTGTTGCATAACGTCCTGAACCCTGCCACATAATTTTGTAATGAGTTTCCAAAGCATTCCAGTGAGCCTGGTGACGGTAGAGCTGTCACAGTGGTGAGTGTCACGGCCCCTTCAGATTCTGTTAATTCTGCGGCACCTACCGTAGAATAAGCCTCACTGCTACAGCACATGAAGGCTGGTGGGAATCTCTTCCAGCGTAAAAGTTTGAGAGAACATTCTGAGTGCCCAGAATAATTTGGGCGGCTCAAAACGAGCCGAATTGAAGGATTATGGTTCCAAGTCATGGCTCAGCCAACCAGCTATAAGCCATCCACTTCCGGTGAGTGACATGTCTCATCAGCACTTTGTCACTTGAGTCCTAACCATAAACAAGCTCAGAAGGGCCTCTTGCCCCCAAATATATATTATTTACCCTACTAACCCAACACTTAAAAGGCAGAAACAGATAGACTGGAAAAAGTTGTTGCCTAAGCTTGGTCTTTCTTTGATAAGTGTATTTTGTACATGGTTTGACTTTCAGCACTTCTGTCAACAGAAACATGTAATTTATTGGTTAGACTGGGCAGAGGTCAACTCTGACACTTCAGGAGTTGAGTCTGAAATGTAACGCACTTCATCAATTTGCTGCATGAGAAAGCTCTGTACATTTACTCTTGAAATGTCTACACTATCTTAAAAGTGGGATTTATAGTGGAGATTTTAAGCACCGAGTGCACGCAACGTTATTACACTACATTAACCCTTTCAGTGAAGGTGCGACATTTCACTATTATTTTTAATTAGGGATTGGCAAAATTTAAATTTCGACTGTTTACAATTTTAACTATGCTATTCGCAGTTCTGTAATCATTTCAAAACTTTGCTTGAAAAAGAGTTTTAAAAATGTCCCTTTTCAAAGTGATTTTTTACAAAACATCTTTCTCATAACCTCATTTTCCAGATTGTATTAATTGTTTTGCAATGTAAAATTCTTTCTCTTTGCAAAGGGTGTCGAGCTTGCAGAGTTTGAAAGAAATCTTCACTGTATTTGCTGAGGAAAAAATTACCAGTTTGAGTAATCATTAACTTTTGTGTGTCTTCTTCCATAACATGCACCAGCTGTAAAGCTGACAAGAAAAAGATGTTAGTCACGCCCAGGTGAAATACCACCTGTTATGTTAAATATGTTTATTCTAATGGATGTTACAAGTTACCATATTTAATTTGATGCATTTTTTATTTCTTAAATATCAAGTGTCTTAAACTTTTGCTTTCAACAGTTTGATATTCGGGGCAATCACGTGCTTCACTGGTTTTCTCGGCGTCATCACAGGAGCCGGCGCAACAAAATGGTGCCGGATAAAAACCCAGCGGGCTGACCCTCTGGTCTGTGCCGTAGGCATGCTGGGCTCCGCCATCTTCATCTGCCTCATCTTCGTGGCTGCTAAGAGCAGTAATCTGGCAGCATACGTAAGTAGTAGACTATGTTTTTAAAATATATTGAATACATGGAAATATTGTACATGGGCAAAATTGTCATCTGGCATCATGCTCAGGTAGTAGACTATGTTTTTAAAATATATCGAATACATAGGAAATATTGTACGAGGCAAAATTGTAATCTAGCATCATACGTAATAGCCTATGTTTGTAAAAAAAAATATGCATACATAGGAAATATTATGCACTGTCAAAATTGTAAACTGGCAGCATAAGTAGGTTACATCTTATCTTTGTAAAATATCCTGCATACATAGGAGGTATCCTCCCTGGGCAACATTGTAATCTGGCACCATAGGTAAGTAATAGGCTATGTTTGTAAAATATCATACATACACATGATATATTACATGGGAAAATTGTAATCTAGCAGCATACGTAATAGCCTATGTTTATAAAATATTATGCATACATAGGAAATATTATGCACGGTCAAAATTGTAATCTGACAGTACAGGTAAGTAATAGGCTATATTTGTAAGATATCATGCAAACATAGGAAATATTATTCATGGGTACAATTGTAATCTGGTAGCATACTTAATAGCCTATGTTTGTAAAATATCATGCAAACATAGGAAATATTATACATGGGTAAAATTGTAATCTGGCAGTATACGTAATAGCCTATGTTTGTAAAATATGCATACATAGGAATAATCTCACATTGGCAAAATTGTAATCTGGCAGCGCAGGTAAGTAATAGGCTACGTTTGTAAAATCCAGTGAATGCATAGAAAATATTATATATGGGCGCCATTGTAATCAGTCAGCATATGTAATATTCTATACGTGAAAAACACCCAGTGGGAACCAAAGATTCCTTCCTATACTGCTTAGCTCAGCTACGCGTGACTGCCATTCATTAACATAAATGATATTTGCATGCGGATTGTCACCTGCAGGTGGTGTGGTGTGACACATGTCTGAAGATGCATTAATCTATTAGAGAATTACAGACCGCAGCACCAAAATGTTTTTTCAACATTAGATGAAACGATTTGCCGTATTCAAATAAAAAAGGTGCACGCTAATAACAAGCTATTCGCATCTCACATTCATATTTTTGGCAGATGTGCAGTGCAATTCATGCTTGTCTGTACAACAGCTGGATACACAGACTGACAGCACTATGGTGAGCTGTGATACTCCTAAGTTTCAGCATGAAACGGTCACCGCACTTGGCTGAGACCCTGCAACTGACGTCACTCTGGTATTTGTGATCCGCACAAATCTCGCATTTGGTGCATCAGTCCTGGACATGACTGGAGTGAATCACCTCTAATCCCAATTAGACACTGAATTAAACAAACATTGGCAAAGCCAATAGGCCTGGGTTTAATGTGCTAATGCAAGCAGTGTTAGCGCATTAGAGCAGGGGGCACCAAAATCCCACAGAGACGGCTATAGTTGTAAAGTAGTCCCTCATGCAGTTCAAAGCAAGCACTCAAGTGGACGTGGAAGGATACATCAAAACAGCCAACAATATAAGGGGATAGATGGGTACTCCACTGGGCTGAGCCAAGCTGTGATTGACAAAGTCTCAAGTCAATAGCTGAAAGAGGCCACTCGAAGAAAGCCAGTGGTTAGAAGGGGTGGACCTAAAGACCACTCGATGTATATTGTGAAAACTTAGACCAGAAACCTTTTAGTCTCCATAGGATTATTATTTTTAATTTCCACCTGGACAATCCTAATTCTTATAACCAGAGGCAGTCCAAATACACGGGTATTATTTGGCAGAGAATTTGTAACCAGGAGTGATGTAAAAGAATGAATGCCGTGGACCAAATATAGCTCAGAAGCCCGTGGCTGATGCAATCGAAGGCTGAAGCGCCAAATCCCAAGGCTGCGTAGTCTTGATTCCACCACATGCCTCTGTAATCCACCATCAATCACTCCCTGCCCCTTTATCTCACTCTTGCAGGTTCTTTGCACTGTTTTTCTGTCTTTCTCTTCTCCCTCTACCCCCTATTGCATTTTTTCTCTTTTGCTCTGGATCAAAGTCTGTTGAGGAAAAATACGTGCCGGTCCCCAAGAATGAGTGCCACCAATGGGTCACATTAAGCACTGAGTGAGGCTGATTTCAGAAACCAAACCCTGGGTGTGCAAGTCTTCAGTCCTAACAAGCCTTCGGCTGCTTCCAGAAAGGCAGCTGGTGGCTTTTAAGACTCTCCGATTGGCACACAATGCCTACAAGACAGTCACACGCTAGCTACATGCCAAGCTCAAATGATGTGCACCGGGCCATCAATAGACTCCTCTGTGCTAAATCTGCAGCTGGCCCCTTGGAGCAGATGCTTTAGGGGAGCATGAAGAAGGCTTTGCAAGTAGTGCTCTTGTCTTTGTAACTTCCTCCTCCTCTCTTTATGAGAAGTAGTAAGTCCCCAGAGGCTACACTGTTGCGCTAATGATAGTCGAGATACACCGAGTCTGTGTCCTATATAAAAGCCCCACAAACCTACCTCATTCTGGGCATCAACCTGTGGGCCCAGTTTGTTCTCCCAACACTTTGCTGATGAGTGACCACTCTAAGGCAGGTATCATGTTCTGTAACCCATATACACTGGTGTTCAGCAGAGGCCCATGAACGCCAGAACCATGCCAGATTTTCAGGACAACCACTGACTATGTAAATGAGGTGCATTTTGGTTCATTGTATGTAAATCTTTCTTACGTGCATATCCTGAAAATGTTGTAATGGATCGGGCCTTACTGGGCCTACTGTGGATACAACTGCTCTACCTCTAGTCTATCCTATCGGCCACAATGATCAACCCCGCACTGTCAGGCAAAGCCTCAGAGAAGTGGGAGACACTTGGTGCAGCTGTCAGTGATCAGAAAAAAGTGTGTGCTCCAAAGACAAATTGTTCACAAACTGAGCAAAAATAAGGCAAAAATGTCAAGGAATGCCGACACTGGCGAAACAAGGAGCTTGTTGGAAAAGGGAAGCAGCCTGGGTTTAAGTCGCCTCCTTTTAGACACTGAAGTTCCCAAGGCACATATCATCAAAACCAGCAGTGAGTAAGACAACAAAGCGGATGTACTTCAAAGGGCTCCCAGAAGTGACTTCCACTGAGGGAGCACGGAAACTGGAAAGTTCCATTCCCAAAATAAGGCGGCCAAACACCAAATGAGTGTGCGGTGTAGAAACAATGTTTCTGTTGGAGCTGGACATCAGAAGTCTGGAAGAAGAAGGACAACTCGCAGGCAGATTTGTAGGTAGATGGGCGGTCAGTGGGATACGTTGTCCACAGTGGCGGCTGGCAGGTAACAGGCGGGGTGAGGCGGGGGAGGGAAGAAAATATTAATTAAAAAAACACTTACCTTCTCATGGGCGCCGTCTCACCTCAGCTTCACTTCCTGGTGAGTCCCAAAAGCAGGAAGCACACAGCCTAAGCCAATCACAACGCAGCAATGCAGCATTGTGATTAGTCTGAGCGTCGTGGTTCGGCGCTCAGATGGGGAACCTGTGCATGTTCCCATAAGGCTGTGCATTACAGCCTGGTAGGGAACATGCAAAGTGCGCATGACTGCCAGCCAAACCATCATGTGCACTTAGAGTGTGCATGAACCACTCCTCCCTCTGTGACCCCACCCCAGCCCCGCCCCGTACCAGCCTCGTAGCTCTGAAAAATAAAATGATAATAACGATGTTATTATCATTCTATTTTTCCTGCTCTGAGAGCAGTGGGGCAACGCTCCTCCGCCTTAGCGGAGGAGCCGCCACTGGTTGGCTGCAGGTTGTAGACAAGGACCATGCCGTGTTTTGATGCAGGGCTTTGTTGTTAAAGATGTCTTCTAAGGATGAATGACGCCTGCCCGTTGCACGGACTCAATGCAGGAGGCGGCATGGCATACCTCAAAATAATGGGTCCATTCTGCAAACTGTGGTGAGGGTTCCATGAGGTTCCTGCTACTCACAGTTATACAAAGTGCACGAGCTGCCCACTCGGTACCTCCAGTCCCAGGACCCATTCACTTCTGATTTTTGCTTAGGTTGTGGTACGGGGTAGATGTTTCTTTTCAGCAATCGCCCTCAAACTCTGGAGTCAGCGCCCCTTCAGCTCCAGTTACATTTCTCTTTGCAAAAAAACATGGTGGTCAATTTGCAAAGGTGTTTGGGACTACATAAAGTAGTATTTCTGTAGTGTTTTTTACACACTCTTACATGCCTTTGGGAATAGGCACAAGCCATCGAAAAATGGAAATAAAATGTGAATACTCCGGGAACAGGCATATGCGATTATACCATGAACAGAAAATACGGTGTCAACTTTGCACTTTTAGTAATAGGGAGTTGGACGTTTTGAGGTATTTCACAAAGTCATCTAAGAGTGCGTAAAAGAGCACTCCGCTGGCACTGGTCCCGTACTCAAAAATGCTCTTCTGAATCATCAGCCCCTCAACGTCTGTTTGTTCCCAAATGCCCACCCTGGCTGCGTTTTGAGCTGTGCTGCCCCCAATAAACACAACAGTGGTCGAGCACTTAAAAAAAGACATAACAAAATATAAGGCTACATAAAAAACAAAAGAGAAAACCCTGCTTCACATCGAACTCTTAAAACCTCTTTGCTTTAAACACAAAGCCAGGCATCTTATAGTTTTTGTTTCACATGATTAACTGTACATCCCCCTCGGTTATTGTGGCCACTGGAACAGTGCACTCAAGAGCCATTGGAGTAGGAATGCGTTTACTGCACTGTGCATTCGTGTTATATTTTTATCGTTTTCCACTTGCACCTTTTGGAAATGTCTTCCAAATCTTTCGCAGTTAGTGAAATATTGCTTAGACTTAGAGGGTTATTGCTGCCGGTACGTGTAGGAATGCAAATATCTCTCTGGGAAGAGAGACGGCACTCAGAATTGTAAGTGGTGAAAACTAATGAGCCAGTGCAATTCAGACCAGCAGGCACGTGCTTGCTTTAGTTCTCGCGTGGAGCAGTTTGGCCTCGAGCCTGAGGGAAATGACGACACCGCGCAGCTCTATATGGGGCCCGGCCACTCCACGGGGCTCCTGTCCCGAAGTTTCTCTCTGCCGCACTTTCCAGCGCACACTTTATCAGTTCGACCCCCCCAGAGCCCCCTCCACCCATGGCCCCCCTTCAGATGCGCCAGCTACCAAGCCTCTTGCACCCAGTTGCCCTGCTGAGACCAGCCTGATGGCCATCCATTGGGTGTAAGGATCATGTTTTGGGGTCACCAGGGGGTTGTTGCCATTGCTATGCCCTTTTCCTCCCAAACCCATCTTTTGTATGCTGCTAGTGAAATTCTATTTACTAGATTTGACTTTATGTTAAGATATTTTAACATGTTTAATTCGGTTTAAAGAAACCGCATACACAAAGAATTAAAACATCATTATAAACGCTTGCATGTACATTATACATAGTCATCAGCAACAGTCAGGAGACATAAATTTACCCTTCCAAACCTTAAACAAGCGTTGGCAAAAACAATGGTTCTGGCATTGGCTGCCAGCCTTTTGGCTTTGTCAACGCTTGTTTTGTTTTGTAATGTTTTATGTAAAACTTTATTGTTGGAGGAGCTATTGGTCATCAATATAAAAAAATCTTGGCTGAAAGGAAAAACATTTTAAAGTCTAGAAAAGCACACATTGCTATAATAGTCCCTGGCACTGAAGGGAACTACTTAATGTGCGAATGTGTTCCTTGTGAAAGAGCAGAGTGCCGTCACTCAAATAGAAACTAGCCAATGGCTGGAGCGGGTTTACCCACTATCCATGCTGTATGCTGTCGTCGGCAGACGAAGAATGTGAATGGCACAACAACAGACCAATGGATGAAGAAGGCCGGCTGGAAGCCTCTCTAAGCAAGTACATTATAAATCAATTTTATTAATATCAAAAATGCATCACCTAGGATGAACTCACACAAATGTCACTAGGCACAGACAGCTATCCAACATCCAAGGCAAAGGACTGCTTGACATTCACAATATCAGCGCAGTCAGATCGCTGTAGAAGTGTGGCGAGTTCACCAGAAATTGACATCTGTGATTGTGTAATGGCAGCAGCAATGTGTTAATGACAGTATTATTTTATATCTTTCATTGCAGATCTGCATATTTGTTGGTGAAACACTTCTGTTTTCAAACTGGGCCATAACAGCGGACATGTTGATGGTGAGTACCCTCTACCGGAAACTGTGTCTCTGCGCTCCTTTGACTCTTCACATCACAAGAGCGGTGTTGCCATACATGGGGCATAGAGAGCCGGACAGGTGTCGCAGGAGGTTGGCCTTGTACACTGTATGCTGTTTGTGGTACTCTGTTACCGGGCACATGGGAGAGGTTCTGTGTAATGTGGATGTGTGGTGTCACAGGCCCGGTGATGAAGGTGAATGTCTATCATGTGTGGGTTGTTAGTAGGTTAGCTGTGATCAGGACAATGGTAAGGTGAGATCCAGAGGTGACGAGGCAGCAATTGCACCTGGTACAGTTTGGTGCGCGCTACAGTCTTGGTGGTGATAGCTGTGATTGGGTGGTGGGATTCTATCTCAATCCGTTTGGCTGGCCATGTATTTAAGCGTCTTTTTGTCAAGAGGACATATTGGAACAGACAAGGGTGAACTTCTATTTCACGCCAAATTAATTCCAGCTCCAGTTTGCTAATAGCAATTCCCGGAGATGCATGTGATGTGGTGAATGCATAAGGCCTTCGTGCCCTTGTGTGAGCAGCGGGGTTTGTAAGATGGATTCAGCTCTGCACCTCTGCTTCCCTAAAGGGGGACAGGGCTTGTACGCTTATTGCTGTCTACTATGAGGGCTAACCACAAAGTATTACTCTGGTAGCGCCTAGAAGGCGAATACCTCCAGCTGCAGATTGAGCGGTAAGAATACAGTCTGATATAGGGGAACAGTGCGGCCCCCAAGGGGTTCCACATGGTTACTGTTTCACCACACTATGTGGTAAGCAGGGGAAATGTTGCAGATAGGGTGCACTGACCTGGTTTACACCATGGGGTACCCTTTATTGGGTTCACGACATGCAGACTAGGCAAGCGCCTAGTCAATGCAGTGAATGCACTATCAGCAGTGCAGCTGCAAATGAGCGCCTGCCCTGAGGGCAGTGCATTAGTGAAAGGCGGACTGGCTGTTTGAAGCTACTGCACTGTGCAAGCCGGACTTGGCCTGCGTTTGAAAGGGGAGGCAAAGATCTCCCTGTGTTTGGGCGGTTGGGTGAAGGATCCGTTGGACCGTTGTCATCTTTCCAGGGGCGCCCTTGAGAGGCACACTGATTGACTGTGCACGACCTAACGATGATGCACAGTCAGTGCACCCTTCTGACAACTCCATTGCCTCGGCAAGCGCACACCCATGCAAATGAGGGAACCCCCACCCCTAAGATCGTGCTGGGGCAACAAGTGTGCTGGCGCAATCTGCAGTAGAGAAAGAGCCGCTCAAGCTCTTGCGGCCCCTTCTGTAAAATCAAAAAGCAGGCGCCCATATCCGTGGTGCCCCCAGGTCACTTTTGATAAGAATGCCTTATATTTCATATTCACCATCACTCTCCACCTCATGCCTGAGTTCTTCATCATTCCCATGCCATCTTGTGGTTTGATATTTAATTCCTTCCCATGGCCTCCAGCACTGACTCAAGACTCATAAAGTGTGAACTGTAATTATTCTGAAGAGAAATGTTAAGTAATGGAAAGAAATTAGGAAAAAAACCACAGTTCACCATGTTGATTTGTTTTACATCTACCAGCATCTCTTGAGTAATACAATAAGTGGAGCTGCGGGAACACAAGGGCGGCCTCGCCATCATTGTTTTAAACGAGGTACCAAAGAAGGGTAATGCAGCTGGTCGGTTCAGCATATGTTATGGAATGTCCCAGCATGCACCGAGGATAGTGTGCACAGAACTGGAAAGATGAATACAGATGTTGCTTGCACAGTAATGCATCCAAAAGGTCTTAACTGATGGGAAATTGAATGGGCCATAAAGAAGGTGGGAGGTTTGATTTCCAACCGGTCTGTTACTTTTGAAAGGTCTTTAGCGACAGGAAGTCCACTCACTTGTCGAGCCTTTGTGCCCATATCATTGCCACCTTTATCAGAGAAACGGGGCAGTCATTTGTTCATGTTTTATAATTCTTGAATATCCAGGAGCTGACACTGGAATCGGATTTTTTTATATATCCTACATATTTGTTTATAAGATGGAAATGTGGCCGCTATTAGCTTTAATCATTATCTAGGATTTTTTAAGAGCTCTGGAATATATTTTAAATAATTTCTCTTGTATTTGCTGTTTAAAGCTCATATTTCACAGGGGAATCTAATTGCTTTGTCTGATTTTCGGATTATTTTGATGGCTTTACTTGAAAATACTGGTCATGCTCATAAAATGCTGGCCAGGTGGCCCTCCTCTGTGCACACTCATATGGGAGGCCTTCCTGCACACCTCTGTTTCCATGAGACTTACATCTGGTCATTTACAGACAGACATTAACAAGCTGGACCTGCAGCAGGACCATCCCCTTTTGTAGGCACTTGGCTCCACCTCCTGAAGCATCTTCACTCTAAGCACTAATCGATTCTCAACTGATGCAAACCAGCCAAAATATTACACTCCTCGAACCCGGTCAGAAGGCTCCAACATTCAGTAGCAGAACCTAATGCATGCCTGAGATCAGAAACCAGAGACTTCAGTCCTGACCAGTGCAACTGACAGCCACTTTCACTGCATCGCTTCAACTTTGGTGTGATGCAAAAGCTGCCTAAAGGAGTAGATGTGACATGTTAGCGTACTGGTGGCATGTAAGATGCACGACTGGATGTTGGAGAATAGGAGACTTCAATGGGACAAAATCTGAGATACGTCTGTTATGGTAGGTTGTGTTATATTATGATATGCTATGTATGTTATGTTATGTCAATTTATATAGCGCACTAATCACCCATGAGGGTATCCAGGCACTTAAGCAAGTCTGTGGGTGTGTGGTCCCTGCAGAGTTTTTCGAAGAGCCAGGTCTCCAGCTTCTTGCGGAACTCAAGAAGTGAAGAGGAGGCTCTGATATGTTGCGGGAGATCGTTCCATATTTTGGGTGTGATGTAGGAGAAAGAGTGACCTCCTGCTCTGTTTTTGTGAATGTGGGGGGGGGTGTGAGTGAGAGTGAGGCTGAGCGTATGTATGTGTCTCGCAGACTAGTGAAAGTGTATGCGGCTGTTCAGCTGTGCTGGTCTGCTGTTGTGGAAGGCTTTGAATGTGTTTGTGAGGAGTTTGAATTGGCTCTGTTTGTTAATGCGGAGCCATTGGAGCTCTCTGAGGTGAGGTGAGAGGTGGGTGCGGTGTGGGAGGTTGAGTATGAGTCTTGCAGCGGTGTTCTGGATGATCTGAAGTCCTTGAAGGAGCTCTTTGGAGATTCCGGCGTAGAATGCGTTGCCGTAGTCGAGTCTGCATATGATGAGTGCTTGCGTGACGGTTCGTCTGGTGTTCTGTGGCAGCCACCTGAAGATCTTTCTTAGTATACTTAGGATGTGGAAGCAGGCAGTGCTCACTGTGTTGACTTGTGCCGTCATGTTGAGCTTGTCATCCAGGATGGCCCTCAGATTTCTGGTGTGGTCGGTTGGTGTTAGTGTTGGTCCTAGTTCTGTCGCCCACCAGGTGGCACACCATGGGGGCATCTTGTTTCCACAGACCAGTACTTCCGTCCTGTCTGAGTTGAGCTTCAAGCAATTGGTTCTCATCCAGTCTGCTACCACGGACATGCAGTTGGTGAAGTTGTTTCTGATCAGAAAAAAGCCATCTGACCCGAAAATAAAACCCTACAGCACCAGACCTACCAACTTCCAATACATTCTCATTGTGTGAGTGAAGAGGCGGGGTTTCGAGGGGGAGGGCGAGTATAGGCAGGTGTTTGAGATGCTCAAAAACATTGAGGGACATTGGAGGGGCGGGACCTAGTAAGGGGGTGGGTGCTATTCCCAACCCTCCCAAAACTACAGACAAAAGGCTTCTGAGCCTCTTCTGTCCTTGGGTGTTTTCAAGATCCTTAAAAAGTTTTATGTTTGCAGACTCCCCCCACGTGAGCTGGCAACATACTCTGTGTACTAGTTTTCAGTTCATCTTGTGCTCACCGTGTGATTTCAGCACTTCACTGAGTAACCACGTAAAGCGTGCCAATATCGTGTGACACACGGTAGCATCATGTGAGTTGGCCATTCTGTTTCCTCTTTGTGCTAGAAAGTGAGCCAGTCTCAGTGGTCATTACACTCTTGAGATCTGGAGGTTTATCCGACACATCTGGTATATTTGTAGAGCTCCATGTTCACCGCAAGGGAACTCTTGGCGCTATTGACACATAATTGACATTTATTTGTACCCAACTCAATAGTACTCCTTTTATTGACTTCTGAAGGAAGAAAGGCTGAGTCTACCACCCGGGGTTCTAATCTTTGACCTTGGGCTCAATCACATATCCCTGCAGTGGATGCATTAGTCCTGTGAGCCACCAATCTGGGTTCATATTTACATTCATGTAACTTGCCGTTCCCTGGGCTTATGGTAAAGACTCTGTTTAGCACCTTCTCCTCGTATACCCCCAGATTCAAAGAATCAAGCATAGGGTTCTCTGCATTCTTCCCGAGGGGTTCAGAGTTCAAGGCACCAGACATCTGTCCTGAAGACTCGCTCAGTCCCTGTCAATCCGAAGCCTGTGATTCAGTCCCGGGTGTAAAATGGCGCAGCGCAAAGCTCGTCCGCCACAGCGACATTGTGTGAGCACAACACGAGTCAGCATCTAAGAACCTTCGGACAGACGTCAGACTGAAATGGGACCATCTCTTTTCAGGAAGAAGCTGTGAGACATTATTCAGACGAGCGTGGCTGCAAAACCTCTAACGGACCTGGACACCAGCTCAGTTAGCCTCAGAGCTACAGCTCATCTACTGGAGCCAACTAGAGCATCAAAGCTACTTCCCATCTGCTGGAGCCTCAATGCTACAGCTCACCTACTGAAGCCTCAAAGCTACAGCTCATCTGAAAGAACCTACTAGCTTCAGGGCTACAGCTCATCCACTGGACCCTACTTGAGCCTCAAAGCTACAGGTCATCTTACGGAGCCTACTGAAGCCCCAGGTCTACAGCTCATCCACTGGAGCATACTGGAGCCTCGGAGATACAGCTCAACTACTGAAGCATCAAAGATCATCTACTAGAGCCTCAAAGTTACAGCTCAACTACTGGAGCATCAAAGATCATCTACTGAAGTCTCAAAGCTACAGCTCATCTTCTGGAGCCTACTGAAGCCTCAGGGCTCCAGCTCATCCTCTGGAGCCTCCTCCACCCTCAGAGCTACAGCTCAGCTACCGGAGCCTACTCCGCCCTCAGAGCTACAGCTCAGCTACCGGAGCCTACTCCACCCTCAGAGCTACAGCTCATCCACCGGAGCCTACTGGAGTCTCAAAGCTACAGCTCATCAACTGGAGTCTACTGGAGCCCCAGGGCGACAGCTCATCTACCGGAGCCTACTCCACCCTCAGAGCTACAGAGCATCTAGTGAAGTCTAGTGGAGCACCGAAGCTGCAGCTCATCTGAAAGTGCCTACTGTGGCCTCAGCGCTACAGCTCATCCACTGGGGCCTACTGGAGTTGCCAAAATGTGATGGGCTCAGTATTCAAACAAGGGTCATTACTGACCCAGTTTCTGCTGCCTAGGGTGTGAGGGGCCCATTGCACCCCGATTATGGCTGTCTTTTACTCTCTGTATTTGTACTGTATGGGCCCCTGGAGCCCTTGCTATGCTGCCATTCATAAAACATTGTAGACACAGAAAATCATCACCCATCCGCAGGGTGGAGTCTACAAAGAAAAAGACCACCAAAGTCTCCTTTATATTCAAGACTGGGGTACTTTTTATTGCGTCTGCTACTCTGCCCTAAAATACCTTTATTTTCTTTGTTTCTTTAAAGTATAGTTTTTAGGAGAACCACCGATAGTTTAAATGAGTTCCATTTTGGGGGAGAGAATGTGGCCTAACGGCTTGGGCGGTCGACCCCGGAGCTGGGGAACCGGCGTCGAGTCTCGGCAGGGACCCTCAACATTCTGTGATTCTGGGCAAATCACTTAATCTCCCCGTGCCTAACAAAAACAAGCATTGGCATAGCCAATAGGTCTCGCCTTTGGAACCTTATAAGTGTTTAGCCATGCAGCACATTATCCCCACTCACATGCCTACACACTTCAACAACACATAGCATGCTGGGACCAGGAGGGCCAATCTTATAAGAAGAAAAGTCAACAGACGAGGTTGGTTATAAATAACAGAAGTGGAAGAAGCACATCATCAGACATGGGTCAACTTAAAATCTAAGCAGTCTTCAGAAAGAAAAAAACTGTCAACAACCACAGACGCTAATTGCCTTGTTGGTGCTAGTGTGGTGCAGTGAGGGGCAAAGATGCTCGAAGGGTGGTTAAATAGCAACTGTAGTGTCAGTAGATGAAGGTTCTCAGGCTAATCCAGGCTGTCATATCCCTACAGAAGGTAGCATTCTAAGCCCTAGCTGGTTTTCAGCTGAGTCCATACATGTATGCAGCACAGTATTGCGCTACCCTGGAGAACATATCATGCACAGCCTCAAAAGACAGCGTGGGTCAATCTGATGAACACAGATGGCACTAGTGCGTGTGCGTTAGTGTTAAAATATTTAACATCTCCGGGGTGGGATCGTGGGCTGGATTGCAGAGCTGCTCTTTTCAGTGAAGGAGGAAGTCTCCCTCATGGGAGCTAGTAGCCAGTGACTCATTAATGGCTGTATTTTCCCTCTCAGATTGCAGCATTGGCTCATAATGCGCGATGTACATATGACACACATACATTTTCAGAACTCACTAAAAGTAAAGAGGAGACTGACTTCTCAGTGATGGGCCCAACCTCCCAAAGCGCATTCACAATGCCCCTGCTTATTCAGGACAAACAAAACGAGTGCAAGGACCCCGGTCCCCTGACATGCCCGGGCATGGACCGATGCTGGCTGACCACGGGAACTCTTTTGTTAGGTGTCCGAGAGGCACAGAGAGACATTTCCCCGCTGAACACAATCCTAGCAAAGGTTGTTGTTCACGAGAAGGCATGCTTCATGGGGCCAAGTTTTGAATGGGCACGCTACAAAAACCCTAGCAATGGTATATGTGTTCCAAGGGCACACATATACCATATACCACATATACCACTAATGGCAGACAGATGTGCCTGACCCTTGGCACTCCAACTGTATTTCACTGCTGGGAAGCTTCCAAACATGAACATATAGAAGGTATAGACGCGTGCCTAATTTGTGGCAACGGACCGAAAGTCCAATCTCAGCATCATTCTTTGAGCAAATTGTGTGACCTTGGGCAAATTCTTTTATCCTCCTATAAACTCGTATCCTTTAACACCAACAAATGGGGAGCGCTTGCAGACAGGCTGATGGCAGTGATTCGAGTTTTATATCAAATTAAAAAACGGGAACGGAACAAATTCATCCCATACATTATTGTGATAGATTTTTTAAAATATTTATATTGGTTTACATATGAACTCATTTAATATATATTTGTTAGAAGCATTTTTTGCAAATAGACACGATATGAATCATTTAAAATCATGAACTTACAAGAAATGTAATGATCGTCATTTACTGCACAGTGCAAATTAGGAGTCAAGAGCCAGAAGCAGCATATTTCCACCAGGCCTTGCCTCCCAGCTCAACATTTTTGGGGTAGAAATGAGCCATGACAGACACTCACACAATGCTCACAGTTACACATTTTTCATTTGCTAATTGGGACATTTTGTGTGCTGTGATGCAGTTGTGGGGACAAATGTATAATTTTCTTTCACTCTACAAAAACCCATTGTTCCCATTACTTTTCTATTATATTGTTCAAAAAAGAAGTGAAATCCATTCTCTTATCCAAATTCACATGAACTATGTATATAAGTTGTAATACTATTGTATGATATGCTCAAAACATAACTATTTCTTGTAATACGGGTTTTGTCTACTATATATGCTTGTAAAGCGCTCTGATACCTGCAAGGGTCTTGTCCGCGCTATATAAAACCTTCAAAATAAAAAAATAAAATAAAAAAATCTTCTTTAGTTAATTTCTCTGTATTGTCCTTTCCTATATTTGTCTCTCTTTCTTCATTTCCTCTTTTCTGTTTCTTCACCATGCTCCTTTTTTGCCTCTTCTCTCAATCCCCACTTCTTTTGCTCCTCAGTCGCCATGTCTTTCTCTTTTTGTTTTTCTTCTATGCCCTTTTCCTTTTCCTTCAGTTTCCCCATCTTTCCTCATCCCTCTTATATCATCCTTCTCCTCTTCCAACCCCTGTCATTGACTGTCTGTCAAGACTGACTGCATCACCCATAAAGCCATACACACTTCCACCACTCGCTACCTGGCCAACAAACTCAAAATATCAGGTGGCTCCAGACCTTCACGCAATGCTGAAAATGTATTGCTTGAACCTCCCAATTTCAAAAGGGAAAGACTTATGGCGCAATCCTTCTCAGGTAATGAGACTAGAATTTGGAATTCGCTACCTCCAATACTTCAGACCACCGCCTCTTTCCGGACTTTCAAAACTGATCTTAAAACTCTTCTCCTCTATGATTAATCCTTCTCATACCAGGTCATGAACCTGATAGCCACACGATACTCACAAGTTCACAATTTTGTAAATATGTATTCTGTACTTGTATTAGCATATTCGCACCACCTTTTCGTATTTTATAAGCTTTAATGCATCTGTAACTTGTTAATTTGCAATTTATCT
This sequence comes from Calotriton arnoldi, assembly GCA_963921515.1. Lineage (NCBI taxonomy): Eukaryota > Metazoa > Chordata > Amphibia > Caudata > Salamandridae > Calotriton > Calotriton arnoldi. The sequence goes on from CAWUFW010004208.1 coordinate 771,638, forward strand.
CATTTGTAATTTACCCTATTCGCGACACCTTTCCGCATTTTATATAATATTGAATGTATCAGTAACTTGTTAAGCTGTAACTTTTACCAGGGGTACCTATAAGTCGTTTTACCTACTTCCATGCTACTCTCATTCCTTATGTTATTTGCTTCGCTCTATTGTAAAGCGCTCTTATGACACCTCTGGGTAAAGTTCGCGCTATATAAAAACACATAAATAAATAAGTAAACTATCCGCCTCTCTCAGCCTTGGGAGAATCTCACTTTAAGTAATGCCCCCACCACACACACCTTTACTTGGAAGAAGACGCCTGTAGTGTTTCAGACCGGTACTAAATCAAAATGGGCAAAGAGAAGCTGCACCAACAAGAAAGCATAAGAAATAAAGACCGAGTAGTGTAGCGCTGCGGTATGCCACGAGGCGCAGGGGCTGCATTTACAAGGTGAATGAATATCCAATCACTGCTACTCTCACAGCACGGGAGCCTCCACGAGCTCCACGAGCCTCTGACGTGCCCACAGTAGACTGCATTATCGTTAGAACCGATAAAGTCCGCCTGCAGCAGGAAGTGGTTACGATACATAAACGCGTGCTTAATTGAAATCGAGTGTTCGCTGGTAAAACGAGCAGGAAAACTATGGATAAGGCCAAGGGCATTTTTCGTTTCCGTTTTACACAAAAAGCAAGTGGAAGCAGATCCACAGACGATAAAAACACGCTGTAAGTAGGATAAGGGGCTGAGGGCTCGTCCTGCCGTCCGGAGACGGGCCAGGAGCCCGGCTAATGGCCGATATCATCACTGCACGTTGCCGGGAATGGACTCGGACCACGGACACTCGGGACCACGGACACTCGGGACCACGGACACTCGAGGCCACACACAACATGGGTTTCCATGGAACGATTCACTCACTCATGTTCGCGCGCCTCGGTTCCCTTCTCCAGTGGTCACATTCTCCGAGCCGTCTGGGGTTGGCGGTGTCTGTCCTGCAGCCGGCAGGAACACATGGATGCGCTGGGCAGAGCTCCGAGGGCGGCCTCAGCACGCAGCTTTGAATTTCCGGACTAAACATAGCCTGAATCAAGCCCGATCTGCCGAGGGACCATTTCAGTTCGCCTAAATATGGCTGCCCTTTAAAGCGGCCCCGGCAGAGCGCTATCTTATCTCTGCCGGTAGCTGACTTAAGAAACAAGCACACGAGTGGTGCGCGCGCTTGCGAGCAGCAGGCGTGACCACACGCTCGTGCACCATGGCCTTTTGCTTGCGCGTAACCGCAGGGAAAAGGCCATGACGCACGAGCGTGTGGTCAGCTTTGAAAACCCCCTAACATAAAGTCTTCGCCAGAAGCAGCGCTTGCGCGCTACTCTAGGCTCGACCTAATGAATGTGTATGTCTGTAACGTAACTGGTGCTCATGTAAAGTGCTCTGATACCTTTGGGTCAAGTTCGCGCTATATAAAACGCCACCAAAAATAAAAATTTGTTTAATTGTACTTACATTTATCTTATGTGGAGATTCTGAAAATCCAGCATGCATCCGGCCCTCCTAGACCCGCTATGTCCACCCCGACTTTAAAGTACCACACTTCTGCCATCTTAAGCACTGTAAATACCAGGTAGTACTATTATCCAATTTAATGATGCTCAAAATAAAGTAAGAATTCCACATACATAAGGGTATAATTTTCTAGAATTGAGAGCCCAAAATAAACAAATTAAGCATATTTTAGTGGCAGAGGCGTATCAGCTAGACTGTGGCAAAACGTGAATACATTTCCACATTTGTCATTTACAGTGCATGCAGTATGTACAAGCAGAACTTATTAAAACTTGTGAACCAGAAGGTTCTCATCGTAAGTAGCTGCCATATGTTTAGCATACTAAATCGCAAAAACATCAGAAGTGGACTAAATTAGCACAAGAAATACCAGCTGAGTAAATTTGGAAAGGTTATTAGCTGGGTGTTTCCAGAAAAAGACTAAAGGAATAAAAGGTTGGACTTTAGGGGAGAAAAACTGTACGTTTCACACGTGGAAAATGAACACAATACTCCGGTTTTCCTTCCCTGCATTAGGGCCCCTGGCACCCTTCCTATGTCACTGCTGGTCTTCCCCTATGGATTCTATGTATAGCATCATATAAAACTCGATCTGTGCAGATCTCCGCTCGGTAAACAGCCCAGACAGAAGCAAGGAATTTAAATTCAAGGTCATTTTAGATCGGTGCTTCCATCTTCCCTTTGTAAATTAATCCCCATTAATGTATTTTTCTATCTCATTCGAAGACTCACCCGAGTGTGGCTAATTTCTGCGCAGACTCTCTCCTCACGTGGCCAGAGCCTCGATAAGAAAGATTCTTTGAATTTCTCCTCATTTCTGGTTTACCTATGAATATTCTGGCTCTTTGGAGAGGAGCGCCTTGGACAGAAAATAAAAACCCAGGGGCAGATTTACAAGCCCCCTGCGCCACCAGTACGTCACTTTTCGTGACGTACTGGTGGCGCAGGGGGCTCCTCGATATTTACAAGGAGAGGAAAAGCCACCATGCGTGACTTTTCCTCTCCTTGTAAATACCGTCCCTTCACACGCAGCACTTTGCGGTGAAGGGGCGTTCCATGGGTGTTGCTGTGGGTGTTCCCACGCAACACCCATGGAACAAGACACATCTCCAGAATTACGAGAAATCGTAACTCTGGAGATGCGTCTGAAGCTACGCCACCCTAGAGGTGGCGTAGCGAGGCGCACCGAGGAGAATTCTCCTCGTTTTTTCCTCTTTCAATGCGTGCTGCATTCTGCAGCACGCATTGAAAGAGGAAAAAGCCTGTACTGATTGTTTTTGTGCAGAAAGGTGCCCCTTCCTGCACAGAAACAATCTCCTCATGGCGCAGGCATCCTTGCACCATGGTGCAAGGATGCCTGCGCCCGGCGCTTGGCAGCTGTTTGTGCGCCAGCGCAGGAGAAGCACAGGAATGCGACATATTCTTGTAAATATGTCGCATTCCTGTGCTCTGAAAGTGCTGCAGCGTGGCGCAGCCAAAGGGCTTGCAGCGCCACGCTGCGGCACTTTCTTGTAGATCTGCCCCTAAGTGTCACAGGGGCACCCTATACGCACCCGGCTTATACACACCTAAAGCCATGTCTCTGAAGCCCACCAGAGGTGGACAGTCCAGCCGCCCTCCCACCCTAGGGACAAGAAGCCGATGGGCAGGTAGGACAGGTGGCTCGCCAGCCCTGAGTTCCGCTGTGTACTGGGCCGGACTGGCTACCGGGCATTTCTAAGTAAAGAATGGAAAACCAAATGGTTTTAAAGTATGCTTTAAAACTTAAGTATGCTTTAAAACCATTTGTTTTGCTTTCTTTACTTAGAAGCAAATGCAGGTCCCCATCACCATAAATCAGCCCCCACAGCAGTAAAATCGAGCCCCAGCTTGGCAGCACACCAAAACGCCCGGGAGCCAGTCGGCCCTGGCTGTGTAACGCCACTACCAGTGCCAGCGTCCTCCTGTCAGTCCATGAAAAGAATCATTTAAGATTGGATTACTCCACTCAATCCTAAAGGTAGGTTTTTCAGCTGAGCACATGAAGTAGGCGTTCACCAAAGCTCATCCCCCCAAGGTGACCCTACTGTCAGCGTCGGATTGGTAACGCGGGCACTCGGGCAATGCCCAAGGGGCCAGTATCCGAATTCCAGCTGTGGGCTGCTTTTTTGAGCAGCCTGAGGGGGCGATTTGGGCGGTTTCTTGCGTTGTTCGATGCCGCCAGTGGCCCAGTAGGTGCCTGAGTGACCTTTCTGGAGGTAGATGGGCGTCCAGTACCTCCCTCATATCAACTGCAGAGGTGCCACTCCCTTTCTCTCGCTGGGCCGGCCCATTAATATATGTATATGCATATTGAGCGGGGGCAGGGGGCATGAGCAAAAGTGGCCTCACTTGTTTTCAGGTGTTTCACCAGAGTAAACTAATCTGTGCATTTTTTTAAACCCCCCCCCCCCTCCTTTTTTTAATAAAATTTCGCCGAAGCAGTGTTTTGTGGAAAGGCAATATGCAAATGATGTGGGCCACTTTTTTTTAGCGTGCCCGGGCCGATTTTTAATCCAAATCCAACCTTGCCTACTATAGGACATGGGTGTCGGATGCTGCTATCAGCCAGGGGGTTCCTGGTAATGACAGACAGCCTTTTTGAGATCCCACGCTCCTTACGAGTGGATTACTTCCAGTTATTGGTCTTCCTCTGGAAGTGCCTCTTCGCCCCTTTTTAGTTATATTTCAGCTGTTCCCAGGATCCTTGTCCCCGGGCATTCAAGAACACGGTTCAGTTCCAGCTGATGGTCTTTCTTCCGGTCAGTGCTTGAAAGACTGAGGCCACAAGTCCATTTCTTGAGACACAGATAGCAAGGATCATGTTTGGACCTTTTGCCTGATGGACTGCAGTACACCTTTCAGCATCACCTGGTGTCCATGAGCCCAGCCGAACCGTACTAGCCTTGGAGTTCACCTGTGGCTTGGACCAGTCCCCTGCCAGGCTCATGGCTTGGGTCAGTAGTGACCATCGCACATCATCATCTTCAGTCAATGGTTGTCCAATGATAGCCTGGGTCCTGTCCCTGTGGTTCTTATTTCTGCATCTCCAGTGCATCCAGTGCTCAGCCGGTCCTCTGGCTCTGCAGGAGTCTTGGTGATTCCATGGTTTGCCTGTATCTAACCACATGCCTTCAAAGTCTTCAGTTAAGAAGATTGTGCCAGCCAATACGTCATCTAGAAAAGTTTGTGGACTCCAGAGGGACATTTTTGCCTGGAGAGCACTGTGTGCTTCCTCAGGCCATTGTAAGATCCCTCTGGATGAGAAGCAGAGGGCAGGATCCCTACTTAGGCCCAAGCAAAGTTTCGAACTTTACTCAGTCCCACTGCTCCCAGTTTCCTTGCTTAGATGTGCTTCTCCTCCAGAGGGCTGTAGCGGAGACTTAGAAACAATATCAGACAGGATAAGGGAAAAGAGACTTTACACCCCACGCAACGGGAATCCTTCAGCCCCATCCCCTGGCAATGGGGAACATATTTGCTGCTTGGTAGGCAATCTGATGCCCGGTGTCAGTGGCATTCTAGGCACTACCTTCGCACCGGGCCCAGCCCTACACATCTCATATCCTTCCCAAAGTAATGCAGAGCCTTAGCTGCTGAGGCAGGAGGCCAGAACCCGTTTCTCACATCCTGGGCACCACCCTAGGCACCGGTCCTGGCCCTACACATCTGGTGTCCTTGAGGCAGGAGGTCAGACCCCACTGCCTCACACCCTAGGCACAAGCCTAGCGTTGCCTTGCTGTAGCATCGGTCTCATGTCCTTTCCATCCTAAAGCAAAGCCCTAACCGCTGAGGCAGGACGCTGGACCACGCTGCCCCAGCACACCGCAATAGTGCAGTATCCTTCCGTGCCTGGAGTGTAGTCCCTTGTCTAATATTCAAAGCCTGATTAAGTGTGTGCCAGAAGCATATTCGTTTAGCTGAGGTTCCAGGGAGTAACTACCGTTGATGCAGCAGGTGCAGTGCTACCGGGGTCCACAGCCCTGAGGGGCCAATTGAACCCTGATAATTGACGTTTATGACAACCCCAGCGGAAGTCAAATTGGCCATTTCTCTTGCTTCCACCAGGGCCCAGGGCACCCTCGGCTACCGTCAGGTGCTGCGTCCACACTGCAGCTTCATCAATGAGCGGAGCCGTGATGCAGTGCGCAGAGCTCCCCCGCGGTGGCGCGCCGTTGGTTTATGCCAGTGACTCCCCAGGCTGGCGCCATATTCCTGCGGCCTCCCGCTCCACAGTGGGAAGTGAAGACGCCACACTGCCCCCTGACAGCCGGTGCTTTGCTTGCTTTGGACAGCACGGCGGGTTGTGTAATTGGGTATTTCCAGCAGCGCGGGTCCGTCACACCTGGGGTAGCCGCAGAGAGTGGTATTTTAGGAGGGTGTTACATGAGTGTGCCATGAAGCAGGTAATTCAAGGCACCCCTTCTCCTGTGCGGTTTACCACGGCGGGCCGGGCACACGAGCTATTAATAAAGGCACTCAGTAGTTGGAAGCGCGTTATGTGGTAACCGCGCCGTTTCCACCGCTGCCACGTGAGTCACAGAGGGATGAAGCGATGCCTCAGGTAACACAGAGGTGTCTGTCAGGACCCCCGGTCCCACAAGTGAGGCCCCGACCCCCGCCCACCCCACCTCAAGCAGGAAGGCCGTCCCCTCAAAGGCTGTCCACTATGTACTGTGGTCTCCGGGCAGGGTGGTCTGACCACGCCGTGCCGGACAAGGCCCCTGTTTGCTCCTTTGCTTGGACAGAAAATGCCACATCACTGTGTCCACACTAGACTGCGGCACGCCTGTGTGCATCTGCACACCATGTGGTTGGTGGGTTCATCTGGTCAGGCACTATCATTACCTTTTAATAGAACTCCTTGCTTTCGGATACACCCCCGCACCTACAGATTCATTCTGGATTCGAATCTCATAGGAGCTTCACATAATATTTTATGTAGTGCACCATAGTGCCTTTCTGCAGTTTCTAAGCGCAGTAAATAACAGTTGTTACTGTGTTTAATAGCACTCAGTTTACTTACCTGCCCATGATTCAAACACGTATCATAGCGGATATCATGTTGTGCTTTAACTCACTGAGCCATCTCACCTATTTAAGGAGGGCTGACAACCAAAAGAAATACAACGTTCGATGAAGTGGCACATCCGGGTCTTTGAAAGGCCAGGATGGTTCTCAGAACTATCCTGGTGGAATTCATGGCGCTCATCGTCGCTATGGTACACCCCTGCCCGTACCAACTACACATGGACATTTAATAATCAGACTAAAGACAGCTGCAGGCAGAGGATAGGAAGGAGCTGTTCACTAAAAGCAAAGTGCAATGTGGTGCAAACCTCACCTCGGCCTGTGCTAGCTCTGGAATTAGACTTTAAAGGGGCCATCCGGTGGGTGATGCCACAATACATCTTAAACCCCAAGCAGACATCACAAAACAAAAAGCATTCTAGAATGTCAGTGGTTGATTGTTGGTGATGCAGGGCTGGGTAAAGAGAACCTCTTGTTTCGCCACACCGATGCCCATCTTCATCAGTCATATGTTAGACATCAGCGGTTCCGCTGGAGATCCCACATCCGGTGCATTAGCGATGTGACCCGTCACTGTGGAGTGGGGAATTGAAGGAGATATTGTGAAGTATTCCCCCCCTATCTGCACAGCAGTGTCTAAAACTGCATTCTGTATCCTGGTGCAGCCAGACCGCAGTGTAGACCTCATTGTCGAGGAATTACCATGTTGTAAAGTGTCAGCGTCTGCACAGGCTCATAGGTTACAGTTGCCTCTGTAAGACACATCAGAAGAGATTCCTTCACCTGCCGTCCCAAGCTGGGCCTGGTGGAAAGAGGGGAGCCTGTGGTCTTTGATGGCACACAGCACAGATGGTGGAAGAGACATCTACCATACTTTGGTTACTGGGAACGTATGATGGGTCATTCTCATAGAATACCCAAAGTATGGTCAGATTGTTTCATACAACATCTTGTGTAATAGAGAAGGTAGAATGGGTGAGTCCAGTACAGTGTTCTGGAACTGCGAAGGTAAGAGTCGTTTCCGCACAATACCTTGTGTAATGGTGAAGGCTAGATGAATACCCCCTGTAAGTGCGAAAGTAGAAGGGGTTGTTTCCACTCCTTGCATACACCCTTTGTGCAGTGCAAGCTTCCACCTTTACTTCAGTCCTAGTTTCCACCCTTGCTCCACTGCTCTTCCGGTGGGCCTCCTGTCCAGGTTTCCACTCTACCTTAAGACGTCCCTTTAACCTAATCTCCAGTTTTAAATTCGCTCTGCCTACAGTGCAAACTTCCATCCTACCTTGGGTGTAAATTTTATCTTACTACCACTCCAAGAATCTGCTTTCCCTCTGACCATAACCTTTCCCTACTTTCAGTCCAAGCTTATCCCTTGTCTTCAGGTCTAACTTCCACCATTTCTCACAAGTAGCTTTTCTCCTGCTTCCTGGCCTGTTTTCCACCCTATTCCCACTCAAAGAATCTACCTCACTGATGCTGTGACCATGAGGAAAACATAGATTCCTGCAGTGGAAGAACTAGTCCACTGAACGACCACCTCCTGCCGTTGTCTCCACCCTAATTCCTGTGCTACTCTAGAATCCAACTCATGTCCTACCACCCACCTTGGTTCCATTAATAGTTTCCACCCCACCTCTAAATCTATCTTCCACCACAACCTCGTCTTTAGCTTCCCCTGTTAGTGCCGACCATAACTCCAGGGTTCCATGTATGTCTTTCCTCCCTTTAAACCTAGCACTAGCAGACACCTCCACTCTAACCTAAGAAATGGTTTCCAGTTTAACCACAGTCCTGGTTTCCACCCTACACATAGAACACATTTCTACTCTAGCCCTAGTCCTGAATACCACTCAAGCTGCTAGGACTTCAGTGTTACATAATCCACATCTTAAAGTCTCGCTTACAGCCATCACTTCAGTCAAAACTTCAAGCTAACCTGTCTAACTGTTAACCAGAACTTCAAAGCCCTACACAACGAAGGACTAGAATACCTGTACAGCTCCATACACTTTCACCAATCCAACAGACACCTACGGTCTACCTCACTCTCTCTCGCACACACTCCCTGCATCTGCAAAATCAAAACTGGAGGTCGCTCATTCTCCTACAGCGCACCCAAGACATGGAGCGACCTCCCTCAACACATCAGAGCCTCCTCTTCACTTATTGAGTTCCCCAAGAAGCTAAAGATCTGGCTCTTCGCACAAGCACCTTGGGGACCACAAACCAACACACCTGCCCAAGTGCTTGGATACTCTCCCGGGTGATCAGTGAGCTATACAAATCAATATAACATAACAATCTGTCTTGCTGTTAATCAGAACTTCAAGTTGACTTGTCTTACTATTAACCAGAACATCAAGCTAACCTGTCTAACTGTTAACTAGAACTTCAGCCTGACCTGTCTTACTGTTAACCAGAGCTTCAAGCTAACCTTTGTTGACTGTTAATCAAAACTACATCTGACCTGGCTTACTGTTGACCAGAACTTCAAGTTAACCTGTATGTGAACCAGAACATCAAGCTAACCTGTCTAACTGTTAACTAGAACTTCAGCCTGACCTGTCTTACTGTTAACCAGAGCTTCAAGCTAACCTTTGTTGACTGTTAATCAAAACTACAGGCTGACCTGGCTTACTGTTGACCAGAACTTCAAGTTAACCTGTATGTGAACCAGAACATCAAGCTAACCTGTCTAACTGTTAACTAGAACTTCAGCCTGACCTGTCTTACTGTTAACCAGAGCTTCAAGCTAACCTTTGTTGACTGTTAATCAAAACTACAGGCTGACCTGGCTTACTGTTGACCAGAACTTCAAGTTAACCTGTATGTGAACCAGAACATCAAGCTAACCTGTCTAACTGTTAACTAGAACTTCAGCCTGACCTGTCTTACTGTTAACCAGAGCTTCAAGCTAACCTTTGTTGACTGTTAATCAAAACTACAGGCTGACCTGGCTTACTGTTGACCAGAACTTCAAGCTAACCTGTATGTGAACCAGAATTTCAAGCTAACATGTCTTGACTGTTAACCAGAACTACAAACTAACCTAACCATTAACCATTGCTTTGACGTCGGCTTCATCTGAGGAGGATATTGTAACTTTCAAAATAATTTCTAATCCGAACTCCACCTTGATAATTGTGGATTCCGTCTCAATTTTTAATTATAGGAACCCTCAAATTAACCTGATGCGAATCAAAATGGTTGTTAATTTACCAATGACAGCAGTGAGTCACATGTGCACGTGCACACCGGAAGTCCCCAATGGAGCCGTAAAAATCTATCTTGTGTAACAGAGTCTTAAATCCAGGTTTTATGATGACACCTAGCAATAAAACTCTTCGCTGTGCACGAACATCAAATGACTTTCTCATCAAAGGCTTCTTAAAATAGCTCAAGCTTCACGCATCGTAAAGACAGAGGAACACGCGACACCTTAGGGAACATGCCAACACACCATCCACATTAGCATTTTATGCCATGCTATTGGTATTTGTGTAGTTATGTCGCCGGTGTAGCCTATTGGTGCTATGGGCTATCTGGAAACCCACCCAAGCATATATCAAGGCTGCAGCAGAGGGCACGTCTGCATTGACGTCTGATCCCTGTGACCAGCAGGTTAGACGTCACGGTAAGGCTTGTGTCTGGTTTGAATGAATGCAATGTCCTATATTTCATCTTCCTAATTAGCTGCTAGAGCAGCGTTCTCAAAAGTCGGTCCTGGAGGGCCGGATCCATGCCAGTTTTTTAAAATAACTACATTTATCTAAATGGGGATATGCTAAAAATCTGGCATGGACCTAGCCCTCCAGGACCGACTTTGGAGAACCCTGTGCTAGAGCATGAGCAGATGGTACGAAGCATGGAAGCCAGTCCTAATTCCCTCTACCTGTCACTAATCCTGTTTACCCATTCATGTCAAGTGGAAGGGGCTTACTGGCTAGTTCCAGAGCGTCTCCACCAATAGAAAGAGATACTTTTGCTGAGCGATGCTCTCATAGATGGCTCACTCCCTAGGTTCCGAGGCTTTCCTCTGACACCAAGAAATTCTTATTTTCTGAGAGATGCTCTCAAGCTGTCTCTGTCTTAGTAGCTTTCGGCAGACTTCATCAAGAGGAAGAGACCCTCTCTATCTAGAGAGGCACAAAAGTGCAGTGCTCACATGCCAGCCCTTGAGTCTCCCCACCAACAGGAAAATATATTCTCTTTCCGAGACATGCCTAGTTCTCGAGAGTCTGCAACAGGATGAGGCACTCTAGCTCAGAGATACAATAGAAGGGACCTCTACTGATAAGCACCCAGTGTGAGACACTTTTGCACAAGTCACTTTTCAGCACGCTTCTAAGCGCAGCGGAATGGACATCTGGAAAGCTTCCAGATGTCCATTCCGCTGCGCTTAGAAGCGTGCTGAAAAGTGACTTGTGCAAAAGTGTCTCACACTGGGTGTAATTTGTGCTTAAGAGAAATTTCGTAAGTGAATAACCCATGTTACTGCACAATAAACAACTGTATAAAACTATAGCAGCATAATTTAAGGTAAGTGAAAACGGTGTAAGATCTTATTTGTTACTGTGATCCACAGAGATCTACTTTTATATCTGGGACTATGACTCGTATATAGTGGAGGTTGTATGCACTACAAAGCTCTTCATTTTAGGTTCATTTGTCCAGTCTTATTGCTTCCAATAAATGACTGTATAGATGTGTGGCCCCTCCTTTGTGTTGGCATGTTATGTCTCTCCTTTGTGTTTCGCATGGTCTGTGGTGGCTGGAATTACATCCTGTGAATGATGTTGGCCCTCTGAGTTTTAGCGCTCCAGAGGAAATGTTCCTGATCATGTTTGTAGCTTCTCTCAGTGACAGAGGAGGACCTGATGGGGACTGTCAGCTTGAACTAAATTGTTGTTAAGCAAGAAGATACCAGAAAACGTGATTACGTCACAGCTATTTACATTGTTAATATTGAGGCCACAAGATACCATGTACCGCAGTGGCAGACTGCTAGGCCCTATATTTTAGCCATAAAGAAGCAACTGAGTGCCTATTAAAACCAAAAGGTTGCTATCATTTACAAAAAGAGTCTCACAATATTGAGGGTCAGCATCATTCACAGGTTGTCATCCCAGCCACAAGGGTCCCTCTCAGTCCTGGTGAAGGCCTGCTGGGACGCAACGGAGGACCGAAAAGTGTCCACAGGAAGGCAAGCTACATATCTAGTACAAAGGTCGATTATTTGAAGCCATAAAAATCTACAAATTATTCTAGAATTAAAAGGGTTCTGGTGTGCACAACCAATACATCTGAGTCAGATTCCCAAACACCAAATAATGGTTCTTTCTGGATCACAGGAAGAACTCAGACAATATGCTGTGCATATGGCGTTCTATGGTTATTGTCCTGTAATTCAGGTTATTCACTTATGACATTTCATGTGAGCACACATTTCCCCAGTGTGAACCACAGTTTTGCATAGGTCACTTTTCTGCACATTTCTGCCTGCTACCCTACGCCAAGAGAAACAACTTATAAAAATACATGCTTGAAAATTAAATCAAGTAAATACAGTAGTGGCTTCCCTAACACAGGATCATCTAAAAAAAATATGTTAATAATTAATTGTTCCTTTGCATTTTGTTAGCACAAAAACCTTTTTGTGTAAGAGACAAGTTTTGGTGAGGCTATACACCAGTGAACACTAATATATGAAGAATGTCTACTTTTTCCTTTGGGATTTACTACCTGTAGTTGATACAAAGGTACCAAAGGAAATCATACACATTGTATTGTATTGACATTTCTAAAGTGATTTCTACGCCACTTACGAGACATATAGCGCTTTCTAGGTGGGTGCTGCAGAGAGTGTAAGACTAGAAGAGGCGAGCAGTAGTTTCCATCCTTACACAGTGACTGTTATACCTAGAGGTTTCAGTTGATAGTGGCCTTGTAACCCATAGGCGATCCACTATCATCTGATCTTTTGCTAAAAAAGGCTAAACTTGTCATCCTGGCAGACTCACGGGTCTAGACTCAGAAGCCACTTTGGTCCTCAAAGGTCACGGTTACTCTGGCTCCTTAGATGCATGGCCGTCTTCTAGCAGGGAGCATGTCACTCAGCGACTGTCCCAGTGTGAGACTGCAGAGAGAAGCTCTATTCCTAACTGTGAGCATCATGGGGGCTGCAGAGTACTCTCGCCAGGCTGATCCCTGCAGTGTTTTAACTATTTACAGCCTGTATTTGGATTTAAGAACCATTCCAAGGAAGAGAGCAATTAGAGTGGGTACACAAAGCCTCTTTTGTGTGCAGCACACAGCATACAACCACAGGAACACCACACTGCCATACCTATGGCAATTCACATAGACATCATGTACCCTGCGACCTCTAATTGCATCACAAGGTTGGGCTCTTCTCTAGGATGGCTAGGCGTCCCGGGATTGGCCGTCACAGCCGTAGTTTTCTCCACAGCAAATGTCAGTAAATTTAGCTCATGTCTCTGTTCAGAGAAGGTAGAGTGAACAAAGAAAGCGGCAGCTCTATGTATTCCAGTGCAGGATTAGTTGGCAGCCCTAATCAGAAAGCAATTTAATTAACACCGATGATAATGTGTGTAAAAGCTGCATTTATTTCCCCAAAGTGCTTCAGTGTTTGTTTTTTCTGCATTGTCGAGTGCTGTCAATTAAGTCACTCTGTGACCCCCCGCACCCTGTCCATGCAAGTCCTACTTCTATGTTTGTGGAATGCCCCGATTTTCAAAATCTGGTCACTTCTGAGGGCAAGGAGTGGGGACTGTAGACTCTAAGATCTCGGTTTAATTACTCTTCTATCTGCTGCCTTGGATACCCTTGAGTCCAGGGGTACAAGGCCCTGCCAGGGGGACCAAGGGGAAAGCCACAGGTAGCACCCTCACCTTTTATACACTAGAAATGCACTGCACCCCAGAGAAAGAGTATTCTATTAATGAGGTCCCGGTTATACAAACTTTTATTTGTGTGTTCTAAAAGCTGCCAGATCATGGATCATACCCAAAGGGGCCATGAGATACACCCTTCTAGAGATGGGACATTTCACCGTAAACAGTCATTCTTCTCTCTGCGACCGAGCACACATAACCCAAAAAGGACCCTCATATAGTAGGAATTTTTTTCAAGTTCCCAGAAGACCTATTTGCATAAAATCCAAAATGTAAACATGTGCCAAGTACTATGTCGTAGCACGTACTACGTCCCCGGTGTCTTTGTCCTGCTTGGCCTCTATATAAAAAACATTCCATTCCATTGTTTAATGTATCCCCTTGTTTTTCCACTGGATGCCAAAAGCAGAATATGCTCCTTATTGCGGCCAGTCAGACATGACACCAAGGCCAACCTTGCCACATTGTTTCCAAGTGACCTGCGTGCGGCGCGGCGTGCCCGGCTGGCGGCGCGGCCCATTGTGTACAGTTGACACGCAATAGGCAACATAATTTTTGGAACAATGGGATTGCTCTTTGCAATGGTTCAGATAAACACTAGTGCATGTCTTTTACTGTCTCCCCTCACGGAGGCAGCCATTGGCCGACTCCCCAGCCACTACTCACTGAAGGTCAAACCGAGGCAGGCTGGCACGCCCTTCCCTTAAGCGCACTTCCTGGAATTTCACTCATATAACCACCGTCATTGCGACTCTATTTCAAGACATGAGGTTCACCAGCTCGGGCTCATCGCCCTCCCCACACATCCTATAAGCCATGGGCCAGCTCGTCAGCGTGCTTGCAGCTTGCCAAGAGCTGCCCACGCGTGCCCACATGCGGTGTGACTGCCAATCCAGGCTGTCCCACTGCCTGTGTGGAGTACCATATAACCACCGCGCATGGTTTGAATTAAGCCCTTTTCTGGCATGAAGACGCAACTGTTCACGCGAAACCCACGCTGAACTCTCAGCGCTGTTCATCACTGGTAAACATGGCAGCTGTTTACAGGCAATGGAGAGGAGCAGATCTGTCAAGGCCTCTAGCATCTTGCATAAGGACGAGACACATCTACAGGATGCACCTATGCCTGGCATATATAATTTGTAGAGGCCTCCTACTAAATAGTACCTACAGCCAATCTCTGAGTTGTGATATGGATCCAGAGCAAATATGAACAAATGTGTGTCAGATTATAGTAGGGAGTCGATAACCTACAGATATTGCATGTGCCTGGTAGGAGAGCCTTTACCTCAAGGCGCCCACAATTGCAAGCCCTTGAAAGCATGGGTAGACACCCGATTGCCCGTGTGTTCATGCCTGCACTTCCACACTGCATCAGTCGCATTACAGGGTCATCTGCCTTTACGGTACAGTATAGTACGGTAGGATATGGTACAGTTTGGTATGGTATGGTTTGGTAGGGTATTGTATGGTACGGTACAGTATGCTGTGATAAGGCAGGGTTAGGGTATGGCACGATGGGGTACAGTAGGGTAGGTGAATGTTTAACAAATGTGAGGAATGCGGGAACACCATGTGAACAGAAATTATAGTCTGTAAGTGGAAAATACAGTGTGTGTGTGTGTCAAATAGAAACAGAAAAGGGACATCGCATTTACTGACGTACTTAACAACAGAAATGCACATTCTGTAGTAATTGGAAAAACGGCCATTCCTTCACACCACTGAGGCAGACATTTTGTTTTCCACAGGAGCAAAGGCAGTAAAAACCTACATTCCGTGGAATGTTACCCGGTAATCCTTTAACTCATATTGCAAAGAACGAGCAGTGCCAATCCATTACTGCCTCTCATGTCCTTGTTTTTTTTCTTTTGCAGTACGTGGTCATCCCTACGCGACGAGCGACGGCGGTGGCACTGCAGAGTTTTGCTTCACACTTGTTGGGGGATGCCGGCAGCCCGTACCTGATTGGATTTGTAAGTCTACAAACACAGACAAACTTTCTTCATCACTAATGAAAACCTTTGAACCCAAGGTGGCAGCTGTGGCTTGATTTTAGCTAAATCCTGTATTTAATCTAGGCTGTGGTACTTGCTCAAATAGCTCTATCAAAGACTAGGTGCCTAATGCTGCAAGGCTCTAACTGCACGTCCCTACCCGGTCGCTACCTGCAGAGTAGAGTGCAATGTTCATGGATTAAAGTGCGACCCCAAAAGCTGTACACAATATTCCAGATGAAGCCTCCAAAACTAGACAGAATGGCACAGATTATGGTCTCCACAAAGATGCACCGAGCTCCAGAGGATTTCTGCAGAGCTACAATCAATGCACTAGATAAGGCCCCAACAACTGGACTCAACACTTCAGATGAAGCCCACAGAACTAGACCCAACTCTTGAGTGCAGTTGTTAACATAAGTTGTCTCTTCTGCTGGTTATTCCACTCCCCCGGTAAGACAACGTACCTCTTGCTTGTGATAGCAGCATCACATTGCTTATCAACTCTGAAGCCACCCAACAAGATGAGCTACAGATACTTTCCTATTCACTGGCCTTTGGTGCCTCTGTTCTCATTTGATACATTACTCACTTTTATTTCTACACCCTGGTGCATGACTTTGCACATGGCAGCCGTGAAGCATAACCGAGACATAAAGGGGCCTGGCTTTTAGACAAACAGATTATCCAAGAGGCCGTTACCTCTAAAAGGTGAGAAGGGAAGGGGTAAAGTGAGTCACGTGTCTGTCCCACCAGACGAGCAACTGACTGTGTCCCAGAACTACCTGTCATTCAAACGAATAAACAAATATGGGATTTCCCTACAGTCCAGTGGTCTTTATCGCTGTTCTCCATCAAAATGTATTATGAAACCCACCCAATACGATAACATGTAGTACTATCAATATGAGTACTGTCCAGTATACTTGATTCACTGCTACCTTTCTGGACCCCCTTTGATGCTCCCTCAGTTTGAAGACCACTGCTACAGGGTGTTCTGTCGGTTGCCACCTGTCTGAGAACTTTGCTAAATTTTCTTAAGTCAATCTGTATTCTGTTCACGTTGGGTGTTTTACCTTGGACAGTTCTCCCTTACTGAGCGGGGCCCCCCATTCTTCTACCAGCTTCTCGGCAATGCCTGGACTCGATGGTTCTGATCCATCAAGGCGCGCTCCCGTCCTGGTGCCTCTTGGTGGCTGATCATGGGCTTTTCTCAGGTATCTTCTCATATACCAACAGCATCCATGTTCGTATCACATTTTGCCTTTATTGCTGTGAAATTGCACAGTTTATGGGACTCGTCTGGATTTCACTTGGCTCTCCTGGCACGCGTTACCGAAGCAGAGGTAGTAATTTAGCAGTTCTGTTCCCTGTAGGGGGTTCTGAATCGTTTCCCTTTGCCATCTGTTAAGAACTGCTGACAGCCTCAGTACCCCGGCAGACATTTTGTGCCTGGCATCAAGCCATTGCATTTTCAGCTATTTTCGTTCGGTAAAGTACACGGTGGGTGCTGTCGGTGTACCACTGCAAGATGCGCTTGCAAACCCTATTGTCGAGCTGTCCCACTTCACTTAAACCCTCATGGTTAAGGATTCGCGTAGTGTTCCGCTGGACCAGGTACTCCTTAATAAGAAGCCTGGAGGGCGATAACATCAATAGAAGCTCGCGTCTTGGTAGCCACGTTCATAGGTCTCCCCGGAGAACATGCTTCAGCATCAAGGAATGGATTTGTACTTCATCATCGTGGCTCTGTATCAGTACCCTATGTCTTATTTAAAGGGAAACCCCCCCTTCATGCCTGACAGCAGCAGAGTGATGTAGACACAGCCTGAATTCTGGCCACGGATAGACCGGCGCAGGAATAGAAGAAAGCACGTATCAACAAATTCTCAGACAAATAATGAAGAATGTCAATCTTGCAGCCTGCGAGGTTCTTCAGGGTGTTAGTGTAAGGGCAAGAAAGCTTTGGGGCAAACATTCTTATAATTTAGAGCCACCAAGCACTGTACAGCAAACAAGGTGCGGCAGGGGAAGAGGATGCCAGGTTACAACCACCTTGAACCCATGAAATGCAGCAACTACAGAACAAGTCCATTAATGTGCAATTTGGTGACCCCCGCGCACCCACAAATATCATCCAATCAAAATTGGTAGCGATTTCCCTGTTTACGGGCCTTGGATTGGAACCTGCAGCCTACATGCTACAGCAGTCTTTCAACCATCGCGAGCTCCGGTCTCGTGGGTGGTGGGTAGTAGACCTTCATTCAAATAGCAGCCTCCACTTCCCCTAGTGCCTGGCTAATGTAGAAAGCGGAAGCTCAGAGGCTCAAACAAGTCTCCTGCTCCGACCACTTAACCTACATATTGCGCGATCTACGATTCTGAATAAAAATCTTCACGATCATGCAAAAGCAGCCATGTTTTGACTTATTTTTACATCTAATTTGGTTTT
Source organism: Calotriton arnoldi (assembly GCA_963921515.1). Lineage (NCBI taxonomy): Eukaryota > Metazoa > Chordata > Amphibia > Caudata > Salamandridae > Calotriton > Calotriton arnoldi. The sequence goes on from CAWUFW010004208.1 coordinate 789,608, forward strand.
GACTTTATTTTTTCTTGTTGTCTATAGCCATGTTTTTGAATGGGGTATAAGCCCCCGTCGTCATCCTTTCATTTTTCACGTCTCTATGTCTCACACTGTTTCGTAGTTATGTGCTTTTGGTCCAGAATGGCCATTCTCTATTTCAAGATTGCCTTCTGCACCTATGTTGTTGTCTCTTAGCCTTCCGACCCAGTAGCGGCTGGCACGGATCGAGACTGGTGGGGGGCAGGTTGGGAGGGGTAAAGTAAAAGAAAATCACACTTACCTCCTCGCCGTGTCTCTCCTCGTCGTCCCTCTGCTCCGGTTGGAACAGGAAGCACCCAGACTCCCCTAAGCCAATCATAAAGCTGCAATGCAGTGTTGTGATTGGTCTGAGCGCCGTGGTTCGGCGCTCAAACGGGGACATGGAGCATGGGCATTTTCTCCACCCAGGCTGTAGTGCAGCCTGGGTGGAGAACATGCAAAGCGCGCATGACTGTTTGGCTGGTCCAAAACGGCTGGCCAAACATTCATGCGCACTTACAGGGTTTCCACCACTCCTCCCCCTGCTCCTCTGTCAGTAGAACAGCCCCGCCTTGCCCGCAAACCTGCTACAGCAGGAAAAAATAAATTGATAATAACATTGAGTTATTATCATTTTATTTTTCCTTTATTTACACTGCTTAAAGCAGTGGGGTGACGCTCCTCCGCCATAGCAGAGGAGCCGCCACTGTTCCGACTTCCCCCTTCGTTCCAAGCGCCCGTTAGCTATCCTCAAGCAAATGGCTCTTCTTTTGTGCCGCATGCCACTGAATAAATAAAATGTTGATAGATGCTAATGTTTTGTTTATTCATTGTTTTGCTGCCACATTATTCAGAGAACACCATGATATGCACAGATTACTTTTGAAGTTTCAGGTCACATTCAACTAAGGCCCACTGCCCTTCAGGCCCTATAGGCTACCGATCCCCTGTGACCAGTGTCTCATTAGGTACATCAGCAGGCCAAGGGCAGCCGCTGCCGAGCCCAGAGAGCATCCATCTGTTCAGATCTACAGTATTCCACCAACTCTGGGTGGATGGGTATTTTCAATTCGCAAATATGAGTTTTACAATTAACTCCAGCTCGACCTGAGAGTCAGGCTGAGTGGTTAATGTTTCATACCAGTGCATGGCCTTATTTCTAGGTCCAGGTTTTAACAGTGCAGCTGCCAAACCGTCTTTTTGCTAACAATAAACATAGAGTATGCTTTGGATCTGCCCTTTTGGCTTTCTTCGACTAGCCTTTTTAGCGATGGCTTCAGACATTGTCAGTCATGTCTTGGATCAGCTCAATGGATAATTCATCTCTCACCTCATGCTGCTGGCAGTGTGGATGTATCCTTCCGCCTCCACTCAAGTGCTTGCATTGAACTGCAGGAGAAACTACTTTACAACTATAGCCCTGTCCGCTCCAGCTGGCTTCCCCTCGCCAACCCTGCACATGTGACACATTAGAGGCGGAGAAATTGTCTTTGCCAGTGCTTGTTTCATATGGTTTTCAATTTACAAATTCTTCTTCTCCCGTCTTCGACACATCATTGCAGATTATAGTGATGCCTCCCTTATCGGAGAGGTTTAATTTAACCAAAGAATACGGGTTTCATCTTCTATATCAGACTCAGTCAACGGACAGTCACCAAATTAGGCTACTGTTGGAAAATGGGTTGGGGGGAACATTATCTTTAATCAACTCTTTCCCTTAATTCTTAACCTCTTTATCGTCTTTTATGAATGAAATCATTGCAGAATCGCAGGCAGTGGGAGGACGGTTTGCGACAGATACAGTCCAATGCGTACAACCACCAAAGGAATGCTGGTCCGTTAACAATTGGCAACCAAGGCCATGCATTTGGCCAAGCGATGGTGCCTCAACAGGACGTGTCTGTCCTTGCAACCATTCGGTATGTTCGCCTTGTTGATATTGTCCTCAGGGAACAAACATCCACCAGGACGCATCAGACAAATCCCGGGTGCAGCAGACGCACCGTACTTCGCCAAAGCTATGCCAAGAAATGGTGCTTCAACAGAACACCACTCTCCTTATAAGAACCAACCATGCTTGGCCTGTAGATATTGTCCTCACAAAACAACATCTAACAGAACCCATTAGAGAAACATCACAGGAGCAACACACGCACAGTGTGTCACCAAAGCCATGCAGTTGGCTATTGATGGTGCCTCACCAGAAGCACACCATGCTCATCACACTACCAAAGATGCCAGCTAAACCGTACCATACCCACGCCCACAACACTAAGCACCTGACAAACGATGCCTGTCCACAGGACTAACTCTTCGGACCTGGCAATGGACCAATGTTCACCCTGGCTGTGTGAATAAAAGATACAAGCACCGATGCACGTATTTCACTATCATGAAACAATAAAGTGTCTGATCTTCGATTTACTAACAATGCATGACACCACTATTCCCCCAATCATTGAAAACTCTTAGAAAGATGTGCAGTGGCCGCCAAGACTGCAAAAGCGTTACGAAGTTGTGAAAATCGTGTAAATGCACTATACAGGTGCTGATAATCTAATATCACCTAACTTCAAAAGGTTGTGAATCTGTCTTGTATGGCCTTGGACGGGACTGCAGTGCGAGTCACTTCTACAGTAGAAGTCGTATCCAGTCTAAAAATCTGAAAATGTTACCATAAAAGTCATCAGATCAAATGCTAGTGCTGATACATGGTAATGTGTACACTTATGTGTTATTATTGTAACAGAGTAACATCTGTATCTTCAGCCATGTCGTCTGCTGTCAGCAGCACACCCTCTGTTCACCAAGTGTGTCTAGCAGGTTCATCTTTCAAAACACCTAGGCTCACCCATCACACTTAGCTGCTGAGGCCTTTCCACTGGTACCTTCTGTTCTGAAGCCTACAGCTCACCTTAGGTGCTGCTGTACTGCTCAGCAGAAAAAATAAAAAAATAAAAATATGCTTGGCCTAAAGGACAATATTGGAATTATCAGTCACACAGTTGTGTCAGGTGCCTTCCAAAATGACTCATTTAAAAGCCTGCAGTAAATTCAGGAGTTACACCCCACTGTAGTAACAACGTTACCACGCGGTATGACCTCTGGATTTAGAGTTTTGTGCTCATAGATGGGTACTAGCTTCTGACAACAACATAATATAATGTTTTCCACATGTATTTGCACTTTGTTAGCACCAGCTTTTTGGTCACCTTGCTGCGCTGCACTGCGTCACTGCGAAAGGGCAGGAATGTGCTGTATTTAAGGCATATGGTATATTCCTGACTTTCCCCACCTGCGCTGGTGCACAATGGGCTGCCTCGCGCCAACGAATGCACTCTTGCACCATGGTGCAAGGGTGCCTGCGTTGCATGCAGGATTGTTTTTGCGCAGGAAGGGACACTTTCCTGCACAAAAACAATCCTGAGAGGCTTTTGTCCTCTTTCTATGTGTGCTGCAGAATGTAGCGCATATAGAAAGAGGAAAAAACGAGGAGAAATAACAATATTTCTCCTCATTACACCTCTCCTGGGAAGGCATAAGATTTTGGCACATTTCCAGGTTACAAGTCCTTGTAAATCTGGAAATACGTCAAAATCCATGGGAGATGCGTGGGAACACCCACCGCAACGCCCATGGAATGCGTACCCGGAGCAGAGTAGCACAACGCAGCGATTTTCGCTGCGTTGCCCTACTCTAGATTTATGAGGCCACTCAGAGCCACACAATGTGGCTGTGCCTGGATACATACATTTGACTTTGAGGTTTGTGTCACGCATGTACCACATTGTGTGGTACAAACGCAACGCAAGCCTCCCATAAATATCCCCCCTGGTTACTTCACATTTCTGATACTATCAGAGGCCTTTATATTGGTTGGCTGGTGTCTTTAATGGGCGGGCTTTGAGTACCGGCCCCTCTTTATTTCACTAGGTAGTACCAGCGTTTATGAGCCAGAAGCTGGCACAGTGAAATACGTTTATTTAAAGTACTGAATGTTCTGTGGGTTCCCTGTCAGCAAAACAAACACTGAATGCAATTCAACGATTGATAAAACTTTATGGCAAGAGAGTAGTGAAACACATGTTGCTACGAACAATAAAGTGTGTGTTCCAAAGTTAAGGCCAGGTTAGAACGCAAGATAAATACATTCTTAGACCTGTGGGGCTGATATAGATCGCTGGGCACCTCTAGTCTGCAGTGTGAAAGTGTATGGAAAACAAAATAATAGTATTGCACTACTGAGAATACAAACAATGGATAATCAATTTACTGGAAAACAAATTAAAAGAAACAGCGTTTTAAAGAAATAATACTCAAAAAGCCGAGGACAGTAAAACAAATTATAATATGAATTTGCTGTTTTAAAAAAAAAGAATTAGGGAACCCAGGGAAACCTAGGTAGGGGAAGGTACAGTATGGAAAGGTGTGGAACAGAACCCCCGACAATAAAAGTGGAAAGAGATGGAGTTAGCAGGGAGAAAATAAAATCTTTTAAAAATGAGTATAGGAAATGAGTTTAGTGGGTTCTCCCACCCAGAATTTTTTTGTTAAAAGGAAGGCGGTGAAGGAAGGAGGAGGTCGAGGGAGGTGGACGGTTGGAAAAAGAAAACATTAAAAAGAGTTCAATGGGTTTGAGGTGTCACTCCTGAAACAGCAATCTATTATAAAAAAAAAGAAAGTGAAATATCACCTAGTGAAAGGATGTGGAGAAAAGAAAGTATAAACACCTTGTGGAAAAAGCAACAGATAGAACCATTTTTAAGATTAATAGTAATAGCATTTATACTTTAAAAAAAAGAATTTAAAAGGCAATTAAAAAATAATACTCTGTGAATTGGTTTCTGCCAAACGGCAGATGCCATTTATTTTGAAAATTTCGAGTAAACAGTTTAGGTAGAATGCCTTCTTGAAATAAGTATTCGACGACTCGCCTGCGGCAACATATTATGCACTATTTGGTCCGTTGCCCATTTCCGGCTTATATTACTCCATGTGTCTGTCCGGGTGATATGGATTCTGTTCCTAATTTTGTCTCAGCCACCTCTGCTGATTGGCAGTCACATGAATGCTCTTTTTGTGAAGAACCTCCTTACATTACAACTGAGCCTCTTCCGGATAAATTTAATCTAATGAAATTTAACCTCCTAGAATGTGCACATCCAGTTTCCTGCAGAAACAGCTCTGATGCACAGAAATGTCTGTTTCACAGCTTCCCCTCAGCCCTTACTTCCAAACCAAAGAGATTTCAATGCACACATCTCCCTTCAAAGGATTTCTGGGTCAAACAGGGCGCCATGTTGATAGCTCTGCTTTGGAATGTCTGCAGTCTGTCTTAATCATGACTGTGTATTTGCAAACGTGCTTAGCCAATCACAGCTAGCACAGATGTTACCTAAAAGATAGCTCTGTAAACAGTAGTTATGTCTGTCCAATCTGGTACATTTAAGTCCATGAAGGGGTGAATTTTGGGAGATCCGCGGCGGGTCAGCGGATGTGCCAGGAATTCCTTGCCGACATAAAAAAACAATCACTGGCCTCCCTCCTCATCCTGCCATCTTGCCTCTCCTAGCAATGAGAAATGAGTTCCATAGATTGGGAACACAATGGGCACCAGCGTTCAACAAACAATGCCTTCCGGACAGGGGCTAATGACCGGCTGCCCTAGGCGGTTGGTAAGGAAATGTTTTAAGACTTAGTGAGAGTGTATTTTTTCCCTGTGTCACCCAGGCTCTTAGATTGTCTGTATTCCTTTTGCTTTTTCTAGATCTCCGACCTGATACAACAGAGCACCACCGAGTCCCCGCTCTGGGAGTTCCTCAGTTTGGGCTATGCCCTCATGCTTTGCCCATTCGTCGTCGTGCTGGGCGGGATGTTCTTCCTAGCCACCGCCCTCTTCTTCCTGGAGGACCGTGCAAAAGCCGAGCAGCAGTAAGTAGCCCAGGTTTACCACTGTGTGTTTTCAAGCAAGGCAGAGCACTTCTTATATTTATGGCCAACTCACAATGTGTATTGTAGGTCATTCCACCATGAACAAAATTGACTAATTTGATATATGTTCTAGTGGCCAAGTAACCTTGTTCATCAACAGCCAGCTCACCCTCTCCATCTAGGGTAACTTGTCATGTGCACCAAAACCCAGCTCACTGTCTGCACCAATCCCCTACTCACTGTGTGCACCACTGGCCAACTAACTGTCTGCCCCAATGGCTATCTCAACATGGGCATCAATGGCGTTCTCATTATCTGTACTGACTAATGTTTCTGCCTCCTCTTATCTCTCCTCCCTTACCCGGCCCGCAGAACACAACAGGCATTGGTGGGTTTCTACCGGTTACAATAAAAAAGTATGTTACTAACCTCTGAACAGTGAAATGCAAGGCGATTTAAAAGTGATTATGGGGTGTTGCGTGTGGCTTTTGTGATCCTAGTATATGCTATTTCTCCATCAGTGCATGTGACATTGATGGCACTGCAGCTGTTTTATTGTGGAAAAGAATATTTTCAGACATTGTTCCTGCAGTGTCTCTCCGAAGGCAGGCACCGTGCCCGGCAGGACTTCTCCGGCCAAGCTGCAGCCCGGAGTAGCGTACTTCTGCAGGCTAGACGCCAGCCAGGCATGGTGCAGCATGGCATGCTGTTTCTGTGGGATTTAAGTGTATTATCTCAGCAGGTCTGGAGTGGCACGTGCCAGGCCAGCCTGTGCATCGGGTTACTTCAGATGAAAAAAATCCTCCTTGGCAGGTGCCACAGCAACCCTCCCAGGCCTGTCCCTGCAGGAAAGAGGCTTTAGGGCACGACGAGGCCGCCATCTTGGGGGTGTTTTTGTCTCATTCCTATAGACTGGCTTCGATACCCCAAAAATGTAACCCTTTCCAGTGTGTTTACCTAAACGTTTATAGCACCAAACAAGCCGCAAAGAGGCACCTTCGAGGCATTTATCCCGGAGAATGAGGGGTCCAGAGAGTTAGGAGCAAAGGAAAGAAGGGGCGGCCATATATTTCTGTGCGTTAAACCTATGCTGGGCAACCTTTAAAGGAATTACTCATCTACATTGACAATACCAGCCTAACTTTTAAAAAACATTTACTGCGTGCAAAGAGAATAACAGAACAGACAGCTTAACTCAACGGGAGGCTTCAAGGGTTTGCAGACTGGTGAAACAGAGCTTCTGTGGTAGATAGGTTTCAGAGGTGCGACATCTGTGACCTTGGGTCAACGTTTTAAATGGAAATACAGAGGTGCTGGTACTCTCTATCCATTTATAGCACTGCATTGGGTTAATAGTATCATGGTAGCCCTCGGCTCAGGGCTGGACGCTGTAGAACAGATACGTGTCCCTGAATCCCCTGGGCCTTGACGGCGCATACATCAATGCACTGGAGGATAGTTTTGAAGTGAGAATTACAGTGCTTAATCTGTAAAAGAATAAGTGCCAGGGCCCTCTCAGGAGATCACTGCTGCTTGCACTACCCATTGCTCCTCCCAGCGCTGCCAATAACACTACCAACACAACTACTAACCACCACACACCTAGCAGTGTCACAATTCAGACTATTCTAGGCCGCCATAGCCATAAGAATGGCTTGTGCCACACAGTTTAGACATTTCTAATGTATATTGAATTAATAAACAAATGTTGTTGTGCTGCTCACTAAATTAGGGCAGTCTGCCACGTGGTGGCGCTGTTTCTCTAAGAGCCAGTGTTGACAATTAAGTGCGGGTGCTGAGCACCAGAAACCACCGGCTCAAATTAAGCACTGGAGAATTATCTCTGTTGGGGTGGCTACTCAGAATTTAAAGTATTGCCCTTGCCATTTGGACCAGTCAGAGTAGAGTGGGAAGCCTGGGTTTTTTTTTTCTCGTAGTGGGCCTTTCAGGGATGCGCCTAGACCAGTGGTGCCCAGTGCGGCTCCTAGAGGGCTGGTTCACTGGCATGTTTTCGGCTATGAAAAGGATTTAAATGTATGTTTTTCTTTACTTGGGGTATCCAAGGTGGGTCCAGATCCACGTCAGAGTTTCATGATACCCAAATAAGATCAATAACATACAAAGAATTCATATGGAACTCATTTACACAGTGGTTACCCTGCAAACCTGGCATGGATCCTGCACTCCCGGACTTTCAATGGGCCTGCTGTTCTGAACTGACATGCGATAAAGTGTTCTAATAACCTCAACATACACCATAATAATACGTATATTACACATAAGACAGATGAAATAAAGGAGCCGTTGTGCGGTGCACTGGTTCCCGTGTCACCTCTTGTTCTATAAATAGGCCCCTCATTCTATTACCTCGTGACGTCACCGGGGTCTATCTGCTATGAGCAGGGCGAATGACGACAAAGGCGCAAAACAAGCATTAATTCCAACAAGTAGGAAAATCCAGTGTTCAAAACATTTGAAAACAAAGTATTTTAGGCCCATTCCAAGCATGAAATTAAAAGTTACCCATCCCGAAGCGCTGTGAAGCGGCCAAGGCTTTGGAGCCCGAGCCGCAGAGGACTTTGTTTCAGATTGCAAAAACATGCAACTGGCAAATTAGGCCAAACTTCTGTGTACAGCAGCAAACAAAGACTGTCTAACCACAAATCACCGGCTTCATTTTAAATGGCAAGTTAGAGTTACAGAAGCGAAACAGTAACGTAAATATTCCCATGGAGGTGGGAGGGCGTGGGGCTGCCACCCGGCCTGGAGGCAGAAACCCCATCTCCTACAACTCCACAATGTTAGGAATGTTTCCGCGCTTGCTATTACTGGGAAATGGTTTACTCCTGTCCGTAACAGAAGTATGTCTCTAAACTTTTCCAGGTTAAGAATGCTTGTGAGTAGTTACAGACCAACACATGTGTCAGTGTGCACAAACTCTATGGCATCCTCGCCGTGGAATGCACGCTCCACACCCATTACAGCAGATTTACTCCATCCTAATGTTACATTTTACAGGGGTAATATTATGTGTGTGTAAACTGAGTTATGAGCGCAAATTCATATTCCACTCTGGTAAATCAAGCCATTTACACAAGTGGAACGTACACGTGGAAATGACTCTGTGAATCGGGCCAATGAGGGCTCAGGGGCACATGAGCCCCACCTGCTGCGTCCCGGGAAATCCTTTGACAAGTAAACCTCCTGGTGTCCAGTTAGGTGCTGGGAAATGTTTCCATTCAAAACACACCAGCAGACCACATACCTGCACACTAGGATGTGGACACTGGTCCAGCCAAGGGTGGCCACTGTCAGTGTCGTGGCACTCAGTGCCACAGTGGTGGTGCGTCTTATTCCGCCACGCTGATGCCGCGTCCCCTTTCCGGTTTTGACACACTTCGGTTGTGTAGCAAAGCCGTAAATGAGAAATCACACAGACCTATTCCAGCTGGCAAGCAGGCCTGTGTGGATTGCAATAGCGAATACAGTATTCTGAGACACTGTGAGACACATTCCACTCCATTGTTTTGAGCTTGTCTGTGTCATCACAAGCACGGACAAAGCATGAGAGAATTAGTTTGGCCTAGCCATTCAATGAACGTTCTGTTGGAACAGCTGGGCAATTTTCAGCTCCTCGGGTAAAATAGAACTGTGCCAATGGTGCACTCCCCATATAGATTTTTAAGACAAATTATCAGTAAGTTCACATAACCACTAGGTGACTCCATAAAGCGAGTTCCTTACAGGGCATTTTTGGTGTGTAGTCGTAGAACATACAATGGGAATGAGCTAAGACCAGCGCATGCCGTGCCCCTCTCAGGCCGTGACTCAGCTCTGACCTCTCTTGAAGTCCAGGAAGATGGCCAGGAATAGTCTGGTCACGTGACAGGAATATTTGTGTGTATTGAAGATGCGTGAGCTGCTGCTCTGAAACAGATCAATATTGCAGTGATGCTGAGAGCGGATGTGACCAAGTCCGTGAAGCATAAATAGATGTCGCGCCGGCCACAAACTTCTCGCTGCCTCACCAGTCAGAAGTAGGAATCATGCATTACTTTACAGAAAATATTTACTCCTGTGTTGGAAACCTAGACTGCATTATGTATATGTGGTACAGTCGTAAATATGCATTCCTCTTCGAACCCCATCACACAACTAATGTAATAACAGTAGTTAATAATAGTGATGTGTTGTGTAGCTCACATTAAACATGCAGCGGTCTCTTCTTGGCGCTTGGCAATGGAATGATGCAGTTCTGTGACTCCGGCATTTTCTGCAGAGAGGCTGATCCTTTGCAGAGGTCAACTGGTCACTTGTTAGTTGATGATTCTTGTGTCCAGGCGTTAAACCGGTACTAATAAGGTGAAATGTTTGCTCAGACTGTATTAATGTGGGTTAAAATGACAAAACAGCAGAATAACGTTGCTATTAAATGTGGAGCCTTAGACACTATACTTAGCACTTTCTAGCCACATACTTCAGTCAACTCCACCACATTGCCACATAATTCCAGTAGCTCTGATAATAGTTTATTTGAAGATTGGGAGACAAAAGGGACACTTCACTGGAGGCAGATAAATCCATACTTTGAAATATTAATTACCATGTAGATCAGTACAGAAGGTATGTGATCATGTATGTGACATGGTCCCACCAGCAGCGTGATTTTATCAGCTCACTCCCTGGGTAAGCTTCTCCTCTTCCAGTTGACGTACAGAATCCCGAGAAATCATATGGCATCACACCCAAAACCATGACAAGACATGACTCCAGGACAAGGGAAGACTAAGAGACAGACACACAATATGTGATCGTCCCACCGTTTGTTTTGCGCACTTTTGCCTTCTGGATGGCGTCATCTGGAGCTGTGGTACTCTTTCCGCTGGGTCCTGAAAGTTCTGGCTAATGGGTATCGTGGTGGTCTGGGCTCAGGGTGTTAGTTCAGTGGTGGCCGGTCTGTTCCTTGCAGTGGTGGTGTGATATATCGTTTAATGGTTCACGTGGTATCACCCCGGTTGATGAAAGGCCAAGTCAGCCCCTCTAGGAATCAAACAATGAATCTTTGCTGCTTTACATATTTGTACTGTGAGCAAAATGTGTGATGCAATTATGTAAAAAAAACACACAATGTACACTCTTTGAATTGTCTAAGGTCTTTTCGCTATAGCCCTGTGCAAGCCACAGTATAATGACCTATCAATGTTATACTGGCGATAATCTGGACTCGTTTTAGCGTCTATTTGTAGTCTTTCTTTGTTGTCTTATACAAAACAGGCTGCAGTCACAACGACACATTTGGGTTACATAAGTGCAAACAGTGACTGGTCCTGGTTGCCCACAGTTTGTGAAACCGCAGTGCTCTTGTTTAAAGCATCTCCTGCCCATGGAGTCTGTACTGTTACTGTCCAGGGCTGACCTTGGGATGTTGTCCTTGGGGGCACCCATATAAACAAACACAAGTATAGTCCTTCAGACCCAGGGAGGGGTGGTGAAGCCCTGAGAGGCACAAGGGCAGGAGCAGGGGCAGGTATAGGGCCACTTAAGAGGGTCAGGAAGATATTTTCTTTACATTGATTTTCCATGTACTTGGTAACCACGGCAATCAGAAATAATGTATGTAGGTTACATCAATGATGCACGAGAAATTAGCGGGGTGGATACAGGAAGCCCAGGGTTGGGAGAGAGGAGAGCGGGTTACACATTACTGGACTATGACAGAAGATGCGTGGATCATTATACATAGGAGTCCAGGGGAGATGGGGAAGCGATCTGCACCTGTGATGGCGAAAGTGTGGGGTATTCGAGGCGGGACCTCTTCAAACAGGAAGCAGGCTATTTGAGTGCTGTTTTAGACATTGCTCCCGAAAGTGATATCTGCAAGTTCTCAATAGCTGGGAAGGGACTGGCGTCAAAGCCATGACACTCTAGTGAATTCTGAGAGGAGAAAGTGATGGAGTTAACCAGGAAGGACTTTGGTCCACCTTTCTGCCCTGTGATACGCTGCCGCTCTCACTGTGGCATCCTTGTGTTAACTTCTTTGTGCTACATAGTTAGGAAAATTGCTACCTTTGCTAACTGAGCTCTATCTGGAGTGGCCCAATTTACTCCCAAACAGTCAGTAGCGGCTGCTACCGATCGCGAGTGGTAGGGCGGGGGCTGGGGACGGGACGAAACGAAATGTAAAAAAAATACACTTACCTGGGCCGGCTGGCCGCCGCCTCTTTTCCGTCCCCTTCTTTCTGTCTCCACCGGCTGCAGGAAGGAGCAGGAAGAACCCAGGCTCCCCATAGCCAATCACAACGCTGCAATGCAGCATTGTGATTGGTCTGAGCGCCGAAACATGGCGCTCAGACGGGGACTGGGAGGCTTTGATTTTTCCTCACCAGGCTGTCTAATGCAGCCTGGTGTTGAAGATGCAAAGTGCGCAGGACTGTTTGGCCGGCTCGATAGGGTCGGCCAAGCAGTCATGCGCACGTAAGGAGTGCAAACCACTCCTCTCTCTGCTCTGGCCAGCCCCGCCCCACCAGCCACTCACATATCGATATGTTATTATCATTTTATTTTTCCTATTGAAATCAGTGGGGCGACTCTCCTCTGCCTTAGAGGAGGAGCCGCCACTGCAAACAGTTCTGGATTACCAAATAGGCAAAGTAGGCACTGGCCTATGGGCCCCACTAAAATCCGGTGCATTGGGTATTAGTAGATAATTTGCGAGGGGGCCCCGAAATTTCGAGTGCCTAGGGGCCTCCGCAGGGTTTAATTCGGCACTGCGCCCAAAGGCTATATGTTTTTGCTATCAAGCTGGAGGCCGTAAAGTGCTTAGGACTGGAGTCAAAATTCCTTTTCCACCATTTTGGAGACACCACCTTTCCTGCCATCTTCTTGCCTTCCGCTTAGGAATCGAATTTACCTATGTGCTTGGTTAGTGACCCTCCGGAGGTCATCAAGAGCACGTGCTTCGCCTAGTGGAATGCTCTGCAGAAGTCACTTGGTTAATGCACCCACTGCAGAGATCTTGACAGAACGAGAATGGCACAGATTACAAGCCTGGCATCGTTTTTTCACCTTTTCATCTCTGCAAGGTCGATGCAAATGAAATATAGCGATTTTGTTAAGAATTGCACCTGTTTTGCAGCGCTATGAAATGGCAGAACATGTATTACCTGGCGCTATATAAAAAACAGAGCTATTACTTTATAAAAAAGTAATCGTTTCCATGCAGCTGTGGTTTATGTACACGCCTGGTGGCATAAAGAAATAGACGTTTAGAGAAACTTTTGGAGAATATTCTAACCGTGTATTTTTACCAACCCTACAAGGTAAATCTAAGTGTATTGCACCAGGAACCTCGTTTTGTAGCGTTACTGGAAGTGTAATAAACATTTTTTGGGAGAGAGTCTATATAAAGAAATGTGTCCCTGTGGAAACTGTTGGTAAGCCAAGAGTGGGGAAGCAGTTTTAACAAGCAGGCGGGTGCTGAGAGATCCTTGCTGGCATCTGCAGATGACTCGTCATCTGTCAGAGGTCACGACCTCCAGACACGAAGGACCGGGCACCATTAATAACCTGGTAGCATGAATCGAAGTCTCGCGCGTGGAAGATCAGAGATCGGGCGAATAAATCTCAGGTGGGGGCAGATGGAACAGAGGTCAAGGGGTCATCACGCATCTTTCCAATCGATTAGCGAAGAAATCAATAGCCTGGGCTCGCTGCGCGCGTCTTCAGTGGGGTTCGATAGAGCCACGCGCCACCAGCGCACGAGCGAACAGCTGTCAGGGAGCAGAAAGAATTGGTGCAAGGCCCTGAAGTCACCACTGGACTAGCAAAGACGGGTCCCTCGATGACCCCTCCCTCCTCGCCCAGCCGCTACCCCAGCTGCATTAAACAATGGCATAGGAGAGGGTCATTGAGAGATGTTTAATTCATGCAATAGAAAAATCAAGGGGGAGGGGCAAGCACGGCAACAACTTTCTTTGTTGAATCCACTTGGCACTCCGTAGTTTAAAGTTAGTAACAGAGGGGCTTATTTTTGAGAGCCCTGCGTCACTTTTGCACCACGTAAAGTGGTACATGCGTGACGCAGGGCTCTGTATTAGATTTATGAAGCCTCGCAAAGCCACCCTGCGTGGCTTTGAGTGGCCTCATAAATTGGGAGTAAGGCAACGCAGCTCAAATTACTGCGTCGCCTTACTCTGCGCCCGGGAGGCGCTCCATGGGCGTTGCGGTGGGTTTTTCCAAACAAATCCCATGGAATTTGACACTGCCCCAGATTTACAAAATCATGTCAACCTGTGGAAGGGCCAGATCCTTACGCCTCCAGAGGTGAGGCGTAACAAGGAGAAATATCTTAATTTCTCCTCGTTTTCTACAGCACACATAGAAAGAGAAAAACGCCTCGTAGGATTGTTTTTGTGCAGGAAGGTGCCCTTTCCTGCACATAAACAGCTAAATGTCTCTCTAACTTTCTGGAGGAATCTAAATATTTGGACCCTTATCAGGCAGGGTTCCGGCCGGCCCATTCTACTGAAACGGTAATACTTGCTGTCTTGGACACTCTCCGGGACAACGCAGATAGATGTTCCCCTCAGGCACTGGTATTACTGGACCTTTCTGCCGCCTTTGACACGGTCGACCATACTATTCTGCTCGACCGTGTCAAACATGCCGGTATCCAAGGTACAGCGGCTCTCTGGCTCGCTTCCTTTTTGGAAGATCGCTCTCAGGCCGTCCGCCAGGGTCACTTCTCAGCCTCCCCCGTAAAATTACCTGCGGTGTCCCACAGGGCTCGGCTCTCTCTCCTCATTTATTTAATCTCTATATTGCCCCTCTGATTCAGTCCCTCAAAGATATGAAGGTAACTGTTTTTAATTACGCAGACGACCTCCAACTTCTTTTCAGAATCGACAACTCACACAAATCAGTCATAGACTTTCAGGCTACAATGCGGCACATTCAACAATGGATGGACCTCAATCATCTTAAACTGAACCCTGGTAAGACAGAGCTTGTTCTCACCGGGGACTGCCAAAAATATTGGGGTCCCCATTATTGGCCTCCAGAGCTAGGACCCCCACCCTCCCCGTCCCCTTCGGCTAAAACACTTGGAGTCTCCCTTAACAATGACCTCTCTCTAAAAACTCAGGTCGGTGCGGTCATCTCTAAGTGTTTTTTCCAAATGCGTAAGATCAGGAAGATACACCGCCTCCTTACTCAGGAAGCCCTTATTCAGGTCGTAATAGCCACGGTCCTGTCACATCTTGATTACGCCAACTCGGTGTACCTGGGCATGCCTCTTTACCTGCTAAAACGGCTTCAGATGGTTCAAAACCATGCAGCCCGACTGATCCTTCGACAACCGAAATGGCAATCAGCGACTCCCTTACTGAAGGAACTGCACTGGCTCCCTGTTGCCCAGCGCTGTGCCTTTAAAACAGGCTGCCTTATTTTTAAATCTTTACAAGGCAATAATCCTGTATTTATCAACTGCCTGATTTCCAAGCATACCCCTACACGTAACTTACGCTCCGCTCACCTCTCACTTCTTACCACTCCGTCATTCAAGCGGGTGCGTCAAGGAGGCCGCAGATTCGCGGTTCTTGCCCCCAAACTATGGAATTCTTTTCCACTGGAGATCCGGTCTTGCACAAACCTTCTGCAGTTTAGGAAGTCCCTCAAAACATGGCTTTTTAGACAGGCCTATGACTGATGTCTATCGGATAGCAATTGAAGTCTCTCTATAGCGCCATGAAGCCACCTGGTGTATGTGCGCTTTATAAATTATTTTTAACATTAACATTAACATAAACAGTCCTGCATGCAATGCAGGCACCATGGTGCAAAGGTGCGTGTGTAATTTAACGCAAGGCTGCCGAAACGGTGCCAGCACAGGGAAAAAGGACAGGAATGCATTGTATTGTATAAATACGGTGCATTCCTGCCTTTTCACTCTGGCGTAGGGCAGCACAGCAAGCTGCCCTATGCCAAAATCCCATAAATGAGACCCAGAGTGCGCAAGAAAAAGTGCAGGTTTGGGGATCTGGTGGACACACATTTAGTGCAATGATGATTCAGACGGATCAGCTCTGTGTCTTAAACAGTAGCATAGCAAAGGTGCCATTGGCCCTAATGTAAGCGAGGAAAATGGACCTTCATGTGGTAGTAAAAAAAAAAGCTATATTTGTGCTCCCAGCCCCCTCTCACATCAGCGCAGGAAAAAACGTCCAATCCAGCCCCGCCCCACTCCTTCTCTCTCATCTCCCTCTCCTTCCATCTTTCCTCCCTCTTTCCCCACTCTCACCTAAAGCACCCGCTCCAGGCCCAGTGCCCAGTGGAATAAATGGCCAGTCTGGTCCTAATCAGATGCTGGGCCCTGGAGTCACTGCACCTGCTGCACTATTGATAGCTACGCGCCTGGTCTTAAAACCTATATTCAATGAGAAGAGCACAAGCAGGACCCAGCATTGGCTGTACATCCTACGGTGCTGCTTTATGTTTTTGTGATTTTGGTAGCGTGAGGGCCTCTTGTCAGTCAATCAATCAGGGGTTTATATAGCGCAGCTCCTCACCCTTAAGGGTCTCAAGGCGCTGAGGTGGGAGGGGCTGTTGATCCATCTGGATACAGGGGTTCAGTCGAAGAGCCGGTTTTGAAATCTTTCCTGAATTGGGTTAGCGATGGGGATTGCCTGAGGTGGAGAGGCAGGGTGTTCCAGGTCTTGTCGGCGAGGTGGGAAAAGGATCTTCTTCTGGCTCTAGTCTTGTTTATTCATGGGACGGTGGCCAAGGCCAGTTGGGCGGAGCACAGGTGTCTGGCGGGTACATGTAATGAGAGGCGGTGGTGCAGATATGCTGGTCCAGCTTCCTGGAGAGTTTTGTATATCTCCTATTGGGGGAGTGACTCGGTTAAGGACTGTGGAGGCTGGAATCAAAATGAACTGTCAACAAAAAAAGCCTCCCAGTCCATATATTTGCATGAATTTCTGAAATAAAAATCTACAAAAGTCTTCCTATTATTGTCCATAAATGGACTTTTTATCTGTCGTTATTTTTTCCAAGTGAATAGTGATACCCCGTACTTGATTTTAATTTGAAAAAAGGAATTTTTGCCAAATGTTTTCCAATTACGAATTTATATATTTTCTTATTCAAATTATATACACATTTTTACACATACATAGACTATTTACACATTACACCATGACAACAGAAGACAATAGGTATTCAACAGTATTTTGAGCAACATAGGAAACTTTAAGTTGCAATGACCTACGTCTAGTGATTAGTTGAACGAATGTTACATTTACAAAAACATAAAGATGACTGACATTACAGTACTTCAATACTTATATACAACACATATTTACAAACTCCTTACACCTCAAATCCTTTGGGGATAAATCTTGCATGTAAAAAAACCAGCAAATGTTATGACTGGTGTCCTTATGGTAATTATTGTAGGGATCTAATTCCCTTTGGTCCTCTGTGTTATTTAAGTGTCAGTGCTATTCTGTGGCCCTATAGAGTTCAGAGCATTTGATATCAGGCCGGGGTATCGTCCCAAATTACGCTTCCCGTGATGCAGTGCCGTTTGTGCACTGACTATAGCAATAATTGCTAGCTCGTGGCCTCAATGATGGTTACGCCGACGCGTTTCAACCTTCTGGGGTGGACCTGGGCTGCTGATAAAGGGAAGGTCTTCTTCAGGGCAGTTGTTCTCGTAGGACACGTTTTCCAGGTTAATAAATGGGTCGGAGCCTTATGTTGTGGACTGGTCCTTACATGGAATTCTGTCTATCTTGCCATGTTCAAAGGACTGTGAGCCTCGTCAGGTGGCTTCTTTAACTTCGCTCCCTCCTTTTTAGTTGAGTCGAGCTTCCTCCGCCCTCTTGCTCTTATTATGTGGCGGTGCTCCTGTCGTTCTACTGCTATACGCTGTTGTAGGCATGTGTGAGGAGCTTGAAGGTGATTCTTTTGTTGAGTGGGAGCCAGTGGAGTTCTTGAAGGTGTTCGGTGATGTGGCTGCAACGGGGGATGTTGAGGACCAGTCTGGCTGCGGCGTTTTGAACGTTCTGTAGTTTCCTGAGTAGTTTCTGGGTGATGCCAGCATAGAGTGCGTTGCCGTAGTCGAGTCTGCTGTTGATGAGTGTGTGGGTGACCGTCTTTCTGGATTCTGTGGGGATCCATGCGAATGTCTTTCGAAGCAGGCGGAGCGTGTTGAAGCATGATGAGGAAACGGCGTTGATCTGGCGGTTCATTGTGAGCGAAGAGTCCAATATGATGCTGAGGTTCCGTGCAAGTCCGTGGGGGTCAGGGGGTTCCCAATGCGGCGGGCCACCAGGAGTCGTCCCAAGCTGAAGGGGTGGGTCCCAGGATGAGTACTTCGGTCTTGTCCGAGTTGAGTTTGAGGAAACTATCTTTCATCCAGGTGGCAAAGGCTGTGGAAGTTAATTCTGGCGGCTGTGGGGTCATTGGTGATGGAGAGGATCAGCTGGGTGTCGTCGGCATAGGAGACGATGTTGAGTCCATGGTTTGCGATAATTGTGGAGTGGAGGCGATTCACAGTGAACGTTGTTATTGTAGCAGGGGCATCTGAAACGCGTAGTGCTCCGGGCTTAATTTGAGACAGTGGTTTCCGGTGCTGGCACCAGAACTTAGTCAACACTGGCACTTATGACAGGTTGCCAAATGGTGGTGCTATTTGTCTACTTTAGAGATCAGCACAATAGCAGTTGTTTATTAGTACGATATACATAAAAAATTACTAATATCTGCCGCCAAAGCCATTCTCCAAGCTTTGGGGGCCTGAAATATTCTAAAATGTCACACTTGTAGATATATGATTGTTAGTTGTTGTGTTTGTACTGCCACTGGCAGCGCTGGTAAGTAGCAGTAGCCTCCTGACCAGGGCCCTGGCACTTATTTATTTACAAATTAGGCACTGGTGACGCTGCAGGCGGGCCCGGTGTTGTGCGGGGAGTGAGACCAGATTACTGAAACCGGGGTGCAGGAGGATGGGACACAGTAATTGGTCAGTACTAGACTGCATACTGGCAGGTGGCTTTTACATTACTCGTGTTTACACACCGAGGCACGGGGGATTTGACACGGGTTTTTGGCCAGCTGCCATGTGTAGGATTAGAAGGAAGTATTTCAGGTCAACCCTTAGCCTGGCCACGCCTCCTCCTTAATTAGGGCAATGGACTCAGAATGTTCCTGGTCGGGCAGTAGTATTTCCCCACTGAAGCTCTGGATTGGTGATACATCCTGGATGCTGGTTCCTTTCCCAATATAGAAAAGTCGTTACTAACAGCTCGCTTTGGCAAGAGGCTGCGGCAGGAGCTCACATCGCCGCACACCTTTCCTTATTACTCTGCGTCTGTCGCGGTGTTGGCGCCGTCATCAGCCACGGCGCAGGGTCACAAGAAGCGCTGCCGTCTGGCAGGTGCGCCGAGGAGGGGCCTGGGGGCTGTCCCAGACCCTGTCTGCCGCTGTCTGAGCCCGTGGCGCTGCCCTGGCACGGTGACGCGCTGTAAATCTCACTCACTTCAGAATCACGGTGCCATGTTCTCAGGTTAGAGAGGGCAAACTAGACAGCGCCATCTAGTGGCCGAAAGGGTATTCTTTGTGGAATGATATCCAAGCATATTAAGATATCCCTTGTAAACGTGTTTATATAGTGCTCGTACTCATGTCACACGTATTTTTGCTGACTTAACACTCCTTTCATCGACCTACGAAAGATAAAGGGCTGTGTCAGCCTTGTGAAACTGAATCATCGGACAGTAGTGGGATCTCAGCAATGGATACATAAACCGACTGTGCTACGTTTCCGGTTTACCACAGGCTGCATGTGAAGGTAATTGTAGCCTCTAATCTGCAGGAATGGGATATATATATATATATATATATTTGTTTTATCAAAGGGAAGCTCGCATAATTGAACAGAGCTGAAAACAGCGATCTGCAGCAGAGATTAAAATAGGATAGAAAGGCAGAGTGTGGCAACATCAGGCCGTTTATCAGTTCCTCACGAGAACCCCGCCCTCTGTTTATTGAAGACATTGATTTTCTCCACATTAATAACCCGAAAAATCGATCCAGTGTTTAAAGAGCAGTACTCAGCTGTTCGCTTATAAGTAAAGTGGCGTTGGTTATTTGTATAGCGCTTTGAACCTCCCTAAGGCCACCTCAAAGAGCTGAGGGGGGACATCAGTAGAGAAGCAAAAGTAATCACGAGAGGGGAATGAAGGCGGTGAAATAGACAGTGGCGGCTGGTGATATTTGAAAGTAGTGGGTCGTCGTACCTGCCCCAAACTGAGTGAGTGAGTGAGTGAGTGAGTGAGTGAGTGAGTGAAACAACTGAGTCCCACTTTTTCAAGGGTGGGCAGTGGGCTGAAGAGTTTTCTAACATAAAAAACATAAAATATGGTCTAAAAAGCACAACTTTCCCATCACGTTTTAAAAAGCTTAGCCAATGAAATTACACACAATATTCTAGTACGTTTATGATGTTTCAAGCAAACCCGTATGGATGGAGCTAGAGGGGAGACAAAGCGGCATTTGAAACTGGAAGCTGGGAGAGAGGACCTTCATAACCTGCCTGTGAATCAGGCGAGAGAATAAAGACCATATCAGCTGCTTACCTGTGTCCTGCACTGTCCATGTTGTGTGCACCAAGAGAACCTCTACAGTATTGATTCACCGCTCTTACCTTGTGGGCTGAATGTACTTTAGCTGAGAGGGTGCAGGAAAAGCCGAGAAGTATGGAATAACGGGGACGGAATTATGTAGAGGCAGGCCTGTCTGAAGCCCATTTTCAGCTTAAAATAGGCCTGAACCTCCCTCTCGATCAGAATTGGGGTCATGGCTTGGGGACTTGCCTTTGCTGCTCTGTCCGGCTTCCCGGTGTTATGGGGACTCTTTCCTAAGTGCCTCTTGACAGTCCCATACTGAAGAAATGCTGTGCAGCTCTGGCATGTGCAGTACGCCTGTTATTGCGTGTGACTGTGTGAGACGGCTATCTCAATTGCACGCGTGCACAGTCCAGATATAGTGTACTTACAGGCACTGTGTAGATGGGTTGTGTTAATTCAGCCCTGTGTGACCCTTGGACAGGGGTGAAGCGAAAAGCACACCCGCCATATGTTTAATACTGTGAGTGATGGGCCACCCCCTGGCTGTGAGTGGACCATGATAAACCATGCCTACCCCCTATTCTTCCCAAATGGGCCAGAGTGAGGATTATGTTCCCTCAGGACAAAGAGTAACTTGTGAAGCGAACACCGGCAGGATAGAGCAGAGCATGTCAAGTGGGAGCAGGAGACGAGGATAAACCTCGAAGAAGTGGGAGGAAAAAGGGTAACTTGTGATGAGCGGAGTGCGAGGAAAGAGGATACATTCTGGAAAAGGTAACAGGGGGAAAAAGAGTAACTTGTGAAGAGAGGAGGAGGGAGCGTAAATTCTGCAGAGGCCGATTCAGAATACAGACTACAAGTACCACCGTGGCATTGTTCACTGGAATGTAAAGTCAGGGCTCAGTAGTGTGGCAGGAGCCTGAATTTGAAATGTAAGCATCTGAGCAGTGGAGCCGGAGAACATCTGGAAAAAAATGCATGAATCAGGACACTGAAGCAGAGCAAATATGTGCTATTCAAATTTATGTCTCAGGGCACTGATGCTGGAAAAACTTATAGAATGGAAACGTGTGAATCGGGTCACGGAAGAAGGAAAAACACCTACAATGGAAATTCATGAATAGGGTGCATTGATTCAACATAGAACGGAAATCTATGGATCTGTACACTGAAGCACGACACTCATGTACAAAGAATACTTAAGATGCCGAGTACTGAAGCAGAGCACACAGCTAAGACAGAAATCCTTGAATCAATGCACTGAAGCAGGATCTAATGAAAATATATATGTGAATCAGGATCCAAAGCAGAACAACTATCTACAAAGAAAACTCAAGAATCAAGGCACTGGTGCAGGGTGCACATTCAGAATGGAAATTCATGAACGGGGGCACTGAAGATGGGCAAACATCTGGAAGTCCATCAAAGAGGGCACTGAATTATGACAAACATCTAGAATGGAAATGCATGAATGAGGGCGAGAACGTAGGGCAAAGATCTAGAATGAAAATTCATTAATCAGGCCACTGAAGTGGAAAAACATCTAGAGTAGAAATGCATGAATCAGGACAATGAACTAAGGTAAACATCTACATTGGAAACTCACGAATCAGGCCACTGAAGCAGAGCAAACATCTGTAATGGAAATCCATGAATCAGGTCACTGAAGCAGAGCAAACATCTGTAATGGAAATCCATGAATCAGGTCAATGAAGCAGGGCAAACATCTGTAATGGAAATCCATGAATCAG
Source organism: Calotriton arnoldi (assembly GCA_963921515.1). Lineage (NCBI taxonomy): Eukaryota > Metazoa > Chordata > Amphibia > Caudata > Salamandridae > Calotriton > Calotriton arnoldi. The sequence goes on from CAWUFW010004208.1 coordinate 811,923, forward strand.
GTCAATGAAGCAGGGCAAACATCTGTAATGGAAATCCATGAATCAGGTCAATGAAGCAGGGCAAACATCTGTAATGGAAATCCATGAATCAGGTCAATGAAGCAGGGCAAACACCTGTAATGGAAATCCATGAATCAGGTCAATGAAGCAGGGCAAACATCTGTAATGGAAATCCATGAATCAGGTCAATGAAGCAGGGCAAACATCTGTAATGGAAATCCATGAATCAGGTCAATGAAGCAGGGCAAACATCTGTAATGGAAATCCATGAATCAGGTCAATGAAGCAGGGCAAACACCTGTAATGGAAATCCATGAATCAGGTCAATGAAGCAGGGCAAACACCTAGAATAGAAATACATGAATGAAGACACACATCTGCAATGGAAGCACTTCACGAAGGGCCCTGAGGCAGAGCAGGAATTGGCAATGGAATCAGAGCAGTGAAGCAAGGAAGAAATAGCAAGATAGATGACTACCATGGAAATTCATGGACTGAGGCCTCAAAGCAGAGCAGAAACAAATGTATGTATCAGAACAATAAAGCAGACCATCTCTGCAGTGGAAATGCAGGAATGAGGGCACCGTAGCAGCACAGGCGCCGGCTTTGGAAATGCAGGGCTCAAGACACAGAAGTAGTGCAAAAATCTTGAAAATGTATGAATGAGGCTACCGAAGCAGAACAGAGGTTTTAATTGTAAATATATACGTTCTAATGCAGTTCAAAAGCAGAGCAGAATCTTGCTCTGAAATGCATCAGTTAGGACAGTGATGAAGCGCAGAAGTCTGCAATGGAAATGTATAAATGAGGCACTGATGCAGAGAAAAAGTTTCAATGAGCTACAGTAGAAACAAAATCGTAAGCACAACATTAAAAAAGAGAAAAAAAGAATGAAAATTGGCTAATACAGGGTTTAAATATTTGTTTTTCACTGCAGTCACCTCCTCAGTAAATGGCATACTGAATTCAGGTAAAATCAATTTGTTTAGAGTTGAGAAAGAGTGTTTCTCCTGTTTCCTCTGAAGCTCCCTATGTTGTTTACCAGGAACCCTCCCTTTTGCAGCCTTAGCTAAGGATGGTTTAGTAGCAGGACAACCAGCGGATGAACTTTGACCTGGGAGTCTATGACTCATGGCCCATGAGGTCAGGAGGTCTCTGGCACTTAGAATTCTGGGAGCAGAAGTTGACGCCCACGGGTTACAAGCGATCACTGACAGATTCAATAATGGACTTTGGGAGGTGACACAATATGTTTTTGATCTGGCGTTTACGCATGCGCAGAAGTGTTGGGCAGGTTCAGTCTGCAATTGTGCTGGAAACAAGATCACCACATATTGCAAGACACTACAGGATCTGAGAAAAACCATACTAAGTGCAGCGGATGGGATACTCTGTCCAAACGTATCCTGTCCTCCATCTTATAAGTGCAATAGGTTGTAATTAGGGCTTTCAGTTTTCCGTTTTTACTGAATTTTACAGATAAGTACAGACAGAAAACAACATGTTTCCTGTAAGAATTTATTTTAAAAGTGGAAAAATGCAGAAAATTATGTTTCTTGTGAGTGACTTTTTATACTGCCCTTAATGAAATACAGGCCAACTGCTGAGCAGATAGACAGCATGGGGAGTTAAAAAACAGGATGATATTTCCTTAAATACATGCATATTTTAACATATATTTGTATATAATGCTAATATTTACCTGTTGAAGCAGTGTTTTGCTATATTGGCTGCTTAATTTGCTAAAACGCGACAGGCATCAAAGTATGAGTGCGTGTTTATCAGTTAAATAAATGTGGATTTTATCACTTGATTTGTTTTTAAAACACAAAATAAATATGGATAAATACCAATAAGATGGTCAAAAAATAAATATGGATAAATGTAGATGGAAATGTTTAAAAAAATAATTACCATTAAACCGGGAGCCCTAGTTATAATGCCCGTGCAATACATTGAGTGGAACATCTGCCATGTTTGCGACGGAGTGTCCCACCCGCCTAATATAAATAAGGTTCGAAGTTTAAAACCTTCATTCATATGCTATTTATGGCAGCACTATGTGTTTCTTGGCAGAGTAGTAAGACTGTGACATGGAAAGTTTTGCAATACAAGCCCATATTACACCAAGCAAGCATTGTGAGTGAATCTGACCCTCTGTGGGTCTGGAAGTGGAATTTCACCCGGAGGCAAATTATGACTTTGGGGTCTGTCACAGCTCCTAGGAGCCTTATTCCTCTGCAGCAGCTGAAAATGCAGCAGCCCACTGAGAAATCTGCTGCTTTCCCCTGTTCTGTAGTCTGGCCCTGTTGGTATGCGTCAGAGGGGGACCTATAACCTCTGTACCTATCACCTTGAAGACCTTAAGCAATGTCACCTAGTGAGTGATAACAGAAGCACAAGTGATGTCAGTAGGAGAGCTGTGTTGGAGCCTCATAGCTAAGCACCAGTTAACTTATTGTTTGATTTGGTACTCACATGTAACACTTCTTCAATTAGAAGATGCCTCCTCCTAACCCCAGCAACAGAAATGAACTAACTCATAATGCAATAACCTCAAAATTCACCTGTCAATATCTGTTCTGTCTCATTATGTAGCCACAGTCACTGGGACCAGACATGTATAATTATAAAAGTAATGTGGATTCTGTCATGTTCATTATGTCCATTTCTGCAGCAGTGTTGGGGGTTACCGGCGCCATTTTTCCCCTGTAGCTGGGCTCGGTGACGTGTCCCTCTGCTGCAGTCTAATTAACATGGCCGCCGCCTCTGACATCTGTTCAAGTGCTTGGTAGCAAAGCTTCTGAAACATGTCCATAACCAGCTGTCACAGGCCTAGATCACGTCAGATACCTGCTCAGGAAGAAGCAGAGAAGTAATTATCTTAAACTGTTCTTAAAGAGCTAGAATCCGCAGGAGGCTGTCCAATTTATACAGTGGAGAATGATTAATTTCCAGGATCAGTCAGCTCCGCTTCAAGATGGCCGCAGTGGTAGACAAAGAAAGGGAAATTTTAGAGAATACAAAAAGATTGTCTCGAGAAGGTCAGGGGAGCCCCAGGAATTGGGTCTGGTTGTGCTCATCTTTCAATGTTGTGTGTGAAGGTCCGTGTGAGGGTGGTTGCCTTCACGTGCCATCAAAGAGCGCACTAACCAGCCGAGCACCATCATGGAGCACTTGGTACCATCACCCCTCCAGGTATTTTCCCAGTCGGCTGGGCTAGGAGACTGCCTTCAGTGCTGGATGGGCAGTGGTGACCCAAGCATGCCCCAATTGCCCCATTATAGTCGCAGCCTCCTATAGTTACAGACACCTTACTCAGGCTCCTCTGCTGGAATTTTCTTTTTTTGAAGAGTACTGTCAGGGGCCAGCCATTTAAGACCGGCATCTGACAGTTCAGAGCAGCACGAGAATTCCTCATTCCTTGTGTTCCTCAATGCCCAGAACCAGGAATTCATGATTTCCAGAGCGTTTCGCTTGCATTCCCCTCTTTTTCCAATCCGGGGCAAGCAGTTACACAAACAACATATTTAAAATATACCTGCTGTTTCGCATTAACTTACTGCGATGGGAAAAAATTATATTTCGCCAATCCCTAATCCCTGCGACTCAATTTTTCAGTTGTAAGTTGAATGCACATTGAAGCTACATGTAGACGAGGAGCCGTATTATAGATTGTTAAATTTTTTTTATTTTTAACAGTTTTATAAGCACAGAGTGCACCACAGGGTATTAGGCAGCTTTGCATGTAGCAGGGCTAGCATCTTACAAACCAAACCAATGTATGGAAAAGATTAAACAAGAGGGAGTAAAACAGAAGAGCTATGCGGTAGGATTGCTAGTCATTTTTTCGGCATCCAAAGTGAGTTGTCAGAGCTTTTCTAAAAGAGGGAAATGTTGTTTGGGTAATGACTTCCAAAACCTACAGAGCAACACCGGAAAAACAAAATTAAATAAAAATAATAAATAAAATAGATAAAATTAAATAAAAACAAATACAATTTAAAAATTAAAATTAAATATAATAAGACTTAGGCATTTAACCTAAAATTGGAATTATGCCTGGTTTCAGGATTGAGACCAGGTGCTCTAAATATTGGCTGTTTTTCTACAGAAGCCTCTGTTTCCACGCAGCATGCACGTCTTTTGATCATATTAATACAATAAAGCAGCCCCTAGACCTCCTGACATGACTGAGGTTGACAGCAAACACTGGCGGGGTCCCCTCGGTCTCTGAAAGCTCTTTACAAAGCTCCCCACTCCTGCTGGAGAGTGAGATGTTCCCCTGCGCTCCCTCGGGGTAGGGCACACTCTCACTGACTCGAAACAGCCAAGGGACACCACACATTAAGCAGAGACCCTTTAGTTAGTCGCGCATCAAATAGAAAGTGACAGGCTGCTGGATTTGGAAATATTACGCCGTTAATAGGCCTTATTTGAGGTGCCCTGAACACTGCTTGTCACGACTAATCAGTGGAGCTGGGATGCGCCATACTGCGTTTTTTTGTGTAATTGGGCGCGCGTGACCTTCAGAGACATTCCTCCATTTTGCCTCTCGCTAAATGTACACAATCATGAGGTAAAACTCCTAAGTGAACCCGGTTTGGAAAATCAATGATTTCTTGTAAAATTGCTGACGTTAGTTGGGGCTGGTGCAGCAAGCTCTCGGTGTCTCCGGGGAACCAAGGCGCAGTTAGACGTAAAGCACTTTGCAGCTTCAGGGAAGTGGCCCATTTCAGCACTCTGTCCACGGAGTCGATCCGTTGTACCAGCGTAAAGGAAGCTGGGAGCTGTCTCGGCAGGCTGGCTTCCGCTGGAGCATTGCGCGGTGTACATGAAGACATGTGCGGCCTACAAGGTGATGCGCGGCATCAAGCTCAGACATCTATCTCAAAAACATCGGATGTCTGCCAGAATCAAAATGCCAAGAAGCAAGGCCCTGCTCAAGGTGGGCACAGCAGATATAGAAAGACCTCCAACCTCATTCTTTCTATGGATGTTCTATACATATTAGATCAATCTCCACCTTCAAGAGGGACCTCAACAGCACTCTCTTAGAGACATCACATATAGTGCATCCATCGTCTGAATCCAGAGAATGACCGTTCCAGAGCTGAACGCCCCTCTCACTGTGCCGCTCCCGCTGACAAGGTGAAGTGCCTTATTTTCATCTGTTCCCTGTAAGCAAGGTCCAACTTCTTGGTGTGCTATGCCATAAAATAAATAACAAGTTCTGTGCTCAGGTTAGAGATACCTATTTGAGGCTGAAACTGCAGAGGGTTAAATCGTGAGTGTGGATGTGGTGCTTTGAGCCGACATACTCTGAATGCATGTTGATATTTCATATATCGCTTTAGTTGCTGACAATGCATCTAATGTTGGAGTGTGAGCTAAGTAATACTCCTGCTAATATGTTATGAACCCTAGACAGTAATGGTTGCCTACATTGCTAGCCTCTGGGACTGACGTCAGTGGGGTGAATACATTGTTGCTACCTGTCGGTTTATAAGGTCTGTCGTTACCTGGACCCAGGACACACCACTTTGTGTGTATGCTAGAATCGTATTTCTACTCCTAAGAGGAAGGCTGGTGGTGAAGGAGTTGCCTCAGAGAAGCAACCACGGGTACATCGCTATGCGTGTATGCTAGAGTTGTGTTTCTACTCCTAAGAGGAAGGCTGGTGGTGAAGGAGTAGCCTCAGAGAAGCAACCACGGGTACACCACTATGCGTGTATGCTAGAGTTGTGTTTCTACTCCTAAGAGGAAGGATGGTGGTGAAGGAGTTGCCTCAGAGAAGCAACCACGGGTACACCGCTATGCGTGTATGCTAGAATTGTGTTTCTACTCCTAAGAGGAAGGCTGGTGGTGAAGGAGTTGCCTCAGAGAAGCAACCACGGGTACACCACTAGGTGTGTATGCTAGAGTTGTGTTTCTACTCCTAAGAGGAAGGCTGGTGGTGAAGGAGTAGCCTCAGAGAAGCAACCACGGGTACACCACTATGCGTGTATGCTAGCGTTGTGTTTCTACTCCTAAGAGGAAGGCTGGTGGTGAAGGAGTTGCCTCAGAGAAGCAACCATGGGTACACCGCTATACGTGTATGCTAGAATTGTGTTTCTACTCCTAAGAGGAAGGCTGGTGGTGAAGGAGTTGCCTCAGAGAAGCAACCACGGGTACACCACTATATGTGTATGCTAGAGTTGTGTTTCTACTCCTAAGAGGAAGGCTGGTGGTGAAGGAGTTGCCTCAGAGAAGCAACCACGGGTACACCACTAGGTGTGTATGCTAGAGTCGTGTTTCTACTCGTAAGAGGAAGGCTGGTGGTGAAGGAGTTGCCTCAGAGAAGCAACCATGGGTACACCACTAGGTGTGTGTGCTAGAGTCGTGTTTCTACTCGTAAGAGGAAGGCTGGTGGTGAAGGAGTTGCCTCAGAGAAGCAACCACGGGTACACCGCTAGGTGTGTATGCTAGAGTCGTGTTTCTACTCGTAAGAGGAAGCTTGATGCTGTAGAAGGCGCCTCCGAAGAGCAACCAAGGGTACATCACTATGTTTGTATCTACAGTCCTGTTTCTGCTCCTAACAGTAAGGCTGGTGGTAAATGAGGCTCCTCAGAGGAGCAGCCAAGGGATACACAGATACTCAGCTGCTGTGTTTTCTTTGCTGCGATTCCTTTGTGGAAGGAGCCTGCCTTGTATTAGGGTGGAGTCAGTGACTTTCTCCACACTATTTTGCTCAATGTTTGCAATGAGTGGTAGACCTCCTGTGCTACCGCTCTCGCCAACATGACGTGGGTGGCTTTGTGACAGTGTACATGTGTGTCCTCAACTTGAAAGGTGCAAAAACGTTTTGCTTATCTAAAAGCGTGTCTCAAGAACACAGCTAGGCTTTTATGGGTAGTACGTATTAAAACCATCTGACATGTGCGGGTCGACATGTTTCACTGCCTGTGTATTAATGGCAGCTTCTTCAGGACCTTGGGACAATGACACCTAATGTAGGTGCCTCCAAGAGTATTGTCATTACCCATTTCATATTTGTGCCCTGAGTGATATTGGAGCAGATTTGGAGTGAATCCCCTAAATTCACTAATGGGCTACAATAACAGCAGTCCTCTAGCTTGTAATAGAGCCGCAGGGACTTTCAAGGTGCTTAGGGGCATATTAGCAAGAACGACGTTAAAATTATCGCCGCTTTAGCGGCAGGAAACTGCCGCTAAACAGTAGCGGTCGGTGGTGGGAGTGCCGCCGGGCGCTGACGTGGAGCGGGGGAGGGGAAGGGTGGGGGGTAGTAAACTACGGATTACGACGGATTACAGGTAAGAAAACATATAAATAAATAAAACGAATTTCGTTTCTCGCGCTGCATCGCACACCCCACCCTGCCCCTCCCCCGCCCCACGTCAGCGCCCGGCGGCACTCCCACCACCGACCGCTACTGCCGCTAAAGCGGCGATAATGGGCTTGATAATATGGCCTTGAGAATACCAATAGAAGCCCATGTTCTGCTGTGATCCTGGGCTTCTATTGGAATTCTCAAGGCCATATTAAAGCGGCGATAATTTTAACGCCGTTCTTGCTAATATGCCCCGTAGTTTTTAGTATGGCGTCTTGAATGTACATCTTTATTAAGGATAGAAGGGTACCAGTAGAAGCAATGAAAGCAGTGGTCAGTTACCCTGTTTGCCGCGTATATCCAAAAACTTGTATTACATCTCTAGCGTGGCCTCATTCTGAGGCAGGGACTTTTTGTTGTAATCAGTTGTTCTGTTAACATGTTGTTTTATACTACGTTGTTGCCCTGTGGTTATTGGCGCAGTCTCGCTATACAACAGAGAAGGAATTGCTCCAACCCTGTTTGCGGGTAGACCCGAAGACTTGTACTTAGTGCACATTGTACATATATTAAGATCTAATGTGGCCTTCATTCTGGCCCTCCTGTCTAGTACTGGAGTCTACACATTTTTAACACATTAGTACAAAGTTCTCATTAAATCACAAGAAAGTTATGGGCCTGGAGTTGTGAATCTGGGGGTTTTGTGGGCACCTGTTTAGCGTCAACATGACTGCCATACCCTTAGTTCACAATGTTAGGTTCTACTACACATTATTTACATGGCTGACATCATCAGTCTAGCTGTGAGTACATCAGTAAACATCACGTGCACCGTCGGGCGGATCGTAGTAGGGAATATCGAAACCGAAATATCGACATTCCACAATATGGTGACCACAATATCGAGGAACAAAATATCGAACATGTAAGTGCAAGGAGGGAGGTACAAGTTTACTATTCTTAACTCCATGTTTACTTACATGCCTTGAATGTGTGTGTGTATATATATATATATATATCTCATCAAGGTACCTATATGTGAATTTAAGTATAGAAAATGTATCCCAACTTACTTTTTGATATTTTGTTCCTCAATATTGTGACATGTTGATATTTCAGATCCGATATTCCCAGCCTACACCATCAAGAGCTAAAATAGCCTTGGTAAAGTGGTGGTGCAGGCTGAGTTGAGCCACTTACTTGTGGTGCAGTGGCATTTCACCTGCCGCCCTTTAAGTTAGGGCCAGGTTGGGAGCACGTCCCAGGTACTGTGACCATAAAGGTGTTCAAAACATGAAGTCATATTTATTTATTTATTTATTAAATTTATATAGCGCAAAACTGTCACCCTACGGGTATCCTGGCGCTGTGACTTGCCCAGATGACATTGTGCATAAAGATAGTCTATAAACGACACGGTATGCTCGTAATGCTAGTTCTTAGGGAAGAGCCATGTCTTTAGGCTTTTTCTAAATGGGAGCAAAGATTTGATTTGCCTAATATTCAGGGGAAGGTCATTCCAGAGTCGTGAGGCTGCTACCCCAAAGGCTCTGCCACCTGTCCTGGTCTTCCTAAATCTGGTGGTGGTTACCAAATTCGGTGCCTGATGAGCGTAGGTTTCTCCCTGGAGTATACCAGGTGAATTTCTCCTGCATGGATATTGGACCTAGGCCATGTACTGCTTTGAACACCATACAGAGAGATTTAAAATGAATTCTCTCATTTATGGGCAACCAATGAAGGTCTCTTAGAGCTAGAGATGTAGAGGACCTACGCTGCCTGTTTAACACCAGTTTGGCTGCTATAGACTGAATCCTCTGTAGTTTCCGCAGTGCTGATTGTGGTGCTCCCAAATACAGGGAGTTACAATAGTCCAACCTGCTCAGTATTAGACTCCTCACCACCAGAGGTCTGGAGGTGGCGGGCAGGAGCGGGAGGATCTGGCGCAGTGCTCTTAGCAAGGAGAAGCAGGTGCCGACTGTTTTATTGATTTGTGATTCCAATTGGAGATTGTCATCCATTAGAACCCCCAGGTTACGCACTGTTCTGGCAGGAATCAATGGTTTATCCATAGGGGTGAGTCTAAATTCGGCGGGATAAGGCCGAGCTATTTTGGCCGCGGAGCAGTATACTATCTCAGTTTTTTCTCCATTAAATTGTAAAGAGTTTTTCCTGAGCCAGCTGGAGGTCTTGAGCATGCACTCATGAAATTTCTCAATAGATACTGCCTGGTTTCCTTCTAGAGAGAACACCAGTTGCGTATCGTCTGCATAATTGACTAGGTCGATGCCGAAAGACTTAATAATTGGGATTAAAGGGCGCAGATAATTATTGAATAGAATTGGGCTGATTGCTGAGCCCTGTGGCACCCCGTGTCGCACGGGGGTCTTGGGAGAGGTGAACGGTGGGATAGTTACCACCTGTTGCCTGCCCGTCAGATACGATTGCAGCCACTTTAAAGCCTGTCCTTTCATTCTGATGTTCTCTAGTCTTTTCAGCAGGATCCTGTGATTTACTGTGTCGAATGCAGCCGACATGTCCAGTAATACCAGTACGGACAGATTGCCATTGTCGGCTCGCATTCTTAGGTTATCCAGGACCGTTGCTAAGGCCGTTTCCGTTCCATGCCCTGGTCGGAAACCGAATTGATCCTTATCTAGTAGTTGATTTTCTTCCAGATAGAGGGACAAAGACTTACTAACTGCCCGCTCCAGAATTTTTACTGGATACGGGAGAAGAGAGAAGAGATATTGGTCTAAAGCTCGATGGACACTTAGGGTCGAGTGACGGCTTTTTGAGCAACGGGGTTACTACTGCCTGCTTCCAGCCTTCCGGGACTGTTCCCTTTTCTAATGACTGACAGCAAATCTGCCGTAGCCATGGAAATAGTTCCAGCTGGAACTCTTTCCAGATCGCCTGCGGAAGAGGGTCCAAAGGGGAGCCGGAGGAAACGCTTTGGGCTAGATTGTTAAATATATCCACAGTGGGAATTTGAAAGCACTCTAAAGCGGGTGGCAGATAGTCCTTGAGTGCCTCTTTCTGTTGCTCTGTTGCTGATCTCATACACTGCTCTTAGGCCAGACCTCTGACAAAAGAGCAAGAGCACATGTACAGCACAGCTTAAAGGAGAGCACCTTGCAAGCCATAGGTGCCCAAAGTAGGTCCATGAGTGCTCGATCCATGCCAGGGTTTCAAGACCTTTGATTAGGTCAGGTATTTCCAAGCTGATTCATTCTATATAAATGTATTCTTTGTTGATATCCTGCTAGATCTAAGCATGAAATCGGCCCTCCTGGATGCACGTTGGAAAGCCTTGATCTAAGCATTAAGTAGGTCCATACGGTGAGGAAAAATTAAACAAGGTGGTCTGATAGGAAGTTATATTCACAGTCTGATGCCTGCTAAATGCAAATACTCTCCCTTTGATTTACAGCATCTACCACTGGTGTTAAATTTTAAAGCAGAGGGAAATAAATTGTTTTGCCCAAGATTACACAAGTTGGTCAAATGGGGGGTGGGGCAGGGTTAGAACAAAAGTATCTTGGTTCCACAATTAACAAGCTGTATTTTAGACCACACCTCTTTCATGTGTCAGCTTTAAATTGGAGAATTTCACTCAGAAGACACCTTGAATTTGCACAGCCTTTGGCAGGTGCTAGGACACCATGGCTGGCCTCTGTCTGCAGCCCCGACCTTTCCATCCTTGCCACTTTTCACACTCATACTTTATGGAGTCCAGAGATTCCTTAGCGCCTCTTTCTAGTCTTCCAGGTGTTGAGAGGTGTACTGTAGGTGTGTAGCGCCTTCTCAAAAAGTCCTGTCAGAGAGGCACCCGCTTAGTAATTCAAGCTTTGTGAAATGACAGCACTTTGACACATGGATATTTTGTATGCATTTCATCCTGACGTCTCTAATTAGACATTTGCATTTTTAGGGTGACTCAACTAATGATGCCACCAGCTGCTGTGAAAGCCTGATAAGGTAAGCAATCAGTGGGCATAAAAAACAATATTACTGTGCTAATGAGTCCCCTGTCTGTGTTCAGAAGTGGAATCAGTGATTCCAACAGCCTGCAAATGTGATCCTTTTACCAAAATGTCTTTCTATGTCTGGGTGCACATGGCGAGAGGAAGTGTGTTTTGGGGTCCAGAACCTACTCTGGGACCACTGGTGCAGGAACAATTTTCAGAGTGGGGGTGTTGCCATTAGTGTTACACCACTGAATTCATAGGAATTGTGAAAATCCAAGAATCACACATAGTGTAGTTAATGTGCAAATTTGCCATGACCATTCAGCAGGAGAGTGGTAAGGGTGTGGTATGTAGCCGGTGCTGCATTTTGGAGCACTGGTGCGGTGGTGTATTGTCATTTACAGACAGCACATTTTCTGTTGAAATGGCCAATAAATTCCCATTAAGTTTTCAGGCACATGCCGTTTTACTGGTAAAACTATAGAGCACCTAAATGGTAATGTGTAGAAATCGGGTTTCAGCGAACATTTATCATTTGTGCATCACCAAGTAAAGTGTATTGATTTGTTTTGATCCTATTAAAATCTTTGTTTCCATCACACTTCAGAGTTACAAAAAATGTGCTTCATTTGTGATTTGCTAATTACTGATATATTTAGAAATGTGTATAGTTCATTTGCAGGTAGTTAAATGTGTGTTAGACAAAACAGACATCCTATCTTTTCACTTTCTGCAATCCGGTCCTTTCCATCCTGCAAGATTGTCACAAAATCCTCTCACTTTGCAGTCAGAGAAATAAAAGTAAAACCCAGTATCCAGATAAACAGCAATCTGACAGAAGACAGTCTGACATTATACCTCTGTCTTTGAACACACAGCAAACGTGGCAAGATAAAGGTACATTTTAAAGGGATTTTTATTGCTCATTTACCTTCTGAACTAAAGCATGGTTCAATCAATCAATCAATCAGGGGTTTATAAAGCGCGCCACTCACCCGTGAGGGTCTCAAGGCGCTGGGTGGTGGGGGGTGCAGCTACGGATCAGTCGAAGAGCCAGGTCTTGAGACTCTTCCTGAAGGTGTGCAGAGTGGGGGAGCGTCTGATGTTGACTGGGAGCTCGTTCCAAGTCTTTGCTGCGACGTAGGAGAAGGCTCTTCTGCCTGCTCTGGTTCTGCAGATGCGTGGGGTCTCTGCCAGGGCGAGGTCGGCTGAGCGGAGGGTCCTTTTGGGTACGTGGAAGGAGACTCTTTCGTTGAGGTATTTGGGTCCGATGTTGTGGAGGGATTTGTAGGTGTGGGTGAGTAGCTTGAAGGTTACTCTCTTCTCGATGGGGAGCCAGTGGAGGACTCGTAGGTGCGGGATCATGTGCTTGTGTCGTGGGGTTCCGAGGACGAGTCTGGCTGCGGTGTTCTGGATGGTTTGGAGCTTATGTAGCAGGGTTTTGTTGGTTCCGGCTTAGAGGGCGTTACCGTAGTCCAGTCTGCTGGTTACGAGTGCGTGGGTGACGGTCTTTCTGCATTTGTGGTGGATCCACTTGAAGGTCTTGCGGAGGATGCGGAGGGAGTTAAAGCAGGTCGAGGCGACGCCGTTGATCTGGTAGGTCATGGTGAGGGAGGAGTCTAGAATGATGCCGAGGTTCCGGGCGTGGTCCGTCGGGGTGGGTGGGTTTCCGAGGGCAGGGGGCCACCAGGAGCTGTCCCATGCTGTGGGGGAGGGTCCAAGGACGAGGACCTCGGTCTTCTCTGAGTTCAGTTTTAGGCAGCTGTCGCTCATCCAGGCTGCGACGTCTTTCATTCCTTCTTGGAAGCTGAGTCTGGTGTCTTCGGGGTTCTTCGTGAGAGAGAGGATGAGCTGGGTGTCGTTGGCATAGGATACTATGCTGAGCCCATGCTGTCTGACGATGGCGGCGAGGGGGGCAATGTAGATGTTGAAAAGCGTGGGGCTGAGCGAGGATCCTTGGGGTACTCCACAGTTGATCTCTGAAGGTTTGGAGAGGAAGGGAGGAAGTCTGATCCTTTGGGTTCTGCCGGAGAGAAAGGAGCGGATCCAGTCGAGGGCGGTTCCTCGTATACCGGCATCGTGGAGTCTGACTGCGAGAGTGCGGTGTGAGATGGTGTTGAAGGCTGCGGAGAGGTCTAGTAGGATGAGGGCCGCAGTGTGGCCCTGGTCGAGTAGCATGCGGATGTCATCAGTGGCGGCGAGGAGGGCGGTCTCGGTGCTGTGGTTGCTGCGAAATCCAGACTGGGAGGAGTCGAGGATGGCGTTCTCTTCGATGAAGGTGGTCAGCTGGGCGTTGATGAATCTCTCTGTGACTTTGGCTGTGAAGGGAAGGAGAGAGATGGGCCGGTAGTTTTTCAGGTCCGTCGGGTCGGCCGAGGGTTTCTTGAGGAGGGGCTTGACTTCTGCCCGCTTCCAGTCGCCGGGGAAGATGCCGGATTCGAGGGAGGCGTTGATGGTCCGGCCTAGTTCGGGTGCTATGGTGGCGGCGGCTCTGTGGTAGATGTGCAGTGGGCAGGGGTCCGTGGGGGCTCCTGAGTGGGTGTTCTTCATGGTCGTGATGGTGTCTTCAGTGGTAGCAGGTTTCTAGGTGGTGATGGTCGGCTGGTTGTCGGCGATGGAGAGGGGGGTGGTGTCAGGAGTCTGTTCGCTGAAGGTGTCGTAGAGGGCCTTGATTTTCAGGTGGAAGTAAGAGCTGAGCTTGTTGCAGAGGTCCTGGGATGGAGTGACGTCCGTTGCTTCGCTGGGGGTTTGGTGAAATACTGTATAACGTTGAAGAGTTCTTTTGCGTTACTTGCGTTGGAGTGAATTTTGTTCTTGATAAAGGTCCTCTTGGTGGCTCTTATGTGCTGGTGGTATTCATTCATGGCGTTCCTGTAGTTGTTCTGGTCTTCGGTGGTTTTCCTGTTCCGCAAGAGTTTCTCGAGGCGTCTGCAGGAGCGCCTGGCTTCTTGGAGGTCGGTGGTGAACCAGGCGGCCTTCAGGGGGGCGTTGATTGACGGGGTGGCGGAGGGGTGCAAGCTTGTCAGCGCAGCTGGAGATCCAGCGGTGTAGTTCTCTGGCTGCGGAGTTGGCGTCGGTCATGGCGGAGGGGGGGTCGTGGAGGAGGGTGGTGTTGAGGTGTTCCTCTGTGATCTTGCTCCAGTTCCTTCGTGGCGGGCGTGGGTGGGTTTGGGTGCGGTGGTGGTGTCGAAGGTGAAGTGTACGCAGTGGTGGTCCGTCCAGAGGGGCTGTGTGGTGTGGCTGAAGTGGATGTTTGTCCCTCCTGCGAAGATGGGGTCGAGGGTGTGTCCGGCTCTGTGGGTGGGGGTGGTGATGAGCTGCTTCAGTCCGAGGTTGGCGAGGTAGTCCAGGAGGGTGGTGGAGTCGGGGTCGCTGCGGTTGTCGAGGTGGAAGTTCAGGTCTCCGATGAGAATGTCGTCCGTGGAGGCGATGGCGTGGGGTGCGACGAGGTCGGCGATGGTGGTGGCGCAAGAGGCGCGAGGCCCGGGGGGCTGTAGACGAGGGTCCCGCGCAGCGTGGTTCTGGGGTGGTTTGGATCTGGAAATGGAGGTGCTCTGTGTTGGAGAGGGGTTCGCTCGTGCTGGAGGTGGAGAGTCGGAGGGGGCTCTTGTGCGCGATGGTGAGTCCTCCTCCTGGGCGGTGGGGGCGGTCCTTTCTTTGGATCTTGTATCCGTCGGGGATTGCAGTGGCGATGTCGGGGCGGAGGTGGTGTTGGTCCATGTTTCCGTGAAGAAGGCGACGTCTGGCGAGAGGGTGTCGAGCAGGTCCCAGATCTCCGTGGCGTGTCAGTGGAGGGAGCGCACGTTGAGGAGTATGCACGTCAGGGCTTCGGTGGTGCGGGCGTCAGTCGTGGGTTCAGCGGTCGTGGGAGGGCTGTTGACGGTGAAGGATTGTTGGCAGTGTCGGCAGGAGAACTGGCCGTGGGTGGTGTTTGGCGTCGATCTCTGGCAGTTGTTGTCTCTTCCGAGGTTGAGTGCGAGGAGGGCAGCTGAGTCGTAGCGGAGGGTGGCCGGAGAACCAGGGTAACTGGCGCTGGCCGCGGTTGGGACAAGGACGGTCGCAGACGGGCTTGCCAGCGGCTCGCCCTCTGCGCGTGGCCGCCATTAAGTAGGGGAGGGGGAGGGAAGCGCAGCTGGGAAGCGGGAACCGGCAGGGGGCGGAGGGGCCGCAGGGGCAGCAGCAACGGGAAGGGAGGAGGCAGAAAACGGGTACGAGGGGGAAAGAAATGGGCAGAAAAAGCCACAGAGACAGACAAGGGCACAAAAAAGCAGAAACAGGCACAGAGGCAGACACGGGCACAAAGGAGACAGAGACAACAAAGTGGCACAGAGACAGACACGGGCACAAAGGAGACAGAGACAACAAAGTGGCACAGAGACAGACACGGGCACAAAGGAGACAGAGACAACAAAGTGGCACAAGGACAGAACCAGTCAACAGCGGCTAGCAGAGCCTAGGAGCGGAGCTGCGGGGGGAGAGCAGGTCCCTGACCAGGAGGTCAGAGGTCTTTCTCACACTCCCTCGCAGCGGCCGCCATTAAGTAGGGGAGGGGGAGGGAAGCGCAGCTGGGAGGCGGGAAGCGGGAGGGGGGGAGGGGCTGCGAGGCAGACACGGGCACAAAGGAGACAGAGACAACAAAGTGGCACAGAGACAGACACGGGCACAAAGGAGACAGAGACAACAAAGTGGCACAGAGACAGACACGGGCACAAAGGAGACAGAGACAACAAAGTGGCACAAGGACAGAACCAGTCAACAGCGGCTCGCAGACCTGAGCGGTGGCACTTAGGAGCAGAGCTGCGGGGGGAGAGCAGGTCCAGGTGCTGCACCACCCCTACTTCCAGCGCCTATGTCTGGGATAGAAAGCCATTTACATTATTTTTCAGCTGCACAAACCATGCATTATTGCACCAGTAAACCTTTGAAGTGGGTAAATGTGTCTATTAGGCGCTTAACGTACAACTTAACACGAAAGACAGCGGGTACTCCAGCTATCTGCCGAAGAGCAAACAATTTGTCAAGGGGCTCAACGTTATTCGAAGCTTCTATTTGAGGTGATCTCCTTCCCGAGAGTAGAGCTACCGAGATATGTCTTTGTCATCACACGCAATCTCTAAGGTTGCCAGCAAGGCTATGAAGATTTGAAAATCAAATTAAAATGTATTTGCATGTTAGCTTCAGCGCTTGATAAAGCCTGCGTGGGGTTGTGGCCCTCACCGCCATGAATGGACAACCCTTGTGGGGTGAGAGGTCGGGCCTGGCCATTCTGCAGTAACTGTGTGTTCTCAGTTCTGGGCCTAAAATATAGAAGATTCTCCGGCCCGCCTTTCGTACGCCCCCAAAGCACGTGGTCCCGAAGGCAATGGGACACTCACCCACAACCGTCCATGTTTATTGTTGTGTCCTGCGAGACACGTTCTAGTGTCTCGACAGACACAGAGTTAGCAGCCACTCCCCCTATGGGAGTGGACACACTTGCACCCCCACACGCATCCCTCACAGGCGTCACGAGTGACGTGAGCCTGTTAATAAAAGGGCCCGGGTGCACGTGCTCGTGGCCAATTAACCAAGTATCATCTAGTGTCCACGCCAGTCATTTTGGTAGAATGTGGGCCCAGGGCCCGCGACACAACATTGGCGACGAGGGTGGGATGACCCCACCCGATGTGCTGCCAGCGGCCATCTGTGAAGGGAGAGATAGCTTTCCCATTATAACGCCGCTATCATCTTCCCTGGGGAGGAATAAGGGCTCAGCACTGCGGCTGCAGGCCTCTGCCGTGAGAGAAGAGTACGGAGACGGGTCCTCTGCTGCATTCGAATGACCTGTCCTAGTGGAAAACTAGAGGAGGTGCGGCCCGGCAAGGCTAACTGCTCCTAGCGTATCGTAGCAGCCCCTACATGCCTCAACTCTGGTGATGGGGTGTCCCCCATCGCAGCACATGCCGGTCGTCTCGATCACGGCTAAAGCCCCTGCGATGCAAGGAAGAACCTACTGCACAGAAAGAGGTGCTATGACAGGCGAGAGACGTCCTACCGTTTGACCTGGCTACCAGTGAGGCTGCGGACTTCGCACCTATCTCAGCAACAGCCTCTCCCAAAAGGAAGGAGAGGGACGCGAGATGACTGCAGAAAGCGACAGGCCGGCAACTATACGAAAGAGCCCCGTCGGGCTTAAGGCAAAGTAAAGACGGTGAGTGAGGCCTCGCTGCAATATACTCCCTGCAGCAGCAGAACACTCATGACGAATGCTCGAGCGGCTCTGCGTAGCGCAGCCTCAGCAAAAGTTAGATGGTCATGTCAGCGCAGCAAGCAGGCACAAAGTCCTTATCAGCCTGCCTGCTACCACTTGATGTTCTCACCCCCGCATGCCCGCACCTACAGTCTCTCTCCCCACACCGGCACCTCCAGCACCTATGAGGCCCGCGGCAATAAAGAAAGGCTGCCACGTACCTCCAGAGCACCGCACGGTGAGAGGCACCCCACTGCTTCACTCTCGCCCTTCGAGTACCATGCCAGCAAGAGTGGCAAAGAAGCACATTGACAGGGCCGGCTCCAGCCTGCAGTTTAAGCCCCCGCGCGGCCTGTGATTTAGGAGAGACTGCCGCCGTGAGGAATAATATTCGGAAGCGCCTGCAGCGCCATCTAGCTGCCATTTCGCCACACTGCACCACGCGATAGCAACGAACCTGAAGCAGCCCCGACGGGACTAAGGCTGTAAAGGACGCTTTTATTTAGTGGCCCAAACGGAGTTTACCAGATAAAAGAGTGGTCCGACATCACAAACCCTAGCCTGTAGCGGTAACTCCCGCATGGACACAGTGAACCGCGGACCTGAAGGCTGCAGAGTCAGCAGCCCACATGCCTCATTGCCCTCTCCCTGCACAGCTCCCACTAGGAGAACACCAAGAAGACATGAACTTGAACAGTACCGGATCTGAACAGATCCAAGAGCTGAGATCGAGTGAACATAGCGGTGTGCACGCCCCCTTGTGGAATCTGCTTGTCTCTGAGCACAGAGAAAGCTGCCGGGCCCCACGTCAGGAGCTGAACCAGGCTCACAGAAAGTTGGTTGCAGGGAATCATGCCGCAACCAGAGTGGAGTACCGAGCAGTGCCACCTAGCAGCTCACGGAACTGCGCCATGGCCCTGAAAGTGTCGGCATAACGAGGCTGCCCCAACAGCAGTTAAACGTGGTAAAGACAAGCTGCACAGGGGCCTGCACAATAAATTATAGCCCTAAGGGCCCTGTGTACAGCTGTCCTCGCGCACTTCTAAATACCAGAGGCTCTGCAAGAGGAAGAGAAAAGCACTGCCTGCTGCAAAGTAAAAAAAAAAAAAAAAAAAAAGTACACTGGTCGTTCCCTGCTACGCCCAGCCTGCTGGGATGAGGAGTGAGACTGCCCCAGGACCATGCTCAGAGCAGTGAATAAAGCACACACCGTAACAGACCACCTCTGCAATCAAATACACAACCCCCACCACAGGATGCAAGGGTGAGGACTGCGCCACACACCCACTGTTGCCTCCCTGTCAGTTTGGAGGGGAGAAAGACTGTATACTCCAGCAAAGAAGTCCACACTGCAGCAAGAGACGGAAGAATCCAGTGACACCAATAGTATGCAAAGCCCAAGGTAGGAAACCCACAAAAGGTGCAAGGAGCACGAAACTCCCAGTGGCTGTTAGACGCCACCGCAAGCAACGAAATTGCGCCACACGCCACCAATGGTGAACAGACATCACGGCAAGCTAGAAAATGGGCACGCCAAACTCCCGAAGAGGCGCCCTGAAGAAGGACCAAGAGCTCGAAGTCCGAAGGGCGCGACGCATGCACCCAGTAGCTTGGCAACACGGGCAGGCGCCCAGGAGATAGAGACATCTCCGCAAAGAAGCACTGCTGGAAACAGCAGGGAGATCCTCTACATCTCCACAGCAGCAACGAAGCCCCGAGTGGGCTAAACAACACAGTGCCCTCCCTCACACTGCCTCAAGATGGAGTCGCCGGTGACCCAAGACAGGCAAGAGGAGAGTCGCACACTCTAAGTGGCCAGCTACTACCACAACTCCCTACTGCCCGTGGAAGTCAGTCCCAGAAGAAGGAACACACGGAGTAGGAGCTTCAAGAAGCTGCATGAAGAAGGAGCACCCGAAGTGAGTGGCTGCTCGCCGTGCAGCAGAGCAGAGTGACAGAAGTTTTGCCTGCATGGTCAGGAGACCATTGAAGTTAATAGGCCTAGTTGGCCTTCGTGAACATGGTGCATGTCACTGCACTCGAAGAAGAAGAGTGGAAATCGTGTCACCCAGAAGAGCTGGACAAACGCAGGTGCGTCAAAGACAACGAGAGGAGAAGCACGAGGACTCGTAGCAACACAAGCCAAGAACACCTCCAAAGACACCAGACAGCCACCAAGGCAGACCGACAGACCTGGCGACAGCACCAAGGGAGAACCACACGTAAGCCGCTGCAAGCGCAAACCGCGTTGCTCCCATCGCTTCACAGTGAGACCGTCCAGCCCGAGTGTCGGCAGTTGGAGTCGAGTGGCATCCCTGCTCCTGACCGCAAATGCCAGAGGTGCAAGACAAGATTCAGAAGAGGCAGTCACGTGGCTACGACGTCCATCCAGAAACTTCCTCTCCTAGTTAATCACCGCCACCTGTCGTCCAGGCCCAATGGCAGCTACGTCATCAGTGCCATGTGCATGACACCGCACTCAGCAAGAGACGTGGAAGTGTAACCGGCGGGTCTACACCAAGAATCGGACAACCAACTGAGGTCAGAAGAGGAAGTCGTGAGTGGCAGGGCCGGACGATGAAGAAAACCAAGCTAAAACAGGAGTGAGTCCTGACACAGCGACAGCAAGGGAAGAGGGGGATAACCCGAGAAGGAACTGGCAACCGCACAGCGGGAGTCCGAGAGTAAGCCGCACAGCCTGCGCGAACCGAGTCTCAAGCCTTACGTTTCTCAGCGTGTTCATCACTCCTCCGTCATCAAAGTCCCAACAGCCCAAGAAGTCCAAGGACATGAATGCAAGTGCCTCTCCAGAGAACATGGAGGTACCTGGCCACTCCCTGCCTCAGGTGATCGACTCCAGACTACACGCCTGCAGCCATCAAGGCAAGTCATCACCCGCCATTGTCCAGATTCACCACACGGCTGGCAATGCCACCATGCCAGTCCTCATCAAGTGCGTCTACCGACATCATCTCAAATACACATGGATTGGAGTCCTACACTATTGCCAAGCTAGCCAACAAGAAGACTCAGAGGCTGCCTGCTAACCTGGTCTGCACCTGCACTGCGGCAGCGAGAGCATGTCCTGCCAAGACCCATACACCCTTGAGGTTTGTGCGAGAGACTGGCTACTGGCTCCTTGGTGGTTCGCAGCTGCCCCCAGCAGGCACATACGCAGCCCCAATCGCAGCCTACCAGCAGTCACGTGGCAAGCCCGACGAAGGGCCTCCCCAGGAGGGAGAGCTGGAAGAGACATTGCCCCACCGACAGGTCACCGGACACAGCAAGACAGCCTAAAAGAGACTTCAGGCTATCCGGAAATAATCCAGTGAATGTTCACCATGGACTCCCACCATGATCTTGACGCACCCAGTTAATGAACTATTGTTACACACCACATCCCATCATCCAGGTCAGCGGACGGAAGCTACGTGGAACTAAAGGACATACTTACCCCGGCACGTTCCTAGTGCGCAGATGACATCTTCAAGCAAGAGTTCGTGTCCTGGATCGATCAGGTTAAATGATGAATACCTGCTGAGAGTGTCCTGCTATAGTCGGAATCGCCAGTCCTTGTTTGCTGTCTCCTGGATGCCTGGCCCGAGAGGCTGATGGACACTGTGGTATATATTTCGTTGTTATTTTATCCCTACAGGTTGAACTACTGAGCTTTTGTTTTTCATTAAAATTTTGGAGGAATGTTGTGTCCTGCGAGACACGTTCTAGTGTCTCGACAGACACAGAGTTAGCAGCCACTCCCCCTATGGGAGTGGACACACTTGCACCCCCACACGCATCCCTCACAGGCGTCACGAGTGACGTGAGCCTGTTAATAAAAGGGCCCGGGTGCACGTGCTCGTGGCCAATTAACCAAGTATCATCTAGTGTCCACGCCAGTCATTTTGGTAGAATGTGGGCCCAGGGCCCGCGACACAACAGTTTATTACAAAGTTCACCATACATCTATTGTTACTAATGTTAGTGCAGTGGAGAACGAGGAAGAAAAAGTACATTATGGCCTACTTGGTTAAATAAGGCTATGGGTGTTTAGCGAGTTTGTACCCTATAGCTTAAAATTGGACTTTGATAACAGTAACATAAACAGTGAAAAGGTGACATGGTGCATGAGCTTTAATAAGTGCCCTTCTCCGCTGCTCTGACACTTAAATACAGCGCCTCTGTAACAGGCATTGCACCAGAATGGTGTTCCCATAAGCCGAAGCCACACCGATCCTTTTCTTCATTGCACGCTCTGCCACTAGCGCACTGAAGCCTCCCCCGCGCCTTCTGATGTCCTACGCACCCGTGTATTTTTAAAGTCTTAGAAATAAATTACCTTTTGCCATCTGGGCTCTCCCTTTCCGCTAGCGGAAAGACCACTTTTAGGTCATTGGTAGCAATCTTGCGCCACCTTGTGGGTGTTGATAGTGGCATCTTTTGGCAGCTGGTTATAATGGCCTTAATGATGTCAATGTGCACTAGGATTCAGGGTGGTACTGGGAAACTAATACAGAATTAACAAGGGTCAAGCCTATTATCTCACAACATAATCATTTAATGTCACAAAGTCTTTTCGTTTTAGTTTTGGACTGTTTGATATTATTTAGGTTCTCTGGGCCTCATTAGCAAATCTTTTCACTTTTAATAAATTATGGGGCATATTAGCAAGACCGGCGATAAAATTATCGCCGTTTTAGCGGCAGGAAACTGCCGCTAAAGCGGCGATAATGGGCTAGCTAATATGCGTTATGGAATTCAATAGAAGCCCAGGTTAGATGTGCAGGACATCTAACCTGGGCTTCTATTGAATTCCATAACGCATATTAGCAAGCCCATTATCGCCGTTTTAGCGGCAGTTTCCTGCCGCTAAAACGGCGATAATTTTATCGCCGGTCTTGCTAATATGCCCCTATATTTGCAAGCTAAGCAACTTAGGGGCATATTATCAAGAAACGGTGTTAAAATTATCGCCGCTTTAGCGGCAGAAAACTGCCGCTAAAGCGGCGATAATGGGCTTGATAATATGCCCTTGAGAATTCCAATAGAAGCCCATGATCTGGTGTCAACATGGGCTTCTATTGGAATTCTCAAGGGCATATTATCAAGCCCATTATCACCGCTTTAGCGGCAGTTTTCTGCCGCTAAAGCGGCGATAATTTTAACGCCGTTCTTGATAATATGCCCCTTAGATTTAGGCTCGCGATTCCTAAATCTTGATTCGCAAAACCAGAATTTATAGAATTTTGCAACCCTAAATTCTGCTTATATCATTGAAAAGTCTTAAACCTTAGCACTAGAGATGGGAATATGTGTGTTCTGAGAAGTTTGGCGGCGACAGTGGGGAAAGTCATAACATTTTAGTGTACTTAAACATTTCTAATTGCATTTCAGTCCCAATTTCCACACTTAATTTCAATGCTAAAAGTGTTGGAGTAAGAGCTCAAACTGGGCGTGAAAAATATTCCATGTGCAGGAAAACAGAGGGAAAATGTGTAAATTCTCATTTTGTCTTTCTTTTTCCTGCATAGAAGATTAGGAGAACATATGGAAATGTATGATCTACGTAGCTTTCCGGGTTCACCCTTGAAGATTTTTGGGGGAATTTGACAATATACATCTATGCATAAACATACGATGTGTAGATGTTTTGTGAATCATGAACTTCTGTGTTTTTGGTCTAAAAACACTGAAAAAAAGGTTATTTTAAAATGGCTGCTCATTGTGTGAGTAATTTATAGGTCTGGCTTGACAGCACAGCTGTCTGCGTGACCAATTGTTACCCATTATTTAAAATATATATAGAATGTTCTTTGGTTCCGCCCAGAGGAGCACGCCAGTCTCACCTCATGCCATTGGCTGTTTGGTGTATCATTCCGCTTCCAAAGGAGTGCCTACACTGCAATGCATGAGGTACTCTTTTACATCTAACAAGTACACGAGATCATGACACATTCAGTCCTTGATGTAATGCATGTATTGTTTAAAGAAAGCAATCATTATTTGTTTTATGTTTTCACTGAAGCAAGATTTTTTTTGCAAGTTATTGACTTTGCTCGTGTTTGTTCTGAAAGTTGGCCGGGTGCCCTCATTATGACAACTGCACCATGCCACCTCTCTGATTGCATTGGAATTCCAAGAACGCTGTTTGCAGCACGTGGCGGAGCCCGACTGTCTGCACAGGAAGTGCTGCTCGCGGCTGTGCTTTCCTCAGGGTGTTTGAAATGGGGTCTCTGATGGGAAAGTCTGGCTCTTAGCCAACAGGGGGCAACCCCAGCCAGTTCTTATCAGCAGCAGCAGACCAGGGCTACCTTACTCTTCACATGTGCAGAGCTCGCCCAGCCCTAACACCGGATATCAACAATGAAAGAACAAGTAAACAAGTGAAGTGCTTCCGGGGGCGGATGTTGTTTTTAAAGTAACCGAGTGAGCATACTGGCCTCGCCTGTGTCGTGAATATTAATGCATGGAGCATTTTAGATGACACTTGATTTAGGCTGGGTGAGAGGGTATCTGTTTTCAGTTAGTTGTGAGTTTTTTGTAGATTAAAATGGAAAATCGTCAGGGGTGTAGCTTCCTTTGTGCAACAGGTGCAGTAGCACAGGAGAGAGAGTCATGAGGGGCTTAGTGACCCTGATTATTGCTGTATTTTATCATTCAAACAGCAACCATGGGGCCCATTTTCTTCCTTGCACTAGGATCCATGACACGCTGACTACACTACCAAAAGTCCTATCAACTTTTTTTACTGGTTGAAGAGTTTGAGATAGTACAGAATGAAGCCCATACCACTTACTATCAAGACCACTGACTCATTGTCAGTGAAATTGCTCTCCCACCCTCGCAGCTCCACCATTAAGTGAGGCCTGCCCCTGCCCATGCACTCTCGAGTGTTGGTGATCGAGGCCCTCCTCCACCCGCAGGTTTCCCTGCGCCTCATCCCTGGTGGTCCAGTGGACTTCTGTCTCCTTCCTCTAACTCTGCTCTTTCACTCGTTTTTCTACCTTTTATCTTTCACCTTTCTGCACTTTTCTGCATCTCTGCTCTTTTGTGCCTTATTTCTGCTCATTTTCCCTTCCTCTCGCTCTGCCCTATCACTTGTTTTCACTCGTTTTTCTACCCTCTTTTATCTTTCACCTTTCTGCACTTTTCTGCATCTCTGTTCTTTTGTGCCTTATTTCTGCTCATTTTCCCTTCCTCTCGCTCTGCCCTTTCACTTGTTTACACTCGTTTTTCTACCCTCTTTTATCTTTCACCTTTCTGCACTTTTCTGCATCTCTGCTCTTCTGTGCCTTATTTCTGCTCATTTTCCCTTCCTCTCGCTCTGCCCTTTCAATAGTTTTCACTCGTTTTTCTACCCTCTTTTATCTTTCACCTTTCTGCATCTCTGCTCTTTTGTGCCTTATTTCTGCCTATTTTCCCTTTTTTCTTTATCCCTATTTCCTCCCTTTACCTTTCCCCGCCGCTGCTGCCCCGCGGCCCCTCCCCCAGCGCGACCGGCCCAATCCAGCTCCCTCCCCGCTCCCTCCTCCCAGCTGTCCAGCCCTCCCCGACCCCTACTTAATGGCGGCCACTGCGGGGACAGGCGAGCAAGATCACTGACTCATTGTCAGTGAAATTGCTCTCCCACCCTCGCAACTCCACCATTAAGTGAGGCCTGCCCCTGCACTCTCGAGTGTTGGTGATCGAGGCCCTCCTCCACCCGCAGGTTTCCCTGCGCCTCATCCCTGGTGGTCCAGTGGACCTCTGTCTCCTTCCTCTAACTCTGCTCTTTCACTCGTTTTTCTACCTTTTATCTTTCACCTTTCTGCACTTTTTTGCATCTCTGCTCTTTTGTGCCTTATTTCTGCTCATTTTCCCTTCCTCTCGCTCTGCCCTTTCACTTGTTTTCACTCGTTTTTCTACCCTCTTTTATCTTTCACCTTTCTGCACTTTTCTGCATCTCTGCTCTTTTGTGCCTTATTTCTGCTCATTTTCCCTTCCTCTCGCTCTGCCCTTTCACTTGTTTTCACTCGTTTTTCTACCCTCTTTTATCTTTCACCTTTCTGCACTTTTCTGCATCTCTGCTCTTCTGTGCCTTATTTCTGCTCATTTTCCCTTCCTCTCGCTCTGCCCTTTCAATAGTTTTCACTCGTTTTTCTACCCTCTTTTATCTTTCACCTTTCTGCATCTCTGCTCTTTTGTGCCTTATTTCTGCCTATTTTCCCTTTTTTCTTTATCCCTTATTTCCTCCCTTTACCTTTCCCCGCCGCTGCTGCCCCCGCGGCCCCTCCCCCCCAGCGCGACCGGCCCAATCCAGCTCCCCTCCCCGCTCCCGCCTCCCAGCTGTCCAGCCCTTCCCGACCCCTACTTAATGGCGGCCACTGCGGGGACAGGCGAGCAAGACCACTGACTCATTGTCAGTGAAATTGCTCTCCCACCCTCGCAGCTCCACCATTAAGTGAGGCCTGCCCCTGCCCCTGCACTCTCGAGTGTTGGTGATCGAGGCCCTCCTCCACCCGCAGGTTTCCCTGCGCCTCATCCCTGGTGGTCCAGTGGACCTCTGTCTCCTTCCTCTAACTCTGCTCTTTCACTCGTTTTTCTACCTTTTATCTTTCACCTTTCTGCACTTTTCTGCATCTCTGCTCTTTTGTGCCTTATTTCTGCTCATTTTCCCTTCCTCTCGCTCTGCCCTTTCACTTGTTTTCACTCGTTTTTCTACCCTCTTTTATCTTTCACCTTTCTGCACTTTTCTGCATCTCTGCTCTTTTGTGCCTTATTTCTGCTCATTTTCCCTTCCTCTCGCTCTGCCCTTTCACTTGTTTTCACTCGTTTTTCTACCCTCTTTTATCTTTCACCTTTCTGCACTTTTCTGCATCTCTGCTCTTCTGTGCCTTATTTCTGCTCATTTTCCCTTCCTCTCGCTCTGCCCTTTCAATAGTTTTCACTCGTTTTTCTACCCTCTTTTATCTTTCACCTTTCTGCATCTCTGCTCTTTTGTGCCTTATTTCTGCCTATTTTCCCTTTTTTCTTTAGCCCTTATTTCCTCCCTTTACCTTTCCCCGCCGCTGCTGCCCCCGTGGCCCCTGCCCCCCAGCGCGACCGGCTCAATCCAGCTCCCCTCCCTGCTCCCGCCTCCCAGCTGTCCAGCCCTCCCCGACCCCTACTTAATGGCGGCCACTGCGGGGACAGGCGAGCAAGACCACTGACTCATTGTCAGTGAAATTGCTCTCCCACCCTCGCAGCTCCACCATTAAGTGAGGCCTGCCCCTGCCCCTGCACTCTCGAGTGTTGGTGATCGAGGCCCTCCTCCACCCGCAGGTTTCCCTGCGCCTCATCCCTGGTGGTCCAGTGGACCTCTGTCTCCTTCCTCTAACTCTGCTCTTTCACTCGTTTTTCTACCTTTTATCTTTCACCTTTCTGCACTTTTCTGCATCTCTGCTCTTTTGTGCCTTATTTCTGCTCATTTTCCCTTCCTCTCGCTCTGCCCTTTCACTTGTTTTCACTCGTTTTTCTACCCTCTTTTATCTTTCACCTTTCTGCACTTTTCTGCATCTCTGTTCTTTTGTGCCTTATTTCTGCTCATTTTCCCTTCCTCTCGCTCTGCCCTTTCACTTGTTTACACTCGTTTTTCTACCCTCTTTTATCTTTCACCTTTCTGCACTTTTCTGCATCTCTGCTCTTCTGTGCCTTATTTCTGCTCATTTTCCCTTCCTCTCGCTCTGCCCTTTCAATAGTTTTCACTCGTTTTTCTACCCTCTTTTATCTTTCACCTTTCTGCATCTCTGCTCTTTTGTGCCTTATTTCTGCCTATTTTCCCTTTTTTCTTTATCCCTTATTTCCTCCCTTTACCTTTCCCCGCCGCTGCTGCCCCCGCGGCCCCTCCCCCCAGCGCGACCGGCCCAATCCAGCTCCCCTCTCCGCTCCCGCCTCCCAGCTGTCCAGCCCTCCCCGACCCCTACTTAATGGCGGCCACTGCGGGGACAGGCGAGCAAGACCACTGACTCATTGTCAGTGAAATTGCTCTCCCACCCTCGCAGCTCGGCCACGGGCTGTGGGCGCGCCGCTGGCGCGTCAAAGGTGCGTCAAAGGCAAGCCCGTCTGCGCCCGTCCGCGACCCGACCGCGACCAGCGCCAGGAACCCTGGACCTCCGCCCCGCCAACGCTACGACCCAGCAGCACTCCACGCACTCAACCCAGGCCGCAACAACAACTGCAAGCAAGCATCACCAGCCGACTCCCACGGACCCTTCAGCTGTCACCGCTGCCGGCACACCTGCAGCACCGCCAAGAACACGGATCCAGCACAACCCACCCACAAGAACACAACCGAACCGAAGACCCTGCAATGCATCCTCCTCAACGTCCGATCCCTCCACAAACACGCCACAGAAATCTGGGACCTCCTCGACAGCACCACCCCGGACGTAGCGTTCTTCACCGAAACCTGGACCAACACCACCTCGGGACCGGACATCGCCATCGCCATCCCCCAAGGATACAAGATCTCCAGGAAGGACCGCCCCACCCGCCCAGGAGGAGGAATCGCCATCGTCCACAAATCCAGCCTCCGCCTGAGCACACTCCCTGACGAGCCCACAGAACTGATGGAACACCTTCACTTCAAGATACTGGCCAGCCCCACCGCCACCCTCCGAGGAACCCTCATCTACCGACCCCTGGACCCCGCGGACCCTTCGCCAACTCCATCACGGACATTATCTCCCCGCAGGCCATCGCATCCACCAACTACACCCTGCTGGGAGACCTCAACTTCCACCTCACCAACCAACTGGACCCCAACACCACATCCCTCCTGGACAACCTCCACAACATTGGACTGCGCCAGATCGTGACCGAGCCCACGCACTCAGCAGGACACACCTCGACCCCCTCTTCACTACAGGAAACTCCATCACCTTCAGCCACACCACCGAACTCCCATGGACCGACCATCGTTGCGTCCACTTCACCTTCAGAACACCCACCATCCACAGACACCAGCACCTGCTTCCACGAAGAAACTGGACCAAAATCACCGACGACCAGCTCACCTCCTCACTCAACAACTCCACCCCAACCATCGTGGAAAACGACGACCCCAACACCGCAGCCCGAACCCTGCATAGATGGATCTCGGACAGCACCAACACCATAGCCCCCCTCAAGAAAAACAACAATACCCGTGCCAAGAAAGCCAGATGGTTTACCACCGAACTTCGAGAGTCCAGAAGCACATGCCGCCGCCTCGAAAAGGCCTGGAGGAACACCAAATCCACAGAAGCCCACGACAACTTCAGAGCCGCCACCAACGCCCACCATCAACTCATCAGAGAAACGAGGAAAAAAGCGATTGAAGACAGAATCTCCACCCATGCGCACAACAGCAAGGAACTCTTCAGCATCATCAAGGAGTTCGCCCAACCCACTAGCGAGTCTACCGACATCCCTCCCTCACAAGACCTCTGCGACAAACTCAGCACCTTTTTCCACCACAAAATCAAGAGCATCTACGACAACTTCGACGAAGACAACCAACACACTGAACCCTCACCAACCACCCCCGACACCCGGAAACCAGCGATTGACGACTGGACAGCCCTCACCACCGAAGACACACTGAAGACAATGAAGTCAATCCACTCAGGGGCCCCCACGGACCCCTGCCCCCACCACATCTTCAACAGAGCAGCCGACACCATCGCACCCATGCTCCGCCACACCATCAACCGCTCCCTGGCGACCGCCTCGTTCCCCGACGACTGGAAACACGCCGAGGTCAACCCCCTCCTAAAGAAACCCTCAGCGGACCCCACCGACCTCAAAAACTACAGACCCATCTCCCTGCTCCCGTTCCCAGCGAAAGTCATCGAGAAAGCCATCAACATCCAACTCGCCACATTCATTGAAGAACACAACATCCTCGACTCCTCCCAATCCGGCTTCAGAAAAAACCACAGTACGGAAACCGCCCTCCTCGCCGCAACAGACGACATCCGCACCCTACTGGACAAAGGAGAAACAGTAGCCCTCATCCTCCTCGACCTATCAGCGGCGTTCGACACAGTCTCCCACCGCACCCTAATACGCAGACTCTACGACGCAGGAATCCAGGACAAGGCCCTCGACTGGATCCGCTCCTTCCTCTCCGGCAGGACGCAGCGGGTCAGACTCCCCCTTTCCTCTCGGACCCCACACCTACCACCTGCGGATTCCCCCAGGGCTCCTCCCTCAGCCCGACGCTCTTCAACGTCTACATGGCTCCTCTCGCCCCCATCGTCAGAACCTACGGACTCAACATCGTGTCATACGCAGACGACACCCAGCTCATCCTCTCCCTATCCAACGAGCCCAACACCGCCAGACGCAACTTTCGAGAAGGCATGGAAGCCGTCGCCAAATGGATGAAAAACAGCTGCCTACAACTAAACACCAACAAAACAGAAGTACTCATCATGGGCCCAAACCCCGATGCCTGGAGCGACACCTGGTGGCCCCCGCCCTCGGAAACCCGCCAACCCCCACGGACCACGCACGCAACCTGGGAATCATCCTGGACTCCGAGCTCAAAATGGACCGCCAGATCAACTCTGTCTCGTCTTCCTGCTTCCACACCCTCCGCCTCCTTCGTAAGACCTTCAAATGGATCCCCTCGAACACCGAAAGACCGTCACTCACGCCCTGGTCACCAGCAGACTCGACTACGGCAACGCACTCTACGCCGGAATAAACAAAAACCTCACCCGCAAGCTACAGAACATCCAGAACGCCGCCGCAAGACTGGTCCTCAACCTGCCAAAACACTGCCACATCTCCCAGCACCTGCACACACTCCACTGGCTCCCTGTCGAGGCGAGAATCACCTTCAAGATGCTCACCCACACACACAAGGCCCTCCACGGCACCGGACCAGCATACCTGAACAGCCGACTCAAATTCCACGCACCCCAAAGGACCCTACGATCAGCCCAGCTCTCCTACGCCGTGGTCCCCCGCACCAGAAAGACCAGATCGGGAGGCCGCTCCTTCTCCTTCCTCACAGCCAAAGCATGGAACGCCCTTCCGCTCCACCTCAGACAGACAACATCGCTCCCCATCTTCGCAAGAAACCTCAAAACCTGGCTCTTCGACAGACCCCCTCCTTGATGGATGGAACCTGCACCCCCACCCCCTAGCGCCTTGAGACCCTTACGGGTGAGTAGTCGCGCTTTAACAAACCCCTGATTGATTGATTGATTGATTACTATCACAAGACTTTACCTAGGCTTCTAGCTCAAAACGTAGTGTCTGCTTTCAGGAACACAAGATCACACAGGATGTGAGAGGTAGGAGATGAGTTAAGGAGCTTCAGATTCCTAAATTGCAGTTTAATTCTGTTAATTGCAAAGACCTGTTTAACCTAACTTATCATCTTCGTCAGTGCTGCACTGCCACACGCACTCTAATGCATTCCTATGAAGCAGAGCAACAGAAGTGCTTGCTAAAACATAATTCAAGCTGTTTCGTACACTGACATGTTCTGGCCTTTTGTTGTAATTCATAGCAACCACTAGGTGGTGACCGATGATGCCACTTTACCTCTTCTCTCCTTTTGTGTGCTTTCAATGCCTTCTTTTTTTGTCTAATGCACTCAAAAAAAACAGTGACTAGAGATTTGGCCTGGAACATCAAACTTTATATTTACTCTTTTAATATAACTGATTAACACCCCCAGTTTTATGGTTTATCACCGCCATAATTCTCTTTAAAATATGTCCAGACTTTTTGTAGCAAGCCATATCTTAGCCTCCGTCTATGTGACCACACACATAATATATTTCCATCATTTATTCACTGGTCAGCAGATGGAAAGGTTCAATTTCACCACCACTACCATAGTAAATTAACTTTTCTTTTATTTCCCAATTTGATACTATGAATGTGTCATTAGAATATTGCATGTATTTTAAGCTTTATCAGAATACAGGATGGCCGGTAATGGACAGACTGATACAGCATATGTGCTGCCAAGCCAACTTTACATTATGAGCACCGTGTGTATCTCTAGAGCTTTGGAGACCAACATACAGTTTGTGAACTACATGTGATGAGTAAATGCTTGAGACTCATTCACTTGCATTTTAAGACTTGGCCAAAGATATCTCTTACAGGACTCTCTCTGTCGCTGCATTTTCCAAACCAAAGTATTAAAAACAAAAAAGTACATATAATCCTAAAGGTTATGGTGAGAGGACAGGTGTAAAATGACATGCGCACCGAGCCGTAATCCTGCAGAATCCTGAATCAGCTTGTCAGCCGACCCAGAAAGCTTTGATTCTCAAAGGGGCAAAAAGCATTGTGATTGTAATATTATTTGGCAACCAATCACCAATAAGACTGATTTGCCAGAGAATGGTTCTCCAAGTATCTTTCAACAATGCTGAATGCCTTTCCCCAAAAAATGTAACATGGAAAGAAGCAAAGCGCCTCCAATTTTATCAAGCAAACTACATTTCTAAAATTAAATCTGGTCCCAGGAGGGTCCAGTGGCACATTATATAGGTACAGGATGCATTGTGTTGGGCCACATATGTATTAGTCGAACAAACACGACTAAAATATCATACAGTACAAATGATGATCTATGCGCCTCATGGCCACCTTAAAGCCCTAGCAGACAGCACTTAAACATCTAGTTGATTATGTAAAGAGCAAAAGGCTAAATAGTAAAACCATTGCACTGTTTTGTAATTTGTATTTTATCATTTTTGTTACCACTGTGGAAAGAATTACACTGTAAACTAATAATCAAGTCTTAGCATCATTTATGCCTTTTCAAGTCTTAGTACTTAACAAAATGACACAATCTTATTTCTTGTCTATCCGCAGGTGGAATCTTAGTGATGAGGACATCGACTGAAGTCTGCAGAATGCTGGTTAATATCCAGGATTACACAAAGGGACATAAGGGAGAGAAACCATATCCCGGTTTGTTCCTGGAACTTTACTTGGTATCAGTAAAATCATTCCAAAAGAGACTACTATACAAAATGTAACACAAGCACGAATGGACTTGGAGCGATGACCAGAGTACAGCAGCTTTAAAGACGCTAAAATATTAAACTATTTCCAAATTGTTTTCGATGGACAACGAATAGTCGCCTTCGAAACCCATCTGTCATTACATATCCAATATGATGCTACCTGAAGAAGTTCTAGTGTGCCTGAAAAAACTTTTTCGACAAGACTTTTTTCCGGTTCCGTCATCTCCAGCCATCATCAAGCGTCCTACAGATTCCTGCCGAAACATATCATCTGGCTTTCATCGAAGGCAAATCTCCAGTGCTGACAACTCAAGGAAGACTTTTGATGTGTACACGTGTTGTGGCTTGATTGAAGTCGCTGGATATGCTTCTATATCTAGTTATTTGTATATAGCTATATATATATATACATAGTTGTAGATACATATATAATGCTATTTAAGTTCTGGACATTCCAGGGAATCCAAAATACTACAAAAAGAAGAATGGTTTTGAAAGATTCCACCAGACATATCTTTGTGGGACAGCATTTGTCTCAGTCAGGTTTTTAAGAAATCAGTGCTAAAGACCAGGTTCCGACTGTCTCCTTAAGGAGCACTCACAGAACTAACGTGTGACAATCTTGTTTTTATAACTCAGCTTTCCAGGTTGCAGTTTGGGGAGAACAAAGAAATATTCACTTTCTTCTTGATCAGTTATGCAGCCACTGGAGTGAACAGACATACACACACCATTTATTTCTAGGCTTCAGAAAATGTGTTGACCAGTTTGAGCCAACTGCAAAAAAAAAAAAGAAAAGACAAATAGGAATTATTTTTCGCTTTTGTATTTTATGATGTAATTTTCAGCCAGTCTTTGGTTTACATTTTTTAAACCAAACAAGTATCATTCTGGAAGAACCGCATAGCCTGCGTTCATTTCAGTACTACTCCTTGTGTTTTTTATGGTTAGCATTAGTAACGGTTTTCCAATTTTTTGGGACAGCCTTTGAAGTTTTTATCTAAATCTAAAGACTTTTTTAGACAAAATGTCAGGGCAAAGGTATGCACCATTTATCAATTTAATATTGTCTTTCTATCGTACTGAAATACCTAGTGTGTATAGGAAGGATACTCTGAGAGCGTATGATATTGTATTTTGCTGGAGTTCTTAATTTAACATTCATCACAATGGCTGATGGGGACTGACTAGTTCTGAAGTTTGACACCATAATAGACATTTTGCTTGTTGCATAAGTTGATTGTTACAATATAGAAAAAAAGTAGCAGACAGACCATCACCTGTTGCCTGGCTGCATTCGTAGATGAAGGCAAATAACACACCTTTATCCTCCCTAAAGATTATCATTTAGAGGAGAGTTGATTCACAGTTAAATAAGAGCACTACTGTAGTTGCATGGACGGTTGGGAGGGTCTGGGGGGTGAGTTGATCCTCAAATAGTCTTGCAACAAAATGAGCAACCAACATTAGGCCTCAGTCAACAAAAGAGTATATGTGCAACTAGTCCTCTAGTTCTCCAGCGAGAACTTCCCACTTCAAACATGGGGACGGGCACAGTCAGAAGCCCGGAGCTGCCACGGTTCAAGGTTTTTAAAAATTTCACGCAGTAGTATTGAAAAGAATAAGATGTATAACTTAAACTGGATGCCTGGTGATTGGAAAAAGGTGATAGCCAATATCTGAGAAAAGTTTCTAAACAGATCAAGCTTGGATTTTAGCATTGATATCATGGCTAGGTGCTGTAAAAAGCATGACACTATCTTCGGGTAACGAGATTACTGTTCACATATAATTGCTAGTCGTCAGTTTGTGTGATTCAGTTAGATTGAAGATGGATTCAGGCATCTTTGTAAAGTGTTTTACTGAATGTGAGTAAGATACCGGCAGATCGGGCATGCAGCAAACTGCGCTGCTGAGAAGGTATTTCTAAACTGTATAAGATAAGTCAACCACCATCTTGCTTTCCTATAAGTTTCACTATGCAAACTGGATGTATGGCGGATCACAATTTCTTTGTGGAAGTGCACGCTCGGCTCAATTCAAAAGGCAGCGCAAGAGTTAACCATGCAGATATCTAGTATAAGACGCAGCAATGCATTAATAAAAAAAGAAAGCAGGGATACACAGTGTGTCTCACGTCGTGGACCAAGATATAGATTCTGTGCTACAAACTCGGACACAATTAAATCTAGGTCTATCAGAATGGAGTATGTGAGAGAAGCTCACACAAGGGCCTCGAGAACAAAAAATCATGTGCTATTGTGGCACCCTGGCCAATATTCCTAGTAAAGTCACGTGTCTATGATAACTTCACAAGCCTTTGGAAATTTGTCATGAAAAAATGATGTTTCCTAGATAATTCTCATCCCACAAAATTATTGCTCAGTTCATCTGCCTAAGTTCAGACTCCAAGACTACACATCTGCACAGTCTCCAGGCTCATGTAGAGTTCCTTTCATTGTATGCTCTGTTGCGATAGTTTGGTAATATTTTGTGCTAAACTCAAATACAAAAAAGAACAGTTTCTCAAAACCCATTAATTAACGCAACAACATTTTGTGGGATACTTTTAACTGTGTTTTATGTTTTTCATCTGAATGTCTTTTGTTTTGTTTGGGGGCTTCTCATGTGTTAGTGCAATTCTTCACTTTTGTCTATCTCCGTTCCCACAGATTGGGTCAAATTACCGATTTTTGGCACTGGCTAAGTGTTCCATATGACCAAACAATAGCTGTTTTGGCAATATGGACACTGCCTAGTTCCGAAAGTGAATTGTACTTTTTGGCGTTGCATCACTGGTCATAAACTGCTACTCTGTTAGTCTTACAACATGCCGATATTGCTTTTCTAAAGCAATTCTCTGGATTTCTCCTCCAAATATACGGGACAATATTTTTCTATGACTGTACCAATAGTATATACTGTGCACTATTTAAAACAAATGCATATATTATTATACATAGAAGTATTCTTTGAGAAATATGGTGCTTATAAGACATTTAGCAATCAGTTTAATTTTGAAAGAGGTAAACCAAGTATTTATGCTAACCAGCTTGTTAGAATAATGGTAAGAAGTTTTTTTCATAGCACCCTTTCTAACAATTCTCACATGTCGAAGACTCTTTCAGTTCTCTCAATCTTCCAGATCGTCTCATTTTTCCAACAAAAGTATTTCTATATTGGCATTACGCTCTCTAAAAATTATGGTGTTTTCTAACTGGTGGTTTTGTTAAGTATTCTTAGAACAATTCCATGTAAATTGCGAACAGATAGGAGAAGCTTTACCCAGTCATGTATACTTTCAACCAGCTAATGTACTTCTGATGGAAAAGGATTTTTTCATGTTGGCTGATTATTAACCCTGGGCGTAGGACTACGCTACGCTCGCGTAGTTTGCGTAGTTTGCGCAACTACGCGCTACGCGAATTGCACTTAGCACAGTGCAAAAACGCGTAGCGGGCATTTTTTGCTTGCTCGCGGCCCTCAACGTCAAGTTGGCGACCGCGAGCGAGCAAAATAACATCCCGGTGAGACTTTTTCCTCGTTCGCGATCAGCAACATCAAGTTGCCGATTGCAAGCGTGGAAAATAAACCTCCCGGCGAGATTCTCAACGCGGGGAGGTCAGGTTTCTCATTGCGAGTGGTCGCGTATGCTCAAGAAGAGAAACTACCAGTCCGCGTTGAGAAAGCTGCCGCTCAAGTACAAATCTACTCGAGCGGCAGAAAACGACCGCTTGCACTGTGCAAGATGCGGTTTGCAATGATTGCACAGTGCGGACAAGCATCCGGCACTGTGCAATCAGTGCGAACAGCATTTTGCACAGTGCACTACGCAGTTCGCGTAGCTACGCGTTGCTTGCGAAGTGCACTTCGCGTAGCTACGCGTAGCGCTACTACGCGAACTACGCCCAGGGTTACTGATTATCCAATTTAGTCCATCCAGTCTCCCTATCGCTACTCTAGCAATTTCTAAGACAATTCGAGGTCTAAGGCCGCCCACACATGCACTCCTGTAATGATGAAGGCATCGCTGTCCTGACTGGGCATCCTCTTCATGTAGTCTAATAGTTACATTCGGTAGGGTTTTTACAATAGGTAGAAATAATTTGATCTGATATTCAGAAGGAGTGAGGAAAAGCTTGAAAATGGAGCTTCTTTAACATCAGAATTTTTTTATGACTGTGTGTTGTTGTAGACAATGTGCTTTTGCAAACGTCATGGCCTATTGAATACATCTGTCGCAATTCAGTATTGTGAAGCGCCTATAGCTTAGTAGGCAAGAACTTTAATTGAACCCCAGAGATGCATGACAGATGTTGGCGCACACATTTCATGCATGCTGTTTCGAATTCCACTAAATTTAGAGCAAAGGCTTTTTGCCTCGTTGCTTTTGCAAGAGTAGACATACTTTACACAATTCTTTTAGATAATTATCTAAACTTGTCACAAATATTCCATCTAGTCTCTGCTCACTTTTATCAAAACATGCAAGAAGGCTAATCCAAGCTGTAATAGTGTTGAGTATTTCAGTCTATTGCACCAAGTTCAAATATGTCATGTATCGACACTTGTTCTTAAGACGCACGAGCTCAAATTACTGGAGTTTCCCAGTGGGCTAAAATGATTAAAAAGTCATTTAAAATCTCAGTTGGCCACTATATACAAAAAACAAGTCTGAGCGTTCAAAGAAAGAGACTTGTTAATCCTTTGAATCTTCTGATGTGAAGAAATAAATAGTTCAGATAAAATAAATTCGGGGCTGATTAATTTATCATTATGTGGCCCTGGCACACTCATAAACTTACAGGATGTGCGCGCCCCTAAAGGTTGAGGACTTCACACGTTTGAATTAGATGCTTCCCTCGTCTCTGTGTAGACTGCAAGAGACGCACATACAGAGACCTTTAAAGAGTAGGACATCAAAATAAAGAGCTGCTTTTCTCCCCTTGAAATGAAAGAAGTGCATGTACTTGCATCCAATGTAAAAGCACTGCCTATAGATGTATTCTCTTTAAATGATTAGCCATCCTGAAGTCAAGTACACCTGAGCCACAGCCTGGCAGATTCCCACCAAGCTGGACTGCAAAGTTCAATCAGTCGCTGTCACAGCAGAGTCGAACCTATACCCGACCGTCCAATTCTAGACCTTATAGTGATCTTGTGTCCATGGAAATACTCAATCGCAGTAACAGTGGTGCTACTAATTCTTAACATTTTTGAGGTCGAAAAATAGGGGGGCAGATTTACGTTGAACTAACGCAGCGCGGTACAGCAAGTCATTTTGCTGCGCTGCGCTGTGTTAGTTTTGAAGCACAGGGATGCGACATATTTACAACAATATGTCGCATCTCTGTCCTTCCCCCTGCGCTGGCGCACAAATTGCAGCCATGCGCCAGCGCAGGCACCCTTGCACCATGGTGCAAGGATGCCTGCGTCGTGGGGAGATTGTTTTTGTGCAGGAAGGGGCACCTTCTTGCACCCACAGCAACACCCATGGAACGCCCCTTCACCGGAAAGTGCTGCGTGTGAAGGGGCCGTATTTACAAGGAGAGGAAAAGTCACGCAGGGTGGCTTTTCCTCTCCTTGTAAATATGGAGCAGCCCCCTGCGCCACCAGTACGTCACGAAAAGTGACGTACTGGTGGCGCAGGGGGCTCGTAAATCTGCCCCAGGATGTCCATAGGGACAAACCATACATACAGGCATTTGTTGACTTGCTGTGACATATATGGTGGCACAGAAAATGCTTAATTTGGTGCTGGATCAACCCTCTCCCACATTATTAGTATGATCAGTGAGTGTTGGGAAACAGGCACATGCCCCACTCCTCCTGGGCACACTTACTCATTTTAACGCTAATTCCTTTTAAAGTTGCATTCAAAGCACAGATCCACTATTGACCTATAGAAAATTGACCGGGAGTCTATTCCAATGATTGGTTCACCCTCCAACCAACTCCTGAGAATTACAACCCTCTGATAGCCTTCCTAAACTTGAGGACTACCAAATCTACTCCAAAGTCACATTTTCAAAGAGACCCTCACATGCCGGGAGTGGCAATGCACCACGTTGCACGGGCGTTTTTAAATGCTGGAAAGGTACTTTATGTACAACTAGCTACTCACCCCCCTAAATCAATGTAATACTCCGCAGGGAGATGGAAAGCAACTTGCCACGACAGTGATTTATATTTAAGGCAGGAATTCCATTCACAATGCACTACTAGCTTAGTCCTCCAACATCTTTTTGAGCTTTGTAGCTATCCCTGCATATCTCTTTCCATTGGAAGGCTTTACTTGTTGCAATTATGCATTTAAAGAATTGGATGAGGACCAAGTGGCTGCCTACACGATGTCGCCTCTACTGACGCAGGCTTCAGATGTTGCTTACACAAACTGGAAAGGTCATGTATTGGACAAAGTATCAACCAAAATCTTTGTTAACCTCCTGAATGCTAATTATTTGGTTTACTCTTTTTGTTTCATTGTTTGCAAACCAGCACTTAACAATCACTTTGAAAATGTGATTTATGGAAGTGTATTTTTTCTTGTCATACAAGAGCACTGGTAAAATAGTTTTCTGTGTTATTTCAGAATTAAAAGGCTATTTTATTTTTAAGAGCAATTGATTGTGAACCTCAGAGTATAAGAGAGAAAGCCAAATATATAAATATATATAAATATATCTTTATGTAAATTAAAAAATAAACTATTTAAAACAATTCTGATGTGTCCAATTTCCTTTGCGTTTGTTTCCAATAACTGCATTTGCAGGTGCTTGAATAGGCGTAACAGGGTATTGCTGATGAGGAGGGTACAAGCTGAACAAGGGAGTTAAGATATGTCTAGGACTGACAGAAGGAGCGGTGTAGTAAAGGGAAAGCAAGAGTAAACTGGCAAGCTACCTGGATTTGGAGTAAGCTAGGACTTTTTTTTATTTGACTAATTTAATTTGGCGTATGCATAAAAGTCCTGAAGAAGTGATGCAACTGAATTCTAGGAAGGGTTCATCCCCCATTCTCATACCTCCTTTAGGCCATTTTGTGAATAACTTCTAAGCTATAATGACCCCACGAGGTTAGTATCACTGCTTCTGGGATCAGCTCTGACTCAAGGAGGGATTGTTGCATTTTTTTATATCTCCTTCACACTCTTTAGGTTTATTTCCGCAGTCGTAGCTTCCTAGCCCGACTCACTTTTTAGTGCCTCGCCGTACACCTTGTGGGAGTGTAGTACATCGACGCACATACATGAAATGTTAGTAAGGTGCTTAGGCTCCCTTACCTTTCTCAACAACTAAATGGACAGTGTCTATGCTTGCTATGGTCCATTAAAATGTTTCTGGCCAATGTCTCCATTTTAGTCTCAAACCCTGTCCGGACAGCAGTGCCGGGACAGGAGCCGAGAGAGCCAAGATCATGCATGACTGTCAGGAACTCCTCCTATTCACAGGTATCTGCCAGGAAACCAGCATAAGTAGAGCATAAAGTCTGACGGCCATATTTATTATAATGTTGCATTGCCTTTGCGTCACGAAAGGTAACGCAAGGGCAACGCAACACTAAAGTCAGATTTACCAAGCCACGCAAGGCCGCCTTGCATAGTCCTGGGGTGCTTGGTAAATCTGGAGTCACGCAAGGCAGTACAAGTCTCTGTGCTCCGTTACTCTGCCCCAGGGAGCCGTTCCGTGGATGGGGAGTGGATCTTCCCACGCATCCACCCATGGATTTTGGCACTATCCCAAATTTACCATGGGTGGTAGACCTGGGAATGTGTCAAAATGCTACGCCTTCTCAGGGGAGGCGTAAGGCAGAGAAATATGTTTATTTCTCCTTGTCTCCTCTGAGGTTTGATTTTATGCAGAAAGGTGTCTCTTCCTGCACAAAAACAATCCTAACTACAAAGCAGGGATCCATTCACCATGGCACAAGGGTGCCTGCATTGGCACGTTGTGCACCAGCGCAAGGAGGGAACAGGAATATAGTGCTAAATATGGTACATTCCTTCTCTCTCCCTTTCACGCAGCGCAGCAAGGTGTCTTGCTGCGTTGCGTGAAAGTAAGATAAGTCTGGGCCTGAATAATTGATATTGGAATGACAGCATCAGTGTTATGGAGTCATGGTGACACACAAAGGGAAAATGTTTACAGACATATGCAGGACTTCATTGAGGATTTAAAAAACAGATAACAACCAAATCCGAATTAATCTGCCTTATATTTCCTCACTAACAGTAATGGAGCCCCAAATATCCTGGGTAATGTTTGACTAATATAGTTGCTGTAAATCTTATTAACACTATGAAAACAGCTCAAAAGTATGGGTTGTTGGTTACATTTACAATAACCTGATGTTTCCTTTCCTCCTTTCTCCTGTGTCATCCAACTGTATCATTCGCTGCCACCTCACCTATCCTCCAACCTGGACCTTGATATTAGGGTTAGATGGGAGCTGGTGGACTTGTTTTAATTTTAGAGTAAGGGTAAATGAAGGTTTAAGGAGTGGTACCGAGGAGGACCTCACTGTCCGACTATAAGAAAACTCCGACCTCCTTCTACCGCTTCCAGGACAAACCCATCTATCCTTCACTTCTCCTATTTTTGTGCACTCTCTTGAGTGATTCTGTTCCTGTCTATCAAATACATTGCTGCATTACTTCCTAGCTAGGTTTGCTCTATATACCTTCCAACGCATAAGTGGTGACTAAAGTTAATCAGATAATAGGACAAAAAGTGTTAACGTGAAAATGCCAAGGAATAAGGAGCTTGCAACTTATCAACGGGTCTTGATAGATTAAGAGATGTTTTCAGTCTTCCTTTTTCCACCCGCATTCAGAGAGTCGGTGCTTGTTGAAGAGAAGGTTCTTGTGAATTCACTAGATAATCAAGGAGGAGTGTGGAGAGGGAGAGAAAACCCAGGGGCATATTTACAGGCCCCTTGCGCCACCGGAGCATCACTTTTTTTTAACGCTCCAGTGGCACAGTGTGCAGGCCCATATTTACAAGGCCACGGAAAGCCACCCAGCGTGGCTTTTCATGGCCTTGCAAATATGGGCCCCTTTCATGCATTACCTTGTGTGAAAGGGGCGTTCCATGGGTGCTGCTGAGGGTGTTCCCACGCAACACCCATGGATTCTGACGCATTCCCAGATTCACAAGGTTTCGTACACCTGGAAATGTGTCAGACTCTATTGCCATCCCAGGGGAGGAATAAAAGTGGCACAACAAGGAGAAATACCTTTATTTTTCCTTTTTTTTCTTCTTTCTGTGTGCTGGATTCTGCAGCACATATAGAAGTAGGAAAACGCCATCAATGATGGTTTTCCTGCACAAAAACAATCATCCCTGCAATGCAGGTACCCTTGCATTGGTGCAAGGGTTCCTGTGATGGCCCTAGGCAGCCGATTGTGTGCCAGCACAGAGAAAAGCACAGTGATGCGTCATAATGTTGTAAATATGACGCATCCCTGCACTTTCCTAATGACGCAGCTCAGTGCAGCAAGATGGCTTGCAGCGCAGCCCTGCGTCATTATCTTGTAAATACGCCGCTCTGTCTCAAGAGACAAAGGGGACACAGAGGCCTGGGTTAAGGTGTGTCCATGGAAGTGTCAAAGTCTAACTAAGGCTTGTACTGTTGTATGAACGTTGAGCTCAAGCAGGTAAGGTCTGATTGTGCAGAGTGGGCTGAACTGGAACCAGGATAAACTTTCTTAGCTGTTTGCTGTTTAAAAAGTGAAACAGGAGTCAATCAATGTGGAGGAAGAGGTATTTTACGGGGAAGGGGACTTCAAGATGGAGTTCACTGCTGCTTTGAGGAAAATATTTGTTTTGGTTGGCCTGAGTTTGTGGTAGATAGCTGACATCCAGGTTTCTATATGTGAGAATCAGATTTTCCACCAATTGCTGTCTGCGGCTGGTGACACTTTCAGGTACCGCGGGGTGTCCCTTGTGTATGTGTAGAGACCCCAAGGACTCGTAATGGCTCTGTCAACCAACTGAAATACACATATAATAGATGCTTGGGGACAACAATGAAGAGAAGGGGAGTTTGGAGGTCTTCATTTGAATAGATTTGCATTGACTGCAATAAGTGAGGGTGATACCTCGTGGTCCTTGAGCATCTTATTTTGAATGTGACTAACAATTCCAGGTGAAGTCCTTACTTCCGGACTAATGTAATCATCTGCGGGTGCCCAGGGCTATTTCAAGACCACTAGAAAAATAGAAAACGGACCAGACCTGCAGTAAAACAAGCCAGCCTTTGGCAGTTCCCAGTTCTTAATTTGAGCCGGTGGTTGCTGATGTGGATCACTGGCACTGTTTGAGGACGGGCACTTATTTTTCCTCATAAGGCATTTCCCAAGAGCAAGGAAAGCAAATACACACAAAGTGGAAAGACGGAGAAAAAGAAAGATGGAAAAAATTGTCACACTGGGAGAAAGCAGGCACATGCAAGAGTGAGGTAAAGGGTTTCGGAGTATCTCACAGTGGATTAAACAGGCCTGAGGTGGATTCAGGACTACACAGCCTTAGTATTCGGCGCGCTGACATTTAATGGTTTTGGCCGTGAGTGTCTGAGCAGCCCTTTGGCTTCTGACACTCATTATTTTATAAATTAAGCACTGGCAGCTGCAACCAACTCAATTGAGTGGAGCGAGAGAGAAAAAGGCAAAAGACGGGGAGAAAGAATAGAGGATAAGATAACGAGAAAGGAAAAGAGGAATAAAATGAGAAACTGACAGAGAAAGAACCAAAAGGGCTCAATTAAGACGGGTAACAGTATATTAAGAGGGAGATAAAAAGAAAGGAAAAGAAAGAAAACAGAAAAGTGGTGAGGTAACAGAGAGAGAGAGAGGAGAGAAATAAGTAAGCAGTCAGAAAGAGAAAAATTAAGCGAGAGACGAGGATGGTGCCCGCACCCGGATTCCTAAAATAAAAAAGGGCAACTAAAAACATTTCTAAAACTCTATTTTCTGTACAAAACAGAGGTAGGACAGGGATTTTCAAGATGTAAAACTGAGGGGTATATTCACAAAAACGTGCGATAACTACCGCAAGAGTAGCGTAATGCAACTTTCTATATCGCAGCCTATCGCGGGAAAATAACCCCGTGTCAACGTGGAATTCACAACAAGGCGGTAGCAAGCGATAGTCTGCCTAAACCGCGGACAATGTCCGCGATACTACCACCACGATGGAGATAAAAACACAAACCACAACACCAAAAAACACGCGATGGGCCAAAGCGCGATGAGGAAACCAGCGACAAGCAGCGCCAGGCCTGCAACACACACCTGGCAGGCGTCAAAAATCACCATAAAAGTAGAAAAAACACCCACACACAAACTGACCAACACCCAAGCACCATGGAGGCAGCCGGAGCAGGCGGAGAGGACGAGCGCAACCCCACAAGCACCCCGGACGACCAGCCTGGGACCTCGGGGACAGGGAAGGGCAAGGACAAGAAGACGAGGAAGACCAAGTTCAGTCCGCAGGCGAACAGGATCATAGTCACTGAGGTGATGGAACACCATCAACAACTCTTTGTCACCTCCAACGTGTCATTGGGCACCAAAAATGGAATATGGCGGGACATCGTCGACAAGGTGAATGCCGTCGGAGAGCACAAGCGGACAATGGACGAGGTCAAGAGGTGATGGAATGACATCAAGCGGAAGACCAAGGAGAAACTCACCGCCAACCAGAAGGCAGCAACGCAGACCAGAGGTGGGGGCCCAGCGCCACAGCTGGAGCTGGATGACATGGAGGAGCTCGTGTCGACAGTCATCAGTGTGGAGACTGTGGCTGGAGTCGGGGTAGCGGACACTGCTCGACAGGACACAACACAACCGCAACAGGGTGAGTGACCACCAGGTACTGGGGGGACGGGGGGAGATGGCCACAATGGCACACATGCACAATCAAGCAGAGCACAGTGCACACCCACAATCACTCTGGATCATGGCCCTGATCCACAGACTGTCACAATGTACAATGCCATGCTGTCTGAATGTGAACATGTACCATGCGGCTACTTAAATGCGGACACATTGTAATAAACCATCTCCCCTTCACATTGCAGGGCCACCTCCAATACCTCCTGCAGAGCAGTCCCAGCCACTCTTCACTGATGACGAGGAGGACAACACCAGCATCGACACCCAAACCATCCAGGACATCATTGACCTCATCCGCCACTCACCTCCAGGATCAGGGCAGCCCAGCCACATCGATGCGACCCCACCCACTACCCAAACCACCCAGCAGGAGGCACCCACAGCCCCGGCACTCTCCCAAGAC
This sequence comes from Calotriton arnoldi, assembly GCA_963921515.1. Lineage (NCBI taxonomy): Eukaryota > Metazoa > Chordata > Amphibia > Caudata > Salamandridae > Calotriton > Calotriton arnoldi. The sequence goes on from CAWUFW010004208.1 coordinate 856,748, forward strand.
CCCCAGGAACAACACATGGCCTTCCAACGCCGTGTGCTGGAGGGCCAGAGGGAGACGGCTGAGCAGGTGCGGGTGGGGTTCGAGCTCATGGCTACCAAACTGGACGCCATCCATGGGTGTCTACGTCCGCCCCATGGTCTCCAACCAGCCCTGACTGACATCGCTGGAGTCATGACGCAGAGAGAAGAACACCTGTCCGCTCAGAGTGGCTCCAGCGATGCCAGCCGTGAGCTGGCACACATGCGGAGGCTCATGGAGGACATGGTGCGGATGGAGGCGGAAAGGATGGCAGCCACAGCTGCACACCATCGAAATGTAGCAGGGATCTACCAGGCCCTGCAGTACTTCATCATGGCATTGCTGCCACAAGGCATGTCGCTGATGAATGCGGCTGCCCCCACACCATCCACATCTCCGCCCCCTGGTGTGTCAGTGCCTCCCAGTGTGGCAGTCGTATCCACTCAGGCCCCTGATGTGTCACTGCCACACAGTGCGGCCGACAATCCTCCTCCGGCCCCTGATGTGTCAGTGGCACACAGTGCCGCAGCCGGTACTGCAACACCCACAGGTGGGGCAGAGCACACATCCGAGGACGTGGATGGGTTGGCTCTCAGAAGGAGCCACTAGCATACATTTCCGCCACCTGGCCTGTTTTTGCTTGGTCCCGCACATGGCCTCATGACCTTCCACTGACCCCCGATACACTCCGATGCACTCACCTTGGACAGCGACATGGACTGCCACATCCTGTTTGATGACCAATGACACGGCGACCAGACTGCGGACTCTACCCTTCCTCTTCCGCAGTACATGTCATCCCCGGATGGACTCTGGCTGGCCCTCCACGTGCCCATATTGTGTAGTGTGCTCGGCATTGCCCTGTACCGCTCCAGCTGCATAACTGCACTGGATGTGCAATAAACATCCAGTGATGCACTGCTGTGTCATGTCTTTCATCATTCATGTGTGAATGTGTGGATGAATGTAGGGACAGTGACTTCCCTTGCGTCAATGATGTTCATCCTGTGGGATGCCAGTCAGAGGGTGCTACATTGCATTTTGTGTACCGGGTCCCGTGAACACTACAACAGGGACACACGCATCAGTCACTTCCTTGTCCGGACATGGACTGAACCACGCCCAGAGCCCACGAGTCATTGTTGCAAGCCCTGCGCTGGTCCGGCGTACGGCAGGCCAGACCACTCCGCTAACACCCCGAGGGGGGGCCCTCATTGCTACCCGTCGCAGCCGTACTCGCTGGTGGTGTGCAGGTCACTGGTCTAGTTGTGAGCATGTCACAGCCCCTCCCTGAGGGCAGGTTTTCACACACACCACACCCATCCGGCACAGGCATCACAGGCCATTTGACTCCGCCAACATAAGGGCCCGACAACGTCACATTCCCCTCTTCCGGTGATGACCGGATGATGGACGCTCCACGGTTTTCACTCATATAGGGCCCATGAGTTGTTGCGCACAGGGTTAGTGGCATCCGAGGCATTGAGTACGGCATGGGCCTACCACCACGTGGCGCAGACTGGGGTTGCACAGGGTTAGTGGCATCCGAGGCCTTGCGGACGGCACAGGCACCTCGCCACGGGACAGTGACTTTGGGTGCACTGTGTCAGTGGCACCTTGAGCTGCTGAGCGGGTGTGCAGCCTGCGATGATGCCCCGTCCCGGCGGTCCGGACAGCTCAGGTTTTGTGTGCCCTGCTGGACCGCAGTGTAGGCCAGAGCCAATGGGCAGCGCAGGCCTACCGCCACGTGGCGTCGCTTCCGGGATCCCAGAGTTGGTGGCACCCATTGGGCTGAGCGGGTGTGCAGCCTGCGATGGTGCCGGGTGCACTGGTATGTCCTATGCCATGGAGTAATCAAGACCCAGCACCAAACGTGAGACCTGGTGGCCTGCAGAGCGGGGCTGCATGATGTGGAGGGTGCCATGTCCGCAGGCCCCGGGCTTGTGGCTTGCAGGGGCACGTGGTGGGACCTCCTGTCTACGCGCCGGTGGCGGAAGGTGAGCATTGAGGCCTGGGTGTGCATGCTCCGATGGGCGGCGGGAGGGGTTGGGGTGCCTCTGCCTGGGTGTGCATGGGCGGGCAGGCGATGTTGTCTTGTGCAAATGTGTGTACTGTGCCAGTCATGTATCTGGACTCTGTTTCAGCTGACGGCTCTGACTCAGATGTGTGACCTGGTGTCCTGCTATACATACCGGCACGTGGTTGGAGACACACCGGTGGCAGCAGGTGAGCAGTGTGGCCTGGGTGCACAGGGGCGGCACTCTCTCTCTCTCTCCTCTCTCTCTCTCTCTCTCTCTCTCTCCCTCTCCCTCTCCTCTTCTCTCTCACTCTCCCTCTCTTCCTCTCTCTCTCTCTCCCTCTCTTCCTCTCTCTCTCCTTCGCTCTCTCTCTGTCCTCTGATGTGCGCAGGACACACCTTCTCGTCATGTTTTTTGTCTTACAGGCTGTGACCTACGTATTGTCCCGAGGGGAGCGGCCATGTGTCTTCATTTCATTTCGGTGTTCATTTTAATAAAGTTTAATTTGTTGCTTCAAAAGTGAATGTGTGCTGCTCATTTCTGTGACGACACATGCATGTCACCAGTTGTGATTGTGCGACATCAAGCAGAATATTTTGTACATGTTTAGGTGTGGCTGATGTGGCATGTCTTTGGTCGGTTGGGGGTGCCAGGGAGGGGTGGTCCTGGGGGTGGTGGCGGTGGGTGTTGTGGCCCTCTTGGGTGTCCGGGCCGCATGATGGGTGGCTCCATGGCATCTGTTGCCCTTCCGATGTAGCCCTGGGCTGTGCTCCCTTTTAGTTTGCAGGCTGCCGTCCGACTTTACACCAAGTCAGAGCAGGTGTAGATTTCCTGGTGCTAACGCGCCTTATCGCCTGTTTTGTGTTTTTATCGCCGATGTGGCTGGTTGTTGAGAATGTTGAGGTGTGATGTTGTCGCGCCTTTTGGCACGGGAACGCCCACTCTGCATCTCATTAGCGATAGTTGCGGGGGTCCTCTGTGGCGATGTTTTTTGCGGCTGCTATCGCGGGTAAACTGGTGCTGTGGGCTGTTAACACCGGCTTGTGAATGGGGAGGTAATTTTATCACGACTTTGGCTGCGATAAAGTGCCGTTAATTCGGCGATAGCTCCTTGTGAATATGCCCCTAAGCTGTTAATAATACCATCCCCATATCTTTATTTGGATGGAGATTCTTTTATTAGTTAGACAATGTTCTTCCTTTTAATAAATGCTCAGATTTAATGTAGAAAATTAACAGGAAGCACTTGGCAGTTTATTCATCCTTATATAGGTAACCATCCAGGGGTCATGACTTGTACAGCCAAGATGGCGGACGCTCTCTAACAGAGCCTCGCACTACAACCCAAATTCCCTGGTGCTGGCTGCCATCAGCCTTTCTCCCCAGCTGGCTGCATCTCTCGGGACGTTAGCGTCGCTGAGGGAGCAGAACTGCCACTCTGGACGGATGCAGTGGGAGGCAAAGCCCGCAGACTTGCACGGACCCCATTGCCACACACTGAGGCCCAGCCATGAGGGAGGGTCGGGGCTTCACCAGGGGATGAGAGACCGAACCCCCCTTCTCTGATGGGAGTCCACAGGGACACCGGTGGTGTTCCTCAGGAGGAGACAATGAGACAGGGTCTGAGGGCCGCCTCCCCTCTACCTTGCATATGTGATCCTGGGAGCCCTAAACACTGCAAGCGCAACTCCTCGCCCCTGCGACCTGGAGCGGGCCACAGGAGCCGGTGAGAGCAACTCCCGCAGTACAGTGCGGGGCTCCCTGCAGGGCCCCCAGGTTTGGTGGTGACCCACAAAGGTAGGGGAGTGCTGGCCCCCAGACTGGAGTTGGACGTAGTGGGGTGCTCGTGGCCTCAAACATCCTAGACCGCTGAATCAGTAATTGGAGGCAGCGATCACGCCCTTGGGCCCTAGCCGGGCCAAGCCACTATTGTGGGTGCTCTGGCCTGGGGCTGGAGGCGGCGGGGGCTGGAACGTGCAGCCACATGCTCCCCGAGCCAATTCCTCCCTCCCCGCTGGAGGTGGGCGCACTTGCAGGCACAAGTTGAATGCCGCAAGGTGCACACCTGACTGCACGTAAAATGGGCTCTGTGTGCAGCGACTGGTAGCCCTCATGTAGCCCACTGCACTGACCGGACACCCCATGGAGGACACGTGGCAGACTGGATGAGGGAGTCATCAATGAAAAGCCCTGACTTGGGGGCTGAGACCGCCCAGCCAGATCTAGCTATGGTGACATACTGAGGCAAGGGGGCGGTGTGAGAAGCACCTGAGGCCACAGAGGGATACACGACGGCAGGTGGCACAGGTGACATGAACAGAGACAGGGAGTCACTGATATCTGGGACGGCTGCTGCATGGGGCGAGTGGGGCCAGAGGAGTACACCTGGTCCCTGGCGTTGATATAGTGCAGCGGTATGGTGATTGGACTGGGTCTCGCTACGACGGACCTGGCTTGGGGTGGCCTGGCACACCTCTGGAGAGGTTCTCCTGTCTTGAGATCTCTGATGTGCAAATCCTGGCTCCTTCTGTGGGAGGGCTTGCCTACGTGGTTCAGATGTTAACAGCGACTCTAACATTTGGCCTCCCTGTGCCTTGGTGCCTGCTTGATGCACCTTGAGCCTCACCACACTGGATATTCCTGCCTCAAGCCTCCTGCTGTCGAGGGCCTGTCCTGCTACCTGGAGTCTCTGGGATTGCTTCCCTGCCAGGCCCATTCCACTCCCTCGAGGGTTTTGGTTACCCTGCGGCCCCTGGATTGGCGACTGAAGCAGTCAGCAGTTTATCTATGGACTGAACTGTCTGCTGCTCATGCTGCATGGCGCTACATCACCACTTGGCGCACGCATGCAGGTCCTCTCCTGTTGCTGTGCTCCTTTTCCCTTTAGACGGCAATATCGTTTCTCCGGCAGCCATGGGGCATCTACAATCTGGAGCTCAATCTACACCATCACATCCCTCTGTCTGCCCTTGGTTGCTCTGAAGGAAGTAGACCCCTTAGAGCGCTCTACTGTGCCCACTTCTGTAGATGGAAAACTAGACATAGTCTTGGCAGCCATAGAAAAATCCCGGGTATCACTGGAGAATAAAATTGCCACAGTGGTGTCGGACCTCACTCTACTGCGAGATGATCATTGTAAGCTCACAGACAGAGTTTATACTGCGGAACAATCTCTGGTGACTCTCCAACCGCAGACCCAAGACGCGCAGTCTCAGCTGCACACGCTGTGTGACCAGGTCCGTGCACAGGGGAGAGGGCAGAGGATGCTGAGGGCCGCTTCCCACAGAAACAATGTTCGTGTAGTTGGCTTCCCCGAAACCACTGAAGGCCAGGATGCGGTGTCCTACCTGGAGGCATGGTTCCGCAGAATTAGCCTCTCTTCTGCCCTCTCAACCTATTTCTCGATTGAGCCAGTGCACTGGGTGCCAGCGCAGAGGCTCCCCCAGCACCCCACCGAGGCCGTTGGTTTCCCATCTTCTGCACTACTAGGATAGTGACTGTAGGAGGCTAGCTCAGTATATGGTGCACGTTTATTGGTGATGCACCATGCACTGAGTATAGGCAACCCTTAGTGATAGTGTAAGTGGTCCTTGATAACTAAAGCTTGCAAGGGGTAGCTGTGGAGAGCAGCTAAAGCTATCCAGGAGGGTGTAAAGCAGGTGCATTCACCACATAGGACAGTCAGTGATGCTTACACAAGAAAGAACTACATCAGTGTTAGAAAGATTCAGTTGTATTTATTACACACCAACACTAAACTACTTTGATATATATACTACCAAGATATCAATACACAACAGTTACAGCTTAAAACGGGTAGGTACAGCACTTAAAACACAAGGGCCCCTAAGGGGGGGGGGGCAAACCATATACTAAAATAATGGAACCTGGGGTGAGTACCCAAATGAGAGTACCACCCAAGGATCTACAGGACAGGAGAAGCACAGCACCACCAAAGGTAAGTAGCTAGGTGTCCCTAGGCACCTGGGTGCAGAGGTGTTCCTCCGAGCCGGTGTCCATAGAAGAACAGTTTCAGGACCCTTCCCAGAGGACCCAGAGGAAACTCGGCGGAACCAGGGAGGTTGGAGAGTACCCCCACCTGTGGATACCTAGAGAAGCAGGATACCTACACCAGAGAACCCGGGTGCATAGGTGTGAAGTGGTGCCGGAACCGCCCCACCTCGGCTGTCCAGCTGCTACAGTGACCCATGGACCAGGTTGGAGGAATCCAGGCGTGGATCCCAGACGAGGAGTGCCTGTGGAGAGAGGAGATAGAGTCCAAGCCACCCGGAGTCATTCAGGAGAAGCAGGAGCATGATGCCAGCCCTTCTCGGGGGTACTTCACTGTAGGACGGAGGCCTTGAAGATGCAGCTGTGGAGTTCAGGTGATGTTGCAGGATCTCAGGAGCCATTCACGAGTTGTCCCACGCCAGTTGACGAAATGCAGGAGGGTCAGTGATCAGCAGGACCACCAAGAAGCCATGGCAAATACAGAGGTTGGGGACCAGCAAGGTCCAAAGAACTCACCCACTACAGGTAAGTTGGGGCTAGCCCTCAGCAAGCAGAAGAGCCAGCAGGGATTGATAGAGACCCCAGAAGGACCCTCTGGCAGCAGGCACAGGGAGTCACAGGGTGGCCCCAGCAGGAAAAGAAGTAGGCCCACGTCGCAGGAGATGCAGAGAGGATGTCGCATTTGGAGCTGTTTAATGTTTGGGGCTGGGGCTTCTTGGAGCTTGAAGACCTCTGTACTGGACAGCCAACTAGCCTTGGCAACGGCAAACAGATGCATTGCACAGGGACTCAGTTCCAGCAGCTCCACGAGGGATTACAGCCTTCCAAATTGCAGAGAAGACTGGTCCGACCTTGAGAGAGCCACCAAACCACCACCTGTATTTCAGAGCCTTGGAGAGTCCGTGGGACGGCCGGATCTACATGCTGGTCGTTGTCATCGAGGTGCCTGCTGGTGCAGGGGAGTGATCCCGTCACTCCAAGGAAGATTCCTTCCAGCTGTCCTTGATGCACACAGAGTCTTTGTGACCCTGGAGGATGCATAGCCACGGAGGTTGCAGAATGATTGCAAAGCACAGAGACGAAGTTTCAGTAGGAGCCTTCCTACCAGACACAGTCTTGTCTTGAGTCCGGCTCAGCCCAACAGCACAGTCCAGTGTCCAGCAGCAGAAGAGTCTTGTGGAGGATCCTGAAGACGAGTCTTGCAGTGGAATCCTTATCCAGACGAATCTAGGGATCCACCCTCACGAGAGCACTTAAGTAACCTAGGAAGATGGTTGCTCAGCTTCTGCAGTGACCCACCTATCAGGGGGGGGGGTGAGGGACACTACTCTGGTGGACTGCCCAATCAGACCCTTCCAGGGGACTTTTCTTATCTTGCTTTCAAGATGGCAGAACCAAATGGCCACCTGGTAGAGCTCTGGGCACCTCCTGGGGGAGGAGCGCGACAGGGGGGTGGTCACTCCCCTGTCCTTTGTGTGGTTTTGTGCCAGTGCGGAAGCCAAGGGCTCCTGCACTGGTGTAAACCGTTTTATGCAAGGAAGGCACCAAATGTGCCCTTCAAAGCAGTCTGGAGGTGCTCTGAAGCACCCCCACCCTGGCCCAGAGACATATAGTTATAAAGGAGAGGTGGTTACACTTCTCCTCTACAGGAAATCCTTTGTTCTGCCTTCCCCTGCCCGAGTTAGGCCCACCAGCAGAAGGGCAGAACAGTGTCTGGGGTCGGCGGCAGCACTGGCTTGCAAGCAGACCCTGCAAGGCTACACCGGTAGTAATGGGGGGGATCCTCTAAGGAGCTCCCTCAGTACTTGGTATCGTGCAGCTAACACTGGAATCGGTGTACTTGCATGATTCCAACATGTTTGCTACCGGGTTCGGTGAAGCCATTATGTAGTTGGGCAACTCGAGTTGACCAGTGTCTACTGCATACCTTAAGATGGCTACCCTGCACTTACAAAGCCCAAAAAATGGAGTCAAGGGTTTGCAGGGGTGCCTCTGCTCATGTAGGGGCACCCACACACTTAGAGCCATGCACCCTGCCCTTGGACTGAATATCCTACCTTAGGGGTGACTTACAGGTTTTAAGTGCAGTGACCGGAATATAAGGTACACCTTATGCCTGCAGTTAAAGGTGCATGCACCATTTCATGCAGGCTGCAATGGCAGGCATGTAGTCACAGTTTGCATGGGCTCCCAGGGGTAGCATAATACATGCTGCAGCCCATGGGAGACCCCTGGTGTACCAATGCCCTGGGTACCTGAGTACCATATACTAGGGATTTACAGGGGCACACCAGTATGCCAATTGTGGATGTGCAAAGTACTAACCAATGAAATTTAGAGGAGAGAGCACTGACACTGGGGCCCTGGTTAGCAGGATCCCAGTGTACTACAGTCTAAACACACTGACACCAGGCAAAAATTGGGGGCTACCATGTCAGAAAGATCCTACATTCCTACAGCAACCTTATCATGCGGGAGGCTCAGAAGCTAGACAACCTGGACAGCGTGCAAGTGATGATCTTTCCGGATTACACGCTGGCAGTCCATTGTCAGCAGAGCTCTTTTCTTGCTCTCAAACGCAGACTCAAGGAATCCCACACTAAGTACTTGCTCCTGTTTCCATCTCGATTCCAGTTTCTTGTGGACAGCGCATCACACTTCTTCACGGATTCTAAAGAGGCCTGGGACTGTGCAGAGCGGCATGGGACTGGGATTGCCGCCTCATCCACCCACTGACTACTGACTCAGGGCCATCTGGCAGGAGCCATCTGAGGCGTAGGGGACGCCGTTCACTGACTACCTTCCAGACATCACGCTTGCCTGATCTGGAACAAGTTATACAGTAGAGGAGGAAAGCGCCACAGGCAGCTGCAGCATTTCAGGACCCTGCTCCGCCTTCGGACTCTGGCGGTGGCAGCTCCAAATCTACCAGCGATGAGGGCTCTTTGATATCCTGTCTCCTCCCACTTGGCTCCACCAAACCTCCTAGTATGACTCTACAAACGGCGGATAATATCCTTTAAGCTATAATGGGGATGTTCACCTCTATGGTTGCCTTTCGTTTTACTTTGTTACTGATGTTATGTATGCTTTTTCATTTACAGCAGAACCGGCATTGCTCCCCTGGCCAGGGGGTACAGCGGTGTATTCTACTGTATTTTACAGTATTTAACAATTACAGACTCAGCTACATGCCCATTGCATAGTGTCTATAGACCTAGGGGGATGGGTGCACTACTGTACGACACAATCACTAACACTCGCCAAAGAGTGTGGTCACTTACTGGCACATGCATCAACCGAAATACTGGTCGCAAACGGGCAGATTCTCAGAATCTGCCCCTTTGCGACCAGTATTTTTGCATTTGGGATGCATCATCCCAAATGCAGAAATCGCAATTTAAGGAATCGCAAAATTGCTATTCCTTAAATTGCAATTGCATTTAAGGAATCACAAATTGAGATTCCTTAAATGCAATGCATTAAAGTTAAAAAATTTGCGAATTCGCTAATAGGGGAGCAAATTACCATGAAGTTAAACTGCATGGTAATTTGCAAAAACTTTGAAAAATGCACTAAAGTTCATTTTTCAAACTTCCATTTACACACACACATGCCCTTGGGGCATGTGTGTGTGCAAGATGTACTCATATGCAGATTTCAGGGGTGCAACAGGGTGTCCTTTTGACACCCTGGCACCCTTGAAATAGCTCCCGCTATTAGCCATTCTTTAATAGCGAATCGCTAATAGTGAATATCTTCCCATTCATTCCTATGGGCCTCATGGCCCATAGGAATGAATGGGTAGGTATTCCTTAATTGCGACTCGCAATTTGCGAGTAGCAATTAAGGAATGTTTAGGAATCGCTATTTATTGAGCGATTTCTACATGCATAGGCAATTGCGATTCCTTAATAGCTATTAAGCTATTAAGGAATCGCCATTGCCTAGCTTGATGCATGTGCCCCTTAGGGAGCTCCTCTCCTCTTTGAATTTATCGTGGGACGTCTTCTCAACCTATTGGCCCGCCCCCACAACACACATTGCCTCCTGTCCCTAAACTGGCTTACTGTAGCCAGAGGGAATATTTTCAAAGCAATGTGGGCAGCTCACTGTGCAATTCATGGGAGTGGCCAGCTCTTCGTTGAAAAAAAAAAATAGACCTATCGCCAACCCAGATCTATGCTCTCAGAGTTGCTCTATTATTGACAGTCTCTCCCTCCCAATGGATAATTCCTCTCTGTCCGAACAGTGAAACTGTGGAACTTGATGCCAGCACCAATAAGGAGCATTGACCGTCCCTCCAATTCCAGAAGTCAATAGAGACATCCCAGCAGAGGCATGACTCTTCCTGTCACTGTAAACACACGATGCAGGCTACGATGGTTATATGCCAGAATGTAGTTAACAAAAATGTTGTCTGACTTAAGTGTCATGTCCTTGATGTTGTTTTCAGTAGCACCTGGTGTCAGTAACAAATATACATAAAAATAAGAAAAAAAAGAACTTAGCTGCCGCCCGCTGCATCGCCACTCTTCTGCTCCTGACTGCAGCACAGGCTCCCAGACTCCCCTACGGCCAATCCTGATGCTGTTCTCATGCTGCTGGCAGCATGAGAGCAGCGTCAGGATTGGTCTGAGCGGCCTGGATGTACGCTCCCAAGGAGACTGGAAGCCTGTGCCTGCTGTCTCCAAACCGGCAACGCAGCTCGGGTTGGAGACAGCTCAGTGCACATGTCGGTTTGGCCGTGCTAAGACGGCCAGCCAAACTGACATGCACACTGACAGCAGTGCCCACCAGATATTCTATCATACCGACTATAGTGTATGAAATTGGTAGGTAGATCATTGAGGCAGTCTCCAAGCACGCCATACTATGATACTACAAGCATCAACGAGAGCCATAGGCCAACTTATAGCACACTGACTACTTGGCAGTGGCGGCATAATTGCAGGAGGGGTGGCAGGCCGGGGACAGAGAGCTCCGGGGATGTACGGGGCGCCAGATCCAGTGTGTGATAAACCTATTGTGAGCACTGCGCGGCAGCGGTGGCATTGTAAAGGAATACCCCCGTGTGTTTTGATTTTTTTGTGTGTTTTTGTCGCATACTGCAACCTCGAGTTCGATGATCTTAGCTCATTACAGAGGAATCGAGCTATGACGTCACAATTCGGTGTGATCTAGTTATCAACCCCAGACAGCCGAATCAATTTTTTATTAAATGTTTAAAACACGTTGGCGTTCTTTCATCTTCACAAAAGAGCACACTGAGCCGGCATGTTTTGATACAGCCAAGAGTTGTATAATCTGCTCCTAAGGGCTGAGGAGAGAGGTAAATGCACAATGTCACACATTTTGCATGTGCCTCATGGGTATGCAGATGGACGGGCCCAAAGGTAAGCTGATATTAGACACGGTTCCTTTAAGGAGCCACCAGCTTCCACATTCCATTATCCTCCCACTGGCAGTTTCTTGTGGCTGTGTTCCGGTTCCGTCTGAGACGGATTTCCACGCGCTGTGCGCTGGGGCATTCGCCCATTTGCAGATATGGTCTCTGTAATAGGCTTTTTGGCACTTACATTTTTTGTTCTTTGGAGTTTAACAAACCCTTTTTCTAAAGAAAAAAAACCCAGTCATTTTCACCAGTTTTCCTTCAAGGGCAAACATACTCATGTATTTTCTATTGTTTTGTCTAGAGGCCCGGATATAGAAGAAAGACCATTGCAGGGAACCCTGATGATCACCGCGTGGGCTGCCTTCACCGCAGTCCTGTGGTGGAGAAGTGTGCATTTTGTCAGCAGATGCCAACAGTACACATAAACAAGGAGCTGGACTCGCCTGAGGGCGACAAGAAAATACCCCGAAGAGACAGAGGTACCTTCAATAGTGCCAATATCAGCATCATACCCCTCCTGCAAACCAGTACTCTCATAACAAAGAAAGCACAAGACACATTTTTTGTTGGAGAAAACATTGCTGCAGGTTTATTTGCATAATACATATGCCAACATGGTGGGTCAACTTATGGGCGATCCAAGGGCAGGCAGCGGTAACACCCCTAAGCTGCCCTGCCCACCTGATGAGCCAAATAGCACCGTGGCCCTAACCAATCGGTGCTCACCATTTTGGGGAATTACCCCTTACATCGTGTGGACCACCAGTCCACCCATTTACTCACGCCCCTAGAGGGGTCGGAGCGTATCCAGGCAAGCCCCCAGTTGCTCAGGTTTACAACCGCCCGCAGTACTAACGGGGCACCGTCATTCCTCCAGGGTCCTGCCGTAAGGACTTCCTGGGGTTGTTTGGCATTTGCACCCTTGTTGTGCTCCTAAAGAGGGTACCCCTATGTACCATTCAGCCTCTGGATCGCCCTGTAACTCCGCCATGGCTCTGGGTGTGGCACCCGTCACACCCAGGGCCCCCCCCACCAAGGCAGGCATTCTTACTTATCCTTCTTACTTACACCCAGCTGATTCTAAGGCATCTCCCAGGTCCAACAGAAACAGGTCCATGCCCACTCTAGACAAATGAACCCCATCCACATTAAAACATCCTGTGGACTTGGCATGCAAGAGACCGTCCCTGATAAATACAAAACCCCTCTGTTCTGTGAATTTGCGCATGGCGCTGTTTACTCTCCTGCGAGATATTTCCACTGCCTCACCAGACCTGGCCCCATGCCAAACTAAACGTGGCGTAATCTCAGACCACCATAATTCGCATTTGCCTAATTGGTTGCTCAACTTACACATATTGGATTTCATCACTTGCAGCACCACCTTCCTACCCAAGAAAGTCAAGTCATTGCCTCCCAGGTGTATGACCAAAATGTTAGGAGGGGATCCGCCTTCCGCCAGTCTGTGCCGCAGCTTCTTCAGCAAGCTGTTCCAACTCATGCCTGGGAACCCCAACCAGACCATCTCAGTGAAGGAAAACCCATGCCTCCAATTCCTGCTTTCGGCCCATCGCGCCACTCTGGCGATGTAAGAATGGCCAATCAAACAAACCTTTGATCCTGGTAAAATAAAGAAATGCAGAGTTGCAAAACACCTTTTATTTGACACACTGCAAACAATTCTATAACTACTACGCAAATTGCAGATAATTTGCTCAAAATCACACTGCACACATAATACCACATGATGCTCTGCAAGATTGCACATAGTTTGCTTAAAAATTCACACTGCACACATCTTAGCACATGGTGCCGCACAAGATTGCACTTAGTTTACACAGAAGTTGACTGGACCCTTATTAACACATGGTGCCCCAACGCAGACTCTGCCCTTGCCGGTTAACGGGCAGATGTATCGCTTGAAACACTGGGATTCCCACCGCCCAACCTGCCTGATGCGGTCCGGTGACATGCCTACCTTAAATGCTGAAGTGGCTGCCCCTATCCTAAAGGAATGGCTGCAAAAGCGCTTGCCAGGACCAGCATTCCCTGACAATGCCTTCATGACTTGTTCTACTTGAAACTTAGTCAGGGGCGTGGGGTCCACATGGATCACTAAGTAGCCTCCCCCCGGGGGTCGATAAGCCAAGTAAGCTGCGACCAGGCCCACCGGGCAGTACCTCGTGTCCCCCAGTTGCTGTAACCAGATCTCCTTCCCCTGACCCGCCTGGTCAGTTTTGGATCTCTTAACTAGGATTTTAAGGGATTCGCCTGTGAGCACTGTATCCTGCCCCCCTAATGCATCCCCCGATCGATCATTCTTGGACCTCGCCACTAATTCGCTTATTCTCAGAGCCCCAAAAAATGCCAGGCTGAAGGTAGCTGAAAAGAGGGTGGCTTCGTAAGGAGAAAAGGTTGCCTTGTCTACTACATTGATCATGTCTTGCAATGTTCTGAATTCAATAAGGGACCTGGTGTCAGGGGCCCGGGGTTCTCCTCTCACCCACCCCTTTAGCACCGCCCTGATGAGGAAAGACTTAGTGGGATCAGTCTGTCCCTTCAACTAAGCGTAATGACCCACAGCAGCCAGGTGGCCTGAGACCCAGGAGTGGCTCTTGCCCTGGTTCTTGGCCCACACTATAAAGGTTTGGACCTTGCGCTCTAATGCTGTCATCCCCTCTTCCCAGGCCCCCACCACCTTATAGAACATAACAACGCAAGCTTTGTAGCACCTCCTGGTCCCTGGTGCTAAGGCACGCTCGCCTAGTTCCCTCAGTCGTTGTTCCACTGGAGAAGGAACCAGAGGTGAGGTGGGAAAGGGGTCTTCTCCTCTCTCGCTCTCGGCCACACCTCCTGGAATCTGTGCCACTGAAAACGAGAGAGAGCGTCAGCTGCCACATTCTGTACCCCTTGGATATGTCTTGCCCTGCATTCCACATTGTTGTATAAGCACGCCTGCACCAGTTCCCTCAACAAGCATAGCACCAAAGGACAATTTGCTGTTTGCATGTTTATCGCCTGAACCACTGCCATGTTATCTGACCAGAAAAGCACTCGTCTGGCTGCCAGCGCCTCTGGCCAGAGATGGAAAGCAACAACTATTGGAAACTGTCCCAGAACCGTCACATTGCTCGTGATTTTTCTCTTGTGCCATGCATTCGGCCACCTTTCCGTGCACCACTCACTCCCCAAGATTGCCCCAAAGCCCTCCCTACCCGCTGCATCTGTGAACAGGCATAGCTCGGGGCTGCCAGCCCAGGGGGCTCTCCAGATGACTGAACCAGCCAGGAACTCTGCCCACATGTTAAGGTCTTTCTTTATCCCTTTACTCAACCTAACTAGGTGGTGTTTCTACTTGACTTTGGCCATGGCCCTGGCTAACCTCCTCGCAAAGACCCTACCAGCTGGGATCACTCTTGCAGCAAAGTTCAATCCCCCTAGGAGCCTCTGGATAGACCCCAAGGATACCTTCTCTTTCACCAAGGCTGCCTGAATATCCTGGGCTAACGCCTGCACCTTGTCTGCCGGCAATCTAGATTCACCCACAATAGTGTCCAGTTCAATCTCTAGAAAAGTCAGGACCTGCGCTGGGCCCTCAGTTTTGCCTGGGACCATGGGGACACCCAAATGATTGGCTAACCTTCCAAAATTCAAGGGAGCTTTCCTGCAGTCCTGCGTACCCTCCTCCCCAATGAACAAAAAATCATCCAGGTAGTGGGTAACACGTTTCACATCGTTAGTCACCTGGAGCGCCAATTGCAAGAAGCAGCTAAACGCCTCCAAATACGCACAGGAGACTGCGCAACCCATGGGCATGCATCTGTCATAATAAAAACATGCCGTCCAGCTTGAATTCTAGTAAATGTTGGCTATTCGGGTAGACGGGCAGCAAGCGGAAGGCCGATTCAATATCTGCTTTCGCTAGTCAGGCCCCCTTCCCCGCCCTCCTGACCAAATCTACAGCTACATCAAGGGTGCAGTATGACACCGAGCAGGTACCTTCCTACAGTCCATGATTCACTGACTCCCCTTCAGGGTAAGAGAGATGGTGTATCAGCCTGAATGCCCCAGGATCCTTTTTAGGGACCACCCCCAGCGGGGAAACAATGAAGTTGTCCAAAGGGGGGCGGTGGAAGGGTCCCGCCACTCTACCCAACGCCCGTTCTTTCTCAACTTTGGCCTGCACCACTGCCGGACGCTCTTTCGCCGATTTAAGGTTGTCTGCCTCTCTACTTGCCAGGGTGCCGACATAAGGGATCCTAAAACCCTCGTTAGAGCCTGATGATAGCAGCTGACTGTCCTGCCTGTTGGGGTAACGACTGAGCAATGGGATGAGGCGAGCGAGGGGTACTGGAGACGGGCCCTTGTCTGCGCAATCGGGTGCTAGGACAGAGTCCGACTGTGTCCAGGGGCCGGCCTGTGTTGAGGGGGCAGGTAGAAAAGGGGCGAGCTGTGTTTTTGTGCCGGGGGCAGGAGGGGGTGTGGGGGGGTGGGAGCGTCCTGTTTCTTCTCAACTGTCTTGTTTGTTCCTGCCGGGGGGCTGCTGCTCGTGCTTGCTGTAACAAGCCGCTGCTGGGTGGGGGGCCCCACACTTGTTGCACGTGTGTGCAAATTTACACGACTTGCCCCAGGAGCAGGAGCCGGCGTTGTACAGCCTACAAGTCCCCGAGAACGTGCGTTTGAATCCTCCCCTCTGACTTGCCCCCCCCCTGCGTGCCTCGAAAGGGGGGTCTAAAGTTATGCCTCCGAGACTGAAAAGAACCCCTTCTTGATGAGTACCCTCCCTGGTATTTAGCTTGGTGTTCCTTGTTCTGTGGGGTGTGCTTACCCATATGTTCCATCCATAATTGTACTTCCTTCTGGTCCCAACCCATCTGGGTGCACATGGCCATCTTTTTCCTAAACTCCCTATCGTAATTATACCAACCAATGCCCCCCCACTTGAGAGCTTCATTATGGATGGTCCAGGAGTATTGGAATAAACCTTGGCCCAATTCCGGGTGTTTTTCCATTATCACTGCAGACAGTATGGAGAAAGCCTGAAGCCAGTTTTCAATTGTCTTCTCCAGCCAGGCTTGATATTTAACCTTTTTCTCTTCCTCCTTCCCGCCCATCTTCCTCGTGTCTAAACCATCCAGCCCATGCATAAGGAAAGTGAAGATATCGATGAACTCCCGTCGCCAAATTCCCTCTTTGGCTGCCAGGGGGACCTGCCACGCTAGGAAGCAACGACCAGACAGCAAGGGGGCAACAGTAATAGGAGGCTGGAGGGCTGGTGTCTCCTGGGGTACCATCTGGGAGTCTAAATTGGCGACCAGGGTGACGGGAGCATGGGCGAGCGTCACTGGAGCCGCTGCGAGGGGGGAGGCTGGCGTACCCGCAGTTGCATCTGGCCTAGCAGGGGAAGGCCTAGGTGAGGTGGAGGGAATGGATGCTAACGTGCTACTTGTAGGTGCTGTATCAACTGTGGCCAGCTCAGAACCTGTTTGCTTTCCCACCTCAGCAGGAATTGTCGGCGCGGCCACTGCGGGAACCAAGCTGGGTGTTTGAGTTTGGCTTGACTGTGCCCCCCACACTTTTGTAATTGCTTGCCCCACCTCCTCACCACTGTTATCGTTGTTGTGGGATGACATGGGGCCGTGACCTGCAAAACCGGATTTAAATTCTGACATGAAACTGATCATAGTGTCCATGAGCTTACTCATTTTGTCCATACAAACAGTGTTTGCCGAAGCTGTCCCACTGTCCATCGGGGTACCAGGCCCCGTGCCTGAGCATGGGGGGACGACTTCCCGAGGGGTCCACTGCGCTCTACCTCTGGGTGCCGACGGTTTGGCGGGGAAGTCTTTGCTGGTGGGTGTGCGAGCCCGTTTTGGCCTAGACGGTCCTGTGTCTGTGCTCCTGGGCAGGTCCGTCGACGCCGACCCCTGAATCTTCCGGCTCGTGCGAGTTCAAGATTCCATTCGCCCATGCCAATCCCTTGGTCTTAGCCCATTGTGCATCCTGTGACGTGCCTGGCCGTGAATCCTCCACTGGTGACATCTGGGAAAATAGGGGGGGGAGCCCTGGCTATCAATGACGCTCTTTGGGACGAAGGCCACCGCACGACCAATCAGGGGAGAAAAAGTTGCGTGTAAGACAACACCCACACCTGCACGCCTGCTTCACCGACTGGCCCAAAGTGCGACCGATGTCTACCCCACGTCTTATCTCCCCACCCGCTTCCCTGTACTTACTCAATCTGTGTTTTGACCTTGCTGTAGCCTGATGCTGGCGTTCGCCCTACCAAGAGATCGACGATTATTCTGACTGCGAAGATGGAAAAACCACACATTAGCCAATGTATCCCTGCTCACATCGGCCCTTCTGCGATGATTTAAAAGGGGTCCCCACACCTGGGTGATCGGTGTCTGGCCCGTCTACCCTGTACTTATTTACTCGCTGTGAGTGGACCTGGTGCGAACCTGCGTGGTGGCGTTCCTTCAATGAATGTCGACAGGTATTCCAAAAGGTACTCTGAAGTGGATAAAAACAAAACGTTAACCTGAGTTCCTTGCTGTGCTCTGCCGGCACGCTGAGTCGACCCCGCAGGATAGATCCCCTACCCGCCGGCCTCCACCCGTCATCCTACTCTGTCACCCCGGAGGAAGTTCAGGAAGTAGAACGTACCCTCCATAAACCCGCAACCGTGCGCACCCCACTTTCGCATACCTAGCGGACGTCCCTGCGTTCCCTCTCACGCCGGGTACCCTGCCTAGTCAAGGGCTCGTTCCACTTGCACCCGTGCTGTTCCTGAAAATAGATTACACCGTAAATAGCATGCCATCCATTCTCCTTAAAGGCGCGCGGTGCCCCTAGGCCCCCGCTAGCGTCACCGGGTGGCCTTTCTTAACACATTGTACCTGCTTTGTTAACCTGTTCCTGGTCGTGCAATGGTCCCTTGATGCCGATTGCGATTTCCTGACTCTGCACGGTTCAGCTGCGGACACAAAGACAATCATTACTCGTTCCCAATAACTTAAAACTGTTAGATGCTCATTTGTTCAACATAAAAGTAGTGGGTCAGCCATACATAGGTCTGCAAAACGTTTTGTAATCAGCCTCCTAACCAGCTCCCCAATAGCTCCCCAATAGTGTTATTGTGGCACCCCACTCCCTCGCACCCGAGCGCTTGCTGCTGCGGCCTGCGGTCTCACTCCTAACCCTGACCTCCGCCGCCCCCGCCTGCCATTGACTGGGGCGGCAGATCAGACAGGCTCAGCTTCGCCTTGGGGCAAGCGGTTTGGCTCCGTCGGCCAGGGACGGCCCCAGCGCTCTCGCGGCACCCTCCCCGCCTCTGCCGCTCGCTTACAGGGGAGGAGGGGGGAGACGGCATCGCACACACTTGCGGGGGCCACATGTCCGTCGAACCAGGGAGGGCCCGCACTCTCGTGTGACCCTCCCCCCAGTGCCAGATCCGCTGAACGGGGGGCCGCAGCATCGCGAACCCCCGCACTTCCCCAAAGCTGACTCAACTTTTGACCCCCCCCCCAGAGACTGCTGGCTCGCTTGCCCGGGGGCCGCGTCATCGCACCTCCTCCTTACTTCCAAGGCCGCCCCAGCGTGCTTAAAGCTGGGGCGGAGGACCGTAGGTACCGACGCACTATTGCTGGCCTTGATGCTTACCTCTGCCCCTCACCGCGCCGTTTGCGGAAGGAATGGGTTTGCGGCAACGCGCCCTCCGTGGTTTAAAACAAAGCCGCCCCAGCGTGCTTAAAGCTGGGGCGGAGGCTCCCTGCCTCCCTTAGCGCTGTGGCGGGAGTGGTGAGCGCCGGTAATTGTGCGGCCTCGCCTGCCCAATTTAGAAACAGCCCCAGCATGCCAAAGCTGAAGCGGAGGCCCCATGACTCCAGTCGCGCGGGCCTATGCGCCCACGTAGGCCCCTAGGAGTGCCAGTCGCAGACCCCCAGCCCCCGAATACAAATCCCCTCAGCCCAAGCATCGGCTGGCGGGGGTGCGGACGCCGTCAAAGCTGCTGCCAACCCCCGGGGACTTAACGCTCGAAAACATTGAGCCAGCGGGCAGAATTGTCAAACCCTTGTCTTAAGCACGCCGCTAGAACAGGCAGCTTGGATCTGTGCTAAAACATGCATCTCAATCTACAACTCCGCGACTTAGCGCCCGCCTTGGCAATACGCCTCCCGAGGTAAATGTGCGGCCTCGCCTGCCCAAAAAGCCCTCCGCCCCGCCGACATAGCCCTACAGCATACGATGGCGGGGAGCGGACGCAGGCTATGCCTGAGACAAGAGCCCGCCTGAGCCTAAAGCACCTCCTAGTCTGCGCATTACTCTCCTCCGACCAGGGAGAGGGACGCTAAACTCTGGACCCGGGGAGCTGTACAACCCCCCCCCACTTATGCGGACCGCAGCTCCGGCAATGGCCGGGCGATGGTCGCCATGCATGCTGAGGGGAGTAGAGGGGGTGGGGGGGAACAATGCACTCACCGTGAAGCACAGCTCCTCCTGGACCCAACTACGACACGTCTAAACAGCGTGCAACCACTGCGCAAAAGGATCGCCAGGTGGGTGGGAGAGGTAGATATACCTGGCTCCCCGCCCACTGGCATGCCGGAAATGACGCGAGACGCACCAGTCCCCAGAGGGTCCAACCACTAGCCCGGCTGGCTGTGTGCCTTATGTGGCACTAAGGTGGCGGCCCTCCTAGGGGGGCCCCCTTTGTGGGCCCCGGGCAGCCTCAGTCTTGGCAGGGCAGAAACAGACCAGGCCTCATCGCAAGGGGCACCTTCCACTGCTGATCCACTCCCAAACTCCAAGGACCCCCTCAGAAGGTTAGGCAAAGAGAGAAAAACACTAAAGAATAGTGCGCTTGTAACATTCCGGCTTAGCTTTAAACTCGGGGGCATATTTACAATATTTTGGTGTAGGGCAGCTCCGCAAGCCTTCTAGCTGCGCTGCCCTATGTCAAAAGAAAAGGGCAGGAATGTGCTGCATCTACAAGATACGGTGCATTCCTGTCCTTTCTGCCAGCACTGGTGCACAAACTGTAGCTGAGCGCCAACGCAGGACCCTTGCCCCATGGTGTAATAGTGTCTGTGTTGTTGGCATGATTGGTTTTGTGCAGGAAGGTGTACCTTCCTGCACAAAAACAATCAAAGGAGGCATTTTCCTCGTTCTATGTGTGCTGCAGAATGCAGCCCATATGGAAAGAGTAAAGAATGAGGTGAAATGTAAACATTTCTCCTCGTTACGCCTGCTTTGGGAAGGTGTTAGTTTTGGCGCTGCCCCAGATTAACGCTCTGTTGTAAATCTGGGGCAGTGTCAAAAACAAGGGGTGTTGCGTGGGAACACCCACAACAACACCTATGGAACGTCCCTTCCACACAGAGTAAAGCATTGCCTTACTCCATATTTACAAGGCCAAGAAAAGCCATGCAGGATGGGTTTGCGTGATCTTGTAAATATGGACAGGCACACTGCACCTATGGAGCGTCACAAAAGTGACGCTCCGGCGGTGTAAAAGTGCAGCAGGAGCATTGTAAATATGCCCCTCAGTGTCATCAAAGCTTGGCCAGCAGATTTATAGCAGGAAGAGGGTAGGGATCCCATAAGGTAGCACCCACTTGACTGTACCATGGCTGAGGAACTTCGCCAGCAAGGGGAGTGAAAAGTGGCATTCAAATTCAAATTATGGTATCACAGGGGGTACGGTCCATGTCATTGAGATAGAGAAACAAATGCGGCTTTGCATATAAGAACCACCGCAAAAAAGAGAAGTTTCGGATGGTGGCACAACATCAGATATAAGCACATGTACATCTAGGAGAACGGATGTGTGTTAGACTTACAGGATGCATATTTCCACATTCCAGTTGTATGGAAATAAAAGAAATCTCTGAGGTTTGTGGTTAGGAACTGCCACAATCAAGCTTCAAATATGACCAACACACTTATTTTCTGAGTGAATAGTAGTGCTAGCATTTCCGGAAAAGGAAATCTTCATTTGCCCATATTTAGATGATCAGTTGGTCAAAGCCATGATAAATACTTT
The DNA here is from genome assembly GCA_963921515.1 of Calotriton arnoldi. Taxonomy (NCBI): domain Eukaryota; kingdom Metazoa; phylum Chordata; class Amphibia; order Caudata; family Salamandridae; genus Calotriton; species Calotriton arnoldi. The sequence continues at coordinate 878,238 of CAWUFW010004208.1, forward strand.
GTAGGATGAAATGGCCCGGTGTGGTTTTGGCGCTCCCTAATAATGGTATCAAATTACTTTGTAGTACTTGATTATAGTGCTCAAGGGAGGAGGAGTCATCCACTCCTCTGAATTTGTGACCCCTGGGGATCAAATTAATACTTAAGCATAGACCCGAGCACATATACAACATTCGTCATTTGTTAAATCAAGACTAGTACATTGCATGAGATAATATAACAAGATTTCTTGTATTTTTATTTTCTTTCTTCGGTTAGTCCAGCCAACACGTGTTTCGTCGTCCGGGAATAACCCACGTCTTTCTCAGGGCTGGAAAGACAAGTTATATGAACACACCGTAGTATTTTGCCTGGGAACAACTCCAATTTACATTATTGATGTAGTGGTACCCACATTTCATTAATATCAATATACACCGATGAGATAGTTTGTGATGTGATACAGTGTACATAATCTTTCTCTTATCACTATCTGTTTATGGCTCAAATATTTATGACCATACACCACATTATAGTTATCTAATGAAGAAGTGCACCTAAGATATCACTGCTGGTGCAGAATTGTGGTTGTATCCAAACTACTCAATCCCATAGTTGTATCCAACATGAGTGCTCATATCCATATCCTTGCTAGTGCTGCGAAGTGATCAAACTTGGCATGGGGTGGGGGGTGCTCATATCAATTCTTTATATAGTGCCAGTGAGCCCAAGGTACAGGGTGAGGAAATAGGAAGAAGCATACCTTTGTAGATGTGAAGTAGTCTGTCAACCTATCGAATTAATATATGTATTAAGATAGCAAGTGTGAGGATATCAACTTTGTATCTATACATTATTCAACCATTTGATAAATTTAAGTCCTACCTCTGTGCCCGTTATAATTCCGTCCCGGCCAGGGAGGCAGAGAATTTTAAAGAAGCTCCAAATTTCTAATCCTTACGTCTTCATAGAAATCTAAAATCTGAGAAATATGTGTGCTTGATGTAGTTATCAGTCAATTTCTAGGTGTACAAAAAAATATATATATTCAGCGCGTGTGGGGAGTACATCTCAGTGGTATCTGTTCAAGATAGCGTAATTAATCTACAGATTCCAACCTTTATATGTCGCAATGATCCGACATGTAAGGTCTGATCATATGTCAAAGTCTTAGTATCCCGTAGTCACTTCTATATCAGATGCGTAACTCGTGCGTATTTGTGAGACCTAGCCTCGAGCGCGCACACTAAATTGTCATGTTCAATGCTATTAAAGAATTTGTGGGGCAAACATTTTTACATCTATATTTGAGAATCAACTCCTATCGCATCCATAATGATAGTGATCCAAATTCTATTACCCAGTTTATATCTTCCCCGTATCTTTTTAAGAAACCCGTTCGTCTCTATTCATCCCAAGGTTGCATGCAAGTTAAAAATAGTCTCAGAAATCTTACCCGACATCCACGTATGTTAGCGTAGTGTCCGTAGTAGAATCGTGGAGCGTCCAATATACGCTCGAAAGTGCACTGTAATGTAAAGCAAATCGATCACAAACTATTATCCATAGTATAGATTGAGTAATTACAAAGTCCGAATATTCCGAATCTCAACTCTCATGCCAGGACGTGTTTCAGCATCTCACAATGGCTCCTAGTATGGCCGCTGTTTACGAGAGGGACCGGAAGTTAAACTATAAGTATCCGGTGGGAACAGGTGCTGAAACGCCTGTTCTCATGAACCCGGCTGGTATTGTTCGCCATATTGGATTGTGTAAAACCACCATAGTGGTATGTCAGCAAGCTAGTCATTGAATCCGCAATCCGCCCCAAATCATGAGGACAACAAATTGGGAAAAGTATGGTCCGAAAACACTCTAACGTACTGGGTTGAATCAAAACGTCCGCCCCGTTTCGTGTAGTACTACAGTTTCAAGAAAGTCCAGTCCATATCATCCATGTATTAATATCAGTTCATAGGAGTGTGAAAGTAGTGCGATTGTGCAAGAAATATCAAGTCAATTGATGGTGATGTACTTAATTGATAATGTACGTTTCTGGTGAGTTAAGTGCATTCAAAGGGGAAATAAGGGCACTGGGGACAGGTCAAGCCCGTAATAGCAAGATCAAAGTGACGCTGGAACTCGTGTATAAACTCTGATCCAGCAGGATAAATCAGTACACATCCCAAAGTCAATTGGTAACCATAATTCTGGTCGCTGTCTCTAATGAGACATATCGTCAACAACAAAACAGTAATCATTAGTCTTGTATATATCAGATCTGGTCATTATCTGTACAGTGATACAACTTTCTTCAACATTAGAGTACAGATTAGTCCTATATTAACGATCCAGTGACAAAATCAAACATTATACAACAACCTGTGTGAGGGGAGCTATTTACAGCGATACTATCATATATATTCAGTACAATCACGACTATTTTTGAGAGTGTTGTGGATCCGTTCGGTGTTTAAGTAGTGCATACTCATACTGCAGACACTGAATAACATTGCATCAATGTACATTCCTTCATATTATATATACAGTAAAATCATGAAAATTAATTTTGTGTGTATTTGACCAGGTTAATGTCTAAGTGACAATCAGTGTATTTTGTGGGTTATCAACAATACAGTTAGTTATAGTCATTGTTAATCATTTAAATACTGCCTCCAATGATTGGCAAGGTTATCTATATGAGAGATTGTTATTCACCCAAAAAGTAGTGCAATTCATGATCTAAATTCAACCCACAATCGACCGCTCGTAATTTCATGATCCATGTAGCCTCCCTACGTCTCAGGTATAGTTCTTGTTGCCCCCTCTGGGATCCAACTCCACCCGATCTATTCCACAAAAAGTAAGTGTTTTGCGCAGACCCTGTGACGTACATTCATTTATGTGTATTGCTGTGGGGTATCTGGTGTCTCGATGTTTGATAGCTCTCACATGCTCACTGATCCGTTCCCTTAGTGGTCTGATTGTACTGCCTATATAGAATTTCTCACATTTGCATTTCAACATGTATAGAACATATTTACTGTTACAGTTTATCATCTGTCTGATTTCATATCGTCGGCCCTTAGGATCCGCAAAGTATTTTGTATTGTCCATTGCTAAATCGCACATCCTGCAGTTACCACATTTGTGGAATCCTAGGCATCTCTGGGACAACCAATTCTCTATGGGTTTGTGTTTAGGGTAACTAGGGCTTAGTATTGATCTAATGGTTTTGCCTCTCCTATATGTGATACGTGGTACATCTGAGATGTGGGTGCTCAAGAGTTTATCAGAGCATAATATATGCCAATGTTTCGTCATGCTATTTCTTAAAACTATTGACATTTCATTGTAATACGTGACCAGTCTTAGTTTGGGGTGATCCCTATCTTTCGTCTGTCTGTCTTTAAGGGTGTCTGCCCTATTGACTGTCAATATTTTACATTCTGCTTTATTGATTGTGTGTGTGTTATAACCTCTGGCTAGAAAGCGTTGTTTCATATTAACCACACATGATCTAAAATTCGTGTCATCGCTGCAATTTCTCCTGGCCCTGACAAGTTCTCCATATGGTATTGCTTCTTTTTAGTGTCTGGGATGAGCGCTGTTTGCATGCAGTACCGCATTGCAAGAAGTGGGCTTACAGTGTAGTTTCCTGTGTATCTGATTGTTCTCAATGTATAGTACAACATCAAGGAATTCTATCTCTTTGTGACTATAATTAAATGTAAATTTAATGCCCATATCATTGGAGTTGAGAAAGTCACAGAATGTTCGCAGGTTGTCCATAGTTCCAGACCATATCATGATACAGTCGTCTATGTATCTGTCCCAATAGATAATGGATTCACACCATTTGGTTCCTCTTGAGCCCCAGATCCACTCCTCCTCAAACCATCCCATAAAGAGATTAGCATAGGAAGGAGAGAATCTGGAGCCCATAGCAACACCTTGAATCTGCATATACCATTGTTCAAACATAAATACGTTGTTTTTAAGAATGATTTCAATCATAGTAATCAGCATTTCCACATGTTCCCATTGTTTGGCTGGTCTATTGCTTAGGAACTTTCTTGTTGCTCGTATTCCTAAGTCCGATCTAATGCAAGTGTAGAGTGCGGTCACATCCAGTGTAGACAAGATCATCCCATCCTCCCACACAACATCTGCAAGTATACTGAGAATGTGCTTCGTATCTCTGACATATGATGGAAGATTTTTTACCATTGGTTGTAGGAATAAATCTACGTATTGAGATAACTTTTCTGTGGGCCCCCCAATGCTGGAAATAATGGGTCTTCCTGGTGGGAATTGTAGGTTTTTATGCACCTTAGGCAATGTATAAATACATGAGAACCTGGGCCTGTCCACTTTGAGGTAAAAGTACTCGTCTTGGTCAATTAGACCCTTGGTAAGCCAGTCTCTTAGATGTGTGTTAATCAAATCTGATAGGGAGCTGATAGGGTTTTCATTAAGTTTGATATAGCATGTTTGGTCTTCCAATTGGGATAAGATCTCCCTATTGTAGTCCTGAGTGTTCATTACGACAATATTGCCTCCTTTATCTGCCTCTTTGATTGTGATGTTTTTTGTCTTTTTTAGTACTTCCAGAGCATTGCGTTCACTGTGTGTCAAATTATCCCTATGGTTTGGTTTGTGTTTGTGCTTAGTGTCCAGTTGCCTGTTCAGATCCCCGGCTACTAGTTTGTAAAACACATCAATGTTATTTCCACTAGGTAAGGTTGGTGTCCATCTGGATTTGCTTTTAAGCCCACTTGAAATACTTAAGTCAGTCTCTATGTCATGATCCATTAATAGCTCTTCTATGCTCATATGATCTCGATAATCATCCGTGAGTGATAGAAGTAATTCCGCGTCTCTAATGTCCTGTATCGTTGACAATTCAGGAAAGACATCAGTAGGATAAGTTTTCACTGCTTTATGTGCTGTAGGAGTATTTATGAAAAATTTCTTTAATTTGAGATTCCTTACAAATTTAAATCAATCAATCATATAGTTACAGATATCCCCATAGTTTTTAGGACAGAAACCCATACCTTTTTCTAGAAGAGATATCATGTCTTTTGTGAGTTCCGTATCACCAAGGTTAATCACCTCCACTCCTTTGACCTGGCTGTCCACTAATTCCTTTTGTCCCAGGATCTCAATTTCATGCCCTTCTTTTCTTCTTCCTGCCCCTCCCAATTGGAAGACCAAACATGCTATACCAAACTTAATGAAAACCCTATCAGCTCCCTATCAGATTTGATTAACACACATCTAAGAGACTGGCTTACCAAGGGTCTAATTGACTAAGACGAATACTTTTACCTCAAAGTGGACAGGCCCAGGTTCCCATGTATATATACATTGCCTAAGGTGCATAAAAACCTACAATTCCCACCAGGAAGACCCATTATTTCCAGCATTTGGGGGCCCACAGAAAAGGTATCTCAATACGTATATTTATTCCTACAACCAATGGTAAAAAATCTTCCATCATATGTCAGAGATACGAAGCACATTCTCAGTATACTTGCAGATGTTGTGTGGGAGGATGGGATGATCTTGGCTACACTGGATGTGACCGCACTCTACACTTGCATTAGATCGGACTTAGGAATCCGAGCAACAAGAAAATTCCTAAGCAATAGACCAGCCAAACAATGGGAATATGTGGAAATGCTGATTACTATGATTGAAATTATTCTTAAAAACAACGTATTTATGTTTGAACAATGGTATAAGCAGATACAAGGTGTTGCCATGGGCTCCAGATTCTCTCCTTCCTAAGCTAATCTCCTTATGGGATGGTTTGAGGAGGAGTGGATCTGGGCTCAAGAGGAACCAAATGGTGTGAATCCATTATCTATTGGGGCAGATACATAGACGACTGTATCATGATATGGTCTGGAACTATGGACAACCTGCGAACATTCTGTGACTTTCTCAACTCCAATGATATGGGCATTAAATTTACATTTAAATATAGTCACAAAGAGATAGAATTCCTTGATGTTGTTTTATACATTGAGAACAATCAGATACACAGTAAACTACATCGTAAGCCCACTTCTTGCAATGCGGTACTGCATGCAAACAGCGCTCATCCCAGACACCAAACACCAGACACCAAAAAGAAGCAATCCCATATGGAGAACTTGTCAGGGCCAGGAGAAATTGCAGCGATGACACGAATTTTAGATCATGTGTGGTTAATATGAAACTCTGCTTTCTAGCCAGAGGTTATAACACACACACAATCAATAAAGCAGAATGTAAAATATTGACAGTCAGTAGGGCAGACACCCTTAAAGACAGACAGCCGAAATATAGGGATCCCCCCAAACTAAGACTGGTCACGGATTACAAAGAAATAGCATGAAGAAACATTGGCATATATTATGCTCTGATAAACTCTTGAGCAGCCACATCTCAGATGTACCACTTATCACATATAGGAGAGGCAAAACCATTAGATCAATACTAAGCCCTAGTTACCTAAACACAAACCCATAGAGAATTGGTTGTCCCAGAGATGCATAGGGTTCCACAAATGTGGTAACTGCAGGATGTGCGATTTAGCAATGGACAACACAAAATACTTTGCGGATCCTAAGGGCCGACGATATGAAATCAGACAGATGATAAACTGTAACAGTAAATATGTTATATACATGTTGAAATGCAAATGTGAGAAATTCTATATAGGCAGTACAATCAGACCACTAAGGGAACGGATCAGTGAGCATGTGAGAGCTATCAAACATCGAGACACCAGATACCCCACAGCAATACACATAAATGAATGTACGTCACAGGGTCTGCGCAAAACACTTACCTTTTGTGGAATAGATCGGGTGGAGTTGGATCCCAGAGGGGGCAACAAGGAACTATACCTGAGACGTAGGGAGGCTACATGGATGATGAGATTACGAGCGGTCGATTGTGGGTTGAATTTAGATCATGAATTGCACTACTTTTTGGGTGAATAACAATCTCTCATATAGATAACCTTGCCAATCATTGGAGGCAGTATTTAAATGATTAACAATGACTATAACTAACTGTATTGTTGATAACCCACAAAATACACTGATTGTCACTTAGACATTAACCTGGTCAAATACACACAAAATGAATTATCATGATTTTACTGTATATATAATAACAAGGAATGTACATTGATGCAATGTTATTAAGTGTCTGCAGTATGAGTATGCACTACTTAAACACCGACCGGATCCACAACACTCTCAAAAATAGTCGTGATTGTACTGAATATATATGATAGTATCGCTGTAAATAGCTCCCCTCACACGGGTTGTTGTATAATGTTTGATTTTGTCACTGGATCGTTAATGTAGGACTAATCTGTACTCTAATGTTGAAGAAAGATGTATCACTGTACAGATAATGCCCAGATCTGATACATACAAGACTAATGATTACTGTTTTGTTGTTGACGATATGTCTCATTAGAGACAGCGACCAGAATTATGGTTACCAATTGACTTTAGGATGTGTACTGATTTATCCTGCTGGATCAGAGTTTATACACGAGTTCCAGCGTCACTTTGATCTTGCTATTATGGACTTGACCTGTCCCCAGTGCCCTTATTTCCCCTTTGAATGCACTTAACTCACCAGAAACGTGCATTATCAATTAATTACCTCACCATCAATTGACTTGATATTTCTTGCACAATCGCACTACTTTCACACTCCTATGAACTGATATTAATACATAGATGATATGGACTGGACTTTCATGAAACTGTAGTACTACGCGAAACGGGGCGGACATTTTGATTCAACCCAGTACGTTAGAGTTCTATGTCATTATATTTACATATTGTAAATTTATTATTCGGACCATATTTTTCCCGATTTGTTGTCCTCATGATTTGGGGCGGATTGCGGATTCAATGACTAGCTTGCTGACATACCACTATGGTGGTTTTACACAATCCAATATGGCGGACAACATTCATGAGAACAGGCGTTTCAGCGCCTGTTCCCACCGGATACTTATAGGTTAACTTCCTGTACCTCTCGTAAACAGCGGCCATACTAGGAGCCGCTGCGAGACACGGAAACACGTCCTGGCACGAGAGGTGATATTCGGAATATTCGGACTTTGTAATTACTCAATCTATACTATGAATAATAGTTTGTGATCGATTTGCTTTACATTACAGTGCACTTTCAAGCGTATATTGGACGCTCCACGATTCTACTACGGACACTATCCTAACATACGTGGATGTCGGGTAAGATTTCTGAGACTATTTTTAACTTGCATGCAACCTTGGGATGAATAGAGATGAACGGGTTTCTTAAAAAGATACGGGGAAGATATAAACTGGGTAATAGAATTTGGATCACTATCATTATGGATGCGATAGGAGTTGATTCTCAAATAAAGATGTAAAAATGTTTGCCCCACAAATTCTTTAATAGCATTGAACATGACAATTTAGTGTGCGCGCTCGAGGCTAGGTCTCACAAATACGCACGAGTTACGCATCTGATATAGAAGTGACTACGGGATACTAAGACTTTGACATATGATCAGACCATACATGTCGGATCATTGCGACATATAAAGGTTGGAATCTGTTGAGTAATTACGCTATCTTGAACAGATACCACTGAGATGTACTCCCCACACGCGCTGAATATATTTTTTTTTTGTACACCTAGAAATTGACTGATAACTACATCAAGCACACATATTTCTCAGATTTTAGATTTCTATGAAGACGTAAGGATTAGAAATTTGGAGCTTCTTTAAAATTCTCTGCCTTCCTGGCCGGGACGGAATTATAACGGGCACAGAGGTAGGACTTAAATTTATCAAATGCTTAAATAATGTATAGATACAAAGTTGATATCCTCACACTTGCTATCTTAATACATATATTAATTTGATAGGTTGACTGACTACTTCACATCTACAAAGGTATGCTTCTTCCTACTTCCTCGCCCTGTACCTTGGGCTCACTGGCACTATATAAAGAATTGATTATGAGCACCCCCCACCCCATGCCAAGTTTGATCACTTCGCAGCACCAGCAAGGATATGGATATGAGCACTCATGTTGGATACAACTATGGGATTGAGTAGTTTGGATACAACCACAATTCTGCACCAGCAGTGATATCTTAGGTGCACTTATTCATTAGATAACTATAATGTGGTGTATGGTCATAAATATTTGAACCATAAACAGATAGTGATAAGAGAAAGATTATGTACACTGTATCACATCACAAACTATCTCATCGGTGTATATTGATATTAATGAAATGTGGGTACCACTAAATCAATAATGTATATTGGAGTTGTTCCCAGGCAAAATACTACGGTGTGTTCATATAACTTGTCTTTCCAGCCCTGAGAAAGTTGTGGGTTATTCCCGGACGATGAAACACGTGTTGGCTGGACTAACCGAAGAAAGAAAATTAAAATACAAGAAATCTGTTATATTATTTCGTGCAATATACTAGTCTTGATTTAACAAATGACGAATGTTGTATATGTGCTCGGGTCTGTGCTTAAGTTGGTCAAAGCCAGCTCGCCACAGAGAGCCTCCCAAGATCTTCAAACACTGCTGCCGCTTCTCAACCGGAGGCTCGAGGTCAATATCCTGGCGTCCACTCCAACTCAGTGCAAATACTTATCTATATTGGTAACACTCGATTCACCGGTAAGAAAGCTTCAGTTCAAGGAGAGAGGTTTAACAGTTCAGAAAGTGTCATTTACAGAAAAAAACATTTTCCCTGCCCCAAATACTAGGCCGAACAGGGGAGCTCAACAGTGTAGGGAAGACCAATGGAGTCAAAGAGACTGTAATTCAAAGGACAAATTGGTACTGTCTCCAACAACCAGTTTGGTCCCTGCCAAGGTGGTGCCATCAAAAGCCGCTAATAGGAATTCTATTTCATCTGGATTTTCTGAAGCAGACAATTATCACAGATGCCATCTTAGCAGACACGGAGCTCAGTTCAGTGCACTGACTGTTCACGGAGCTTTGTGCTCAAAGAAGACTCAATACCACATCAGTCTTTTGAGTTCCAGGCTGTGCATCTAGTCTTCAAGTTTTATTCCATTTCTGGTGATGAGCCATGCTCTGATTCAAGCAGACAATATCACCACCATGTACCATCCCAATAAACAAAGAGGCACCAGATCAAGAACTCTGTCGTTCGAAGTTCAATTAATATGTAGGTGGTAAATTGCAGAGCACCTACCAGGCGTTGACAATGTTCTAGCAGATACTCTGAGCAGGCTATTGCAAAAATAACATAAACATCAACATTCTATTAGATGGATTCCTTAAATGAAACTGTATGCATCTGCAGAAAACAAAAAAAAACAAGATTCTGTTCCAGATTTCAATATCCCGGACTGGAAATGTCTTTGTGCCTTTCCACCAACCCATCTGATTCCACCGACCATGTTCAAACTGAGAGATTGCAAGGCACAAAAAATCCTCATTGCTCTGGAACAGTTGAATGTGTGAGGGTACACAGACCTGCTTCTGTGTGAGAGGGCCACAAAGCAGATTGCTATGCAGTCCACATCTTTGGTCTAGGATAAAGGGCCAGATTTCTCACCTCCACTTATCATTGTTTTACTTGGCGGCATGGCTCCTGAATACAAGCAATGAAGCCATTTGGGTTTTCACAAAGATCATATGGCCATGTTGGAGGAGGCAAAGAGATGTTCCATCAGATCTGCCTAGTCCTTCAAAAAGAACGAGTTCTGCATATGGTATCAGTGAAAGACAATTAACCCTATTGCCTGCCAGGAGGAAGAGTTCAGATATGTGCGGGACCTGGCAAAATTAATACTGAAGTTTTCTTCCATTAAGGTTACACCTTTCAGCCATCACTGCTTACAGAAAAAGTCCATCTCAGATGTTTTTCACACTTCCTGTGATAAACCCTTAGCCTGATTTGGAGACCATCTCCTCCATGAGGCTTAATGCGGTTTTAACAAACCTGATGCCTCCATTTGTAGTTATTCACAAGGCCTTTTTGATTGCTTCTTAATAGACCCACATAGTATAATACTCAACATCACTGGGGACTTCTAGTTATGATACAGAGCACCCTAACGATGGTATGTGTCCATGCGTGCGAGTCTGTCTATTTAGTGGGGCTGCCGCATAAATACTACAATACCATTTGATGCAATACGCATAAGTAACAGAAAGATAATCACCCAAAGATTTAGGATACCTGCAGTATTTGTATAATTGTAGGAAATCATACTTCTGCCACATCTCATATGGCAGAATTATACAAAATATTACCATTCAATTTTAGCAATGGCTTCTACTCGCCATACCTTGTTTGGCAAACGCCACATGCATATTCTCCATTGTGAGAGCTCAAGTGGCCAGTTAAAGACATACCGCAACTCTGCCACCGAATGTTGCTCATGTGTTTCACTCCCCTTTGTGAAATCCCAATCACAGAGTTTTTATTGTGATTCTGCACTCTTACCTGATTCGCTTCATTCACTGGGAGAATACAGACAGCAGCAGCAGACTTGACCACAGCAACACACTCTACGCCGGCACCACTCAAAAACTTCTAAAGAAACTGCAGAACATCCAGAATGCCTCTGCCAGGCTCATCCTGAACATCCCTCGCCGCAGCCACATCACCGGTCACCTGAGAGACCTTAACTGGCTACCTATCGACAAATGAATTACCTTCAAACTCCTCACGCACCCCTACAAAGCCCTCCATAATGCTGAACCTGCATACCTCAACCACCGCCTCTCCTTCTGCACACCCACCAGACATCTCCGCTCCGCCCAACTGGCCCTGACCACAGCTGGAGAAAGATCCTTCTCCTGCCTCGTTGCAAAGACCTTCAACTCCCTGCCTCTACATCTCAGGCAATCACCGTTGCTGCCTCAATTCAGGAAGGACCTCAAAACGTTGCTCTTCAACAAACGCAGCTCCCCTCCCCTCCCCATTCTGTGCCTTGAGACCCTTATGGGTGAGTAGTCGCACTTTACAAGAACCCTGATTGATTGATTGATAAAGACAAACATCTCATACACAGAACTGTATAATCTTGTTGACACTGTTAGTGTCACAGCCAATTATTACAAACAGCTAATTTAAAAAGTAATTCCATTCACTAACTAGGGCAAAGTGCTGCAGCAGCAATTAATGGGATTAGAACAGTTTGGAAGCCTGAGCCAGCAAGCGGCTCCTTCTAAACGAGAGCACTTCTCAAGGGAGGCGCCTATTATTATTACCCTAACTATGTCTTGCTTTCCGAAGATAAGTACATGCACTTTCACCGCCTTCTCAGAAAGTCATACACCTTTCTTTGCATTGTAGTGCAAATGAGTGTGCATGGTGCTAGGCAGCAAGAAAACGCACCAGCGCAGGGGATAACGGCAGCAGCGCCATACCTTAGTATATATGGGACTGTCCTGCACTGCATTATGTGACATATTAGTAAATATGCCCTCAAGTCTTCAGCTTTTTTCAAAAGTTGGTGTGATATGTGATAGAGTGAATTTCATTTGGAAGAGCATTCAAGTGAGTCTTTCACAGCAAGTACTGAAAACAGTTTGCCCCCATTCTAGCTCTCCTGAATCTAAGCACTGAGAGAGTATAAGCAGAAGCAGACCAGGGCTGTAGTAGGTGAATTGTGGGATATAAGCTTTGAAAGGTAAGAAGGACAGGTACGAGACAGAGTCTTGTGACAGGAACCAAAAGCCAGATGTACAAAGCTTTTTTATGTTTGCAAACGGCCTGATTCGTAGAATTGGGCCATTTGTGAATGCAAAAAATAATTTTTAAATGACAAAGGCCCAATTGTGATTCGTTTACCTGTCACCAAATCGCAATTTGGGTTTGAGATTCGGTATTAGGAAGGGGCGTGTTTAGGGTGCCCATTCCGAATAACGAATCACAGTGGCAAGTATGAATGTTTTGCGACTGAAATGCAGTCACAAAACATTCGCAATTATCAACCAAGGAAAACGGGCTGCACTTTTTACAAAAACTGAAAAGCAATCACAGACATTGCGTTTCCCAATGGGTCACAAACCGAGATCTACCTCATCAATATTCATGAGGTAGGTCTATTTGTGATCCACTTGGAATCCATGTTTTGCATTATCAAATAGCGAATCGCAAAAATCCGCTATTTGGTAAGCGCAAACGATTACCTACATACATCTGGCCCAAAGTGCCTTGTAAAGATGGAGCATTTGGCCACCAGTAGCCAGTGCAGGGCACTAAGGTGGGTAGTATCAGAGGAGTAAGATGGGAATTTAAACATCAAACAGGAAAGTGTATTCTTCACTAGTAGAAGCTTTAGCTAATGCAGGGGGAAGACCCAAATAGAGGACTTTGCAGTAGTCAATCTTGTTGACAAGAAGGCCTGGGTGACAATCATATTAAGAGAGGAGTGAAGAAAAAAAAATATTCTTTTCCTTCAAAACATGAAGGTAGCAGAAACACATGGTGGCCATTCAAGTGGCATGTGCGGAGAGGTCCATGTAGAAGGAGGACCAACAAATATAAAAATACTCAGTCTTATCACTGCATAATTTCAAAGAATTAAATGCCATCCATTTGGCCACCTTAATCATGCACTGTTGAAAGTTAGGAAAGATCTCCTCAAAGCTGTTGTCACTGAGAGACTTCAGGCCAACGAAGAGCTCCAGTGTGCCTCTCTGGTACCCGCTGGGCAAAGTTCAGTCGCATCCACCGGTCACAACTAATTGGGAACAAAGAGTCTGCCTTGAGTGTCATTGAGGGGGTTAACATGCATTAAAGCTGCCCTTGGGAAGCTGCTGAATAGCTGAAACAGTGGCTCCGAGGGGCGAGCCCAGGCAGTCCAAGATATTGGGCGTAGCCAATACCTAGCCCAAGCAGTGAAGACAGACCGGCAGAGGAAACCACTCAAGTGGAGGCAGGAGGCTCCTGCACGCTCTGATGACATCACAGTCAGGTCAGTAACCCATCTCATCTCCCCCCAAGGTGAGATTGCCAAAGTGCATACATGCGTCTGCACAGGGAAAGCCCACCACAGACTGATCGTACCTAACTGAAAGAAGGCTTACAATAGAGCAATAGAGGTGGAAGCCTTGAATAAGAACTTGATCAAATGAAGATATAGCTCAAGCAGCGGCCGACTATATGAGATTGATGTACATGGAATGACTGAGAGGCCAAATGCCTACCACCCACAAATAAACTAATACCCCTGAGAACACCCAAATAGAGAGGCTACAGTACAATTTTAAGCACTAAAACGCATGACTTAGAGCTAAAATGAGCTAAAATGAGCTGAAAATTACCTCAATCTGTGTTGTTGGGGGGCACTGGCCGCAGTGGAACTGTATGAGGGAGGGGAAAAAAGGCTGACACTACAGGGCAGTTAATAGCAGATTCCGTGCAATAGAGGTAGAAACTTCTCAAAAATGAAACAACAGTCTGCAACATTCCCCCAATTCTGAGAATTGACGTAACAACGTGACACTGAAATAGTGCCCTCCAAAATACTGCAACAGTGGGTTTAGCAGGTGAGTCAAATGTCAAACCGAGGATAACCCAGTGGCAAGGGTCTATTTGCAAAACATCTAGGGCACACCTCAACGTCAGCAAGTAAGCAAGCTACAATGCGTATGCCAGCCAACATGTCATCTTCCCTCACAAAAGTAGATCTTGAAGCTTGTTTTGCAGATTTTCTGGCTGGAATTGAAAAAGACTGGAACAGGGATTATTCAAAGTGAGAAGCGAGATGCAATCGTTGAACCAAAGAAACAAATCAGTAGTAAAGTGGCTAAACTATAAAGTAGAAGCAGACCAACTTATGCATTCTATCATTTCCACCAATAGCGTACACTAGCTTTGCAAGAAAAATGCGAGGACCTAGAGAACAGGACGGGAATGAAAAATATCAAGATCAGCAATCTCAAAGAAGAAGGGGGAGGGGGATAAACAACATATATGCATACCAGAGACCTATCTAGGGACATTGTAAAAGCTGAACTAACATACAGTCATACCACAAAGAGACAAATCAACCTGAAGAAGAGGAGAAAATACAGTAGGCAACTGACAGTCCTGAATTCCTTCACAATAAAACTAAATAATACAACACCAAAGGGAACAGAGCAACTTATGCAAAAGACAATTTCAGACTCACCCGAAACCAATAT
Organism: Calotriton arnoldi; assembly: GCA_963921515.1. Classification (NCBI taxonomy): domain Eukaryota; kingdom Metazoa; phylum Chordata; class Amphibia; order Caudata; family Salamandridae; genus Calotriton; species Calotriton arnoldi. Next base: position 893,431 of record CAWUFW010004208.1, read on the forward strand.
GGTATAAATGAGGTTAAGACAGATAGAATGGGCTTAAATATTTGAAAGATAAAGCCAAGGCAGGAGGGACGGGGAGGCGAGAAGGCGGGAATTATTATATCAAAAATGGGATTGGTAAGATTCCATAATGCACAGATAATGAAATTAGAAAGTTGGAAAAATACCCGCCCAAGCACTACTCCCACGGGAAAGAGAGCAGGGGAGTACTTCATAGACCCTTGCTGACCTCAAAAATTGTTCTCAAATTAGGCTTACCCAAAGTGAACAGGTGGAGAGCAATACCCAGCACAACATCAAAAATAACATACAGAGGAACAAGCGAGAAAGACAAGAATCCTATAACAAACTATAGCATTAAGGGCCATATTTATTAGTGTGCTGCATCACCCTCGCGTCACATACAGGATCGCTGAGGCGACGCAACACTAAAGTAAGATATATCAAGCCATGCAAGGCCACCTTGCATGGCCCTGCATGACTTGATAAATCTGGAGTAACGCAACGCAGCGCAAATCGCTGTGCTGCATTACTCTGCCCCAGGGAGGCGCTCCATGGGTGGAGCGTGGATGTTCCCATGCATCCATCCATGCATTTTGGCGCATTCCCAGATTTACCAACACTGGCAGGGGCGTCGTCAACCTCCTGCTTTAGCAGCTACAGCGGGGTGGAGTTCTTGATGGGCCTCTTCTGTCTGCAACTCGGCATACAAAGGGGCTTATTTACAAGCCCCTTGTGCCGCTGGTATGTCACTTTTTCCCATATTAAAAGTGACGCACTGGCGCCGCAAGAGGCTTTTAAATAAGCCCCAAAGACTCATTAATTTAATGCAAGTGTTGAGTGAGTGAAAGGAGGACGCATGGGTTTGGGAGTGAAACAGTGGATTGGTAGATGGATGGATGGATGAATGAGTGAAAGTATGGTTGAGTAAAATAAAAAATGGATTAGTGAAAGGGAGGGTGGATGGATGGATGAAAGGGTAAATGGATGGATGAGTGAAAGGGTGGATGGATGATGAGAAAAGATGGATTGATGAATGAAAGGTGGATAGATGGGTGGAGTGAAAAAGTGCATGGATGGACAGAATGAAAAGATGGGTAGGTGGATGAGTGAAAGGATGGAGCTTGGTGTTGTGAACCTCCAACTTGGTGTTGTGAACCTCCACCTACAGCAGTGGTGGAGTTTTTGATAGACCTCTTCTGTCTGCAACTTGGCAGACAAAGGTGAATGTGTGAGTGAAAGGATGGGTGGATAGATGAGTGAAACGGTGGATGGATGGGTGAGTGAAAGGATGGATGAGTAGATGGATGGATGAATGAGTGAAAGGGTGTATGTAAGGATGGATGAGTGAAAGAATGGATGGGTGAGTGAAAGGGATGGTGGATGAAGATGGATGGATGAGTGAAAGGGAGAGTGGATGGATGAAAGGATGGATGAGTGAAAGGGTGGCTGGATAATGAGAGAAAGGATGGATGAGTGAGTGAAAGTATGGATGCCTGAGTGAAAGGAGGGTGGATGGATGGATGAAGAGAGGATGGATGGATGGATGAGGGAGTGAGAGAATGGATAGCTGACTTAAAGGAAGGGTTGATGAATGCATGGGAGTGAAAGAGTATGGACGGGTGGATGGAGTGAAAGGGTGGATGGATGGATGAGCCAAAGGATGGATGGATGGATGAGTGAAAGGATGGATGGATGAGTGAAAGAATGAATAAATGAGTGAAAGGGAGGGTGGATGGATAGATGATAAAAGGATGGATGGATCAGTGAAAGAATGGATGAGTGAAATGGAAGGTGAATTGATGGTGGGAGGATGTGGCCTAACGGCTAGGGCGGTCGACCTCGACTCTGGAGAACCGTGTTCGATTCTCGGCAACCATGCTCGAACATCCTGTGATTCTGGGCAAATTACTTAATCTCCTTGTGCCTAACAAAAAAAAAATGAATGTATCCGTCTGTAACGGAACTGGTGCTTATGTAAAGCGCTCTGATACCTTCGGTCAAGTTCGCTCTATATAAAATTTCAGGGAAAAAAATGGACAGATGAGTGAAAGCGTGGATGGATGGATGAATGAAAGGGTGAATGGATGAGTGGATGGTGGAAGAGTGGAAAGATGATTGAAAGAGTGGATGGATGGAAGGATGGATGTAGTGAAAGGGTGGATGGATAAATGGATGGAGTGATGGATGAGTGCAAGGGTGGATGGATGGATGGATGAATAGGTTTGGATCTGGCATGGATGAATGGACGGAATGGTGAAAGACTGAATGATAGATGAAAGAATGAATGGATGACAGAATGTAAATGTGAAATTGCGGATATTAGCAGGTGGATGGAATGATGAAAGGATGAATGGATACATGCTTGATGGAAATGACAAGAAAGCTCTTCTGGAGAGGGTTGTGTAGACTTGCTTTATTTACTTGGTGCCGTAAGGGCTTTGGTTTGAAGTGGGGATATTTTAACTTCCTGGCTACTTCCTTGAACACTGGTAAACCAGTGAATGTGTCAAATTGCTACGCCTCCCCAGGGGAGGTGTAACGATGAGAAATATCTTTTGCAGCTCACTTAGAAAGAGTAGAATGCCTCTGAGGATTGTTTTTGTGCAGGAAGGTAACCCTTCCTGCACAAAAACAATCCTGCCTACAATGCAGTCACCCTTGCACCACGACACAAGAGTGCCTGCATTGGCGCAGCCCAAAGGACGCCAGCGCAAGAAAAGGACTGCAAGGCACCGTATAATGTTACATACGGGGCATTCCTGTCCTTTCCATTCCATGCAGCGCAGCAAGGTGCCTTGCTGCGCTGCGTTAAAGTTTGATAAATATGCCCCTGAATATTTTATCCCTAAATGTTAAGGGGCTCAATGTCTCTTATAAGAAGCATGAAATTTGATGATAATCCTCCTTGATCTAGGCATGATATACCTGGAATAGACACATCTTCTCACACAAGACCAGTTCAGGAAGAGACACAAAGCCAACCCTCACCTCAGGGCCTCAGCGTGCACCTCCTACTATAAAAGGTATCCAAAATAGTTCAGGACCTATACGAGTGCAAAATCCACCTACAGTTGGGCCCAGACTGTGTCACATTTATAAACCTATATGCCACCAATACGAAGCAGGAATTTTTTTTAAGCCATCATAGTTGAAAAACTAATGGAAGGAATAATGTGGGAAGCTACCGTAGATGGTGATATACATTCAGTATGGGACACCATGCTAGAGGGAATCCGGCAATGTAGAGGGTGGAGCAAGAACAATATCTATATGAACAAAGGAAACATTCAAAGAGAGATGTCTCGTAGACACGTGGAGGACACTTCACCCAGACAACAAAGATAAAACATTTTACTCACACATGCATAGGACTTTTACCTGAATAGAATATATATTTGTCACCCAAGAACTCCTAGATTCTCTACACAATGCTGAGATATTGGAGATTCCAATCTCTGATGACGTTCACACCCACATAGAATGGAAATCAATGAGAAAGCGACAACAAAGTAATAACTGGCAGATGAACAGTACCCTGTTCCATAACCCTGTGAATAAGGCCAAAATGCCAAAAAAGCCATAGAAGAATATTTTGAACACAACACAGTAACAGGCACTTCATCAAATACCCATTGGGATGCCTTTAAACAGTAGTAAGGGGAACAGTAATTTCAATTTCCACCAGTGCATGAATGCATGAGGCGAAGATACAAAACCCAACTCACGAGGAGGAGCTAAAAAACGTAGGGGCATATCAGCAACAACCGGAGATAATTATCGCTAAGCGCACTTAGCGCTAGGATAATTATCGCCGGCTATCGCTGGATGTTATCGCTGAGATAGCGCGCTATCAGCGACGCTTATCTCAAAAGCGATAAAAATACCAGCGATAGCGGGGAAATCGCCGTTTTGCAGGGAACATCGCTGGATTTCCAGCGATGTTCCCTGCAAAACGGCGATAACCTTGCTGATACGACCCTGTGGTCGTATCAGCATAATCCACCCCCTATGTTAAGCATAGGTAAGTCAGGATTTTAGCAGACGTTAGTTTTTGGCAAAAACCGCCGTTTTCGCCAAAATCTAACGTGTGCTAAAATCCTATGAGCTACCTTGTAAATATCGCGATGTGAACATCAGCGATATTTTACAAGGTAGTCCATCCGGGAGTACGCCCAGTGACGCCCACTTTGCATCTCATTAGAGATGCAAAGGGAAGCGTCGGGAAAAGGAGTACTAACATGCGATTATGCATGTTAGCACCCTCTTGTTAATAATGCGATAGTTTTATCTCCACTTTTTTGGCTTTTTAAGCCAAAAAAGCGGAGATAAAGCCCTTGTTAATATGCCCCATAGAAACCCAGGCTAAGGAAACCTTGACAAGAAAGACTAGGCACTAATTTGCAAGTGTGAGAGGACAACTTAATCTCCTCAGAATCAACCAGGCAGAACTAATAATTTTAAAGCTAGGCCAAATGTACCATGAGTGATGCAATAAAATAGGGACTGTCATAGTGAAAAAATTGCAAACGCAAAAGTCACACATAGGTAAAATCAGGATGCAAAATGCGGCTTGGGCAGTTAAACAAGCTGACAAAAGGGAAGTCTTTAAGGACTTCTACCAAAGGTTACACGCAGACCGGATGAGAGCACTGAAGAGATAAAAAATACTTGGTATCAGTACCCTTTAAATGCATCCTCATCCCACTGGGCTGAAGAATTAGACCAAGAAAATGCAGTAGCAGTAATTGCTAGAGCCATTAAAGGGATGCAACCTAATAAAACTCCAGGGCCTTATGGAATACCCCTATATTTCTGCAGACTTTTCTTCACACAAATTGATAACCATTTGCCCAACCTCTTTAATCAATTTTCAACCACTGAAAGTACCTCTCCCACCATGAAGAAGCAAGATATTACCCTAATCTTAAAACCAGTGAAGAATTCAGCCTATTACACTTCATATATGCCTGCTATCAGATTGAATTAAGACGTGAAAAAAATATTCACAAAGATTCTCACAAACAGACTTGACAGTTGGATGACTTACCTAATCGAGCCTGATCAAGTCGACTTTGTCAAAGAAAAGCAAGGATCCAAAAACTCGCAGACTAGCGCACTTGATAGAATGATAGAAAAAACTAGGAGGAAAATACCCGCAACTATGGGGAGTCTAGAGGTCGAAAAAGCGGTTGATCGCATCAGTTGCAAATTCCTAATGGAAGTCCTAGAATGCACAGGCTTAAGCCCTACTAAGAAAAAATGAATATTAGGGGGAAAGGATGGCCCCACCAGAAGTTTTTGGGTGGACTTGGCTCGTTCTGAGTAAGTCATTCTGTGGAGAAACACAAGGCAGGGCTGTTCCCTGAACCAGTATTTCTTCTCGATAGCAGTGGAACTATTGGTAAACAGAATTCGGATGAAGGCAGGGATCACGAAAATGCCGCTTGGCTCTAACGAGCACAATATACGCCTCGTCGTAGACACTTACGGATCCAGTAAACTCCATCCAGTCAAGAGCCAGAACAGGTTAAAAACGTATCAGAGAACCAACTTAATCTGCAAAAATCAGAAATACTTCCCATTTCTATCCCAACCATTATCGAGAGATGGGCAAGTGAAGTAAGCCCATTCCAATGGGCTCCAAATTCAATAAAATATCTGGTGACTTGGTGAACGGTACACCACAAACATTGTCTTTGCAAGATGAAAATGTGTGTTTTTTCAGAATTCATAAGCTGATGTTTGGAGCAACATGAAGCTGAATTTGAGTGATAAATCATGTGGGGAGACGTATTACTAATATTATTACTTTTGTGCCAGGGGTATTTGGCTGTGGCTGGCAGAGCTTTGCCTCCAATCAGTCGGAGTATGTAATGCTAAATTCTACAAATAGTGGTGCTACGTTTATACACTTGTTCTCAATGAAAGTGAATAAAAGTGAGAACCAGCCGCGGTCCGTGCAGGTAAGAGCAGTGGGGCGGTGGGGCCGGGTGGGGTTAATTTCGACAAACGACGAGGAGGGAAAATTAATTATTTATTTAATTTTCCTTCGTGGAAGTCTGTCGAATCCCCCCCAACCCGGCCCCACCGCTCTTACCTGCACAGGCCACGGCTGGTGGGAACGTTTTATAAAACAGAAACTTACAGATAGGCAGTGACGAGCAAGTGCCAGGTTCTTCCTGTGGGAATGAGAAAAGAGGAGAGGATACATGTACCACCAGCAAGAGCCTACTGTACCTCTTTGTAAAATCCTCGCTTTGGTGTGCCAACTTCACAATGAGGCGATGCTTACTGTAACAGTTAGAACAAAATCAGTGCTTAATTTGAACCTGTGCTTTCCGGTGCTCAGCACCGGCACTTAATCATCAACACCTGCGCGTCGCTTTTCATGAGCACTAGTTAAGGACACATTCATTTACGGGACATTAAGTGATTTGCCCAGAATCACAGGATGTTGAGCCAACGCTGAGACTCGAACCTGGTTCCCCAGCTCCAAAGTCGGCATCTTTGGCCTCTACGCCACATCCTCTCCCCACTTCCACGGTTAGTAGTTGGTTCTTTTTTAGGCAGCGCTAATAGGAGAAATGGGCTGATGTAAGCTGCCTCCTGACTAGAGCCCTGGCACGTATTTTTTTTTTTTTTAAATAACAGTGGCGGCGGGGAGGGGGTGGGCTCGGAGATGTTGCGAGCGCAAGGTAAGTGGTTTTAATTATTTATTTATTTTATATTCCTTATCCTGTCGTATGTTACTTTCATCCCCCCGTACCGTCCCACCGCGCTTACCTGCACGGATTGCCACTGCAAATTAACCACTGAACAAAATGTGTAGTGTACAACACAGGATAACCAAATTAAAACTCATTTAAAATGTGTGTAAATGTTAAGGCTTTAATGGTCTTAAAAAAATGAAATAACAATTGAATAATAAAATATAGCAGCACTCCTAAGAGCACATACGTGCATCATTAAGGCACATATGTAAGTAAATCCACATTCTCATTGTGACAAATGTCACCTTTTGGCTGCTGCGAAATATGCACAGCACAAAATGCGCATAGAAATGTTCATTAGGCCAATCCCGGCCAAAATATGTTTTACAAATTGGCAATCTTGCAAAAAATTCACAATACTGTGGGCAGCGTATGTTTCATAATTTTTGCGTAATGTTTATGTTATCATTCGTATAATTTTTGCTGATATGTCACATGGTTAGGGGAAAAAGTCATGCAATAACTGTGAAATGTATGTGAGCTGCGTTTGTATGTGCTTACTAGCAATGTTCCCCATGTCAGTATAGAAGCAATGGGCAACACTTTGAGCTCGCGCCTTGATTTAGTACGCAAAGGCATTACTGGTGTACGACCGTCTAAAAATAATATATGTGAAACCCGTAACGCTCACAGGAATTACCCGCATGACAGGTGGAAAAAGTTGACAGTTCTGTCTAGACCTAAACAAGGCGACTAGATGACGACATGTCATCTTGGACAACATATGCCAGTACTTGGGTTTCGCTTTCAAATCATTATTTTTAGGTGTGTTAGTCCCATTGGTTCGATAGCCAAATCCCAGGATGCATTTGGTTGTTAAGGCGAAAGCCCTAACCGGAAATGATGCCCTGGATGACATGGAGTTCTCTGGTAACCTAACCCGATGTTCATGAACTGTGCAAATCATGAGCATTTTGCTTCCTGCACAGTTCAAAATCAACAGCCTTTGTAATTTAAAGCTGCCACGTGAAAAAACACACCTAAAACATCCCTGCTTCAACCGAACAGTGAGGAGTGCAAGTCCGCTGTAAGGAAACATTCTAAAAACAAGCATTGGCAAAGGTAATAGGGTCCCACTATATTGAAAGAGTACTTTTGCATGTCATTGAAAAGCTGCAATCAATACCTTTATGATAGAGGCTACAGTAGCTTAGGGAACTGCTTGAGGTCCCAACAGACACAAGGGCAGGCGTCAGTGTTTCAGGCTGTTACCAGGGGTCTCTTGACTCAGATACGTGGGCAAGTTGCTGTACCTCAAGTTGTTGTTAGGGGCCCCTCCAGTCAGACATTAGGGCAAACCGCAATACCTTAAGTATTTAGTTGAGGCTACCATCCTTCCACCACTACACCCTCATTTTCAGGATAGCAGAGAATTAGCAAACAGGGAGGCAGTTCTCTCTTAAACCCTCAAACCCTCACCTATACAGTTTGGTTGCTACACATATATATATATATACACATATATTTATATAGATTTATTGATACAAAATTAAATATCAATATTGTTTACCCTGGAATGGGTTGTCTACTCTGCGGCCCACTATTTTAAACTGTGCCTATCTGTTTCAGAAAGTTAGTGTGTGTGAGCATTTGGAATGGGCGAAAAATGTGAAATTGTGCTGCTTCTTAGGATTACACTTTCTGGTACCCTTTCAAGTTACCCTTTTATAAATGGTTCCGCTCCTACTTAGCAGCTATGGAGAAAATTACAAGTTGCGTGTTGGACCTGATAATTGATGTTTAACGTTAATGATGTCTTTTTGTTTCACTTGGAATTTGTTTCTGACAAGTGGGCGTTCCTTCGTTTTTTGCTATTTAACTTGCATAGATTCTAATGCAAATAATAATAACACTTATAAGAAAAACATAATCTGCTACAAAGTGGTCGACTTGAACTTGTTGTACTGGTGATTTTGAACATCCACTCAGATTTATACTTTTCGATTTTTTTTTGCTATCTCTAAATATTTATGAGGTGAGTTCGCCCAAATCAACCTCCATCAATTTTTTGTAAAGATACAGATAGTTACTTTGTTTCACCACTAAGTAAATAACAGAAAACTTTGCCCTCGCCAGATGTGAGCACAATCTTCATTAATGAAAATAAAGGAAAGTCCATCTTTCGTTTTTTAGGTCTCGGCCTGACGTAAGCAGCGCATGCGCTGCTCTCGTCATACGAGGGCTTCTTGGAATCGATACGATTCCCGAAGCCGTGTCCCAGCTCCGCCTTCAGTTTTCATTCGTGCACGTTGTTTGGCGTCACGAATTATGCCAAAGGCAGTGCAATGATTGCACCGAAGGCATGTCAATCCCTCCTTGTTGCCACCCTGTCTCCTTTTAGCCACGCCTAGCGGGATTGGATCTCTCACCGGCGGCGTGACACAGTAGGTTTATTATTAGCTTGCTGCACTTTTTTTTTAAACAATTGCATGCGTTTCTGTGTGGAATGCATTGTATGCTTGTACGCTACTTTGTATTCAATTCTTATTACTACGCTACTTTGTTGTTATAGGTTTCTTTTTGTATGTACGCTATCTGTTTGTGTTTATTTTGGGTTTTTTTAACTTTGGAACTGAGCGCGGCGCCGCTTCACGGAACCGCGCTCGGATTATTGATATATTTCTTAACTTTAAGACTGAGCGCAGCGCCCACTTCAAGGACACCGCGCTCAGTGTTAAAGTTAAGAAATATATATTTTTTTAAACGAGCGCGGTGTCCGTGAAGCAGCGCCGCGCTCAGCTTTAAACTTAAGCATTTGCAATGCAATCGGACCAATTGCATTGCAAATGCTTGTTTTTTGTACCAGGTAATTAACAAGCAAGAGGCAAGCTTCTCTTTAAATAGACCGTGCAGAGTTTTGAATTGTCGCGGGTTTTATTATGTAGATGTGGTAACGCTTCCCAAGCTGCAAAAGTTAATTATTTTGCCCTAAATCTTCACCCGTGGGCCGCTTTAACCCTGCTGATCCCCAGACAATCAGAGAGGGGGAGGGGCCCTTGGCATAAAAAGGGTCTCAGGGGGGCTCAGTGTCTGGTTACAGTATTTCACCGCTGACCCCCCATTAGGAGCGGTGCACCGGCGCCTCGGAGTCATTTCCCCCTCAGATTCCCTGCTGCTAACCCCGCCCCCCCATCTCACTGTGAGGCCCCACAGTAAACAGAGCCTGGTGCAGGACATCTGTTAAACCCCACAGAAATTGTTTAAAAGTGGGCCCTGCCTTGGGGGTTTACAAGTTACAAGGGCCAAATAAAACATGACCGAATGGCAAAGCCACGTGTGCAGTGGGCACACAGTCGCAGCCAAGAGGCTACAGGCGTGCACACATGCATCGTGCAAAGATGGCTTGAATTTTTACATTTATCCAGAGTTACGCAGCGGGTTAAATTGTTTTTTGCTGCTGTATATAGCGCGAACTCAACTCAAAGGTACTGGAGCGCTTTACATGAGCCCCAGTTACATTACAGGGGGGGGTCACGTTTATTTTCTGTGGGCATGGCGAGATTAAATGATTTGCCCAGAATCACAGGAGCTGACGCAGAGACTCGGACCTAGTTCCCCAGTTCCAAAGTTGGCAGCTCGGGCCGCTACGCCACAATGAATGTAATTTGTCAATTCATGTACCTCGAAATCATGAAATGTTGAGCTGGACCTGCATGTTATACCATAAGTCAGACTTGTTTGTTTTGTTTTTAAACCCGCCGAAGCCAACATTTTAAGTGCAGCCAGGAAATGGCACCCCGGCCGGAAAGGGTCCTTTTATTTACTTTGGGTTGCCACCCCCTCAAACTCAGACAAAACGGGCCGGGACGGAAAACCACTTTCTCAGAAGTGGTGAGGTGCATTGTGGGAAGCCACCGAGTGCCTCCGTTTCCGGTGAAACGTGGAGAGCAGGATCGGATTCGAATGGTCGCAGATGTTGAGAAAGTGACGTAGAAGGGTGTCCCTTGAGCTGGTGAAGGTGATACAGCTATTGAACGGACCATGAGTTTATTTATTTTGTTGCAGTTTTATATAGCGCGAACTCGACCCAAAGGTACAAGGGCGCTTTACACGAGCACCAGTTACATTACACAAGGACACATTAATTTTTTTAGTGGGCACAGGGATATTAAGTGACTTCACAGAATCACAGGAAGTTGAGACCACATCCACACTCGAACCTGGCTCCCCAGCTCCAAAGTCAGCAGCTCTGGCCATTACGCCACAGCCTCTTGCTGGCTTGTGGATTTAGAGGGCCGGGAAGATTGGGGAGGTATTTCCCCATGCAAGGACTCACCACTATTCCTGTATCTGTGTCCAGTAACAGGTGGCAGGAAGCGATAAGGTATCTGGTCGCCAGGGGCGTAACTGGTGCCACTGCAAACAAGCATTGAAAATGCATTAGGTCTCGCCTTTGATTAAGTTAAAGCCATTTGCTTTGCTATATAATACCATTAGCAAAGCAAATGGCTTTAACTTAATCAAAGGCGAGACCTATTGCATTTTCAATGCTTGTCCTTTTTAGGTTTTGCCTACTGACAGGGTTCGGCTGTCTATTGTTGCAAGGCCTCTTGTGGACCATACCAAAAATGTACAGTAGTCTTTATGCCATTGCTCAACATTGGTTGGCCTTCTTATGGCTCATTTGCTTGCTTCTTATTCAATGGCTTGCCTTCATCTTCTTGTGTTTGTCCCTTCCCCAGAGCATTTCTTCTTTACCATCCTTTTAATTGGATGACTTGTATTCTTCCACTGCTCACATTTACTGCTCCGTAGGAGCACATGTGTTTTCTTGCTCTCTTCCTCGTGTGCTGCTTCCCCCCATCAAATCTCCCCCCCCCCCACTCTCAGTGTTGCCTCCCACCCCTCCCGGCTTGTTTGTAAATGCATTCATTAACAAGTATATCTTTACTGTTGTTTGACTAAAGAGACAACTTTAAGGGTTGTGTTGGGATTTAGCTACTGCATTCCATATATCATGTGAAAAAACAGGCGTTAGCACACTAAGGTGTTTATGGGACTAGAGGATGAGTTGGCTGCTGCACTCACTCAGCTGGCATTAGAGGCAAGAAGTGTACTTAGCATGACTAAAAAGCAGATGTCTATTCTCTGGAAGATCCAGAAATCTGCTTCCAAGACTACCGCAAAGGACAAATTAGCTGGAGCATTTATTTGAGTTCCAAGTCCTCTGTTAAGTAATTTAAGCCATGTCAAGCGTTCTCCTTTACATTTTGACACTTCCTTATTATTTTTAAATTCTGCTCATAGTTTTCTGAGTAAAAGTATTTGAAAAATAAACCAGATCATTGATAAACACTGGAAATATTAAATTCAATTTACAGTTTTGAGATACCATGACGGTGTTTGCTTTTTCTACAGTATTTTGAAATGTTTCCTTCTTTTCCTTATTTCTATAAACATTGTATTACAAACAAGCAGTGCGAAGCCCATAGCTTGGCACTAGCATTATAAAGCCTAGACCAACTAGGGGGCATATTATCTAGCCCCAGCGATAATTATCGCTGAGCGCGCTTAGCGCGCTTTAAATTATCGCCGGCTATCGCTGGAATATATCGCCAAGCTAGCGCTGTATTATCAACGCTTAGCGCTATGGCGATAAATATTCCAGCGATAGCGGGGTTTTCCATGGAACATCGCTGGTTTTCCAGCGATGTTCCATGCAAAACGGCGATAACTTGATGATAAGGCCCTGTGGCCTTAGCCCCACAATCCACCTCCCATGTTAGGTATGCCTTAGTTTGGAATTTAACAGACGTTAAATTCCTGCGTTAAGGCATAGTTAACGCGATTTCAAATATCGCTACCCCTCGTTGATAATATCGCGAAGCTGGGTTAGCGATATTATCCCATGGAGTTTTGTCAGGCACGCCTCCTTTGCATCTCATTAACGATGCGATGCGAGGCGTGCTGACAACGGGCGCTAAGGCAAGGAAACACGCGCTAGCGTGTCCTTGTTAAAAAAGCGATAATATTATCGCCGCTTTTCGCCCGAAAACGGACGCTAAAGCGGCGATAATTTTATCGCGGCCCCTTGATAATATGCCCCTAGGTTTGCTAACGTCTATTTAACTTTTGTTAACCCATCAAATGGGAGGCTGACCTTGAGAGTCAACTGCGCATATAGTTTACCTCGGAAGTTTGTGGAGGCGCTAAATCATACTTAAAACCCAAACATGAAGGCAAACCTTAGCGAGTACACAGGATTCTTTTTAGGGCTTAGGGCTCTGGCCTTGATGCACGTCAGCAATAATGGAAATGAAAACCAGGAGCACTAATAAATATCGGGTTTGTGTCTGCATTTTTTTCAGCTCATCCTGATTGCTGCTTCTGCAATGTTTTAAAATCCATTTGTGGTAAAAACAAACAAAAAATGGGCTGTGCAGCGAACTGGATTTTGCGCAATGCGAGCACATTCACTTTTGTGAGAAAGACATGGTTTCTGGGCAGCTTAATTGCAGTTTTCTTTAGCTTTCTGAATTTTGGATTACCCCTGTGATTGTTTGTTTGTTGTTGATGAAGTGGAGTGAATTCTCTCCCTCAGCCTTTATATAATTAAAAACACTTTCAGTGCATTGTTGGCTTTTTTGTGTGCATATTTACGCTTTTCTCTGTTATTTATTTATTAACTTTGGGTCAGGCACACACAGGAACACTGGAGTGAGAAAGAGACATATGTGCATTTCCCCCCAAAAGTCCCATCAGCAAGCAAGGGACGAGGTGCATTACAAAAGCCTGCCACAAAAGCTTCTATAGGCATAGCTTAAAATTTCAAGTAAACACAAAGCCCGCCACAAACTAACGCCACTGCTGCATCTTCCTTTGTAATTTAGAGCACCGAGTGCTTTCTGGAGTAGACCATTTCATTTCATCAGGCGCCCCACTGTATGCACTGGAGTACTGGGCCTGAAAGTGCCCTGGTGCCCAGGAGCTCTCTGGAGGAAGGGCAGGTGAGCGCAAAATAAAAGAAAAAAGAAAACAAACGTACCTGAACGCGAGTTGATGTCCTCCCGGTCCTCTTCTCACCCCCAGAACAGGAAGCAGCAACTCTCCTGGCCAATCAGGGCACTGCTCTCATGCAGCATGAGAGCAGCGCCCTGATTGGAGAACGCGGCCTCACTCAGAGCTCCACAGCCTTCTAGAGGCCTGCACTTGCTCTAAACCAGCTGTTTAAAGTGCGCATGTGTGGCTGGCCATTGCAAGACGGCTGGCCAAAAAGACATGCGCACTTTAAACAGTGCACATTCTGCCCACCCTCCTCTCTCTTGAGTGACATTCTGCTATCAGTCAGCAGCAGCCCGCCCCCGTCCTGACGCTCTGTTCGAGACGGGGAACAAAAATAAAATGGTAATAAATTACCATTTTATTTTTCAGGGGTTTGGGGTGATTTTAAGTGGGTCAACGCTCCTCCGCTCCAACTAAGCAGCCTCCCCTGTTGCAGCAGCGGCCCGTGCAGGTAAGAGAGGTGGGGTGGAGGGCCGTGTTGGGGGGGGGGGGGTTCGACAGACGACCACAAGAAAAAATAAATATATAATTAATTGCCCCTCGTGGTCGTCTGTCGAAATCTCCCCCCCCCCTATCCGGCCCCAACACTCTTACCTGCACGAGCCGCGGCTGCCCTGTTGCTGCTCCATAAAAATGAGTGCCTGGTGGCCTCCACCAGCAACCACGACCTCAAATTAAGAACTGGGAAGAGACCAGGTGGGAAAGGAAGCCGGGTGGGTGATGGTAAACAGGAGTAGAACATGGAGGCAGGAATCCTGACCACAGGGTAGGGCATGGTGCAGAAAGCCAACACACAAGGTAAATTGAGAGGTGTAGGAAGGAGAAACCAGAAGCAAACATACACACGAAAGAAAAAAGGGAATGCATTTATGCTGTAGTAGCTTGCAAAAGGAAAAAATAGTTCCCTGTAGTCAGCTGTAGAATGATGCAAGTCATCCATATCAACCACGCTGAGGCAGAAATGCGCTCGGGCTTGACAAACACATGAATAGGGAGAACAGCCATCCAATCAGGAACAGCGAAAGTATATGAAGAAGCCACCACTGAATAATGAGCAAGGGGGCAGACACATAGCCTATTCTAAGTCTTAATTGGGTACAAGAGGTCTGTTGTCAACTAACAGCTGAGCTGTCCGAGGTAAGATATGATGAAAAATGTGGACATGTTTTGCCTCTGTGAAATAGCTGGTCTATGCCGATTTGAAAAAGAGGCAAGTTTAAAATGGGGCTTATTTGTTCCTGCTTTCTTAAAGACTAAGGGGCATATTTACAAGTCCCTATCGCCACATGAACGTCACTATTTTTGACGTTCCTGTGGCGATATGGGCTTAGCCTTATTTAAAAGGTAGTGGCTTAACGCTGCCTTGTAAATAAGGCACCCTTTGCACGCTATACTTCGTGTGAAAGGGGAGGGCAATGGGCGTTGCGGTGGGCGTTCCGCCGCAACACCCTTTGATTTCGACGGAAAACCTGGTCTTACCCTGGCAAAATGAGGAGAAATGCTTTATTTCTCCTTGTTTTTTGCTGTTTCTATGTATGCTGCGTTGAGCAGCACACATAGAAACAGCAAAACGTAATTGATTGTTTATGTGCAGGAAGGTGACCCTTCCTCCACATAAACAATCATTAAAATAAAATGAGGAGTTGCAACTTCTATGTGTGCTGAACAAAGCAGCACACATAGAAGTGACAAAACGCCATTTCAGATTGTTTATGTGCAGGAAGAGACACCTTCCTGCACATAAACAATCCTTCCCCTCAACGCAGGCACCCTTGCACCATGGTGCAAGGGTGCCTGAATTGGCGCTAGGCTGCTAAATTTGGTGCCAGCGCAGGGAGAAACACAAGGCTGCACCGCATTCTTGCATAGCTGCCAAGTTGCCCAGGTCCATGCGTGATGCGCTGCGCCAGTCCAGGTTTTTTCCTTGAATTCTGGGACTTGTAGTCCAGTTTTATAATGGAGTAAACAAGTCTACAAGTCCCAGAATGCAACGAAAAAACCTGGACTGGCGCAGCGCATCACGCATGGACCTGGGCAACTTGGCAGCTATGTTCTTGTAAATACGGTGCAGCCCTGCGTTTCAGAAGAGGCAGAGCGCGGCGTTTAGCCAACAAGGCTAACGCCGCGCTCTGTCACTTCTTTTGTAAATTCTTAGGAGAATTTGTAATTATAATTCACATTTTTCATATGCAAATGAAGAGATTTTACTATACCTGTGCATTTGCTGCCCACTAGCATATACATTGTGCATTTCTTAAACTGCGCCACTTTTTTGCTTATGAATTACACAGATTTGGCGAGTGCACAATTTAGCCATTTTTATGGGCGCTAAAGCATTTACGAACTCAAAACAGCTTTGTGAAACGGGGCCCGTAAATACTACTTCATGAACCCGTAGTCTGCGCAGATTGTATATGCGTTTTCAGTCATTTGTTTGAGAGAAGCGGTATTTGCCTAACAAACAAATGCTACTCGGCCAAGATGATGTTATCTAAACACAACAATCTTAAGAAAACTCATCACCTCGTAAAACGGTCACAGCCCATGCCAAGATTACAACACCATTCAACAAAGGGAGCCGCCTTTAAACCAGTCAATGTAATCTGCTTCAGTCCTTCCATTAAGTGCAGCTGTCAGTGCTCAGAGGACTTGCCCTATGAGGGCTTGGCATCTTGGCAGACATCTTTGTTTGGGAACACCCTCCAGCGGCACGCAAGGCCTGTGGGAGAACGGTACCGCCCGCATGGATTCTAGTGATGCTATACCGATGGAGAGGTGGGTGTACAGGGTAAAGTAAACTAGCATACAGCTTTACAACCTGCCTCGAGCAAGAAAGCATTTACCCAAACAAATCAAATAGGGGAAGAGATACGGGGCACTGGTATTATAATGATGTGACAGAATATTTGTATGCCAGATTATTTTATCAAGCAATTAGCATATAAGGCGTTGTCAAAAAGTATAAGAAACAGCTCCACCCTACACTTTGAAACACCTACGTATTGTGGGAGTGTTTTTATTAATTAGAAACTAATGCAGAACGTAGGCGTGTTTTAGTTAGCCTTACTAGGCCTCAAACAGCTTGCATTGACATCTGTTCCTGTTTGCAGCAAGAAATGTGCATTTTTGATTTATGTGAACGAGCCTTCTCCACGTGCACGCGTGCTTTTCCATTTCAGAAAACCAGCTAAATAGAAGATCAAACTGTGGTCTTTCCATTTATAAACTGTATTCAGTTGTGTTTTGCCAAGGTAGCCATGTCAAGGTTGTACCTGTATGTCGCAGTTTTCGAGGCCTCTTCCTCGGCTTAAATGGAAGGGCTTTTTGTTCCCCCCTTTCATTCACGCAGTCTGTATTGTTTATTAAGTGACATAAATGTACTGTAATTTCCTATTCACGCCTCCTTTATTTAAATTCAGCAAAGTAGGTGTTTGCTAGATGTATCTTATTTGATGTATTTTGAGTATTTGAAAAATGATTGGTTCTAATAAATGTATCTTTGTAAACCCAGCCCTATTACCTCTAGTCAGATCATACTGTGGGCCATATGTACAATGAAGTGGCGGAGAGAGGCGTTAGCGTTCCTGGCTTAACGCCTCTCTCCGCCACTTCTGAAACTCAAGGCTGCACCATATTCACAAGGATATGGTGCAGCCTTGCGTTTCCCCCTGCGATGGCGCTAAGTTTAGCAACTTAGCGCCAACGCAGGCACCCTTGCACTATAGTGCAAGGGTGTCTGCGTGTAAGGGAGGATTGTTTATGTGTAGGATGGTGCCCCTTCCTGCACATAAACAATCCTAATATGCCATTCTGTCACTTTCATGTGTGTTGCTTCATGCAGCACACATGAAATATCAAAATGGCTTTTTTTTAAAAGATTGTTTATGTACAGGAAGGGACACCTTCCTGTACATAAACAAACCATAGCAATTTGCTTTTTCCATGTGTGCTGTACAAGGCAGCACACATGGTAAAAGCAAAAACGAGGAGAAATAATGCATTTCTCCTCGTTTCGCCCAACTTAAGAACAGGATTTACCTGGTCTTAATTTTGGCGCTGCCTCCTATGTACGCCACCCTTGTACATAGGGGCCAGCGTCAAAATGAATGGGTGTTGCGGTGGAACGCCCACCGCAACACCCACTGACCACCCCTTTCACGCTAGAGTGAAAGGGGGCCTTATTAACAAGGCAGTGTTAAGTCACGTTAAGTGGCTTAACGTTGCCTTGTAAATAAGGCGCAGCCCCTATCGCCCCCACAATGTCGGAAATAGTGACATTGTGGTGGCGATAAGGGATTGTACATATGCCCCTGTGTGTCTGACTTGAGGTAATAGCCTCTGCCTAAATTCCTTTAAAAGATAATGCGGGATATTACCAAGGAATAGCGATAATAATCGCAAAGCGCGCTTAGCGCTGTTTTTTTTATCGCCGGCTATCACTAGATTTCATCGTGGATATAACGCGTTATTATCAATGCTTATCTCCAAGGCGATAAAAAATCCAGCGATAGCGGCGAAACCCAACAATAGCGCGAGGAATCCAGCGATAAATTCCCAGCGCTAATGAAAAGCTTGCTAATAGGCAGGTGAGGTCTTAACCTTACAATCCACCTCCCATTGACAAGAATGGTTAAGTCAAGTTTTTAGCAGGTGTTAAAATCCAGCGATAATCGCGGTTAGCACGACATTTTTTATCGCTTCGCGGGCATTGCTAATAGGGGGAAGTTGTGTTTGCGACTGTTTGCAGTCGCTTTTAGTTGGGAACGCCTACTTTGCAGGTCATTTGCGATAATTATCGCTGACATGTAAAGCAGCACCAAAACGGTCGCTTTCGCCATAAAGCTGTCGCTAACAGCTGTTAGCGACAGCTTGCTAATAGGGCGATAGAAATATCGCCGCTTTAGCGGCAAAAAGTGCCGCTAAAGCGGCGATACCGCCCTTGCTAATATGCCCCAATGTTTTTTGGGATATGCTGGAGACTATTCCTGACTTGCTTTGGAGGCAGATTCTGTGTCAGTCCTCTTGCTTAACTATATTTTGGTTCTGGCTGTTATTGCTTTAGCATTAACCTAGTGTTAATTCTCTTACATTATTTGATTCTCACCAAATATCTGCTGCTTCCCCATGATTTGATGAATGATTATTTTTGCCTTCTGTAATGATCTTAACTGTAAATAAACCTTCATGGTTTTTGTTTGAATTTTTGTCTTTGGAGCTTTCATTTAATTAGCACTGGGGCTAATTCTTATGCAGACTCAGAGAGCCCTGATCCTATGCATCGACTCTCTTAATTATTTAATTAAAGCGTCAACAGATTTTTGGTGTAGAAAGCATGGCAAAAAGAATGTGCTAAATTACTACTAATTAATTCAGGTATTTAGTGAAAATTTCCCCAAAATTGTCGGAATTTGGAGAATCTAGGAATTGCTTGAATTATTGCTGGAGTACACGTAGATGTTGTCAGGAGGTGAGTATTAATAGTGTTTTGTGAGGTGTGTTGTCTTGCGCTGGTGATATGATTTATTTCATTCATATTTCCACGTTATATCAATGGTATTGTATTATGCACATGCGTCGAAATTTTAAAGTCGTACTGTAGTCGCACAACACAATGGGCGAATTTCAATAGCTTTGTGGATTGCATTTTTGATTAAAAAAAACCTTGTCATTCTATGTGATTTTGAGGTAAAGATTTAGATTTTTGGAGTTATGTGTAAAGGATTATGGAGAACTCAAGTAGAATATAAAGTTGTCTGTTGAATTAAAGTGTGGTGCCACGTTATAAAATGAAGTTCATGAGATTAAGGATCTCATAAATCCTTAACAGTCTAGTTATGAATGAGAACTAATCCTGGATAGTGGTGTTTATTATGTGCACAAGGATAGATACACTGACTCTAAGGGTAGGGTGCCGCTGGTTGAAAACCTATCTTGGTGTGATTGATAGTGCCGGAAGGTACTATTCTTTTTGTGGCGAGTTTGATTTCATTCTCTCATCCTGGTAGGCAAACAAAGGTTTATGTGTACTGCCTTTATTAACAGTGCATATTTTGAATTGTATTTTGTTTTAAAACTATATTGTGATTGGTTGTGTTCATATTATAGATATTGTAAAGCTTGGTTGAGTCAACAATGGGTGCGCTCCAAGATACGTCAAAGATTCCTGCTAACGGAGGATAGGCTCCAGTTGGTACAACCAATGTCTTACACACATATTTGTGGCTTAAATAATGGAACAGAATTACAGCAACAGATAAAAACTTGCATTTTCCTGTGAATGGTATGTTCAATGTGAGGAAGATGGAGAATTTGAGGCATTGCATGTTTGAGATGAAGCAGCAGCCAAAACCTGCGTAGACAAAATCACGGGATGAGTGAAATGATGTGGCAAATAAAAGCACATAAGAAAATGCTTAGAGGTCAGATCGGAAAAGCTGTTAAACATGAGTTGGATGCGAAGTTTGCATTTACGGAAGAAGAAGGCGTGGAGAGAGAATGTGAAAGAACGAAATGGAAGAAAATCAGTGTTATTCTGAGAGAGAGGATGAGCTTATAGATTGTTTGTTGATTGATGCAAGACCACCTCCGATTAACGAGGATCGTGTACAAGTGCGAGAAGTAGTAGCAGGCGAGCCGAGGGTAAGGAGAAAGGAACCAGAGCTGGCCCATCCTCACAAACTGAGGCGCAAATGGTAGAGATTCATATTTTCGGAGTTACTGATAATTTGGAAACTGTTGCGGAAACAGGAGTTTATAATGACAACATTTTAAAATATAATCAAATTGAATTGGCATATTTGGGTGCAGAAACAGGAAGGTGTGCTCTTAAGCATTTGCAAGGCTAGAAAAACTAGAAGTGAAAGTGGATTTGAGCAACAAAAAAAAAATTGTGAGAATTTTAGAACAAGACTGACACAGACTGAATTGCAAAGACAAAAGATTGAACACTTACAAGAGAATCTGAGGGAGCTACTTAAAATAATTAGAAAATGGAACATGGTATAGGAATGGACAGAAGATTCTGATAAATCTGAAGGGCTGACAAAGTGTAAATTAAAAGGAAATGTTAGTCTGAGTGTCTCTGAATTCGAAGTGACTGTTGAAAGAGGATTTCCAATAAGGGAAGTGCATGGAGCATTATATGCCGTGTACCTTGATCAAGGAGTGACTTGTGGAAATTTAACAAAGTATTGCCCGGACCTCAGAGAGGAGCCAGAAAAGTGGTATACTGAGGAAGAGAGAAGTGTGATTATTTCAAAGGTGCTTTGGGAGGATCTAGATGTGTTGTTTTCAACTGTGATACCTAAAGATTTGTGTACTGAGTATAAAACTATTGTTCACTGGCCTGAGGAAGAACCACAGAAAGTTGATATGAGTAATAAGCCTTCTCTGACTGTCATGGAAAAGTATAAACATGTTACTGACTATTTGAAAGGAAAGGTTCCTTAAAAACAAGTCAGTTGGTTGAAAATCATGAGAGTGACGCACAATTCAAATAAGTCAGTGCCTGCAAATTTAGAGAGATTAGTGCAGATTTAGATTTACAGGCAGCATTATGGAGTTGATCACATGTCAGGATTTGTTCCTGCTTTTGTGTCAGGACTGCATCCGGAGATCAGTGCGCATATACAGCAGAGCGTAATGTGCTGGCAAGCAAAATCATTACAAACACAAGG
Source organism: Calotriton arnoldi (assembly GCA_963921515.1). NCBI lineage: Eukaryota > Metazoa > Chordata > Amphibia > Caudata > Salamandridae > Calotriton > Calotriton arnoldi. The sequence goes on from CAWUFW010004208.1 coordinate 914,879, forward strand.
AGGTGATGGATGGAGCGCTGGATCCTTTCAGACACTCACCCCTAGTCTCAGATCTGGATTGAATCCATCATCGTTCTTTAGCTCACTTCGCCACTCCAGTTCAGACCCAGCCATATGCAAATCAGTATTGACCCTGTTTCTAATGGGATCAGTCCAGCCCGAACTGCCAAGCCATGTCTTTCCTGGACAAGAAACAAGCATCCTGGGACCGGTTTCGGGGTAACACCTCTCCTCAGCCAGGCTAGTTTGAATCCAGTGCCAACGTTAGCAAGGGACCCACGTCTGGGCATACCCTGCCAACTGAGGTCAAACAAAGCAAACACAAGGAGATGATGGACGGAGTGCTGAACCTTTTCAGACACTCACCCGCAGTCACAGATCTGGGTTGAATCCATCATCGGTCTTTAGCTCACTTCGCCACCCGAGTTCGGACACAGCTATATGCAAATCAATCTTGACCCTGTGCCTCATGGGAACAGTCCAGCCCGAACTGCCAAGCCATGTCTTCCCTGGACCGGAAACAAGCATCATGGGACCGGTTTCGGGGTAACACCCCTCATCGCTGGGGGTGAGTGTCTAAAAAGTTTCAACACTCTGTCCATCATCTCCTAGTGTTTGCTTTGTTTATCCTGGTGAGAGATAGAGTATTCCAAATCAGCCAAATCTTTGTCGTAATCCAGAACCAGATCATCAGTAATATTCACAAGAGCATGGCTCTGCGAATTAACACCTAATGAGGTGTTAATCCTGTGGCTTTATTTGGCGGTGCTTCTCATACTCCAGAAAACCAGAGGAAGAATCTCCTTGTGTTTGCACAGGAATCAGATGCAGCATCCTTCTCAGGGACTTCATAGTAGCATAGCAGCTGGCCGAGACTGCTTTGACCTGCAGTTCAAAAGACAAGGCAGAATCAAGTTTAACACCCAGGGTTATCACACAGGAGGAGGGAGTAGGACGTACCCATAACTCAGACAGCCACCAGCTGAGAGAGTCAAGGAGCTTGCACGTGCCAAAAAAAAAGAAATCAGTTTCATCGAAGTTCAGTTTGGGGCCAACTCTCACCCATCCAACTGTTTTCAGGCAGTTCATGAAAGAACCGAAGGTGTCAGATGCCTCATTCTGGAAGGACAAAAGGGGCTCTGTGTCATCAGCATAAGATATCACCTTCAGGCCCCACGATTCGACCAAATTAGCCAGGTGCTCCAGATAAACATTGAAAAGAGTAAGGTTCAAGGCAGAGCCCTGGGGAACCCTGTACTTGATAGGCTTGCGGTTTTTGGTAAAGGGCGCATGAAAACAGCCTGAGATCTATCCTAAAGATATGATTAAGCAGGACAGAGCTTTCCCTTTTATTTCAATCTCCCCCAGTCTATTCAACAGGATAGAATGCGAAACTGTGTCAAATGCTGATGACAAATCCAAGAGTGCAACCATAGCAGAGGCACCCTGATCAAGATTTGACCTGATAAAATCATCAATTCCTCCATGGATATGTTACCCATGTCAGGTAGAGCTGACCTGTCAGCCATCCCCTCTAAATTGCTCTACCTCAGATCAACACATGGAGGAGAATGGAAGCCTTACAAACTACAATCATGCTTATTTAAGACTGCCAATCACCACCCTCTAGTGGAATCTGAACACCCTCACAGCATCACAAGATTCTGACACCAACATCAACCTCCAACTCTCCAATGACAATCTTGAGATGACGGTAATTAGCAATGCCCTATCATGTCATGTTCTATGTAGATCATGCTTTCGGCATCCTGGTACAACCAAGAGTTATCAGATAACAAGAGTGCCATCAGAAGCTTCAGAAGAGATGGACCCAAATACAGCTACATAAAGACCTGATGACTCTCCACACATTCCACAGGAAGATGATCACAGATGGCAAAACAGCCTTCTATATTATATGCCATCAGCAAAGCCTCCAACAGAAGCAGAGCTTTGTTCATGGCCTTAAAGCCTTGTGTCAAACCATGCCCGATCCACCTCTTGAACATTCAAAAGTAAAATGCACCGCCATTAAAACCGTATCCAAAGGAAATATTGAAAAATTTTGACAACAGAATCATCACCTTCCAAAGCATCCCCGAAAGCTCATCTATTGAACTTCAACTGACTGAAGACCACTTCCTATGAAATTGACAGCACTCATGCGTCAATGGTGAAGGAAATCCCTGGTGTAGACTGATCTCTCATCCAAGGCACCTTTCTTCATAAATCTCAATATAGTACAGATCTAAAAAAAAAGGTGGGAATGGCTCAGCTTTTGGACCGGCAGCAAGAGCTGAGGGTGCAGTTCCCGTTCCTCTACAACTGCTGAATTTATATTTTAATGGACAGGTTGAGGTTGTCAAAAATTATTTATCTGAGATTGTGAATTGTAACACTCAAATCTTTATACTATCACATAGTATATAAAATATAGTGCCAGCATTTCCATCAGAAATTTGATAAAGTTTGGAAATTGGGCTTCAAGAACTGAAAGGGTAGAAGGGTGGGCCAAAAGAACAGGTCCTAAAGAAAGGGTACAATACATGATTAACTGTGAATTCCAATGGTTGCAAAAATTGGTTCTATATTAAAGGATTTATGGATAATGATAATGACACAGAACTGAAGAGCAAGGGATCTAAACGTACCTCAACCCAGTGTCCCTGTAAATTAAAGGATGCCGGCATTAGGAATTCTGGGTGCTCTAGTATTGGGGGCATGAAACTTGTAGGGATCGATCTTAGAAAACCCAGAAACATATCCAGAACATTAAAATGTCCCTTAAAATGAGAAAAGCATGTAAAGTAAGAACTGGTACAATACTAAATCACTAGTACAAGGCCTGCGTCGAGACATTGTCACCAGTGACAAAGTTGTATTATACCATTTAATAAATAAAAAATTGATAACTAGCATTTTTACTCACCCAAAAAAGCCCAAAGTCTAAGCAAGCCCATACTTATACAAAAAAACCCAAAGTAAGCTCAGACTCTCTTAATACTATATCTCAGACAAGACTAAGTAATTTGCTATATTAAATAATACTACTTTTTCTTGCAACACCATTCAAAAGTACTACACATTTGAGAGATGAACGATTTAACACCAGACACATTCAAGTGAACTTGGGTTCTCAGATGCTCACTAATGTGGCGCTGACACTCTCCTATGAGGGATATTGTTGGCAGATTTTGAAACATCCCATCATACAGGACAAGCAAGCAAGCAACCATCAATTACCACCATCTGGATCTTCCGCCAAGCCAAACCACTGTTATCCCAACCCAACCACAGTGGTGTCACTCAAGCAAATTTTTCCAAAGGAGAGAGAATACCTCACCAGTACAATGATCAAAAATTATCTACTGGACTAAAGTAATAAAAAGAAATTACAAAAAGAAAATGCATATGTGCGACTTAAACAGGAAGTCTAGAAGAAGTGTCCATCAATGGAAGAGGACTGAGCGAGACGCAAGACAGTCAATATATATCACAATAGATCCTTTTGTAAAGTGCTTGTTAGTTTGTGTATGTTTGAAATTTCAAAACGATCATTCCAAAATTTATTGAGCTTTCAGTTTCAAAATATTCTTTTTCTTACTTGTTTAATGAAATTGGACATCCACAGCTGACACTTTCATCCCAGATGGGACTTTCTCAAGGCAATATATGTATTCTTTCTTATACGTAAATTGCAATAGTGTAATCAATGTTGATTATTTCATCCATGCAGTCTTTATTTATGTTAGAGAATAATAGCAGTTCAACCATATGTGTACTGGAGAAAATATAGAGATGAAGGTATAGCCATTATTGCATAGCAACAATGTAAAAGTCCACAGTAAGAGTTCCCATTCGTGCGTGCCAAGACGGTGCTGATGCGTATTCTATCATTGAGGCGGGACTGGATGCTGTAGTAGCTTGACCCATATGTTGCACCAGTCTTACCTTTTGGAGTTCATATATAGAGTGCCGATCTATATATGTGCACGAGATACCACTGGAAATTGGCTGACCTCCTGGTGCAAAGGTACACAAAGTGAATACACTCAAACGAACGAATAGACATCCCATTCATATATGTTGAGGCTAGTAACGTTCAATAACATAACATAAACACATATGGGAGAATTTGCTGCACATCTTAGCACTGTTGTAAGCCTTCCTGCATTGGGATACAGTATATCTGTATCAAACTAAGCACAATCAACAGATGGTAGATAAACAACCACTGATATGTTTAAAGACTGGAAGTGGGTACCTTTCCAGTATTTAAGAGGTGCTTTGGCCGGTTACATTTCTGATACAGGTTCTGCGCTTCAATGGTATCTATTAAACGTATGGAATCTTGTGCAAGCAATTACATGCTTTCTTTTAGAAGTCAATGTATGTTATTTGGATTTTTTTGTTCCTACATAGATTTCTTTCACAGTAAGAGACTTTCTGTAATACCCTTCACCATCTCCTGAGACTGTCGTATCCTTGGCATTCTGCTATGGTCAGCAGTTAAAAGTCATTACAGGGTCAATGGTGCTCCATCAAGGAATGCATCATTTAAGTGGCGTCCATATCTTTCCTTCCCATCAGTGTACGGCTCATAGAGAGCACAACACGTTAGAACTTGATCTCTTTATTCATTCGAAGCTGCTGGCATAAATCCTGAATGGACTGACATACCTGCCAACTTGAAGAACAATCTCACCGTGTGAGGAGAGGGCGGGGCCCGCCCCGGCCTCGTGTCACAAGTCTCTCCAAGGCAATCTCACCGTGTGAGGAGAGGGCGGGGCCCGCCCCGGCCTCGTGTCAGAAGTCTCTCCAAGGCACTTTTGAACCCCACCCCGCCCCAAACCCCTCTCCTCCCCCCCCCAAAAAAAGAAGCTGGCTGGTGCCCACGTCCTGGGGTGTTTTCACACCCCTTAATGGACGTCGGCAGTTCAAAGCCTCGAAAAACGAGCTGGAAAACCACTATTTACAGTGGTTTTCAGATCGTTTTCCTGCCATCGTGTGATATCAGCTCCTCACCGGGTGGCGTGTGATGGGAGCCAACATCGTGTGTCACACGGTGGCACCGTGTGAGTTGGCAGGTCTGGATTGAGATCCTTTGAATGCTACATTTCAATACTTTTGCCAGCGTCTGAAGTGGTCCAGGGGAGAACAAAGAGAAGAATCTAAATTATACAACAAGGTCAGTCAACATGCTGCCCACCCCCTCATTAAGGAATTGACTAATAATCCCTCACTTGCAGGTATGGCAGGGGACTGGCCACTTTAAGGGGCTTGGGGGAGTTTTCTCCAATTTGCATATGTAGAAACATCACAGTGCGTAGAAAACAGCTTTGGTAATGGTCTGGGCGCCTTTCAAATGCATTGCTCGGAATACAGGCTTTCTAATAATGTCCCAAAAGTCGTGATGATAGTTCAGCAATGGGCAACACGTCACACTTTACTACCACAGGACACGTCCACTACAAAGCCTCATTCTAGGGCCTCGTGCAAACGCACAATATGTGAATGCACTTTAATGCCCCAATAGAAACACAGATCCCGTTAATATATTATTACACAAGCTCCTCACTGATGAGGCCCAAATTGGTCGAGGACCTGGGGTTGCTGTTAAAGGAGATCCGGCGAGGCAGTTCAAGTGAAGTGTTTCCACTGGAGCAGGGGTATGTTTGGTTTGCATATGGCTGGTCGCTGTCCAGAGTGGCGCAGAGGGCAAAACAAGCAATGGACTGGAATATGACCCCAAGTAATTGCCAGTGTCTGGGATTAACTCAAGCTCTCCATCCATCACTTTTTGTTTTTCTATGCCAGATACCAGACATGGGACCCGTGCTCACTGTGCTGCAGGACTCAAGTGGCACTTTACTGACGGGGCCAAACAAGGCTGCAGCCATTCTGGGGATGCTTTAATCTCATCTAGATGCAGCCAGGCCTGACAATTCTAGTTGGACTGTTCCCATACAAGCAGGAATCAGCCTGATTAAAATATGGCTGGTTCCTTTTGGAAGTGGCATAGTGAGCAAAATGTGATGGACTTGAATGAGGCCAAAGTAATTTGTCAATGGCTGAAATTATTTCAAGCATTCCACCCATCATGTTTTTGTTTTTCTATACAAAATATAAATTTGCTGTGGAATTACCATGGGATACATGCCAGGCAGTCAGGAGTATAACATTCCGTCAGTCAGTCCGCAAATTCTATTAATTGTCATAATGTGCAGGTTGGTGGCTGTGACATTTCTGCCCCGATTAGTATTTAGCCGGCAAAACATTTGGGAGAACTCATCCTATGGAGTGGAGCCGTGGGGATGTCTGGGGGGCGCCTTTCCCCCCTCCAGAGGGCTGCTATCAGTGCGCCTCCTGACAGCTTCTTTGCCTCTGGGCTTGCATCTATAATACGGGGCGGGCTCAGAGGCAAAGGGGCCACACCCCCATGCAAATGAGGGAACACCCTCTGGTGATAGCGCTGGTGCATGACAGGCTATATGTAAGGGGCATATATTGTCCTGTTGTGCCACCAGTTTCTTAGAACTTGCCATGAACAGACAAACCTAAATAATGACAAAGTAACTTATCTTTGTTAGCAATATTTCTGGTGCATGCTATATATCACTCACCTTATGACTATCCTCCAGGTGCCAGTCTTGATCTAGAAACCTTTTTTCCCAGCAATAGCTCTCCAGCTTCCCAAAGTGGTGCCATGCAGCTTCGTTCTGCAGATTGGCACGCTCATGTCAGCTCTTAGCATTTTGAAAAATGTTTTATTGAGGTGCGCAGAGAGAAACTGAGCATCACAACAGCGACAATCACAGCCGCTCGTAATTTTGCATACAGTTGAAACCATATTAATAACTGCACTGACTGATCCGAGGAGGGACTGTAGGGAGGAATCTGCAAGAAAATATAGTAACCAACATAACTGTCATTACTGAACCTAAGTAACCTTTTGTTCTGATGGATACTTCTTGCCGCAGATTTCTCACATTAATACTGAGTCCCAAAACTATGCCCTTTAGGAGGTGGGATTGAGTAGTGCTGATTAACAAATGAAGATGTGCAACACAGTGCTGGCAAAGTCTCTGTCACTGCATATCTGAGCTATCAGGGAGTAGTGTTAATAAAAAGTATGAAAAGAATGCCAAGTGGGTGCCCAGCAAATATCAGCTCTCATGAGAGACACCAGTCATTGGAGCAGTAGGAACAGCCATGGCCCTTCCGGAGTGGGCATAAATGCCAGTTAGTGAGTCTTTTTTGGTCAAGGCATAAGAGATCCTTATCATATGATTGGTTACTGCATTCACGGTCATTGCTCTCACAAAACGTACAAAGAACTGATTGTCCACTATGTCTTGTGGGGTCAATTTAGAAAGACGCCACATTCATGGAGTTTAGTCTCTCCTCCTCCTGGGTGGGATAAGCAGTGGGAATGAATGATAGAAGAGTGATGGACTGGCCCATGTGGTAAGCAGACACAACCTCTGGTAAGGCAGTAGGGCGGTTCAAAGTCAGTGGCGGTTCCTCTGGTAAGGCGGAGGAGCTTTGCCTCACTGCTTTGCAGCAGTGAAATAAAGGAAAAATGAAATGATAATAACTTTATGTTATTATCATTTCATTTTTCCCTGCTGTGGTGTCTTTGCGGGGCGGGACTGCTCTGCTCACAGAGCAGGGGGAGGAGTGGTGGGCAAGCTAAGTGCACATGACTGTTTGGCCAGCCGTCTCGGGTTGGCCAAACAGTCATGCACACATTGCATGTTCTCCACCGAGGCAGCATTACAGCCTGGGTGGAGAACATGCCCAGACTACCAGTCCCTGGCTGAGTGCCAAACCACGGCGCTCAGACCAATCACAACACTACATTGCAGTGCTGTGATTGGTTCAGGGAAGCCTGGAAGCCTGGGTGCTTCCTGTTCGTCCTGACACGGAGGAGAGACAATGTGGGAGAGACGCGGTGAGGAGGTACGCTTTTTTTCTTCTCCTTTTCTTACATCCCCTTACTCCCTGACCCTCCCAGCCACCCCCACCCGGCCACCCCCAATCTGTGCCAGCTGCCACTGTTCAAAGTACCAGATTGTCTGGATTCAAAACAGTGAAACTGGCCCAGACTTAAAAGGTCTTTCACTCACCAACCACATGAACACTGCAACTTCAAGGTGAACAACTGTGCATCAGTTCGAACAGCAAAGCCAGTAGGAAGGATACTATTAAATTCAAACCCCACTGCAGAACAATAAATGGTGTGGAAGGAAACAAATACAGTAAATATCACTAGGGGTAATTTATAGTTAGAGATAGATAAACAGGCAGGCAGACGAGGCAGCAGGATATCACTTCACATTGGCAAGCCCTGCTGGTAGAGGAAGAGTGCAAAGTGCAGAACGTTAATAGATCACAAATAGTTTTACTCGATCGTCCTCCACGACAATGGCTGTAGACTGTGGAGAACTGAAGGGACGACACAGAGGTTAAAGGGTACACCTACCAACCTCAAGGTCCAGGAGGGTGAAATATCTGTACCTGAGCAAAGGCAGTCCCCTGACGCTGGAGCTACTGTTGTCTCAGGCACCAATGAAGAGCCTTCACATGCGGCACCAACAGGATGCATGAGGCCACCAAGCCCAGCAGGCAGAGGACCTGCAGATCAAGGAGAGGAGTCGGATTCAGAAATATGAGAATCATATGCCGAAAATCTGCAGTCCTCTGATGAAGAGGTAAAGTCTTCATGCAGGCCATATTTAACCCCACACCTCTGAAGATCAGCTTCAGCGTGGGGATGAGGGGCGACTTCTGGGGATTGACAGAAGAGCCCAAGCTGCGCACAAGGGTCATGCTGTGCTCTGAAGATGACTAATGCAAGGGTCCCTGCTTTCACCAGCCAGTGAGAAGGAACAGTAGACCGAAATAGGCACCCAGGCAATCCATGAATACCAACTAATCCCCCACACTGAGGGACAACCAAACCTTGGATAGAGACAGCATGTTTAACTTAAACTGCCGGATGAAAAGATTTAAGAGCCGTAGGTCCAGAGTGGCTCCGAGACCTCTGTCTTTCTGAGAACACAAAGGGAATACAATCCCATGTCCCTTTCCTCCAGGAGCACCACTTCCATGGCCCTTTGGTAACCAGAGCATGAACTTCCACCTCCAAGATCGAGACGTGTCAGAGAGCACTTCCTTGCAGAAGGCAAGCAGTTCGGTAGGGAGGACAGGATAAGGAGAATTACCCTAATGGATAAGCTGGATCACACAGTAATTTGTCATGATCCTCCCCTTTACCAGAAGCTGGTGGTGATGGAGGGAGGAGCTGTCAAGCATGTTTTGAGGCAGAAGATCCAGTGGAAGATGGGGAGACCGGAGGTGCTACTGCTGGTGATGTTGACAGCCTTAGATCCCCCATCTTATCCTACCTTACCCCTTAAGGATTAATAAAGTTGCTGAGGGTCTGGACCAGCTGGAAAAGCTGCCTTTGCCGTAAGGGCTGTGTTGTAAGCAATAACGGGCAGCTTGAAGACTTCTTCAGGTAAATTTATGTAGTTTTATTTAAGACAGCAGCTAAGCGAACACTTCACAAGCTGACCAGACAAGCAACTGACAGGTATGGAATGCGTAATCAAAACACGCTAGAATACACGCAGGTATTCTAGAAGGAATGGGAAAAGAGAACACAAAGAAAGGCTTTACATACAAAGAATACAATATTAAGATAACTGATCATGTACAACACATCTTTCTCCTTTATATAAACAAAATAAAAATAAAAGTAATAACCTGGAAAAAATGAAAAACAAAGTGAGAAAGAATATTCAACAACAGTAATCATTTAAATATGCAGGTGGTCTGCGACATCTTAAACTTCTGGTCTCGAGAGACTTGTGTGTGTTTTGTGAATTGTTACCAAAGTCACAGGCATCACCACCACCCACTTCCCTTCGACTGCCAACCAACGGATCATGAACAGAATCATCCACTTAAGACAACATGTAACCACTAATTCTCTGCATGTCATCAAGATTAGAGTCAGCAAAGTCAAGAGAAAGTGAAACCTTGTTTTTTTTATATAAAGCCACACGGCAAAGATTCCATTTTTCACCATTTGTCAAAACCACATAATGTGATTGAGTTTTGTAGTACAATAAGCCCATACCATTTCTTGCACCATATCCTGGGCAAACCTTCCACTCACACATGCCATCTGAATAATGCCCTTAACAACCCGATTAGCTCTCTCACATAAACCATTTCCCAGCGGGTTGTACAAAGAAGTACGATGATGTACCACACCACACTCAGCAAGAAATGTACACATGTTACGAGAAACAAGTTGAGTGCCATTATCAGTAATTATAACAGAAGGAAAACCTTCCTCCTGAAATAAATTCTTCAAGAAAACAATGGTGCTCTCTGTAGTGATGTCTCTAACAAAGCTCACACTTAACCACTTAGAAAAAACATCAATAACTACGATAGCAAAACGCTGACTAAGTGGTAATTCATCCATAGGTCCTATGAAATCCAGACAAATGCTATGCCAAGTACTACCTGGGTTGGTGATATGACCCGTAGCTGATTAGACACCTACCATAAGTCTTTTCTCCCCCTCTTTGCACACGGAACATTTCTCAACCCAAGAAGACACCTGTTCGTCCATGCCTGGCCACCAAAAATCAGTTTTTAATCCTCGTTGAGTCAATGTTTGACCCAGGTGCCCCTCATGAGCCAAATTAAGGAGTTTGGACCTTAAACCAAAAGTAGGAACGAATCTATCTCCCCTCATGAGGACATTTAAACCACAAATAGACAATTCGACCAAGATTTTAAGAAAAGGAGGCACTGAAACTAGAACACAACTCTCACGCCTGGAACCTAACCTAATCAGATCCATAACTGCTTTAAGGACATGATCAGCATCCATCTCTCTGCACCATTCATCACAAGATAAAGTTCCTCCACCAACAACAACCACATCATGAACAGAAGCAACAGCTCCATCTTCATTGGCTACTGTAAAAGACGAACTATCCAAATTTTCCCATTTAATAGAAAGTCTAGAAACACAATCTGCTTGGAGATTCTTCCAACCCTGAATATGAGAAACTTCATATTGATATTCTTATAATTTGGCAGCTAGTCTCGCCAACCTCGCTGAACCCTTACCCGCACCACCAGGCGACAAAATTTTCACCAACAGTTTGTGATCGGTTTTAAGCACGAATCTTGTACCCCAAAGGTAAGTGCGGAAATATTGAACACCCCATGCCACCGCAAGTGCTTCCCTTTCAATGACTGAGTATTTCTGTTCCGATGACGAGAGTGTTCTAGAGGCAAAAGCAACGTTTTTTTCACACTCAGGATGTTTCTGTAATAGCACCACACCTAAACCTGTAGCACTAGCATCGACCATGAGAATAGACGTACGTTTGATATCAAAAGGTGCCAAAACATTTGCCTCACAAATTTCTTTTTTATGTAATTAAAACAAGTGATCTGTTGTTCCCCCCAAACACATTTGACACCTTTCTTCAGTAACTGTCTTAAATACAAAGTTTTATGAGAGAAATTTTGAACAAATTTAGAATAGTATTCTATAAGTCCCATGAAATACCTTAATTGGTCTTTATCAGAAGGACATGGGGCTAACTGAATGGCTGCCAATAGTTTTTTTTAGGTTTTATTCCTAAAGCAGAGATTTCATAACCAAGATATTCAATATGTTCGACCAGAAAAGAACACTTTTCTTTACGAAGGGTGAGACCCACATCAGCAATTCTTTGAAGGACTGATTTAAGAACCTTGTTGTGGTCACTGATGGAATCTCCATAAACGAGGATATTCATCCTGAAAAAATATTGCTTTGTCAATACCTTTAAAAATCTCAGTGACCATACGTTGGAATACACTGGCTGACGATGACAGCCCAAAGGGCAGCCCTGTAAATTGAAAGGTTCCTTCAGTCGTAACAAAAGCTGTAAGATGTTTTGAGCTGTCGTGTAATCTTATCTGGTGGTATGCGCTTTTAAGATCAAGTTTTGAATTTTTTTTCGCATCTTTTAAAGTGGAAACGAACTCGCCAATTTTCAGTAAGGGGAAGGTATCTGCAACAACACATTTATTCAGGGACCTTAAGTCCACACAGAACCTAATTTTGCCATCAGCTTTTTTAGTGATTACTACTGGAGACACCCAACTAGACGCTCAACAGGTTCAATCACACCATCTTGTAACATTTCTTCTATGAGAGACTTTACCTCATCCCTAACCACTAGAGAGGGACTCTCTTTTCTAAGTTTGTGTTGAACTGGTAACGCATCTTTTTAACAAAATCTTGTGAACATAACCTTTAAGTTCTCCTAACTCATTCCTAAATACAGTACTAGCCTACTGAAGTATGTCATCAAGGGCTACATCATCAACAACCATGACTTGTGAAGGAGTTCTAGGGTTTACAATAATATGAAGATCATATTGGTGAATCCACCTTAAGATGGGGGGCCCATCCACAGCAACATAAATTTTCCCTTTGGTGGACCTGCTTGAGAAACAACTGTGGTTCAAGAAACCTAATAAATCTATTCACTCTCCTTGGTATCCTGCAGGTGAAATATCGCTGTGCTGTAAAGGTTTCTCACCCCACTCTTGATCAAACATTGTTTTAGGAATTATAGTGTATCTAGACCCCGTATCTACCATAAGAGATACTTGCTGCACATCGATTAAAAATAACGCTTTGGGTCTGTTCTCTCGCTTTTGGTTTTCAGAACAAACCTCTCCATCAACAACTACCAGAAGTCTATCCTTCTCCTTTTTGTTCTCTGTTGAACTTTCCTGGACTACTGCTACTTTGGGACGAGTCTTCATTTTACACATTTTAGAGAAATGGCCAAGGCGGCAACACTTTAAACATTCTTTGTTGGAAGCGAAACAGAATTTTGATTCAGATGTGTGACCATTGCTACCACATCTTGAAAAATTTGTTCGGTCCCCTTGTATAATTAGTTTTTTTGTTAACAAACCTATTTTTATTCCTTAGTAAAGCTATGGAATCATCTTCACATTGGTCACTCACTTCCCACGCATTCTTTTCCGATACTTCAGACAATTCCCTTGGTTAATGCTGTGTTTCTGTAACTCTTTCATGCAACACTCAGATTGCTCTATAACTTTGCTAAATCAATGGCTACTTTCAATGTAGGATTCTTAGCTGCCCACAACCTTTCTTGAATTTTCCCATTGTTACATTGTACAATTACCTCATCCCTAATTAATTCGTCCGTCATAGCTCCAAAATTGCATTTAACGGAGAGTTCCCTCAGTCTTGCAACAAATTTGTCAATAGACTCTTCACTACGTTGTCGGTGAGTATAAAATTTATAGCGATTCATCACCAGATTCTCTCCTCCTTTGCATATCTCACTTCAAGTCTACATATTGCCTCCTTATATTCGTCTGGCATTGGTTGTCCATTTGCTTGTAAGGCTTATGGTAAAAACCTGAACACACGTTGACCTTCTTTTCCCAATGAGCACAATAACAAAGCTTTTTTTCGTTTTGCAGAAAATTCTTGCCCATCCAAAGCATCCAGATAGTTATCAAAAATAACAATCCAGTCTTCCCAAGGTATAGAAGGGGTGCTAGGTTCACTTTAAAATTGAGGAGGCAAAGCAACCGCAATATGCTGGGTAGACATGACTGTAAATGTTATAAATAAATCAAAAGAATTAAAGCTATATGATGAAAATGTGAAATGTGCAACACACGGGTTAATTTATCTAGTAGATGTGCACATCACCGTGTAAAATACGTTTGAAGAAAAGGTTGCAAATACCTGTGATGTGCATGTCACTTCGCGTTGACCGCTATTCCATGCGGCATATAAATAGATAAATGAATAATATATTACTCACTGGGGTTCTGTAGGCTACAGACGTGCACATAACAGTGACTGCGCCGACGCCGAGCGTGTAATTTACACAAACAATTAGAATGAACATGCTAGTGGTGTGCGTGTCACCGGAGTACGCTAGTGGTGTGCGTGTCACCGGAGTACTCACACAGTGGTTTCCAGGCGTGATGTGGATGACTTCGCGTCACCGTAATAGACTGCACCGAAGACTTTGACACTTCAAAATGGCCGAAACACGTAACTTGATGACGTACGTTCTTGCAGACTGCAGCGCTGACTCGGAAAAAAAATGATTGTCTTAAGATGGCTGAGCTGCGTGCTGTGATGACGTGCGCACTCACAGACTTGAATACTGGCAAAGGCAACTCACAGTTTCTTGAAATGACGTCACAGGAACGGAAGACTTGTCTTCTTCCAAAACGGGAAAGACTCACCGAACAACGAATTTGATGATAGCAAACATCAAATTTATGGACCACTATCAGCAGAAATGGTCCGAAGTGTTCGCCGCTGGGTCAGCGCCTCACGAAGCTGGAATCAACTGAAATGTCATCACCTTGTCCTTAGCTCATCCGGTCAGCACAATCCCACAAGATCGTCGCCAAAATTGTTGTAAGCAATAACAGGCAGCTTGAAGACTTCTTCAGGTAAATTAATGTAGTTTTATTTAAGACAGCAGCAAAGCGAACACTTCACAAGCTGACCAGAAAAGCAACTGACAGGTATGGAATGCGTAATCAAAACACGCTAGAATACACGCAGGAATGGGAAAAGAGAACACAAAGAAAGGCTTTACATACAAAGAATACAATATTAAGATAACTGATCATGTACAACAGGCTGCCACCTGGGGAAGCCCAAGAAGCTACACTATTGCTGCTCGATCTGATCCACTGGGGAGACCAAGTGCAGATAGTGCGCAAACTTAAAAAAAAAAAAATCCAGGGAGGAGTGGCCCTTTTTCCCAAACAGCATGCCCATCAACGCCACCTGGACGTCTCCCAAAAATCCTGTGGAGGCATATCGGCACAAAGTTACTGCTGTTGCCCTAAACTGAGACACCATATCAGCAGAATTCAGGTCGCAGGCTGAAAGATGGTTTTTTTCATGTAGCGAGAGACTGATGACAACCATTTTAGTCAATTTTTAAATACGTGGATGTATCAGCCAAGAATATGTAGCACTGACTATGCGCAGATCTTGAGTGACTGATACAAAGACTTTTCTGCTCATAGACCAGTCTTTTAGACTCATGATCCACAGGAGGTATAGGAACGGCATTTGGGGTTCAATTTGGCTGATAAGACCTTGTAAGGAAATGCCTCTTATTGTTTGATCACCACCAATGTTTTGGACAGATGCTGCTGGTTTTTTTTTACCCTGAGAGTACATTGAGACCTGCTAACCAGACTTCAGTGACAGTGCCCTGACCTTTAAACATGTATGTTTGATTGGCATGCACCCAGCTGGCAGAGGCAAACTTCCCTAGTATATATTGTAGCAAGAATACCCAGTGCCTGTGAGTTCAGAGAGCTCCCAAAGGGACTGCAGCACTTGTTCTGCCACTTTGAGGGAGACACGGTCAAATATGGCTCCCAGTCTGCCACTGTAGACTAGAAGGTCAGTTTAAAACTGCTGACTCAGCCTTGCCATCTCAACAATGGTAAAGCCCAAACCCGCTTGTAAGTCACCCCTGTGGAGTCCTAAAGCATATTAAAACAGTAGAACATGTGTTTAACAAGTTTTATCAGCAAAAACCTGCAATTGTCGAATGCAGAGTTACACACTAACATCTCAGCTGTGCTACCTTCTGAAGGGGACTAGCAAAGTTGGTACTTCAAGGTATCAAACAACTCGTTACATTAAGCCCAACTTGATTCCCAAGTCAAAATTAATGTTTCATGTTGCTACATGTAACTTTTAGAAAGTTGCTATTCTGTTGCCCAAGCTTTGCAGGCCTTCTGCCTGCCTGGGGGACGTGTAAACGGCTCCCAGGACTGGTAACAACAGAAGCCTGGAAGGAAGCCACAAGGGGTGTTAGCCCAAGTGGCGAGCTTCAAAGGGGAAGCCTCCTTTGAAGGGCAAATGGTAACAGCATTCGAGAGGAGCTTCTCTTTTGTTTGGGTAGACAGGTTGGCGTCGGGGTCAGAGAGGGGCAAACACTGGCTAAACCAGTTTTCCCACAGGTTTGTAGCCCACAGGTAGCTTCATCTTTAGGGCAGGCTACTGAGCTCTTAAGGACGAGAGAGGAGTTCTGGTCCCATGGGAGTGGCCAGAATGGTGCCTTCTGGAATAGCTTGATGCCACACTTCACAGGAAATTGTCATCAGGCAGGAGGGAAGCTAGTAGCCCATTTGCTAGTAACTGTGACCACCCCTGAGGGCACTCTCAGAGCAAATATAAAGGGGCACCCCTGGCACCCAGAAGTCAGATGTCGCTTGATTGAAAGAAGAGGACCGAAAATGGACTACCCTGCTGACCTTGGACCAGCAATGAAGAGGCAACACCAAAGTTGGACTGCACCTGCTGCTCCTTGTGGTAGCGAAGGTAAGGACTGTGCCTGCTGTATCCGGCTCATGGAGAAGTCCAGAGATTTTAAGAGTCAGTTGGCTGACTTCCTGTTCGCAGCACGAGGCCACAAAAGCTGAAGAAGCCTGCTGGGGCGAGTTGGTAGCCCAGATCACCAGATCTCAGCCCCTGACTGCCGTGCAACTGAGGAGACCGAGACACAACACTCAAAAGTTGCACTTGAGTCTGCTGGACCCGGGAGAGTCGTCAGAGTGCAGCTCGGTCACCCAGAAGGAGAGCTATCTCCAAAAGAAGGAAACCAGTGTGTCAAGTGACTGCTTTTCCTAAGGAGGTAACTGTTCTGTTGGACCTTGCTTGTTCCCTTGACTGACTCCCTGCCAGAGACATCACCCAAAGTAACTCTAAGTAACTGCATTCTCCTCTGACAACCTTTTTCTTGAAAAAGTTTCCAAGTGTCAAATTAGTTGAATTTGCCAATGCTTGTTCGCAGTTAAGTAAAAAGTCTTGATTTATTGTTTCTTGTAGAATCCATATCTCCTGAAGCCTCTGGTGGATCTTTTTAATTTTGGAGTCCATAGATAAATAAAAATATAATCTAGATTGGTGAATTTCTTGAGTGTTGAGTTTATTTCTTCTTCAGTTTTGGTGCTGTTTAAATGCTGTACTCTTGTTCCTTTGTGTAAGCCTGACTGCTAAGAGCCACAGCTACCCAGGGTTGAGATAAATTTTAACAAACAAACCCTTCCCTTAGACCACTTTAGGATTGACTCTCATTGCCTTCAATGCAGATGCACGGGCGTGAATTTTCTGCACCTTGCCTGGAACTGTACAGCATTTGCACACTACTGGAATGAGGTGTTGGACTGCTTTGCCTAGGTGCTTGGCAGTCTGGTGTCGCGGTCTCCACTCATCTCACTCCTCGGGTAAATAAAGAACACTACTGCTGGCATTCGCCGCCTGGCGTTGATTATGATGATGTTGGCCAAAAGAAGAGTGGCCATGCACCGGGGTTGCCACTTGCCCTTGGGTGAGGGGCTGGCTGGCTGGCAGGCAGGTATATCAACCTGTCAAGAAAACGTGAAGACTACTGGGAACTGATGCTGACAGGGACCCACCCAGGAACATATGGAGCCCTATTAGCGTATTCATTACAACATGCTCGGCCCAGGCACATGTTGGTACGGAGACCCTGGCCTGAGTCGACTGGGCACCATAGGGCATGATGCCAGAATGAATAGGACTTTCATCCTGTCTGACAGGTGACAACCGGCTGATGTAGGAATGTCTTCGGGTGTGTGGGAGATCTCAGCTGTGATCTATACTGATTGTCTGGTGCACTGTATGTACACCAAATTTGTTACGCATGTGAGACGGCATGATACTGTATACCTTGCTATTTCCATACTCATGCTATACTGTAATGTGTTGACTGCAGCAGTAAAAAAAAAAAAAAAAAGCTCATAAAAAAACATGTGAAACGTGACTGGTACTCAAAGGGATGGTAGTGCATTAATTACATGGTGAGATCACACAACCACATCATATAATACACCTCATTCCCTCACAGGCTTCTACAACCAAACTCTTTGGTGAAGGGCGAGTCGAGAAGGGCATTCACAAAATGCATGGCAGGCCTTCTACAAATGAAATGCATAAAATGCACTGAATAAAGAAAACAAATATGGGAATTAAAGGATTACTTTCTAAAGATAGATGATCTAATTGTGTGACTTGCAATTTGTGGCTGAGCTCAGCTCTCTTTGCACTAATCTCGGGCCTAAAGCCCGACTGCAAGGAGCAGTATACATGATCAAGTGCAATGTGCACTTACAGCTCCTACTCGAGGTTTTGAGGTTGGAAGCAACGCAAGGGGCAGAAATTGGCTAGCTCCTCGGAGGCCAAAGGGTTTGATCACAGCGGCTTTCGGTTTAACGGGAACCTGCATTGATAAGATGTTTTAATGCTGGTGTTATATCACTGTCCAAGGTCATTGAAGATCTTTGCTGGATCCGAATGGTGAAGTTAGCCAGAGTATTTGGTGCCACTGAACAGGTGTTGAAATTAAAAGTCCAAAAGAAGTTTAAATTTGGTGGATGGCGGCTGTGTGATGGGGCCTATGAAATGAGCAGGGATATCACCAGGAACGGCTAGCTGATCAGCCCTCAGTTCTTTCCAGATGTCAACTTTGGCATGGGAAGTGCTGGCCTGGTTGTTGTAAAGATTTTGTGTGAACCTTCGAGGGAGGCAGTTGGTGGACTGCACAGTTGATCAATTACACTAAACAATTTCTTAGAGATACGGGGCGACTAAAAATATGTGATATGTTAATAGCACTAGTATTCGTTAAGTCAGCCTGATTTCTGTAGTCATTTACACCCTTTGCCCATGACCACTGACATATTTTGCGTCAACCTTAAAAAATATTAAGAAATTTGGTGGGCGATTTTTATGTTTTTTCATAAATGATATCTGCATGTTTTAAAGATATAAATTGCACTGAAACAATGTCCGTGGCATTGGATATTACTGATTTCGGTGTTTATTTTTCGAGATGCCACATTTTTTACAGATCGATTCTTCATTTTGAAGTATTGAAATTCCTGTCTTATTCCACAACAAAGCAAATACCCCACTCGGCCACGTAGAATTCGCCTTTTAATGGAAATGGCAAATAAGATCCACAACTTTCAGAAAACGAGCTTTAATATAGCCTTATAGCCCGCTGCCGAGGGCTATACCGGCTGTTAAAGGCCCTGATCCCGAGCGGCGAGGGCCTATAACGAGGGAGAGGGCCTTTAACAACCGGTATACAGTGGCGTAACGAAACCTGAGGGGGCCACCCTGCAAAGTACATGGAGGGGGCCCCCCGACCCACCGCCGACCACTTTGCCCCACCACCAAAAAATCTGATATATTTTGAATTGAAACCTCCAACATTTAATGAAATGCCTCTATATTTGCGTACTCAAAGTTCGAATAAGAAAGTAAGAAACACTCTTAACGCACAAGTTACTAACTTGTGTAACGATATATCTGTAAGAGACAGTAGTTAGTGATAGATTCCTTACCTTAGAATATCCCCAGGCGTCAGGCTGGATCCGGAAAGTTTTGCGTAGCAGTACCCTTGCGCGTCGGTAGGCGGCGTCGTGCGGCTCCGCGGTCCGTCGTCGGCGTCGTGATCGCCGGGAGTGACGCCGCGGGCAGTACTTAGGCGCCGCCCTGCGCGCTGACGTCAGTTCTGGTACACGACTTTCCGCGCCAGGAACGCAGAGCCATGCAAGAAGCTGACACAGGTGTCTGAAAATACTAGGGCCCTGAAAGGGATGTCCTTAACCCTAGAAATCAGTTCGCAGAACGGGAGGATGGTGTGGGCGGCAGGAATCTATCACTAACTACTGTCTCTTACAGATATATCGTTACATCAAGTTAGTAACTTGTGCATCTGAAAGAGACACGTTAGTGATAGATTCCTTACCTTAGAATAGATACCCCAGCAATACCAACCCCGGTGGTGGGTCTGCGAACAAAGATCAGACAAGGAAGTCCTGGAGGACAGAACGGCCAAAGAAGCCGTCCCTCCGGACCTGACTGTCAAGGCAGTAATGCTAGTAAACGTGTGCAGCGAGGCCCACGTAGCTGCCTGACAGATAACCGGCAGCGGAACACCGCGGCCCAAGGCCGTGGTAGCAGCCGTTGCCCTGGTGGAATGGGCACGCAGCCCAACAGGAGGCTCCTTCTGGCCAAAGAATAGCAGGTCTTGATGCACAAGGTAACCCAGCGGGAGATGGTCCTCTTGTGCACCGCCCGACCTTTTTTGGCGCCCACGTAGCCAACAAAGAGCTGGTCATCCACCCGGAAGTGTTTTGTGCGGTCGATATAGAAGGAGAGCGCACGTTTTGGGTCCAGACGGTGGAGCCTCTCTTCCTCTCTGGAAGGATGCGGAGGCGGAAAGAAGGTGGGCAAAGTGATGGTCTGCCCAATGTGGAAAGCAGTAACCACCTTTGGCAAGAAGGACGGACGCGTCCGAAGAACGAACCTTGTCTGGATGAACAGACAGAAAGGGAGGTTTGCAAGAAAGAGCCTGGAGCTCACTCACCCGCCGAGCGGAGGTGATGGCCACCAGAAAGGTCAGTCTTTAGAGTCAGAAGACGAAGAGGACAGTTATGCAGAGGCTCAAAGGGAGCGCACATTAAAAAGGTAAGAACCAAGTTCAAGTCCCACTGAGGCATTACAAACGGAACAGGAGGGAAGAGGTGAGTAATGCTCTTTAAGAACCTGTTAACAACAGGGGACTTGAAAAGGAGGGCTGATCAGGGAGCCTGAGGAAGGCCGAGATAGACACAAAGATAACCCTTGATGGTACCCAGGGCAGAACCCTGTTGGGCCAGAGAGAGAAGGAACAGAAGGACCTCAGAAAGAGGGGCAGAAAGGGGATCCACAGCCTTTGCTGTGCACCATGCCACAAATTTGTTCCACCTGCAGGCGTATACCACCTTAGTGGGAGGGACGCCTGGCTGCCAGAATCACATCACAAACTTCGGGAGGCAAGTCGAAGGAATCAACTGCCGCCGCTCAATCTCCACGCAAGCAGGTGTAGACTGGACAGGTTCGGGTGGAGGACCGTCCCCTGCTGCTGCGACAGAAGATCCTCCCGAAGAGGCAGACGGATCGGGGGATCTATGCTCATATTGAGTAGCTCGGGATACCAAACTCTTTCGAGCCCAGTCCGGAGCCACAAGAATGACTTGGGCCCGGTCGTGCCGAATCTTCTTCAACACTCTGGGTAGAAGTGGTATAGGCGGAAAGGCGTACAACAGACCGCAACTCCACTCGCGACGAAAAGCGTCGCCGAGCGAGTGCCGCCTTGGAAATTCCAACGCGCAGAACTGATGACATTGCGCGTTCTCTTCGGTGGCGAATAGATCTAACCAAGGCTCTCCCCACTGTAGAAAGAGTCCTTGCGCCACTTCCGAGTGAAGACGCCATTCGTGATCCATCATGCACCTGCGGCTGAGGTTCGTCCGCCCTGGCGTTCAGAGAACCTGCCAGGTGTTGAACCATCAGGAACATGCCCTGATGTTCCAGCCATGTCCAGAGGCGCAGAGCCTCCTGGACAAAGGGTCCAAGACCCCACCCGCCCTGTTTGTTGCAGTACCACATGGCGGTGGTGTTGTCTGTGAACACCTGCACTACCTTCCCTTTGACAGAGGGAAGGAATGCCTCTGAGTGCAAGCCGGATCGCCCGGAGCTCCAGAAGGTTGATATGGAGCCGGGACTCCGCCCGGAGACCAGAGGGCCTCTGATCTCCGCTCTTCCCATGTGACCGCCCTATCCCAGAAGGGACGCGTCCGTCACAACTGTGATGCTCTGGCTGGGGAAGGGAGAGGGATCTGCCCATGACCCATTGCCGGTTCGAGAGCCACCACTGCAACTGTTTTGCAGTCCCTCCGAGATCTGGACGTGATCGGACAGGTTGCCCTGGTGCTGCGCCCACTGGAACTTCAGGTCCCACTGCAGAGCCCGCATATGCCATCTGGCATGATTGACCAGCAGGATGCAGGAGGCCATGAGGCCCAGCAGCCTCAGGGTCATCCTTACCGAAACCCAGGATAAAGGCCGAAAGATCGGAATCATAGCCTGAATATCCCGGACTCGCCGTTCGGGAGGATAGGCCCGAAACTGCGTCGTGTCCAGAACTGCTCCGATGAAAAGGAGCTGTGGAGAAGGAATCAGATGCGACTTCGGCATATTGATGGAGAACCCCAGCGAGTGCAGGAGTTCGGCCGTAGTCTGGAGGTGGGAGACGACTGCCTGGGACGAGCCCGCCTTCAGCAGCCAGTCGTCGAGGTAGGGGAAGACTGAAACCCCTGCCCGGCGCAGATGAGCTGCGACCACCGCCATCACTTTCGTGGAACACCCGAGGGGCACTTGTAAGGCCAAAGGGGAGCACGGTGAACTGAAAATGCTCGGGGCCTACCGTGAACCGAAGGTAACGCCGGTGGGCCGGCAGGACGGGGATGTGGAAATACGCGTCCTGCAAGTCCAACGCTACCAACCAGTCTCCGGGGTCGAGGGCAGTCAAGACCTGAGCTAGGGTGAGCATCTTGAACTTCTCCTTCCGGAGGAAGCGATTGACGTTCCGGAGGTCCAAGATAGACGCATGTCCTCCTTGTCCTTTTTGGGCACCAGAAAGTAGTGGGAGTAGCAACCACGCCCTACTTCTGGGGTCGGAACATAGCTCGATGGCCCTCTTGGTCAAGAGGGCCGTGACTTCCTTCTGTTAGAAGCACCCAAGTGATCCCCTGACATGCGGTGGAATTGAGGTGGCATGGCTGGGGGGTGGTCTCGAAGGGGAGGGAGTAGCCCCTTCGGACAATGTCCAAGACCCACCTGTCCGAGGTGATGGTGCGCCAGTGGGGAAGGTGATGGCGGACCCTGCCCCCTACTGGCGTGCCGTGCACCTGAAAGGAGGGACTAGGAGGGCTTGGAGGCCGCGGACGGGCTGGAGGTGGTGGCCTGACCCACACGCTGGTTGCCCGATCCGCCACGGCGGAATCCACGTCCTCGGCCACGCGAAGACGCCTGCTGCGCGGGCCGGTGGCTGGGCTGCTGACGTGAAGGGGCGCCCCTACCGTGGCCACGATAGGGGCGAAAAGCAGAAGGCAGCGGAGGGCGTGTAGCAGAAAGGCCCAGGGACTTGGCAGTAGCCCGTGAGTCCTTAAAGCGCTCCAACGCATGGTCTGCTTTGGACCCAAAAAGACCGACTCCATCAAAGGGCATGTCCATGAGAGTATTCTGGACATCCCCTGAAAAACCAGTGGTTCTCAGCCAGGCGTGGCGTCGGAGCGCCACCGCCGTTGCAATCGACCTGCCCAGCGAGTCGGCGGTGCCAAGGCCACAACGGATAGTGGTATTTGGCCGCATCCTTCCTTCCGCAATGGCGCGGAAAAGCAGTGCCTGACCTCCTCAGGGCACTGGGGCAAAACATCCGCCACCGAATCCCACAGGGAGTGGGTATATCGGCCCAAAAGACAAGCGGTGTTAACGGACCGCAAGCCAGCACTGGAGGAAGAAAAACCTTTCTTCCCAAACTGATCCAGGCGTTTGGATTCCCTATCCTGGAGGAGCGGTAGGGAAGGCGGTTTGGGAAGCGGAGGCTTGGACAACCAAGCTCTCAGGAGTGGGGTGGACAGAAAGAAACAGGGGTCGCCCGGAGCGGGGCGATGGCGGCCGTGACACGTTCCGATCCACAGGAGCCCCTGTGTTGGGCTTCTGGACCAGGTGCCCAAAAGAACGTCAGTGAGGGCGTCGTTAAACGGCAGCACAGTCTCCCGCAGAGGAGGCTGCCGGCTGAAGCACCTCTGTCAAGATGTTAGGCTTGACCGTCAAAGTAGGGAGCTGGAGACGTAAGGCCCCAGCAGCCCTACGCAACACCGTACTCAAATTGGCCCCTCCTCCGTAGCCACGGGAGGAGACAGCATGCCAGTGTCAGGGGAAGTATCCAGACCACTGGCCTCCCCTAGACTCTCTGTCCAGTCCTCATCATACTGACAGTTGCGCGTCAGAGGGTCATCAGACCCCTCCCAGTCCTCCTGGTCCTCCTCCGGTTCAAAATAAGGAGGAGGAGGGACATTTGGGACCTAAGGTCCCATCGGCGCCGGAGCCGGCGTCGAGCGCGACGTCGCTCCGGGTCGATGTCCGGGAGCCGGAAGGAACTGGGGGACGACGCCGCCCGGAGCCCAGGGCGGCGTCGAGAACGGCACCGGAGACATCGGCGCCGGCGGAGTGTGTTGTGAGGTCGACCGGCGTCGATGGGGGTTGTGGAGCCGGGATCGAGGCCGGGGCCGAAGCCGGAGCCGGGATCGAGGCTGGAGGCACGGGCGACGCCGGGGCCGGAGCCGCCGGCGACGCCGGAGCAACCCCATCTGGGCCCGCGGGGCCCGAAGGCGCACCGGAGGGGGCCTGAAGGCCCGAAGAGGCGGGCCATGGCCGACAGGAACTCCTGTACCTTGGCCGGATCCGCCCCCGAACCCGGGAAGGGCGGGTATGGCGGGGGCGACTCCACAGGCAAGTCCGGGGCCGCGGGGCGGGGACGGTGCCGGGAGGGGCCTCAGCCGAGTCGCGAGACCGGCGAGGCGAAGTCCGAGAGCGACGATGCTTCATGGACTTCTTGTGCTTAGACTCTACCGGACGAAGAAGACTTCGACGCCGACGACCGGTGTGCACTCCGCGAGCGACCCCCTGGACCTCTCACGCGACCGGGGCCTCCGTGGAGCCGAATGCCGGGCCTCGAGGAGCTTTCGAGACCGCTCTCGCAAAGCTTCGGGTTGAGGGCCTGGCATTCGGGACAAGACTCGGTGTCGTGGCCTCGGCCGAGGCAGAAGAGACACTCCCAATGCGGGTCGGTGACGGACATCATCCGCGCACAGGCGCCGCATCGCTGTGAAGCCGGGCATCCCTACGACACCTTAAAGATGGAAAAAACAGCGAAAAAATCACCAAAAAGTATGGTCAGAAATTGACCAGGGCACTGCTCTTCCCGGATCTGCGTTTGCTGGCGCGGAAAAAGAAGAACCCGACGCCAGCGCGCAGGGCGGCGCCAGTACTGCCCGCGACGTCATCCCGGCGATCACGACGCCGACGACGGACGCGGAGCCGCACGACGCCGCCTACCGACGCGCAAGGGTACTGCTACGCAAAATCTTTCCCGGATCCAGCCTGACGCCTGGGGATATTCTAAGGTAAGGAATCTATCACTAACGTGTCTCTTTCAGATATATAAGCTACACCATTTGTAACATTATTGTCAAGAGCAGATTATTTAACTGAGACAGGAATCAGAGCAATGCCAAGGAGCGGTCCTATTGTTTGAGGAACTGCCTATCGCTGAAGAACAAGGAACAACTACATAGGGTCTGAATTAGAATTGACATTGATGGAAAATAACTTGAAACTTTGAAAGGCAAACTCAAATCTGCAATTTACCAGACTCGACTGACAATATACATGAGCAGTACACAAGATATAGCCCAGTATCCTGCCAGCTCCAAGAGAAATAAACTGGTGTGAATTATCTGCATGCCACACACTTGCGTCTGTCAGGGATTTTGTATGATGTTAACCACTCTATAGTATTTAAAATGAACTGAGGATGCAATTTCAATATCTACCATCAGGGCTTTATTAGTAAGCAGGGCATAAACAGGCAGGCACACAAGGCTGAGGATGAAAACTGCTTGGATGCTTCAGAACATTGATGTAGATGTGTGTCTGTATTTATCATTTCTGGTATTGTAAACAAAGCTAATTACACGATTTCAGGTGCACATATTATAGACAAGTGCAAACAACACCATCAATAACGCATCATGTAGGATAAAAACAAACCATATTAGCAAGTACCTAATGACAGAATCTATACTAACTGTAGCTGGTGAAGCAAAGGAAAAAGTGCAAATACTTTCAAAGTGCATAATTAAAGAATCAGCAATCCAGCAATATACAAAACTCAAGCATGTTTTGTAAAGCAATCCCCTTTCTTCTTGCATCAAGGTGAAAACACTTTCAAAGTGCGTGATAAAAACAAATCCAGCAGTATGCAGAAATGAAGCCAGGTTGGTCAAACAATTGCCCCTTTGGTTTGTGTATGAAGGCGCAAATACTTCAAAGTGACTGGTCAAACAATAACATGCACAACAGCATACAAAAATCAAATCTAACCAGTTTAATCAGACTATGGCCCTTTGGTTTGTGAATGAAGCAAGCAAATATTTCACAATGACTTTTTAAACAATAACAAGTACAGCAGGCTGCAGCAGCATACAAAAATCAAAACCAGTTTAGTCAACCAATGCCCCTTTGGTTTGTGCATGAAGGTGCAGATATTTCAAAGTCACTGTTAAAACAATAATAAGTACAGCAGGCAGCAGCATATAAAAATCCCTGTACTGTACCCTTCCCAGGCACACACACATCTAGCGCAGTCACTGCTCCTGCGCAGCACTGCACATCTACCTGAAGTAGGCCAAGTGTGAGTCAAGCACACAGCAGCTGAACTTTTAAAAAAGTGAGTGAGCCTGTAGGCCTCACTCCAGTGACAGGGTAAAAAGGACCTGTTCACTACTACTGATCACTACACAGTATGCTGCCACCACCGCCCTTCTGCTGCTTAACACCTGGCGAAGGCTGTAGCCTTCCACCACTATAAGGATAGCACTTTGGGTGCCCCTCCTGGTCCAACAAGACCGCATACCTTGAGACAGACCTGTGTCATGGCGCACCCACATGATATGTGCTCACCTATGAGAAAAAAACCAGCATTAGGGTCCAGTGCTTTAAATGGCCCGGTACTCACAGGTACTGAGTACCGGCACTTCTCAGTTTTCTCCCGAGTACCAGAACTTGTTTTTGGGCAAGGAGAGTACTGGTACTCCCAGAAGCAGCAGGGCTCATGCCCTGAAGTACGGGTACGTGCAATGCAAAAACTACTGAAAATAACCCTTTCAGATGGAGTGTGTTTATGTGCTGCTCTGGCAGGCAACGGGTAATGTATTCCTGCGCTGGGGTGCTCCTGCAGTGTTAGGTTCTAATTGGCATCGCAACGAGAATGAGGATGTGGCCAGAGCTGCCGACAGTGGAACTGGAGAACCAGGATCGAATCCCGACGTCGGCTCATCATCCTGTGATTCTGGACAACTCCCTTAACAAGTGGTGCTAGTGAAAGTACGTAATGCAGTCTTGACTGTCATGTAAAGCGCTTAAAAGTCCATAATTCAATTCACGCAATATCAAACTGCCAAAAATTAGGCCCTGCACCTATGACATTGGAGCTGATGCTTGCCATGTCTCCTATGTAAGGAGGCAGTTTGATATTGTGCGAATTTGGCCCATGGGCGTTCAAGTGCTTTACATGACAATCATAACATTTGCATTAAAGCTTACTTATGTGGCGATTGTGAAATTCCTGGCTCATAGCCACGCCCCTAACGGCCCACCCAGTCTAATTAGTGAGTACCGGCACTTCTCATTTTCCATTTAAAGCACTGACTCCAATTGATTGCCTCCCTCTTCTCCTCTTGGGGTGATGGCTGTTCTGTTTACTGCATTTGGAACCCAGATGTGCCTTAATATAGAAGATATGTATCTGCACGCAAAGGTCGGCCAGGGACTACGCTTAATCATTTGATTAATCATTTGAGGAAGAGGGAGGCTCGTGTAGAAACTCAGCTTAAGCATTCCAAATTTCTAGAGTATAAAGAAGGTAATTTGGTTTGAATAACTTGGGGAAAAGAGGAATCTACAACTAAGCATTTGAGGTGCTGAATCTGGAACACCAATACTCTATATAGCACGTCCCAATATAATGTCGTTAATATACTTATACATATATATATGTACATCCATCCATGTCAATAGTATGATTTTAATTATCTTGAAGCCCTGGAAAGCTACATTGGCCAGAAAATACATAGTAAGCCAAAACATAACATTTTGTTGAATGTGGAAGCATAACACTGCTGCTTTCAATAGTATTTGTTTTTTCGAACCATAGCTCATGCTGCCTTGTTTTTCAGCCCTTAGTAACATGCTCACTGAAAGCTGGCATGGCTCAATATTCATTAGCCTGGGCAGAGAAGAGGTTAAAGTCAGCAGCACATTTCAGAGTCCGTCTGTTACACATTTTGCACAAAAGCATATTTGTTCACAAGGCAACGCGTGCGAAACCGCGGGCACATGGCCTCTTGTTTATTATGAGGCTGGCTAAGCATCATGGCCCACAGGAGAGACATTCGGCCGTCACCAGGCTCCTAGTGGTGCCCTTAGGACGTTAGAGGGGGGAGGAAGCGCAGTGCAACAGGAGGCAGCCGATAAAACTCAAACTGACAAAAAAGACGCATTTCCCTGCATTAATGTATAAAGGACAGCGTGTGTTGCTAATGCATTGCAGGGGGTGCTGGCGTTCTAATGTACCTGCCTGTTTTGTTGCTGTGGCAGTTTGTGTGTGGAAGCAGGTGGGGGATGCACACAGGGCAAGCGCCACGCGCCAGTTGTGCTTCAAGCAGAATCACACAATGGCTGCAAACTGTGGCGCGCCCAGGGCACAACAGGCCACAATGCTAGCAAGGGATGTGTACCTTCAAACCCCCATTGGGTAATAAAAGACAAACAGTACTGGGGTGCAACTGCCCCGTTACACTCTTGGGCTCCGGCACCAGTGCACCTGCTGCACTATCAATAACTACAACTCTGGTGACTAAGGTTTAAATTGAGAACTACAAAATATCATCACAAACACCACGTGTGGCGGTGTGGTGTCTGTTCTCCCGTAGGAAGCAAAACCAAAGGG
The DNA here is from genome assembly GCA_963921515.1 of Calotriton arnoldi. Taxonomy (NCBI): domain Eukaryota; kingdom Metazoa; phylum Chordata; class Amphibia; order Caudata; family Salamandridae; genus Calotriton; species Calotriton arnoldi. Next base: position 943,657 of record CAWUFW010004208.1, read on the forward strand.
GATGATGGACGGAGTGTTGAACATTGCAAGCACTCACCCCCAGTCAACTGATCTGGGTTTAATCCATCATCATTCTTTAGCTCACTCCGCCACTCCAGTTCAGACATAGCCATATGCAAATCAGTCTGACCCTGTGCCTCATGGGAACAGTCCAGCCTGAACCGCCAAGCCATGTCTTTCCTGGACCGGAAAGAAGCATCCTGGGACCGGTTTCTGGCTAATCAGCCGTCATCAGCCAGGCTAGCATGAATCCAGTGGCAAAAGTGAGCAAGGGACCCACGTCTGGGCATACCCTGCACAACTTAGGGCGAACAAAGCAAAAACCAAAGGGGATGATGGACGGAGTGTTGAACATTGCAAGCACTCACCCCCAGTCAACTGATCTGGGTTTAATCCATCATCACTTTAGCTCACTCCGCCACCCCAGTTCAGACATGGCCATATGCAAATCAGTCTGACCCTGTGCCTCATGGGAACAGTCCAGCCTGAACTGCCAAGCCATGTCTTTCCTGACCGGAAACAAGCATCCTGGGACCTGTTTCTGGCTAATCAGCCGTCATCAGCCAGGCTAGCATGAATCCAGTGGCAAAGTGAGCAAGGGACCCACGCCTGGGCATACCCTGCCAACTTAGGCGAACAAAGCAAACCAAAGGGGATGATGGACGGAGTGTTGAACATTACAAGCACTCACCCCCAGTCAACTGATCTGGGTTTAATCCATCATCATTCTTTAGCTCACTCCGCTCACCCCAGTTCAGACATGGCCATATGCAAATCAGTCTGACCCTGTGCCTCATGGGAACAGTCCAGCCTGAACTGCCAAGCCATGTCTTTCTTGGACCGGAAACAAGCATCCTGGGACCGGTTTCTGGCTAATCAGCCGTCATCAGCCAGGCTAGCATGAATCCAGTGGCAAAGTGAGCAAGGGACCCACGCTCTGGGCATACTCCTGCCAACTTAGGGCGAACAAAGCAAAACCAAAGGGGATGATGGACTGGAGTGTTGAACATTGCAAGCACTCACCCCCAGTCAACTGATCTGGGTTTAATCCATCATCATTCTTTAGCTCACTCCGCCACCCCAGTTCAGACATGGCCATATGCAAATCAGTCTGACCCTGTGCCTCATGGGAACAGTCCAGCCTGAACTGCCAAGCCATGTCTTTCCTGGACCAGAAACAAGCTTCCTGGGACCGGTTTCTGGCTAATCAGCCGTCATCAGCCAGGCTAGCATGAATCCAGTGGCAAAGTGAGCAAGGGACCCACGTCTGGGCATACCCTGCCAACTTGGGGCGAACAAAGCAAAACCAAAGGGGATGATGGACGGAGTGTTGAACATTGCAAGCACTCACCCCCAGTCAACTAATCTGGGTTTAATCCATCATCATTCTTTAGCTCACTCCGCCACCCCAGTTCAGACATGGCCATATGCAAATCAGTCTGACCCTGTGCCTCATGGGAACAGTCCAGCCTGAACTGCCAAGCCATGTCTTTCCTGGACCGGAAACAAGCATCCTGGGACCGGTTTCTGGCTAATCAGCCGCCATCAGCCAGGCTAGCATGAATCCAGTGGCAAAGTGAGCAAGGGACCCACGCCTGGGCATACCCTGCCAACTTAGGGCGAACAAAGCAATAACCAAAGGGGATGATGGACGGAGTGCTGAACATTGCAAGCACTCACCCCCAGTCAACTGATCTGGGTTTAATCCATCATCATTCTTTAGCTCACTCCGCCACCCCAGTTCAGACATGGCCATATGCAAATCAGTCTGACCCTGTGCCTCATGGGAACAGTCCAGCCTGAACTGCCAAGCCATGTCTTTCCTGGACCGGAAACAAGCATCCTGGGACCGGTTTCTGGCTAATCAGCCGTCATCAGCCAGGCTAGCATGAATCCAGTGGCAAAGTGAGCAAGGGACCCACGCTCTGGGCATACCCTGCCAACTTAGGGCGAACAAAGCAAAACCAAAGGGGATGATGGACAGAGTGTTGAACATTGCAAGCACTCACCCCCAGTCAACTGATCTGGGTTTAATCCATCATCATTCTTTAGCTCACTCCGCCACCCCAGTTCAGACATGGCCATATGCAAATCAGTCTGACCCTGTGCCTCATGGGAACTGCCAAGTACCATGTCTTTCCTGGACCGGAACAAGCATCCTGGGACCGGTTTCTGGCTAATCAGCCGTCATCAGCCAGGCTAGCATGAATCCAGTGGCAAAGTGAGCAAGGGACCCACGTCTGGGCATACCCTGCCAACTTAGGGGCGTAACAAAGCAAAACCAAAGGGGATGATGGACGGAGTGTTGAACATTGCAAGCACTCACCCCCAGTCAACTGATCTGGGTTTAATCCATCATTCTTTAGCTCACTCCGCCACTCCAGTTCAGACATGGCCATATGCAAATCAGTCTGACCCTGTGCCCTCAGTGGGGAACAGTCCAGCCTCAACTGCCAAGCCATGTCTTTCCTGGACCGGAAACAAGCATCCTGGGACCGGTTTCTGGCTAATCAGCCGTCATCAGGCAGGCTAGCATGAATCCAGTGGCAAAGTGAGCAAGGGACCCACGCCTGGGCATACCCTGCCAATCCTTGGGGCGAACAAAGCAAAACCAAAGGGGATGATGGACGGAGTGTTGAACATTGCAAGCACTCACCCCCTGTCAACTGATCTGGGTTTAATCCATCATCATTCTTTAGCTCACTCTGCCACCCCAGTTCAGACATGGCCATATGCAATCAGTCTGACTCTGTGCTCATGGGAACAGTCCAGCCTCAACTGCCAAGCCATGTCTTTCCTGGACCGGAAACAAGCATCCTGGGACCGGTTTCTGGCTAATCAGCCGTCATCAGCCAGGCTAGCATGAATCCAGTGGCAAAGTGAGCAAGGGACCCACGCCTGGGCATACTCCTGCCAACTTAGGCTGAACAAAGCAAAACCAAAGGGGATGATGGACGGAGTGTTGAACATTGCAAGCACTCACCCCCAGTCAACTGATCTGGGTTTAATCCATCATCATTCTTTAGCTCACTCCGCCACCCCCAAACGATGGATTTAGGTCCAGATCTCTGTACTGGGGTGAATGTATGACATTGTTCTGCATTCTGTCCATCAACTGTTGTTTTTGCATTTGTCACCCCGAGTGGGACGGGTATGCCCAGACATGGGTCCCGTGCTCTCCATGCCACTGGAATCAAGCTATCCTGGCTGAAGAGGGGTGAAACCCCGAAACCGGTCCTAGGATGCTGGTTTCCCAGTCCTGGGAGGACCTGGCTTGGCAGTTCGGGGCTGGACTGTTCCCATGAGGCACAGGGTCAAGACTGATTTTGCATATGGCTGGGTTCAAACTGGAATGGCATGGGTGAGCAAAAAACGATGGATTTAGGCCCAGATCTCTGTACTGGGGTGAATGTATGACATTGTTCTGCATTCTGTCCATCAACTGTTGTTTTTGCATTTGTTCTCCCGTAGGGGCCCCCTGGAGCTTGGTGGCCCCCCCCGCACCGCGGGGGCCTGTGTTACGCCCAAGCCGGTATAGCCTGAGGCAGAAGGGCTATAAGAACATTCCACCCACTAAGGGTAGAACGTTCTAAATTAAAAATGGAGAAACAAAAACACAAACATTGGAATGTTGGTGCTCTGGGCTTATACCAGCCATTATAAGCCCAGAGCAACTCCATTGTGTTCAATGGAGCGCCCAACATTCCAATGTTCTAATTTGCAATGGTTGCATTCGGGAAGATATACATTTGAATTGAACAATACAAATGATGGTTCTCTTTGGTGCTCTGTGTTCTTTTTAAATCAACCCGTCGATTCGTTGTTTTGTACATTTCAAGAGTGCAACACTGGTTATCTTTGTCCGTAGAGCTTAGTAATCACAGGTACGTATGCTATATGTTAGTAGACACTATAAATCCTAGTGCACACTGCTGGATTTTGCAAAAGTATGCATGTAATATTCATTCAGTATTTACAATTATCATATGGCATAAGATTCTTGGTTATTACAATAATTGTTTTTATTGGTCGCATGATTTCAATGTAATTTTTCTTCATTAAGCATCAATCAAATATTTGAAATACATATGTTATCAGTATATGTAATGGTACAAAGAGCTCCGATGCTTTTAGGACTGCGCATCCTTCTTCTTGGGGAAATTCTCATAATTTCTAATACGTCCACGGGAGGCACTTGGCTTGAACAGGAAAAGCAGTTCAGTGAAAGAGCAACCACGTAGAAGAACATGGCTCACAGAAGCATGCTCACAGTTGTTTGCTTTCCTGTTCAATCCAAGTGTCTTCAATTTTATTTATTTAGAAAGTTTTATATAGCGCGAACATGAGCGCTTTAAAGGGGGGAGGAGTGGGAAAACAGTAAAGACACGGTAATAAAACGCAGATACGACATAAATACAGTCATAGAAGAAGAATAAATTGAAGGACGAGACCTACCTAGGAGATCAGAAGGATAGCAGTCATGATCAACAAATAGGAATACACCAGGTAAATCAATCGATATAGGGTATGAATTTGATTTTAGGACAAGCATTTGTTCATCAGAATTGTTTTCACTTATATTTTGAAGGACGTGGTAGACGGAATCAGACGTATTGCCTTCGGCAAAGAATTCCAAATTTTCAGTGCGATGTCCGGAAAAGCTCTGTTGCACGTTTTCTTTTAGCAGAAAATCTGTGGTTACAGCAGCAGGGAGCTGATACTTCGCAATGATCTGCATCCACCAGATAATTCTAGCTTTTGTGCCAAATATCTGGGAGTATTGAAATGTAGGGCTTTATGAGTCATGCAAGCAATTTTTATTTGAATTTGTGCTTCATAAGGGAGCCAGTTTAGGTGACGAGTTCCGGTGACGAGTCCGGCCGCAGTGTTAAGAGAGGCTCATAAAGGGGCCAGCTTGTATCTGGGCAGACCACTGAGCATAGCACTTATTCGAGCCTCAGGATGACTTGGACCGCAGATTGAAGGCCATCCTGGGGGAGGAAGGGTTTTAATTTCCTTAGGGTGCTCATCTAGTCGTTCACTCCTTTGGTGGCGTTACTGATGTAGTTCTGCAGATGTTTGTCTAGTATAATTCCCGGAGATCTCGCAGAGTCTACAAAGTAAGGTGGGCAGGTTGATGCTTCATCCAAAGGTCGATCTTGAGATTGTGTTTGGGTGGAGGAATCCCGTTTTGATGGCGTTAACTTTGAGATGGTTGCGAGCAAGCCAGTTTTGAGTATTTTGAAGAATAGCGTTGAGAGTAGTGAAATCATCAGGGGAGGAGATTTTCAGGTACAATTGTGTGTCGTCTGCATACATGTGATAATGAATGTTGGAGTATGACCAGGAGTCTGCTAAAGGTTCCATGAATAAGTTGAAGAGAATGGGAGAGAGAGAGAGAGAGCAGATCCCTGTGGGACTCCCAGGGTGACCGCAGAGGGCTTGGACAGAGAAGGAATGACCTTGACTCTTTGGGTTCTGTTATGGAGGAATGAAGTAAACCATTTAAGGACGGCTCCTGATAACACCATCCTTCTTTCAAGTAGGTTTATAAGATTGTCGTGTTTCACAGTATCGAATGCTGATAAGTCAAGGAGGATAAGAAGACACGCTTCATTCTGATCCAACATTGATAATACGTCATCCACTATGTGTGTGAGTGCTGTTTCTGTGCTGTGACCAAATTTCCCCAAGATGAAGGAAATGCAGTCCAAAAAGCATTGATGTTTTTAAAATAGAGCAATGTATAGAAAAGGAACGAAACATATGGACTATTTCAGGGTATTTTAGTAAGAAATATATTGTCCTAACACAAAAACAACAGTTGGACCCATTGGAATGAGAGCAATTTCGACTCTTAATAATATATTCAATCAATAAAAATGTTTCTCTGGAATAGGATATTTGACATCCTAGAGTTCTATCAGGCATCAGTGGCCTTTAATGTGATCTCAACTTTATTGTGGACTAAAGTTATTTGGCATTTTGTTAATTGGTATTGGGGATGATTCGGGCTCTTAAATAGGTGACAGTAAGAAATGTGGGATATACGTGTAAGGAATGGACCTAAAACGTTACTGGATTTTAAACTTGTTTGCAAGTGAAGAAGGAAGAGTTTCCATACAAATAAGTGAAAGAAAAGTACTTGTTATGATTACAAGTACTTTTAATTGCTCTATTAATACCTGTCACTGCTTCATCACTTCAGCCATGTTGAGCAGTTCATGTAACATCACTATGTACCTTAATAATCAAAGATACATTCACAGACTGACTTGTCTCTCCTTTGAACTAAGATTAATTCTTTATAAAAGGATATTTTGGAGTACATGAAATAAGAGCACTAAAAACTGAAAAGGTTCATACTTTCTGTCCAGCAGAAAGCAGGACCCCTTTCATATAGACTGAAGGTACCACCAATTACAAATTGGAGCAGTTAGTAGCCAAGGATCCTGATTACAGGAATCCTTGCCTCAATCTATGGGCATTGATAACATCAATGATGTCAAATAACACGAATAATGTAATATGTGTGGTCATACATAATCAAGGTGCAAGCTTATATATATATCTATATACAAAAATATAAATATATATATTCTAGTGGCGGTTGCCACTAGGTAGTTATATTTAGGTCTGCTTTTCCATAGAAAGAGCGTTATTTAGTTTGCTACTGACTTTGGCCCCTTTTGAGTAATCTTCACAAAACTTCCCCCCCTCCCCCCCTTTACAGAACTTGGAAATCATCCCCCGGGAAAGGTAGGCAGCAAGCCCCCCCTTCACTTGAAAATGTCGGCCCGTGTGCCCCCCTTGTAGGAAGGTGGCTTTTTATGTGGTAGTGCCAATGTAAGGGCACAACATGCAAAAGGTACAGATGACCCCTATTGGTGTACAGAGCTTAAATTAATAATCCCAAGTGCTCTATTTGTGGTAGTGTGATCAAGCAGCTTAGGCTTATCAGAGGGTAGTGCTAAACATTTGTGTGTGTCTCTCACACACACACACACACACGCACGCACGCACGCGCGCGCACACACACACACACACACACACTTTTCAGAGTAAAATGCTCAAATAACAGTTTTTGAGGCATGAGTCTTGAAAGCGGTAATGCTATCCTAGGGGAGAAACATACACTGCATACATATACTTGTGAGTGTTTATGGGGGGTGGCTTTTGGGACTGAAGGAGCTTAGAGGCCAAGGTCCAAGAAACCACCAGCAGCTCGGTTTTACCTGCCCTGGTGAGTCCGGGTGCTGGTTGCGTTGGTAGCCTCGAGCGCTACATGCTAAAGTCAACGGAAGGGTGCCTGTAAAAGAAAGGGGGACTTGGTGACACGTTCTGCCGAACCCAAAGAGGGTCTTTGAGGCAAGGGGACTCCGTCGGTTTCTGTGAACTAGGGCTGTGGGGCTCAGGTGCAGAGGTGTTTTGTTCGGTGGGTCACTTGCGTTGGAGGGTCTCACTTTACTTGGGTCACCGGGAGAGAAGAAAACAGGACCATAGGGCCTCTCTCGTAGCAGACCTTGTTGATCCTCAATTTCCTCATCAGCAGGTCAGCTTTGGAGTCAGTGGTGTCCGGGCTGGACACTCAACAAGCCTTGGTTATGAAATACGCTCCAGTACCTAGGGTATTGGTGCTGGGAGCCCCTTGACGGTCTAGCGTCTCAAAACTCTCTGGCGAGATGGGGCTGATCTCCAAGAACCACGCTGACCTTATACTGGTGAGATGCTACCCCGGTGGTCAGTAAAACGGAGTACCGGACAAGTGTGGTCAGTGCCTGCAGGGGAGTGGCTCCTCCACCCCATGGGAGATGCTGCAAGGTTGTTGAAGTGCTGGACATTCCTCCTAGACTTTAGGAGAATGCACAGCTTCTGGACAAGTTGGGTCTTTACAAATGGACAGCAGCAATCAGGCAGAGTTTGGCGCCAATTTTAGAGCTAGTCCACAGTTCTTGTGATGTCGGCTTTTCTTAGTCCTTCTTTAGTTCCAAGGTAGATGAATCTGAGTTCCTGGTGTCAGGGGGACCCCTAAATACTGAATTCAGGGGTGATTATGGGGGAGTTTAGGCTATTAGTCAATGGGCTACTTGCCCCTGGGTGACCACACCCCTTAGATGACCACTTCTTGTGGTGAGGGGGCATAATTCTAACCCAGAGTTCCTAGTTTCACCAAATTCAAAATAGTGAAACCCTTACTTGGCTGTTCACTTCAGATGGCCAACTTAGGGGTGTACCTAGCGAACAAGTTAATTACCTTCGGTAACTATATATCTGTAAGAGATATATATTAGTTATAGATTCCTTACCTTAGAATTGCCCCCAGGCGTCAGACTGGATCCAGAGAATTTTTCTTCTGCAGTACCCCTATGCGTCGGTCGACTCTACGTTAGTCGTTGGCATCGTGATTGCCGAAATGACATCACGGTATCTTCTTAGACGCCGCCCCTGCGCGCTGACGTCAGTTCTTTACACAACATTCCACACCAGAAGCGCAGAGCCATGCAAGACACTGACCACTGGTGCACAAAACTAAGGCCCTGAAAGGGAGCACCTTACTCTGGAAGTCAGTTCGCAGAACGGGGAGGATGGGTGGGGCGGTAACGAATCTATAACTAATATATGTCTCTTAGGTAAGTAACTTGTTCATCTGAAAGAGACTATTAGTTATAGATTCCTTACCTTAGATACCCCAGCAATACCAACCCCGTAGGTGGGTCTGCGAACTAAGTTCACACCAGAAAGTCCTGGAGAACTGAACGGCCAAAGAAGCCGTCTCTCCGGACTTGACTATCTAGGCAGTAATGTTTAGTGAACGTGTGCAGTGATGCCCACATGGCTGACTGGCAGATGTCACTGAGGGGAACTCTACATCCCAAAGCAGTAGTGGCTGCCGTCACCCCTGGTGGAATGGGCACGCAACCCTACTGGAGGCTCCTTTTTGGCCTAGGAATAACAGATTTTAATGCAAAGAACAACCCATCGAGAGATGGTTCGTTTTTGCACGGCCCTACCTTTCTTGGCATCCCCATAGCCAACAGAGTTGATCATCCACCCGGAATTGTTTTGTGCGATCCAGATAAAATGATAGCGCACGTTTTGGATCCAGATGGTGGAGCCTCTCCTCCTCCTTAGAAGGGGGCGGGAAGAAGGTGGGCAAAGTGATGGTCTGTCCTATGTGGAAAGAGATGACCACTTTGGGAAGAAAAGAAGGTCTAGTTCGAAGGACAACCTTGTCCGGATGAACAGCAAGGAAAGGAGGTTTAGAAGAAAGAGCCTGAAGCTCACTCACCATGGGAGGTTGATGTGGAGCCCGGACTCCGCCGGAGACCAGAGGTCTCTGATCTCTGCCTCTCCCATGTGGCCGCCCATCCCAGAAGTGACCACTGTGAAGTCTGGTTGGGGAAGGGAGAGGGATCTGCCTTTGACCCAATCCTGGTTTGTTAGCCACCACTGCAATTGGTGTGCAGTGCCCTCCGAGATCTGGACGACATCGGAAAGATTACCCTGATGCTGCGCCCACTGGAACTTCAGGTCCCACTGCAGAGCCTGCATATGCCACCTGCATGGTCCACCAGCAGGATGCATGAGGCCCAGCAGCCTCAGGGTCATTCTCACCGAAATCCGGGATCGAGGCTGAAACATCAGTATCATAGCCCGAATATCCCGGACTCGCTGCTCAGGAGGATAGGCCCGAAACTGCGCTGCATCTAGAACTGCTCCAATGAAAAGGAGCTTCTAAGAGTGAATCAGGTGTGACTACGGCATGTTGATAGTGAACCCCCGCGAGTGCAGGAGGTCAGTCGTAGTCTGGAGGTGGGAAATAACAGCCTGTGGCGAACTCGCCTTCAACAGCCGGCCGTCAAGATAGGGGAAGACTGGGACCCCTGATCTGCGCAGATGAGCTGCGACCACCGCCATCACTTTCGTGAACACCCGAGAGACGCTGGTAAGGCCAAAGGGGAGCTCGGTAAACTGAAAATGCTCGTGGCCTACCGTGAACCGTAGGCAACGCCTGTGGGCCGGCAGGACGGGGATGTCAAAATAAGCGTCCTGCAAGTCCAATGCTACCATCCAGGGTCGAGGGCAGACAAGACCTGAGCCAATGTCAACATTTTGAACTCCTTCCGGAGGAAGCGGTTGACGTCCCCGAGATCCAAGATAGGACGCAGGCCTTTGTCCTTCTTGGGCACCAGGAAGTAGTGGGAATGACAACCAGGACCTACTTCTGGCACAGGGACTCGCTCGATAGCTCCCTTGGGCAAGAGAGCCGTAACTTCCTGACGGAGAAGGGACAAGTGATCCTCCGACATGCGAAGGAGTGTTGGTGGCATGGAGGGATGGGTTGTCTCGAAGGGGCAGGAGTAGCCCCTTCAGACTATCTGCAAAACCCACCTGTCTGACATGATGTTGTGCCAGTGGGGGAGGTGATGTTGAATCCTGCCACCCACTGGCAACTGGTGGCCCTGAAAAGTTCGACTAGGAAGGCTTGGAGGCCGATGCAGGGGGGGCACTGGTGGGCTGGCCTGCCCGCTGGCCCCCAGACCCACGGCGCTGGGTCCCACGTTCCCAGCCACGCAGAGGCTGAGTAGCTTGCGCTGGCCTGTGACCCTGGGTGGAACGTGGTGGGGCACCCCTTCCGTAGCCACGAAAGGGGCGAAAGGCAGACTGAACGCGACGAGAGGTGGCAGCGAGGCCCAAGGATCTGGCCGTAGCCCGAGAGTCCTTGAAGCGCTCGAGCGCATTGTCCGCCTTGTCGCCAAACAGGCCACGGCCATCAAAGAGCATGTCCAAAAGGGTCGGTTGGACATCCCCAGAAAAGCCAGTGGACCTCAGCCAGGCGTAGTGTCTCAAGGCTACTAACGTAGAAATCATTCTACCTAGCGAGTCTGCAGTATCCAGCCCACATCCAATGGCGAACTTTGCTGCATCTATACCCTCTGCAACCGCACGGGTGAGTACAGTCCGGGCCTCCTCCGGGCACTGTGGCAGCACTTGCGCAACCGTGTCCCACACAGAGTGGGTGTAGCGGCCCAAGAGACATGCGATGTTCACCGACCGCAGTCCTAAGCTGGCGGAAGAAAACATCTTCTTCCCAATATGATCCAGCTTCTTGGATTCCCTATTTGGGGGAGCAGTAGGGAACGCGCCTTTGGAGGTTGAGGCTTGGACCACCAAGCTCTCAGGGGTAGGGTGTTGGGAGAGGAAAATGGGGTCACCCGGGGCGGGCGGTGGCGTCGGGCAATCATCCTATCCACAGGAGCCCCTGTGCTGGGCTTGGACCAAGTGCCCAGAAGGATGTCGGTGAGGGCCTCCTTGAACGGCAGCAGGGGCTCTGAGGAGGCCGCTGCCGGATGAAGCACCTCAGTCAGGAGGTTAGTCCTGACTGCCACCGTAGGAAGCTCCAGGCCCAAGGCCTCAGCCGCCCTACTCAACAACACAGCGTAGGAGGCTCCCAATCCGTGGCCATGGTAGGGGGGAGAAAACATGCCACGGTAGGGGGAGAAAACATACCAAGGTCTGGGGAAGTATCCAGACCACTGGCATCATCCAACTCCTCTCTCCAGTCCCGCTCTTCCAGCTGGTCTGCCAGAGGGTCCACAGACCCCTGCCAGTCCTCCTCACCTCCTCTGGCTGCCACTCAGGGCGAAAAGGAATGCCAGGATAAAACAGTGGTACAAAAGTACAGACCAGCGTCAGTCGACGCCGGTCCGGCTCTGTGTTCAAGTCAAGGGGGAGGCCGGGGTCGACGCCGGCCGGGGACACAACCGGTGTCTGAGGCGGCAGAGGCATCGTCAGAGGAATCGGCGCCGGGGGAGGTGTCGTGAGGTCAACTGGCGCCGATCCGCATCCAGGCCTGGATCTCTGGGGGCCCTGTGGTGTCGGGGCCGGAGCCTCCGGCATCGAAGGCCTAAAACCTCCGCGGGGCCCGAAGGCATGCCGTCAGAGTCTGGCTGCCCAAAGATGGAGTGGAGGGCTTCGTAAAATGCACGGAGCTGGGCAGGGGACGCTACGGCTCCCGGGAAGGGAGGGAAGCTTGAAGCCGTCCCAGCAGGCTCTGCCGGCGGAGCCTAAGGACGACGACCTTCCGCGTCCCAACGGCCGACGGACGAGGAGAAGGCGAAGAGCGACGGTGCTTCTTCACCTTCTTCTTGTGCTACGACTTACCCGAAGACTTCGAAGATGAATGATGGAGGTGACTCTGCGACCGGTTCCGCGACCTCCCTCTCGACCGGGACCTCGAGCGGCACAAAGCCGACTGCCGGGCCTCCAGAAGCTTTCGGGACCGCTCCTACAAAGACTTCGGGTTCATGGACCGACAGTCGGAGCACGACTTTGGGTCGTGGTCGCGCTTCGGGCACCAGAGGCACACAAGGTGTGGGTCCGTGACCAACATCAATTTGTGACAGGAGTCACAAAGTTTGAAGCCGGTACGTCGATGGGACATCCCTACGCGCACCAAGAGTCGAACGACTCGAAAAGACGTCGACAAAAGTCAAAAAAACTTTAGTCAAAAAGTGACTAAGGGTACCGCTCTCTACGGATCTGCGCTGGCTGGCGGCAAAAGAGGAAGAACTGACGTCAGCGCGCAGGGGCGGTATCTAAGTAGATACCGCAACATCATTCCGGCGATCACGACGCCAACGACGAATGCGGAGTAGACAGACGCCACCTACCGACACGCAGGGTTACTGCTGAAGAAAAATTCTCCGGATTCAGTCTGACACCTGGGGGTAATTCTAAGGTAAGGGATCTATAACTAATAGTCTCTTTCAGATCTGAAAGTGCAACACTTCTACTGACTATCTAATTTGCCACTTGCACTGGTGGCCAAATGGGCCCCAGCGCAGGGGGGGGCATTCCCCAGGTCTGGGAGTGAGCCAGGGTCACATATCAAAGGTGGCAGAGGCTTTCAAGCCTCTGGCCTTGATATGCTAAATCCCTAGCCATCCTGCTGGAGGAGGTGAGAACACTTACCACCAGAGCAGGCACTGTTACTGGCCTCTGAGAGCGCGGGCTCTCACCTACAGGGGGTCAGAAACTTGTCTGTGGAGGCAGGCTGGACGATGCCAGCAAACTAGAGGACTAGTAGGTTTTGAGGGGACACCTCTAAGGTGCCCTCTGGGTGCATGTCAATACATCTGATACTGGCATCAGTATAGATTTATCGAGACACAGTGTTTGATACCAAACACCATTATTTTCAGTGCAGCCATTATGTAGCTGAGTAATTCGTAATGACTAGTGCCCAGTACATACCTTTAACATGGCTACCTGATCACTTGCAATGCCCTAATAATGGTACTAGGCATCAAAGGGGCATACCTGCTCATGCACATATGCCCTCACATGTAGTATAATGCACCTTGCCTTAGGGCTCTAAGGCCTGCTGTAAGGTTGACTTACATATAAGACATTCAATGTATTTTGGCATTGCACACAAAGAGTTTGCAATGTCATGTTTTCAGAAGGGCTGCACACTTTTACACATCCTGCAGTGGCAGTCTGCATGCAGATTTTATAGGGGTTCCTTTGGGCGCCATAATACATACTGCAGCCCATAGGGAACCTCTTTAGTGCCCATGCCCATGGTACCATTTACCAGTGACTTACAAGGGTGCTGAAGTCCTTGCTAATTGCGTTACAATTGAACACGTACACTTTTAAGGGAAATTGCACTGCCACTGGGGCCTGTTTAGCAGGGACCCAGTTCACATCCTGTCAAGAACATCAGTACCAGTGGGCAAAAGGTGGGAGTGACCATGTCAAAAAAGGGAATTTTCCTACACCCCTCCCCCTAAAAATTATGCAGGGCCCCAACCGATGGGGTCCCCAAGGCCTAACAAGGCTTGGGGAAGGAGGTCTTGCGGCCCCCCTCCCCGTTAAATAAGAGGCCCTGGGGGATGGGGTCCCCAGGGCAGATAAGAGGTGAGGAATGGTGGCCGCACGCCCCCTCCCCCCCCAAAAAAAAAAACAGTCCTGGAGGATGGGGTAGGAGCTGGCTCAGTATATGGTGCACACCTATTGGTGATGCACCCTGTACTGAGTCCAGGCAACCCCTAATAATAGTGTAAGTTGTCCCTGATAACCAAAGCTCTCAAGGGGTAGCTGTGGAGAGCAGCTAAGGCTTTTTCAAGAGGGTGTAAAGTGGGTACATTTACCACACAGTCAGTCAGTGAAGGTTACACAAGAAAGAACCACACTAGTGTCAGAAAAATACTGTTTATCACACACCAACACTAAACCTAATTTAGTATATTTTCTACCTGGAAAATATCAATACATAAAATATACTTCAAAACAGGTATGTAAAGCACACAAAGCACATGGGCCCCTATGGGGGCAAACCATGAAGTGGTGTCAGAACCGCCCGCTGAAGTCAATGGAGAACTTCGGCTATTTTGCTGCTACAGTAACCTGTGGACCAGGTAGGTGGAACCCAGGCGTGTATACCAGACAAGGAGTACCTGTGAAGAGAGGAGACAGAGTCCTAACCACCTGGATGTATCCAGGAGGAGCAAGAGCACAATGCCAGCCCTTGTCGGGGGGGGTCTTCACTGTAGGATGGGGGTCTTGATGTAGCTGTGGAGTCCAGGTGGTGTTGCTGGAGCACAGGAGCCGTCCACGAGCTGTCCCATGCCGGTTGATAATTTGCCGGAGGGTCAGTGGCCAGCACGACTACCAACACGCCTTGGCACGTGTTGCAGGAAGAAATGCTTTGAGCGGTCGACCTCGAAGCTGGGGAACCGGCTTCAAGTCTTGGCAGGGACGCTCAACAGCCTGCGATTCTGGGCAAATCACTTAATCTTCCCGTGCCTAAAAATGAATGTGTCCATTTGTAACGCAACTGGTGCTCTTGTAAGGCGCTCTGATACCTTCAGGTTGAGTTTGCACTATATAAAACTCCCCCCGCAAAAAAAGGTCTGAGGGACTCACCCACAGGTATGTCAGGGACGGCACTCAGCAAGCAGGAGAGCCAGCAGGAATCGATGGAGACCCCAGGAGAACCCTCTCTCAGCAAGCGCAGGGAGACACAGGGAGGTCTCAGCAGCACACAAAAGATGGAGGCCCATTTTGCAGGAGATGCAGTGAGGACGTTGCTTTTGCAGCTGTGTGGTTCTTGAAGCTGGGGCTTCTTGGAGCTCGAAGATCTTGGGACTGGAGAGTCAACAAGCCTTGGCAACCGCAGACATAGTGCAGAGGGAAGCAATTCTGGTAGCTCCACGAGGGATTATAGCCTTCCAAGTTACAAAGAGAAGACTGGTCAGCCACCAAACCATCACCTATGTTGCAGAACCTTGAAGAGTCCGTGGGACAGCAGGGTTGGCAGACCGGTCATTGTTGTAGAGGTGCCTGCTGATGCAGGGGACTGACTCCTTCACTCCATGGGAGATTCCTTCCAGCTGTCCTTAGTGCACAGAGCCCTTGTGAGTCTGGAGGATGCACAGCCACAACAGATGTTGCAGGATGGCTGCAAAGTACGGAGAAGAAGTAGCAGTAGGAGTCTTCCTACCAGAAGCACAAGTTACTAACTTGTGTAACGATATATCTGTAAGAGACAGTAGTTAGTGACAGATTCCTTACCTTAGAATATCCCCAGGCGTCAGGCTGGATCCGGAAAGTTTTTTGCGTAGCAGTACCCTTGCGCGTCGGTAGGCGGCGTCGTGCGGCTCCGCGTCCGTCGTCGGCGTCGTGATCGCCGGGATGACGTCGCGGGCAGTACTTAGGCGCCGCCCCTGCGCGCTGACGTCAGTTCTGTACACGACTTTCCGCGCCAGGAACGCAGAGCCATGCAAGAAGCTGACATAGGTGTCTGAAAAATACTAGGGCCCTGAAAGGGATGTCCTTAACCCTAGAAATCAGTTCGCAGAACGGGGAGGATGGGTGGGGCGGTAGGAATCTGTCACTAACTACTGTCTCTTACAGATATATCGTTACACAAGTTAGTAACTTGTGCATCTGAAAGAGACACGTTAGTGACAGATTCCTTACCTTAGAATAGATACCCCAGCAATACCAACCCCGGTGGTGGGTCTGCGAACAAAGATCAGACAAGGAAGTCCTGGAGGACAGAACGGCCAAAGAAGCCGCCCCTCCGGACCTGACTGTCAAGGCAGTAATGCTTTGTAAACGTGTGCAGCGAGGCCCACGTAGCTGCCTGACAGATAACCGGCAGCGGAACACCGCGGCCCAAGGCCGTGGTAGCAGCCGTTGCCCTGGTGGAATGGGCACGCAGCCCAACAGGAGGCTCCTTTTTAGCCAAAGAATAGCAGGTCTTGATGCACAAGGTAACCCAGCGGGAGATGGTCCTCTTGTGCACCGCCCGACCTTTTTGGCGCCCACGTAGCCAATAAAGAGCTGGTCATCCACCCGGAAGTGTTTTGTGCGGTCAATATAGAAGGAGAGCGCACGTTTTGGGTCCAGACGGTGGAGCCTCTCTTCCTCTCTGGAAGGATGCGGAGGCGGAAAGAAGGTGGGCAAAGTGATGGTCTGCCCAATGTGGAAAGCAGTAACCACCTTTGGCAAGAAGGACGGACGCGTCCGAAGAACAACCTTGTCTGGATGAACAGACAGAAAGGGAGGTTTGCAAGATAGAGCCTGGAGCTCACTCACCCGCCGAGCGGAGGTGATGGCCACCAGAAAGGCTGTCTTCAGAGTCAGAAGACGAAGAGGACAGTTATGTAGAGGCTCAAAGGGAGCGCACATTAAAAGGTAAGAACCAAGTTTAAGTCCCACTGAGGCATCACAAACGGAACAGGAGGGAAGAGGTGAGTAATGCCTTTTAAGAACCTGTTAACAACAGGGGACTTGAAAAGGGAGGGCTGATCAGGGAGCCTGAGGAAGGCCGAGATAGCACAAAGATAACCCTTGATGGTACCCAGGGCAGAACCCTGTTGGGCCAGAGAGAGAAGGAACAGAAGGACCTCAGAAAGAGGGGCAGAAAGGGGATCCACAGCCTTTGCTGTGCACCATGCCACAAATTTGTTCCACCTGCAGGCGTATACCACCTTAGTGGAGGGACGCCTGGCTGCCAGAATCACATCACAAACTTCGGGAGGCAAGTCGAAAGGAATCAACTGCCGCCGCTCAATCTCCACGCAAGCAGGTGTAGACTGGACAGGTTCGGGTGGAGGACCGTCCCCTGCTGCTGCGACAGAAGATCCTCCCGAAGAGGCAGACGGATCGGGGATCTACGCTCATATTGAGTAGCTCGGGATACCAAACTCTTCGAGCCCAGTCCGGAGCCACAAGAATGACTTGGGCCCGGTCGTGCCGAATCTTCTTCAACACTCTGGGTAGAAGTGGTATAGGCGGAAAGGCGTACAATAGACCGCAACTCCACTCGTGACGAAAAGCGTCGCCGAGCGAGTGCCGCCTTGGAAATTCCAACGCGCAGAACTGATGACATTGCGCGTTCTCTTCGGTGGCGAATAGATCTAACCAAGGCTCTCCCCACTGTAGAAAGAGTCCTTGCGCCACTTCCGAGTGAAGACGCCATTCGTGATCCATCATGCACCTGCGGCTGAGTTCGTCCGCCCTGGCGTTCAGGGAACCTGCCAGGTGTTGAACCACCAGGAACATGCCCTGGTGTTCCAGCCATGTCCAGAGGCGCAGAGCCTCCTGACAAAGGGTCCACGACCCCACCCCGCCTTGTTTGTTGCAGTACCACATGGCAGTGGTGTTGTCTGTGAACACCTGCACTACCTTCCCTTTGACAGAGGGAAGGAATGCCTTGAGTGCAAGTCGGATCGCCCGGAGCTCCAGAAGGTTGATATGGAGCCGGGACTCCGCCGGAGACCAGAGGCCTCTGATCTCCGCCTCTCCCATGTGACCGCCCCATCCCAGAAGGGACGCGTCCGTCACAACTGTGTGCTCTGGCTGGGGAAGGGAGAGGGATCTGCCCATGACCCATTGCCGGGTCGAGAGCCACCACTGCAACTGTTTTGCAGTCCCCTCCGAGATCTGGACGTGATCGGACAGGTCGCCCTGGTGCTGCGCCCACTGGAACTTCAGGTCCCACTGCAGAGCCCGCATATGCCATCTGGCATGAGTGACCAGCAGGATGCAGGAGGCCATGAGGCCCAGCAGCCTCAGGGTCATCCGTACCGAAACCCAGGATAAGGGCTGAAAGATCGGAATCATAGCCTGAATATCCCGGACTCGCCGTTCGGGAGGATAGGCCCGAAACTGCGTCGTGTCCAGAACTGCTCCGATGAAAAGGAGCTGTGGAGAAGGAATCAGATGCGACTTTGGCACATTGATGGAGAACCCCAGCGAGTGCAGGAGTTCGGCCGTAGTCTGGAGGTGGGAGACAACTGCCTGGGACGAGCCCGCCTTCAGCAGCCAGTCGTCGAGGTAGGGGAAGACTGAAACCCCTGCCCGGCGCAGATGAGCTGCGACCACCGCCATCACTTTCGTGAACACCCGAGGGGCACTGGTAAGGCCAAAGGGGAGCACGGTGAACTGAAAATGCTCGAGGCCTACCGTGAACCGAAGGTAACGCCGGTGGGCCGGCAGGACGGGGATGTGGAAATAGGCGTCCTGCAAGTCCAACGCTACCAACCAGTCTCCGGGGTCGAGGGCAGTCAAGACCTGAGCTAGGGTGAGCATCTTGAACTTCTCCTTCCGGAGGAAGCGATTGACGTTCCGGAGGTCCAAGATAGGACGCATGTCCTCCTTGTCCTTTTTGGGCACCAGAAAGTAGTGGGAGTAGCAACCACGCCCTACTTCTGGGGTCGGAACATGCTCGATGGCCCTCTTGGCCAAGAGGGCCGTGACTTCCTTCTGTAGAAGCACCAAGTGATCCCCTGACATGCGGTGGAATTGAGGTGGCATGGCTGGGGGTGGTCTCGAAGGGGAGGGAGTAGCCCCTTCGGACAATGTCCAAGACCCACTTGTCCGAGGTGATGGGACGCCAGTGGTGAAGGTGATGGCGGACCCTGCCCCCGACTGGCGTGCTGTGCACCTGAAAGGAGGGACTAGGAGGGCTTGGAGGCCGCGGACGGGTTGGAGGTGGTGGCCTGACCCGCACGCTGGTTGCCCGAACCGCCACGGCGGTATCCACGTCCTCGGCCACGCGAAGGCGCTTGCTGCGCGGGCCGTTGGCCGGGCTGTGGACGTGACTGGGCGCCCCTTCCGTGGCCACGAAAGGGGCGAAAAGCAGACGTATGCGGAGGGCGCACAACAGCAAGGCCCAGGGACTTAGCAGTAGCCCGTGAATCCTTGAAACGCTCCAGCGCATGGTCCGCCTTTGAACCAAAGAGACCGACTCCATCAAAGGGCATGTCCATGAGAGTATTCTGGACATCCCCTGAAAAACCAGTGGTTCTCAGCCAGGCGTGGCGACGCAGCGCCACCGTCGTTGCAAGCGATCTGCCCAGCGAGTCGGCGGTATCAAGGCCACAGCGGATGGTATACTTAGCCGCATCACGCCCTTCCGCAATAGCGCGGGTAAGCAGTGTCTGGACCTCCTCAGAACACTGCGGCAAAACATCAGCCACCGAATCCCACAGGGAGTGGGTGTATCGGCCCAAGAGGCAAGCGGTATTAACAGACCGCAAGCCAGCACTGGAGGAAGAGAAAGCCTTCTTCCCAAAGTGATCCAGGCGCTTGGATTCCCTATCCGGAGGGGCGGTAGGGAAGGCTGTTTGGGAGGCAGAGGCTTGGACAACCAAGCTCTCAGGGGTGGGGTGTTGGGAGAGAAACAGGGGTCGCCCGGAGCCGGGCGATGGCGTCGGAGCCACGTTCCTATCCACAGGAGCCCCTGTGGTGGGTTTGGACCAGGCACCCAAAAGAACGTCAGTGAGTGCATCGTTGAACGGCAGCACAGGCTCCGAAGAGGAGGCCGCCGGCTGAAGCACTTCAGTCAGGAGGTTAGTCCTGACGGCCACTGTAGGCAACTGGAGATTTAAGGCTCCAGCAGCTCTACGCAACACCGTTGCAAAATTAGCCCCCTCCTCCGTTGCCACGGGAGGAGACAGCATGCCAGAGTCGGGGAGGTATCCAGCCCACTGGCATCCCCAAGTTCCTCAACCCAGTCCGGGTCAAACTCGCACTGTTGTGTGAGAGGGTCGTCAGACCCCTCCCAGCTCTCCTGGTCCTCCTCAGGTTGAAAAGATGGAGGAGGAGGGACATAAGGGACATAAGGGACCCAAGGCCTCATCGGCGCCGGAACCGGCGTCGGGCGACGCCGGTCCGGCTCCATGTCCGGACCCGGGGAGAACCGGGGAACGACGCCGCCCGGAGCCCCGGACGGCGTCGGAAACGGCACCGGGGACATCGGCGTCGGCGGAGGCGTGGTTAGGTCAACCGGCGTCGATGGAGGTTGCGGCACCACCGGAACCGGGGTCGAGGCCGGGGCCGGAGCCGAGGCCGGGACGAAGGCTGGTGGGACAGGCGACGCCGGGACCGGAGTCGACGGCGACGCCGGAGCAACCCCATCTGGCCCGCGGGGCCCGAAGGCGCACCGGAGGGACCTTGAGGCCCGAAGAGGCGGGCCATGGCCGACAGGAATTTCTGTACTCGGCCGGAGTCGCCCCCGAACCCGGGAAGGACGGGTAATGCGGGGGCAACTCGACAGGCACGTCCGGGGCCGCGGGGGCGGGGACGGTGCCGACAGGGACCTCAGCCGAGTCGCGCGACCGGCGAGGCGAAGTCTTAGAGCGATGACGCCGCTTAGACTTCTTGTGCTTCGACTTACCGGAGGAGCGCGAAGACTTGGATTCCGACGAACGGCGGGGACTCCGCGTCCGGCCCCTCGACCTCTCCCGGGACCGGGGCTTGCTGCGGCGCGGAGCCGACTGCCGGACTTCAAGGAGCTTTCGAGACCGCTCTCGCAAAGCCTTCGGATGAAGTTTCCGGCAGTCAGGGCACGACTTCGTGTCGTGGCCTCGGCCGAGGCAGAAGAGACACTCGAGGTGGGGGTCCGTGATGGACATCATACGACCACATACCTCGCAGGGCTTAAAGCCGGGCATCCCTACGACACCTTAGGAGTCGTGAAGACTCGTTGAAGAGAACAGTGAAAAATTTCACAAAAAGATAGTCAAAAAGTGACTAGGGCACTGCTCTTCCCGGATCTGCGCTTACTGGCGCGGAAAAGAAGAACTGACGTCAGCGCGCAGGGGCGGCGCCTAAGTACTGCCCGCGACGTCATCCCGGCGATCACGACGCCGACGACGGACGCGGAGCCGCACGACGCCGCCTACCGACGCGCAAGGGTACTGCTACGCAAAAAACTTTCCGGATCCAGCCTGACGCCTGGGGATATTCTAAGGTAAGGAATCTGTCACTAACGTGTCTCTTTCAGATGCACTCTTGTCTTGAGTCAGGCCCAGCCCAACAGCAGAGTCCAGTGTCCAGCAGCACAAGAATTTTGTGGAGGATCCTGAAGACGAGTATTGCAGTAGAATCGTTGTCCAGACGGATCTAGGGACCCACCCTCAGGAGAGTCCTTAAGCAACCCAGGAAGGGGGATGGACGTCTTCTGCAGTGACCCACCTACCTCACCTGCAGGAGTGCAGAACAGTGTCTAGGATCGGCGGCAGCACTGGTTTGCATGCAGGCTCTGCAAGGTTACACACAGGTAGAGAGAGGGGGGGGAGGGGGCTCCTCTAATGAGCACCCCCAGTACATGGTATCATGCAACTAACACTTGAATCGGTGTACTTGCATGATTCCAACTTGTTTGATCCCACACATGGCCAGGTTCGGTGAAGCCATTATGTAGTTGGACAACTCAAGTTTGCCAGTGTCCACTACATACCTTATAATGGCTTCCACGCACTTACAAAGCTCAGAGAATGGAGTCTGGGGTTTGAAAGGGTGCCTCTGCTCATGAAGGGGTACCCAGACACTTAGAGCCATGCACCCTACCCTTGGACTGAAGGGCCTAGCTTAGGTGCGACGTATAGGTTTTAAGTGCAGTAACCGGGACATTGGGTAAACCTTATATCTGTGGTGAAAGGTGCATGCACCATTTCCCACAGGTTGCAATGGCAGGCCTGAACTCAGTTTGCATGGGCTCCCAGGTGTGGCATAATGAACAAGTTACTTACCTTCGGTAACAATATCTGTAAGAAACATTAGTTGGTTATAAATTCCTTACCTTAGAATTACCCCCAGGCGTCAGACTGGATCCGGAAAGTTTTTTCCGTCAGCAGTACCTCTGCGCGTCGGAAGGTGGCTTCAATCGGCTCCGCGTCCGTCGTCGTGGTCGCCGGGATGACGTTGCGGCAGCTACTTAGACGCTGCCTCGCACGCTGTACACGACTTTCCGCGCCAGAAACGCAGAGCCGTGCAAAACACTGACCACTGGTGCAGAAAACTAGGGCCATGAAAGGATGTCCTTAACCCTAGAAATCAGTTCGCAGAACGGGGCGGATGGGTAGGGCGGTAAGGAATCTATAACTAACTAATGTTTCTTACAGATATATCGTTACCGAAGGGTAAGTAACTTGTTCATCTGAAAGAAACACGTTAGTTATAGATTCCTTACCTTAGAATAGATACCCCAGCAATACCAACCCCGGTGGTGGGTCTGCGAACCAAGATCACATCAGAAAATCCTGGAGAACAGAACGGCCAAAGAAGCAGTCTCTCCGGACTTGGCTGTCCAGCCAGTAGTCTTTGGTGAACGTGTGCAACGATGCCCACGTAGCCGCCTGACAGATGTCGTTCAGAGGAACTCCTCTCCCCAAGGCAGTAGTGGCTGCCGTCGCCATGGTGGAATCGGCGCGTAGCCCCACTGGATGCTCCTTTTTAGCCAGAGAATAGCATACTTTTATACACAAAACGACCCATCGAGAAATGGTTCGCTTGTGTACAGCCCAACCTTTTTTGGCGCCCACGTAGCCAACAAAGAGCTGGTCATCCACCCGGAACTGTTTTGTGCGATCCAGATAGAAGGAAAGCGCACGTTTTGGGTCCAGACGGTGGAGCCTCTCTTCCTCTTTCGAAGGATGCGGAGGTGGAAAGAAGGTGGGCAAAGTGATAGTCTGCCCGATGTGGAAGGCAGTGACAACCTTGGGCAAGAAGGATGGACGAGTTCTAAGGACAACTTTGTCCGGATGTACAGAGAGAAAAGGAGGCTTAGAAGAAAGCGCCTGGAGCTCACTCACTCGCCTGGCAGGTTTGATGGCCAGCAGGAACGCAGTTTGAGAGTTAAGAGCCGTAAAGGACAGTTATGAAGCGGATCAAAGGGAGCACACATTAAATAAGTTAACACCAGGTTCAAGTCCCACTGAGGCATAACAAAGGGAATGGGAGGAAAAAGATGAGTTATGCCTTTCAAGAAGCGGCTTACAACCGGGGACTTGAAAAGGGAAGGCTGATCTGGAAGCCGAAGGAAGGCAGAGATGGCCGAAAGATAGCCCTTGATAGTGCCCAGCGCAGAGCCCTGCTGGGCTAGAAAAAAAAAGAAACAAGAGGACTTCAGAAAGAGGGGCAGAAAGGGGATCACAGCCTTTGCTGTGCACCATGCCACAAACTTGTTCCACCGGCAGGCGTATACCGTCTTAGTGGAGCAACGCCTGGCTGCCAAGATTACATCACAGACTTCAGGAGGCAGGTCGAAAGACGTCAACTGCCGCCGCTCAATCTCCACGCAAGGAGGTGGAGGCTGGACAGGTTCGGGTGGAGGACCGTCCCCTGCTGCTGCGACAGAAGATCCTCCCGAAGAGGCAGCCTGATCAGAGGATCGATGGCCATGTTGAGCAGCTCGGGATACCAGACTCTTCGTGCCCAATCCGGAGCCACAAGAATAACTTGGGTCTGGTCGCGCCTGATCTTCAGCACTCTGGGCAGAAGTGGTATAGGCGGAAAGGCGTACAACAGGCCGCAACTCCACTGGCGACGAAAAGCGTCGCCTAGCGAGTGCCGCCTTGGAAATTCCAACGTGCAGAATTGCTGACATTGTGCGTTCTCTTCGGTGGCGAATAGATCTAACCAAGGCTCTCCCCATAGTTGAAAGAGACCTTGCACCACCTTCGAGTGACAACGCCATTCGTGATCCATCATGCACCTGCGGCTGAGTTAGTCCGCCCTGGCGTTCAGGGAACCTGCCAGGTGTTGAACCACCAGGGATATGCCCTGATGTTCCAGCCATGTCCAGAGGCAGAGGGCCTCCTGACATAGGGTCCACGACCCCACCCCGCCCCGTTTGTTGCAGTACCACATGGCGGTGGTGTTGTCCGTGAACACCTGCACTACTCTTCCCCGGACAGAGGGAAGGAATGCCTTCAGTGCAAGACGAATCGCCCGGAGCTCCAGAAGGTTGATTTGGAGCCCGGACTCCGCTGGAGACCAGAGGCCTCTGATCTCCGCCTCTCCCATGTGGCCGCCCCATCCCAGAAGGGACGCGTCCGTCACCACAGTGTGGTCTGGTTGGGGAAGAGAGAGGGATCTGCCATTGACCCAATCCTGGTTCGTGAGCCACCACTGCAGTTGACGTGCAGTGCCCTCCGAGATCTGGACGCAATCGGACAGATTCCCCTGATGCTGCGCCCACTGGAACTTCAGGTCCCACTGCAGAGCCCGCATATGCCACCTGGCATGATCGACCAGCAGGATGCACGAGGCCATGAGGCCCAGCAGCCTCAGTCATTCTGACCGAAACCCGGGATAGAGGCTGAAAGATCGGAATCATAACCTGAATATCCCGGACTCGCTGTTCGGGAGGATAGACCCGAAACCGCGCCGTGTCCAGAACCGCTCCGATGAAGAGGAGCTTCTGAGAGGGAATCAGGTGTGACTTCGGCACATTGATGGAGAACCCCAGCGAATGCAGGAGGTCGGCTGTTGTCTGGAGGTGGGAGACAACTGCCTGGGGCGAGCCCGCCTTCAACAGCCAGTCGTCGAGATAGGGGAAGACTGAAACCCCCGATCTGCGCAGATGAGCTGCGACCACCGCCATCACTTTCGTGAACACCCGAGGGGCGCTGGTAAGGCCAAAGGGGAGCACGGTAAATTGAAAATGCTCGTGGCCTACCGTGAACCGTAGGTAACGCCGGTGGGCCGGCAGGACGGGGATGTGAAAATAAGCTCCCTGCAAGTTCAACGCTACCATCCAGTCTTGCGGGTCGAGGGCAGACAAGACCTGAGCAAGCGTCAACATCTTGAACTTCTCCTTCCGGAGGAAGCGGTTGACATTCCTGAGATCCAAGATAGGACGCAGGCCCTTGTCCTTCTTGGGGACCAGAAAGTAGTGGGAGTAGCAACCACGACCTACTTCTGGGACAGGAACGCGTTCGATCGCTCCCTTGGCCAAGAGTGCCAAAACCTCCTGTTGGAGAAGGCCCAGGTGATCCTCCGACATGCGGTGGTATTGAGGTGGCATGGCTGGAGGGGTAGTCTCGAAGGGGAGGGAGTAGCCCCTTTGGACTATTTGCAAAACCCACCTCTCCGACGTGATGGTGCGCCAGTGGGGGAGGTGATGGCGAATCCTGATGCCCACTGGCGTTTGATGGGCCTGAAAGGTCGGACTAGGAGGGTTTGGAGGCTGCTGCGGAGGGGGGGGGGGGGGTGTTGGTGGACTGGCGCGCCCGCTGGCCCCCGGGACCACGACGGTTGTTTCCACGTGCCCGGCCGCGCGAAGGTTGGGTAGCTTGCTGCGGCCTGTGGCTATAGGCGGGACATAGCGGGGCACCCCTTCCGTAGCCACGAAAGGGGCAAAAAGCAGACTGTGCAGGGCGGGTGGAGAGGCCCAAGGACTTGGCCATAGCCCATGAGTCCTTGAAACGTTCTACAGCGTTGTCTGCTTTGTCGCCAAAAAGGCGACGGCCATCAAAGGGCATGTCCATCAAGGTGTTCTGGACATCCCCTGAAAAGCCAGTCGACCTCATCCAGGCGTAGCGACAAAGCGCTACCAACGTTGAAATGGTCCTGCCCAGAGAGTCGGCGGTATCCAGCCCACAACGTATGGTAAACTTCGCTGCATCCCTCCCGGCGGCAACAGCCTGGGAGAGCACTGCCCGGGCCTCCTCCGGACACTGAGGCAGCACCTGCACCACCGTATCCCACACCGAGTGGGAATAACGGCCCAAGAGACATGCGGTGTTTACCAACCGCAGTCCTAAGCTGGCGGAAGAGAAAATTTTCTTCCCAAGGTGGTCCAGCTTCTTGGATTCCCTTTCCGGGGGAGTGGTAGGGAATGCGCTTTTGGAAGTGGAGGCTTGGACCACCAAGCTCTCCGGGGTGGGGTGTTGGGACAGGAAAGTGGGGTCGCCCTGGGCCGGGCAGTGGCGTCGGGCAATCATCCTGTCCACGGGAGCCCCCGTGTTGGGCCTGGACCACGTGCCCAAAAGGACGTCGGTGAGGGCTTCATTGAACAGCAGCAAGGGCTCCGAAGAGCTCGCAGCTGGCTGAAGCACCTCTGTCAGGAGGTTAGTCCTGACCACCACCGTAGGAAGTTCGAGGTTGAGAGACTCGGCCGCCCTACGTAACACCACTGCGTATGACGCTCCCGACTGCGTAGCCACGGTAGGAGGAGACAACATGCCAAGGTCAGGGGAGGTGTCCAAACCACTGGCATCCCCCAGTTCCTCTCTCCAGTCCTGTTCACTGTCCAACTGGTCAGTCAAAGGGTCACCTGACCCCTCCCAGTCCTCCTCCTTATCCTCT
Source organism: Calotriton arnoldi (assembly GCA_963921515.1). Lineage (NCBI taxonomy): Eukaryota > Metazoa > Chordata > Amphibia > Caudata > Salamandridae > Calotriton > Calotriton arnoldi. The sequence goes on from CAWUFW010004208.1 coordinate 970,273, forward strand.
GGGTGCCATTCTGGTTGAAAAGGGACCCCAGGAGTGAACAGGGGCACAAAAACCCCTCTCGGCGACGGACCCGGCGTCGGGCGACACTGGTCCGGCTCCAGGTCCATGTCGGGATGGAGGCCGGGGTCGACGCCAGCCGGGGGGCCGACCGGCGTCGAACGCTGTAGTGGTGCCGGTGGAAGCGGCACCAGTGGAGGCGTAATGAGGTCAACCAGCGCCTGGATCCAAGGGGGGCCTGCGGGGCCGGAGCCGACGGTGGAGGAGGGCTAGGCCCCCCAACCTAGTCCGCGGGGCCCGAAGGCGGGTTCGGTCCGCCCAAAGATGGCATGCATCGCCTCGTAGAATGTACAAAGCTCCGGGTCCCGGAAAGGGAGGGAAACGCGGAGTCGACTCGTCAGGCTCTGCGGGTGGGGCACCATCCGCGTCCCTCGTCGGAGCGGCCGCCCGACGAGGGGAAGTCGAAGGGCGACGGTGCTTCTTCGACTTCTTCTTATGCTTCAACTTACCCGACCCAGAGTGCGAAGACTTCGACGAATGGTGATGGCTCCGCGACCGGTCTCTCGACCTCCCTCACGACCGGGACCTCGAACGGCGCGGAGCCGACTGCTGGTGCTCAAGCAGCTTTCGGGACCGCTCCCGCAGAGTGCAAAGCCTTCGGCGCCATCGACCGGCAGTCGGTGCACGACTTGGGGTCGTGGTCGGGCTCCAGGCAAAAGAGACACGCGGTGCGGATACGTCACCGACATCATCCGATGACAGTAACCGCATGGCTTGAAGCCGGGCATCCCTCGTGCACCTTAGGAGTCGAAGACTCGAAAAAGAAGTCGACAAAAGTCGAGAAAAAGTCAGTCAAAAAATGACTGGAGGTACCGCTCTTCCCGAATCTGCGCTGGCTGGCGCGGAAAAAGAAAGAACTGATGTCAGCGCGCGAGGGCCGCGTCTAAGTAGTTGCTGTGATGTCATCCCGGCGACCACGACAGACGCGGAGCCGACCGACGCGCAGAGGTACTGCTGACGAAAAAACTTTCCGGATCCAGTCTGACGCTTAGGGGTAATTCTAAGGTAAGGAATCTATAACGAACCTGTTTCTTTCAGATACATGCTACAGCCCTTGGGAGATCCCTGGTGTACCAATACCCTGGGTATCTTAGTACCATAAACTAGGGACTTACAGGGGTACTCCAGTATGTTGATTGTGGGGTGTAAAAAGCACTTACCAAGCCAATTTAGGGGAGAGAGCACCAGCAGTGGGGTGCTGGTTATCAGGCTCACAGTGTACTACAGTCAAAACACACTGACACCAGGCACAAAAATGGGGGCAACTATGCCAAAAAGATCCTACATATCCCCCTCCCAAACAAAAGAAGATAAGACTAACCTTGCCCAGTTGAGTCTTCATTTTTCAAGTGGAAATATCTGGATAGTCCATCTGCCTTGGTATGGTTACTCCCAGGTCTATGTTCTACTGAGTGGTCCATCCCCTGTAGGGAAATGGACCACCTCAAAAGTTTTGGATTTTTACCTTTCATCTGTTTAAGCCATAGGTGGGGCTTGTGTTCTGTCTGAACAATGAAGTGAGGGCCAAACAGGTATGGCATCAGCTTCTTCAAAGCCCAGAGCACAGCAAAGGCCCCCCTCTCTATGGTTGACCAACTTTTCTCTCTGGGGGTCAACCTTGTGCTAATAAACGCTAGTGGTTGATCCTGTCCCTCATTAAGTTGTGATAACACTGCTCCTATTCCTATCTCAGAGGCTTCTGTCTGAACAATAAATTGTTTGGAGTAGTCAGGGCTCTTCAGGATGGGAGCTGAGCACATGGCCTTCTTCAGGGCATCAAAGGCCTCTTCGAAACATATGATAGGTTGGTGCCCGGTTTATGTACGTGAGTTCCTGGGGTACAAAATCACAAAATCCAATGTCGTTTTCGTTATAGTATACTGTATTTATTAGTTGCCAGAACTAAATTAAACAAACAGCCAATGCGTGTTTCGCCCATATGGGCGGCAGGCTGAGGGCTTTCTCAAGGCTGGTTTTAGGCAAACAAATATAGTATTGTACAGAACATATAGAACAAGATGACATGTGAACATATTCGGGAGATATAAGGTGGTGAGATACGATGAGAAGGGAAGGAAAAACAGTCAATATAGTGGGGCGGTAAAGAAAGCATGAGGGTAAATGAGATGGCAGGTTTAGGAATCCCTGACAGGTAAGGATAATATAGACCAGTCAAGTTGTATCCACCCAGGTGACAGATGGGTGTCAGGGGTATGAAATAGGGAAGATGAGTGGAGGAAAATGGGGGGGAGAGAAGATGGTGGAGAGAGAGACAGAGATTACAAGGAGGGTCAATGATCTATAGATTGATATCATCGTTGCGTAGTGTGGTCAACATAAACATGGTGAAACAAAAACAATAGGCAACTATCATGCAAGTATCCTGAGCGAGACATCCTTATATTGGTGTCAGTGAAGACAATACTTCATTTGTTTAGCATAAGAACAGAAATAACTGGAAGTAGGACCGCCTCTAACAGAACACTTTCAGGAAAACATCCCCATCACAAAACATTCAAGTTCTTTGGACTGTAACATGTTAAACCGCAATCCAGAGCGGGCAACTGCGAATTACGCATGAGACGCAAGGAGTGAATTAATCCTACGCATGGATACCGTGACGCGAGACGCAGTGATGCACTATTGGTTGTACTAATGACCCGATATCCACGTCTGCACTACCAAAGCATATATGTGATTTATCTGCCAGCAACTCCATTATTTCCCAGCATATCTTCATCCGTACTCGCCTCTGGACCTCCTTGATTACCTCTCCACAACAACTTATCTCTCACTACCTTTCTATTGCAATTCACAGTACGGGCTTCTGGTTCCTTGGCACACACCACACCAACCCTTCTTTATCTTCTCATTACAGAATAGGCTTCATCGCCTTATGTTTAAACATTGGATCTTCTATCATCTCCAGTAAGCTAAGTATGTGCACTGCGACTTGTACTATCTATCAAACCGACGTCATTCATACACACTAGATCTCAACTTCTGGCCACTTACAAACCCTAGTTGACTATTTCTTTTACGATTATTTCAGCCCTGACAAACCCTCTTTTCTTGCACTTACATACTCTTTATACACACTAGATATCATCCTCTGGCCACTTACAATCCCGACTTGACCTTAGATTTCTTACTATTTATATATTTTTTTTCACCTTTCTACTGTAGCTCATTGTACCTTTACCTTCCCGTTATCGATTTGACCTTTGCCCATACCCCAGTCCTTTTTTCTTTCAACATGCCCTCACCACACAACTACAGCCCTTCCCTTCGCTCTGGCCTTATACGTTTATTGACACCATGCCTAGATGGCAGGCCACACACTGCTCCCGGTTATTTTCCATGACCTTCCCTTCGCTCTGGCCTCTTCCTGCTTTATGACATCACGCCTTGATTGCAGGCAACACGCTACTCCCGGTATCTTTCCATTCTTTTTACGGTAAGCCGCCGTCACTCCCAGCTTTGCCTTCCGGCCATAGACGCGGACAATCCACCTGCCTTGACAGTCTATATTTAGACCAGTAGGAGCAGGTGGTTGACTCCACCTGACCAGAGAGACCGTCCTTCGCCTAAGACGCCCTAACATCTCTATTCAGAACTGTAAGTCCTTAACTTTGTTTTTTCAAGACTTTGACCGCGCTTTTGCTCGCTCGACATACTTGTACTTATCACGTCTTTGCACACTCTCGGCCACCACACTTTGCGGCCCACACCATTCCTCCGATGTTGTGATTTAACTTTTACCACCCGTATCTGCTTTTATTCAAACGTTTGACTCAACTCCCACATGTCCTTAGGCTCACCGCTCACATCCTCGTATCCTATACCATCAATCTGATTACGTTAACTGCCGTTGGCACTCACAGCCATTTTCTCAGCCACCGCACTTTCTCAATCACACCATCTAATATGACGCATTGCCCCAACCTCTGGCACAAATGTCTCAATAATATGACGTTCACAGCAATGATTTCTCTCAACCACAGCCTTACTCCCAAACACACCGCTTAACATAATGCGTCACCTCAACCACAGGCACAACTCAGCTGTTTTTTCTGATGTCTGTTATCAACACATATCCTGCACCTTCGCAGCCAGGACCAAACGGCTGCAACGCTTTCCCAATAAGACGCTTTCCACTACGAGACTCTCAGTTGCGACATATCTCGTTACTCTTTAAGTTTCTCCACATCCTTCTCTTGGGACTTAGAATTATTATTTTTCTTTTGGTCGCCCCCATTGTGAAACTTTTTGCTCACCCTGGTGTGAACCCATTTGCCTGCCTTCTTTCACAATTCTTGTGGAGAGGTCAGCTTAGAGTCCACCAAGTACTGGTGCAGTTTTTTTTAAAAAGTTTTTTTTTTTTAAACAGTTATTAAGAATGTGCCCTCTCATGATCAAATTTGTACAGCCCTTAATAGTCATGTTCATTACTACCAGGTAACCAGCCTTCCAAGCTCTTAACTGCACACTCTACAAAATCAGCCGTATTGTGAGGAGGCTTGCTGAGTTTCTCTCAACTTAATCCTGTACCCCTCAGTAGTGAGGCCTAACCCTTCAATTAGTGCCTCTTTCAAGACCTAATAGCTGTCTGCATCCTCTTCTCTAATTGCCAAAAGTTTGTGTCTGCCTTTGTCTGCAAAGGAGAGCCAAAGAATAGCTGCCCACTGCCACTGGGTGACCTTTTGGACTTTACAGGCTCTCTCCAGAGCAGTAACCCACTTGTGGATATCATCCCCAGTTTTGTAAGGTCGGACTATCCTGCTAAGATCCCTAGAGTCAAAGTATTCCTCCCTGACCCTGGAGTCTCTAGTGCTGCCACCATGGGGATCCAACCCCAAATTCTTCCTTTCTCTCATCATCCCTAGGGCTTCGCTTTCAATAGTCAGCTGCACCCTCATCAACTTGAGCTTTGCCTTCTCAAGTTTGAGCAAGTTGTACCCTCTATTTAAAGTTACTTCCTCTATATTAGAGTGGGTGATCCTAGCAGACGATACTGAGGAGAGTGAGGATGAGGAGGACCTGTTGCACAAGTTACTAACTTGTGTAACGATATATCTGTAAGAGACAGTAGTTAGTGACAGATTCCTTACCTTAGAATATCCCCAGGCGTCAGGCTGGATCCGGAAAGTTTTTTGCGTAGCAGTACCCTTGCGCGTCGGTAGGCGGCGTCGTGCGGCTCCGCGTCCGTCGTCGGCGTCGTGATCGCCGGGATGACGTCGCGGGCAGTACTTAGGCGCCGCCCCTGCGCGCTGACGTCAGTTCTGTACACGACTTTCCGCGCCAGGAACGCAGAGCCATGCAAGAAGCTGACATAGGTGTCTGAAAAATACTAGGGCCCTGAAAGGGATGTCCTTAACCCTAGAAATCAGTTCGCAGAACGGGAGGATGGGTGGGCGGTAAGGAATCTGTCACTAACTACTGTCTCTTACAGATATATCGTTACACAAGTTAGTAACTTGTGCATCTGAAAGAGACACGTTAGTGACAGATTCCTTACCTTAGAATAGATACCCCAGCAATACCAACCCCGGTGGTGGGTCTGCGAACAAAGATCAGACAAGGAAGTCCTGGAGGACAGAACGGCCAAAGAAGCCGTCCCTCCGGACCTGACTGTCAAGGCAGTAATGCTTTGTAAACGTGTGCAGCGAGGCCCACGTAGCTGCCTGACAGATAACCGGCAGCGGAACACCGCGGCCCAAGGCCGTGGTAGCAGCCGTTGCCCTGGTGGAATGGGCACGCAGCCCAACAGGAGGCTCCTTTTTAGCCAAAGAATAGCAGGTCTTGATGCACAAGGTAACCCAGCGGGAGATGGTCCTCTTGTGCACCGCCCGACCTTTTTGGCGCCCACGTAGCCAACAAAGAGCTGGTCATCCACCCGGAAGTGTTTTGTGCGGTCAATATAGAAGGAGAGCGCACGTTTTGGGTCCAGACGGTGGAGCCTCTCTTCCTCTCTGGAAGGATGCGGAGGCGGAAAGAAGGTGGGCAAAGTGATGGTCTGCCCAATGTGGAAAGCAGTAACCACCTTTGGCAAGAAGGACGGACGCGTCCGAAGAACAACCTTGTCTGGATGAACAGACAGAAAGGGAGGTTTGCAAGATAGAGCCTGGAGCTCACTCACCCGCCGAGCGGAGGTGATGGCCACCAGAAAGGCTGTCTTCAGAGTCAGAAGACGAAGAGGACAGTTATGTAGAGGCTCAAAGGGAGCGCACATTAAAAAGGTAAGAACCAAGTTTAAGTCCCACTGAGGCATCACAAACGGAACAGGAGGGAAGAGGTGAGTAATGCCTTTTAAGAACCTGTTAACAACAGGGGACTTGAAAAGGGAGGGCTGATCAGGGAGCTTGAGGAAGGCCGAGATAGCACAAAGATAACCCTTGATGGTACCCAGGGCAGAACCCTGTTGGGCCAGAGAGAGAAGGAACAGAAGGACCTCAGAAAGAGGGGCAGAAAGGGGATCCACAGCCTTTGCTGTGCACCATGCCACAAATTTGTTCCACCTGCAGGCGTATACCACCTTAGTGGAGGGACGCCTGGCTGCCAGAATCACATCACAAACTTCGGGAGGCAAGTCGAAAGGAATCAACTGCCGCCGCTCAATCTCCACGCAAGCAGGTGTAGACTGGACAGGTTCGGGTGGAGGACCGTCCCCTGCTGCTGCGACAGAAGATCCTCCCGAAGAGGCAGACGGATCGGGGATCTACGCTCATATTGAGTAGCTCGGGATACCAAACTCTTCGAGCCCAGTCCGGAGCCACAAGAATGACTTGGGCCCGGTCGTGCCGAATCTTCTTCAACACTCTGGGTAGAAGTGGTATAGGCGGAAAGGCGTACAATAGACCGCAACTCCACTCGTGACGAAAAGCGTCGCCGAGCGAGTGCCGCCTTGGAAATTCCAACGCGCAGAACTGATGACATTGCGCGTTCTCTTCGGTGGCGAATAGATCTAACCAAGGCTCTCCCCACTGTAGAAAGAGTCCTTGCGCCACTTCCGAGTGAAGACGCCATTCGTGATCCATCATGCACCTGCGGCTGAGTTCGTCCGCCCTGGCGTTCAGGGAACCTGCCAGGTGTTGAACCACCAGGAACATGCCCTGGTGTTCCAGCCATGTCCAGAGGCGCAGAGCCTCCTGACAAAGGGTCCACGACCCCACCCCGCCTTGTTTGTTGCAGTACCACATGGCAGTGGTGTTGTCTGTGAACACCTGCACTACCTTCCCTTTGACAGAGGGAAGGAATGCCTTGAGTGCAAGTCGGATCGCCCGGAGCTCCAGAAGGTTGATATGGAGCCGGGACTCCGCCGGAGACCAGAGGCCTCTGATCTCCGCCTCTCCCATGTGACCGCCCCATCCCAGAAGGGACGCGTCCGTCACAACTGTGTGCTCTGGCTGGGGAAGGGAGAGGGATCTGCCCATGACCCATTGCCGGTTCGAGAGCCACCACTGCAACTGTTTTGCAGTCCCCTCCGAGATCTGGACGTGATCGGACAGGTCGCCCTGGTGCTGCGCCCACTGGAACTTCAGGTCCCACTGCAGAGCCCGCATATGCCATCTGGCATGAGTGACCAGCAGGATGCAGGAGGCCATGAGGCCCAGCAGCCTCAGGGTCATCCGTACCGAAACCCAGGATAAGGGCTGAAAGATCGGAATCATAGCCTGAATATCCCGGACTCGCCGTTCGGGAGGATAGGCCCGAAACTGCGTCGTGTCCAGAACTGCTCCGATGAAAAGGAGCTGTGGAGAAGGAATCAGATGCGACTTTGGCACATTGATGGAGAACCCCAGCGAGTGCAGGAGTTCGGCCGTAGTCTGGAGGTGGGAGACAACTGCCTGGGACGAGCCCGCCTTCAGCAGCCAGTCGTCGAGGTAGGGGAAGACTGAAACCCCTGCCCGGCGCAGATGAGCTGCGACCACCGCCATCACTTTCGTGAACACCCGAGGGGCACTGGTAAGGCCAAAGGGGAGCACGGTGAACTGAAAATGCTCGAGGCCTACCGTGAACCGAAGGTAACGCCGGTGGGCCGGCAGGACGGGGATGTGGAAATAGGCGTCCTGCAAGTCCAACGCTACCAACCAGTCTCCGGGGTCGAGGGCAGTCAAGACCTGAGCTAGGGTGAGCATCTTGAACTTCTCCTTCCGGAGGAAGCGATTGACGTTCCGGAGGTCCAAGATAGGACGCATGTCCTCCTTGTCCTTTTTGGGCACCAGAAAGTAGTGGGAGTAGCAACCACGCCCTACTTCTGGGGTCGGAACATGCTCGATGGCCCTCTTGGCCAAGAGGGCCGTGACTTCCTTCTGTAGAAGCACCAAGTGATCCCCTGACATGCGGTGGAATTGAGGTGGCATGGCTGGGGGGTGGTCTCGAAGGGGAGGGAGTAGCCCCTTCGGACAATGTCCAAGACCCACTTGTCCGAGGTGATGGGACGCCAGTGGTGAAGGTGATGGCGGACCCTGCCCCCGACTGGCGTGCTGTGCACCTGAAAGGAGGGACTAGGAGGGCTTGGAGGCCGCGGACGGGTTGGAGGTGGTGGCCTGACCCGCACGCTGGTTGCCCGAACCGCCACGGCGGTATCCACGTCCTCGGCCACGCGAAGGCGCTTGCTGCGCGGGCCGTTGGCCGGGCTGTGGACGTGACTGGCGCCCCTTCCGTGGCCACGAAAGGGGCGAAAAGCAGACGTTTGCGGAGGGCGCACAACAGCAAGGCCCAGGGACTTAGCAGTAGCCCGTGAATCCTTGAAACGCTCCAGCGCATGGTCCGCCTTTGAACCAAAGAGACCGACTCCATCAAAGGGCATGTCCATGAGAGTATTCTGGACATCCCCTGAAAAACCAGTGGTTCTCAGCCAGGCGTGGCGACGCAGCGCCACCGTCGTTGCAAGCGATCTGCCCAGCGAGTCGGCGGTATCAAGGCCACAGCGGATGGTATACTTAGCCGCATCACGCCCTTCCGCAATAGCGCGGGTAAGCAGTGTCTGGACCTCCTCAGAACACTGCGGCAAAACATCAGCCACCGAATCCCACAGGGAGTGGGTGTATCGGCCCAAGAGGCAAGCGGTATTAACAGACCGCAAGCCAGCACTGGAGGAAGAGAAAGCCTTCTTCCCAAAGTGATCCAGGCGCTTGGATTCCCTATCCGGAGGGGCGGTAGGGAAGGCTGTTTGGGAGGCAGAGGCTTGGACAACCAAGCTCTCAGGGGTGGGGTGTTGGGAGAGAAACAGGGGGTCGCCCGGAGCCGGGCGATGGCGTCGGGCCACGTTCCTATCCACAGGAGCCCCTGTGGTGGGTTTGGACCAGGCACCCAAAAGAACGTCAGTGAGTGCATCGTTGAACGGCAGCACAGGCTCCGAAGAGGAGGCCGCCGGCTGAAGCACTTCAGTCAGGAGGTTAGTCCTGACGGCCACTGTAGGCAACTGGAGATTTAAGGCTCCAGCAGCTCTACGCAACACCGTTGCAAAATTAGCCCCCTCCTCCGTTGCCACGGGAGGAGACAGCATGCCAGAGTCGGGGAGGTATCCAGCCCACTGGCATCCCCAAGTTCCTCAACCCAGTCCGGGTCAAACTCGCACTGTTGTGTGAGAGGGTCGTCAGACCCCTCCCAGCTCTCCTGGTCCTCCTCAGGTCGAAAAGATGGAGGAGGAGGGACATAAGGGACCCAAGGCCTCATCGGCGCCGGAACCGGCGTCGGGCGGCGCCGGTCCGGCTCCATGTCCGGACCCGGGGAGAACCGGGGAACGACGCCGCCCGGAGCCCCGGACGGCGTCGGAAACGGCACCGGGGACATCGGCGTCGGCGGAGGCGTGGTTAGGTCAACCGGCGTCGATGGAGGTTGCGGCACCACCGGAACCGGGGTCGAGGCCGGGGCCGGAGCCGAGGCCGGGACGAAGGCTGGTGGGACAGGCGACGCCGGGACCGGAGTCGACGGCGACGCCGGAGCAACCCCATCTGGGCCCGCGGGGCCCGAAGGCGCACCGGAGGGACCTTGAGACCCGAAGAGGCGGGCCATGGCCGACAGGAATTTCTGTACTTCGGCCGGAGTCGCCCCCGAACCCGGGAAGGACGGGTAATGCGGGGGCAACTCGACAGGCACGTCCGGGGCCGCGGGGGCGGGGACGGTGCCGACAGGGACCTCAGCCGAGTCGCGCGACCGGCGAGGCGAAGTCTTAGAGCGATGACGCCGCTTAGACTTCTTGTGCTTCGACTTACCGGAGGAGCGCGAAGACTTGGATTCCGACGAACGGCGGGGACTCCGCGTCCGGCCCCTCGACCTCTCCCGGGACCGGGGCTTGCTGCGGCGCGGAGCCGACTGCCGGACTTCAAGGAGCTTTCGAGACCGCTCTCGCAAAGCCTTCGGATGAAGTTTCCGGCAGTCAGGGCACGACTTCGTGTCGTGGCCTCGGCCGAGGCAGAAGAGACACTCGAGGTGGGGGTCCGTGATGGACATCATACGACCACATTCCTCGCAGGGCTTAAAGCCGGGCATCCCTACGACACCTTAGGAGTCGTGAAGACTCGTTGAAGAGAACAGTGAAAAATTTCACAAAAAGATAGTCAAAAAGTGACTAGGGCACTGCTCTTCCCGGATCTGCGCTTACTGGCGCGGAAAAAGAAGAACTGACGTCAGCGCGCAGGGGCGGCGCCTAAGTACTGCCCGCGACGTCATCCCGGCGATCACGACGCCGACGACGGACGCGGAGCCGCACGACGCCGCCTACCGACGCGCAAGGGTACTGCTACGCAAAAAACTTTCCGGATCCAGCCTGACGCCTGGGGATATTCTAAGGTAAGGAATCTGTCACTAACGTGTCTCTTTCAGATTCTCCTGACAATCCTTCTTACCAGCTCAGGGGGAGAAAAAGTGGGTCTACTGCTGTGACCCCCTTCTGTTCTATCAGTACCTCCCTCTACAGGCCCAGGGTTGTCCATGGGGATTTCTTCTGAATCCTCATGGCCATGTCCAGAGACAGACGTACCAGGTACATCTTGATCTTGTCCTGTGGAATCATCCCCTAAACCAAGGTCTCTCTGCTCTTCCTGCCTCTCAGGATTCTGGAGGTCATCTTGCAGGAATATCTCTAAGAGATAAGACTTAGTAGGGTTACTACCCGTCTTCAGTTTTCTAGCCTTACACAGGGTGCTAAGGTCCTGGAACGTGAGGGTACTGTACCCAGACTAGGTCTGACTAGATTCCCCAACAGAATACATGGTACTAGTGTAGTGTAAGTTTAACTACCCTAGTGTTCTAAACTTCTAAGGGATTGGAGAAAGGGGTGTGCTAGACCCGACAATTAATCCAAACATTTTAGAAAGTAACCTTACCTATTCAAGTATAGTGTATAACTAAGGTAGTAGTGGTTTCCTGTGGAAACTTCACTTATGACAAAGTGGTAAAACAATGCAAGTCTCTATCACAACAGCTGCACCACCATTGTAGAGGGCTGGCTCAGTATACAGTGCACACCTATTGGTGATGCACCCTGTACGGAGTCCAGGCAACTGTTAGTGATAGTGTAAGTAGTCCCTGATAACCAAAGCTCTTAAGTGGTAGCTGTGGAGAGCAGCTAAGGCTTATTCAGGAGGGTGTAAAGTGGGTGCATTTACCACACAGTCAGTCAATGAAGGTTACACAAGAAAGAACCACACTACTGTTAGAAAAATACCGTTGCATTTATTACATACCAACACTTAAACTACTTTGGTATATCTCCTATCCATAGATCTCAATACACAACAAAATATACTTCATAACAGGTAGGTAAAGCACATAGAACACATGGGCACCTATGGGGAGGCCCACACCATATACGAAATAAAAGGAATGCGAGGTGAGTACCAAAACAAGACTAAAACCCCAGGATCTGGAGGCTAGGGGAAACATGGAACCACCACATGTAAGTAACTAGGAGTCTCTAGGTGCCCGTGTGCAGAGGTGATACCCCGGGTCAGTGTCCATAGGATAACATGGAGAAGTCGCAGTTGGTGTGTTTCGGATTCAGGACCCTTCCCAGAGGACCCCGTGGGAACAAGGAAGGTTGGAGAGCATCCCAACCCGTGGATACCCAGGGAAGCAGGATACCTACACCAGGGAAACCCGGGTGCATAGGTGTGAAGTGGTGTTGTAACCGCCTGTTGAAGTCAATGGAGAACCTCGGCTGTCCAGCTGCTACAGTGACCCGTGGACCAGGTCGGTGGAACCCAGGCTTGGATTTCAGACAAGGAGTACCTGTGAAGAGAGGAGGCAGAGTCCAAACCACCCGGAGGTGTCCAGGAGGCGCAGGAGCAGGATGCCAGCCCTTGTCGGGGGGAGGCGGGGTCTTCACTGTAGGACGGGGGTCTTGAAAATGCAGCTGTGGATTCCAGGTGGTGTTGCAGGAGCACACAAGCTGTCCACGAACTGTCCCACAACGGTCGACGATTTCCAGGAGGGTCAGTGGCCAGCACGACCACCAACAAGCCTTGGCAAATATAACAGACGTGTTACAGAAAGAAATGTTTCGTTGCAGACCAGCAAGGCCTGAGGGACTCACCCACTACAGGTAAATCAGGGCCGCCACTCCACAAGCAGGAGAGCCAGCAGGAATTGATGGAGACCCCCAGAAGGACCCTCTGGCAGTAGGCACAGGGAGGCCTTAGAAGCACACTAAAGGTGGAGGCCCACGTCGCAGTGAGGAGGTCGCTTTTGAAGCTGCGTGGTGCATGAGGCTGGGGCTTCTTGGAGCTCGAAAATCTTTGAACTGGAAATTTAACAAGACTTGGCAAAGGCAGACGCAGTGCACAGAGAAGCAATTCTGGTTGCTCCATGAGGGATTTCAGCCTTCCAAATTGCAGAGAAGACTGGTCAGGCCTCTGGAGAGCCACCAAACCGCCACCTGCGTTTAAGAACCTTGAAGAGCACGTGGGACAGCAGGATCCGCAGAAAAGTCATGGTCATAGAGGTGCCTGCTGATGCAGGGGAGTGACTCCTTCACCCCAAGGGAGATTCCTTCCAGCTATCCTTAATGCACACAGAGTCCTTGCTACTCTGGAGGATGCACGGCCACGGATGTTGGAGGATGGCTGCAAAGCACGGAAACGAAGGTGCAGTAGGAGTCTTCCTACCAGAAGCAGACTTGTCTTGAGTCCGGCCCAACCCAACAGCAGAGTCCAGTGTCCAGCAGCAGAAGCGTCTTGTGGAGGATCCTGAAGATAAGTCTTGCAGTAGAATCCTTATCCAGACGAATCTAGGAACCCCATCCTCAGGAGAGCCTTTAAGTAACCCAGGAAGGGGGTTGGATGTCTTCTGCAGTGACCCACCTATCGGAGGGCAGGGACGCTACTCTGATGGACTGACTAGTCAGATGCTCCCAGGCACCCGTGCTGATCATGGTCTCAAGATGGCGGAATCAAGTGGCCGCCTGGTAGAGCTCTGGGCACCTCCCAGGAGAGGAGCTGGATGGGGGTGGTCACTCTCCCGTCCTTTGTGTGGTTTCACGGCAGAGTGGGAGCCATGGCAGCTGCAGCTTCTCCACTAAGGCAGAGGGGCGTCACCCCACTGCTCTGCGAGCAGTTTAAAAAGGAAAAAAAAATGATAACGCAATGTTATCATTTTATTTTCCCGTTCCTGCTTAGGTGCAGGGTGGGGCGGGCTGGGCTGGCCAGAGCAGGTGCCGGGGGAGGAGTGGTGAGCACACTTTAAGTGTCATGCGCACTTTAAGTGCGCATGACGCACTTTGCATGTTGTCCACTGGCTGTATTGCGCAGACTGGGTGGAGAACATGCACAGCCTCTCACTTCTTCTCTGAGCTCCGAACCACAGTGCTCAGACTAATCACAACGCTGTTGTTACGCAGCATTGAGATTGGCTAAGGGAGTTTGGGAGCCTGTATGCTCCCTGGTTCCTGCTCCTGGAGTCGACCAAAGCTGACCGACAGGCAGTGGCCAGCCTGCAGGTATTTTGTTTCTTCATTTACCCCCCCTCTACCTCAACTCCCCCCGCCCTGCCAGCCCTGTTAAGAAGTGGCCGTCACTGAGCCAAGGGTTCCTGAATTGGAGTAAACTGGTTTATGCAAGGAGAGCACCAAATGAACAAGTTACTTACCTTCGGTAACGATATATCTGTAAGAAACATTAGTAGTGATAGATTCCTTACCTTAGAATATCCCCAGGCGTCAGACTGGATCCGGAAAGTTTTCGTCAGCTGTACCCCTGCGCGTTGATAGGTGGCGTCGTGCGGCTCCGCATCCGTCGTTGGCGTCGTGGTCGCTGAGAAGACGTCGCGGGCGCTACTTAGACGCCGCCCACGCGCGCTGACGTCAGTTCTGTACACGACTTTCCGCGCCAAGAACGCAGAGCCATGCAAGATACTGACCACTGGTGCATTGAAACTAGGGCCCTGAAAGAGATGACCTTAACCCTAGAAATCAGTTCGCAGAACGGGGAGGATGGGTGGGGCGGTAAGGAATCTATCACTACTAATGTTTCTTACAGATATATAGTTACCGAAGGTAAGTAACTTGTTCATCTGAAAGAAACACATAGTGATAGATTCCTTACCTTAGAATAGATACCCCAGGCAATACCAACCCCGGTGGTGGGTCTGCGAACCAAGATCACACCAGAAAGTCCCGGAGAACAGAACGGCCAAAGAAGCCGTCTCTCCGGACTTGGCTGTCCAGGCAATAATGCTTGGTAAACGTGTGCAGCGAGGCGCACGTGGCTGCCTGACAGATGTCTTGCAGGGGGACACCCCGTCCCAATGCAGTAGTGGCTGCAGTAGCTCTGGTGGAATGAGAACGCAGCCCCACTGGAGGTTCTTTTTTAGCCAAAGTAACAGGCTTTGATACACAAGACAACCCAGCGGGAGATAGTTCTCTTGTGTACCGCCCGACCTTTCTTGGTGCCAAAGTAGCCAACAAAGAGCTGGTCATCCACCCGGAACTGCTGTGTGCGGTTGAGATAAAATGAGAGCGCACGTTTAGGGTCCAGACGGTGGAGCCTCTCTTCCTCTCTGGAAGGATGCGGAGGCGGAAAGAAGGTGGGCAAGGTTAATAGTCTGCCCAATGTGAAAAGCCGTAACCACTTTTGGCAAAAAGGAAGGACGGGGCTTGAGCACCACTTTGTCCGGATGGACTGAAAGGAAAGGAGGCTTACAAGAAAGAGCCTGGAGCTCACTGACCCGCCTAGCGGAGGTGATGGCCACCAGGAAGGCAGTCTTCAATGTCAAGAGACGAAGAGGACAGTTGTGAAGAGGCTCAAAGGGAGCGCACATCAAGTATGTAAGAACTAGATTCAAGTCCCACAGAGGCATTACGAAAGGAATAGGAGGAAAAAGGTGTGTAATGCCTTTGAGAAATGTATTTACAACAGGGGACTTGAAAAGAGAGGGCTGATCAGGGAGCCTGAGAAAGGCTGAAATTGCAGAAAGGTAGCCCTTGATAGTGCCCAGAGCAGAGCCCTGCCGGGCCAAAGAGAGAAGGAACAGTATGACCTCAGAAAGAGGGGCAGAAAGGGGATCCACAGCCTTTGCTGTGCACCATGCCACAAACTTGTTCCACCTGCAGGCGTATACCACTTTAGTAGAGGGACGCCTGGCTGCCAGAATGACATCACAAACTTCAGGAGGCAAGTCGAAAGGAATCAACTGCCGCCGCTCAAACTCCACGCAACGAGGTGGAGGCTGAACAGGTTCGGGTGGAGGACCGTCCCCTGCTGCTGCGACAGAAGATCCTCCCTAAGAGGCAGTCTGATCGGAGGATCGATGCTCATACTGAGTAGCTCGGGATACCATACTCTTCGAGCCCAGTCTGGGGCCACAAGGATGACTTGTGCCCGGTCGCGCCTGATCTTCTTCAGCACTCTGGGCAGAAGTGGTATAGGCGGAAAGGCGTACAACAGACCGCAACTCCACTCGCGACAAAAAGCGTCGCCGAGTGAGTGCCGCCTTGGAAATTCCAACGCGCAGAACTGATGACATTGCGCGTTCTCTTCGGTTGCGAATAGATCTAACCAAGGCTCTCCCCACTGCTGAAAGAGACCTTGCACCACCTCCGAGTGAAGACGCCATTCGTGATCGAGCATGCACCTGCGGCTGAGTTCGTCCGCCCTGGCGTTCAGAGAACCTGCCAGGTGTTGAACCACCAGGGACATGCCCTGATGTTCCAGCCATGTCCAGAGACGCAGAGCCTCCTGACAGAGGGTCCACGACCCCACCCCGCCTTGTTTGTTGCAGTACCACACTGCGGCGGTGTTGTCCGTGAACACCTGCACTACTCTCCCCTTGACAGAGGGAAGGAATGCCTTCAGTGCAAGTCGGATCGCCCGAAGCTCCAGAATGTTGATATGGAGCCTGGACTCCGCCGGAGACCAGAGGCCTCTGATCTCCGCCTCTCCCATGTGGCCGCCCCATCCCAGGAGGGACGCACCTGTCACCACTGTTTACTCCGGTTGGGGAAGGGAGAGGGATCTGCCGCTGACCCAATGTTGGTTCGTGAGCCACCACTGCAAGAGTTGTGCAGTGCCCTCCGAGATCTGGACGTAGTCGGACAGGTTTCCCTGATGCTGCGCCCACTGGAACTTCAGGTCCCACTGCAGAGCCCGCATATGTCACCTGGCATGATTGATCAGCAGGATGCAGGAGGCCATGAGGCCCAGCAGCCTCAGGGTCATCCTGACGGAAACCCAGGATAAGGGCTGAAAGATTGGAATCATAGCCCGACTATCCCGGACTCGCTGTTCGGGAGGACAAACCCGAAACCGCGCCCAGAACCGCTCCGATGAAGAGGAGCTTCTGAGAGGGGATCAGGTGTAACTTCGGCACGTTGATGGAGAACCCCAGCAAATGCAGGAGGTCGGCCGTAGTCTGGAGGTGGGAGACGACTGTCTGGGGCGAGCCCGCCTTCAACAACCAGTCGTCGAGATAGGGGAAGACTGAAACCCCTGATCTGCGCAGATGAGCTGCGACCACCGCCATCACTTTCGTGAACACCCGAGGGGCGCTGGTAAGGCCAAAAGGGAGCACGGTGAACTGAAAGTGCTCGTGGCCTACCGTGAACCGGAGGTAACGCCGGTGGGCCGGCAGGATGGGAATATGAAAGTAAGCATCCTGCAAGTCCAACGCTACCAGCCAGTCTTGTGGGTCTAGAGCAGACAAGACCTGAGCAAGTGTGAGCATCTTGAACTTCTCCTTCCGGAGGAAGAGATTGACGTCCCGAAAGTCCAAGATAGGACGCAGGCCCTTGCCCTTCTTTGGAATCAGAAAGTAGTGGGAATAACAACCACGACCAACTTCTGGCATCGGAACGTGCTCTATGGCCCCCTTGGCCAAGAGGCCCGCAACTTCCTGCTGGAGAAGTGCCAAGTGATCGCCCGATACGCGGTGGTACTGAGGTGGCATGGCTGGAGGGGTAGTCTCGAAGGGGAGGGCGAAGCCCCTTCGGACTATCTGTAAAACCCACCTGTCCGATGTGATGGTGCGCCAGTGGGGGAGGTGATGGCGAAGCCTGTCACCCACTGGCGTTTGATGGGCCTGAAAGGTCAGACTAGGAAGGTTTGGAGGCAGTGGTGGCGGAGGTGGACTGAACCTGCCGCTGGCCCCCTGAACCGCCGCAGCGGTTCCCACGTCCGCGCGTGGACTGTTGCGCTGGCCTGTGACTCTGTTGCGAACATGGTGGGTTGCCCCTTCCGCGAGAACGAAAAGGAGCGAAAGGCAGAAGGCGGAGGAGGGCGCGTGGCCGAAAGGCCCAAGGACTTGGCCGTAGCCCGTGAGTCCTTAAAGCGATCCAAAGCACTGTCTGCCTTATTGCCAAAGAGGCGAATGCCATCGAAGGGCATGTCCATCAAAGTGTTCTGGACATCCCCCGAAAAGCCAGTTGTCCTCACCCAGGCGTGGCGGCGAAGCGCCACTGTCGTGGAAATCGTCCTGCCTAGCGAGCTAGCGGTGTCAAGGCCACAACGGATTGTGAACTTGGCTGCATCTCTCCCCTCAGCAACAGCCTGAGAGATTGCCGTCCGGGCCTCCTCCGGACAGCTAGGCAGCACCTGCGCTACCGTATCCCACAAGGAGTGTGAATAACAGCCCAAGAGGCATGCGGTGTTCACAGCCCGCAGCCCTAGGCTGGCGGAAGAAAAAATCTTCTTCCCGTACTGTTCCAGCCTCTTGGATTCCCTATCCGGGGGTGCGGAAGGGAATGCGCTTGGGGAAGCAGAGGCTTGGACAACCAAGCTCTCAGGGGTGGGGTGTTGGGAGAGGAAAAGGGGGTCGCCCGGGGCCGGGCGATGGCGTCGGGCCACATTCCTGTCCACAGGAGCCCCTGTGCTGGGCCTGGACCAGGAGCCCAGAAGAACGTCAGACAGTGCTTCATTAAAGGGCAGCAGTGGCTCCGCAGAGGCAACTGCTGGCTGAAGCACTTCTGTCAGGAGGTTAGTCCTGGCGGCCACAGTAGGCAGCTGCAGGCGGAGTGCCCCAGCAGCCCTACGCAACACCACAGAAAAACTAGCGCCCTCCTCCGTAGCCACGGTAGGAGGAGACATCATGCCAAGGTCTGGAGAGGTGTCCAGACCACTGGCGTCCCCCAGCTCCTCAGCCCAGTCCGGGTTATACTCACATTGAGCTGTGAGATGGTCCTCAGACCCCTCCCAGTCCTCCCCTTCCTCCTCCTGCTGTTGAAAAGGAGGAGGATGGATATAGGGAAACAGATTCCCAAATGGCGTCGGAATCGGTCGACACCGTTCCGGCACCGTATCCACGTCGGGGCTGAAACTGGGGCTGAAACTGGGGACGACATCGTCCGGCACGCCGGGCGACGTCCAATGTGGTGCCGGTGGGTTCGACGTCGGTGGAGGTGTTACTAGGTCAACCGGCATCGACCGGGACCACCGACGGGATCCATGGGAGTCCTGCGGTGCCGAGGCCGGAGCCGATGGCGTTAAAGGGCGAGGACTCCCAGTCGGGCCCGCGGGGCCCGAAGGCGCACCGGAGGGGCCCGACGGCCCAAATAGGCGAGCCATAGCGGACAGGAATTCCTGTACCTGGGCCGGAGTCGCTGATGAACCCGGGAAGGGCGGGTAGGTCACCGACGACTGCGTAGGCTCCGCCGGAGCCGCGGGGGTGGCACCACCCGCTCCCTCAGCCGCGTTGCGTGACCGGCGAGGGGATGTCTAAGAACGAGGACGTTTCTTCGACTTCTTTTTGTGCTTCGCCTTACCTGACCCCGAGTGCGAAGACTTTGATTCGGACGACTTCAGATGACGGCTCTGCGACCGGTCCCTCGACCTCCCTCTGGACCGGGACACCTCACGGCGCGGAGCCGACTGCCGGGCTTCCAGCAACTTTCGGGACCGCTCCCGCAAAGTCTTCGGCGCCATGGCCCGGCAGTCGGGGCATGACTTGGGGTCATGGTCGCGCCCCAGGCAGAAGAGACACACGCGGTGCGGGTCCGTCACCGACATCATGCGATGACAGTCGCCGCAAGATTTAAACCCGGGCATCCCTGCTGCACCAGGAGTCGATCGACTCAAAAAGCGGAGACAAAAATCTCAAAAAAGTCAGCCAAAAATTGACTGGGGTACTGCTCTCTCCGGATCTGCGCTTGCTGGCGCGGAAAAAGAAAGAACTGACGTCAGAGCGCGTGGGCGGCATCTAAGTAGCGCCCGCGACGTCATCTTGGCGACCACGACGCCAACGACGGACGCGGAGCCGCACGACGCCACCTACCGACGCGCAGGGGTACTGCTGACGAAAACTTTCCGGATCCAGTCTGACGCCTGGGGATATTCTAAGGTAAGGAATCTATCACTATGTGTTTCTTTCAGATGTGCCCTTCAAAGCAGTCTGGAGGCGCTCGGACACACCACCACCCTAGACCAGAGACACATTTTTAAATGAGAGGTGGTTACACCTCTCCTCTACAGGAAATCCTTTGTTCTGCCTTCTACTGCCCGAGTTAGGCTCACTAGCAGGAGGGCAGAACAGTGTCTGGGGTCGGCGGCAGCACTGGCTTGCATGCAGTCCCTCCAAGGCTACACAGGCAGAGATAGGGGGCTCCTCTAAGGAGTCCCCCCCAGTGCATGGTATCATGCAACTAACACTGTCGGTGTAGGTGCATCATTCCAACATGTTTGATACCAAACATGACTAAGTACAGTGAAGCCATTATATAGTTGGACATCGAGTTTGCCAGTGTCCTCTACATACCTTAATATGGCTCCCCTAACTTACAAAGCCCAGAGAATGGAGTCCAGGGTTTGTAGGGATGCCTCTGCTCATGCAGGGGTACCCACACACTTAAAGCCATGCACCCTGCCCTTGGACTGAAGGGCCTACCTTAGGGGTGACTTATAGATTTTAAGTGCAGTGACCAGGATAGAAGGTAAACCTTATATCTGTGGTGAAAAGTACATGCACCATTTCACGCAGGCTGCAATGGCAGGCCTGCAGACACAGTTTGCATGGGCTCCCAGGGGTGGCATAATACATGCTGCAGCCCTTGGGAGACCCCTGTTGTACAAATGCCCTGGGTACCTTAGTACCATATACTAGGGACTTACAGGGGCACACCAGTATGCCGATTTTGGGGTGTAACAAGTACTTAAACCAATTTAGGGGAGAGAGCACCAACACTGGAGTCCTGGTTAGCAGGATCCAGGTGTAATACAGTCTAAACACACTGACACCAGGAAAAAAGTGGGGGCAACTATGCAAGAAAGATTCAGGAAGGGCGCGTTGTGGCCCCCCTCCCCTTTAAAGATGTATCTACGGCCCTGGGATCCCCAGGGTCTAAAGAGGCTCGGAGAGGGGGGCAGCGCAGCCCACCTCCCCTTTATTTAAATAAGAGGCCCCAAGGAATGGGGTCCCTAGGGCCACGCCATATAGCCAACCCTCCGCTATGCATGGTCGATGCCTGTGAGCAGTGTGGTGTTGGCTGCTTTGGAGGTGGTTGGCCACGGGGCCTGGACAAAGGCCAGTCTCAAGCCTCCCCTCGTGCACGTCCGAAGGCCCCTGCGCAGGGTGGGACTGTCTGCCTTTACGGGGTTGGCCGGATGTGGGGGGTTAGTTGTAGGGCCAAAACCCTTGCCGCGCAAGCACGTTTAAAGAGCAATGTGCACAAAAGAAGCTTGGATGATGTCATCCGTGATGTCATAAATTTCATGAGTGAGGTCATATGTGAGGTCATAAGCTGTGAATGGCTGGGGTGCAATTTATAGTTAGCTTTTCTAACTACAACTGGTGAATTACTGTGGTTTCTTTCATTCAAAATATTAATGCTGTCTGACAAATTCACCTAACTAACGTTACTTTAACCTTTGTATTTTTTAGTGAATTTCTTAGGTTAAAAATAAAACAGGCCTTTTTGTCACCCGACTAGAACCTTTTTCAGTAAATGTATATATGTAATATATATTTAAATATACACACATACATGTATATTTATATATACAAACTGCCTAAAAACACAAGCATCGTTGTCACTTATTTTGAGATGAGTTGTTAATTGGGTCAACTATACAGAGTTATTTTTGAGGCAGAGGATGATTAGAGCAAGAAGAAAAGAATCAGACTGAATGAGCCAAAAAGAAAATTACAGGAAGCCGGCACACTGATAAACTTCACTGACATCAATCACCCAGGATCAGAGGTTTCAGAAATGCCTGGGGAGAACACCCACATGGCATCCAAGCATCCGCCATCGATAATTGGTATGGTTAGTCATGACTGTCACAGAGGATAATGAATTTACAAAAAAAAGGGAACACTGAGAAAACAAGCTTTTCTGGTCTAACGTACCTGCAAACAAATTGTAACTTGACATGTTTACTCTGACTGAGTTGAATGGGTGAGTGAAATATTGCATGCTGGCGAGGCTTCAAGGTAGTAAAACGCCACATTTGGGACCTCCCATGTTACATTCTCTGTCAATTAGATACAGCACATGAAGAGTCCAAACACCTTAGAAGTGTTAGAGGCTACACAATGGTTAAATGTGGTCAGGGAAAAACGGAATCCTGAATTATATTTAAGAGGTGCATGCCTCAAGACAGGAATATCAAGATTTTCTGATCTTTTATTCAGGCATAAAATTGGATCCGACCAGGTACAGTTACGTAATCAAAAGTAAAAATATAACAAACATTTTATTCACATTCTACTTTAATCTCCGTAGCATTACTTTCTAAGCTAGCAAACTAAAAGAAGGACATTTCCCAATTTATTATTTTGCCTAAGAAACGTAAACAGACGAGGTGAGGAAGTTCACATGATCCGCTGTGCTATGGTGAAGCAGCCAGCATTGCTCATGCTACACTCACCTCGCCTGCCTTTTTCACCGCCATATAACCCACCACAACAGCGAGCACTATTTCATCCTTACTCGATTACCTGAGTGAGCCACCTTTCATTACCCCACGCCCCGGATCTTTTTTTGTTTTCTTCCACGTCTAACTCTGCTAAATCGCCTAGAACCACAACCTCGTGAACAAGTCCTACCAACCCGTTCATCACAAACAGACACAACCATTAGGAAGCTAGGGCAAGCTTCATATCCTCCAGTGCATTAGCACATGCCCACAGCAGACAAGCCAGAGCTGACATATGCCATTCCTTTCTGCACTCACTGCAGAGAGATGCTCTTTGCATTCTTGAGCTAGTCTTACACCGGATAAGGAAGCAGGAGGGTGCTATCAACAATCAATGACAGGCCTAGAGAGAGAGGTCCTTTGACAAACATGATGTCCCCCTTTTTGGATACTAGAAAACTACGGCTGGGGGAGTGTTGGCATCCTTCAAAATGTAAGGGAAGCAGAATCCTTCTGGAGGCCTTAGAGCTACCTGAATCATTGGGCAGCCCTATTTCTTCTGCCAGTAGCAAACAAGTTGCAGGGACGACAGGGGGGAAAGTATGAAGAAACTGGGCACATTAGCTCCTCAGAAAGGCAACTCCAACTGCCTTGCAGAATGAAAATCAGCTCGACTTTAACATTTACTTTAGACAAAGAAATGTAGTCTTTATCAGTCTCACAAGCCAACATATACTGGTAAAGACAATAGGCTGGCCTTCCTTGGGAAACTAGTGCAATTTTCTTTCATCTTTCTATTGGAAGTATATGCCGGAAAAATCAAAGATAAAAAAGAAAGCATGTTGTCCCCTGACAGCTAAAAATAAATTGCATTTCGTTTTTCCGGTAGGTATAACGGGTATAAAAACCCTTTAGATATTTAATTCAAATTGAAGGAACATATGATTAAATATAGAAAGATACTATTGGCTTTAAATTACTGTAATAAGGCTAAGGGAATAAGAGGAGGTCTTTCATGAGCAAAACCAGTACTACCCCGCTCAAATTTATAATACCTAAAAAAGGCTAAGATGCTGTAGTAGGGAAAATAATCCACAATACTTCATGGCCGAAGGGGTTAATCAAGTTCCTTAAATTCTGAATAAATGTTTTTATAAAAAGGATGTCAGCCCTCAACCTTCATAAGTCTGCCCCTTCACCATCAACATAGTACCATAAGGTAGGCTATTCCAAGAGCTCTTTTCTGGGGCACTTTTTGGGATATTTGAGAAAGGTTAGTCTTACACTGTATAACATTACTCGATAAAAGGTTGGATTAAGTGCGTATTTAAGGTGAGAAAGTGCCTGAACACCCTCATATTTCCAGACAGAAAAACAGGGCTTTCTCCACATGGAAAAGCTTTCCCCAGATGGAGACAAAATGGGATAAACTTATTCAACTGTACATTTTCCTACAAACCGTCTGCTAGAGAAGTATTCAGAATAGTCTATGAAAAATGTAGAATTTCAGGGATAATCCAGGGGATTTTCACAAAAATGATTAAATCTAAGCACGTCGTATGTCTAAACCGACGCACTTGTAGACTTCATCTTTGGCCTCTCTTCCTCGGTCTCCGTCTCTTAGCACTTGGATATCCGGCTCTCAGCACTTGGGTATCCCCATGATGAATCGGACTCTAGACTGATGTCAGTTGCTGTCATTCTCTAAGCACATGGAAGAAAATACATCGAATTTCGCGGATCTGATTAAAAGGACAGCAGTCTTTTACCAAGGATACATTAACTTGACGTTCATCTTCTGGTACAAGGAACTTCTAAATATAAACTCACAAAAATAACTCCTTTCCATTACTAAAAAGAAAATGTGGTTAAAAAAAAGAATATACTTGTTAGAAACCGGAGGTAATTTCACACTTAGGAACACTATATTTGTCTGTTTCATATGATCACACATTTGCACCTAAGGAGAAGCTTGGCTGAAACAACAATCCTTGATGGGAAATGAAAAAGTCAACAGTTATGCAAATTTTTCCTTAATATTGCTGTCGCCCTTGAGCTGTCAAATATTTTACAAAGGCATTTCGTTTTCAAAGGAGAAGTAAAGTTTTGGATTTTTTTTTTTTTTGTACGTCCAATATTTGGCAGAAGCCTTTACCATGTGCAAAAACAGAGCCAGACCCTTTAGTGCTCAATGGCTGGACTCCAGCTATGTGGCTGGGTGTAACCACATCCTTCCTTTTCACATCAACGCTGAAGAGTTCCACGGATTAATGGGGACTCCCTCTTGGGTTTATTAAAACTGTAGGAAAATGGCAAAGGACTCAACAGTAAGAAAAATACACATTTCGTACAGGGTGCTGTACAAATGATGGTAAAATTTTGCATAGCAAGTTCAAGTAAGTACAGGGTGTCCATATTCATTTGGCCACTTGAACCGTTTTTGATTTCTTTTTGTTCTTTAACTTGCTTGATTTTGTAGTCTCTGCATTGTTGTTACTCTCAGACTGCTGTTTTTCCTTCTTTGAAGATGGGCTTTGGTCTGCTAAAGTCTCCTGTCCACTTTGACTCGATTTCCTCTTCCGGTTCTTCTTTTTCTTTTTCGGCCCCTGCGGTTCACCTTCCTTGCTAGGCTGTTTGGTGACCACACCATTCTGTCCCTCTGAAACCACCTTCTTCCGGTTCTTCCGTTTCTTTGACTCTGGCAGATTCCCCTTCTTTTTTTTTGGTGCAGATGGAGTATCTGTGGGTGGTGGCTTTTTCTTCTCTTTCTTGGGTCTCCTACAATCAAAGTAAACCAAACAAGAACTCATTACACCTAGGAAGAGTCTATTGATTAGTGTTTGTTTCATACCTAGAATCAGCGTTAACTCACTTTACACTAAACTCAAAATCTCACCCCTTATGGAAAACCCCACCACTCCTTCTGCCTCAAGGGAACATGGGACATTGTCAATGAAGCTCAACACTGTCCGTGTCCTGTTTTCCACTAACTGAGCCCTCTGCTTCTGTCAGGTGCTTGGTAAGATGGAACAAGACCCCCCCCCCTGGATACTCCAGAAAGTGAGGGTTGTATGATGACGCCATGATGGCACATGTTTGAACCACTACGAACCTTCACTGACAATGTGCTCTCAAACTGTAGAGGTAAAGAGGGAGAAAGTGGCTGTCCTAAGAGGCAGGATTTGTAAGATTCAGAAGGACGTGATACACCCTTAAAGGGAGACAAAGTATATTGAGATATTAGGTGGCATTGGAAGGTTAAGAAATCCAGCTACTTGGCTGGTTTCAACTGTCCCATCAGTACTGTATCCTGGCGAGAACACGAACTGGATGTTATCATTAGAGAAGAAGCCATTTCGAATTCATGAGCTACCAGTTTATTGCATGTACAACATACGTTTCATGTACTGCTTATAACAATCTACCTACTCTCCTAACCTGAAGTCTACCTCAGATGATTGGGAAATAGGGAGTTGCTGCTGTAAAAAGAAATTAGTGCTTGCTGAGTTGATTATACATTTTTGACAAAATTACTAAATACCAATGCCCTTCTCTCTCATGCCTTACTTGCATTGAACATTTTGCCGTGCCAGAAAGCTGATGCTCAGTACATTTATCTTGAGCTGGTTACGGTGACAAGCTAATGAGCGAGATTTTTGTAACATTTCACACACACAAAAAAAAAAACAACAACGAAAGGCAGTAAATCGGACTTTATTGTAAACATCCTATGATAAAGTCAATTGGCCCTGAAGAGGGATTTTTATTACACTGTTCTAGAGCATTTAAACAGGTACTTCTTTAAGTTGAATCTCACAGATTACTCTATGGGCAGGGAATGAGGGAATCCAGCTGGATCCATTGACTATCACGGAGCAGGATCCAGGCCAGACTTTGAGTGAGATGTGCTGAATTGTTCCTGATAGAAGTTGCTGCCACTGAGATGCATTCATCACATTCAGCAGTTGTCTTCTTTCCGTTCAGAGCAGCTACTTGCAGGTGGTGAGGGGGCTTTCTTATTTTTACTTCCAGCTGGGACCAACACAAAGGCTTCAATTAAAGAGCCATCCGACCTCATTTAGGTGGGGCCTCACTCTGGCTGCGATCTATCTGGAGCCCAACACCTAGATGCCAATTCAATGGAAGAAAACAAAGGCTCTCAACTTGTTATAACTTCAGTAGTTTTTAAGAGAAACTATGATTTAGAGGCAGGGTTTTGACTTAGTCAATCCTTGTATGTATGGAATATGCCTGCAGTGTAAGAATGTTAGATGTATCTGTCTGTATAAGTAAATACACTGATAAATGTTAAATCAATTAATTTCTTTTACAGCACTACTCATCCCAGGGCAGGAAGCCAGAGCTCTACACATCATCACATAACGCATTA
The DNA here is from genome assembly GCA_963921515.1 of Calotriton arnoldi. NCBI lineage: Eukaryota > Metazoa > Chordata > Amphibia > Caudata > Salamandridae > Calotriton > Calotriton arnoldi. Next base: position 997,003 of record CAWUFW010004208.1, read on the forward strand.
TACAGAAATGAGTCCTAGAACTGAGTAAATTAATGTACAAGAAAAGTTCAATAACACAACGATAGGTATTATATTTTAGAGAGTATTTGATCTGCAGAAACCCAAATTCAGGATTTAAAATGTAACACATTGTTTGAGGTTGTCTATACTAACAAAAGATCTGTGACAAAAGCAGAAACTCATTAAGCTATCTACATAAAATATAAATCTGTGATCTGCACATTACATATTGTGCTTAGCAGAATGCATATTAGTACTATATGCTACTTTGAGTTAAAACTATATCTAGACAAAACACAGCTGCCTCTAGTAAGTGCATTCAGCACCAGGGTGAGTTATCTTACCATTATTATTCTCCCTTGAAAATTGATGGCCACAAAATGATCACTGCACTAGTACATGTTATAAGATGTTTTAAACTCTAGCCTATTTTGTGACCAACTAACTAAGGCAGAACAGATTAACTGTTACAATAAAAGTATAGGTTGACTGTCAGACTGTTTTTCATGACGCCGCTCCTCTGGCTCCACCCACTTTCTGCTGTAGCACTTTGGCCCCCAATTTAAGGGATCTCCGAGTAAATTTGTTCCATGTCCACCTAGGCAAGGGTTTGGGTGTTAGTTAACTCACTTGACAAAAGACGTGGGTAGAAGATTAATGCTGTGATAATCCTTGTTAAAGTTAAATATTATTTTGGCAAATTAATTTGTTTACAAATTATAATTTTATGAAAAGACAATGATGGCTGATTTCTTTATTATGAAATATTATGAAAAAAGGCAGAAGGCCTGACCTATTTATTATGAAAACCGTATGTGAAAGGGGATGGGCCTTTAAGGATAGCTTATTAAAACAGTTTATAAAGCGTGTAGACAGGTATTTAAATGGAATCTCACAGACATCTGTAGCATGTAAGGGTTTTGGTGTTGGCTACCTCTTCTGGCAAATCCTGGGGGTAGAAGTTCTGCACTGTCATAATCCTTCTGAGGCTCCCTTAGGAGTGATTAGTCAGTATTGGCAAATTCTTTGCATTTGTATAATTTTATAACAGTATGCCTGATGAATTTCTTGTGGAAAAGCTTATGCTCGATGCAGTAGGCCTGAGTTGGTTTTGGTGACAGTGATAAAGGCACTAGGCCTGGCTGCTTCATTGGGAAGATATATATTAGATGCCAGAGGCCTGATGTGTTTATTATTAAAAGTTATACAATATGCTTTTAAAGGTGGCTTGCTATTGCACTGTGTTAACGTCTGTAGGTAGGGGCTTTGGTGTTTGAGGCCCCCCCCGTGGCAGAACCTAGGAGTAGACGTTTTGCACTGTGATATGTTGTGATAAAGGCAATATGCCAAATTGGATCAAAGAGAAAAGCTATGTAACTTCCACACATCTGATCTGTTTCTTATGAAAAATGATGACAAAGGCAATAAGTCTGGCATATAGCAAATAGTCAGCAAGCAACAGTGAAGAAACTTACGTGAACCCTAGCAGTTTCATCACGTGCCAGTACGTGTCGTCGAGGCGGATGGACTTCTCGAATCCTTCGTGCTGGCTCAGCGCCTGTAGCACGGGGTGCAGCTCTCCCAAGGTAACGTTCAGTGCCTGAGGTGTAAAGAAGAGTGAGTAAGTGTGGGCAAGTATACAGCAGCCTCGTAAACCACCCGGCCTCCGGGCGATGCTCTCTGAGGCTTGGTCATAACTGCTTTCGTCAGCTTTATGCAGAGTGGCTACAAAAACATGCAAACGGGATACAGTTCCAATATAAATGTGCTTTAGATTGACAACTAAAAGGCAAACACCACGTGCTCAGTGAACGGGGATTCTGCCAGTTGGCTAATCACACTTCTTTTTTGTTGAGGCGGTGTTTTTAAAAACCCAATACATGGAAACTGGCCGCATACGTCTATTGTGAACCTAAAATTACAATACGCTGCTGGGGCCGGGCTACTCAAAGAGCACACGGGACACAGCTCATGAGCAGTGGGTACAGGTGCAAACCCTTGTTCCTCAATATATACAAGAAACCGGGGCACCACGTGCATCGCTTCTGCTGTGCCGGCACACCATTCTTTAAGGAACTGTGGGTGCACTGCTAACTTTTAACGGGGGCCTAAGGCTGGACCCTCTCCTCACCTGTAAGTTGCAGCGGCGAAGCCCAACCATACTTTGATGGGGAAGGCAGTCACTTGGCCCTATGTGCTCATCTGACCAAAATATCCATGGGACCCTTCCTACCTCACCCAATCACGTACAGCGCCGTGGTAATGCGCAATCAACACCCTCGGGATGGTCTACACTCTGCGCTTCCCTCAGCCGCTGTAGGCCTCATTCATGTTCCATAATGGACCCCAAATGGGGCAAAAAGGATTTCATGGGCATCGATTAGGGTTTACCAGGGGGTATCAGCAGCTACCTCTGACTAATATTTTTGGTGCATGGCCAACAGCGTATGAAGGAAGAGGCAGGAACAGAAAGTAAAGACCTCTCAAAGCTGTGTTTACTTTCTATAATTCCACTCCCAGACCTTCAATGGAGACGTGATGTCACTTCCGCTATCCCCGGCATTTTGTTGAGTTGACATCCAGGGGGGATACCCTCATTTGCAAGGGACTCTGACCATGTACATGAGAAAAAAAGCCCTTCAACCAAAGTGCCAGGAGGGCATCTTCAGGCTCATTCCACATTACTTAGTAATTTCAACACCAATACCCGTCTGCATGTCAAGCGTTAAAAATATTTGAATTTTGGCAGTTTAATCCATTTTTTCTAAACACTTTATTCAATCATAACACTCTTTTCATGGACAATAATTCATCAAAATCGCATATCGCTCACCCTTTGAACTGCTCCTTCAGTCACATTTACTTTCATATTTGCTGCTTTCATGAACCCCTGAGAACAGGGGTAGCAAAGGCGAGACCAAGCGTACCCAAGAGCAACCTTGGCTACCCCTAAATGATTACTATGGGTTCTTTCTGTATATTGGACGAATGATTTAACTCACTGTGGTGCTCTATTATTTGCAGTTTCCGATTTGAATTTAGTAAATCAGCATAAACAGGAAAAAAATTGTTATCCCCCTATTTCTAAATGTTAAGTTCTTTGCTCCTCCCTCTATGTCCTTGTTTAAATGAGGTTTTCCCTAGTTCTCTTCATTAACTATCTGTTCAGATTTTTTTCAGACATGCTTATAATTTTTTGGCTTATATGAACCAAAAGTGGAGCGCCAAGATGTTATTGGGGGTATGAAGTAATGTTGAATTGGTAAAGTCAGGCCTTGGTAAAAAAAAAAAAAGAAAGATCAAGTTATATAAAAATCTGAAAATGTACAAAAAATACATTTGTAAAACAACATTTCTGAAAATGTATGAAGGCAAAACATCCCAATTACATACCATCATAAACGGGAAGGTTTGGAAACATAAATAATACAGGACAGTAAAAGGAAACTACCAGCTACCACCGCTGTTTACTTGTAACTCAGAGATATCTACAGGTAGTTTCAGGAATATGGACTCTAGAGAAACGCATCAGCGGAGCGTCGCTTCCCAGCCTGCAGAGGCAAACGAAAAATAAAATGATGATCATTAATTTTTTCGTCCTGTAGCGGAGTCTTGGAGGGGGGTGGGGGAGGGGGGGAGTTTGGGTTGGGGCGGGGGGGAGGAGTGGTGGGCACTGCTGTCAGTGCGCATGACGGGCTGGCCGTCCGTCTTAGGACGGCCAAACAGTCATGCGTACTGACATCTCTCCAACACAGCTGTGTTGCTGGGTGGAGACAACACCAGGCACAGGGTCTAAGCTTCGATGGAGCGCAAAACAAGCCCGCTCCACCCAATCCAGACACTGCTCTCATGGGTATGAGACCAGCATCTTCATTGGCCATAGGAGTCTGGGAGCTTCAGCCTGAGCAAAAGAGCGCAGAGCAGAAGACCGACAGGTACGCTTTGTTTCCTATGGTTTGGTTTTTTTAAAGCCCCCCTCCCGCGCTGCCTCACCACATTTCCATGACACCAGCCGCTAATGGAGAAACGGCACTATTGTGATCTACTATATTTGGGACCAACATCTAAGCAGCTTCCATGTGTATGAGCAACCAACTACTATGGGGACAGTGCTGGCTCAACAAGGATCCAAAGATGGCTGCAGAGATTGACAGTGTGAAAACACAGAATTCTCCCTGCACGTCCCCACACTAAGTGCAGAGTGCGTTATGGAAGCACTGGGACATGAGGGATGGTAAGACGATGGGGATGGATGATTGAGTGGTGCCGGAACACAAGGTTTAATCTTCCAAACCTCCTTTTAGGCTTCTCGCCAGAAGGTGCAATTTTCAAATAATAAAAAAGCCTTATTATTTTAAGGATAATATTTTTAGTAAACTCGTTCAATCCCACCTTTAACTCAACATCTCTTTATGACAATTAAGACTAAACAACAGTCATTATTATGCACAATCTATTCTAGAGTTTTGCCAACTCTGACTGTACGTGAACGTGTTAGATGCAGCAAGAAGGGGACTGCATAACTAAAGTCTGGTCCTCTCCGAGGGCCAAGAAATATTGGGTTAGGATTGCTGTTACCCTTCTCAGAAGTAATAAACATGCAGGCCCAATCTCTGCATAACTGTGGTAGTTGAAGCACCCAAGCATGCATCATCACTTCTTGTCCTAGCATTAGTTCTTTGAGTGATGAGAGAGAAGTTAAGAACTCCATATCTATCTCTATCTCTCTCTCTGCCTCTGTCTCTCTCTCTCTCACACACAAAATATTGGCCACTCTTTAAAAAATAAAAGTGGAGGGAAAAGTGATTTTACTTTATATTCCACACCTGGCTCAAAGCAAAGAAAGAATATTAAGGCAAAATATACTGCTTCTTGGGACGTGTTGTGAAATCTGGGTCCACAAATGTGATGAAACCTTGGGTCCCCAGCTAGCTTTCATGTATTTTGCACCCAAGAATTATAAGAAAACCTTGCGAACAGAGCAATCTTTGTTCTCCATGGGGCGGTAGAGGAAGCCGGACCAACCACAACGAGGACGCCATTACGGTTGTCTGGGCTGCGGTATCTTCACAGACTGGTGCCTGAACACAAGCTGCATGTCTTTGGATCAATCCCAATAGCTGTGATATTTTTCCTTTCACTCAATGTTATGCCTGCCAAACTGCTGCTAGTTGGTCTAAGTAGTAAATTCTTATTGGCGAGTTTGTTGTAAAATGCTGACAACTCAAAATTCGGATATCAAAAAAGACTCCATTTGAGAAACTAAGATGTCCGAGAACAGGGGCACAATAAAAATGAATTGCCTAGTTACCACACCATCTCTACAAAAGTGGGGAGGCTACATTCCAAGAAATTAATTTGCTTTCCATTTTTAAAACGGTCCACTCTTTCCAAAAGTAGGGATGGGCTTTTTTCCAATTCAATCCATGACTGACATAAAAGTACGTCTCTCAATTTTACCTTCATACGTTTTCATAATTTAAGTAACTGATATATATGTTTCACTGTTCTTTAACCATTTAGGAGTACAGCAGTCAAAACCGCTGACTTCCATGCAGCATAATATTTTCAAAAGTTCCAGAGTACCTCTGCAAGGAGAGTCACACCTGTTTCAGGTACACAGAGACTCGAGTACCCATGTGTTTAAAAAAGTTAGGGTGGCCTCAGTCAAACAAATCAACAAGGGCCCTATTTTTAGGTCTCTCGTACAAGACGGCTATTACCTGTCTGTAGGTGAAAGTCTCTTGTGGACCATACAAAAATCTTACAGTGCGCTTAGAGCCCTCCCCTTGCTTACCATTGGTTGGCTTGGTCACTCTTACTCGCTTACTTCTTACTCTATGGTTAGCCTGCCTCTTCTTGTTTTTGTCCCTCACCTGGAGCATAGCCCCTTTACCATCCTTTTCATTGGATGACATGTATCCTGCTACTACTCACATTTAGGGAACTCATTTTTAGGTCGAGCCTAGCGCAGCGCGCATGCGCTGCTCTAGGAAATGACCTTTAGAAATTGGTCTGCAATTTTCAGCAGCTCGTGCATGCCAGGCATCCACCTTGCGGGATCGAGCAGTAGCGCGCAGGGCGCCATGTGGTCTGTATCATGTTCCAAGGGTCGCTTTCACTTTTGCGGCTGCGTGGCAGCGCTTGTTTCATACCTCCCACTTTCCTCTTCTAAAATGCGGCGCGCAGGGCGCCATGTGGTCTGTATCATGTTCCAAGGGTTGCTTTCACTTTCGCGGCCGCGCTTGTTTTATTTTCCCTTCAGCCCTCCATGACAGTACATGCGTTTGAGCCCTCTTCCTCATTTGCTGCTTGCCTCCACCAAACATCTGTCTACCTGTGTACGCTCCATGTTGATTACTCATCACCCGCTAGTCCACTGCTTTGCCCACCCCTCCATGGCTTTTGCATTTTTTTTGGTCTCTCCCAGCCTAGCCTCAAATGCCTCTGTTGCTTCCACTGCCCACCGTTCCTGCATTTGCCCATTGGAAGGTCTGGCAGCTGTCATTTGCTGCTGCTGAGCAACTACTAGGTACAAAATGTGCTTTCACGCTACTTAAACTACATGTTTTTATTTACCAATCTAAATGGAGTCTACCATCTTTGATCTGTAAATAATGTGCTCGCATCAACCCTAGCCATGGGCACACATGTGCACAGTTAGGGAAAGACGCACCTTTTTTTGCTTTTTTTTTTTGGGCTAATGCTATTAAGCACTGATAAATACCATTTTTATTTTTACCAATGCTACACAGCAGTGGCAAAAAGCACTGGCAAAGCCTATAGGTTACAAAGGTGACATTTATTGACTTAGCCAAAGCTTGTTTTAATGCATGTTCAGAGGGTCAGGCTAACCAAGTTTGGTCTCTTTTTGATTGATTTTACACTTGGCAAGATGGTACTAGTAGTCTCTTAATTTTACATTTTCTAAGAAAACCATGATGCCATACATACATTTCAGGTTTTTGAAATCTTACGATTCCGTTTAGAATTTGGGCGACAAGATGACTATTGGAGATTAACAATTCTCCCGCCCGAGTCACTGTGGGGTGGGGAGTCACTGTGTCTGCACCGGTGAATTCGTGGCTGGTTAACATTTGAAGGGACGCCCCATCTGCCACTGTGTCATCAAGTCACAGTGATGGTCGCCATGCCCCATCTAGGACGGAGTGACCATGACTAATTTTCCCTGTCAGACTGCTGAGACAGAGAAGACTACAAAAATCCCCGTGTATCACAGCTGTTATTTTTTTGTTTTCAAGAAACTCCTGTTTTGAAAACAAAACAAAGTTTGCCCAGCGAGAGCTACAAACATGGGTCTGCGCGCCACAGTTCAGTCCCTTTAATGGAGTCACCATACTAGCGACTCCACTGAAGGCGCAGAGATCCTGCTTGTGTGGCACGAATCACTACATGTTCCGTGATCTGCCAGAGCTACCCCCGAAGGTCTAGGTGGCCCACTTTGTTAAGTCAATGAGAAAACGATAGGAATAAAACAACAACAGACAATTCATATACTAAGTGGCATAAACCTGCGTAAGAAGACTTGGTCTGTACTGAGAGAAACACACAAAAAAGGCAAGAAATTACACAAGGAGCGCAGAAACAACTTGTCCAGAAAGCCATGGCATACCTGTGATTTCACCATTTTAATGAGGAAGGCCAATAAATCCAAACACTTCATCACTTTCTCCTGGTCAACTTTGACCTTGAATTCTCCCACCATCTTTAGACTCTGCAAATGAAGCAGACATTATTAAATGCCAAGGCAGATGAATTCCAAACAGGATCATACAACCTGCCTTCTAGACAGACCGCTGCGGCCGTCCAAGGACCTGGGAGGAATACACTCTGTAAAGGGTAATGTATAGTTTCTTACCTGTCGGTGTAGTTTTGCAGCTTGAAGACTTTTCTGGATTCACTATGCTGTGCATTATTCCGCCATCTAGTGGTTGGGTCCGGAATTGTAGTATTTCTTTTTTTTTTTTCGTGGCCTGGTGGGCGTCGACATACCACCATTTGGTGTCCCTATGTGACGTCGACGTGCTTCCTCAGGAAGCTCCCACCTTTGGTTGCCATGTTCGGATTCTTTTCTTTTTTGATTGTTCGTTCAAGTTTCCCTTTACTTATTCCTCCTGTGTCATCTTCCTGGCAGAGGCGGGTGGGTTCGCTAGTGTATCCAGAAAAGTCTTCAAGCTGCAAAACTACACCGACAGGTAAGAAACTATACGTTTTGCAGCGTGAATCTTTTCTGGATTTACTATGCTGTGCATAGACTTTGTAGCGGTTTGCTAGTCTTGTGGTGGCTGGGTGGAAGATGAACGGTGGTTTGTGAATATATGTTGTAAGACCTTCTGTCCTACTTGTGCTTCTTTGTTCATCTGAATGTCCACGCAGTAGTGCTTCATGAACGTGTGCACTAAAGACCATGTTGCTGCTTGGCAAATGTCCTGAATAGGTGTGTTTGCTAGGAAAGCCACTGTTGCTCCTTTCTTCCTTGTTGAGTGAGCATGCTGTGCTCCTTGCAAGGTTTGACCTGACTGATTGTGGCACAATTGTATGACTTGTGCGATCCATCTTGCAATGGTATTCTTTGTGACTGGCCGTCCCAGAAAACCTTTTGCAAATGAAACAAAGAACTGCTTTGTCTTCCTGCATTCCTTTGTTTTCTCAATGTAGTACATGACTGCCCTTCTGGCGTCCAGGGTGTGCAGTGCTCTTTCTGAGTGTGTTTTTGGTTTTTGGAAAAAACTTGGTATTTGAATTGTCCGATTAATGTGAAACTTTGATACATCTTTTGGCATAAAATGTGGATCAGTTCTCATGACGATTCTGTCATTATGTATTTGGAAGTAGGGCTCTTATAGTGTTAGCGCCTGCAATTCACTTACTCTATGTAGTGATGTGATTGCCACTAAGAACTCTGTCTTTAGCGTGAGCATTTGTAAGGTTGCTTTGTGGATTGGCTCGAATGGCGCCTTCATCATTTGTGCGAGTACCACGTTGAGGTTTCATGTGGGTGGTGGCACCCTCTTTGGAGGTGCTATCCTCTTTGCTCCTTCCAGGAATCTCTTGGCCACTTGTGATGTGAAGAAACTCTTCCCTGTTTCTCCCCTTGTGTAAGCTACTATCGCTGCCAAGTGCACCCTTACAGATGCGTAGCTAAGTTTCTCCTGTAGCAAATATGTTAAATATTTTAGCACTGTTGATTCCCTTGTGATCTTCCTTGTAAGTTTTTCCCTACGGCACCAAAGAGAGAAACGTTTCCATTTTGCTGTGTAACACTTCCTTGTTGTAGGTCTTCTCGTTTCCTTGAGCACTGCCATAGTGCTCTCTGGTAGTTTGAGGTGAGAGAATTCTAAGTCCTCAGGGGCCACGCTGCTAGGCTTAGGCTCTCTGGTTCTGGGTGTAGGACCTTTCAGTTTTGCAGAGTTAGGAGGTCCTTCCTGTTGGGGAACTTGTGTCTTGTTCCTTGCGACATTTCCATTATCAGTGAGAACCAGGTTTGCCTGGCCCACTGTGGTGCTATGAGGATTAGTGTCATGCGGCTGATTCTGCACTTGTTGAGTACCCTGTGTAGCAGTGGTATCGGGGGGGAAAAGCGTAAGCAAATGTCCCTGACCAGTCTATCCATAGCGCATTCCCTAGGGATTGTGCGCACGGTTGTCTGGATGCGAAGCATTGGCATTTTGCATTGTGGGGTGTTGCAAACAGGTCGATTTGCGCCGTCCCCCATTTCTTGAAGATTTTTAGAATCTCTGATTGATTCATCTCCCATTCGTGGGATGCTGATGCTTGTCTGCTCAGCCTGTCCGCTTCTATATTGTCCTTCCCTGGAAGATGAATTGCCAGTAAGTCTATGTTTCTTGGGATAGCCCATCTCCATAGCTCCTGGGCTAGGGTTGACAGTGTTAATGATTGTGTTCCTCCTTGTTTGTTGATGTAAAATATTGTGGTTGTATGGTCTGTCTGAATCAACACCCTCTTCCCGTAGAGCTCTTTCTGAAAGGCTTTTAAGGCTAGGAACACTTTTTAACTCCAGGAAGTTGATGTGCTTTATCGCATCCTGCTGTGTCCATAAACCCCTCACCTTGAGGTTGTTCATGTGGGCCCCCTACCCCAGTTGGGAAGCGTCTGTTGTAATGGTCACTGTAGGAGTTGGTTGTGTGAAAGGTCTCCCCTGTGTTATGTTCTTCCTGTTCCACCATGTTATCTCCTGAAGAACTGTTTGTGTAACTACTAGGTCCTCCCAACTCCCTGTGACCATTGTGGTTGAATCCATTCTTGGAATGGTCTCATGTGCAGTCGAATGTTTGGGACTAGATGAATGCATGAAGCCATCATCCCTAGCAGTTTCCCTACTGTCCTCACTGTCGGAGCTTGCCCCTTGCGGTATAGATGTGTCTCCTTCAGTATTGCTACGGTCCTCTTAGTGCTCGGGAACACCTTCCCTACTGTTGTGTCGATTTCTGCCCCTAAGAATATCTTTACCTGCTCTGGTGTTATTGATGATTTCTCCCAGTGTATTGAGAAACTGAGCTGGACCAAAGTCTCTATGTGTTGTTTGCAAAGGTTGTATGTGTTTGCTCTTACTAACCAGTCGTCTAAGTATGGATAGACGTGGATTCCTTGCCTTATTAGGTGGGCTGCTACTGCTGCTAGGCACTTGGTGAAGACTCTTGGTGCGGACTGGAGTCCGAACGGTAGCACCGTGAATTGGTAGTGCGTTTTGTTGATTACGAATCTGAGTAGGTGTTTGTGTTTGTTGTTTACGGGAAGGTGCAAGTAAGCGTCCTTTAGATCTAAAGTTGCCATGTAGTCCCCTACCTGTATCTGCGGTATTACTTCTTGTAAGGATGTCATCTTGAATCTTTGAGTCTTTATGAACTTGTTTAGGAACCTTAAGTCTAGTATAGGTCTTAATGTTCCGTCCACCTTTTGTATGAGGAAGTACGTTGAATACACCCCCTTGTTCCTTTAGTTGTAAGGCACCCTCTCTATGGCCCTCTTGTGTAGAAGTTCTTGTGCTTCTTCGAGCAAATGACAGTTCTCTTTTTGAATGAGCATTGTTCTTTGGTCTTCTGCCTGGCGGTTGTCTTGCCAGTTCTATGCAGTATCCATATTGTATTATGTTTAGTATCCATTTGTCTGATGTAATTTTCTTCCACTCCTGGAAGAAGTTTGCTATTCTGCCTCCTACTGGTGTTGCATGTTGGAGGTGTTTTTTGTTGTTTGTGACCTGATGTCCTTGTACGTGTATTTGTGGTTGCGCCCTCTGAGATCTTGTTAGAGTGTGCGCCAAGGTTGTAGTGCAGTCACTTGGAGGTGTGTTGCTGCCCCCCTCTTTGCTGTTGGCCTCTTCCTCGAGTGCGCCCTCAAAAGGATTGCCTCCCCTGTTGGTATTGCCAACCTTGTTGTTGGCCCTGCTGTTGGCCCTGGTTCCCTCCTTGGTAACACTGCTGAAAGGTCTGGTGTGAGGCTACTGGCTGGTGGTTTCCCCTGCCTGCTGGTCTCCGTGAGGGTGTCCCCCTACACATACCTCTGAATTGTAGCACCCCCATGGACCTTGCCGTTTCATTTTCCTTCTTCAGCTGTGTTAGCTTGTCGTCCACAGCAGTTCCGAACAGTTGTTCCCCATTGAACGGTGTGTTCAAGATATTACTCTGCACTTCTGGTTTGAACCCCGAGATCCTTAGCCAGGCGTGTCTTCTCTCCGTAACCCCGATCATCATTTGCCTGCTTGATGTCTCTGCAGCATCTAGGGCTGATTTCAAACATGTATTGGCCATGTTCTTCCCCTCTTCCACCAAGTGAGCTGCCCTTCTCTGGAACTGGTCTGGCAGATGTTTCAGCAGTACGCTTACTTCCTCCCAGTGTTGGTATTGATGCCTATTGATTAGTGCATTAGAATTTGCTATGCGCCACTGAATGGCGGCACTTCGTTCCATTTTCATTCCTGTGAGATCCATTCTTTTGCTCTCCTTGTCTGGTGGTGGGCCCACGTTAGTGGGTACATTCGCCCTTTTCCTGGCTGTGGAAGCTATTATAGAGTCAGCAGGCACTGAACCTCTGATCTACATTGGGTCTTTGGAGGAGTGTTTGTATTTTTTCTCTCTCCTTGGTGTTACTGCCTTGCATGTGGCAGGCTCCTTAAAGGCTTCCTTTCCCTGGTCCAGCACACTTGGGAGCATGGGTAGGAATTGGCTTCTGGTCTGTGTGGGCAGCAAGGTCTCTAGCTTTTCCTCCTCTAGCTGCACTCCATAGGTGTCTGCAGCCCTTTTTATCACCTGATTGTACATCCCGGTGTCGTCGGGGGGGGGGAGGGCCTCGAAGGGTATGAGTCTCTCTCTTCCTCTGGCGAGTCAGCGTTGAGATCTTGCCACTGCATGTCTTGTGTCTCCGAGGTTGCCGAACCGTGATAGGTTTGGTCCTCTTCTTCCCCTTCGGCTTTGAAGTCGTATTCTTCTTCCTCCTCTTCGTCTGCCGGCTCCGGGGTCGTAGGAACCTGTAGTTCCTCGAGGTCGCCTTCGGGTAGTGTCGAGGTCTTCGTCGGGATCTTGAATTGCGTCATTGTCTCGTCAATCTTTCTTGCGTTGCAAGATGCTTGCCATTTCGGCCTTGAGCCTCTTCCTTTTCTTCTCGAGCTCCGACGCTTGGTCTTCGGCGTCAAGGTTTTCGGGCTTTCTCTTGGCGCTTGTCGACAATGATGTTGAAACTTGCCTTTCCCTCTCTTTCTTCGACATCGAGGAGTCCTTTTCTTGACTACTCTTCGACGACTTCGTCTTATCGAGGGTTTTCGCCGTCTGGGAGTCCTTGTCAAAGGAACCGACGGACTGTTTGTCCTTAGACGAGCTCGCGGTCGCCGAATGTTTCGACGTCGGGGCTGTTTGAGGACTTAAAGTCACTCTTTCGGGGATCGTTCGACTGTTTACGGGTCGCTGTCTCTCTTACCTCCTTCGAAGTTTTCTTTTCGGTGTCGACGACTTGGACGTGCGCATCCTCCTCGCCCTTCGGCGACGTTGTCCTCTTCCTCACTGGAGAGGCCCAGGTCTCGAAGTGATGGTGGTTGCCCTTGACCCTGCATATTGTAATTCGCTCTTCTTTGCCTCTCCCTCACCCTCAAGGTCTTTGGGGTGAACGCCGAGCACGCGTTGCAATCTTCGGAGCGGTGGTCGAGCGGCAGGCAAAGGTTACAGACCGGGTGCTGGTCCTTCTGTGCGTACTTGTGGTGGCAATTGTCGCAGAACTTGAATGGTGTCTTGTCCAATACAGCGCCCAGGGAGCCCCCTGTGTGCGCATTCTCCGTCGGACGTCGAAGTTTTGCTGATTTTTCCCCTTCTTTGCGTCCGGATTCACCGCCTCGAAGGCCGGTGTGTCGATGAGTTGTTTTCCTGTCCTTGTAGCTGATTCTCATGGATTCTTCTCTCCAAAGTTCTGGAGCTCCTTCCGTCTCGATCCAGACCCAACGGCGGAAAAAAAGAATCTGAAGATGGCGACCAAAGGTGGGAGCTTCTGGAGGAAGCACGTCGACGTCACAGAGGGACACCAAATGGTGGTATGTCGAAGCCCACCAGGCCACGGGAAGAAAAAAAAAAAAACATACTACAATTCTGGACCCAACCACTAGATGGCGGAATAATGCACAGCATAGTGAATCCAGAAAAGATTCACGCTGCAAAACTGAACTCCTTGTCTGTTCGTTATTTGATGGTTTATTAATCCCTTTCCTACTCCAAGTCACTCAATAGGAAAACCTGAGCAACATCAAATACAAACAAGCATTGGCATAGCCAATAGGTTTCGCCTTTGGGACCTTATAAGTGTTTGGTTATCCAGCACATTATCCTTGGTGCAACAACATTAACTGTTTCATGGTTAAACACTTACAAGGTCCCAAAGGCGAGACCTATTGGCTATGCCAATGCTTGTTTAATGTTGTCATTTTGGGAATCCACATGAATCTGAAAAACAAGATACTGAACACATTAATAGAATTTTGTGAAATTTGAATGTCTCAACGTTCACATTTTCTTCATGGTGCCTCCGCCAAAAAAAACTTGATTTGTGAAGAAAATAATGATATTAGAAATATTTGTAAGATCCTGTCATTGGGTTACAAAACTGATATATAAATCAGACAGCCCTTGATTTGTGATGATAAAGTAGCTGAGTTGGTTAATGCCCTGTCTTTAGGTGACTAAGCTGAATGTAGTTGATGATCGGCTCAGTCTTAGCATCGATTGAAGGCGAAAAGCAGGAGTAAAGTATGGTATTATTGGCGTGAGGTGGTAATTGCTGTACACAGTATGCAGATGTGACAGAAACACTTAGCTAGAATGTAAGCCCGATTCTAAAAGAAAGTTGTTAGTCTGCAAGTGCAGGTTGACGAACTTCCATGTCCTATAAAATGTTAAAACTTGTACAATACATGGAGGGAAAGTAACAATTTAGAAATATCTATTCCAGCAGGTATGTGAATAGTGAATAACTCTTGGGGGCGGGGGAAGCACGTCAAGGAAAGAAGGGTGAAGGGGTTGGTGCTGAGATGGCGGGACCCATATGCTGGGAAGTGCAGGACATTGGAAGCACTTTATGTACATTGTGACGATGCTTACGATACTGCAGCCGGCGCCGAACACCTTGAGCTGTTTCACACGAGTGGAGATGGTCTGCCCCCAGAAGAAGAATTCTATTACAGCGCTCTCTCTCCCCCTCCCCACACACACCACTAGAAGTTTCTAAGCAACGCCATAATTACATTTTCTAAAATTCTCCAGTAAAAGTGTAGAAAACAAACTTGGACAGTCACTGTGATCTTGGGCAAACCGGCCAAACCCCTTTAGCTTCCAGTGCTTGCTTCCCTTATCGGCTAAATGGAGAGTGCTTAAAAACAAGTTGAAGGGTTAAGCGCTATGTGCACAACAGGAGGCTCGTGTCTGTGTACAGACCGATTCGCAAAATCATTTATGAGCACAGTAGTACAGACAGGAGGACGCTTATGTTCTCGTACATGCCTTTGTGAATAGGTGAATGCCCTATTAGTAAAAGTGCAAAAGGGCCCAATCCTTTTAAATTGTACGAACAGCATATAGATATTTCAATTTCATTCCCATTTTAGACGTTTTAGGAGCAATTCACAATGACCGGGCTGTAGGAGCTCTCTTGTACGTACGCTACACACTTGTGACTAGCCCTCCTACATGCGGGCCTACTGCATCGGCGGGCGAACATACTGACAGCGGTAAGACTGTAGACTAAGGAGCCATTTCTCAAAGTGTGTGACCATTGCAAATTCAGTAGATCGTCTCCTCTTATTCCCGGAGCGGACAAAATCGGGAGTGCCAAGAGGCAGAACTAAAAGAAACTACAGTGGAAACCAACTTAGATACGGCAAGGTGAAGAAACGCTTTTTCAAGCGCACACGCTGCATTTAAAAGGCATTTAGATGCTCCCGTGCCAGTTACCTTGCCGTTGGCGACCTCTGTTCTTCCTCCAAGACTGCGTTTGTGACTGGGTGGCACTGGCCCCGCTGCTCCTGCTTAGTGTGGGGGGCGGGGAGACGAGGTATCCGGCGAGTCTGGGACAGCACGCCTGCTTCTATGAAAGTGAAAGCGGGTACGGCGCGAGATAATTAAAAAAACATATGGCCCCTGTGCGCCTGTAGACGCTGTGGGGGGAAGGGTGGGGGGAGTGCGGCCGAGAGCACACACAACGTTTCCCTTGCGGGAGCGAGCAGCGGCACCATCTGTTTTCAAGATAATTACAAACAGATGTCGCCAAAGCTCGCTCCCGCAAGTGAAACGCCAAACGTGCATGCCTTGCCATTGAAAGCAATGCAAAGCGTGCACGTTTTTGGGCGAAAAAGCGAATCGATTCCAAGAGGTCTCCTCCTATGCATCGCATGCGCGCTGCATAGGCGAGACCTAAAAAACCAAATCAGCAAATGGCCTACACAGGGATAATTTATACAGTCAATGTACCTTAAGTCAACTTAAATTACAAACGCTGTTATACAGAGCTGTCTTTGAGGACATTTTTTTTAATTAGCACTTATATTCAAAAACAAGTGTGAGGCCACTAAGTAAATTATATCTGTGTTTTGTTTAACATATGCGTCAGTGTGCAGAACCTCAGATACTGATTGAGCAATGGACGTAAGACTTTGAAGGGGTAAAATCGCCCGTCAACGCCACTTATTTTTCCCGTCGGCATGGGTGGACTAATCCAGCCAATCTGAGCGACTAAAATGACAACCAATCATGGGCTGTTTTGGCCAATCGGATTTATGTATTAAGATCTAACAGGAGTACCCACGAGCATCCCAGGACAAAAGTGAAATGGGCAAAAGGGTCCTGGGATGTGTGCTGCGCATCCCCCCCCCCCCACCCCCGAACCAGGTGCTAGGCAATTTCACAGCGTGTGGGGAATATGGGCATTGCATATGCCCCTACTTAAGGAACTCTGCAAATTCAGACCTAGGTTTTACAGGGCTTCAAATTGTCAAATTCTGCAGCCAGGCAGATGGAAAGGACATTCCAGACTAGAAATATCATGTACTAACACTAAACACCACTTCTCTATATGCTACACAATATAGGGAGAATACATTTTTTCACTGGGGATCTATAGGATAGTGAAAACATTCACAATAGAATTTGAAGTGGATTAAAAAAAACAGATGCAACATCAGGCTTCAGGAAAAACATTTGATACAGGGCAAGAGAGCCAGGCATGCGCGCCGCTCTGAATGCAGCATGACAGAATGGGTATCTCCAAACAGAAGGTGCCCTTTAGTTAGGCATAGAGAATTTGCTTCCACCATCCATACAGAAACCGAAAAAGCACGTCAATGTGAAATATTTGACAGTATTTTAGGACAACAATTAGTAACAACTTAGGTTAAAAGATGGAAATAAGAAGCAATGGCTAGATACGCCAGGCTTAAGGGATAAGCTGCCTTCATTTGGCGAGAGGGGTGAAAAGGAATCTTCTCGCATTCATAAGGCGGCCTGTATAGGAGGTAGCTTGAGAGACGGCTCAGAGCTCATATTTGTAAAGGCAGACTGGCTACTCCGCTATGAACCTGCTTTGGCTCTAACTTTGGTCCTATAAGAGGCAACGAGAACAAAATTACCATAGTCAAACATACATGTGATAACTGCATCCTTATTTAAGAATGAAAATTGAAGGCAATGGTACATAAGTTTTATTCCCCAAAAATATCTAATCAGCAATTCCTAAAAATATGTAGAAATCAATAACATTCCAATGCTTTTTATTAACATTGTTTCTCATGATTTGAGGTTTATTTCTATCACAAATAATTTAGCCTACGTAATGTTTACGTTTAACTAGGTTTGTTCATTTTGCTTGTTTTTCTTGAGTTTTGCCCCGCATGAAAAGAGATAGCCTGGAATTCCAGTCTCTCTGCTCCCCCATTTGCTATTCCCTCCACACTCAGCACGTCTTTCTAGCCCACTGCATGACTTTCTTTTGGTTCCTTTTCTTTTGTTTGATTTGTTTTGTGCGTTCTTGACGTGCCTCTATGTGGCCTGCTCCCCTTCTTATCCGCTGTCTACCTCTTCTCTTCAACCGATCTACCTCTTCTCTGTCACGACTTGGTACTTCCCCTTCTCCACTGTCTGCCTTCCTTCTAGGAATAAGGGAAGAATCCATGGGCCGCGGCTAACAGTGGCCCACTGGCCTCATTTTGGAACATTACTTGCACGAGAATGCAAATTTGCCCAAGGAAAAACCTGCTATTCCAAGTATTTCTCAACGATACTCTGAAGACATAACTTTGCTATGGATTATATGGTCTTTAGACAGTTAAAAACATGGTAGGCAACATATGATCATGGCTACCACGTGCCTTTAGTTTTAGACACTTGGCCGCCATTCAGATATGGCCATAACCAAGAGACAGTTGGCGAGTTCTTCATTTCCCACCACTGAATTCTTCATTTCCCACATAAGGTTAGATCTGCGTGACACCTGCATTGTTATGGTACTAAAACTCAGGTAAAATAGGGATGAGAGAGTTCTAGAAGGATGCACTCTGATTATTTTATTGGATTTGAAGAAGCGACCAGCAACTTAGTCTATTATCTACATACCTCAACATAAAGAAGCATGAATATGATAAAAGATCAACATCACAGGGGTATTTTAAATTGATTTTGGAAATTTTGGGAATTGAGTTTATGGGAATAATCGGGCCCGCGCGGTGGAATAAGCGAGGCATCAACTTGAGAAATAAACATTTGAAAATGCAATAGGCTTTACCTTTCCTGACCCTCTTTCCAAACCACAGGCACTGACAAAGATAGTTCCTGGGTTTTGGAGAGAGGGTTGGGTAAGTATGTACACTATCGTACACCTTACAAATGTTCTCTTGCACTGGTTCCTCTCTTCTTTGAGCCTACTTGAGTTTTAATTCATTAAAAATTATTTACATTTGTGCCTCGGCACATATTACCATGGCTGCTCACAATATGCCATAGATTACTAAAATTCCACTATGGCAAGCGTAATGCCAGGGTGGGCACATCATTCCATGCACACTCACAATAGGTCATGAAAAAGCAGAATAATGCATATGCAAGCACCACAGCAGTTTTGATTATCATTGTGCCAAGTATGGCCATAATACATAAAGCAATATGACCACTGTGTACTGCATGCCTACAATATTGCAAGAATTCCCACCATGCTGCCAGAGGCAACATTGTGCCCATGATAGCCACAATATGATGTGCCAGGATTGCTACCATTGTGTCAGTGTCAAAACTATTCTGGGGATGGGCACCACAATGCAATGCTCACAGTATGCCAGAATTACTGCCATACTGAAAGGACCGCCAGTATGCCACGGGTGGGATCCGTTGTCCCCATCAAGAATGAACATCATTCTGTCAGGACCAGCCAGAGAAACCATTATACCATGGATGCCCGCAGCATGCCAACAACTGCTACCATCTTGCAAGTGCCAGACGCTGAGACCACCATAATACGAGTGCCCACAATAACCCTAGAATTACCACCATTCTCCTATACAGACTGGGTGCCCACATAAATTATCAACAATTACCAGCACCATGGCAGGGATAGTATTTTACCAGGGTGGGCAATATGCCACAGATGCCCACAAGTTGAGACAAAATGCCAACATTATGCAAGGGCCAGTGTTTTACCAGAGCATTAAATTGGATGCTCACAGGTAGTCGAGGAATATTGCCATTGCTTGAAGGCCTGCATGTTACCAAGGGTGGGCAGGTCATGGACACACAGGTTGCCCTGAATTACTATCATTGTGCCAGGGCCGGCATTTTACCATGGTGGGCATCATGCCACAAGTTGTCAAGAAATATCCCCATTTTGTTAAGGTTAGCATTTAACTAGGGGTGACTAATGGAAATCATTTCAGGGTGGGCTCAAAAACAAGTGGACACCAATGTATACACACTCACTAACAGTATATACACATACGAGCAGCGGCGGTTCCCCCTGCAGGGCAGAGGAGCGTTGCGCCCCCCCCCACCCTGCTGTGAGGGCAGCAGCTGCAGCAATTTGATTTATTAACCCTCATTCACTGTCTCGTCTCGGGGGCGGGGCCATTTCTACTGCTGATTGGCAGCAGGAATTACTGCACTAAAGCCTAAAGTGTGCATGTCAGATTGGGCGGCAGTCTTGCGACGGCCGGCCCGACATGTGCACTTCAACCTGCGCTTATGTATTAGCTGAGTGAAAGAAGGCGGACTGCAAGCACAGGCTCCTATTCTGAAAAGGAGCGCTGCGTGAACCTGCTCCGACCAATCATGGAGCTACTCTCGCTGAGAGCAGCTCCAGGATTGGTTAATTTCGTTGGCTCTTCACGTCAGGCTCCGTGCGTTTTTCTGTGAACAAAGTAGACTGCAGATTCAGAAAACTCCAGCCGGAATAACCAACGTCGTCGGTAAGTACTTTTGTCTGTTATTTATGTAAAGAAGTACACGATTTCCTGGTTTGCAGCGAGGTGTGCACAACCTTGTGCTGGACGGGGTCATGGCTCTGTCCTTCATGACGAGCCGCGCCAGCAAACGGGCTGGTGGGGCTGTGAAGGGGCTGTTGAAGGTCTCTTCCACCAGTGCACTTTCATTTTCCATCCATGACGCCTCTTTGTGCTTCACGGACACAGCTTCCAAATAGGAAGCAAAAATGTTCTCTTTTTGTTACAGCTGGACTGACCTATAAAAAGAGCCACTCGTTTCCACAGATAGACAACGGATTATGCTGCGCGCTGCCACGTGCTCCAAGGACATTTTCTGTCTACAAACCATGATGATAATAATTTCTCACTTTGTTTCTCATTCTCACTGGAACGGACATGTTTTTGGTTCCAAAATAAAACGTGTTTGCAGATACCGCACACTAACTGAATTTGGAAGAATGTGGGAGCTGGCAACATAATTTGTGTAGATTAGCAGATAATTTGTTGTTTGAACGGAAACGTGTTTTAAAACGTTGACATATATGAACTTTTATTTTCGACTTCGGTTCAATTGTTGCTTTGCTATTCTTGGGCCTGTCATGATGGACTTCACTCCATCGGCGTACAGCCCAGTGCCGCTTTTCATGCACCTGCAGTCAGGCGCAGCTCTTTTCTCTGATTTTGAAATACCAAGCCGCCCGAGTCCTCCCCTGAGTAAATATTGTTTAGCTGGAGAATTCGCTGGGAGGATGAGGGCTGGGTGGAGTTGGGATGCCTTTGGATATATACGTAATTTCTGTAACGGAAACTGGCCTCTGGACGATCTGGGCCTCAACTGTTGAACCTGTATAATGGATATGCCTACTGTGTGGTGACACTGTGATGACTTGGATTGGTTATTCCCATATGCTGCACTGCACTTTTTAGGTCTCGCTCTGAAAGCCAGCGCTTCAGCGCTGGCTCTGAGCGAGACATTTTGTAGTGTGGTTGCAGAAATGCAACCACTCTTTTTGGCTGGCATCGAGTGTGCGGTCACGCGCACAAGGACGAGCGGAGGTGCCATATGGCTTTCCTCTCGTCATGGTGCGCGCACATCGCACACCATTTGCCAGCCTGCTTCGCAATCTCTCCTCCCTTCTCCCCCTCCCTTTTCGGCTTTGATGAAGCTCCTCTGCTGCTGGCATTCCCCCCTCCCTTCTCGCCCAGCCCTTCTTGTGTTGAATGTAAAGTGCCCGGCTTCTCCTTCAAATTAGGTGTGTGCAGTATCAAATGCCCGAAATGAATAAAGCATAACCGGATACGCACTGTGAACGAACGTGGGCATTTCAGGATGAGATGAAAGCACACATCTGACATGGGACTTAACAGTGGTTTGTTGGAAACAGTTCCAGCCTCTGACTGCCTAAAAGTATGTCACTTGCTGCAAAAAAATAAAAAACTACAATAAATGCTTGTTTATTGCTCATTCTCCTGCCAAACTCTCTGCGAATTAACCTCTCTCTCTACCTCTCCCTCTCTCTCTCTACCTCACTGCCACTCTATCTCTGCCTCTACACCTCTCTACCCCTCTCTCTACCCCTCTCTCTACCCCTCTCTCTACCCCTCTCTCTACACCTCTCTCTACACCTCTCTCTACACCTCTCTCTACACCTCTCTCTACACCTCTCTCTACACCTCTCTCTACACCTCTCTCTACACCTCCCTCTACACCTCCCTCTACCTCTCTCTCTCTACCTCTCTCTCTCCACCTCTCTCTCTCCACCTCTCTCTCTCCACCTCTCTCTCCACCTCTCTCTCTCCACCTCTCTCTCTCCACCTCTCTCTCTCCACCTCCCTCTCTCCACCTCCCTCTCTCTACCTCTCTCTACACCTCTCTCTACACCTCTCTCTACACCTCTCTCTACACCTCTCTCTACACCTCTCTCTACACCTCTCTCTACACCTCTCTCTACACCTCTCTCTACACCTCTCTCTCTCTACCTCTCTCTCTCTATCTCTCTCTCTACCTCTCTCTCTCTACCTCTCTCTCTCTACCTCTCTCTCTCTACCTCTCTCTCTCTACCTCTCTCTCTCTACCTCTCTCTCTCTACCTCTCTCTCTCCTACCTCTCTCTCTCTACCTCTCTCTCTCTACCTCTCTCTCTCTACCTCTCTCTCCCTCCCTCTCTCCCTCCCTCTCTCTCCACCTCTCTCTCTCTACCTCTCTCTCTACCTCTCTCTCTACCTCTCTCTCTCTACCTCTCTCTCTCTACCTCTCTCTCTCTACCTCTCTCTCTCTACCTCTCTCTCTCTACCTCTCTCTCTACCTCTCTCTCTACCTCTCTCTCTACCTCTCTCTCTACCTCTCTCTCTACACCTCTCTCTACACCTCTCTCTACACCTCTCTCTCTCATCTCTCTCTCTATCTCTCTCTCTACCTCTCTCTCTCACCTCTCTCTCTCTACCTCTCTCTCTCTACCTCTCTCCACCTCTCTCTCTCTCACCTCTCTCTCTCCACCTCTCTCTCTCTACCTCTCTCTCTCTACCTCTCTCTCTACCTCTCTCTCTACCTCTCTCTCTACCTCTCTCTCTACCCCTCTACCTCTCTCTACCTCTCTCTACCTCTCTCTACCTCTCTCTACCTCTCTCTACACCTCTCTACACCTCTCTACACCTCTCTACACCTCTCTCTACACCTCTCTCTACACCTCTCTCTACACCTCTCTCTACACCTCCTCTCTACACCTCTCTCTACACCTCTCTCTACACCTCTCTCTCTACACCTCTCTCTCTACACCTCTCTCTCTACACCTCTCTCTACACTCTCTCTACACCTCTCTCTCCACCTCTCTCTACACCTCTCTCTACACTCTCTCTCTACACCTCTCTCTCTACACCTCTCTCTCTACACTCTCTCTCTACACCTCTCTCTCTACACCTCTCTCTCACACTCTCTCTCTACACCTCTCTCTCTACACCTCTCTCTCTACACCTCTCTCTCTACACCTCTCTCTACACCTCTCTCTACACTCTCTCTCTCACACTCTCTCTCTCTACACCTCTCTCTCTCTACACCTCTCTCTCTCTACCTCTCTCTCTCACCTCTCTCTCTCTACACCTCTCTCTCTACCTCTCTCTCTCTACCTCTCTCTCTCTACCTCTCTCTCTCTACCTCTCTCTCTCTCTCTCTCTCTCTACCTCTCTCTCTCTCTCTCTCTCTCTACCTCTCTCTCTACCTCTCTCTCTCTACCTCTCTCTCTCACCTCTCTCTCTCTCTCTCTCTACTCTCTCTCTCTACCTCTCTCTCTCACCCTCTCTCTCTCTACCTCTCTACCTCACTACCTCTCTACCTCACTACCTCTATACCATCTCCTTCTACCTCTCTATCTCTACCTATCTCTCTACCGCTCTCTCTCTACCTATCTCTCTACCGCTCTCTCTCTCTACCGCTCTCTCTCTCTACCGCTCTCTCTCTCTACCGCTCTCTCTCTCTACCGCTCTCTCTCTCTACCGCTCTCTCTCTCTACCGCTCTCTCTCTACCGCTCTCTCTCTACCGCTCTCTCTCTACCGCTCTCTCTACCTCACTGCCTCTCTACCTCTGCCTCTACCTCTACCCCTCTATCTCTCTCTCCCTCTCTCTCTCCCTCTTTCCACCTCTCTAACTCTCTCTCTCTACCTCTCTCTCTACCTCTCTCTCTACCTCTCTCTCTCTCTATACCTCTCTCTCTCTACCTCTCTCTCTCTCTACCTCTCTCTCTCTCTACCTCTCCCTCTCTCTACCTCTCTCTCTCTACCTCACTACCACTCTACCATCTCCTTCTACCTCTCTCCACCTCTCTCCACCTCTCTCCACCTCTCTCCACCTCTCTCCACCTCTCTCCACCTCTCTCCACCTCTCTCCACCTCTCTCCACCTCTCTCCACCTCTCTCCACCTCTCTCCCTACCTCTCTCTCTCTCTCCCTCTCTCTACCTCTCTCTCTCTACCTCTCTCTCTCTCTAACTCTCTCCTCTGTCCATCTCTCTACCTCTCTCCACCTCTCTACCTCTCTCCACCTCTCTACCTCTGTCCACCTCTCTATACCTCTGTCCACCGCTCTATACCTCTGTCCACCGCTCTATACCTCTGTCCACCGCTCTACCTCTGTCCAACTCTCTACCTCTCTCTACCTCTGTCCACCTCTCTACCTCTCTCTACCTCTGTCCACCTCTCTCTACCTCTGTCCACCTCTCTCTACCTCTGTCCACCTCTCTCTACCTCTGTCCACCTCTCTCTACCTCTGTCCACCTCTCTCTACCTCTGTCCACCTCTCTCTACCTCTGTCCACCTCTCTCTACCTCTGTCCACCTCTCTCTACCTCTGTCCACCTCTCTCTACCTCTGTCCACCTCTCTCTACCTCGGTCCACCTCTCTCTACCTCGGTCCACCTCTCTCTACCTCGGTCCACCTCTCTCTACCTCTGTCCACCTCTCTACCTCTCTCTACATCTGCCTAGCTCTCTCTCTACCTCTATACACCTCTCTACCTCGCTACCTCTCTCTATACTTCTCTCCCTCTCTCTCTACCTCTCCCTCTATCTATACCTCTCTACCTCTCTCTCTCTACCTCTCTCTCTCTACCTCTCCCCCCTCTACCTCTCCCTCCCTCTACCTCTCGCTCTCTCTCTACCTCGCTCTCTCTCTACCTCGCTCTCTCTCTACCTCGCTCTCTCTCTACCGCTCTCTCTCTACCGCTCTCTCTCTACCTCGCTCTCTCTACCTCGCTCTCTCTACCTCGCTCTCTCTCTACCTCGCTCTCTCTCTCTACCTCGCTCTCTCTCTCTACCTCGCTCTCTCTCTCTACCTCGCTCTCTCTCTACCTCGCTCTCTCTCTACCTCGCTCTCTCTCTACCTCTCTACCTCTCTCTCTCTACCTCTCTACCACTCTCTCTACCACTCTACCTCTCTTCTCTACCACTCTCTACACCTCTCCCTCTCTCTCTACCTCTCTCTCTACCTCTCTCTCTACCTCTCTCTCTCCCACTCTCTCTCTCTCTCACCTTTCTCTCTCTACCTTTCTCTCTCTACCTCTACCTCTCTACCTCTACCTCTCTACCTCTACCTCTCTACCTCTACCTCTCTACCTCTACCTCTCTACCTCTACCTCTCTACCTCTACCTCTCTACCTCTACCTCTCTACCTCTACCTCTCTACCTCTACCTCTCTATCTCTACCTCTACCTCTCTACCTCCACCTCTACCTCTACCTCTCTACCTCTACCTCTCTACCTCTACCTCTCTACCTCTACCTCTCACCTCTCTACCCCTACCTCTCTACCTCTACCTCTACCTCTCTCTCTACCTCTCTCTCTCTCACCTCTCTCTCTCTACCTCTCTCTCTCTACCTCTCTCTCTCTACCTCTCTCTCTCTACCTCTCCCTCTCTACCTCTCTCTCTCCCTCTACCTCTCTCCCTCTACCTCTCTCTCTCTACCTCTCTCTCTCTCTACCTCTCTCTCTCTACCTCTCTCTCTCTACCTCTCTCTCTCTACCTCTCTCTACCTCTCTCTACCTCTCTCCACCTCTCTCCTACCTCTCTCTACCTCTCTCTCTACCTCTCTCTCTCACCTCCTCTCTACCTCTCTCTCTACCTCTCTCTACCTCTCTCTCTACCTCTCTCTACCTCTCTCTCTACCTCTCTCTCCACCTCTCTCTACCTCTCTCTCTACCTCTCTCTCTACCTCTCTCTCTACCTCTCTCCACCTCTCTCTCTACCTCTCTCTACCTCTCTCTCTACCTCTCTCTACCTTTCTCTCTACCGCTCTACATCTCTCTCTCTCTCCACCTCTCTCTCTCTCTATCTCTCTCTCTCTACCTCTCTCTCTCTATCTCTCTCTCTCTACCTCTCTCTCTCTACCTCTCTCTCTCTACCTCTCTCTCTACCTCTCTCTCTACCTCTCTCTCTCTCTCTCTCTCTACCTCTCTCTCCACCTCTCTCTCTCTACCTCTCTCTCTCTACCTCTCTCTCTCTACCTCTCTCTCTCTACCTCTCTCTCTCTACCTCTCTCTCTCTACCTCTCTCTCTCTACCTCTCTCTCTACCTCTCTCTCTACCTCTCTCTCTACCCTCTCTCTACCTCTCTCTCTACCTCTCTCTCTACCTCTCTTTCTCTACCTCTCTTTCTCTACCTCTCTCTCTACCTCTCTCTCTACCTCTACCTCTCTACCTCTCTCTACCTCTCTCTCTACCTCTCTCTCTCTACCTCTCCCTCTCTACCTCTCTCTCTCTACCTCTCTCTCTCTACCTCTACCTCTCTACCTCTCTCTCTCTACCTCTCTCTCTCTACCTCTCTCTCTCTACCTCTCTCTCTCTACCTCTCTCCCTACCTCTCTCTCTACCTCTCTCTCTACCTCTCTCTCTACCTCTCTCTCTACCTCTCTCTACCTCTCTCTCTACCTCTCTCTCTACCTCTCTCTCTACCTCTCTCTCTACCTCTCTCTACCTCTCTTTCTCTACCTCTACCTCTCTACCTCTCTCTCTACCTCTACCTCTCTACCTCTCTCTCTACCTCTACCTCTCTACCTCTCTCTCTACCTCTACCTCTCTACATCTCTCTCTACCTTTACCTCTCTACATCTCTTTCTCTATCTCTTTCTCTACCTCTCTCTCTACCTCTCTCTCTCTACCTCTCTCTCTCTACCTCTCTCTCTCTACCTCTCTCTCTCTACCTCTCTCTCTCTACATCTCTCGCTCTCTCTACCTCTCGCTCTCTCTACCTCTCGCTCTCTCTACCTCTCGCTCTCTCTACCTCTCGCTCTCTCTACCTCTCGCTCTCTCTACCTCTCTCTCTCTACCTCTCTCTCTCTACCTCTCTCTCTCTCTACCTCTCTCTCTCTCTACCTCTCTCTCTCTCTACCTCTCTCTCTCTCTACCTCTCTCTCTCTCTACCTCTCTCTCTCTCTACCTCTCTCTCTCTACCTCTCTCTCTCTACCTCCCTCTCTCTACCTCCCTCTCTCTACCTCCCTCTCTCTACCTCTCTCTCTCTACCTCTCTCTCTCTACCTCTCTCTCTCTACCTCTCTCTCTCTACCTCTCTACCTCTCTCTACCTCTCTACCTCTACCTCTCGCTACCTCTCTCTACCTCTCTCTCTCTACCTCTCTCTCTCTACCTCTCTCTCTCTACCTCTCTCTCTCTACCTCTCTCTCTCTACCTCTCTCTCTCTACCTCTCTCTCTCTACCTCTCTCTCTACCTCTCTCTCTACCTCTCTCTCTACCTCTCTCTCTACCTCTCTCTCTACCTCTCTCTCTACCTCTACCTCTCTCTCTACCTCTACCTCTCTCTCTACCTCTCTACCTCTCTCTCTACCTCTCTACCTCTGTCCACCTCTCTACCTCTGTCCACCTCTCTACCTCTGTCCACCTCTCTACCTCTGTCCACCTCTCTACCTCTGTCCACCTCTCTACCTCTGTCCACCTCTCTACCTCTGTCCACCTCTCTACCTCTGTCCACCTCTCTACCTCTGTCCACCTCTCTACCTCTGTCCACCTCTCTACCTCTGTCCACCTCTCTACCTCTGTCCACCTCTCTACCTCTGTCCACCTCTCTACCTCTGTCCACCTCTCTACCTCTGTCCACCTCTCTACCTCTGTCCACCTCTCTACCTCTGTCCACCTCTCTACCTCTGTCCACCTCTCTACCTCTGTCCACCTCTCTACCTCTGTCCACCTCTCTACCTCTGTCCACCTCTCTACCTCTGTCCACCTCTCTACCTCTGTCCACCTCTCTACCTCTGTCCACCTCTCTACCTCTGTCCACCTCTCTACCTCTGTCCACCTCTCTACCTCTGTCCACCTCTCTACCTCTGTCCACCTCTCTACCTCTGTCCACCTCTCTACCTCTGTCCACCTCTCTACCTCTGTCCACCTCTGTCCACCTCTCTACCTCTCTCTACATCTCTACATCTGTCTAGCTCTCTACCTCTATACACCTCTCTCTACCTCTCTCTATACTTCTCTACCTCTCTCTCTACCTCTCTCAAATATAGCTACAACGTCTACGTATAATACGGTACGCTAAGTGGCAGCCGCAGCCTAAAATCACTTCTTGTCCTTAAAAAAAAAAAACAATCATTACCATATCCAATATATCTCCCCTTTATGACCTTATAACTATTTACTTCTGCAGCACAATATCCTTTCGTCAACAACATCAAATGTTGCACAGCTAAACACTTATAAGGTCCCAAAGGCGATACCTATTGGCTATGCCAATGCTTGTTTGAACTTCTGTTGCTGTCGTTTTGTGTTTGTTGTTTTTCTGTTGCTGCAATTTGCCTGCTCTGATATTAAGGGAAATGTATTTGCATTACCATAATAAGCAAGCTGATTATTGCTGTTAAAAAAAAAAAAACGGCCCAGTCCTCAATCCCCACCCTTTCATGAGAAACCCAAGAGCTACAATTTTAACACATTTATTGAACAAAACTGTCCCAGGACAAGCCTCTTTTAACACGTAATAGTCATTTGCAGATGATCGGCAAAGTGGCTATTTACTGGGAGCCAGGATGTGATTACAGCCTTCGAATTAAAATATGCAGAACTCTTCTCTCAGTACGCTCAATACCGCCAACCCCCGGACTTTTCATGTTTGCTAAAAAAAATGTTAATTCGAACCATAACTGACAACCATGCTGTACATTTATATTACAGTACACACAGCTTGAAAGTGTTCTTATAGACCTGCATTAAAAGTGAAGCACAATTTACCGCGCTTCAGCTACAGAACCAGTTTATTTTTATTTTTTTATGAGGCGCAGGTGTGAGACTTAATCATTTTCTTGTATAGACCGCAGCACGATCTGGATAGCCCCAGGCAACCCATGTACTTTAAAGTAACGAGGGCACTGGAAATAAAAAAATGATTTGCCCGGGATCACGCAGTTTAGTCAAGTGGGGAAACCGGGATTAAAGCACGGTCTCTTGGTGCAGAAGTCTGTAACTTGTCCACCTAACCACACCCCTCCTCTTCTCCTCAGGATAGTTTTCCCAGTGAAGACAAAAGGATGCATGCATTACAATGTATATACAGAAGAGTGAAAGTGACTAGCTCTGTGCACATTATCCTTCAGGGCACAATATTCTGTGGTGCACTGCCTCTCTGATCACAATGTCTGTTTTTAACTAGCCCTGTTTCTTGTTTTCCGATTGAAATCTCGAATAATGTCACTCTTGAGACTAAAGTGTTCTTCCCAGTTTATCTCTTTTAGAAACACTGATATATTGAAAAGACGTCTTGCACACCCCCTTAGATCTTTAAAAAAAAAGTCTCTTTTTATTTACTGATATAGTTTTAAAATCTGCTTGGGGAGAGGGGGGGGCGGGGACCACAA
Organism: Calotriton arnoldi; assembly: GCA_963921515.1. NCBI lineage: Eukaryota > Metazoa > Chordata > Amphibia > Caudata > Salamandridae > Calotriton > Calotriton arnoldi. Next base: position 1,026,317 of record CAWUFW010004208.1, read on the forward strand.
TGCCCCATTGATAGGGCGGCACCTGCTCAGTGACTAAGAAACTGGAGGTTGCGGTATTATTGTATTGTATTGTATTGTAATTGCATTTGTATAGCGCTTACTACCCCTGACGAGGCGTCGAAGCGCTTTTCGGCGAGTAGCACGCTACTCCGGGACCCATAGAGGATTAGTGTTGAATTAGTATAGTGAAACATGCAAGTAAATTTTAAGTGGTGGATATGTTAGTCAGTTATTTGGATTCAGAAGGATAGCGGAGGGATAGAAGAGGAAAAAGGTTTGCATATATATATAGCGCTTCTAACCCCTGATGGGGTGTTGAATTGCTTTTTTTTTTTGGGCGAGTAGCACGCTACTCCGGAAACCCATAAAGGATTAGTGGTGAATTAGTATGGTGAAATATGAAAGTAATTTGAGTGGTGGATATTAGTCAGTTATTTGGAGTGAGAAGGATAGTGGAGGGATAGAAGGGAAAGAAAGGTTTGCATTCATATAGCGCCTGTTACCCCTGGTGGGTGTTGAAGCGCTTTGTTGGCGAGTAGCACGCTACTCTGGAACCCATAAAGGATTAGTGGTGAATTAGTATAGTGGAATATGGAATTAGTGAAGTGAACATGCTAGTCTGTTATTTTGATTGAAAAGGATAGTTGTGGGATAGAAGAGTGAAGGATTTCTTTTTGTAGGTCATAGCAGTAGGAGGAGGCTTTTTGATGAGTAAAAAGGGTTTTTGGAGGGGAAGAGTCAGAGGGAAGAGTTTAGAAAGGTTTGTCTTGAGAGAGTCAAGAAAGGGTTATTTTGGGGAACATAGTAGTGGTATGGCGTTTGCAATAAATGAGAGAGTGGGTGTAGAGGATATAGTGATAGATGTATAGGGTGAGATAGGGTAGTGAATTGGAAAAAGTAGTAGAAAGAAGTTTGAGATGAGTCAAAAAGTTGGGCTAGAAGATATATTGAGGGAAGTATAGGCTGAGAAATAGGGTAGTGCATTGGAAATGCTAAATTAGAAGAAAGTGATAAATATATAGATCCATAAGTACATAGCGCTTGCAGTATTATAGCGCTTGTGCTAAAGAGACCTGTGAGGGTGGTACTGCGGAGAGTGCTGCGTGTTGTGCTCCAGAGGTTGGCAGCGAGATCGCACATTTAGAACTGCTGGCGTATCAGACCTTTCCTCCTGGAGGGGGAGGAGTCCAATTACGTTACCTTTGGTGTCTCGTTTTATTGTCTAGCGCTATATTGGCATTAATGCGCCTCGCGGTGTGTTTAGAGTTCAGCTACCTTCACGTGCTGGTCTTCGGGACTGCATCATAGATCAGAGTCTTGTGGTTGTTCGATTGGGGTCATCAGTGGTGTGCACGTGGTTAATATGCTTCATTGGCATGTATGTTTGCTTGTATGTGTGTGTGAGCGTTATTGTTCTTTTGTGTATTCAGAGGTCGGTACCTGTAGGGGTGTGCCATGTTGTAGGGGTGGCAGACACGGAGCCAGCACATTCACAGCATTTGCAAATATGTGTTGGTGGCTGTTCAATCACATCTCCCATCTTCCCCTTCCAATGCCATCTCTGTATTTCTGTGCAGTAACTCATGATGTGCAGGTCCCCTTTACTTTAATTCCTGTCGCTCTTCTTCTTTCTTATTGTTTTGGCCCCTGGGCATTGTCTGTCACCGGCCTACATTGCCACTTGATGAGTGGTATAAGGATTGGCAGAGACTGCTAAATTGGGTTGGCGGAAGCACAACAGCACTGTTGAGGACACTAATGAAAAAGAACTTCTTACACTGTGTACTTGTTGGAAAACGAGGCAGTATCTGTGAGGCCTGCACAAATAACATGTCACATTTGTCCTTCACTGAGAACCAAACACCCTAGTGTATCGCCTGACACTCAGAGGGTAGCGTTGCAGAGCAGTCTAAGGCTTACTCAAGGGAGGTGGTGTGGGCTAGTAATCGCCATTACAGGTGCTCAGAAATAACACTCAATAATTGATTGTCCAGTCTGTACTTTGCTTTATAAAAGTAAGAGTACATTTATTAAACACACACACTACTCAATACTATGCACCAATTTACAAATATATATAAGCTGTTGGAATTACTTTGTGACATTGCATAACATCTCCACCCCTCCTGCAGTGGGGGTGGGGTCTAGTACCACCACTCCCATGTACGCACATCATCTTGCCCCCTAATGCAGTTGAACATAACCTGGAGCGAGGGACCTGCGCACTGGCACCATCCCAGTGGCGACCCACCCCATTACCTCAACAAGCATTTAAAATAGGCACACCTGCTATGGTGACACATAACCCTGACTGAGCATCTCCTACTGACCATGAAGTATACACCTCTATACCTTGGGGCTAACAGTCGGGGTTCTTCTTCACCTAACGCAGCAGCAAGAATACATGTTTAGGCATTCCTTTAAAATGAGGTACTTATTAGACTTGATAACATTCATAATGCATTGCAATTACAACCTCTAAAAGGCATCACAGATGAATCGCAGGATTAAGCATATACAGCCAGACACCCTAGTAGGAATGTCTGGCAACATAACCCCACTTTGCTTATGACATCACCTTACACAGGTACTTCACATTACACGTGACTTTCAGTCCCTCTAAAAGAATAACAGTAAATGCCTTTCTGGTGCACTTACACCTCTTCACCTCCAGGGGATGCCCTTTCAGACATCCCCAACTCAGACCTCCATGTCATGGTGCAGTCCTTTAGGGACCCCCAGCTGCAGAACAAAAGATCCAGCCATGGGGATGCTGATGATGCTTGCCTGAGCCCTTGAGGGGTTGTTCTTTATAAGTCCCCATGAGACTTAGGGAGGGACGTTCCATTTTTGGGCTGGGGAGACTGCGTTGCTCCTGCAGCTCCCCTGCCCCGTGCACTCATCTGGCGGTGACCCCATCGTCCTGGGGTCACCACACACCGAAAATGAGCACTCTCATGCAGGCCTGCATGGGCTCTGCAAAGGATCATGGGGCGCTCCCCCCATCGCTGCATATTAAATGAGCGGCTCTCCCGCTGTGCCGGGGAGAGCCGCGCTGCAGATGATGGCGGCCCTGCGCCGCATTGGCCCTTCGTTGGGGGTCCGGTCCCACCCGGACCCCGTGACTGCCCACAGGTGAGGGTGTGCTGCGCGGCTCGGGGAGCCCACCCCCGTCCGCTTCTGCCGCTTTTCGGGTGGCCGGTCCCACCCGGGCACCCCGCATGTCAGCCTCGTTGGAGGGCAGCCCGGGGAGCCCACCCACAGCTGCCCCCGCTGGCTCCCTGCCCGGCCAGCACCCTCGCATGCTGGCGCAGGAGCCGTCCCTCTTTTTCTGGTCTGCCCACTCCTGCGGGCAGACGCAAGGCTGCCTCCGGTCTGGCAGGTCCTCGGGGGAGTGCGGCGGCACTCGCCCCGCCCTCCTCCTCCTCCTCTTCGGGGCCCGGGGATGGGGTCCCGGGCCCCTGGGCCGACCTTCACGGGGAGCGCGACGGCGCTACCCGACTTCGCTCTCTTCGGGGCACCGGGCCCGGGGATGGGGTCCAGGCCCCCCCCAGGCCTATTCACGGGGAGCGCTCCGGCGCTCCCCGACTTGCGCTACATCTTCGGGGCCCGGAGTTGGGATCCCGGGACCCCCCACTGGGAAATCTTCATGGGGAGCGCAACGGCGCTCCCCGGCTTGGCTTCCCCCTCCAGGGGTGTAGCGCAACCTCCTCCTCCCTGCAACCAGCGGGGCCCGGAGTTGGGATCACGGGCCCCCGCGATCTTCACGGGGAGCGCGACGGCGCTCCGCGGCTTCCACTTCTTCCGTCGGGGGCCAGAGTGGGCTCCTGGTACCCCCTGGGTATCTTCACAGGGAGCGCGATGGCGCTCCCCGGCTTCCTGGTCATCGGGGGCCAGAGTAAGCTCCTGGCACCCCCCCGCAGGGGCTCTTTCACGGGGTGCGGGACGGCGCACCCCGACTTAACTTCTTGCGGGGGCAGCCCCCGGGACCTGACCCACCACCCCGGGGGCATCTTTGAGACCGGCAGCGGAGCCCCACGCGCTTCGTCGTCGGTCCAGCCAGAGGTCAAAGGTCGCCTACCTTCTGGGGGGCATATCTCAGCCCCCAGGGGTCCGATCTGCACCATTCTGGCCTCTTCTCGCTCCTGATGGCCAGCTCTAACCCTCTGGAGCACTTTTCGCCGCCCTCCTCGCCTCCAAGAGGGTGAACTCAGCAGGGAGCTGTTTTCACTGGCTCCCTGCGCCAGCCTTTCACCTGGCTCTCCTCCTGGGCCTCTCTTCTTCTTGCGCAGAGGCCCAGGCTTCTGCTCACTGGTCCTGGACTCCTCTCCTGGCGCTATTCAGGATCCTGGGACAGTCAGGGGGTTCCTCCTTCCAACTGCCCATGGCGCCAAGCTCCAGCACCCTCTGCCTCAGCAGACCACACCCCAGAGAGCGCTTCTCTTCCTGTGCAAACACTTTTTAAAGAATGTGGAGGGGGCTGGCAGGAAGTCTGTTTGCCCTATCAAACAGCGACACATAACTTCACTGCCCCTGCTCCCTCCTTCCTGCCCAGGCCTCTGGGTTGGTTCAAGATGGCGTCGTCAAGGGGTCTCCTGCCACATGGACTCTGAAAGCCCCTTCCCCCGCGCTGCCTTCTCCCTTGTGCAGCTTGGTGCCTGGCACCAGGTGACAGCTGCTGATGGATTAGCCTGTAGCTCCACCCATCTTCTCTGCTTGGAGAGGAGGCCTTCGCTCTTGGAAGAAAGGTCATTAATCCAGCCTGCCAGGGTCAGCCCCCAGCCAGGCCCTGGTTATGAGCTGACGCCGAGAAATATGACATTTCTGGATGACCCAAAAGCAGTACAAATATGACTTTGGACTCTACAGAATACTTCTTCTCACACCAGTTACAGTGGACTTTAGTGCATGTCTGGAACTTGTAGGCCTTAGGAAAGTGAAACTAGCCCATGGGCTCCATATCCCCATAGGAGAATAATGAAGTGAAAAACAGTAAAACACACTGACTTTCCCTGGCATGTTTCTTCCCACTGTATAAAGCCTATTCCATGTCACCACCCAATTCTGCATAAGTCCTGCCACACCAGTCTATCTGCTCCTGCTCCTTGGCTGCGCATGCCAGGAATCTCCCCTGCGCAGCCCCTACACGTGTGCACACGCATGTACACATGTGTCTGCATGTAACTAGCCCGGTGCCCCTTACTCCAGCTGCAGCGCAGCGGCCTTGTCAAGCTAGGGGGACCCCAGTAAAATCCACATGCAGTCTCTTTCATCATGAGTTCACTGTGGGTGAGACCAAATTTAGAAGGTTCTCCCACAGTAAAAGCTCAACAATTAGGTGCTCAAAAAGCGAAAAATCCGGGCGGCTCAGATGGTCAGAACCACCTTCTAACACACGCCGCGCCCAGCTGATTCCTACAGGGAAGAATTAGCCACTCTACATGGGTACTCTTCCCGTAGTCAGCGATAACTAGTTATAAGGGGTTCTGACCAGACCCCCCTTACTCACCAGTTATCCGCTTAGACCACCTACTCCTCCCATCCATGAAATCTCCACCCATTACAGGGATCCCAGACTACCCTAAGAACCCTCCAGGCTCTAGGTTAGATACCTCTAGGTCCCTCACGGTCACATGGACTCAGCCTAACTAGGCCCACCTTTGCCCTTGGGCATGCAACACTCTGCCTACCACTTCTCTGGACAAGGGTACAGTGCCTCAGCACCGATGCGGTCTTCTGGGATAGGTCTACATCCCATCCCCGGGGTCACTAGCTGGTCTCCCTTCCAACCGGTACCCTTTCTCCGTTTGGTCCTTGCACCCCAAAGATGCAACCTCTCTGGACCCTCAGCCTGCCGCTGGGGTCATTCAGCTGCCACCACCCTTTCGGGATGACTGTCTTCCCTAAAGAAAGCACAGCTACTCGGGCTTTCCCCACACAGAAAAGCACCCTTTGGCCACTGGCCTGGCTCCCTGATAGGACCTCAGACCGGCCTCACTACCACACTGGCAGTGCCCGGGAGGAACACTGAGGGTGCCTCATCAGACAACCTACAGCTCATTCCCCCCGTCAGAAGCTCCACACCGAAACTACCCCGGGAACCTAGACCCCTTCCTTGTTCTCCGCTGCAAGAACAGGGCCTATGCACCCTTCCCTCCGAGAGGTGCGCTCTCCTCCCGGAGTACCCTTCGAGAGCCTGTGGGCCCCGGGTTAGCTACACCCAGGCCCACCTCTCATAGCTCTCCCCGGTCTCCCTGCAGCGCCTTGGGAGACCGCCCAGGGACCCTCATGATCCCTGGATGGCCTGCACCACCCCTTCTGAAGAGCAGGGTCCCTTCACTTAAGAAAGGCCCCACCTGCCTTCAGGGTAGTACTACCACACTCAGCCAGGGACCCTAAAGATCCCGGCTAGGTCTGCACCACCCTCCTCTGAAGCACAGGGTCCCTTCACTTAAGATAGGCCCCACCTGTCTTCAGGGCGGTACTACCTCCATCAGCCAGGGACCCTAAGGATCCCGGCTAGGCCTGCACCACCCCTTTGGGAAACACAGGGTCCCTTCACTTAAGATGGGCCCCAACTGTGTTCAGGGTGGTACTACCTTGCAGAAGTCCACCTCCTGCCGCGAGTTAGGGGAACACCCCCATGCTCCTGGTCCTGGGGTCCAAGCCCCCACAGGACCTACCTGACTGGTCACCGGCTAGGCATCGCCCCAGCCACCACCTCAGGTTCACACACAAGCTTCAGAACGACATCCTGTTGCTTCCTTGGGTAACCACCTACCCGACCCTGACATCTCAGGGTCCACCCCTAACCCTTCACCTGGAATCCAGGGAGCACATCGCCCCCTCTCAGATCTCCACTGGGTCAGTTACCTAGCCCACCTAGTGTACCTAGGGGCTACCACTACACACCCTCGCTTGAGGACTACCCTTCTTTGGGGCCACCCCCTACCAGGGGCCACCCCTGGGTTGCTCACCTTCCCCACCAGTTAACCTGGGGGGCCTGCCGGACACACAACTCTACCATACCCTCCTCCCACCGTGGAAAAAATGTCTTGGGGTCCCCCACCATGGGAACCCCTGGGGTGTTACTACCCGGGGTAAATAAACCTCCCGCCCCACCCTTCCAGTGGTTGTGGCCTGCGCCAATGGCAAGAAAACTTTCAGCGGGGGAAGGATATCTGGGGCCCCCTCTGTGGAAATCCTCCCTGCCCTTAAAAAGCGCGGGAATCTCCCAGGACCCCCTACCTCTCCTGTCCCCCACAAAGGTCAATCCACCCCTACACCCCCATCTGTGATGTAGGTATCAGTTGCTGTCCCTATCTCTTGAGGAGACACCCTCCTCATGCAGATGTAGTGTTAGGGTTCAAAGGTGTACAATATGGCTTAGAACATTTGTATGCAATCATTTCCTGGAAAGCACCATCCCGCTAGCACATGATAATCAACATAACTCAGTCATATCAATACAGTTTACATTTAAACCATAATATCTTCACATGACATATATGTGCGCGGGGCTTTCCTTTCCCATACTTTTAGTTCACAAAACCAAAACTTTGAACCCTTCTCAGAGCCATGTGCTCTTCCATTTGCTCATTACTGCATAGGTAACGGGTGGCAAAACTGGACTTATCAAATGCTATAAATGCGCACCAGAATGGGATACTATGTTTCCCACCGCTAGACACCAATGTTGGAAAACGAGGCAGTATCTGTGAGGCCTGCACAAATAACATGTCACATTTGTCCTTCACTGGGAACCAAACACCCTAGTGTAGCGCCTGACACTCAGAGGGTAGCGTTGCAGAGCAGTCTAAGGCTTACTCAAGGGAGGTGGTGTGGGCTAGTAATCGCCATTACAGGTGCTCAGAAATAACACTCAATAATTGATTGTCCAGTCTGTACTTTGCTTTATAAAAGTAAGAGTACATTTATTAAACACACACACTACTCAATACTATGCACCAATTTACAAATATACATAAGCTGTTGGAATTACTTTGTGACATTGCATAACATCTCCACCCCTCCCGCAGGGGGGGGGGGGCGGGGTCTAGTACCACCACTCCCATGTATGCACATCATCTTGCCCCCTAATGCAGTTAGTTGAACATTACCTGGAGCGAGGGCCCTGCGCACTGGGACCATCCCATGGCGACCCACCCCATTACCTCAACAAGCATTTAAAATGGGCACACCTGCTATGGTGACACATAACCCTGACTGAGCATCTCCTACTGACCATGAAGTATACACCTCTATACCTTAGGGGCTAACAGTCGGGGTTCTTCTTCACCTAACGCAGCAGCAAGAATATTTAGGCATTCCTTTAAAATGAGGTACTTATTAGACTTGATAACATTCATAATGCATTGCAATTACAACCTCTAAAAGGCATCACAGATGAATCGCAGGATTAAGCATATACAGCCAGACACCCTAGCAGGAATGTCTGGCAACATAACCCCACTTTGCTTATGACATCACCTTACACAGGTACTTCACATTACACGTGACTTTCAGTCCCTCTAAAAGAATAACAGTAAATGCCTTTCTGGTGCACTTACACCTCTTCACCTCCAGGGGATGCCCTTTCAGACATCCCCAACTCAGACCTCCATGTCATGGTGCAGTCCTTTAGGCACCCCCAGCTGCAGAACAAAGGTTCCAGTCATGGGGATGCTGATGATGCTTGCCTGAGCCCTTGAGGGGTTGTTCTTTATAAGTCCCCATGAGACTTAGGGAGGGACGTTCCATTTTTGGGCTGGGGAGACTGCGTTGCTCCTGCTGCTCCCCCTGCCCCGTGCACTCATCTGGCGGTGACCCCATCGTCCTGGGATCACCACACACCGAAAATGAGCATTCCCCAAAGGATTATGGGGCGCTCTTCCCCCCCCATCGCTGCATATTAAATGAGCGGCTCTCCCGCTGTGCCAGGGAGAGCCGCGCTGCAGATGATGGCGGCCCTGCGCCGCATTGGCACTTCGTTGGGGGTCTGGTCCCACCCGGACCCCGTGACTGCCCACAGGTGAGGGTTGTGCTGCGGGGCTCGGGGAGCCCACCCCCATCCGCTCCTGCCGCTTTTCGGGTGCCCGGTCCCACCCGGGCACCCCGCATGTCAGCCTCGTTGGAGGGCAGCCTGGGGACCCCACCCCCAGCTACCCCCGCCGGCTCCCTGCCCGGCCAGCACCCTCGCGTGCTGGTGCAGGAGCCGGCCTTCTTTTTCTGGTCTGCCCGCTCCTGCGGGCAGACACGAGGCTGCCTCCGGTCTGGCAGGTCCTCGGGGGAGTGCGGCGGCACTCCCCCCGTCCTCCTACTCCTCTTCGGGGCCCGGGGATGGGGTCCCGGGCCCCTGGGCCGACCTTCACGGGAGCGCAACGGCGCTCCCCGACTTCGCTCTCTTCGGGGCACCGGGGCCCGGGGATGGGGTCCCGGGCCCCCCCAGGCCTATTCACGGGGGAGCGCTCCGGCGCTCCCCGACTTCCGCCACATATTCGGGCCCCCCCCCACTGGGAAATCTTCAAGGTGAGTGAGACGGCGCTCCCCGGCTTGGCTTCCCCCTCCAGGGGTGTAGCGCGACGGCACTACCCCCTCCTCCTCCCTGCAACCAGCGGGGCCCGGAGTTGGGATCCCAGGCCCCTCGCGATCTTCACGAGGGAGCGCGATGGCGCTCCCCGGCTTCCACTTCTTCCGTCGGGGGCCAGAGTGGGCTCCTGGTACCCCCTGGGTATCTTCACAGGGAGCGCGACGGCGCTCCCCGGCTTCCTGGTCGTCGGGGGCCAGGGTGGGCTCCTGGCACCCCGCAGGGGCTCTTGCACCCCGACTTCACTTCTTGCGGGGGCAGCCCCCGGGACCTGACCCACCCCGGGGGCATCTTTGAGACCGGCGGCGGATCCCCATTTATTTTATTTTATTTATTTATAAAGTTTTATATAGCGCGAACAAGATCCCGAGGGATATCAGTGCGCTTTACAAAGGACAGAAAGGAAGTCAACATCCAAATAATGACAACAAATATGGAAGCACACCCGGAGGTTATCGCCTTCCTTCTAACCACCTAACCGAGTATTTCACAGACAAAAGAGACACGGATAGTAGTACAATAACCAGGTATGAAGCAGGCTTTGAGAGGAGATATAACCTGCGGAGAAGAAGGGCCTAATTCCAGTATCAGTCTTAGGTAGGGATAAACAGACATAATACTCGCACACATCGGACCAATGAATCACGGGGAGTAATACGCTAAGCAAAGATGAGACAGGCTTCTACAATGTGGTGAGGAAGCATAACAAAAGAGTGAACAATGGTTGCAGTCAAAATGAGGACGAGCACGTGATCATTGTCTACATTTAAGGTAAAAATTTGTTCATTAGGAATCTTTTGGCTTCCAGTTTGAAAGTAATCGTTGAAGAGATTGTGCGTACTTCCGGTGGAAGAGAGTTCCAAATCCTAGGGGCAGCTCCAGAGAAGGCTCGGAGACCAGTTCTCTTTTTTCGAAAAATGCGCTTCGTCGTCGGTCCAGCCAGAGGTCAAAGGTCGCCTACCTTCTGGGGGGCATATCTCAGCCCCCAGGGGTCCGATCTGCACCATTCTGGCCTCTTCTCGCTCCTGATGGCCAGCTATAACCCTCAGGAGCACTTTTCGCCGCCCTCCTCGCCTCCAAGAGGGTGAACTCAGCAGGGAGCTGTTTTCACTGGCTCCCTGCGCCAGCCTTTCACCTGGCTCTCCTCCTGGGCCTCTCTTCTTGCGCAGAGGCCCAGGCTTCTGCTCACTGGTCCTGGACTCCTCTCCTGGCGCTATTCAGGATCCTGGGACAGTCAGGGGGTTCCTCCTTCCAACTGCCCATGGCGCCAGGCTCCAGCACCCTCTGCCTCAGCAGACCACACCCCAGAGAGCGCTTCTCTTCATGTGCAAACACTTTTTAAAGAATGGGGAGGGGGCTGGCAGGAAGTCTCTGTTTGCCCTATCAAACAGCGACATCACTTCACTGCCCCTGCTCCCTCCTTCCTGCCCAGGCCTCTGGGTTGGTTCAAGATGGCGTCGTCAAGGGGTCTCCTGCCACATGGACTCTGAAAGCCCCTTCCCCCGCGCTGCCTTCTCCCTTGTGCAGCTTGGTGCCTGGCACCAGGTGACAGCTGCTGATGGATTAGCCTGTAGCTCCACCCATCTTCTCTTCTTGGAGAGGAGGCCTTCGCTCTTGGAAGAAAGGTCATTAATCCAGCCTACCAGGGTCAGCCCCCAGCCAGGCCCTGGTTATGAGCTGACGCCGAGAAATATGACATTTCTGGATGACCCAAAAGCAGTACAAATATGACTTTGGACTCTACAGAATACTTCTTCTCACACCAGTTACAGTGGACTTTAGTGCGTGTCTGGAACTTGTAGGCCTTAGGAAAGTGAAACTAGCCCATGGGCTCCATATCCCCATAGGAGAATAATGAAGTGAAAAACAGTAAAACACACTGACTTTCCCAGGCATGTTTCTTCCCACTGTATAAAGCCTATTCCATGTCACCACCTAATTCTGCATAAGTCCTGCCACACCAGTCTATCTGCACCTGCTCCTTGGCTGCGCATGCCAGGAATCTCCCCTGCGCAGCCCCTACACGTGTGCACACGCATGTACACGTGTCTGCATGTAACCAGCCCAGTGCCCCTTACTCCAGCTGCAGCGCAGCGGCCTTGTCAAGCTAGGGGGACCCCAGTAAAATCCACATGCAGTCTCTTTCATCATGAGTTCACTGTGGGTGAGTCCCAACTTATGAGGCTCTCCCACAGTAAAAGCTCAACAATTAGGTGCTCAAAAAGCGAAAAATCCAGGCGGCTCAGATGGTCAGAACCACCTTCTAACAGTACTGAATGCTCAGCCTCGCTCCATCACATGAAGATCACATTTACTGTATATGATATGCCATGCTTTAGGTCTTAGATGTGTGGAGCATGGTAGCGCAAGAGGTTGTGTCAATAACCAGGGAGGTGAGCTGTGTTTATATTGAATAAGCAGCAACCTACGTCATTATCATATAAAATCTCTTTAAGTCATACCTATACTTTCACAATTGCCTTATTAACCTTCTTGCTTTCTCAAATTAGCTTGAAAGTGCACCATTTGCCCTCTCTTTTTTCAAAATTTTCGTAGCGGGGAGAACTCCCCAAAAACCCCCCATGTAACGGTCGGGCTCGATCGCTACGCTTGCGCGCCACAAGGCCCTTAGCAGGAAATTTTACACCCTACCACTTTCAAATGTCACCAGCCGCCACTGAGAGCAATTTTTTTTTACTTACCTTCTGCTGCTTTCAAGATGCCTGCTCTAGTCTCTTACACATGGCACTGTCCTGGTGGTGCAGGCGAGGTTCCATTCCCCGCTTAGGTCTGGGGATGGTGTTAAATTGTAGGACCTTGAGGGAGCGGTCAGAGGTGCATGCAAAGGTCTGCATTTACACGAGGTAGTCTCAGGGTGTTCTGGGGATAGGCGTTACAGAATGTCTTGGGTGGTGAGTAGGTAGAGAAGGCCAAGAGTAGTGCTTTTTCCAGTCGTAGAGGGGCCGGCAGACGTGCCTTTGGCAGACAGGAGAGGAGGCCAATGGGGGTCTCAGGCAGGTTGATACATTTGGCACCATTCAGAGGGACCCCTGTTTTTCCCCCCCGATGCTACAGATAGCAGTAGAGGGACTCTTTTTGCTCTTGCTATGAAGGGGAAGGCTTTTTTTCTGCATGGCAGCAGGTACTTAATATTTCCTTGGAAACATGCAGAAATGTCCCTTTGCAGTATCTACACGTGACGCTTAGCTGCAATGTGTTGCTACACAAAGACTTTGAGCCAAAACCTAAAAAAGGGGAGATATAATGAAACGCAGGTCTAAATGCGAAGTAGGGTCCATATTTGGAGTTATCTGGCATCGGTGTCCAATATTCCTTAAAAAACATCGAAGGCGGACTTGAGCAAGATGCTTTTGAGCGCTCCCCAGCGACCAAGTGACTCAAATACACTTCCAGCAACTCATTTGGGCGCATGCCAGAGACAGCAGCCAGCAGCTGTCACCATACTGTCATGGCTGATCTTTGTGAAGTTCGACTAAAAGATGGAAGGCCTTGATGTGGCTAAAGGTTCCTGGTAGGGTTCTACTTGCAGGACAGTTTCCAAAGATACCCTGCGACCTTGTGCAGAATGGCCTATTTTATATACACTACATTTTGAGGTTTTTCCTATAACCGTAAGTTAGTCTATGTGCATAAAGTACGTTCACGAGTTCCCACCTCTCCCTGCTTGGACACAGGTTGACCACATGGTTCTGCACCTTTAGCATTCTGTGGGTAAGCTTTTTTGAGAGTTGCATTAGAATAATGTTACAAGAGTCTAGGGTTTTTTAAAAGTTTTTTTTTTTTTTTTTTTTTTTTAGAGTTTTATATAGCGCGAACTAGACCCGAGACATCGGGTATCAGAGCGCTTTACATGAGCACCAGTTACATTACACAAGGACACAAGGTTCAATGATCAGGAATCCTGTCATCTATGCCTGGTGATCAAAACAGGTTTGGCACAACTTAAGAAAGGATGAAATGCTCATGTCACATTATGCAAAATTGCTCAGTGGGTGGCTCATAAGATTGCAGAATTGACACCTGAGGCGTCCCGCCACACCTGGGGCCTACTCTCAATTTACATTAGGCTTGCAAGAGAGACTACTGTTTACTAGAGACCTCTCACCTCGGTCCTTGTGGCAGAATATGAACATCTGGACATTGCTTGTGACAGCTGGAAACATTAGAAGAAGGAAACTTCTAGGGTCTGAACCTCCTCTATGCTTTTAATTAGAACTGCGGGACGCCGCTACAAGTAATGAAATAATGTCTTATTTTAGTATTTACGGGACTACTACCTGATTGCTTTAGAAAAAATACTACAAAACAGCTTTAGTACTTTTTCATGACTCGGAATCTTCTTGGGTAAATTCCAGATACACAACTCACCCATTTACTTGTATGATTTCTGTATTGTAATTTTATCAGGCAACTATCATTAATTTAGCAACCAAAAGAGCAAACCCCAGTTTAGCTTAATGGCAGTGTGAGAAACAAATACTGCATTACTGGAGTAAAGTGAGAGACGCCTGTGGTCTCAAACGTTTTTGTTATTACAAACATAACACGTCTCGGAGGAGCATCCGTTTCTCTTCTGTGGATCAAAAACCTGTGCAAAGAGCTGGGGGGAGAAAGCATAGGGGTAAGTGGCAGAAGCCTCGCATAAGCTCACATTACATCATGAAGAATCTCAGTTGAGAGATAAACACGGGAAACCACATATTGCGCAGTTCTAGCTCCGTTTTTTGCAGGCCGCTGCCCTGTCAGCAGCACAGAATCAGGGCACGTGTCCTCCGACTCCCACACCATTACCTGAACATGGCCAAACCTCTTTCCTTTCCCTCGAATGTTATTCTCTGGCAAAACTTCTAATGAACACACATGTGATGAAGTGACAGACGTCTGGGCCATACCTCGAAATATACATAAAGACGTTTCTGGGGAAAAATACTTTAGTGGACATGTGTGAACAATAAGTGAGAAGAGAAGGGACAAAAGGGTGGCCGGAGGCAGGCTTTGGCAGCCATGTTTGCCGTGGCGCTGGCTACCACCAGTTCTAGTCTCAACTTGGCACCGGCTGCTGGGCTAGAGTCTAGCTGGGGAAGAGCTGGCTAGGGCTCACCTGGCAGGAGTTTAGCAGCATAAGAGAGGGTAGGAGCCCTTTACAGCTGGCACAGGCTTTCACGTTACCTGCAAAGAGGCGAAAGAGTGAGTGAGGCCTTGGCCTGGTACTTGTAAACCTGCTCGAAGATGTGCAGCAGGAAACGTTATTAAGATCACCAATTAAGAGGAAAGAAATAATGAACCAGGGCCATCAAGATCTTCTGTTCCCTGGCATTAGTCTGGCGATTATTGTTAAAAGAACAAAGGCCTTTGCTGAGCGTGACCCGCAAACAGCATACAGTGCGCCACCGGCTGTGGGGAGGTTTTTTTTTGTTTTCCTGATGGACATGGCCTCAGAAGTCTTGAAGTCTTCCAAAGCGAAGATGAAACACTGGGAGTTGCCTGAAGATGCTGGACCTCCTTGCGACATTTGACTTCAGGACCAAACCTTGTGAGACTGTCGCCGGTGGTGGCAGACATCATTATCATGGACGAAGCTCTTCTTGGAAGACCATAAGGATGGAGTGATGGTTGTTCACGAGGCTGCAAAATGCTTCCCAGTACAATGCTGGAGGCCACAAGGATCCAGTCTGGCTCCCTCCTTTTCCATGTTCACATTCAAACTCCTGTGCATCAATTGCTAGTCACCCTGGGAGTGAGAGTTTTATTTGGCAAAGCTCCAACCTATCTGAAGCAGTGTTTTACACCTTACTACCCAAGGAGATCCCACAATAGGTGGGCAAACATCTCCTGCTCCATCTTAAAAGTGTACAGAAAAAAGACAAGGGGCGTCTCTTTCCCTGTTCGGTAGAATGTCCTTTCTGGAGAGCAAAGGCACATTGATTCAATTTTTCCTTTTAGGGAAACCCTAAAGACTTGTTGAAATATTTTTGCTTTTAAGGCAGTACTTAGCTGCTCTTTTCCAAGTTTTATGCACTACATGAATATGTTTTGGTTGACAGAAGGCCTTTTTGCGTTGTGTGACTTGGTTCTTTCCCTCCAGTTAATGAACTATCTTTTGCATGAAGCGGGATCGCGTTTCTAAGCATGTCTCGTGTCCATAGCTCTATCATTTGTGAGACTTTCATTCGAGTCTGAAAGTGATATTTGGAGCTGTCCTTATGTGCACACTTTAAATTGGTTAACATCTCAGAATTTTAAAGCACACAAAGCAGATCTGCAGGCTGAGCACAGATGTAATGATGACCAATGATGCAGGAAATAAACTAGGGGCGGCTCCTCTGTAATGGCTGAGGAGCGCCGCCCCACTGGTAAGACTCAGTCACAGAAAAATAAAATATTAAAACAATAATATTGTATTTTTCTGTGACTGCCTCTGGCTGAGGCGTGCATGCATGCGGGGTGGGGCCGGGCCATGACGGGGAGGAGTGGTGGGCACTTAGAAATGCGCATGTCAGTTTGGCCAGCTGTCTTAGGCCGGTCAAACAGACATGCGCAGTTCTATTTCTCCAACCCAGCTGTGTTACACAGCCGGTTTGGAGAAAAGCCGCAGGCTCCCAGGCACTGTCTGACTGCCAGACCAGACCGCTCAGACCAACCCTGGCGCTGCTCTCATAGCATGAGAGCAGAATCTGGATTCGGTGGGGAGCCTGTGCTTTCCCAGAGACAGCAGGAAGTGAAGCACAGAGGCAGCAGTCGGTGTAACAACAGATACGTTTATTTCTAAATATTATTTTTACTATAAATTCCCTGTCCTCCCGCCCCCCATAACCCCCCACTTTTGTTGTGCAGCAGCCGCCACTGAAATAAACACAGTGGGGGGCAGATTCACAAAGGGCCTCTGCACTCGTGGTGGAGGCCCCGCACTCGTGGCGGAACCTCCGTACTGCAATTACCCAATGTGGAGGCCCCACCAAGAGTGGGGGGGGCCCCCCTCCATGACTGCAGGGCCTCCGCCACAAGTGCGGAGGCCCCTTGTGAATCGGCCCCTGTACGTTTTGCGGGAGAGACACTGGGTCTGACTTAAACAAGGATACATTTCAATAGATTTAGGTCTGCCACAAGTGATGCTAGCTAACCCCTGCTTCTGCAGGAAGGGTAATTCTGAAAGATTCTAGTGAACCTTAGGCGGCAAAAGTTATGTGCATTATATCAGACGTACATTCCTGGCGGCTCAGATGGGAAACTTTCCCACCCAGTGCACTTGGCAATAGTCGAGAAATACAAGTAGGTTCTTCCTACAGAGCAGCTGTGAACACTTCCACCTCGAGAAGGCATCCAGGATGGCATTTCAGCAATATGTTCAATGCCTCCTCTTAAAACGACCACGCACCAGTTGTCTCAGTCTTTTATTTTTCATTTACATTTTCAGACCCTTGAGGTCTTTGCTTGTCACAAAGTTAGGGTGTAAACGAGATAGGTGCAAGAGCCTTCCCGAACACCAGCAGGCTGCATTTTACTCATTTTCGGGCCACACAAAATGGCAGTAAGTTGAATGAAAACGTTAAACCGACAGAAAGACTTGTGACCACAAGAGGCTTGATGCGGATAACATCTTTGCAGTGTCGCAATGCAGCAAGCAGGCCCTCGTCTAGTTAACACATCCCAACCTGACATATTACAGAGGCGCCACGTGAAGGGGTTTAAAGTCCTACCTGGACGGTCCAGTGAAGGCCTATATGACCGTACATGGCGGAGAGCAGGGGTCTCCAGCCCAGGTTAGACGGTCACTTCATGCCAGGTGATAAGAATAATTGATACATCTGCAGACAATGAGTCTAGAAACAGGTGTGACCTACATGGACGCCCCTGTTGCAAAGGGTATGCAAGAGAAACAATTGATGGACGGAATGCTGGACAATGCAAACATTCACCCCCAGTCACAAGGATCTGGGTTTAATCCATCATTCTTTTGCTCACCACACCACCCCAGTTTGGACCCAGCCATATGCAAATCAGTCTTGACCCTGTTCCTTATGGGAACAGTCAAGCCCGAACTGCCAAGCCAGGTCCTCCATGGACCGGAAACGAGCATCCTGGGACCGGTTTCAGGGCATCACCCTTCATCAGCCAGGCTAGCTTGAATCCAGTGGTGTAGGGAGCACGGGACCCACGTCTGGGCATACCCTTCCCACTTAGGGAGACATATGCAAAAGAAACAATTGATGGACGGAATGCTGGACAATGCAAACATTCACCCCCAATCACAAGGATCTGGGTTTAATCCATCATTCTTTTGCTGGGGTGAATGTATGACATTGTTCTGCATTCTGTCCATCAATTGTTCTTTTTCCATTTGTCACCCCGAGTGGGACGGGTATGCCCAGACGTGGTTCGCGTGCTCTCCGTTCCACTGGAGTCATGCTATCCAGGCTGATGAGGGGTGAAACCCCGAAACCAGTCCTAGGATGCTTGGTTCCAGTCCAGGGAGGACCTGGCCTGGCAGTTCGGGCTGGACCGTTACCATTGGGCACAGGGTCAAGACTGATTTGCATATGGCTGGGTTCAAACTGGAATGGCATGGCATGGTGAGCAAAAAAACGATGGATTTAGGCCCAGATCTCTGTACTGGGGTGAATGTATGACATTGTTCCACATTCTGTCCATCAATTGTTCTTTTTGCATTTGTCACCCCGAGTGGGACGGGTATGCCCAGACGTGGGTCCCATGCTCTCCATGCCACTGGAGTCAAGCTATCCTGGCTGATGAGGGGTGAAACCCCGAAACCGGTCCTAGGATGCTTGGTTCTAGTCCAGGGAGGACCTGGCCTGGCCGTTCAGGCTGGATTGTTCCCATTGGGCACAGGGCAAGACTGATTTGCATATGGCTGGGTTCAAACTGGAATGGCATGGTGAGCAAAAAACACGATGGATTTAGGCCCAGATCTCTGTACTCGGGTGAATGTATGACATTGTTCTGCATTCTGTCCATCAATTGTTCTTTTTGCACTTGTTGCAAAGGGCACACGATGAAAAGAGAACACCCCTGGCAGGAGACACAAACGCTCAGTTCCGGATTACCAAATAGGCATGGTAGGCAGCGGCCTATGGGTCCCATTCCTTTAAGGGGCCCGCCACAACGGATCAAAATAATACTGATTTGATCTTGAAAGAAAATTACAATCATGCTTTCTTAAATATTGTTTTCAAAAGATAGAAGAAAATGAATCAACTCAAAGAAACGAAAACGTTACATTAAAAGCTCTATAGAGCGAAAACAGTATTAATGTAATGTACCCATTAGGAACTTAAAGTACATAACAGATTAACATAACAGTTTGTCTCTTTAAAGCTCGTCTTCTGGCAGCTGTCAGTTTGTAAAAAAAATCCGGTGCATTTGGTATTGGGAGATAATTTGCGAGGGAGGCCCCGAAATTTCGACTGCCTAGGGACCACCACAGGGTTTAATTTGGCACTGCAAACGCTGGTCAACATGGCTGCCCGATCCACTGTCCCTTTAATAATGAGTGCATGTCTGGCGTGCAGCAGTAATTATCAAATCCTATGCACTTTACTCACACTCAGGATATCACTTCTGGAGCAGGTTAATGATGTACCTGGATGTGCCTGGCCACTGCTAGAAAAGAATAGTAACTCGGAGAGGGGCAGGCCGAGCAGAGATCGCCTAGAGGCGCATGCTTCCAGAGCCCCAGAGTGGTACCCATAAAGCTGTTAGCACCCTCTGGCACACAACGTCCTCCACATCACAGGTGTCTAAGCAACATGGCATTTGCAGATGAGCGGGGCAGCAAGGGAAGGGCACGTGAGTGGAGAAGGGGTGATGAACAAGTTACTTACCTTCGGTAACGATATATCTGTAAGAGACATATATTAGTTATAGATTCCTTACCTTAGAATTACCCCCAGGCGTCAGACTGGATCCAGAGAATTTTTTTCTCAGCAGTACCCCTGCGCGTCGGTAGGTGGCGTCGGTCGACTCCGCGTTCGTCGTCAGCATCGTGATCGCCGGGATGCCATCGCGGTATCAACTTAGACGCCGCACCTGCGTGCTGACGTCAGTTCTTTTACACGACATTTCATGCCAGTAGCGCAGAGCCATTCAAGACACTGACCACTGGTGCACAAAACTATGGCCCTGAAAGGGAGTCCCTTACTCTAGAAGTCAGTTCGCAGAACGGAGAGGATGGGTGGGGCGGTAAGGAATCTATAACTAATATAGGTCTCTTACAGATATATCGTTACCGAAGGTAAGTAACTTGTTCATCTGAAAGAGACTATTAGTTATAGATTCCTTACCTTAGAATAGATACCCCAGCAATACCAACCCCGGAGGTGGGTCTGCGAACTAAGTTCACACTAGAAAGTCAAGGAAAACTGAACGGCCAAAGAAGCCGTCTCTCCGGACGTGGCTATCCAGGCAGTAATGTTTAGTGAACGTGTGCAGTGATGCCCACGTGGATGCCTGGCAGATATCACCAAGGGGGACTCCACGTCCCAAAGCAGTCGCCCGGGTGGAATCGGCACACGGTCCTACCAAAGGCTCCTTTTTCGCCAAGGAGTAACAGATCTTAATGCAAAGGACGACCCATTGAGAGATGGTCCATTTTTGCACGGCAAAACCAAAGGGGATGATGGACGGAGTGTTGAACATTGCAAGCACTCACCCCCAGTCAACTGATCTGGGTTTAATCCATCATCATTCTTTAGCTCACTCCGCCACCCCAGTTCAGACATGGCCATATGCAAATCAGTCTGACCCTGTGCCTCATGGGAACAGTCCAGCCCGAACTGCCAAGCCATGTCTTCCCTGGACCGGAAACAAGCATCCTGGGACCGGTTTCTGGCTTACAGCCGTCATCAGCCAGGCTATCTTGAATCCAGTGGCAAAGTGAGCAAGGGACCCACGTCTGGGCATACCCTGCCATCTTAGGGCGAACATAGCAAAACCAAAGGGTATGATGGACGGAGTGTTGAACATTGCAAGCACTCACCCCCAGTCAACTGATCTGGGTTTAATCCAACCTTTCTTTGCACCCACACAGCCAACAAAGAGTTGAGTTGATCATCCACCCGGAATTGTTTTGTACGATCCAGATAAAATGATAACGCATGTTTTGGATCCAGACTGTGGAGCCTCTCCTCCTCCTTGGAAGGATGCGGGGCGGAAAGAAGGTGGGCTAAGTGATCGTCTGTCCTATGTGGAAAGAGGTAACCACTTTGGGAAGAAAAGAAGGTCTAGTTCGAAGCACAACCTTGTCCGGATTGACAGCAAGGAAAGGAGGTTTAGAAGATAGAGCCTGAAGCTCACTCACCCTGCGAGCAGAGGTGATGGCAACCAGAAAAGCAGTCTTTAAATTCAAGAGTCTGAGAGAACAATTATGTAGTGGCTTGAAAGGAGCACACATAAGGTAAGTTACGACCAGATTCAAATCCCACTGGGGCATTATGAAAGGAATAGGAGGAAAGAGGTGAGTTATGCCCTTAAGAAACCTATTTTCAATAGGGGACTTGAAAAGAGAAGGCTGATCAGGAATGCGAAGAAAGGCCGTAATGGCAGAAAGATCGCCTTTAAGAGTTCCCAGATCAGAGCCCTGCTGGGCCAAAGAGGGGCAGAAAGGGATCTGCAGCCTTTGCTGTGCACCATGCCACAAATTTGTTCCATCTACAAGCGTATACCATTTTAGTGGAGGGACGCCTGGCTGCCAAGATGACATTACAGACTTCGGGAGGAAAGTCAAAAGCTGTCAACTGTCGCCGCTCAATCTCCACGCAAGGAGGTAGAGGCTGGACAGGTTCGGGTGGAGGACCGTCCCCTGCTGCTGTGACATAAGATCCTCCCGAAGAGGCAGTCTGATGGGAGGATCGAAGGCCATGTTCAAGATCTCGGGATACCAGACTCGTGCCCAGTCCGGAGCCACAAGACTTGGGCCCGGTCTCACTTGATCTTCTTCAGCACTCTGGGTAGAAGTGGTATAGGCGGAATGGCCAATAGAAGACCGCAACTCCACTCGCGACAAAGCGTCGCCAAGCGTGTGCCGCCTTGGAAATTCCAACATGCAGAACTGCTGACATTGCGCGTTCTCTTCGGTGGCAAACAGATCTAACCAAGGCACTCCCCATTGCTGAAAGAGACCTTTCACCACCTCCGAGTGAAGACGCCATCCGTGATTCATCATGCACCGGCGGCTGAGTGTGTCTGCCCTGGGGTTCAGAGAACCTGCCGGGTATTGAACCACCAGGGACATGCCCTGATGTTCCAGCCATGTCCAAAGGCGAAGAGCCTCTTGACACAGGGTCCACGACCCCACCCAGCCCTGTTTGTTGCAGTACCACATGGCAGTGGTGTTGTCCGTGAACACCAGCACTACTCTTCCCTGGACAGAGGGAAGGAATGCTTTGAGTGCAAGACGAATCGCCCAAAGCTCCAGAAGGTTGATGTGGAGCACGGACTCCACCGGAGACCAGAGGCCTCTGATCTCCGCCTCTCCCATGTGGCCGCCCCATCCCAGAAGGGATGCGTCTGTCACCACTGTGTGTTCTAGTTGGGGAAGGGAGAGGCATCTGCAGTTGACCCAATCCTTGTTCGTTAGCCACCACTGCAATTGGTGTGCAGTGCTCTCTGAGATCTGGACGCAATCGGAAAGATTCCCCTGATGCTGCACCCACTGGAACTTCAGGTCCCACTGCAGAGCCCGCATATGCCACCTGGCATGGTCCACCAACAGAATGCAGGAGGCCATGAGGCCCAGCAGCCTCAAGGTCATTCTCACCGAAACCCAGGATAGAGGCTGAAACATCGGTATCATACTCCGAATGAACAAGTTACTTACCTTGGGTAACGATATATCTGTAAGAAACATTAGTTAGTTCTAGATTCCTTACCTTAGAATTACCCCCAGGCGTCAGACTGGATCCGGAAAGTTTTTTCGTCAGCAGTACCTCTGCGCGTTGGAAGGTGGCGTCGGTCCGCTCCGCGTTCGTCGTCGTCGTGATGACGTTGCGGCAGCTACTTAGACGCCACCCTCGCGCGCTGACGTCAGTTCTGTACACGACTTTCCGCGCGAGAAAATGCAGAGCCATGCCAGACACTGACCACTGGTGCACAAAACTAGGGCCCTGAAAGGATGTCCTTAACCCTAGAAATCAGTTCGCAGAACGGGGAGGATGGGTGGGGCGATAAGGAATCTATAACTAACTAATGTTTCTTACAGATATATCATTAGCGAAGGTAAGTAACTTGTTCATCTGAAAGAAACACGTTAGTTATAGATTCCTTACCTTAGAATAGATACCCCAGCAATACCAACCCCGCAGGTGGGTCTGTGAACCAAGATCACACCAGAAAGTCATGGAGAACAGAACGGCCAAAGAAGCCATCTCTACGGACTTGACTGTCAAGACAGTAGTGCTTCGTAAAAGTGTGCAACGAAGCCCATGTAGCCGCCTGACAGATGTCATTCTGAGGAACGCCTCGTCCCAGAGCAGTGGTAGCTGCCGTCGCCCTGGTGGAATGGGCACGCAGCCCCACTGGAGGCTCCTTCTTCGCCAAAGAAGAACAGGCTTTGATACACAAAACGACCCATCGGGAGATAGTTCGTTTGTGTACGGCCCGACCTTTCTTGGCACCCACGTACCCAACAAAGAGCTGGTCATCCACCCGGAACTGTCTGGTGCGATCCAAATAAAAGGAAAGCGCACGTTTTGGGTCCAGACGGTGGAGCCTCTCTTCCTCCTTCGAAGGATGCGGCGGGCGGAAAGAAGGTGGGCAAAGTGATGGTCTGCCCGATGTGAAAGGCAGTGACTACCTTAGGCAGGAAGGATGGACGAGTCCTGAGGACAACTTTTTCCGGATGCACAGATTGAAAAGGAGGCTTAGAAGAAAGCGCCTGGAGCTCACTCACCCGTCTGGCAGAGGTGATGGCCACCAGGAATGCAGTTTTGAGAGTTAAGAGCCTCAGAGGACAGTTATGAAGCGGCTCAAAGGGAGCACACAATAAATAAGTTAAAACTAGGTTCAAGTCCCACAGAGGCATAACGAAAGGAATAGGAGGAAAGAGATGAGTTATGCCTTTCAAGAAACGATTTACCACCGGGGACTTGAAAAGGGAAGGCTGATCTGGGAGCCGAAGGAAGGCAGAAATGGCCGAGAGATAGCCCTGGATAGTGCCCAGAGCAGAGCCCTGCCAGGCCAAAGAAAGAAGGAACAAAAGAACCTCAGAAAGAGGGGCAGAGAGGGGATCCACAGCCTTTGCTGTGCACCATGCCACAAATTTGTTCCACCGGCAGGCGTATACCGTCTTAGTGGAGGGACGCCTGGCTGCCAGAATTACATCGCAGACTTCGGGAGGCAGGTCGAATGACGTCAACTGCCGCCGCTAAATCTCCACGCAAGGAGGTGGAGGCTGGACAGGTTCGGGTGGAGGACTGTCCCCTGTTGCTGCGACAGAAGATCCTCCCGAAGAGGCAGACGGGTCGGAGGATCGATGGCCATGTTGAGCAGCTCGGGATACCAGACTCTGCATGCCCAATCCAGAGCCACAAGAATGACTTGGGCCGGGTCGCGCCTGATCTTCTTCAGCACTCTGGGCAGAAGTGGTATAGGCGGAAAGGCGTACAACAGACCGCAACTCCACTCGCGACAAAAAGCGTCGCCAAGCGAGTGCCGCCTTGGAAATTCCAACGCGCAGAATTGCTGACATTGCGCGTTCTCTTCGGTGGTGAATAGATCTAACCAAGGCTCTCCCCATTGTTGAAAGAGACCTTGCACCACCTCCGAGTGAAGACGCCATTCGTGATCCATAATTGCACCTGCGGCTGAGTTAGTCAGCCCTGGCGTTCAGTGAACCTGCCAGGTGTTGAACCACCAGGGATATGCCCTGATGTTCCAGCCATGTCCAGAGGCAGAGGGCCTCCTGACATAGGGTCCACGACCCCACCCCGCCCCGTTTGTTGCAGTACCACATGGCGGTGGTGTTGTCCGTGAACACCTGCACTACTCTTCCCTGGACAGAGGGAAGGAATACTTTGAGTGCAAGACTAATCGCCCGAAGCTCCAAAAGGTTGATGTGGAGCCCGGACTCCGCCGGAGACCAGAGGCCTCTGATCTCCGCCTCTCCCATGTGGCCGCCCCAACCCAGAAGGGATGCGTCGATCAACACTGTGTTCGGGTTGGGGAAGGGAGAGGGATTTGCCGTTGACCCAATCCTGGTTCGTGAGCCACCACTGCAATTGTCGTGCAGTGCCCTCCGAGATCTGGACGTAATCAGACCGATTCCCCTGATGCTGCGCCCACTGGAACTTCAGGTCCCACTGCAGAGCCCGCATATGCCACCTGGAATGAATCGACCAGTAGGATGCAGGAGGCCATGAGGCCCAGCAGCCTCAGGGTCATTCTGACTGAAACCCGGGATAGAGGCTGAAAGATCGGAATCATAGCCTGAATATCCCGGACTCGCTGTTCGGGAGGATAGACCCGAAACCGCGTACTGTCCAGAACCGCCCCGATGAAGAGGAGCTTCTGAGAGGGAATCAGGTGTGACTTCGGCACATTGATGGAGAACGCCAGCGAATGCAGGAGGTCGGCCGTAATCTGGAGGTGGGAGATGACTGTCTGGGGTGAGCCCGCCTTCAACAGCCAGTCGTTGAGATAGGGGTAAGACTGAAACCCCTGATCTGCGCAGATGCGCTGCGACCACCGCCATCACTTTCGTGAACACCCGAGGGGCGCTGGTAAATCCAAAGGGGAGCACGGTAAACTGAAAATGCTCGTGACCTACCGTGAACTGCAGGTAACGCCAGTGGGCTGGCAGGACGGGGATGTGAAAATAAGCGTCCTGCAAGTCCAACGCTACCATCCAGTCTTCCGGGTTGAGGGCAGACAAGACCTGAGCGAGCGTCAACATCTTGAACTTCTCCTTCAGGAGGAAGCAGTTGACGTTCCTGAGATCCAAGATAGGACGCAGGCCCTTGTCCTTCTTGGGGACCAGAAAGTAGTGGGAATAACAACGCGACCTACTTCTGATACAGGAACGCGCTCGATGGCTCCCTTGGCCAGAAGAGCCGTAACTTCCTGCTGGAGAAGGGCCAGGTGATCCCCCGACATGCGATGGTATTGCGGTGGCATGGCTGGAGGGGTAGCCTAGAAGGAGAGGGAGTAGCCCCTTCGGACTATTTGCAAAACCCACCTGTCCGACGTGATGGTGCGCCAGTGGGGGAGGTGATGGCGAATCCTGCCACCCACTGGTGTTTGATGGGCCTGAAAAGTCGGACTAGGAAGGTTCGGAGGTTGCTGCAGAGGGGGGGTTGGTGGACTGGCCCGCCCGCAGACCCCCGGAACCACGATGGTTGTTCCCACGTCCCCGGCGCGAAGGTTGGGTAACTTGCTGCAGCCTGTGGCTCTGGGCGGGTCGTAGCGGGGCACCCCTCCCGTAGCCACGATAGGGGCGAAAAGCAGACTGCGCAGGACGGGTGGAGAGGCCCAAGGACTTGGCCGTAGCCCGTGAGTCCTTGAAACACTCGAGCGTTGTCTGCTTTGTCGCCAAAAAGGCGACGGCCATCAAAGGGCATGTCCATCAAGGTGTTCTGGACATCCCCCGAAAAGCCAGTCGATCTCATCCAGGCGTAGCGGCGAAGTGCTACCGACGTTGAAATGGTCCTGCCCAGAAAGTCGGCGGTGTCCAGCCCACAATGGATGGTAAACTTTGCTGCATCCCTCCCGGCGGCGACAGCCTGGGAGAGCACTGCCCGCGCCTCCTCCGGACACTGAGGCAGCACCTGCGCAACCATATCCCACACGGCCCAAGAGACATGCAGTGTTTACCGACCGCAGTCCTAAGCTGGCGGAAGAGAAAATTTTCTTTCCAAGTTGATCCAGCTTCTTGGATTCCCTTTCCGGGGGAGAGGTAGGGAATGCGCTCTTGGAAGTGGAGGCTTGAAGCACCAAGCTCTCCGGGGTGGGGTGTTGGGAGAGGAAAGTGGGGTCGCCCGGAGCCGGGCGGTGGCGTCGGGCAATCATCCTGTCCACGGGAGCCCCCGCGTTGGGCCTGGACCACGTGCTCAAAAGGACATCGGTGAGGGCCTCATTAAACGGCAGCAAGGGCTCCGAAGAGCTCGCAGCCGGTTGAAGCACCTCTGTCAGGAGGTTAGTCCTGACCGCCACCGTAGGAAGCTTGAGGTTGAGAGCCTCGGCTGCCCTACGCAACACCACTGCATATGACGCTCCCTCCTCCGTAGCCACGGTAGGAGGAGACAACATGCCAAGGATAGGGGAGGTGTCGAGACCACTGGCATCCCCCAGTTCCTCTCGCCAGTCCTGTTCATCTAACTGGTCGGTCAGAGGGTCACCTGACCCCTCCCAGTCCTCCTCATCCTCTGGGTGCCATTCTGGTCGAAAAGGGACCCCAGGAGTGAACAGGGGCATGAAAACCCCATTCGGCGCCGGATCCGGCGTTGGGCGATGCCGGTCCGGCTCTGAATCCACGTCGGCCGGGAGGCCGACCGGCGTCGAATGCGGTACTGGTGCCGGAGGAAGCGGCGCCGGTGGAGGTGTAATCAGGTCAACCGGCGCCGATCCGGATCCAGGCCTGGATCCAAGGGGGGCCTGCGGCGCCGGGGCCGGAGCCGCCGGCAGAGAAGGCCTATGCCCCCCAACCGAATCCGCGGGGCCCAAAGGCGCGCCGGCGGGTTCGGGCCACCCAAGGATGGCATGCATTGTCTCGTAGAACGTACCAATCTGGGCGGGAGTCGCTCTGGGTCCCGGGAAGGGAGGGAAACGCGGAGTCGACACTTCGGGCTCCGCGTGCGGAGCCGCGGGAGGGGCACCACCCGCATCCCTCGTCGGGTCGGCCGACCGACGAGGAGAAGTCGAAGAGCGACGATGCTTCTTCTTATGTTTCGACTTACCCGACCCCGAGTGCGAAGACTTCGACGAATGGTGGTGGCTCCGCTACCGGTCCCTCGACCTCCCTCGCGACCCGGACCTCGAACGGCGCGGAACCGACTGCCGGCGCTCAAGTAGCTTTCGGGACCGCTCCCGCAAAGCCTTCAGCGCCATCGACCGGCAGTCGGAGCACGACTTGGGGTCGTGGTCGCGCTCAGGCAAAAGAGGCACACGCGGTGCGGATCCATCACCGACATCCGCCGGTTACAGGAACCGCATGCCTTGAAGCCAGGCATCCCTTGTGCACCAGGAGTCGAAGACTCGAAAAAGAAGTCGACAAAAGTCGAGAAAAAAGTCAGTCAAAAAGTGACTGGAGGTACCGCTCTTCCCGGATCTGCGCTGGCTGGCGTGGAAAAAGAAAGAACTGATGTCAGCGCGCGAGGGCGGAGTCTAAGTAGCTGCCGCGACGTCATCCCGGCGACACGACGCCGACGACTAACGCGGAGCCGACTGACGCCACCTTCCGACGCACAGAGGTACTGCTGACGAAAAAACTTTCCGGATCCAGTCTGACGCCTGCGGGTAATTCTAAGGTAAGGAATCTATAACTAATGTGTTTCTTTCAGATATCCTGGACTCGCTGCTCGGGAGGATAAGCCCGAAACTGCGCTGTATCCAGAACTGCTCCGAGGGAAAAGGAGCTTCTGAGAGGGAATCAGATGTGACTTCGGCACGTTGATAGTGAACCCCACAAGTGCAGGAGGTCCGCCGTAGTCTGGAGGTGGGAGCCCGCCTTTAACAGCCAGTCGTCGAGATAGGGAAAGGCTGGAACCCCTGATCTGTGCAGATGAGCTGCGACCACCACTATCACTTTCGTGAACACCCGAGGGGCGCTGGTAAGGCCAAATGGGAGCACGGTAAACTGGAAGTGCTCGTGGCCTACCGTGAACAGTAGGTAATGCCTGTGGGCTGGCAGGACGGGGATGTGGAAGTAAGCGCCCTGCAAGTCCAACACTACCATCCAGTCTCCATGGTCGAGGGCAGACAGGACCTGAGCTAATGTCAACATTTTGAACTTCTTCCGGAGGAAGCGGTTGACGTCCCTGAGATCCAAGATAGGACGCAGGCCTTTGTCCTTCTTGAGTACCAGGAAGTAGTGGGAGTAACAACCACAACCTACTTCTGTGACAGGGACTCTCGCTCAATAGCTCCCTTGGCCAAGAGAGCCGTAACTTTCTGACGGAGAAGGACCAAGTGATCCTTCAACATGCAATGGAGTGTTGGTGGCATGGAGGGAGGAGTAGTCTCAAAGGGGAGGGAGTAGCCCCTTTGGACTATCTGCAAAACCCACAAGTCTGACGTGATGTTGTGCCAGTGGGGGAGGTGATGGCGGATCCTGCCACCCACTGAGAACTGGTGGCCTTGAAAGGTCGGACTAGGAAGGTTTGTAGGCTGCTGCAGAGGGAGCATTGGTGGACTGGCCCGCCCGCTGGCTCCCAGACCCACAGCGCTGGGTCCCACGCCCCCGGCCGTGCAGAGGCTGGGTAGCTTGCGCCGGCCTGTGGCCCTGGGTGGAACGTGGTGAGGCACCCCTTGCGTAGCCACGAAAGGCAGACTGAACAGGGCGAGAGGTGGCAGCGAGGCCCAAGGATCTGACCGGCACTAGGGAAGGTCGACTGCGCTGGTCATGATCCATCCATGGATCCAAAGAGACTAACTGGTGCCGGAGCAGCAGGTGTGGAACCAGTAGGGACCTCTCCCGAACACAGGCCCAAAGGTGCACCGGCCGGAACGGGCCACTCAAATATGAAGTGCATGGCCTCATAAAACTCCTGGAGTTGAGCAGGGGTTGCTCTTGCTCCCAGAAACTCAGGAAGGTGTGGAGCTGTCCCAGGCACTGGCTCAACCGCGGAGGCAGGCCTCGAATTACAGCGCTTCCTCGTCTCGTCAGCTGGCCGAGGTGAAGTCGATTCAGGACTTCACATCTTGCTTGCGCTCGAGGCACCAGAGGCAAACAAGGTGCAGGTCTTTCACCGACATCATTTATGGTGGTGGCTCCGCTACCGGTCCCTCGACCTCCCTCGCGACCGGGACCTCGAACGGCACGGAACCGACTGCTGGCGCTCAAGCAGCTTTCGGGACCGCTCCCGCAAAGCCTTCAGCGCCATCGACCGGCAGTCGGAGCACGACTTGGGGTCGTGGTCGCGCTCAGGCAAAAGAGGCACACGCGGTGCGGATACTATCCAGGCGTAGCGGCGAAGTGCCTGTAGTGTAGCTCCTATTTCCCTAATAGGCTCTGCGCATTGGAATAATATATCCTATAGGTTTGACATAGGACTAAGGTCAGTATGTCCCTATAGAGTATATTAAACTTAATTACTTGTGCCAGCTAGCTCAGAGGCCACTAGAAACTCCTTGACAACAAGAAGGGAGTAGTTTTTGGCAGCCGCAAAACATGACCAATATGTTTCCCTTTTAGAATCAGAACGTGTCCCAGAGTCGTGGAAACACTAGATAACTATTTCACTCAGCTCAGTCGTGCATGCTTAGTTTTCCTCAGAGTTACACAGAAATAATAGACGGGCGTTTTCAATAAAAGATTTATTGAACAGTCTTGTTTCTGGTGTAAGTATAATGTGCTGTTACGATCACAAGACAGTATGCGAGATAAATAATGTACAGGGTGAGCAGTAGAAATAAATAATACTGCGATAGCATTATCTTTTAGTACATATGCTGTTACATAAATAATTGTAGTGATCACTCCAGGCTGATTGTGATGTTTCAAGAGGATTTATTCAAGTTGGTTACAAGATCAGTAATACAGTAGTAGTCAGCCCCACCAGGAGCAGCCAGCAAGGCGCTCAGCCCTTCTCCAACTGTGTAATTCATACACCAACATTCTATGTTACATCATCTCAAGAGTGTTCCACTGGTGGAGCAGTGGATGACATGTAAAGCATAATAACCAAGATACTACATATCCTCCTTTCTTCCACAAAGAAAATAGAAAAAAGGAAAATAGAATCAGATGTAGAAGCTAGAAGAACAAAATAGAGAAGAAAGGACTAGAGAGAAAAAACAGAGGTAGAGAGAAAGAAAGCACCCACAAATATAAAAGAAACAGATAGACATAACCTCATCCTCCTTTCTTTCTATAAATGAGAAAAAGAAATGAAGAAAAGAAAGAGAAACCATCAATGAGTACTCTCTGTACACCAACTGGCCAGGTATGTATGCAAGAGAGCAATCCACATCAGGAGAATAGAAGATGACAGAGAAGAAAAGAAATACATTATAAAAATCATTCTTCTCCATAATGTAATAAACATTTGAGTTAAAATAAAATAGAAAAGTACTGGGCTACAGTGTTGAGCAAGAAAAGGAAAACAGAGATGAGACAAAAACGCCCAGTCTAACATGAACCAATGCACTAAAGTCACTGGGTAAGAACCAAAACTATACACCCATGTGGGTAACAGTATGAATGTGCATAGGTAACAACAAGAGAAAATCAAACTATTGTGCACTGTAGAATAAAACAAACAACCCACACTAGACACCTTAAGTAAGGTAAGAATGTGCACTGTAGTGAAGGTATAAAAAATGTAATGACATGTGTAATGTCATGTCCGTGTAGGGACGCACCTCGATTGGAGGTACAGTGTTATGCACAAGATGAATATATACCTCCGGAGAGGTCAAGAGATTGTGCATGTAAATGTGGGACAACAGTCCTCACAGCACCTGGTGTAATTGAGAATGTGGGACATAAGCCACGTAACATGTGAACCTAGATAGGTGTGCACTGAAACAAAAGAGACAAATACCTCGTGAAGAGGTCAACGTTGTGCACTAGAGTAGCAGGACAAGAATCCTTGCGAGACACCTCGTGTAGAGGTAAGAACAATGTGCACTGTAAAGACGGGACTAAAACCCTTGTGAGGCACCTCGTGTGGTGGTAGCAACAATGTGCACTGTAATGACGGGACTAAAACCCCTGTGTACTGTAGTGACGGGATTAAAACCCCTGAGAGACACCTCGTGTTGAGGTACAGATTGTGCACTGTGTGAAGGTAAAACCTTAGACACCCTATGTAGAGTAAAATGTAAGGTAAACCAGGACTAAAACCTAGACATAAAATAACATGCACTGTACCAAACGGGACAGACACCTCGTGTTGAGGTAAAAACAATGTGCACGATAATAAAAGAGACATACCTCGTGGAGAGGTCAATGTTGTGTAGTGTATGAGGGTAAACATACATAGAACACCGATCATTTAACATTGAATGATTGTAACCGGAGACAAAAGTACTAAGTGTAGCGCCAGATGATAAAATGAAAGATGTAGTCAAGTAATGAACCCAAAGCTGTGCAGTGATGATCCTTTCTTGTAAAAGAACAACTTTCACTCACGACCGGTGTACAAACACCATATACTCAGTCCTAGTAAATATGGTCACCGTAAAATTGTTCCATTATACACCGTTCCAGGAGACTTGAAGCAAAACGATGCAAGAATGCAGGAGGTCCATTGTACCAATAAGATCTCGAGGGTCCACTGGAGAAATACGTTGAGCTGGAGAGGCACTAAACACGTCGAGTGCAATAAAGTTCATTTATGGGGGGGAAAAAACAACAACAAAAAAACGTGGCTGGCAAGGCTCTTGATGCAGAATAAGGCATAATGCAATGTTAACCAATGCATCCGCCAACCACAAGATGGCGGCACGCACGGTCACTGAGTACCGGGTGGCTCTCGGCAAGAACGTGCATGACTGGCACTGCCCCAAGCAGACTTCGAAGAGAAACGTCACAACAGACTCCGGTTCCACCTTGGCCATCAGGATCCATGACACTGACGAAGGTAAGGTGGTGCTTGCAATGGTCTCGCGGCGAGCATTCAAATGCCGCGGCTCGTGGCACACATTCAAATGCCGGTGAGTGTAACGGCAAGTTTTAAAATAATAGTTAATGACACACCAAAATACCGCAATTTGCTGCCTGGAGGAACAGTTCCGCTGCCGTATATCAGGATGCACAATTAAACATGCCATTTGCGCAATAGTCGCCGAGGGTCTCAATTAAAGTTGACTTTCCATTAAAGTTATCTTTAGTCTTTTAAATATAAAAACGAGATGTGCAAGTAAACGCTACACACATGAACACCCTTCGTTGAGCACATGCCTTAGTTAATTTGATCTGTGCCGATGGCTGATATATTGATACTATAACAGTCTCAAAGAGTTGCAAATGAAGTTATGTCTAAATATGCCAAGCAAGGCGCTCAGCCCTTCTCCAACTGTGTAATTCATACACCAACATTCTATGTTACATCATCTCAAGAGTGTTCCACTGGTGGAGCAGTGGATGACATGTAAAGCATAATAACCAAGATACTACAATAACACAGACTAAAAATGCGAGTACTCATACGATGCGGTGCTAAGCTAGTTCTACCCCAATGTACCTAACCTAGGTGTAGGACGAGGTATGAAGTAGGTGAAGTATTCCTTACTATGGTATACTGAGAGTATGTTAAGTCTAGTATGCCTAGTATGCCAAGAGTCCCTCTAGGTTCTTATCAGCTCCATACCTGAGGAATGAGAGAGGTTGGAATCGCTTTGCCAGACTCGAACTCCAACACCCCGCAAGGGAAGTCAGATCACTGGAAGCTGGGCTCTCTGCGTGCAGGGAATAGCAGCGCCTTCTCAGTGCGTCAGGCCGGGATACGGGCTCCTCTGAAGTCGAGGTCTCCTCTAGTTTACAGGGGCTAGGGAAGGTATATTTATACCTGAGAGTACCTTAGGAATGTTAGCATTGACGTGAATTGGACAACGAAAGACGTCATGAATGAACCCCTAAGGAATAATGGTTCATGCATAATAGATGAGGCCTTGAAGAAATCAATAGTCCTGGGCTAGGGAAACTCCCGCAGCCTAAGGGTCTGTTCTTCATGAACTCGTTTGTGACGTTGGGGTGGACGGATGTCAGAGACCATGCCTGTATTTGGAGTGCACGGTTTAATGCCTAAATAAGGCCTGGGATTCTATGCCTATATAAGGGCAGGGCGAATTGTGCCTATATAAGGACATGATATTGGAAAGCCCGTTATGGACACCCTAAGAGGAATACAACACCCACTCCACTTTCGTGTATACGATAATACATAAATGCTAAACATTTAAAATGCTAAACATAAAAATGGAGTACCGCATATTTCTAAAATATTTCATAAAACCATTTAAAAAGGCATTTTTAAAAAAACATTAGAATGCAAAAAGGTACTGTACATTCGAAGCATTGCTTATCATTTCAGGCATAAAGTTCGAAAATAAATGCAATTGGAATGAAATAAGCAGTAATATTTACATGTGACAGAAAATGATCGATAAGTTGTTCAAAAATCAAAGTCATTTCATGTCAGGAAAATTAAATGAACTGTTTTTAGACACATAAGATGACTAAATGTCTTTGGAAGGACCGCCAAGTCTGTACTATAAGGCTAGTTCTACTTTAAGCAGATTGAAGTTCCATTTTCCTTCGAAAAAAATGGGGAAAAGTTCAATTTTTGGTAGAGTTCCAAGTTTTTGAAAAATGAAGGCCAAATTGTTGCTGTATTTCTGGAACACTGTATGCTGAATCAGAGTTAGTTTACGGATCTGGTGTAAACATTAGATCATCTATTTCTAGAGACAAAACATCATCCACTGTAGTTGGTGTGAGTTGGAACACCTCGTGAAGCAGGTTAATTGCACAGAGATGTGAAGCATTGCTTTCAATTGTCGCAATGTTCGCGTCCGTTGTTACCTGTGTGCCTGTAGTTCTTTCTCGTACCTCAGCAGCCGCCGGAAGCGTCTGTGAGATCTCAATGAATGCTGTCATCAGGATAGGAAGCCACTGGGGACAACACATAGCATGGGCCGTTATCTGGTCCAGCAGAGTATCGACGTCCGTTGGCGCATCCGATGGAAATGTTAGACAGGTGTCCAACACTCATTCTACACCGCATAGCAGGCATCGTAGAACAGGTAAGATGCAATCTTGCCAGATTGGTCTAAAGGACAGGAACCATGTGGTATTAAGGTCCCGTAGACGATTTATGCCCAAAACCTGTACTATTTGCTCACGGCACTTTCGCTCAAGGAGAGCTTTCTCCATGTCGCTCGGAGTGATGTCGGCGAATTGGCTGGCCATAGCGCAATAGCAGGAAGAGAAATAGAATTCCGGCAACAAGTGCTAGAATTAATGGTATGCCACCAAACACCGAATGTGCAAAGTTCGGGATGATTCAGAGTATTGCCTGGAAAGG
Organism: Calotriton arnoldi; assembly: GCA_963921515.1. Lineage (NCBI taxonomy): Eukaryota > Metazoa > Chordata > Amphibia > Caudata > Salamandridae > Calotriton > Calotriton arnoldi. Next base: position 1,061,120 of record CAWUFW010004208.1, read on the forward strand.
TGCTAACAGACCCGAGCAGATGCCCTTAAATACATGTACAATTCCTGTTGTATCAGACATGTTGAAAATTCGTCCTATCATTTCCACGAAATGTATAGGGCAGTTTGTACGTATTAAAGTCTGTATCTCAGCCGAAGTCCTTGCAATTTGCAGATCATAGGTTTCTTTGGCCGAGGTCAAAGGCACTGTTTGTTGTAAAAGCATGGCTTTCATTCTGCTTAAAGTATCAAATCTTATAAAAGAGACATTCAGCGAAGGCCATAATGGCGACTCCCTGACTGTGTCTATTGGGGCAAACAATACTTGCATACAGCAAGTGTCCCTGGAGTTGACCGTTACTAGATATGGGATACCTGGCAGCATGCCACAGCAACTCTGATCATTCAACATGAGGTAACTTCCATTTGAAAGTTGTCCGAACGTTGGATTAATCACAGCAGCTGGTGTACCCTGCTGATGGCAAGACAAATTTGCCACAGAACCATTACAAGCCCCGTGCAAGGAAATGTCCTGACATACAAGTGAACCGCTTAGTGCACGTTTACAGTTTTTATCGCTTAAAAACACTTCACGATCCCCGCTCCAACATCTATATGTATACGGTAAAGCCCAAGATGTCTTAATGTATTCCTTACCCAACCTTTCATATTTGCCTGCTTGCATTTGTCTGAGGCAATACTGAAACTGAAAAGTAGTCACAGGTAGTGTAATTTTGCCATGAATAAGCCATTCTGTAGCTGGTTTTTCTGCCACTGTGAATGGTAACTTTTCCAGTTTTTCAATGCTCAGCACTGTATACTTTGCTCCTCTTTGTGCCATTTCGATCTGTTTATCAGTTAGATTGTATTCTGCAAACAGAGCCGTTGTGTTGATGAATCGCCAAGGCACATAGCCCGCTCGCAATGATTGCAGCGTCCAGCATAATAACATAATAGAACGTAATTGAGATTGGCCTTGTTGTAACATCGCCAAATCTTGTTCTAGAATGTCGATAGCAGAGGATACAATGCCATCCAATGAATATATTCTGGAGGACAAAGTTGTTAACCCATTGTCGACCACAGAGTGTTTTCTCTAAATTAATACGATCAAGTTCACGTATTCGTTCTGCGGCCTCTATCTGTGATACCTTCCAAGCTTCATTATAAGCAGCATAAATACCGGCATATATGAAACGTTTTTGACGCGGTTTTCTTGGTCCAAGCAAGAAATCCCTAAAATCTGTGTCTTTTGCAAGTAAGGATAAGTGTTGTTTTACATCCTGTAGTGTAGATGTATGCAGCCAATCGAGGCATAATTTCCCTACACTGTATGTTGTTACTACCCCCGGATGTTGTCTTTGGACGTATCTTGGGTCTGGCCTATGAATGGTAAAACCCTGAGTTTTATTCAGGAATCTTTCCTGACAGTTATTCGTGTCTGTGGGCCAGATCAACCATTTTTTCCAATCAGGATTAGATCTGTTGAGTTGTAGTATATTGTCTACGGTCACCACTGCCTGTGTTTCATTATTTTTTGCAGGAGTTGGTACAGAAGGTGTATTCATCTCTTTTATCTTGGCTAATCCAAGACAAGATGTTTGTTGGATAGTTTCATTCAAAAACATTATTTGTTCAGGGATGATGCAGGCTCTAAATAAAGCTTCTAACCCCTGTACTTGCCATTCTTTAGTACCCCACAATGTTTTTGTGTCTATTGTGTCTTTCCAAAAGTCGAAACCTTGTCTAGACAGTTGGGTATTAAATATTGCAGAATAAATCTGTTTTGTATTTGTTAACAATTTTCAGTCCTGTTTTGTTTACATTTTTATAGTAAAACATTTCTGGATCAGATGTATTGTAACCTGAAAAATATGGAAATTTACTGGCAAATGTTTTTGAACTACCTTTAGGTGGTGTAGGACAATTCCCATTGGTTAAACAAACACATTTCTTGGATATGCAGATTTATGCAAATAATGATGACCATAGTGGTTATAACAATACAGTTGTTCATAGTCTGATGAACCCTCTAAATATTCATTTTTAGAAAATGCAGCAGATTTTTCTAGGTCAAACATAATGTCAGTCACAGTTTCAAAGTCCCAATCATCAGAATAGGTACTGGACTTGATTAGATCACTTAGTGAAATTTTAAACAAATGTGGAATGTTCAATTCTTCCGTCGGACCGAATATATCAAAATCTGTTTTGTCCCACACTATACCATCGTGTATAGGAACAGCTGTGATGTTCACTGATGACAAGTCTCTTGCTTCACGATGGGAAGATTTATGAGGTTTCAAAAGTACATTTATGTCTTTTCCTTCAGTGTTCACATGGATGTATCTGCCACTTATAAGCACGCTTACAGTTGTTACCAAAGCTAGCCAGAGCAGGAAAACAAAAAGTCCAGATGTAATCCAGAGTTCAATCCATGGAGAAACCAAATAAGTCTTTTTCAGAAAGTGAAGAAAGTCTTGTATTTGCTGCTTGAATTTCAATGATGCTGGCGTCGTTTCAGGTTCACTTGGATCTTCTGAGAACGTATCAAAGTTAATGAAATAGCCAGAAGCAGTTCTATCAATTGTTGGAATTGCATCAGGATTTGTAGAAATCACTGGAACCAGTTCATCACTTGTTACGTTGGTGTAGACAGGTGTATTTGGACGAACTGTTAGTTGTTCTTCAAGAGGGATGATTTCCATAGCATTGTTGCTTAGTCCTCCATCTGTTTCAGCTGAAGTCTCGATTGTTATCAGTCTTTCAGTATGAACCTCTTGGATAGTAGCGAGAGGAGTGCGTTTGCTACTAGGTCGGAGTCCACGAGGCCTACTATTTAGTATTGGCCACATACTGTGGTTTGATGAGGTCGATGGACACAAATCTTTTCTCCTTTCTTCCAGCAAGGGGCGGCAGTAGTACTGTTCTTGTTCCTTGAACTGCTAGGACAGGTACTGGTTGTCTGTAAGAAGGTCCAAATTCCTTCTTGTCCGCAATTTTTTCTCTGACTAGATCCCCAACTTTTGGAATCCAGACAGGCCTTGCTGGGACAGCCTTTTGATCCCCAGTGGTGGTTGACTGTAGGAATACGTTGCTTTGTTTGGTTCTTAATTTGTTTAAGTCCTGTAAAACAGCCAAACGATCTTTGATATCAAAGGGTTTATTTTCCACCACTGTGCCTACGTTTTCTAAGTCTGGTACCCACATTCTTGTCCCAAATAGTACCTCATATGGAGTGACCCCCCCTAGAGAACTTCTTGGCATGTTGTTAAGTGCACGTTGAACTCCACTAAGGTGTTTGACCCACCCATCACCCGAGCCTAATACTCTAGCTGTTATAGACTGCTTTATGTCCCGGTTTTTCCTTTCCACAACCGAATTTCCCCCAGGATGGAATGGAGAGGAGTACCGCAAAGCAACGCCCAGACTGGCCATGGCGTCTTTGTAAGCCCTAGAGCTAAACGCAGGACCCTGGTCAGAATGTAGCGTGCCTATTGCGTATATGCCGATAAAGACTCGCAAATCTTTTATAACAGTTCGAGCGTCAGCTGAGTGCTGAGGCCATAACCATAGGAACCTAGATTCAGTATTTGTGGGAATGCCTTTGTCCAGTAGGACGAAGGTGCGTAGAAAGTCTAATGCTGTCTAACAATGGTGTCTGCACTGGGTTGCTGCATTCGCAGCATGGTGTCTGATGGCTCTTTCGCTGTAATTTACAGTCTAAGCAGTTGTTGATGAATATATGAATTTCTGTATTCATTCCAGGCCACCAGTACATCTCTTTTAACGTCAAAATTATGTTAGAGATCCCTTGATGTGACAGACCTTCCCCCAAATGTGTTTCATAAATCAAGGCTGCTCTACGTTCCAAGTTTGGAATTACCCTATCCCCCACTCCAGGGATTCGAGCAAAAGGAACGTTGTTCGCATCAATTACATAAGAGTACTTGAGTGGAAACTTTTTTGGTAACGCTGCACTGCTGCCTTTGCTTGAAGCATTGACAGCCAACATTATCTCACCGTCTATTTTTGTTTTTGAACGAGTGATCGCAGCTATGGAAGCCGTTTGCACAGCCCCCTTTGCGGCTTAGTCAGCCAATGAATTCCCTGCAACGTGAACGCCATCACGTTGATGACTCAGTGTGTGGATCACGTGAGCATTTGGTAGTTCGTTTTTCAACTGAACTACTTGTTCCCAAAGCAATTTGTGCTTTATTGTGCCACCTTTCGCATCTCTGAAACCATTTTCAAGCCAGTTTTGTATATATTCATTATACGACTGCACACAGTAAAAGGAATCGCACACGATTAGTGTGGGGAATTCTCGATCTGTACTTTCAAGTGCCAGTTTGAATGCTTGTAGTTCAGCTCGCTGAGCTGTACAATCTCCTAGAGACTGCGTTTTGTGACCATAGGTCTGAAGATGCCATTTTGCATGCGACCTTTAACGATAGCACACGCTGCACTGTAAGCTTGCTTACCCCCTATTGCGGGTTGTGCGGATCCGTCAGTGTAAATTATGAATTCGTACTGATCGAGAGGCAGAATTTCAGTAGGCAGGGGACATTCATGTTCATACTGCAGGAATGCTTGTGTTTTCAAATCTGGATCAAAAACATATTCAACACCTGTTTCAGCAAGAGAATTAACCCATTGTATCCATCTTGGATGCAATGCTTTAGCATTTGGAATGCTTGCTTTTGTAACCGCTTCTAAAGCAGGTACTGGGGTTACGATAATAATGCGTTTCCCTTGGGCTAAGGCTCTTTCTTTTGCTACAGCGGTTTGAACTGCTGTCAGATTTTTTTCAGTTGAACTGAAGCGCATTTCCGCTTGTGTGTACAAATGGGATTTGTATGCAATTGGTATTTTTTCACCCTCATTGAAAGTTAAGTAGGTGAATCCGCATTGACCCGAAATTATTCGGATCACCAAATTTCGTTCACTTACGCGTGTTTGTAAGTGATTTGTTGCTAACATGTTAGCCTGGAGTGAACGCAAAATTTCTGTGTGTTCCTGTGTCCAGTTTTTGATTGAAAAATCAGGTCTGATTAATGCGTAGAGAGGTTTAACCCTTTCTGCGTAGTTTAGAATGTATGTTCTTCCAAAATTTAAGAAACCCAGGATTGATTGTAATTTTTTAGCGTTTTTGGAGGTTGGAGCAGCGCACACTTTTCTAGAAAGTTAGCTGCCAAGCTCTTGCCTTCACTTGAAAGCTCATATCCTAGAAATAGGACATTGAGATGGGCAATTCTAGACTTCTTAAAGTTGAATTTGTAACCCTCAGAGGCGAATCCCAGTATAATGGTGCTCACCCTGTTCAAGTGTTTCCAGGTCATCGTCTGTCAGATAAATGTCATCGACATAGGACAATGCCTCATTGTCATAAATTTGTAGTAACTCCATTACCCTCGCTGAGAATAAACCTGGGCTATTCTTGAACCCTTGTGGGAGTCGACAAAAGTGACGCTGGGTCCCCATTATGGAGAATGCTGTTAAGTACCTGCTTTCAGGTGCTATGTTTTGACAAAAGAAACCATTTGAGATGTCTAATGTGGTTTTATATTTTTTATGCTGTGCTATGTGCATTTTGCACTGCAAAAGTTTTAGAACAAGTGTTTAGGTGTCTGTAATCCAAAACTAGACGATATGTTTTGTCTGGTTTGGAGACAGGAAACAAAGGATTGTTCATTGAGGAGGTGCATGTTTCAATCACCCCTTGGTATTCAAGTTGATCTAAGATCTCCCTGACCTGTTTTTTACCACAACATCGAGCTTCCCTGTACGGCATTTTCTGGCACAGCCAATTGGATAGTTGTTCGATCCACTGAAATTTCCCCACCACCTCACTGTTGTGGTATCCACGCCCTGATGAAGGTGTTTAGCCACACCTGGCTTGTACACCGAAACGCGCGTCGGCGCTTGTGATACTCCTACGATTATTTGAATGCTGTGTTATTAGATTCATGATATATATTGAATATATTGGTATTCATTGCTTTGTTGTGTTGCTTTAGTCATTGTATGCAGGTCGGTTGTTTGTATGAAAGTAGTATGACAGTATGTTTGCAGTTGTGAGTTGTCTGAATGAGTGGTGGGATTATGTATATGTACATTTATTTAATAATTAGTTTTGTATTATATTTGAGTATTTTGTATCTTTATTGAAAAAATAAATTTATTTTGTGATATCTCTGTTTTTTCTTCTTTTCAGCACTGTTCAGACTTTTATATTATATGACGTTTAGCATATTGTTAAATAAATAGGTAGGGGATATTGGACCAATTGTCTGTAAAGTTTTATTAACTCTTTTATTTGAGTATGTAATTCCTCATCTGTCATTATATCCAGTTCAGGATGAGGTGTGTAGCCGGCTAAAATCGGCCATGTTGCTCCTGGTCTACCTAGTGGACCGAGCCTGGTAATCTTTTTGTGATGTTTTAGGGCGCCTTTAAACCAGAGCTGATGGTCTTGGTATGTTAATGGAATTTCAATATCCTCGAAAGGAATGTATTCCTCTGGTAGATCATCTTCTTTGTAGAAGTGAAATGTTTGTGATGTTGGATTGCATTCAGGAAGTAGTACCCATGAATAGAATACCTCTGTCTGAAATGATTCATGTGCCTCTATCACGAAAACTGCTCTACCTCCTCTTGGCGATAGGCCATGTTTTATAAGTTTTAGAGTTATGGCTCTTCTTAAGTTTTGAGGGATGTGAACAACACCCTCCTCAGTTTCATTTAAACCTGTAAGGTTAAAAGCTGTCACGACTGGGTCAGCCGCAGCTCCACCGTTTTCGGTGTTATTGTCTCCGTCAGGCATTTTGTTTTTTGAAAAATGTAGAACAAGTTTCAAGGAAACAAAGATAAGGTGCACAATATTTTGGAACACTGTATCCTTCAACGTTGAGCAAACCAAACCGCTAATATATAGGGTACTGCCCTACGTAGCCGTGGTGGATACTTAACCCTGCCCACTCCAGACGTCTTTTGGAGTATATGGGTAGGGGTCTTGAGAGAAAAAAAGAAAGCACGGCTGAGTTACTCAGTATCTAACGTTGAATTACCGCCTTACCAAACCGTTGGGCGCCATGTAGTGTAGCTCCTATTTCCCTAATAGGCTCTGCGCATTGGAATAATATATCCAATAGGTTTGACATAGGACTACGGTCAGTATGTCCCTATCGAGTATATTAAACTTAATTACTTGTGCCAGCTAGCTCAGAGGCCACTAGAAGCACAAGTTACTAACTTGTGCAACGATATATCTGTAAGAGACAGTAGTTAGTGACAGATTCCTTACCTTAGAATATCCCCAGGCGTTAGGCTGGATCCGGAAAGTTTTTGCGTAGCAGTACCCTTGCGCGTCGGTAGGCGGCGTTGTGCGGCTCCGCGTCCGTCGTCGGCGTCGTGATCGCCGGGATGACGTCGCGGGCAGTACTTAGACGCCGCCCCCGCGCGCTGACGTCAGTTCTGTACACAACTTTCCGCGCCAGGAACGCAGAGCCATGCAAGAAGCTGACATAGGTGTCTGAAAAATACTAGGGCCCTGAAAGGGATGTCCTTAACCCTAGAAATCAGTTCGCAGAACGGGGAGGATGGGTGGGGCGGTAGGAATCGGTCACTAACTACTGTCTCTTACAGATATATCGTTACACAAGTTAGTAACTTGTGCATCTGAAAGAGACACGTTAGTGACAGATTCCTTACCTTAGAATAGATACCCCAGCAATACCAACCCCGGTGGTGGGTCTGCGAACAAAGATCAGACAAGGAAGTCCCGGAGGACAGAACGGCCAAAGAAGCCGTCCCTCCGGACCTGGCTGTCAAGGCAGTAATGCTTGGTAAACGTGTGCAGCGAGGCCCACGTAGCTGCCTGACAGATATCCTGCAGCGGAACACCGCGGCCTAAGGCCGTGGTAGCAGCCGTTGCCCTGGTGGAATGGGCACGCAGCCCAACAGGAGGCTCCTTTTTAGCCAAAGAATAGCAGGCTTTGATACACAAGGTTACCCAGCGGGAAATGGTTCTCTTGTGCACCGCCAGACCTTTTTTGGCACCCACGTAGCCAACAAAGAGCTGGTCATCCACCCGGAAGTGTTGTGTGCGGTTGATATAAAAGTAAAGCGCACGTTTTGGGTCCAGACGGTGGAGCCTCTCTTCCTCTCTGGAAGGATGCGGAGGCGGAAAGAAGGTGGGCAAAGTGATGGTCTGCCCAATGTAGGCAGTAACCACCTTTGGCAAGAAGGACGGACGCGTCCTGAGAACAACCTTGTCTGGATGAACAGACAGAAAGGGAGGTTTGCATGATAGAGCCTGGAGCTCACTCACCCGCCGAGCGGAGGTGATAGCCACCAGAAAGGCTGTCTTCAAAGTAAGAAGACGAAGAGGACAGTTATGTAGAGGCTCAAAGGGAGCGCACATTAAAAGGTAAGAACCAAGTTTAAGTCCCACTGAGGCATGACAAACGGAACAGGAGGGAAGAGGTGTGTAATGCCTTTAGAAACCTGTTAACAGGGGACTTAAAAAGAGAGGGCTGATCAGGGAGCCTGAGGAAGGCCGAGACCGCACAAAGATAGCCCTTGATGGTACCCAGGGCAGAACCCTGTTGGGCCAGAGAAAGAAGGAACAGAAGAACCTCAGAAAGAGGGGCAGAGAGGGGATTCACAGCCTTTGCTGTGCACCATGCCACAAACTTGTTCCACCTGCAGGCGTCTACCACCTTAGTGGAGGGACGCCTGGCTGCCAGAATCACATCACAAACTTCGGGAGGCAAGTCGAAAGGAATCAACTGCCGCCGCTCAATCTCCACGCAAGCAGGTGGAGACTGGACAGGTTCGGGTGGAGGACCGTCCCCTGCTGCTGCGACAGAAGATCCTCCCGAAGAGGCAGACGGATCGGGGATCGACGCTCATACTGAGTAGCTCGGGATACCAAACTCTTCGAGCCCAGTCCGGAGCCACAAGGATGACTTGGGCCCGGTCGCGCCGAATCTTCTTCAACACTCTGGGTAGAAGTGGTATAGGCGGAAAAGCGTACAACAGACCGCAACTCCACTCGCGACGAAAAGCGTCGCCGAGCGAGTGCCGCCTTGGAAATTCCAACGCGCAGAACTGATGACATTGCGCGTTCTCGTCGGTGGCGAATTGATCTAACCAAGGCTCTCCCCACTGTAGAAAGAGTCCTTGCGCCACTTCCGAGTGAAGACGCCATTCGTGATCCATCATGCACCTGCGGCTGAGTTCGTCCGCCCTGGCGTTCAGGGAACCTGCCAGGTGTTGAACCATCAAGAATATGCCCTGATGTTCCAGCCATGTCCAGAGGCGCAGAGCCTCCTGACATAGGGTCCACGACCCCACCCCGCCTTGTTTGTTTCAGTACCACATGGCGGTGGTGTTGTCGGTGAACACCTGCACTACCTTCCCTGTGACAGAGGGAAGGAATGCCTTGAGTGCAAGTCGGATCACCCAGAGCTCCAGAATGTTGATATGGAGCCGGGACTCCGCCGGAGACCAGAGGCCTCTGATCTCCGCCTCTCCCATGTGACCGCCCCATCCCAGAAGGGACACGTCCGTCACGACTGTGTGCTCTGGCTGGGGAAGGGAGAGGGATCTGCCCATGTCCCATTGCCGGTTCGAGAGCCACCACTGCAACTGTTTTGCAGCCCCCTCCGAGATCTGGATGTGATCGGACAGGTTGCCCTGGTGCTGCGCCCACTGGAACTTCAGGTCCCACTGCAGAGCCCGCATATGCCATCTGGCATGATCGACCAGCAGGATGCAGGAGGCCATGAGGCCCAGCAGCCTCAGGGTCATCCGTACCGAAACCCAGGATAGAGGCTGAAAGATCGGAATCATAGCCTGAATATCCCGGACTCGCCGTTCGGGAGGATAGGCCCGAAACTGCATCGTGTCCAGAACTGCTCCGATGAAAAGGAGCTGTGGAGAAGGAATCAGGTGCGACTTCGGCACATTGATGGAGAACCCCAGCGAGTGCAGGAGTTCGGCCGTAGTCTGGAGGTGGGAGACGACTGCCTGAGACGAGTCCGCCTTCAGCAGCCAGTCGTCGAGGTAGGGGAAAACTGGAACCCCTGCCCGGCGCAGGTGAGCTGCGACCATTGCCAACACTTTCGTGAACACCCGAGGGGCACTTGTGAGGCCAAAGGGGAGTACGGTGAACTGAAAATGCTCGAGGCCCACCATGAACCGCAGGTAACGCCGGTGGGCCGGCAGGACGGGGATGTGGAAATAAGCGTCCTGCAAGTCCAACGCTACCATCCAGTCTCCAGGGTCGAGGGCAGTCAAGACCTGAGCTAAAGTGAGCATCTTGAACTTCTCCTTCCGGAGGAAGCGATTGACGTTCCGGAGGTCCAAGATAGGACGCATGTCCTCCTTGTCCTTTTTGGGCACCAGAAAGTAGTGGGAGTAGCAACCACGTCCTACTTCTGGGGTCGGAACATGTTCGATGGCCCTCTTGGCCAACAGGGCCGTGACTTCCTTCTGCAGAAGCACCAAGTGATCCCCTGACATGCAGTGGAATTGAGGTGGCATGGCTGGGGGGGTGGTCTCGAAGGGGAGGGAGTAGCCCTTCGGACAATGTCCAAGACCCACCTGTCCGAGGTGATGGCACGCCAGTGGTGAAGGTGATGGCGGACCCTGCCCCCTACTGGCGTGCTGTGCACCTGAAAAGAAGGACTAGGAGGGCTTGGAGGCCGCGGACTGGGCGGGGTTGGTGGCCTGACCCGCACGCTGGTTGCCCGATCCGCCACGGCGGAAGCCACGTCCTCGGCCACGCGAAGACGCTTGCTGCGCGGGCCGGTGGCTGGGCAGCGGACGTGACTGGGCGCCCCTTCCGTGGCCACGAAAGGGGCGAAAAGCAGAGGTTAGCGGAGGGCGCACAGCAGAAAGGCCCAGGGACTTGGCAGTAGCCCGTGAGTCCTTAAAGCGCTCCAGCGCATGGTCTGCTTTGGAACCAAAAAGACCGACTCCATCAAAGGGCATGTCCATGAGTGTATTCTGGACATCACCCGAGAAACCAGTGGTCCTCAGCCAGGCGTAGCGCCACCGTCGTTGCAAGCGATCTGCCCAGCGAGTCGGCGGTATCAAGGCCACAACGGATGGTATACTTCGCCGCATCCCTTCCTTCCGCAATGGCGCGGGAACGCAGTGTCTGGACCTCCTCAGGACACTGGGGCAAAACGAGCGCCACCGAATCCCACAGAGAGGGGGAATATCGGCCCAAAAGGCAAGCGGTGTTGACGGACCGCAAGCCAGCACTGGAGGAAGAAAAAGCCTTCTTCCCAAATTGGTCCAGGCATTTGGATTCCCTATCCGGAGGGGCGGTAGTGAAGGCGGTTTGGGAGGCAGAGGCTTGGACAACCAAGCTCTCGGGGGTGGGATGTTGAGAGAGAAACAAGGGGTCGCCCGGAGCAGGGCGATGGCGTCGGGCCACGTTCCTATCCACAGGAGCCCCTGTGGCGGGCTTGGACCAGGTGCCCAAAAGAACGTCAGATAGTGCGTCATTGAACGGCAGCAATGGCTCCGAGGAGGTAACTGCCGGCTGAAGCACTTCCGTCAGGAGGTTAGTCCTGACAGCCACTGTAGGCAATTGGAGGTGTAAGGCTCCAGCTGCTCTACGCAACACCGTTGCGAAATTTGCTCCCTCCAACGTAGCCACGGAAGGAGGAGACAGCAGGCAAGTGTCTGGAGAAGTGTCCAGACCACTGGCATCCCCAAGTTCCTCTGCCCAGTCCTCATCATACTCACACTGCTGTGTGAGAGGGTCTTCCGACCCCTCCCAGTTCTCCTGGTCCTCCTCCGATAGAAAATAAGGAGGAGGGGGGACGTCAGGGACCCAAGGTCTCAGTGGCGCTGGAGCCGGCGTCGGGCGACGCCGGTCCGACGCCGCGTCCGGATCCGGAGAGAACGGGGGAACGACGCTGCCTGGAGCCCCAGGTGGCGTCAGGAACGGCACCTGGGACATCGGCGTCGGCGGAGGCGTAGTTAGGTCAACCGGCGTTGATGGAGGTTGCGGTATCACCGGAGCCGGGTTCGAGGCCGGGGCCGAAGCTGGGGCCGGGAGCGAGGCTGGTGATACAGGCGGCGCCGGGACCGGAGTCGGCGGCGGGGCAACCGGAACAGGGCCCGCGGGGCCCGAAGGCGCACCGGAGGGGCCTTGAGGCCCGAAGAGGCGGGCCATGGCCGACAGGAATTCCTGTATCTCGGCCGGAGTCGCCCCGAACCCGGGAAGGACGGGTAATGCGGGGCGGCGCCACAGGCACATCTGGAGCCGTGGGGACGGTGCCGACAGGGGCCTCAGCCGAGTCGCGAGACCGGCGAGGCGAAGTCTTAGAGCGATGGTGCTTCTTAGACTTTTTGTGCTTCGACTTACCCGAAGAGTGCGAAGACTTGGACTCCGATGACGGCCGAGGACTCCGCGACCGACCCCTCGACCTCTCCCGTGACCGGGGCTTGGTGCGGCGCGGAGCCGACTGCCGGACCTCGAGCAGCTTTCGAGACCGCTCCCGCAAAGCCTTCGGGTGTAAGGCCCGGCAGTCGGAGCATGACTTCGTGTCGTGGTCGCGGCCGAGACAGTAGAGACACTCTAAGTGCGGGTCTGTGATTGACATCATTCGACCACAGGCGCCGCATGGCTTGAAGCCGGGCATCCCTACCGACACCTCGGAGTCTGGATGACTCGAAGAAAAGACAGTGAAAAAATCACCCAAAAAGTAGTCAAAAAATGACTAGGGTACTGCTCTTCCCGGATCTGCGCTTACTGGCACGGAAAAAGAAGAACTGACGTCAGCGCGCAGGGGCGGCGTCTAAGTACTGCCGCGACTTCATCCCGGCGATCACGACGCCGATGACGGACGCGGAGCCGCACGACGGCGCCTACCGACGCGCAAGGGTACTGCTACGCAAAAACTTTCCGGATCCAGCCTGACGCCTGGGGATATTCTAAGGTAAGGAATCTGTCACTAACGTGTCTCTTTCAGATACTCCTTGACAACAAGAAGGGAGTAGTTTCTGGCAGCCGCAAAACATGACCAATATGTTTCCCTTTTAGAATCAGAACGTGTCCCAGAGTCGTGGAAACACTAGATAACTATTTCACTCAGCTCAGTCGTGCATGCTTAGTTTTCCTCAGAGTTACACAGAAATAATAGACGGGCGTTTTCAATAAAAGATTTATTGAACAGTCTTGTTTCTGGTGTAAGTATAATGTGCTGTTACGATCACAAGACAGTATGCGAGATAAATAATGTACAGGGTGAGCAGTAGAAATAAATAATACTGCGATAGCATTATCTTTTAGTACATATGCTGTTACATAAATAACAGACTAAAAATGCGAGTACTCATACGATGCGGTGCTAAGCTAGTTCTACCCCAATGTACCTAACCTAGGTGTAGGACGAGATATGAAGTAGGTGAAGTATTCCTTACTATGGTATACTAAGAGTATGTTAAGTCTAGTATGCCAAGAGTCCCTCTAGGTTCTTATCAGCTCCATACCTGAGGAATGAGAGAGGTTGGAATCTCTTTGCCAGACTCGAACTCCAACACCCCGCAAGGGAAGTCAGATCACTGGAAGCTAGGCTCTCTGCGTGCAGGGAATGGCAGCGTCTGCTAGGTGCGTCAGGCCGGGATACGGGCTCCTCTGAAGTCGAGGTCTCCTCTAGTTTACAGGGGCTAGGGAAGGTATATTTATACCGGAGAGTACCTTAGGAATGTTAGCATTGACGTGAATTGGACAACGAAAGACGTCATGAATGAACCCCTAAGGAATAATGGTTCATGCATAATAGAGGAGGCCTTGAAGAAATCAATAGTCCTGGGCTAGGGAAACTCCCGCAGCCTAAGGGTCTGTTCTTCATGAACTCGTTTGTGACGTTAGGGTGGACGGATGTCAGAGACCATGCCTGTATTTGGAGTGCACGGTTTAATGCCTAAATAAGGCCTGGGATTCTATGCCTATATAAGGGCAGGGCGAATTGTGCCTATATAAGGACATGATATTGGAAAGCCCGTTATGGACACCCTAAGAGGAATACAACAGGAGGGGTAGCCTAGAAGGTGAGGGAGTGGCCCCTTCGGACTATTTGCAAAACCCACCTGTCCGACGTGATGGTGCGCCAGTGGGGGAGGTGATGGCGAATCCTGCCACCCGCTGGTGTTTGATGGGCCTGAAAAGTCAGACTAGGAAGGTTTGGAGGTTGCTGCAGAGGGGGGTTTGGTGGACTGGCCCGCCCGCTGACCCCCAGAACCAGGATGGTTGTTCCCACATCCCCGGCCGCGCGAAGGTTGGGTAACTTGCTGCAGCCTGTGGCTCTGGGCGGGACGTAGTGGGGCACCCCTCCCGTAGCCACGATAGGGGCGAAAAGCAGACTGCGCAGGACGGGTGGAGAGGCCCAAGGACTTGGCCGTAGCCCGTGAGTCCTTGAAACACTCGAGCGTTGTCTGCTTTGTCGCCAAAAAGGCGACGGCCATCAAAGGGCATGTCCATCAAGGTGTTCTGGACATCCCCCGAAAAGCCAGTCGATCTCATCCAGGCGTAGCGGCGACGTGCTACCGATGTTGAAATGGTCCTGCCCAGAAAGTCGGCGGTGTCCAGCCCACAACGGATGGTAAACTTAGCTGCATCCCTCCCGGCGGCGACAGCCTGGGAGAGCACTGCCCGCGCCTCCTCCGGACACTGAGGCAGCACCTGCGCAACCATATCCCACACGGCCCAAGAGACATGCAGTGTTTACCGACCGCAGTCCTAAGCTGGCGGAAGAGAAAATTTTCTTTCCAAGTTGGTCCAGCTTCTTGGATTCCCTTTCCGGGGGAGAGGTAGGGAATGCGCTCTTGGAAGTGGAGGCTTGTAGCACCAAGCTCTCCGGGGTGGGGTGTTGGGAGAGGAAAGTGGGGTCGCCCGGTGCCGGGCGGTGGCGTCGGGCAATCATCCTGTCCACGGGAGCCCCCACGTTGGGCCTGGACCACGTGCTCAAAAGGACATCGGTGAGGGCCTCATTAAACGGCAGCAAGGGCTCCGAAGAGCTCACAGCCGGTTGAAGCACCTCTGTCAGGAGGTTAGTCCTGACCGCCACCGTAGGAAGCTGGAGGTTGAGAGCCTCGGCTGCCCTACGCAACACCACTGCATATGACGCTCCCTCCTCCGTAGCCACGGTAGGAGGAGACAACATGCCAAGGTTAGGGGAGGTGTCGAGACCACTGGCATCCCCCAGTTCCTCTCGCCAGTCCTGTTCATCTAACTGGTCGGTCAGAGGGTCACCTGACCCCTCCCAGTCCTCCTCATCCTCTGGGTGCCATTCTGGTCGAAAAGGGACCCCAGGAGTGAACAGGGGCATGAAAACCCCACTCGGCGCCGGATCCGGCGTTGGGCGATGCCGGTCCGGCTCTGAATCCACGTCGGCCGGGAGGCCGAGCGGCGTCGAATGCGGTACTGGTGCCGGAGGAAGCGGCGCCGGTGGAGGTGTAATCAGGTCAACCGGCGCCGATCCGGATCCAGGCCTGGATCCAAGGGGGGCCTGCGGCGCCGGGGCCACCAGCAGAGAAGGCCTATGCCCCCCAACCGAATCCGCGGGGCCCAAAGGCGCGCCGGCGGGTTCGGGCCACCCAAAGATGGCATGCATTGTCTCGTAGAACGTACCAATCTGGGCGGGAGTCGCTCTGGGTCCCGGGAAGGGAGGGAAACGCAGAGTCGACACTTCGGGCTCCGCGTGCGGAGCCGCGGGAGGGGCACCACCCGCATCCCTCGTCGGGTCGGCCGACCGACGAGAAGTCGAAGAGCGACGATGCTTCTTCGACTTCTTCTTATGTTTCGACTTACCCGACCCCGAGTGCGAAGACTTCGACGAATGGTGGTGGCTCCGCTACCGGTCCCTCGACCTCCCTCGCGACCGGGACCTCGAACGGCGCGGAACCGACTGCCGGCGCTCAAGCAGCTTTCGGGACCGCTCCCGCAAAGCCTTCAGCGCCATCGACCGGCAGTCGGAGCACGACTTGGGGTCGTGGTCGCGCTCAGGCAAAAGAGGCACACGCGGTGCGGATCCATCACCGACATCCGCCGGTTACAGGAACCGCATGCCTTGAAGCCGGGCATCCCTTGTGCACCAGGAGTCGAAGACTCGAAAAAGAAGTCGACAAAAGTCGAGAAAAAAGTCAGTCAAAAAGTGACTGGAGGTACCGCTCTTCCCGGATCTGCGCTGGCTGGGTTGGAAAAAGAAAGAACTGATGTCAGCGCGCGAGGGCGGAGTCTAAGTAGCTGCCGCGACGTCATCCCGGCGACACGACGCCGACGACTAACGCGGAGCCGACCGACGCCACCTTCCGACGCGCAGAGGTACTGCTGACGAAAAAACTTTCCGGATCCAGTCTGACGCCTGGGGATAATTCTAAGGTAAGGAATCTATAACTAACGTGTTTCTTTCAGATATCCTGGACTCGCTGCTCGGGAGGATAAGCCCGAAACTGCGCTGTATCCAGAACTGCTCCGATGAAAAGGAGCTTCTGAGAGGGAATCAGATGTGACTTCGGCACGTTGATAGTGAACCCCACAAGTCCAGTCGTCGAGATAGGGAAAGACTGGAACCCCTGATCTGTGCAGATGAGCTGCGACCACCACTATCACTTTCGTGAACACCCGAGGGGCGCTGGTAAGGCCAAAGGGGAGCACGGTAAACTGGAAGTGCTCGTGGCCTACCGTGAACAGTAGGTAATGCCTGTGGGCTGGCAGGACGGGGAAGTGGAAGTAAGCGCCCTGCAAGTCCAACACTACCATCCAGTCTCCATGGTCGAGGGCAGACAGGACCTGAGCTAATGTCAACATTTTGAACTTCTTCCGGAGGAAGCGGTTGACGTCCCTGAGATCCAAGATAGGACGCAGGCCTTTGTCCTTCTTGAGTACCAGGAAGTAGTGGGAGTAACAACCACAACCTACTTCTGGGACAGGGACTCGCTCAATAGCTCCCTTGGCCAAGAGAGCCGTAACTTTCTGACTGAGAAGGTCCAAGTGATCCTCCAACATGCAATGGAGTGTTGGTGGCATGGAGGGAGGGGTAGTCTCAAAGGGGAGGGAGTAGCCCCTTTGGACTATCTGCAAAACCCACAAGTCTGACGTGATGTTGTGCCAGTGGGGGAGGTGATGGCGGATCCTGCCACCCACTGGCAACTGGTGGCCTTGAAAGGTCGGACTAGGAAGGTTTGTAGGCTGCTGCAGAGGGAGCACTGGTGGACTGGCCCGCCCGCTGGCTCCCAGACCCACAGCGCTGGGTCCCACGCCCCCGGCCGTGCAGAGGCTGGGTAGCTTGCGACGGCCTGTGGCCCTGGGTGGAACGTGGTGCGGCACCCCTTCCGTAGCCGTGAAAGGCAGACTGAACAGGGCGAGAGGTGGCAGCGAGGCCCAAGGATCTGACCGGCACTAGGGAAGGTCGACTGCGCCGGTCATGATCCATCCATGGATCCAAAGAGACTAACTGGTGCCGGAGCAGCAGGTGTGGAACCAGTAGGGATCTCTCCCGAACACACAGGCCCAAAGGTGCACCGGCCGGAACGGGGCACTCAAATATGAAGTGCATGGCCTCATAAAACTCCTGGAGTTGAGCAGGGGTTGCTCTTGCTCCCAGAAACTCAGGGAGGTGTGGAGCTGTCCCAGGCACTGGCTCAACCGCAGAGCCAGGCCTCGAATTACAGCGCTTCCTCGTCTCGTCAGCTGGCCGAGGTGAAGTCGAAGACCTCTTCGACTTCATACTCTTCTTCTTACGGTGGGACTTCGAGTAGGAAGATGATCATGGGCTTCACAACTGATCCCGGGACCTTCCTCTCGAACCAGGATCGAGACCATTGTGTCGCTGAACGTCGATCCGCCAGTAGCTTGTGGGACCACTCTCTCAAGTCCTTTGGATTAATTGCCCCACAGTCGATTCAGGACTTCACATCTTGCTTGCGCTCGAGGCACCAGAGGCAAAGAAGGTGCGGGTCTTTCACCGACATCATTTAGTGACCGGCACCGCAGTCACCCACTGGCGCACAGGGTTACTGCTCACGACAAATGTTCGGATCTAGTCTGACTAGTGGGGATAATAATAAGGTAAGGAACCTGAAGAATCTAAGAAGTCTATAAGATATAGAATGTATAGCTACATTCAAGCGAAGCACATCTGTGTGTTTTTTACACGTTCAACTTTACTTTGCTTGCGATTTAGTAACAGTTGACGTTTTACACAACTTTGCCAGAATATCATTCCAGAAATGCTTTACAGAGACAATAGGCGTCTTATTAGAAGATAGACTATTCTCCAAAGATCTCACGGTCCTAGGTGATTTTAATTTCCATGTAGAAGATTCCATTGATAAAGAGACAATAGGTGGTTTTGGACTCTCCCAAATAGTTGATGGCCTTACTCATTCAGCAGGGCACACTGGATGAGGTGTTTACTAACAATGCTCAGGTGATTCCTGCTTGAAAAAGGATACGGGCAGGTTTACTTAAACTTTAGTTGACCTGGAGCTTAGCCAGGTAGATATCTTAGATTTGGCCACTCTAATTTACTCTGAGTGGGTAACCTCAACTATCTCGGCTACCGCTCCACTTCGCACAGAGGGAAGCCTTCTGCACCTTGGAATACCGAGAGTCTTAGAACACAAAAGAAACTCTGTAGAAGACAAGAACGGAAATGGAGAAAGGAGTATAAAGTGGAAGATAAAGAAAAATACAAAAAATGCATTTATAATTATAAATCTCTTTTGTCCAAAGAAAAATCAGTATACTTCACACAAAAATTGAAGAGGGCAACAATTCTTCAAAAGAACTATTCCAGGTAGTCTCTAAATTATCTTCTGTTCCCAGTAATAATCAGATTAATAGCAGTCAGGCTTTCTGTAATATTGCTAGCTCACTATTTTCTTGATAAAGTGGTCTAAGTCTACAATAAGTTTGATCAAAGTAATGCCTTCAAAAAGGAAGGAACAAATCAATTTGATCCAAACCTATGTCATCCTACATTTTCGGAGTTCTAAGCCATCTCCGTTAATCAAGTAATAGCCCAAATAGAAGCGGATAAGTCACGTTCCCCTATGGACCTATGCCCCCCCATCAGGGACTAAATTAGCTGTGGACAATATTGCCATGCACCTTACCAGCATATTCAACTCCATGTTTAGATCTGAATATTTTCCTAAGCACTGGAAGGAAGAGTCTATACTTCCTCTCATAAAAAACCTAATCTGTACCCGAATAGTTATCGTCCTATATCACGCCTTCCTTTACCTGCATAGATAATAGAAAAGGCTATGAATCAGCAGCTTGCCCTCTACATTCAGGAAAAATCAGCTGCTAGAGACCACCCGGTTCGGGTTCAGAAGTAGTCCTAGTACCAAAACGGCCCTAATAAAAACAACAGAGGAAGAGCCATTTTGGACAGGGGTGGCTGTGCGGCCATTGTCTTACTCGATTTATCGCCAGACTTCAACACGGTCGATCATAAAATACTGGTCAACCGTCTACAGGCTGACGGTATTGAGGGGACTGCTTTTGCTGTACGAAATCTTTTCTGTCAGAGCAAAAGCAAATAGTAGCTCTGAATCACTTTGTATCTGACTCTTTTTCACTTTCATGTGGGGTCCCGCTGGGATCCTCTCTCAGTCCAACGTTGTTTAACGTTTATGTGACACCTCTTGCAGCTTTGATTAGGCCCTCCGGGTTTGAGTTAACATCTTATGCAGACGATACTCAAAATGTGGTGTCATTGATGTCCATTGGCGATAGCGGTACAGGTTTGAGATTTAATGACTGCTTGTCAGCCATTGGGAAGTAGATGAACAGTAACTGCTTAAAACTGAACTCTGGAAAGATCGAGGTTATACTATTTGGTAATAAGGCTCTAATCGCCCTAAGAAGCCAAGGGTATGCCCAGACATGGGTCCCTTCCTCGCTGCACCACTGGAGTCAAACTAGGCTGGCTGATGAGGTGTGATATCCTGAAATGGGTCACAGGGTACTTGTTTCCTGGCCTCGCAGTTCAGGCTGGACTGTTTCCACGGGGAGCAGAGTCAAAACTGATTTGCATATGGGTGGGTCCAAACTGGGGTGGCAGAGTGAGCAAAAGAACAATGGATTCAACCCCGATCTCTTGAATGGGGGTGAGTAGTTGAAAAGATTCAGCACTCCATCCATCATCTTGTTGTATTTGTATGTGATTGAAATTTCATGCAGCAGACAAAACAAGTGGTAATAACAACAACGTACTCCAAAAGAAATTACCACCAACTCTCTGAACAAGTCATCTTAAAAATCAGCATAGAAATACCCATCCACAGAAAAAACCCTCACTTGATGCACTTTAAGTGTCCCATTTTGTCACTTGCTCTGACGTCATCATGATCAAAAAGCAAATTACATCTCTTTCTTATACCTCAACCTATGGTCAAACGGCGCATGAAATTAGTTCCGCTGCCCCTTAAAATGTCTTAAAATGTTGTGAGTCGATGCTACTGCACAGGATGTCTGGTCCTGCGATCTGTGGGTCAGTCCTCGAGAGGAGGAGAACTGAAGCAGCAAAAAGCAGGGCACAACGACTTGATTATGATCTAGAGACGTTTTATGACATGGGCAAAATGGGAAATTGCCCAGGACCCCACCTTCCAATAGTCCTCTGGGAGAAAGAACTTTCTATCTAGCTCGCTTCTGTATATTTCTGAATTTCAACCCTTAAGCACAAGTTACTAACTTGTGTAACGATATATCTGTAAGAGACAGTAGTTAGTGACAGATTCCTTACCTTAGAATATCCCCAGGCGTCAGGCTGGATCCGGAAAGTTTTTGCGTAGCAGTACCCTTGCGCGTCGGTAGGCGGTGTCGTGCGGCTCCGCGTCCGTCGTTGTCGTCGTGATCGCCGGGATGACGTCACGGGCAGTACTTAGACGCCGCCCCTGCGCGCTGACGTCAGTTCTGTACACGACTTTCCGCGCCAGGAACGCAGAGCCATGCAAGAAGCTGACATAAGTGTCTGAAAAATACTAGGGCCCTGAAAGGGATGTCCTTAACCCTAGAAATCAGTTCGCAGAACGGGGAGAATGGGTGGGGCGGTAAGGAATCTGTCACTAACTACTGTCTCTTACAGATATATCGTTACACAAGTTAGTAACTTGTGCATCTGAAAGAGACACGTTAGTGACAGATTCCTTACCTTAGAATAGATACCCCAGCAATACCAACCCGGTGGTGGGTCTGCGAACAAAGATCAGACAAGGAAGTCCCGGAGGACAGAACGGCCAAAGAAGCCGTCCCTCCGGACCTGAGTGTCAAGGCAGTAATGCTTTGTAAACGTGTGCAGCGAGGCCCACGTAGCTGCCTGACAGATATCCTGCAGCGGAACACCGCGGCCCAAAGCCGTGGTAGCAGCCGTTGCTCTGGTGGAACGGGCACGCAGCCCAACAGGAGGCTCCTTCTTAGCCAAAGAATAGCAGGCTTTGATACAAAAGGTTACCCAGCGGGAGATGGTTCTCTTGTGCACCGCCCGACCTTTTTTGGCGCCCACATAGCCAACAAAGAGCTGGTCATCCACCCCGAAGTGTTGTGTGCGGTTAATATAAAAGGAAAGCGCACGTTTTGGGTCCAGAAGGTGGAGCCTCTCTTCCTCTCTGGAAGGAGGCGGAAAGAAGGTGGGCAAAGTGATGGTCTGCCCAATGTGGAAGGCAGTAACCACCTTTGGCAAGAAGGACGGACGCGTCCTGAGAACAACCTTGTCTGGATGAACAGACAGAAAGGGAGGTTTGCATGATAGAGCCTGGAGCTCACTCACCCGCCGAGCGGAGGTGATAGCCACCAGAAAGGCTGTCTTCAAAGTAAGAAGACGAAGAGGACAGTTATGTAGAGGCTCAAAGGGAGCGCACATGAGAAAGGTAAGAACCAAGTTCAAGTTCCACTGAGGCATCACAAACGGAACAGGAGGGAAGAGGGGTGTAATGCCTTTTAGAAACCTGTTAACAACAGGGAACTTGAAAAGGGAGGGCTGATCAGGAAGCATGAGGAAGGCCGAAATGGCACAAAGATAGCCCTTGATGGTACCCAGGGCAGAACCCTGTTGGGCCAGTGAAAGAAGGAACAGAAGAACCTCAGAAAGAGGGGCAGAGAGGGGATTCACAGCCTTTGCTGTGCACCATGCCACAAACTTGTTCCACCTGCAGGCGTATACCACCTTAGTGGAGGGACGCCTGGCTGCCAGAATCACATCACAAACTTCGGGAGGCAAGTCGAAAGGAATCAACTGCCGCCGCTCAATCTCCACGCAAGCAGGTGGAGGCTGGACAGGCTCGGGTGGAGGACCGTCCCCTGCTGCTGCGACAGAAGATCCTCCCGAAGAGGCAGACGGATCGGGGATCGACGCTCATACTGAGTAGCTCGGGATACCAAACTCTTCGAGCCCAGTCCGGAGCCACAAGGATGACTTGGGCCCGGTCGCGCCGAATCTTCTTCAACACTCTGGGTAGAAGTGGTATAGGCGGAAAGGCGTACAACAGACCGCAACTCCACTCGCGACGAAAAGCGTCGCCGAGCGAGTGCCGCCTTGGAAATTCCAACGCGCAGAACTGATGACATTGCGCGTTCTCTTCGGTGGCGAATAGATCTAACCAAGGCTCTCCCCACTGCAGAAAGAGACCTTGCGCCACTTCCGAGTGAAGACGCCATTCGTGATCCATCATGCACCTGCGGCTGAGGTCGTCCGCCCTGGCGTTCAGAGAACCTGCCAGGTGTTGAACCATCAGGAACATGCCCTGATGTTCCAGCCATGTACAGAGGCGCAGAGCCTCTTGACAGAGGGTCCACGACCCCACCCCGCCTTGTTTGTTGCAGTACCACATGGCGGTGGTGTTGTCTGTGAACACCTGCACTACCTTCCCTTTGACAGAGGGAAGGAATGCCTTGAGTGCAAGTCGGATCGCCTGGAGCTCCAGAAGGTTGATATGGAGCCGGGACTCCACCGGAGACCAGAGGCCTCTGATCTCCGCCTCTCCCATGTGACCGCCCCATCCCAGAAGGGACGCGTCCGTCACAACTGTGTGCTCTGGCTGGGGAAGGGAGAGGGATCTGCCCATGACCCATTGCCGGTTCGAGAGCCACCACTGCAACTGTTTTGCAGCCCCTCCGAGATCTGGACGTGATCGGACAGGTTGCCCTGGTGCTGCGCCCACTGGAACTTCAGTTCCCACTGCAGAGCCCGCATATGCCATCTGGCATGATCGACCAGCAGGATGCAGGAGGCCATGAGGCCCAGCAGCCTCAGGGTCATCCGTACCGAAACCCAGGATAAAGGCTGAAAGATTGGAATCATAGCCTGAATATCCCAGACTCGCCGTTCGGGAGGATAGGCCCGAAACTGCGTCGTGTCCAGAACTGCTCCGATGAAAAGGAGCTGTGGAGAAGGAATCAGATGCGACTTCGGCACATTGATGGAGAACCCCAGCGAGTGCAGGAGTTCGGCCGTAGTCTGGAGGTGGGAGACGACTGTCTGGGACGAGCCCGCCTTCAGCAGCCAGTCGTCGAGGTAGGGGAAGACTGGAACCCCTGCCCGGCGCAGATGAGCTGCGACCACCGCCATCACTTTCGTGAACACCCGAGGGGCACTTGTAAGGCCAAAGGGGAGCACGGTGAACTGAAAATGCTCTAGGCCTACCGTGAACCGTAGGTAACCCCGGTGGGCCGGCAGGACGGGGATGTGGAAATAAGCGTCCTGCAAGTCCAACGCTACCAACCAGTCTCCAAGGTCGAGGGCAGTCAAGACCTGAGCTAGGGTGAGCATCTTGAACTTCTCCTTCCGGAGGAAGCGATTGACGTTCCGGAGGTCCAAGATAGGACGCATGTCCTCCTTGTCCTTTTGGGCACCAGAAAGTAGTGGGAGTAGCAACCACGTCCTACTTCTGGGGTCGGAACATGCTCGATGGCCCTCTTGGCCAAGAGGGCCGTGACTTCCTTCTGCAGAAGCACCAAGTGATCCCCTGACATGCGGTGGAATTGAGGTGGCATGGCTGGGGGGGTGGTCTCGAAGGGGAGGGAGTAGCCCCTTCGGACAATGTCCAAGACCCACCTGTCCGAGGTGATGGGACGCCAGTGGTGAAGGTGATGGCGGACCCTGCCCCTTACTGGCGTGCTGTGCACCTGAAAGGAAGGACTAGGAGGGCTTGGAGGCCGCGGACGGGTTGGAGGTAGTGGACTGACCCGCACGCTGGTTGCCCGAACCGCCAGGGCGGTATCCACGTCCTCGGCCACGCGAAGATGCTTGCTGCGCGGGCCTGTGGCTGGGCAGCTGACGTGACTGGGCGCCCCTTCCGTGGCCACGAAAGGGGCGAAAAGCAGAGGTGAGCGGAGGGCGTACAACAGAAAGGCCCAGGGACTTGGCAGTAGCCCGTGAGTCCTTAAAGCGCTCCAGCGCATGGTCTGCTTTGGAACCAAAAAGACCGACTCCATCAAAGGGCATGTCCATGAGGGTATTCTGGACATCACCCGAGAAACCAGTTCTCAGCCAGGCGTGGCGACGTAGCGCCACCGTCGTTGCAAGCGATCTGCCCAGCGAGTCGGCGGTATCAAGGCCACAACGTATGGTGTATTTAGCCGCATCTCTTCCTTCCGCAATGGCGCGGGTAAGCATTGTCTGGACCTCCTCAGAACACTGCGGCAAAACAGCCGCCACCGAATCCCACAGGGAGTGGGTATATCGGCCCAAAGGCAAGCGGTGTTGACGGACCGCAAGCCAGCACTGGAGGAAGAAAAAGCCTTCTTCCCAAATTGGTCCAGGCATTTGGATTCCCTATCCGGAGGGGCGGTAGGGAAGGCGGTTTGGGAGGCAGAGGCTTGGACAACCAAGCTCTCGGGGGTGGGATGTTGGGAGAGAAACAAGGGGTCGCCCGAAGCAGGGCGATGGCGTCGGGCCACGTTCCTATCCACAGGAGCCCCTGTGGTGGGCTTGGACCAGGCGCCCAAAAGAATGTCAGTGAGTGCATCATTAAACGGCAGCACAGTCTCAGAGGAGGAAGCTGCCGGCTGAAGCACTTCCGTCAGGAGATTAGTCCTGACAGCCACAGTAGGCAATTGGAGATGTAAGGCTCAAGCTGCTCTACGCAACACCGTTGCGAAATTAGCTCCCTCCTCAGTAGCGACGGGAGGAGACAGCATGCCAGTGTCAGGGGAGGTGTCTAGACCACTGGCATCCCCAAGTTCCTCAGCCCAGTCCTGATCATACTCACACTGTTGTGTGAGAGGGTCTTCGGACCCCTCCCAGCTCTCTTGGTCCTCCTCAGGTTCAAAATATGGAGGTGGAGGGACATTTGGGATCCAAGGTCTCATCGGCGCCGGAGCCGGCGTCGAGCGACGTCGGTCCGGCTCCATGTCCGGAGCCGGAGAGAGCCGGGGACCGACGCCGTCCGGAGCCCCGGACGGCATCAGGAACGGCACCGGGGACATCGGCGTCGGCGTGGTTAGGTCTACCGGCGTCGATGGGGGTCGCGGCACACTGGAGCCGGGATCGAGGCCGGAGCCGAGGCCGGGATGAAGGCTGGTGGGACAGGCGGCGCCGGGACCGGAGTCGTCGGCGACGCCGGAGCAACCCCATCAGGGCCCGCGGGGCCCGAAGGCGCACCGGAGGGACCTTGAGGCCCGAAGAGGCGGGCCATGGCCGACAGGAATTCCTGTATTTCGGCCGGAGTCGCACCCGAACCCGGAAAGGACGGGTAATGCGGGGCGGCTCCATAGGCACGTCCGGGGCCGCGGGGACGGTGCCGACTGGCGCCTCAGCCGAGTCGCGAGACCGGCGAGGCGAAGTCTTAGAGCGATGACGCTTCTTAGACTTTTGTGCTTCGACTTACCCGAGGAGCGCGAAGACTTGGACTCCGACGACCGGCGGGGACTCCGCAACCGGCCCCTCGACCTCTCCCGGGACCGGGGCTTGGTGCGGCGCGGAGCCGACTGCCGGACCTCGAGTAGCTTTCGAGACCGCTCTCGCAAAGCCTTCGGGTGAAGTTTCCAGCAGTCAGGGCACGACTTCGTGTCGTGGTCTCGGCCGAGTCAGAAGAGACACTCCAGATGCGGGTCTGTGATCGACATCATTCGACCACAGGCGTCGCATGGCTTGAAGCCGGGCATCCTTACGACACCTAGGAGTCGATGAAGACTCGAAAAGAAACAGTGAAAAAATTCACAAAAAAGTTAGTCAAAAATTGACTAGGGCACTGCTCTTCCCGGATCTGCGCTTACTGGCGCGGAAAAAGAAGAACTGACGTCAGCGCGCAGGGGCGGCGTCTAAGTACTGCCCGCGACGTCATCCCGGCGATCACGACGCCAACGACGGACGCGGAGCCGCACGACGCCGCCTACCGACGCGCAAGGGTACTGCTACGCAAAAACTTTCCGGATCCAGCCTGACGCCTGGGGATATTCTAAGGTAAGGAATCTGTCACTAACGTGTCTCTTTCAGATCATAAACTTAATTATTGTTTGGCATCACTAAACATGAATTAGCAAAAAGAAAAATGGGTAATAAAATTATAATTTCTTCCAAACTGGGACCCCAAAATCTTTCTTGACCGCAGCTCCCAAAATCCTGCAAATGACACTGCTATGTACAATTTATATACAGGAAAAGACTACAGGTAAAAACTACAGGCAAGTGGACACCACAGACTGCATTTACTATTTTAAGTCTCCGCAGCCACCATTTTTAATGTATTTACATAACTCAGAGCCATTCTCTTTTTGCTATTCCACTGCTTGCATGATTTAGCAGTTCTCTCTGCTGCGAGTGCACCACATCACTCCCTGGTATGAGAGCTCGCGAGGGACAATGTAAGCTGACATCAGCAGATTCACTGCCTCAATAGCTTTCACTGGCCAGAAGGAACCGTAATAGCTACAACATTAAATCACAGCGAGGCAAGAAATACTGGGCAAACAAGTGAGTAAATATTTCCAGTTCTTGGGAGGGCAGGGGGGGGAAGACTCCTTCACAAACCATTAAGGCTGGTAAAACAAATTGATGGGTTGAGTGATGGCTGTAAAGATCAGCATGCTATATGTATGCGACAGTTTTTAAATTGCTGCTAGAGCACCTCAGCATTACATCTTCCTTTACTAGGCCATCGCCGGATTTCATGCTTCCGAGGTCGAAGCCTACCAAACTGGAAAATAACACCAATTATCTAGGAATACACAGACATTTCAGTGTATGGTGTTCTCTATAACTGGTTATTATTACACTATTGAGGTCTGTTTTCCTCATTATGAAATACAATTCACGTTTTAATTATAGATTCTGTGCTGCAGGACAGCTTGGAAGCTTATAGCAAGAGGGAAGCCTAAAAGCAGGATTAGAGAGTTGCTTTTGTTATGCATAGCTATGACTGCGGTACTACAGTTCTCAGATTTCTAGATAGAGGGTATGCAGCATCATAGTCCAGGCATGAAGATGCATCTTCAGGAAACAACTCGAGACATGCCTGTCTTTGAAATCACCAACCAGCTAGGGGGGCACTGAGCCCCCTGCCCGACCACCATCGATGCTTTCTTTAGAGCCTTCGCCACTCCTATTACATGTACCTGAAACTGAAAAATACCAATGTGACTGAAACTGATTCAAGGTGCAAGGGAATGTGCTTGACTCACCAAGACTCTGCATAAAAATCCCTTTACTTCAAGTGAGGGTGAAAAATATCAAGGAACCAGAAGAGATTGAAAGGCTAGTAAATTAACATGAACATTATTGCCACAGGTTTAATTAAGCATGCCAGAAGTGTAACTCCAAATCCAAGAGACAATCTCCTTGGTAACAGGAGCTATGTAAATGAAGACCATGTAGATCCTTCACCTCCTCATCTGATTATCAATAGACTCTTAATTATACCTGTATCCCTCACACTGATTGCCACTCACTATGTGCTCCAACCTGATCCACCTTGTCCTCCTTGCTCCCACCCGCCACAAAAACCACAGCCTGGACTTGGGATTTTTGAATATCTTTCCCTTAATCACCTCAACTCTATAACCACCGAAACTAGTCTGAACAAACTATCCTCTGCATCGCACTCAGTGCCACCATCTTAAACCCCGAAGAGGAATCCAGACACACCAAATCCCAATTCGGTTTCAAAGCCAGAGTCTTCTTTCATTAGTTAAGGTCTATAGTCCAATAGATCATCCACTCTCTCACCCTCACTGTGAGTGACCAAGCATACAAGATCTTGGATGACCTGCTCTTCATAACAGATCTTAAGACTGTACTTTGTACACCTCTGAAAGGATTCGCAGATCGGGGGTGGGGGGGGGGGGTCAAAACCAGAAAATGGAGGGAGGACTCAACAGGAAAACACTTAAGAATATTAATAAAATGGATGGAAAGAATTTTTGAGTGGGAAATCTAGCAGAACTGAAAAAAATAATACTTAGGAATCACATTATACTCCCAACTACAAAGGCACTACTACATCAAAGTAACCAATACACTGTCAGGAGTTAGATTGTAAAAGATAAGCGTAGGTGGAAAAAAACCTCTAACTTTGTTTAATTAAAATAATTTTAAGTGAGAAGGGAAACTTATTTAATGTAAAAATATATATTTTGTAGATTGAAAAAACAGAATTAAAAGAGGTCCCTCAAAATAAAGTGTAAGTAAAAAAATAACTGATAATAACATAAGATATACCTTAATTTCATTACAATTAAATATAATGTTAAAGGAAAATTGCGAGCTGTAAATAATATTTATAATAAATATTTAAAATAGAGGATATTTTGGAGGTTTCCCCATAAAATACATAACTTGAACTACCCTTAGCATGAATGCACATAAAATAGTTAAAAACAATGAAAATGATAAATAATGTAAGTTAAAAATATATTTAAAACATTTTTTAAATACAAATTAAAAAGAGTGATTTGCAATTTAAGTAATACACCACTAAAGTATTACTATTAACAACATTATTAAACAACAAAAATGTGAAGGGTAGCGGTTTGGGGATAATATTATAAATCATATAGAAACAATAAAAGGGAATATAAGGTTAGGGTTATATCAGGGAGAGGAAAAATTGAAAAAATCATTAGATACAGGGTAAGTAGCAGGGAAACAAAGCACACTAACAGAAATTAAACTTAAGCTAACAACAAAAAAAAGACTAACAATAAAAGTCATTTCATATACAAAAAAAACCCACAGAGAATAAAAAAAAGTTATTAAAGGGATGATGTAATGGAGGTGAGGCACTGGAAAATTACAATAAATACTAACTTTGGCAATGCAGTATCCCACTATGAATTGATTGCAAAAACTCATCATACAACCAGAACACAACAGTTAAAAAAAAACGTATGTCATCCTAATTAAAGAAGTCAAAATAACAAAATATTGTGCTTTTTTATTGAATATCTCAACACAGTTTCAAGCTAGGCTTACAAAAACAGTGAAACATAACTTTTTAAGAGACAGTCAACCTTGATGCCCCTTTAAAATGAATTGGTGATGTAATCACGTGGTAGAACTGCCTCAGCGTTGGTAGGAAAGCCCATAAGCGAGCACTGACATTTCTTTGTGACATTTTTTTTTTTTCTTCTCAGAGTTTTATATAGCGCGAACTTGACCCGAATCGGGTATCAGAGTGCTTTACATAGCACCAGTTGCATTGACATTGCTCTTAACAATATAAATCACTACCATGTTGGGCAAACCACATATGAGAACATATAAGGAACATTTAAGAGTTGAAGATGAAATAAACTGAAGGCAATGGAATATCTGTGGACCCAAAGGAGGCCTCTTTTGTACTGCTCTTACTACAGGCTATTAATTCGAAAAGCACATCATCTGAGACTGGATATCCCGGTGGTCAAGTATAAACAAATCTAAGAAAAAAATCCAAACATGTACCAGAACCTATCCAAGATTCCTACTACCCCCACAGAATCGCCCCAAAGGTTCTTGGGGGTTACACCAACAATACTTAGCAGGAAAAGAAACAGGAGACCCAGAGGGAAGTAAAGGTATTTAAGAACGGAACTGATACATGGGCTGCTACATAAAGGTAGATGATACACTTTTTCAGACTCGTTTTAGGTATTATTGATGGTAAATGTATTCACTAACTACTTGATTACACTTGTTAAGGATATCTTCTCTGATTGTAGTAAATTGTATGCATTATGTGTAGTCACTGTGGTATTGCACTGCACCCAGCCGATGTAAAGATGTACTGTATTAAATTGTTTGCTACTGAAAAAGCAATAAATAAAATAAAAAATAAAAAACCTATCCAAGATTCCACTGCATGTTTCTTCTTACCTCATGGACCTGTTGAATACTTTCTTTGACAAGTTTCTCCCATTCAGTTTCTGAGAACGAGAGCTTAAATTCTGGGGTCCTCAAAGCTTTCTGGAGAAGTTCACAGGCCTGGCCCTGAAACCAAAGAAGGGACAACACTGTTAACCTCAAACTAATTCCAAAAGTAGCTGGAACAATAGTAATGTAAAGCAGGAATATGAAACCTGTAGATGAGTTACAAGAGAACAGTATTGTGTATACTAGGTAAAAATTGGGTGTTACAGTTCAATCAAATGTACCTGTCCGGCTTTATCTCATGGACATCAGATTCTTCTACTAAATAATGATGACTGTGGGTATACTAAAGCTTTTACCCCAAAGGTGCATACAAGTCCCAGAGGGAAACTCAAGAAAATATTTAATAATGTGAGACTGGACAGAACAAATGTGTCTCGTCTTTCACACTAAACAATTAAATTAGTGTTGAAATGCAGCAAAATTAAACTAAAAATTGCTTTACAAGCAAACCTCAAACAAATTAAGAAATGCATTACAGTAAAAATAAAAAGTCAACAGACGTTTAGAGCAAGTGTTTCGGCAGGAATGCAGCTTGCTTGCTTTTCATCAACAAACATTTGACACAAGGGAGAAGAAACACTCATGTCTCGAAATCTGAAGAGGACTATCAATTATAAATGGAATAACATTATTACAAAATAGGCAAAAGAAGAAAGCATTTAAGCTAACGAGTTATTTAATTTCAGAGAGAGAAAACAACAGAAGAAAGATGTGTCATTTTAGAGGGCTTTAAGAAATTTGGTAAAAAAAAAAAAAACACTAGAAAAAAGTACTGATCAATACTAAGAATAAATCAACTAACAACAACACTAGTTCTTTAATTTACTTTCTTCCATGACTCCACCTTGAGGATGGATCAGGAACAGCCCTGTGCACAACCTCATGATTCACTCATTAATATGGAGACTATTTCAGCTATGGGTTTGCCCTTTGGCACAGGGTCAGTGGGAAGGTGTTGGGGTGTAAGAGAAAGCCTGCAGAACAGACATGATAAAGACACCATAGAGTTAGCATGAAGCTTCAAGTTAATCAATACTCAATCAGTCCCTTGTTTTGAAAAGGTACCGCACACATGCCACCTCTCATGGGTTCTGTGTTTTAAGGAATCACACTCAAATAGGGGTGAGCAAAACCTTCAAATAGAAGCAAGTGACAATATTTGTTTTTCTTGATTTTATTACTGTTGTAAGGGTGCATATCCAACTCTGGTGATATCTATGCTCCTTCTCCTCTTCCCCTTTAAAATCTGCCTCCAAATAATATCATTTGCAAACTTCCTTAAAGGTTCCACTTAGTTCTGAAGAATATAAACACACCCATCCTGCTTTCCCATGCCAAACACAGCTCAAAATGCTTTATATAATGTTTACAACAATTTAACTGATCCTAAAGTAACAGTCACACAAAAGGTACTCAAACAGAATTGAATGAAATAAAAACAAATGAATAAAATATATAGCTGAGACACCTTATTTAGATATATATATATATATATCCACAAGAAGCAAAAGCGTTTCCCCGTTTCCGGAGCCCCAAGCCCTTCAGGGCGGCCTCACTACATGGGCACGGAGCAGCCCACAACACCACACTGGAAAAACACAATGTGAGGCCCAATACCTTGGATTTGGCTTTATTTCAAAAGTCTTAAAGAGCGCCTGTTTCCTTTGGTCCAACGTTTCGGCTGGATGCCTTGCTCACGGACAGGAATGCAAGCGCCCAGGTGCGCTCGGTCGTGATTTGTAGAGTGAATCACGTGACTGCATCGCCAATACTACCGGTCCCATAGTGCACTGTGCATGTTGCACAAGTTACTAACTTGTGTAACGATATATCTGTAAGAGACAGTAGTTAGTGACAGATTCCTTACCTTAGAATATCCCCAGGCGTCAGGCTGGATCCGGAAAGTTTTTTGCGTAGCAGTACCCTTGCGCGTCGGTAGGCGGCGTCGTGCGGCTCCGCGTCCGTCGTCGGCGTCGTGATCGCCGGGATGACGTCGCGGGCAGTACTTAGGGGCCGCCCCTGCGCGCTGACGTCAGTTCTGTACACGACTTTCCGCGCCAGGAACGCAGAGCCATGCAAGAAGCTGACATAGGTGTCTGAAAAATACTAGGGCCCTGAAAGGGATGTCCTTAACCCTAGAAATCAGTTCGCAGAACGGGGAGGATGGGTGGGGCGGTAGGAATCTGTCACTAACTACTGTCTCTTACAGATATATCGTTACACAAGTTAGTAACTTGTGCATCTGAAAGAGACACGTTAGTGACAGATTCCTTACCTTAGAATAGATACCCCAGCAATACCAACCCCGGTGGTGGGTCTGCGAACAAAGATCAGACAAGGAAGTCCTGGAGGACAGAACGGCCAAAGAAGCCGTCCCTCCGGACCTGACTGTCAAGGCAGTAATGCTTTGTAAACGTGTGCAGCGAGGCCCACGTAGCTGCCTGACAGATAACCGGCAGCGGAACACCGCGGCCCAAGGCCGTGGTAGCAGCCGTTGCCCTGGTGGAATGGGCACGCAGCCCAACAGGAGGCTCCTTTTAGCCAAAGAATAGCAGGTCTTGATGCACAAGGTAACCCAGCGGGAGATGGTCCTCTTGTGCACCGCCCGACCTTTTTGGCGCCCACGTAGCCAACAAAGAGCTGGTCATCCACCCGGAAGTGTTTTGTGCGGTCAATATAGAAAGAGAGCGCACGTTTTGGGTCCAGACGGTGGAGCCTCTCTTCCTCTCTGGAAGGATGCGGAGGCGGAAAGAAGGTGGGCAAAGTGATGGTCTGCCCAATGTGGAAAGCAGTAACCACCTTTGGCAAGAAGGACGGACGCGTCCGAAGAACAACCTTGTCTGGATGAACAGACAGAAAGGGAGGTTTGCAAGATAGAGCCTGGAGCTCACTCACCCGCCGAGCGGAGGTGATGGCCACCAGAAAGGCTGTCTTCAGAGTCAGAAGACGAAGAGGACAGTTATGTAGAGGCTCAAAGGGAGCGCACATTAAAAGGTAAGAACCAAGTTCAAGTCCCACTGAGGCATCACAAACGGAACAGGAGGGAAGAGGTGAGTAATGCCTTTTAAGAACCTGTTAACAACAGGGGACTTGAAAAGGGAGGGCTGATCAGGGAGCCTGAGGAAGGCCGAGATAGCACAAAGATAACCCTTGATGGTACCCAGGGCAGAACCCTGTTGGGCCAGAGAGAGAAGGAACAGAAGGACCTCAGAAAGAGGGGCAGAAAGGGGATTCACAGCCTTTGCTGTGCACCATGCCACAAATTTGTTCCACCTGCAGGCGTATACCACCTTAGTGGAGGGACGCCTGGCTGCCAGAATCACATCACAAACTTCGGGAGGCAAGTCGAAAGGAATCAACTGCCGCCGCTCAATCTCCACGCAAGCAGGTGTAGACTGGACAGGTTCGGGTGGAGGACCGTCCCCTGCTGCTGCGACAGAAGATCCTCCCGAAGAGGCAGACGGATCGGGGGATCTACGCTCATATTGAGTAGCTCGGGATACCAAACTCTTCGAGCCCAGTCCGGAGCCACAAGAATGACTTGGGCCCGGTCGTGCCGAATCTTCTTCAACACTCTGGGTAGAAGTGGTATAGGCGGAAAGGCGTACAATAGACCGCAACTCCACTCGTGACGAAAAGCGTCGCCGAGCGAGTGCCGCCTTGGAAATTCCAACGCGCAGAACTGATGACATTGCGCGTTCTCTTCGGTGGCGAATAGATCTAACCAAGGCTCTCCCCACTGTAGAAAGAGTCCTTGCGCCACTTCCGAGTGAAGACGCCATTCGTGATCCATCATGCACCTGCGGCTGAGTTCGTCCGCCCTGGCGTTCAGGGAACCTGCCAGGTGTTGAACCACCAGGAACATGCCCTGATGTTCCAGCCATGTCCAGAGGCGCAGAGCCTCCTGACAAAGGGTCCACGACCCCACCCCGCCTTGTTTGTTGCAGTACCACATGGCGGTGGTGTTGTCTGTGAACACCTGCACTACCTTCCCTTTGACAGAGGGAAGGAATGCCTTGAGTGCAAGTCGGATCGCCCGGAGCTCCAGAAGGTTGATATGGAGCCGGGACTCCGCCGGAGACCAGAGGCCTCTGATCTCCGCCTCTCCCATGTGACCGCCCCATCCCAGAAGGGACGCGTCCGTCACAACTGTGTGCTCTGGCTGGGGAAGGGAGAGGGATCTGCCCATGACCCATTGCCGGTTCGAGAGCCACCACTGCAACTGTTTTGCAGTCCCCTCCGAGATCTGGACGTGATCGGACAGGTCGCCCTGGTGCTGCGCCCACTGGAACTTCAGGTCCCACTGCAGAGCCCGCATATGCCATCTGGCATGAGTGACCAGCAGGATGCAGGAGGCCATGAGGCCCAGCAGCCTCAGGGTCATCCGTACCGAAACCCAGGATAAAGGCTGAAAGATCGGAATCATAGCCTGAATATCCCGGACTCGCCGTTCGGGAGGATAGGCCCGAAACTGCGTCGTGTCCAGAACTGCTCCGATGAAAAGGAGCTGTGGAGAAGGAATCAGATGCGACTTTGGCACATTGATGGAGAACCCCAGCGAGTGCAGGAGTTCGGCCGTAGTCTGGAGGTGGGAGACGACTGCCTGGGACGAGCCCGCCTTCAGCAGCCAGTCGTCGAGGTAGGGGAAGACTGAAACCCCTGCCCGGCGCAGATGAGCTGCGACCACCGCCATCACTTTCGTGAACACCCGAGGGGCACTGGTAAGGCCAAAGGGGAGCACGGTGAACTGAAAATGCTCGAGGCCTACCGTGAACCGAAGGTAACGCCGGTGGGCCGGCAGGACGGGGATGTGGAAATAGGCGTCCTGCAAGTCCAACGCTACCAACCAGTCTCCGGGGTCGAGGGCAGTCAAGACCTGAGCTAGGGTGAGCATCTTGAACTTCTCCTTCCGGAGGAAGCGATTGACGTTCCGGAGGTCCAAGATAGGACGCATGTCCTCCTTGTCCTTTTGGGCACCAGAAAGTAGTGGGAGTAGCAACCACGCCCTACTTCTGGGGTCGGAACATGCTCGATGGCCCTCTTGGCCAAGAGGGCCGTGACTTCCTTCTGTAGAAGCGCCAAGTGATCCCCGGACATGCGGTGGAATTGAGGTGGCATGGCTGGGGGGGTGGTCTCGAAGGGGAGGGAGTAGCCCCTTCGGACAATGTCCAAGACCCACCTGTCCGAGGTGATGGGACGCCAGAGGTGAAGGCGGACCCTGCCCCCGACTGGCGTACTGTGCACCTGAAAGGAGGGACTAGGAGGGCTTGGAGGCCGCGGACGGGTTGGAGGTGGTGGCCTGACCCGCACGCTGGTTGCCCGAACCGCCACGGCGGTATCCACGTCCTCGGCCACGCGAAGGCGCTTGCTGCGCGGGCCGTTGGCCGGGCTGCGGACGTGACTGTGCGCCCCTTCCGTGGCCACGAAAGGGGCGAAAAGCAGACGTGAGCGGAGGGCGTACAACAGCAAGGCCCAGGGACTTAGCAGTAGCCCGAGAGTCCTTGAAACGCTCCAGCGCATGGTCTGCCTTTGAACCAAAAAGACCGACACCATCAAAGGGCATGTCCATGAGAGTATTCTGGACATCTCCCGAAAAACCAGTGGTTCTCAGCCAGGCGTGGCGACGCAGCGCCACCGTCGTTGCAAGCGATCTGCCCAGCGAGTCGGCGGTATCAAGGCCACAGCGGATGGTATATTTAGCCGCATCACGCCCTTCCGCAATGGCGCGGGTAAGCAGTGTCTGGACCTCCTCAGAACACTGCGGCAAAACAGTTGCCACCGAATCCCACAGGGAGTGGGTGTATCGGCCCAAGAGCCAAGCGGTATTAACAGACCGCAAGCCAGCACTGGAGGAAGAGAAAGCCTTCTTCCCAAAGTGATCCAGGCGCTTGGATTCCCTATCCGGAGGGGCGGTAGGGAAGGCGGTTTGGGAGGCAGAGGCTTGGACAACCAAGCTCTCAGGGGTGGGGTGTTGGGAGAGAAATAGGGGTCGCCCGGAGCAGGGCGATGGCGTCGGGCCACGTTCCTATCCACAGGAGCCCCTGTGGTGGGTTTGGACCAGGCACCCAAAAGAACGTCAGTCAGTGCGTCGTTGAACGGTAGCACAGTCTCCGAAGAGGAGGCCGCCGGCTGAAGCACTTCAGTCAGGATGTTAGACCTGACGACCACTGTAGGCAACTGGAGATTCAAGGCTCCAGCAGCTCTACGCAACACCGTTGCAAAATTAGCCCCCTCCTCCGTTGCCACGGGAGGAGACAGCATGCCAGAGTCAGGGAGGTATCCAGACCACTGGCATCCCCAAGTTCCTCAACCCAGTCCGGGTCAAACTCGCACTGTTGTGTGAGAGGGTCGTCAGACCCCTCCCAGCTCTCCTGGTCCTCCTCAGGTTGAAAATATGGAGGAGGAGGGACATCAGGGACCCAAGGTCTCATCGGCGCCGGATACGGCGTCGGGCGACGCCGTTCCGGCACCATGTCCGGACCCGGAGAGAACCGGGGAACGACGCCGCCCGGCGCCCCGGACGGCGTCGGAAACGGCACCGGGGACATCGGCGGAGGCGTGGTTAGGTCAACCGGCGTCGATGGGGGTTGCGGCCCCACCGGAGCCGGGGTCGAGGCCGGGACCGGAGCCGAGGCCGGGACGAAGGCTGGTGGGACAGGCGACGCCGGGACCGGAGTCGGCGGCGACGCCGGAGCAACCCAATCAGGGCCCGCGGGGCCCGGAGGCGCACCGGAGGGACCTTGAGGCCCGAAGAGGCGGGCCATGGCCGACAGGAATTCCTGTATATCGGCCTGAGTCGCCCCGAGCCCGGGTAGGGCGGGTACTGCGGGGGTAACTCGACAGGCACGTCCGGGGCCGCGGGGACGGTGCCGACAGGGACCTCAGCCGAGTCGCGAGACCGGCGAGGCGAAGTCTTAGAGCGATGACGCCGCTTAGACTTCTTGTGCTTCGACTTACCGGAGGAGCGCGAAGACTTTGAATCCGACGAACGGCGGGGACTCCGCGTCCGGCCCCTTGACCTCTCCCGGGACCGGGGCTTGGTGCGGCGCGGAGCCGAATGCCGGACTTCAAGGAGCTTTCGAGACCGCTCTCGCAAACCCTTAGGATGAAGTTTCCGGCAGTCAGGACACGACTTCGTGTCGTGGTCTCGGCCGAGACAAAAGAGACACTCGAGGTGCGGGTCCGTGATCGACATCATGCGACCACATTCCTCGCAGGGCTTAAAGCCGGGCATCCCTACGACACCTTAGGAGTCGTGAAGACTCGTTGAAGAAACAGTGGGAAAAAAAAAAAAAAAAAAAAATTCACCAAAAAAGATAGTCAAAAAGTGACTAGGGCACTGCTCTTCCCGGATCTGCGCTTACTGGCGCGGAAAAAGAAGAACTGACGTCAGCGCGCAGGGGCGGCGCCTAAGTACTGCCCGCGACGTCATCCCGGCGATCACGACGACGGACGCGGAGCCGCACGACGCCGCCTACCGACGCGCAAGGGTACTGCTACGCAAAAAACTTTCCGGATCCAGCCTGACGCCTGGGGATATTGTAAGGTAAGGAATCTGTCACTAACGTGTCTCTTTCAGATGGTTAAATACATGTTGGCAGTCCATAGCTGTTTGTTGCCTCAATAGCAATTATTATTTTGCACAATCACTGGTGTTATCAAGGACTCGTTTCCTACAGTCAGGTGAGTTATTTCGACCTTGCAAGTATTGTTAAATTGTGACTCGAGAAAGGCAGCTTCTTCCTGGCATTATCAAAGCGGGAGGTTATCCCCTCTGAATCCCTTCCACGCGCCGTTCCTTTTTGCTCAAGTAGCTCTCCCTCGTGGGTGCATGTGGGCTAGGCTCCTCAATTAATATCCACAAGAAGCAAAAGCGTTTCCCAGGTAACTGCCAGAACGCCGTACGCCCAGAAAGCCACAAATATCGAGGAAATCCAATCCAGAAGAGACACACCAATTCATTAACGAGTGATTTAATCATGAAAAAACAACGCGTTTCAGCACGATTAAATCACTCGTTAATGAATTGGTGTGCCGCTTCCTCTCTTCTGGATTGGATTTCCTCGACACACACACACACACACACACACACACACACACACACACACACACACACACACACACACACACACACACACACACACACACACACACACACACACACACACACACACACACACACACACACACACACACACACACACACACACACACACACACACACACACACACACACACACACCCTTGTGTGTAATCATCCGACTTCTTTACTTCTCATTCTTCAACCTCCTTTACGCAGGATTTTTCTCCCTTTGATCAAGGACATCTTTTTTCTTCCCACGTGTCTCGTTCAAGCACACTGAAAAATGTTAACTCATATTCCACCTCCTACTCCTTCACTCATCACAAGGTTTCACTGCACCCTAACTACAAGCTTGGAATACGACCACTTGGACATACCTTTTCTTCTCCAATGACCCACTCTCAAATGCACCATATACCCTTTGCTAGATTGTCTTCTTACACCTTTCAGTCTGTTATTGTAGCATTTAGCATATTTGCTCTGCTTTTATTGCACACCCATAGATAGCATTGCTCCAACAAGTTTCCAACATTTGTCCTGTCCATCCATGCAGGAGAGACCTCCATGCACAGCGCGCTGCCCTTTACTAAAAAGAATGGGGATTTCGCAGTCAATGAATGGGGTATGGTTCTGTAGCATTATAATATATTGACCTCGTCTTTCAAATCTAGGCCAATTAGCACTATCAATTATACACTCTCACCAACACTCAACTGAAATGATCAAACACGCAGTTTTTGCAAGATGATATAACACTATTTTGTGGTGTCCTATTCCCAGTTATCAAAAAAAAAAAAAATCCTCTGACAAGAGGCCCGTTGTCTGCAACTATATCCTCAGAGTTACCCTGACTTTCAAAAACATATTATATTTGACATCCTCATCAGCTTCAAAAACCCATTTATCCGCCTCACACACCACAGTCAAATACTTGTTCAGGATGATTAGGGTGGAAGAAAAACCCCAAACCATGCTGCACTCTGCATCCTAGAACAGTCTTTCCTCCCTCAATAACATACACTTTTCTGTTTGCAAGTCTGCTCTTACATGTAAATTCAGCAGAAAAATATCTAAATATGGGAAACTTTTGTCCACAATATCCTTCAGGAGAAAAAAAACATTAGAGGAATCCATTACTCCGTTTTCCCCATGTCTCCTTGTCAATCAAAGTATAGGGGAATCCTGAATGCCCCCACATTTGTAATTCCATCTATGCATGTTAACTAATCGCTTTGGTGGACAGTATGGCTCTACCACACTGTGGACCCTTTGGCTTTGCACACCCTCCAAAATGTCAATCAACATCCTCACTCTCCTTTCCATGCTTCCTATTAGCATGCACTGTATTCAGAATCCCATTGGTTTCAAACAATTCTTATTTGCACGGTCTTGGAAAATGTCCTACCTTTTGGCACCAATAGCTCCATGCCTTAATGGCGGGACATGCATTCGAAGAAGCTATATGCTTTGTGCATCCACAGCTGGTACACTGTGGCTTCACTGCCCCTGCGGGCCCTTTGTGTTGTTGAGCCCCTTCTCCCCTCAGGCATTCCATAGACTTGGTGACCTGTACTTCAAATCAATGCTGCAAACATTCTAAGTCTCAGGCAGAGGAAAGAAATTCAAGCTGTAATGCGTGAATGCATTGGAAAGCAGAGAGTTAATCACCAGCCAGCCATCTTGTTTAAAAAAGATACAGCATGGCACACTGACCATATCTCATGGGTTCTGTTTTTTGAGGCATCACATAAAATCAGGGGGAATCTAACATACTGAGGCAAACTCAGTGCTAGTACTGGAGGATCAACAAGTGGACATGCACTGCTCAGTATTCTGTGAACTCCATCATTATCCACCCACCTCATGATCAGTATTGCACATTACTTCTCAACTTTAGAGAAAGATCAATACATTGCACTACAAGGCTTCACTAAACTGAATGTGCATGACCATCTTGGGTGTCTGGAATAAATAGAAAATGTGCACTTTCTACATCATACAGCAAAATAAGACAATAAGGTGCTGGTTGTCAGACTTGAGTAAACATATGTATACTGTACTATATGAGATACTTTAAATATGGACAGTGGACCAAAAACACATGTGCAGCACCTGTACCGTGGATCACCAAAATATTTTACATCCAGAATTGTTAAACAATCTTGTGTGCATTTCTCCGAATGCGCCCCCTGTCCAAAGGCGCCTCCCTTCACAGAGGGATATGAGACAACAAAGCATAATCGGAGCTCCACCACTGACAAACAGACATATATGTAAGATAGGAAACAGATGTCAAAGTATCACAATTAGATATAAAACTGCGATACATATGTCAATCTCTTCTTTATTGAGGTTTATTCCATTCTTAAAAACCATCTGCCAATACGTTTCGTCCATTTAACATTGGACTTCTTCAGGGCAGTATGATTGTAAAACGTCAGAAACAATCACAGAAGTACTCCTTAGTTAGGGGCACTTTTCAATGCATATGCCAATTGCTGGCATCTGTTAAGCGCTGGAAAAAATAATCCAAGCAGAAAAATGAATCAATTCGAAAATCCAATAGGCACTTCTATTGTAGTGCACACGATCTGGTGGATAATCTCCACCACGGAGTGCCAGTCTTATCTGGACTTGCACGTTTATCGCTGATATTTGGTCTCAATACTTCGTGTTTTATTAATATTTACCTATTGCCTATAGGATTTTCGAATTGATTCATTTTTCTGCTGGGATTATTTTTTCCAGCGCTAAACAGATGTATCGCATTGACAGAAGTTTTATATCTAATTGTGATACTTTGACATCTGTTTCCTATCTTACATATATGTCTGTTTGTCAGTGGTGGAGCTCCGATTCTGCTTTACTGTACTATATGACATAACCTATTTCAGTATACACGTAACCTAAGGAAAAGTGTAAGTTGTGTTGAAATAATACACACATTCCGAGTACAGTTAGGTGCCATAAAGAGTATCCCCCATATTCTGCGTGCCCCGGGATCTTGAGGGAGGCAATCCTATTAATACTTCTATAATACATATTCCCAACACAAACAGATAAAAGGGTGCAATACAAGTTGACATAGAATACTTTAGCCCACAGTTGCATGCAACAGCTAACAATAGCATAACCAGGCAAGTAATATTCTTAACCAACTGACTTAACTGAACCCACTATCTAATAGGTCAGGATAAAATCAAATGGCTATGCAGAGATGGCTGACATGGCTTCATGGTCCACAGAACATACCCTGGCAATGTATAATGTTGCCAATTCTACTTGCCGCTGAACAGACACTCTTGTTTCATATATGGAGCGAGAGCCATTTACCACTCTAAGCGTGGCTGCGCAGGAAAGAAGTATGAGCAGCAACCAGAACAAGAGCCATCGGTCAAAGTACAACATTCCCCAACAGGCAAGAAAGGTGTGTGGTACATGCTTCCAAAAACATCAAAAACACCAACTACAACTCAGAGGTGCTGGGGAATGGGAAAGTGTGCAGCATTAATAAGCTAAAGTACTCGGAGAATGTGAAAACTATGGTCAAATGAGTTTGTGTGAAGAAGAGAAATTCTAAGAGGCAGTTATGTTGTTTTATTATCCCATTCTAACCAGCCAGCAGCAAAGCTGTGGAGCCTCGACATTTAACTCTTGGAGCATTATGCATACTACTGTCACTGCCTCAACCTCCCTTCCAAAGGCTGTAGGGGACTTCACGTCCCTCAGGTAGGATGTCAGTATGGTTACTGCACGCTAATAAAAGGGCCTAGATGGTTCCATGGCAGGATATGCCCAGACGTGGGTCCCTTGCTCACTTTGCCACTGGATTCAAGCTAGCCTGGCTGATATGGGGTGTTACCCCGAAACCGGGCCCAGGATGCTTGTTTCCGGTCCCGGCTGGACTGTTTGCATGAGTCACAGGGTCAAGACTGATTTGCATATAGCTGGGTCTGAACTGGGGTGGCAAAGTGAGCTAAAGAACGATGACGGATTCAACCCAGATCTGTGACGGGGGGTGAGTGTCTGAAAAGTTTCAGCGCTCTGTCCATCATCTCCTTGTGTTTGCTTTGTTCACCCAAGTTGGCAGGATATGCCCAGACGTGGGTCCCTTTCTCACTTGGCCACTGGATTCAAGCTAGCCTGGCTGATGAGTGGTGTTACCCCGAAACCGGTCCCAGGATGCTCGTTTCCGGTCCAGGGAAGACCTGGCTTGGCAGTTCGGGCCGGATTGTTCCCATGAAGCACAGGGTCAAGACTGATTTGCATATAGCTGGGTCTGAACTGGGGTGGCAAAGTGAGCTAAAGAACGATGATGGATTCAACACAGATCTGTGACTGGGGGGGTGAGTGTCTAAAACGTTTCAGCGCCCCGTCCCTCATCTCCTTGTGTTTGCTTTGTTCACCCAAGTTGGCAGGATATGCCCAGACGTGGGTCCCTTGCTCACTTGGCCACTGGATTCAAGCTAGCCTGGCTGATGAGGGGTGTTACCCCGAAACTGGTCCCAGGATGCTTGTTTCCAGTCCAGGGAAGACCTGGCTTGGCAGTTCAGGCTGGACTGTTCTCATAAGGCGCAGGGTCAAGACTGATTTGAATATAGCTGGGTCTGAACTGGGGTGGCGAAGTGAGCTAAAGAACGATGATGGATTCAACCCAGATCTGTGCTGGGTGTGAGTGTCTGAAAAGTTTCAGCGCTCCATCCATCATCTCCTTGTGTTTGTATTATCTAATTCACACATACTTGCAATATGGCGATAATTTGCTGTGGCTACAACTCGATTGTACTGTGTGGTTCTGAAGGGACATTATGCAGTAACCTGGTTTATTCTGATGCAACCATAGACTCATCCCTTTCCCTTGTGCTAGGAATGATGTGACCGGCATGGAGTGCTGCAGCACCTTCTCTACCTGGGCCCATGTTGTTTGCATTTGGCAGAGGTGAGATAGCGTTTCTTACCCCAAAAATCTATGCAACCATTTTGCAATAACTCTCTACCTCCCACTTGGACGGTCCCCATCTTGACGCTGAATCTTGCATCTTTTGAATGACGTGTACGTGCACCAATGAGGCATGTGAGTATACGCCCACTGCAACTCACGCAACATTAGCTGAGCGGACTGTGGAGGAAGTCGGGAATTTGTAAC
The DNA here is from genome assembly GCA_963921515.1 of Calotriton arnoldi. Taxonomy (NCBI): domain Eukaryota; kingdom Metazoa; phylum Chordata; class Amphibia; order Caudata; family Salamandridae; genus Calotriton; species Calotriton arnoldi. Next base: position 1,104,713 of record CAWUFW010004208.1, read on the forward strand.
TGATCCAAAGATAGTCCTTAAGTAAGCAACTGCAAACTATGGATTATCAAAGCATGTCTTCACAGTGAGATGGGGTTAAGTCCTTTTTTAATCTAAAAGTAGTTACTCTCCTCTTTACAGCACTTCCTCTTTGATGACGTCAATAAAACAGTAAAGAAATAAATAGCGAGAATGCTCACTTGGCTCTTCCAGAGGAGCGATGAGGACAGGCACGGTTAAAAGAAATGTTTTGCCAAGACTCAGTTCATATTTTTAAATCATAATTCCAATGAAAAATGCAACACTGAACATTTTTAGAGGTGTGCCCCCCAGCAGAAATAAACACTACGACAGAATGTTGGCACACCCGTATAAATTCCGCATACCTAAATCTGAATGTATTAATTTCAAAATACATTTCAAAGCTGCAGGCTAAGAGGTGAAGCATTGCCCTTTGAGAAAACGTAAACAACTGTCCAACAACTCTTCAGTGCAGTGTTACGCTGGATCAGTGCAGGTTTGACAATATCTCAGGGCAGAGTTTAGACATGGCTCTCTGAATCTAACTGCATGTGGTGTAACAAGTCAGTGTTTCGGTCTAGAGCGGCCTAGGTTTGAGCATTCGACTGAACTATGGTCATAGATACGCATTCTATCCAGATCTGATTGTGCAATGCAAGGGCAGGCTGCCGAGGTGCAAACCTCTAAATGGAAAACTGACGCATCAACGATCGCAGACTACATTAACTGGTATGCAAATTCACAACGGGAAGTGACTTTATCACATGTTGGAATGTCGGCATGCGCCATCTTCCCAGCACTCTCACTCTCTTCCAGCCCGCTGTGGACATCATCAGATGCTATTAGCCCATTCAGCCTTTTCATACTAAGGGAACTTACTTCACATTCTACCAGCCAGCTGGGGAAGGTCTAAAGCCCTACTAGCACCCTCTTGACCACCAACTGTTTATTAAGCTGTAACATCTCAGGAAGCACTCCTCATGTGACCACATCCTCTGTTCTGCAAATTAGATCATATTCAGCATCAGGGCTGCATACACCTCGTCCCCTTGATTACCACTACTTCCTACAGCTGGTCCTCCCAGCATGTAGGGAGCGTACTCACTCCTCTTACAATCTACTCACCCATTGTCCCGTTATTCAAAAACAGCTCCTTTGAGCTCCTTCTTACATCAACATCTAGGTTGCATAACATTGATCACACAATCCAAGTATAGCTATACAAAAGACGATTTCCAATATTTTATTCTATCTCCTCCAGGAAGTACACGTATCAAGGCGCTTCCCAGTTCATACTACAAAGTTTGTTATATCCTTCCAATTACACTCATACAGGCTGTGTCAAGCTCACCCCCTCCATCTATATTCTACAATTCCTCTCTTAAGCCATCTCTCTCTAATGTTTGAGGGATTTGTAGAACTGCAGGAGGTTTCAAAAATTCTTCTTTCTGGCTTACTCTCCTGAAGACCACCTATGTAATCAGATTGTTGCTGGGTCTCAAACATATACTCCCCCAGAATAACCTCCGCTGACAATCTTCCCAATTACACCCCAAGCACAACAATAACTCCCTGCGATTCCTGTTCATACGCAATGTATTCTCATTACTTGTGCAAGATTTCAGTCGGTTATGTGTGAAGAGCTCTCAAGCCTTCCTAGGCACTGTACAAAATCACCATAAATAAATAAAACAATTGCTGCCACAGTGTTGGCTTTTACAAATACCAAACCGAGAATGTGAAATATTACGGCCTCTATCGGGAGTGAACTTGGCCTTCGAATGTTTCAAAAGCATATTAAAACTGTTTCTTTGTTTATGTTCGTGCAATCGCCACAGTCTATTTTCACCGTCGTCTTAAAACCATGGCCATCCGATTTTGGGAGCCATCCATTTTATTAATTCAGAAAACCCGACTTACAGCCAATATATTCATAAAAAACACAAGCTCTAATCCACAAATTAGCTCCAACTTGTGTCCCGCTGGTGGCATGCAATAACGGTGTTAAACCTGCTTTGGCCACAGGATGTTTCCAGGGAACAGGGTAGTAGCGAGCTAAACTGCAAAGGCATCTGAAAATGTGGAAACAAACATTTCCTTTTTCTTCCCCCAAAACACAGGCATTTGACGGCAGAAAGCTAAAGTCAGCAATTTCCGTCCTTTTTGGCTACTTACTCATTGAGGCAGGAATTCCAAAGGCAACAACTTCAAGCCACGCTTTCGATTCCAAAATATTTTTTTTCTCATAATGATGCATCATAAAAAGTGGCAGAGCAACGTTTTTATCACTTCCTAACAGTCATCGTTCTTCCTATTATGAAAGGAGGCTGGCTGGCAGCTTAGGGTGGCCAGTAGCCAAAGGCAAGATAGCATTTCAAAACAGAGAAAACTTTGGATTCATTTTTGTCAAAGAGTTCCGCATAAATGATGGTTTCTTAAAGAAAAGATTTCTAAAAACGAACGCTGTTGTGGAGCTGAAATCCGACAATGAAAGAAACCATTTGCTGAACGTCGAATTCGATCAATAACATTGTACAAGGAGGCGTTACCTGAAAAGAAAGCACCCCATTTCTCTTTATCCAATGCGACCAACAGTATTCCAGAGCAGCTCATCGGGTCTGGTTGGGTTTTGAGACCCATTGAGACATCCATGAATGGAAGGCCCTTTTGAAGGCAGCAAACCGATGGCAATAAATAAGATGAAATAACGCTCTCAAGGAAGAAAGCACACAAGACCGCTATGTAAAGATGGAAGTGGCTAGGTGAGTGAACTAACCAAGTGTTGCTTTACTTCGAATCTAAACCATAGATTTGGTAGGTTTAATGCGTTCATACCAAGAATGGACAATGGTGTAAACTGTAGTACATTACATTGCTTTATACGTTTGGAGCGACCGAATACTCTTGGTGACGGAGTAATGGACTCAACTCGTATTCCAGCTGCCGAATGCATTGGTGGATGTCATTCCCCACGTCGCCTTGTCCCAGCAATTGGTTGCAACGATGACTCGGCTGAACAGTGTCTAATAGCATTCTGGCCCCCAAGCTACCATACAGCACCATACCTCCTACAACACATTTATTGGCTTAGTCAAGTCTCTTGGCCCTCTGCAATGTCACAACTTTCTCAACACTCCAATTGACTATCACCCCAATGTTCTCCAATCTCTCAGGTGGTGTCTCCACCATGCATTTGACCCACACTCTAGATCCCGGCCTTGGGCATGTCGAAGACAGTCCAACACAGTAGCCTTGCTCAAAAATTCCCATCTCTGTCAGCTCATTTTCTGACCACGTAGATCTTAGCCACTCTCTTACGCGAGTCCTTACTTGAGTCGCTGCCTTCCTCACAAATCAATTCCAAAGAGGATGAACTAGGGAACACTCAGGGCATTAGACTACATCTTCAGTTTGCTACTGCAGAAAAGGTGAATAAATACAAACTTTGAGCCTCCTTCTTAATGGTGTTCTCAAAACAGTGGCACCTGTCAAACTTGATAATCATAGTGAGGTATCTATGAACTTAGTCGCTACACCATGTGAATCCAGATCTACCGTTTTTGCTGGTGGCACGGTTATAAAAGAAGTAGTGTTCCTGTCTTAACAGAAACTATTTAGCAACCAGGCATCTGCTGTAATATCCTGTGTTTATTACTGCATTGCCAGACTGAACTGTTTCATCAATTTACAGCTATCTAAGCTGGTCTTTTCCATATAATGCAGCATGTAAAACATTGTGTCTGGAAGGAAATTAAAATACCCCCTAATTATACATACACGATATGCCCAACATAACCTGAGCTATTTACATCAATTCAGACATCTTACAATGCCTGAGCCAGCCAACACGCATTTCTCAACTAAAGTGTTGCTTTTTCAAGGCTCCTGTGGTTCCCTTCACCTAAAAAATTCTGAGGAATGTTTTCTTCCATTGATAAGCATCATGATGTTCCAATTCATAGTTGTGTGTCTGTTTTTCAGTGTGTGCATGTGTCTGTGCGTTGAATGCCTGTTGGCCTGTGCGCATAAATGCCCGAGAGTATGCATGCCTGTATGTATGCTTCTTAGAAGAAGCGATTTCTTGAAGGGGAGATCAAGGATTGGATGTCATTGACAGGGCATTTCTTCGTCAGACTTGAGTGATTTTCTCTGCAGAAGAACCAAAGATCAATCATGCAGTCCTCAGCATTAATTATGCACCCATTTGCCCATCCACCCAGCCGTTCACTCGTATATACATTTTTTAAATTCATATCACCAACCACGTTTGACTGTCCATATGTGGCTTTTTTGACATGGGTTGGTCTGCAAGTGGGGCCAGGGGGGATCTGTTGTCCAGTATGCTGGCGTGCAGTAATGCCTGCAGGGCTCTTAGTTCTGGAGTGCACTATACAAAAGATAAAACCATCCACTTTGTCAAGGTTTGTTATTTAAGTGTTTGGGTTCTTTAATAAACAATGTTGTAAACACTTTTTTTTAAGTTATCTAATAAGGATTGGTGCAGGATGTTCCCAGGCCTGGCCTTCTATAGGCTCTAAGCATCTGGGCCAAGTACCCCTTAAGCACCTCCCTGTCAGTAGTAGCGCAGGTCAAGCAATCCAAGGTTTCTCGTTGAGGAGGTAGGTGTATGGTGAACACAGATTCACAACTCAACATGCATCCAGCAGCCCAAATAAATGATCGTCCAGTCAAAAACTTGTTTTTATGTAAAAATGAGTAATCATCTACTAACAAAAATTCAGTACAACACACTGCAAATAATATACACAGTCTTCTTAAGCAGGCCCACTAGCATTACCCAGGTCAGGTTCTGTCACACTTACCAGTCAGTGGATAATGGTTATTCCCCATTCACACGTGGCGATGTACAAGCTAGGCCCACTAGCGAGCCCAAGTCTTAGAAGTTCTACAAAGGCTCTTAGCACACGTCCTGGCCGCGTTATACAGAACAAGTCCCCCCCTCACTCCCCCAGGGTCCGGCAGTCCGGCATCCGTCTTATCTGCACTCACTGGGATGGCAGTGCAGAGTCCCCGGGCGTGCGTTCCCGGCCTGGCGGTGAGCAGGACTTTAGAATCTGTGGCTGCGGTGGCACTCCTTCGATCCAGGGGTAAGTCTTATTCTTTGTCAGGGGACTGGTCTAGGGTGCTCCCGAACTCTGGTAACGTGAAGCTTGGTTCCAACTTACCAGGTCACAACGTGCTGGCGATTACGGCTGCATGCCCATCCTCGGATGACTGGCCTCTTCATGGACTCTGGCCCTCTTGTGACTTACAGTGGTCCTTTACAGTACACACAAGGAAATGGCCATTAGTCTGTCACACGATCCCCTCCTGCCATATGTGCATCGCTTAGCAGCATCGATAAGGAGATGGCCCTCTTCAAGTCACAGCACTACCAAGGGCAATGGGCCTCTGTTCGTAGCAGTATAGCATCAGGACGGTGAGCCCTTATTTAAGCAGCGCCCCCCCTCCTGGCATTACGCGGTCGGAGTTGCATAATGAACACAGTCGAGCGGCCTGATCTGTGTAGCGGTCCAGTGCCTCCCCACCTCTCCAGGCATAAAGGGGCCGCACAGCGCACACAGACAGAGGACACAATCGGCACGCTGTTCATGGCGGACCAGAATCACAAAATTCGCTCCCAGGATCCTCTCGGTAGGACCCCCCACTATACCTTGCATCCTCCAGGCAATCTCCTTCTCCTCACAGGGACCACTAGTTGTGGGTCAGACAGAAGTTGGTGCTCCAGACTCCTGGCGAGTGTTTTTGATTCTCTTGTGCGATGCCCCCTCACCCAGCATGAGAGATTGGCAGACTCTTAGTACCCAGCCCTGGTCACAACAGGCAGCACGCATGCTGAGCTTCTCCACACTGATGTACAGTTTGAGTTTGACAACTTGGGAGTCTCAAGCTCTATTTTTTATAATCTACTCCAGACACACTTGTGGTTTAGTGTCTCGGTCTTTGAAACTCGTGCTCTGGGCGTTTCCCACTTTGCAGTGCCGACTCCTTTGTTGTGCTCTTCCTCAAGAGAGCACAACAAGCACAGCAGCAGGTCAGTCTCCAATCTTGATAGCTTCAAACATAGGCCATGGGAGTGACTAAAGGTTCACAACTCGATGTCAACCTCAGTGATATATGCATCAAAAGATTAACAAAGAGCCCCAGCCCTACTCTTTGTGATTCTTGTTCAGTCTCATCTCCTTTCTCAGATGTGCCAAGGCCCCTTTGACTAGTGACCTCCTCTCAGAAACAAAGAGCCCCTAATGATAGCCTGGCTCTTCCTTTCTCAAGTGTGTATCACATCCAGTTCTCTGGAATGCAGCAATCAACAAATCTGTCTGGGTGAAACCTCTACCTCTCCTTGCTCCTGCAGTAAGCCCTGGGCCTTTCAAAATGGAACCAGATGTCTTCCATATGTTCTGTCCACTGCAAGCACACACACACACCACTGCGCAAACTGATACACATGCGCACAGTCCACAATGTACTGTACTCTCCCATGGGCATCCATACATCCCAGCGCGCTCATGCAACACTGTGCACTCCTACATGCGAGACCAACTCTCAGGCCCACATATAGACTTGTGCATTCACATAACCACACACACTATTTCCTGATGCACTGTACCTTCTCCAAGGCACATATGAATCCCAGCACGCACACGCAACCATGCACTGTACCTTCCAACAAGCCACAAACATCTCAGCGCTGCACACAATCAAATGCAGACCAGGGGTGAGCTAAGCACACAGCAGCTGAACTTTACCAGAGAGGGACAGGAGGTGCCACTCCCGTGACACAGGTAAAAAGGCCTGTGAACTCTACTGTTCACTAAAAAACATGGTATGCTGCCAACACCACGCTCGTGGTACTTAATTCCTGGTGAAGGCAGCAGCCTTCCACTTCTTGAGGGTAGCGCTTTAGGAGGCCCTCCTCGTCTAAGCAGACTGCAGTCCATGAGACAGGCATAGGTCACAGTGCACACACATGAACCGTGTTGCCTCATGACAAAAAATCATTATCAAAGATCCAGATATCACTGCGGATGGGACACTCAGGGCAGGGGTACACGTCTATCACCATGCAAGGAACTTTTCCGTTCCAACAAGTGACCATTAAAGGATATTGCTTTATAACATTCGAAAACCCCAAATAATGGAAAGCAACACAGTTGGGAAAGTGACAAGTATACGTAAGAGATACATGTTAAATAGAATTGTAAATCAGACAGCAGTACACTAACAAAAAGGCTACATTTTGATTCGCTCCTGGCCAGTTGCCATCTACCCAGGAAAGTCACAGCCAGGGCATGAGACAAGCTTCATTACAGTATCAACCTACATAGCACCATGCCTTCTTTCCAGAACAGAGCTATGATAAAGAACTAGAATGCTCACCTATCTCACAGAACGTGCCTGCACTGGGAGACATGCTGCTGGAGAAGACCGATTTATTACCATTCACTTTCCTGTACAGATGGCTAAACATTGTATATTAAAATGTTTCTTATCTCTTCTGCTACAAATTCCAGAAATAAACAAGGGCACAAAAACATTCATTTCCATGAGCTGGAATTATATATCTAAAGTGCTCCCAGGTCTGTGAATATTGTGCAGTCTGACAGTTTTCACCATACTTTATAACAGTAACCGTGTCATTTTCTCTGATTTAGAATGTTAATTACCTTAAAACAGGTTTTAATTATCTGTGAATAAAGCATCTTATAATGTATACAGAAAGATATTTTATACACAAATATATAATTTTAAATATGTTTCATCATAAGCATATATTTACCTCACAATATTTTAAAGCCAGTGCACATTTATGCATGGAGATGTCACTCGTGACAAGAGGAAGTGGGGAAAAGTAAAAAAATAATAATAAAAAAATATACATGCGTACCAGGGTCCCTACGAGTGTTTTGTTTGTACAGTATGCGGTGGTTTCCTGAGGAGGAGATCACACCTGAACAAGGCCTATGTATTAAAGTCTATTATTTCTAAGACAAAAAAAGACATTCACATGACATCAAGATATGGCCGAATACCTCCCAGTAATATCATACATAATCCATCAGACCATATTGCCAGTGATTTCATAACCACACTTTACTTCTTCGGTTTCAACCAACTTGTCATGGTCCCCACTAACAGCAAGGGTTACGGTTATAAAGTAAAGATGCAACAGCAGCCGTGGTGAATAGAGAAACGTATCATTATTAAAACAAACAGATGGGCAGCTACACAGCCAAGAACCTCATCAGCCGTCTCTCTCTTGTCCGATCTGTCCTAACTGTCCGACCAATTCCCACATTCTCGAATGTTGATTAGAGCCGCAGGATGACAGGAGAACGAGAAGAGATCAAAACACACTTTTCCCCTCACAATTTTAAATATATTTTAAATGAACAGGATAAATAAGAAAGACATTGGGAAACAAGAAGTACTACGAAGAAAAATAAGAACATTCTAATTACAGTTAAAATTATTCTACTATCCTAACTAAAACAAACACCTAAAAGAATCTGGTAAAAATTTGCTTTGGGTAAAGGCAATAGGTAAAAATTCATCTCCAAAAATTATACGCATGGAATACTCAGTTCAACAAATAGCTAGAATTTACTCAAAATGTAATCATCAAATTTGACAGGAGGACAGCTCACCCGTCTGCTGCAAACATTGCAATTACCTTCACCAGAAGAGTTTGAAGCTGAAGCACCACCCTTGCTGGTAGTACTTTCAATAGGAAATTCTGAGGCATTGCTGCTTTCTACAGGACACTCCTAAGCATTGCCACAGCATTCACAAGTGACACCACCTTCGCTTGCAACCACTTTGAGCCACCTGTGCAGCATTCCACCATTGTCCATGGCTTAAGTTAACTGCACAGCAATCATCACTGATTTAATCTACTAACAATGGTGAATTGTACATCACTTTACCTTTCATTACTATGGATTCTGGCAATTTGACTCGCACCCAGTCCCCTTTCTTGAAATACACTTGTTTGGTGCTTTTCATATTCTATCGAATTTTGCTTTTTTCATGGCAAAAGTCCATATTTGCTCGAGCCTGGCTTATCTGCGGCATATCCTCCGTAGAAAAGATGCGCTTAGATTTTCTTAACCATGCATGTCTTAAAGAATTATTATTATTTCAAAATTTGTAGGGCACACAGCTACCACAAGGGGTTTACTGACGCTAGGCAAGGGTAGGGAGAGAAGGAGGGAATTACATGAGAAGCGAATTAAAACAGCCAGGTTTTCAATCCCTTACGGAAAGCGAGAAAAGAGGTCTCATCTCACAGGGAGGCTGGAAAGGAATTCCATAAAGTTAGTCCAAGGTAAGAAAAAGACCAGCCTCTTATACGTGCCAATCTGATTTTTGGAACCACAACCCGGATATGTTGAGCGGAACGCAAGGGGCGAGAGGGATGGTAAAGCTGCACCAGGTCCTGCAAGTATTTAGGGGCCGAGCCCGTTTTGATTCTAAACTTATAGCACAGAGCCTTAAACTTGACCCGATTCGACACCGTCAACCAGTGTAAGTCTCTTAGAATCCCTGAAACAGAGGTAAACTTAGGCACGCGCTAAAGAAGCCTTGTTGCTGAAATCACAAGAGCTCCTTCCACTCAATGCTTTAAAGGGTGAAACCCCAGTCACCGAATGAGGAGTATTGCGATAAGCCCGAAGCATGGCTCGAATAGCATCAACCACATCACTACCCTCTATCATCGGTCCTCTGACAATCCTGTTAGATCTTTTTACTTGACAGTTGGCTAGAGGATACCAGCTACATCTCTTGTGTTTAATCCCAGCACCACTCAGAAATTTCTTCATCTCCATAGACGTGAACTGCACCCCACTGTCAGATATCAGTTCTAACAGCTACCCCTCTCTTGCAAAAACAGCGGTGAGAAAAGTGACTACAGCTTTGGTGTTTGGTTCTCACAAAAACTTGACTTCTAACCATTTAGACAAGTTATCTGTCATTATAATGGCAAACCATTGGTTTGCAGGTGAAAGTTGGAAATTACCCAAAAATTATATGGAGGGGGCGTGGCTAAGCAAGATGGCCGCACGGACGTGATCAGTGTTAGCTCCGTCGCAGCCCGCTGCTTCGCTGCATGTTTTAAGCCCCAACACAGCCAACAAACACACCTGCAGGGCCATGAAGACGAGCGCCGAGTAACAGAATATTTAGATTTGGAGGGGAACGCGCAGATCTCGAACAGAACGATCAGCGGAGGAGTGAGTCAAGATGGCCCTGGCCCATTGTGCGTGCCGGAGCTGAGCTGCGGGAGGAGACCGGAGGCGGCATAATGCTGGTTCGAGGTGCCGAGAGTCAGCCCTGCATCAAAGGAGACAGATTGCGGCAGGACAAGAAATAAGCCAGGCGGATAGAGGAGCGCCCGGGGACCCGAGCCGACGTGTCGGCTCATTGCGTACGTGGCTGCTGCAGCGGGGAGTGGCTCGTAACCGAAGGGCCCCCCGGGACACTGATTCCACAGAGAGACAGTACGGAGGTGAGAGGGGCCCCATGCTGGGATTTCAAAGCAAGTAGAGAGGAGAACCTGAGGCGCCCTGTCTGACCTTAAGATGGCGGCCGTCCCTGCCTCCGGTAGCTACAACACGGAGGGCTTTCCTTAGGCACTTTGAAGGGTGAAGGCAGCTCCAGAAGGGACCCAAGACCAGTCCCACCACATAGTGAAGTGAACAAAGAAGAGAGAATATGTAGGGGCATCCACTCCATGCCTGACCCTAAGATGGCCGCCAGAGGAAACCTTCACATTGCTGAGCCACATTACAGCAAGCCTTCAGTTCAGGGCGCTTTGGGATAGACTCAAGAGGCATCAGGACAAGACACACTGGTTCACCACGAGCCTCACGGGTGTGAGATAGGGCTCAGGGGTGAGGGGAGCAGACGGAGACGACCGCATATATGCCACCTAAAAAAGCCCTGCCCAAGGCATCTAATTATTTTAGCTTGGCGGAGAAGAAGCATCCAGACGAGCAGAGGAGTGCCGATTCAGGAATGGCGCTGACTAAGGAGGACCTGCTGGCATCCTTGAAGGACTTCAAGTTTGAACTCCAAAATGAGCTAAAGGGAGATCCTCCAGGCCTCAATGGAACAACTGAAAACCGACCTATCAGAAAAGATAACTACGCTGCAGCAAGATGTAGGCTCTATAGGGTCAAGGTTGCTAGAAACGGAAGCCCAAACGCAGGAACTAGATAAAAGAATGAGTCACGCAAGACCAGGTTCAACACTTGCATGCGCAACTCCAGTTGGCATTACTAAAGAACGAAGATTTGGACAATAGGTCCAGCAGAGAGAATATACGTATCAGAGACCTGGAGGAGGGGGCGGAGGGCCCCGATCTGGAGGCCTTTGTGGAAGGGCTCTTTGCGGAGATTCTGGCACCGAAGCAGATGAAGACCAAAATAGACAACACACACAGGGTTGGAACGGTGGCATCCGGGGAGAGAAGATGCACTAGAGACATCCTGGTCAAACTCCACTCGTTCAAGGCCAAAGAGGCTATACTCAAAGAAGCCAGGAAAAAAGACGCCATTTCCTTCCAAGGGTTCAGATGCTCACTCTTTCAAGACCTATCGCAGGCGAATTTACAACGGCGCCAGACCTTCAGGGCACTTGCAGAGAAACTACGCGAGGACCAGGTGAGATACCATTGGACATTCCCTTTCGGTTTAGCCTTTGAGTATCAGAACAAACAATACCACATTACAGAACTCAGAGAGGGTCTGGAAATCCTGGGTCTGCCGCCGCTTGAAGAGGAAACTCTTAACACGAGGGGGAAAGCAGGAGAGCCGTCGCATCCGAAAAAAGCACAGTGGACAGCGGTTTTGAAATGTCGCCAAACGAAGACTTGAGCCGAGGGATAGAAACGCAGTTTTCTGAGCATTGGGCAGGCTATTGGATAGAGTCCTGCAATATGAGGCCGAGAGAGGCGTTGATTCGGACATTCTTAGACTCAGCATTTGGGACTGTTTGGAGCATTAAGACATTCTAGCCATCCGTACCGGCGCGGTCTCGTCAGAGATCTTCTAGCACATTGAACTTTGACTTTAAGTGACAATGTTGAATACTTTAGAACAGCAGAGGGGGCGATGGGCCTAGGCCGTGGCTACAGCCGACACCCAGTGGCCTGATCGCTGCCAAAGCGGGCAGTGATTAGTCCCACATAACAGGTTTCTATCCTTCTGAGTTAGATGTTGTTTGTTTTCACCGGGGGGTTTCTTTTCTGTTGGGGGGGGGGGGGGAGAACTGCGATTGGGATGACATGGGAGGTTTCCTCCTGCTGCCGAGTGGGGCTCATGAGGGAAGAAAATTTGGCCCGGACGCAGTTAGTACCAAGGGAGCAGGGGACAAGGGCACAGTGGGTGCCACATTAGGCAGGTAACAGGCACAGTTTAGGGATATGATAACGTTTGCTTCTTGGAACGTTAAAGGGTTGAATTCTCCACTAAAGCACCAAAAGGTCTGGAAATATCTATTGGCACTTCAAGAGACAGGCCTTAAAAGATCGGATGAAATGAGGCTCAGACAAACACTATTCACTGATATATAGATCCTCTGCCAAAACAAAACTAATGGGGTGGCTCTGATGTTTCATAATTGCACAAAATTTCATCCAGAGAGGATAAAGTCAGATAAGGAGGGACGGGTGGTAATGGTAAAAGGGAAACTTAGAGGCAGGGAGGTCACTTTCGTCTCAGTTTATGTTCCCAACACTGGCCAGGCAGCTTTTGTGCACACACTATTGGAGTTAGTGGGGGTTTTGCTGTAGGCCAGATAGTCCTGATGGGGGACTTCAACCTTACCTGGCACCCAACGGAAGACAGCACGCACATAGAGCGGCGGGCGGATACTTTCCCAGCTCACTGCAGCGGGCTTTCCTTGATTTGGGTCTTATAGACACTTGGAGGGAGCCCCATCCGACAACTAAGGATTTTACTTTCTTCTCCCACGCCCATCAGTCTTATTCCCGGTTGGATTACATTTTCTTGTCCCAAGGTCTAAGGGGAACGCTCCAAGACGCCAAAATTCTCCCCCTATCTTTGTCTGACCATAGCCCAGTGGCCATCTGTCTGCGCTGGGGGGATTGTAGGGGGGGGAACAACAGGGACATCCAAGATGGTACTTTCCAGCTTCACTGACTCGAGATAGATTGTTCAAAGATGAATTGAGGGAAATGATCAATGAATACTTCAAACTAAATGACACAAAAGATACAACTCCTCAAGTCAACTGGGACGCTTTTAAAGCAGTCCTGCGGGGGAAATGCATGACTGAGTTCCGCTTTAAACAAGCAGAGGGCAAAAGAAAGGATTGACCTAGAAGCCACTCTCTCCCAGATAGAATGCGAATACAAAAAGACTTCCATACGCACTCTGAAGCGACAGCTTTGAAAGGGAAATTAGGTGCAATATATAATAGAGCAGAACTTACATTGCTCCGACTGCGGCGCAACGCGTACGCCCAAGGAAACAAAGGGGCCGATTCACAGAACTAATCTGAGATAAAATCCTAAACTTACTACTTCTGGTATTCACAGAAGGCATTTAGTAGTAGTAGTAGTAAAGTTAGGACTCCTAACTTTACTTCTACTAAACTGAGACAAAATCCTAACTTTACGACTTTCGGTATTCACAAAAGGCATTTAGTAGTAGTAAAGTTAGGAGTCCTAACTTTACTTCTACTAAATGCCTTCTGTGAATACCAAAAGTAGTAAGTTTAGGATTTTATCTCAGAATAGTTCTGTGAATCGGCCCCTTTGTTTCCTTGGGCGTACGCATCTGGCGCGTCAACTCCGGGAGAAAAGAGAAAGAGTATATTGGGGTAGGGATCAACAGCGGTAATGGGGAAATAGAACATGACGATCAGATCAAGGCGAACGTATTCGGGAAGTTTTATCAGGAGCTATATACTGCGGCTCCATACGATGCCAAAGCCCAGACAGACTATTTGACCCGACTGATGCTCCCACAAATCCCGGACGCTTGGCAGGAACAATTAGACGCCCCGATATCCGAGGAGGAGGTGAGGCTAGCCAGCAAAGCATTAAAGGCCCATAAATCACCAGGGACTGATCGCTCAGTTTTATAAAACATTCGCACCCGAACTGATACCACATATGACGGCTCTATTCAATGACATTGCGTAGGGACGGGGGGTGCATCCATGTCGAAAGCTCTGATTACAGTTATTCCAAAACCGGGGAAGGATCCCCAATATTGTGCGTCATACAGACCGATTGCGTTGCTCAATCTGGATGCCAAATTATACTCAGCCATCCTTGCGTCCCGCCTAGAGGATTTAATGCCTGATATTATTCTCCCGGATCAATCCGGATTCATAAAAGAGCATCAGACGCACGACAATATTCATAGAAAATTGCACCTAGTGGAAAAGGCTTCCAGACTTAGAATGCCGGCGTGTTGGTGGGGCTAGATGCAGAGAAAGCATTCGATAGGGTGGATTGGCACTTCCTCTTTCTCACACTAAAACGCTTTGGTTTCGGGGATAGGTTCATTCAAATGATTAGAGCTAACTATGTGAGCCCGAGGTCCAAGGTTCAGGTAAACGGGGTCAGTTCAAACATTTTCAGGCTGGGTCGGGGAACGCGTCATGGGTGCCCTCTCTCCCCCCTGCTGTTTGCCCTGAGTATTGAGCTGCTGGCGGCTCAACTACGGGCATCAAACGACATACAGGGTATTAGGTTCGGAGGGGATGAACATAAGGTCTGGCTCTTCGCGGACGATGTTCTTTTGACACGCACCTCCCCTAGAGCATCGCTGCGAGCTCTCCAAGGGGAATTGCAGAAATTTGAGGCGGTCGCGGGCTTCAGAGTTAACCTGAGTAAATCGGCAGTGTTAAATTTGACAGTGATGGAGGGGGAGAGACTTCAAATTCAGGGAGAATCCCCTTTTGCTTGGGCCAAACACACGATAACATACCTAGGGATTCAGATCACCCCACGTATAGAAGGCCTGTTTAAGGTGAACTTCCCGCCCTTGGTATCCCAGATACAGAAGGAGCTTAGGAGATGGAAGCCGCTGTTCATTTTGTGGCTGGGGGGGATAAATGCTGTCAAAATGACGGTACTCCCCAAGTTACTATACCTGTTTCCGGCACTCCGGATAGAATTAGAGAAGGATTTCCTCCCTGGGATACGATCCATGATTCTGCGCTACATCTGGCAAAATGCGAGGGTGCGTCTGCGATTCCAGGTGTTGAGGAAACGGAGGTCTGAGGGGGGATTAGCTTAGCCAGACTTTGGGTTGTACTTCAAGGCATCACAACTGTGAGTGATAACGGAATGGTCCAAGAGGGAATCGGATAAGCACTGGCTCCACATGGACCGGGCTATCGTAGGTAGGACCATATAGGACGTTCTTTGGAAACCTAAAAAAGACAGGCCTTCTAATGCTTAAGCACCCCCACCAGAACCACTCAGGATATGGGACAAGGTAACACGTGGACAGGGGTGGACCTCCTTTCCACCCCCATACACTTGAACCCAGAATTCCCACCGGCGCTGAGGGAGGGTCCGTTTGATGCTTTGGAGAGAGGGAGGGTGTTTGGTGCTCTCTGATTTGTTTCACAATCAAGACATCCTCACCTTTGAAAACTGCTAGAGGGACTTTCACATTCCATCCTCGGAACACTTCCATTACATACAGCTAAAACACTGGGCACTACATCCACAGGTGCGGGGGCGGCAACCCGGGAACTGACTCCGATAGAATCCTTCGGAAGGAAGGCAGGTTCCACGAGAGGGGTTATCTCCCACCTATATGGCCTCCTGCTCTCCACAACATTAACACCGAGCCCGAGGTACACGCATTCCTGGGAGCGGACACTGGGGAGAGGAATAATGGAGGGGGAGTGGAAACACCTATGGGCGGACATTGCTTAACACAATCATTCTTTAGAATTAAGGGAAGCACACTACAAAACACTATTTGATTGGCACCTATACCCTACTAAACTCAAAAAGATCTTTCCCCAGACTTCAGATCTCTGTTGGAGGGGGTGTGGACTACTGGGGGATTTCCCCCACATCTGGTGGGATTGCCCGACCATCAAACCCTTCTGGGAGGAGATTCTGGCCCAGATGAAAGAAATGTTGTCATAACCCCTGCTGAATTCCATAGAAGCGACCCTCTTAGGTTTAAAGGATCCCACCCTGGAACATCAAACCAGGGCAGATAAGGCGATCAGATCATGTGGGCTTGTATTGGGGTGGCGAAAAAGGCCATAGCAATGAATTGAAAGAAGGAGGAGGTTCCAGCATTGCCACTATGGCACTCCCGATTATGGAAAATCCTTACGCTGGAACGGATGGCAGACATTTTTAAAGAGGACTATAAGAACTTCGAGTATAAATGGGGCCCGTTGGTGACATACCTTACGAAGGGCCTCCCTTTGGCGGTATGCCCTCCCACATTGAGGGGCCTACATCTATTCCAGTTCAAGATTGTGTACATCAGCCAGGATAGCTTGACTCCAGTGGCATGGAGAGCACGGGACCCACGTCTGGGCATACCCGTCCCACTCGGGGTGACAAATGCAAAAACAACAGTTGATGGACAGAATGCAGAACAATGTCATACATTCACCCCAGTACAGAGATCTGGGCCTAAATCCATCTTTTTTGCTCACCATGCCATTCCAGTTTGAACCCAGCCATATGCAAATCAGTCTTGACCCTGTGCCTCATGGGAACAGTCCAGCCCGAACTGCCAAGCCAGGTCCTCCCTGGACTGGAAACAAGCATCCTAGGACCGGTTTCGGGGTTTCACCCCTCTTCAGCCAGGATAGCTTGATTCCAGTGGCATGGAGAGCACGGGACCCACGTCTGGGCATACCCGTCCCACTCGGGGTGACAAATGCAAAAACAACAATTGATGGACAGAATGCAGAACAATGTCGTACATTCACCCCAGTACAGAGATCTGGGCCTAAGTTGGCAGGGTATGCCCAGACGTGGGTCCCTTGCTCACTTTGCCACTGGATTCAAGATAGCCTGGCTGATGAGGGTTTTGAAACCGGTCCCAGGATGCTGGTTTCCGGTCCAGGGAAGACATGGCTTGGCAGTTCGGGCTGGACTGTTCCCATGAGGCACAGGGTCAGACTGATTTGCATATGGCCATGTCTGAACTGGGGTGGTGGAGTGAGCTAAAGAATGATGATGGATTAAACCCAGATCAGTTGACTGGGGGTGTTTGATTTGGTCTAACGCTCCGTCCATCATCCCCTTTGGTATCGACAAGTAGAAGGATAGTGCACATTTTGGATCCAGATGGTGGAGCCTCTCTTCCTCTTTTGGCGGAGGCGGAAAGAAGGTGGGCAAAGTGATGGTTCGGCCAATGTGGAAAGAAGTAACCACCTTGGGAAGAAAGGAAGGTCTAGTTCTTAGGACGACCTTGTCCGGGTGAAGAGCCAGAAAAAGAGGCTTGGAAGAAAGTGCTTGGAGCTCACTCACCCTGCGAGCAGAGGTGATGGCCACCAGAAAGGCAGTTTTCAAAGTGAGAAGCCTGAGAGGACAGTTATGTAGTGGCTCAAAGGGAGCGCACATAAGGTAGGTAAGAACCAAGTTCAAGTCCCACTGGGGCATTACGAAGGGAACAGGGGGAACAAGATGAGTAATGCCCTTAGAGAATCTATTTACAAAAGGGGACTTGAAAAGAGAAGGCTGATCAGGAAGCCTAAGAATGGCTGAAATGGCCGGGAGGTAGCCCTTGATAGTGCCCAGAGCAGAGCCCTGCTGGTCCAAAGAAAGGAGGAACAAGAGGACCTCAGAAAGAGGGGCGGAAAGGGGATCCACAGCCTTTGCTGTGCACCATGCCACAAATTTGTTCCATCGGCAGGCGTATACAGTCTTAGTGGAGGGAAGCCTGGCTGCCAAGATAACATCACAGACTTCGGGAGGCAGGTCAAACGATGTCAACTGCCGCCGCTCAATCTCCACGCAAGGAGGTGGAGGCTGAACAGGTTCGGGTGGAGGACCGTCCCCTGCTGCTGCGACAGAAGATCCTCCCGAAGAGGCAGTCGGATCGGAGGATCGATGGCCATGTGTAAGAAAGTGGCTCTGTATATACTGCACCCAAGTAAGGTTCAGTGTGCACAGAGTCCACAGTCCCCAGAGGTTTGGCAGAGGCTAAAGTTAGATATAACCTTACTCTCTAAAGTGGTAGCTTGGTCGAGCAGTAAGGCAGTATCAGAGGACAGTGTAAAGCATTTGTTGTACACACTCAGTCAGCAAATGAAGCCACACACTCAAGAACTGAACTCTAGGCCAATGGTTTGTATATAAAAATATAGTTGTTTTATTTTAGAACCAACAATGGGTGTCAAAATATACTTTCTCAGAATGAGATGCTTTAGTTAACTACTGTTCAATTGGCAATAGACTTTTGAATGCAATAGTTACAGTTGTTGCAATATGCAACACAATTTTAAACACAATTATACATTGAGCTCAATGGAAATTTCTGGTTAAATGCAATAGATTACTTTTTGGATTACTTTTCTAACCACGGGACTGGATCTTGGATTCAGTCCCGGGACACTTCCTGTAAACAGGTGAGAAAAAGCGTTTTGGTTATGGTAGTGATTTTTGAGGAATATTACTGTATTTCAAAAGTTGACACTTAGAAACTTTTCTGGGTAAAATTACCAATGTTATCCTAGGGAAGGAAATACAGTTTGCAAGCAAAGTATGTTTACGTTACTTTTGTAATCCAGTGCTGGACTCCTAGGTTCAGCACTGGGACATTTACTTAAAACAGGTAAGTAATTACGTTTTTGTAGTTTGTACGATTTTTAAAGAATATTTGTATGATTCAGAAATCGACACTTAGAAACTTTTTCAACAAAAAGCAGGCAATGATATCCTATGAGAGGAATTTCCAGTTACTGGTAAGTACGGTAAAAATTACTTTTCATGGTCGGTACTGGACTAAAAGATGCAGTACTGAGGTCTCTCCTGATAGTAGGTGAGTAATTCGGAATTCGTTACTGTTGTGATTTTTAAGCAATATTTTGGTATTTCAAAAGTGGACACTTAGAAGAAATTTCACAGAAAACCAGTCAATGGATCCCTATGTAAGAAAATTCAATTCGCCGGTAAGTTACTTTTAACGTTACTTTTGTAATCCAGTGCTGGACTCCTAGGTTCAGCCCTGGGACATTTACTTAAAACAGGTAAGTAATTACGTTTTGGTAGTCTGTACGATTTTTAAAGAATATTCTTGTTTTTCAAAAGTCGACACTTAGAAACTTTTGGAAGAAAAAGTGTCCATGTTATCCTATGAGGAAAAATGAGTTATCGGTCTCGAGGTAAGTAATCGGTCTTTTGAGTTAGGGTTCTGGGGTTAGACTCAGGGGTCTCCCAGGGTCAGTGATGCACTGTTGTTGCACCCTCAGCGGCACTAGGGCGGCCGGGTGCAGAGTGTTGAGGCCCAATGTTATCCTATGGAGGATAGGGGGACTCCGGTTGGTGGCGGCTGGCAAGCAGGCCACGGGGTTGTGGGAGCAAAGCTCCTAGGGTTAAGCTCAGGGCACGTTGGGGACCAAGTTAGCACCAAAGAGGCACCCTCAGCGGCACTAGGGCGGCCGGGTGCAGAGTGCTGTTTTGAGGTCGGGTGCCCTGTTGATTTCAATGGAAATTTTCGGTTTTGGTTTTCAGCTGCAGGCTCGGTCCAGGAAGACTTCCAGGAGGAACCAACAGCTGGGCAGGTAAGTTGGAGGGCTCGGGGACGTAGGTGCACCTCGGGTTCCTTTCTCCAGGGCGCAGGGCGTCTGGATGCAGGGGTGTCTTTTGAGGTCGGATTTCACCTTACCGGGCCACTCGCGGTTGGGGGTTCTCCGTGCAGAGGCTGCAGGCGACGTCGGGGAGTCCTGGAGGGGTCAACCCACGGTGGACTCGGACTCTGGAGAGCTGGGGGACCTCGCTGGGACCGGTGGGCCACTTGAACTCGGGCTGTAGGCGACGGGTGCAGTGGTGGTTCCAGGCGTCGGGTTTCTTTCTCCTCAGCAGGCTCGGAGTCTTTGTTTGGTGTTTCTTTTGAACAGAGCTGCTGTTCACAGGAGATCCGGTCTTTGTTGAAGGCAGTCAGTCCTCCCTGGGGTTCTGGAGGTCGCTGGCTGCAGGACAAGACTATTTTGGCGCAGGATCTCTGGAAACTGCAGACGGGCCGGTAGGGCTGGGGCCAAGTCAGTTGTTCTCTGCAGTCTCCTCTGCTGGGCGTCTTCTTTCGTCCTTTTTCTTCTTAGGTTGCGGGAATCTAAGGAAGGAAGGTTCAGGGTGCCCCTAAATACTAGATTTAGGGGCGTTACAGGTAGGTAAAGGGCAGGGACCAATGGGTCCCTGCCCTGGGGTGGGTACACCCCTATCCTGCCACTCTCCTGTGGGAGGGGGCAGGAGCCTAGTCCTGATTGGGCAGGGCTCCCCATCTTCAAGATGGCGAGAGCCCGGAGATGTGCTTCACCTCGCCTCCCCCACCTGAGGGGTGGGGTTGGCAGAGGGTGGCACACCCCTTTCCTCCCTTGGTGTTTCCCTCCAGTCTTCCCACCAGGATGGGGGAGGAACCGGTGGGGACCAGTTGCTGAGTACAGCAAGTGGTCTGGGGAAGCTCACAAAGGCGGAATGCCTTTGAAGCTTCCCCTGCCCATCCTGGGGGAGGGGCCTAGCACCTCACCCAGGACGTGCATTGTTGCAGGCCCGGGAGAGCGGATGGCTCTCTACCCAGGGGTCCAGCAACATGTCTGCTGTGTGGCAGCCTAGGCAGCCCCTCAGACAAGACGTGGATTGTAGGTTAGGTTCAGGGGTAACTCTAAGTTGCCCTCTGACGTGCATTTTACAGTAAATCCCACACTGGCATCAGTGTGGGTTTACTGTGCTGAGGAGTTTGATACCAAACTTCTCAGTCTTCAGTGCAGCCATCATGGTGCTGTGGAGTACGTGCTGACGACCTCCCAGCACCATATACTCGGAATGGCAGCCCTGCACTTACAGTGCCCAGGAATGGGCCTGGGTACTGTAGGGGCACAGGGCTCATGCACCTGTGCCCTCACCACTGGCATAGGGCACCCAGCTAGAGGGGTGACTGAGGTATGCCAGGGCAGTGTGTTTGTGGGCATGGCACACAGGGATGTGTGCCATGTCGACTCTCTGTTTTGTTCTGCACCAAGACACTCAGCCTGCAAGGGCAGTGTGTGTGTGTCAGGGTACAGGGCCTCTAAGGGTGGCACAATAAGTGCTGCAGCCCTTAGGGGTCTTCTCTGGTCACAGTGCCCTGGGTACCTAGGGTACCATTTACCAGGGGCTTACCTGTGGCCAGAGATGCCAATTGGGTTTAGGCTGAGTACAGTTTTTAGGGAAGGAACACAGGCCCTGGGTACCTGATTGGCAGGGATCCAGGGCACACCAAGGAAAAGTGCATCAGTTATCAGGCAAAAAGTGGGGGGGTTACTGCAACAGAAACCCACTTTCCTACACCATGTTGAGCAGCTCGGGATACCAGACTCTTCGTGCCCAATCCAGAGCCACAAGAATGACTTGGGGCCCGGTCGCGCTTGATCTTCTTCAGCACTCTGGGCAGAAGTGGTATAGGCGGAAAGGAGTATAGAAGACCGCAACTCCACTCGCGACGAAAAGCGTCACCTAGCGAGTGCCGCCTTGGAAATTCCAACACGCAGAATTACTGACATTGCGCATTCTCTTCGGTGGCGCATAGATCTAACCAAGGTGCTCCCCACTGCTGAAAGAGACCTTGCACCACCTCCGAGTTAAGACGCCATTCGTGATCCATCATGCACCTGCGGCTGAGTTCGTCTGCCCTGGCGTTCAGGGAACCTGCCAGGTGTTGAACCACCAGGGATATGCCCTGATGTTCCAGCCATGTCCAGAGGCGGAGGGCCTCTTGACACAGGGTCCACGACTCCACCCCGCCTTGTTTGTTGCAGTACCACATGGCGGTGGTGTTGTCTGTGAACACCTGGACTACACTTCCCCGGACAGAGGGAAGGAATGCTTTCAGTGCAAGCCGGATCGCCCGCAGCTTCAGAAGGTTGATGTGGAGCCCGGACTCCGCTGGAGACCAGAGGCCTCTGATCTCCACCTCTCCCATGTGGCCGCCCCATCCCAGAAGGGACGCGTCCTTCACTACTGTGTGTTCTGTATGGGGAAGGGAGAGGGATCTGCCGTTGACCCAATCCTGGTTCATGAGCCACCACTGCAATTGTCGTGCAGTGCCCTCCGAGATCTGGACACAATCTGACAGATTCCCCTGATGCTGCGCTCACTGGAACTTCAGGTCCAACTGCAGAGCCTGCATATGCCACCTGGCATGATCGACCAGCAGGATGCAAGAGGCCATGAGGCCCAGCAGCCTCAGGGTCATCCTGACCGAAACCCGGGATAGAGGCCGAAAGATCGGAATCATAGCCCGAATATCCCGGACTCACTGTTCGGGAGGATAAACCCGAAACTGCACCGTGTCCAGAACCGCTCCGATGAAGAGGAGCTTCTGAGAGGGGGTCAGGTGTGACTTCGGCACATTGATGGAAAACCCCAGCGAATGCAGGAGGTCAGCCGTAGTCTGGAGGTGGGAAACGACTGCCTGGGGCGAGCCCGCCTTCAACAACCAGTCGTCGAGATAGGGGAAGACTGCAACCCCTGATCTGCGCAGATGAGCTGCGACCACCGCCATCACTTTCGTGAACACCCGAGGGGCGCTGGTAAGGCCAAAGGGGAGCACGGTAAACTGAAAGTGCTCGTGGCCTACCGTGAACTGCAGGTAACGCCGGTGGGCCGATGCTACCATCCAGTCTCCATGGTCGAGAGCAGACGAGACCTGAGCCAGGGTCAACATTTTGAACTTCTCCTTTCGGAGGAAGCGGTTGACGTCCCTGAGATCCAAGATAGGACGCAGGCCCTTGTCCTTCTTGGGCACCAGAAAGTAGTGGGAATAACAACCACAACCTACTTCTGGGGCAGGGACGCGCTCGATGGCTCCCTTTGCGAAGAGAGCCGCAACTTCCTGTTGGAGAAGGGTCAGATGATCCTCCGACATGCGATGGTACTTGGGTGGCATGGAGGCAGGGGTAGTCTCGAAGGGGAGGGAGTAGCCCCTTCGGACTATTTGCAAAACCCACCTGTTCGACGTGATGGTGCGCCAGTGGGGGAGATGATGGCGAATCCTGCCGCCCACTGGCGTTTGGTGGCCCTGAAAGGTCAGACTAGGAGGGTTTGGAGGCTGCTGCAGAGGGGGCGGTGGTGGACTGGCCCGCTCGCTGGCCCCCAGAACCACGGCGGTGGTTCCCACGTCCTCGGCTGCGCTGAAGTGGAAGAGCTTGCGCTGGCCTGCGGCTCTGAAAGGAACGTGGTGGGGCACCCCTTCCGTGGCCACGAAAGGGGCGAAAAGCAGACCGTGCAGGGCGCGTGGTGGAGAGGCCCAAGGACTTGGCCGTAGCACGAGAGTCCTTGAAGCGCTCTAGCACACTGTCTGCCTTGTCGCAGAACAGGCGACGGCCATCAAAAGGCATGTCCATCAAGGTTCTGGATATCCCCAGAAAAGCCAGTCGTCCTCAAACAGGCGTGACGGCAAAGCGCCACCGACGTTGAAATGGTCCTACCCAGTGAGTCGGCAGTGTCCAGCCCACAACGAATGGCGAACTTTGCTGCGTCTCTCCCCTCGGCAACAGCACGGTCCGGGCCTCCTCCGGACACTGAGGCAGCACTTGCGCCACTGTATCCCACACAGAGTGGGAATAACGGCCCAAGAGGCATGCAGTGTTCACTGACCGCAGCCCTAAGCTGGAGGAAGAAAACAACTTCTTCCCAAGCTGATCCAGCTTCTTGGATTCCCTGTCCGGTGGTGCGGTAGGGAATGCGCTTTGGAACGCTGAGGCTTGGACCACCAAGCTCTCGGGGGAAGGGTGTTGGCAGGGGAAAGTGGGGTCGCCCGGAGCCGGGCGGTGGCGTCGGGCAACCATCCTATCCACAGGAGTCCCTGTGGTGGGCCTTTAGCAGATGCCCAAAAGGATGTCTGTAAGGGCCTCATTAAACGGCAGCAGGGGCTCCGAAGAGCTCGCTGCCGGTTGAAGCACCTCTGTCAGGAAGTTAGTCCTGACTGCCACAGTAGGTAGCTCGAGGTTTAGGGCCTCGGGCGCCCTACGCAACACCACTGCATAGGACGCTCCCTCCTCCGTAGCCACGGTAGGAGAAGACAACATGCCATGGTCTGGTGAAGTGTCCAGACCACTGGCATCCCCCAGGTCCTTTCTCCAGTTCTGGTCGTACTCCAACTGAGCAGGGAGAGGGTCCTCAGACACCTCCCAGTCTTCCTCATCCTCCTCTGACTGCCAAACTGGCTGAAAATGGGCAGGGTGGAATGCAGGCACAAAAATACCCATCGGAGGTGGGAGCCAGGGTCGACGCCGGCTGGAGGTCCAGCCGGCGTCGGCAGCGGACGCGGTGCCGGTGGAGGTGTCACAAGGTCGACCGGTGCCGATCCGGATCCAGGCCTGGATCCAAGGGGGCCCTGCGGCGCCGGAGCCGCCGGCAGGGAGGGCCTAGGGCTCCCAACCGAGACCATGGGGCCCGAAGGCACGCCGGCGGAGTCGGGCTGCCCAAAGACAGCATGCATGGCTTCGTAAAACTGACTAAGCTGGGCAGGGGTCACTCTGGGTCCTGGAAAGGGAGGGAAGCTCGGAGTTGACCCTTCATGCTCCGCACGTGGAGCCGCGGGAGTGGCAACGCCCGCATCCCTTGTCGCGTCGGCCGAGGAGAAGTCGAAGAGCGACAATGCTTCTTCGACGACTTCTTGTGCTTCGACTTACCTGACCACGAGTGCGAAGACTTGGATGACGAGTGGTGATGGCTCCGCGACTGGTCCCTCGACCTACCTCGCGACCGGGACCTCCGACGGCACGGAGCCGACTGCCGACGCTCAAGAAGCTTTCAGGACCGCTCCCGCAAAGACTTCAGAGCCATGGCCCGGCAGTCGGAGCACAACTTAGGGTCGTGCTCCAGAAAAAAAAAAAACACGCGGTGCGGATCCGTTACCGACATCATGCGGGAACAGGAACCGCAGGCCTTGAAGCCGGGCATCCCTACGTGCACCAGGATGCGGTTAAGACTCAAAAAGACGTCGACAAAAGTCGCTCAAAAGTTCATTAAAAAAATGACTGGAGGAACGGCTCTCTCCGGATCTGCGCTGGCTGGCGCGGAAAAAGAAAGAACTGACATCAGCGCGCGAGGGCGGCGTCTAAGTAGCTACTGCGACGTCATCCCGGCGACCACAACACCAACGACGGACGCAGTGCCGACCGACGCCACCTTCCGACGCACAGAGGTACTACTGACGAAAAAACTTTCCGGATCCAGTCTGACGCCTGGGGGTAATTCTAAGGTAAGGAATCTATAACTAACTGTTTCTTTCAGATCCATGCTTTTGGCACCCAAATAGGGAGGTTTACAAAGTAGTGTAGGACTCTAGGCAAGATGACCATTTTAGTCAAGGCCTCCTGAGGTTCCCCTCTCTGTTTTCAAAATGATAAATCCACACTACCAAATATTTGCAGGTTCTAGGTTCCCTCTGAGGTTCGGCATGTCGCACTGCCCCGGGGGATGCCACAAGTGTAGGGGACACAGGGAACACGCACTACTTCCACCAGTTTGGCTGCAGACCAGCAACGGACAATGATGTTTACTTAATGAGCATTTGGCATCCCTTTCAGTCACCAACTGGTATTAGAGCTAGTGTATCACTCTTTCTGGCTGACCACTGACAATATAAAGGAATTCCAATTAAATATATTGTCAGCTAATTTATTCTAGATGGATATTTTGCAGACATGCAATGGATCCAGCACTCATGGACCTACGCTGGACAACCTGGCTTAAGAGCGTGCACCCGTAAACCCATGAAACATACAAACTTTGCATAGATATTTAAAATGAAGGAATCTGTTGGTAGCCTCGTGGTAAGAGGTACATCTTTAACAGCCTTGAAACACGTGCCTAAATCATCGGTGCAGAGAGGTGTGCTGGTAGGAGAGCTAGTTTTAGAGAAGGGAGCCAGGGCGAACACCTCCTCTCCAAAGATAGCAGGTTTAAATAGGAAAGAGCTGAACTGAGCTAAAACATTTCTCCGTCTGTGAAACTGCAAATCTCTTAATCTCCAGGGTTTCTTCAAGCCCAGAAGCTATGAAGCCTAATTTAATTGTATCTTTAGCTGCTCACTCTCTATTATGTGAATCTGAATTGAAATTTATACTGCCTCCACTTCCCCCAGGCTACAATTCCCTTCTATGTGGCTTTGCTTCTGTATCACAGCCATAATGAAATGGGACAAAGATGGGAAAAACCCTAAGTGTTATAGAACTTTATACTCCTAAGCTTATGTTCTATAGTATTGTGTTTTCTGAAAATGCATTTTTAGAATAGTGTGGGATACATTGCAACAAAAAAAGCTTTACCCACACATTTTATTGTTCTTTAGTTACAGGAATTTCAACCTCTAAATTAGGGATTTTGTGTTGGACTCAAAACAAAGACAAGCTGAAGGAGGCATATGCACCAACCTCATTACCACAAGCATCTCATTCCAGTCCAGATGTTTAACCACATTGTAGCAGAAAATAAGTATGGGAAGGCTTTGGTAAACTAAATATTGATGCACAAAACTAAATGTGAATGCAATACATTGGAAAATAAAGATCTGAATTCCTAAAGTGAAAAACTAGACTTTCTCGACCAAAAGTAATATATTCCAATATGATTTATTAATAAAAATGAAAATATTCCAAACATAAAACCATTCTTTCCACAGGTGCTATACACCTGCTGTGGCTAACTAAATAGGATCAAATATGAAAACATGACCAAGAAGGAATATGTGAAACTCCATACAAGATGGTTTTCTTCCACAATCAAAAAAGAGTACTCCCTTACAGGCGCCTAACAAATACAAGTGAACATGGATTATGCTAAATGCAACTATTCATGGGTGAATGAGAACCAATGTTTTATTATGGCAGAGGCAAAAGAGAGGAGAGAGAGAAAGAGAAAGCAAGTGTAAAAGCGAGAGACCACGATCACAGTGAATGGTTCCCCTGGATGCAGTGGTTGTGACATATTGCCAAAGGGCAAGATTCTGCACAACTAAGGGTTTCTGCATAAGCATCTTTGGCTCCACCTGATGCAGAGACACACAGTCTCCAAGGGGTAATGCATGGTAGCTAGATTATGAGGTCATCTGTTGACGTGGGAAGTAGGACTGAAGGTATAAAACACCTCTTCAGCATGGTGTGTTGTGTGTCTCTGTCTTGTATTAAAAGAGATGACAACCAAGCAATCAGTTTTTAGACCTAGGTTCTCAATGGGAATTCACAAAAAGCAACCATGGGCTTTAAAAGTCCTCTTACAACTTTCACTACTTTTGGTGAACAAAATTCTACAACACTACTTTATAGCACTTTTATATTCCATATCAGATATCTCACACATCAATCTCCATGTCTAATCACACTACCACTCAACTTCCTCATTGGACAAAATGCAACAAAGCAACAAAACCAAAACAAAACAAGGCAGGAGAACCAAGAATATGAACAGTAGTCCATCAAAGAAAAAACTATTGCCTTACAGAATCACGTAACCTCAAAGGCAGATGTCAATTGAATAAAACATGTTGACTTTTGCTCTACCTCTAACAGAACTCCCTGCTAAACACAGACCTACTTGGTTCCGAACAAAATGCAACGCTAGCACCACCATCAGCTATAGAACCATTCACAACCAAACTAGGTGAGCTACAGAGCCATTCACAACCAAACCAGGTGAAATACCTCCACCCCACTTCTATTCATACAAAAATCTTGATAAGCAATACTCGCACCACAGCCACTTGATCATCTAATAAATCAAGAAACTCATTACCAGTACTGGAAAGTACTACTTTGTTGACCACGAAGGAATTCAAATAAAAAAATCTCCATCTCTCACTGGAAAACAAACTCTGGACAAATTCCAAACCTTCTCCCCAACCACTCTTATAGACTTTTGTACACATCAGCAACTTTTTCCGGATCTGACAACAATGATGCACCTTCCCTGAATCCGCAGGCAATCTAACATTAACTATCTGCTTTAGAGAATCCTTATCTTGCTGCATCTGCCTCTCCTGTCATTCATATACTTTTTCACTCTGTCACTGTACTCATCCACCAGGTCTTATCTTCTGGAGATCAATGTAGATTCATTACTGACTTTTCTCTTTAAGTGCGAGGAAACATTATTGACCCACGTTTACGGTCCTCTTAATAGCTCGAAGAAACATTGCCTGCCCACTTTGAGGAATCTAATTCTGTATGTAAACAGCATAGACTGTAGAGCGGTCTTCCAGCCTATTCCTCCCTTTGTGGCCAGTTGAGTACATTCCTCCACAACGCTGTTGACTCTTACTACCTGCCTGTTAGACCACTTCCTAAGAAAAAATATTCTAAAAAGGATATCAGATGGGTGTTTCTTGCAAAAGTGGCCACAAACCAACATACAAACATACTACAAACTCTTCTCAACAAAGAACAGAGGTGAGTGTACTGTTCAAAGACACATGATGAAGGCTTACATGGTGACACACCTTGGTTACAGGTTACTCCTGATGACGTACAACCACTACCAAGCTAAAGACATTGGACATGGGTGGTAATTCCAGCTCCCCCTATTGGTACACTATAAGCTCCACCTAGATTGTTTTGTATACCCAAAGAATGAAAAAGGTTTTGGGTCCACTCATACGAACACACACGTCAGAAAAAGATTCAGGCACTTACAAGCATCTTTAGGCACATCATAAGAAGAATATGCTCTTCTGCCGGCTTTACTGAAATATATGGAGGGGAATTAAGCTCCATAGACCGGTTTATTTATAAAATTTAGAACCGTACACTGCTATATTGGCCACTGCCGGCATAAGTCTGTATTCCTCTGGTTTCTAAACTATTTTCTATAAGCCCCGCATGAAACCTCATGGCACACACCTGTATTTCAAGCGCAAAGTCTTGAAACTATATTTCCCATAAGCCCAGCATAAAACCTCATGGCACACACCTGTATTTCAAGCGCAAAGTCTTGAAACTATATTTCCCATAAGCCCCGCATTTCGTAAGGCAACAAGACATGACCATTACACGATCTTATGCAGCAGTCTTTGTAAGAAAAACAACATCTGGAGGGTCTGCTGTGCTTTCTAGGTAGAACAAAGGGAAACGCCTTTGATGAATTGAGTGCATGGGCTACCCTGGGCCTTATTACTTCTACTACATTACGCCTCACGGATTGGCAATCCAACTATAAATAGATTGCTAATTTTTTCTCCTGACTTAAAGAGCATGACTACAAGGGATCCCCATAATCTCCTCCATAGAGCCCCTTCTTTATGTTCGCGTAAGAAAATACGTGTGACTGATTGCGGCATGGACTGAACTTGGGCACATTCACGGATCTGCAGTGGTTTGTAGTTTGAACCTGCTACGCATGTGAAAAACAATGATACAATAGTCTATACTGCATGCATCAAGAGCGATTACATGTTTTTTGGTTTTACTTTTATATTATCTTTTGCATGTCCAATGTTCACCATTATCTCAGTGCACTTTTAATTTTTGTGGTTTATGTTTATACAAATAAAGAACAACCCAAAACTCATAATATCAGGTAACACTCTCCGGCAGGACTACACTAAGGGGCACTGTGTGGATGCATGCTGATGGATGTAAGACAGTGTATACAGTGGAGTTAGGAGAGTGAACATTTTGGTCCCGACGAAAGCCAGGGAACTCAATCTGGTAATCAGACAAGCAAAAACCAAAATACAAAGAGGGTTGAGGCAATGATCCTGCACCTATCACTAAGAGTGGCTTAACAGTATGATGATGGTGCTAAAAACCAGGAAGTGCACCCCTCTCCACTTCCTATTGGGTTCACCCCAAAAATAATCACAAAACAAAATGGAATCAGCACACATCGATTATGTAATTTTTTTGAATATTTGGATTTTAACAACTGAACATATTTATCAATAAAGAGAAAAAAATATTTTGCGAACATAAGGAAAATCTGGACCTGCTTTTTCAAATCATCACGGATAATTGACATCTCAATGAACTTTAAACAATACATAATCGATGTGTGCTGATTCCATTTTGTTTTGTGGTAATCAGACAATTCCAAAAAGAAATTAAGCTCTTCTTTGTTACTTGGCTTAGGTGCTTTTTAAATGGCTTCCACGATATCAAGTTTAGGTTTGATTCAATCTTTGGCCAGACTGTACCCAACATATGTGACGGACTCGACTGTCATTTAGCACTTGCTCGTCTTTAAAGTTAATCCATATCTTGTACACTCATCATGCTCCTACATTCCACAAAATGCCCAAAATTAATATGTCCTGAAAATACAAAACAGTCCTTTGATTTTTCCCCCCCCCATTATATACTGAAAAATCGCTATTGTAGAGAAAACTGACAAGCATTCAACAATGCTGCCATGGCCTCACTGGTATAATGAAGGAAATCAAATATCTAGCGCCTAGATGAAGAATAACCTGGTGATATGCAGGCAAAAGAACAATAAAACCTAACACACTTGTGTCACCTACCATGTTGATAATTTCCTTGTTTGGTGAGGGATGGCAGGTCAGTACTATCGGGGCTAACCAGAGTTGCATTTCAAATTCCTCAAGGATTCCTTCATACTTCAACCTCAACAACTTGTTTAGAGGCTCCAACTTCAAATTAGGTGCTGATCTCATCTTATGAGTAACTGGGGTTGCAACCTCCCAGAGTGTAATATTTTGTTCACAGTTCTTTAAACAACCCAATTTCTCAGCGGACACTTATGTGGATATTGCATAAATATCATCAACAGGCATGGATTTATGCACAATCAATACTTGGTTCCTCCAGATTAAGGTCTAGTTACTAATTCCTTGTGATGGCTTCAGCTCAGTACACTGGGGCCTTTCTTAAAAGCAAACATTTCCAATGGTCTCTCTCCCCTTGAAAGTGATATACATGACCACCTTGACTTCAGTGGGAATAATGTCCTTATTATATCCACCAATTCTGACATCTTACCGTAAATATACTAAGCATATTGTTTTCACTGATAAGAGTATAATGATCCAGAATTAGCAAGGATTTCATCCCCACTTAAATCCAAATCGATTTGACATCTTGGTAATAGTGTATAATCACCAAAATACACACCATTTGCAACAAATACCAGTTTCTTAAAGTTATCTTCCACACACTCTAGTCTACACCCTCTTTACATTACTCTCCTTAGACATGCAAATAATTACCTCTGAGACTATGCCGCCAGCATGCAGAATTTCTAACAAGCCTCTGGAACTATATTCAGAGTGCCTTGTATTCTCGTACTTGAAGCATTTTATTTTGATCTTTGATGAAATGCTCTTTTGCTTTTGGACATTCAATTTGTGTGTTTTACACGCACCTTCTGGAGCTTGTCCTTTAATATACAAACACTCAAAGTTCCAGACTCTGAAAAGCCCTCGACATAACCAACATTCCAATATGATAATATTCTTAAGACCAGCAGTAGGAATGTATGAACAACAAGTACATAGGAATGGTTAGAATTTCTCATTTCAAAAGCTTTCAATTTAGATCTAGAATGATTGCTCTGGCGATGCAAGTCTCTTTGAGGAGACAATTTTTAAGGACAGAGTAACAACGCTGTCGCCATCCTCACAGACATGGTTTGTGGTAGGGGTGGAGGGGAGAGGGGGAGAAGGTTCGGAGGGGGTGAATTTCTGTTCTTATTTGCTTTTGTATTTGTTTTTCCTTGTTGTCGCCTGCGACATCTTGCTTTTCCCTCATTTGTTTACTTCTGGTTCACGTCCATCCTTTCAGACAAATAATACCTCTAGTTTCTCTGGATTGTCCTCCTGCATTAACAAATGTGCCCTGAGTTTCGGGATGGCCTCTGATTCACATGGTCTCCTTGTGGGGCCTTCTTCTATTCACACACACGATGACTTACTCCAACACCATATTTTCATAGGCAAACATCTACACTATGAGTACCCCCACACTGAGATGAGTCTGAAAGTCGCCTCCCTTAACGTTAGGGGTCTAAATCATCCGGTTAAACGGAAGAAAATCGAAAATTACCTGTACGAACTCAAAACAGATGTGTTCCTCCTTCAAGAAATGAAAGTATCCAGATAGGAAGTGTCCTCATTTGGGAGTAGCTGGCTCTCTGACGTCCTTTGCTCCTCAGCCATCAATAAGAAGGGTGGGGTAATAACACTAATTTAAAAAAATTCTGCCCTTCCAGTCGAATCTCATAACACAGATGACAAAGGCAGATGGATCCTTACAAAACTATCCGAAAATAACAACTGTTTTCACATTCTCAATGTGTACGGACCTAACAAAGATTGACCCAGATTTGTGGGACTCCCTAGCCTAGTGTCCAGATATAAACTTAATTAAGACAAGTCTGAAATCATGGGTTTGAACAACCTTTGCCCGAGTGATCTGTTCAAATCCACTGGTCTAGCCTGGCAACCCTATTACATTAAATACCTCGGCCTAGAATTCAATGCGGACGCATTTGAATCGCTCCGCCACAATGAAAAACTAACACTAAAAAAAATTGAACCTTTGTTGGAGGGTTGGAATCCCAAATTTATCACCTGGTGGGGTCGCATCGAGACCATCAAAATGATGATCACACCGATAGTCAATTATCTGATCAGTATGTTACCCCTTGTTCTAACGGAGGAATTTCACCACAAACTGGACAAATTATTAATAAAATTCATATGGCAAAACAAACGTGCGAGGATATATCTTAAAAAACTATGCTTACCAGTCCACCCAGGTGGTCAAATGAAAAACAAAATTAGAGATGCACCACTTTGCAGCAATATTCCAAACAAGTCCTTTAAACAATAATTCTCCAAGAATCCACCAATTCGTTGTACACTGGTCAAACCTTTTCTTTTCCTTTATTAGTTCTTTCTTTAAAAGACAGTCAGCCAACGCGTTTCGTCCTAAAAAACAGGACTTCTTCAGGGGAATGTAGGAATTATGTAGAGAATTTGAGGTGATAATCCTGACCAAATGTTATTTTGCGACAGGGGTGGTATTTAGACCCATGCGTTCCGCTCATCTATCCGAGCCGATACGTAATCCGATCAAAACGAAAAGATGATGTAAGGTTGGTTATTCTTCCAATTTTCTTAATATCACTTGGTAATTTTATGGCCAGAGGTGGAGCCTGTGTGGTATGATAGCCACAGTAATGTAATGCCATAATACAATTGTAACTCCCTAGGCCATATCGAAAATATAGCCAATATCCTCGTTATCATGTAGTCTGACGCCACATCGTAAATGGCGTTCTCCTGCCGCCCAACAATTCAAATTGCGGTAGGAGAACCTAAATACACATAGTCCGGTCACCTAGGTGGTGTTAACCTGGCTGATTTCAAAAAGTACCAAACCACCTTCCTAGCCAAACAAGGCCCTTGTGGGCATCAAAAGGCATCCACTTCAAGACAATTGGGCTCCTTGGATGCCCCTCTCTCCTTCAGAGAATTTAAACAACAGTATAACCTCTCAGACTTAGACTTTAATGACTTTCTTAAACTCAAAACCAGCCTGTCCACGTTAAACTACCCAGACAAAGATCCCTCCATCATCAAGACAATACGGTCTTTTAACAAGTCGGGCCACCAAGCCTCCAAGTTCTACCACCTCTTATTACCTAAATCCACATCCACCATGAAGACTGTCTTAGAAAAATGGAATAGCCATGGGACCATCCCTCCGGATAATTGGCAACTAATTTGGAAATCAGTCATATCCCACAAGACCTCTCCCGCACTTTCCCAAACAAAGTACTGGCTCCTACATAGAACCTTTTAGACTCGTCACGGCTTCACAAAATGGATCTTAAAGATAACCCATCATGTTGGAACTGTAATGACGCTAACGGGGACCTCTGCCATGTTCTATTTTATTGTAGTAAGGTCTCCTCTTTTTGAAACAGTGTGTTTGACTTTTTCTACACTCTCTGTGGGATCCGTCTTAATAAAGAATTTCTATCACTAATTCAAGGTTTTCTTGATCCCCGAATCCACTCGCAGAATGATAGGCTCCTAGTACACATATTACTGACTTCAGCTTGTAATTCAATATTGGCCAACTGCAAGAACACTGCTGCCTTCTGTTTTAAGGCCTGGCTGAACTGGATCTCCTTCTTAAGAGGTGCAGACAATAACTCTCTCCAGAATTCCCCTTGGAAATCACAAAATAACAGGGTCTGGGTATCATTGGACACTTACTTCGCCATGACAAACCTTCTTGATCCCTTGTGGATCGTCGTCTGCCCCCTTCCCCGGGCTTTGGGCGGGTGTCAACTCCTGGACTTGGACAATGGGTTAGGTTTTACTTCCATAATCTGCGTTCCCAGTTTGTATCCAAATTACCAACAAATATGAACCATTTAAATAACTCCACATAATTGCATTGGTAAATGTGTTATACTCTGGCACAAATGCACAAGTTACTAACTTGTGTAACGATATATCTGTAAGAGACAGTAGTTAGTGACAGATTCCTTACCTTAGAATATCCCCAGGCGTCAGGCTGGATCCGGAAAGTTTTTTGCGTAGCAGTACCCTTGCGCGTCGGTAGGCGGCGTCGTGCGGCTCCGCGTCCGTCGTCGGCGTCGTGATCGCCGGGATGACGTCGCGGGCAGTGCTTAGAGCGCCGCCCCTGCGCGCTGACGTCAGTTCTGTACACGACTTTCCGCGCCAGGAACGCAGAGCCATGCAAGAAGCTGACATAGGTGTCTGAAAAATACTAGGGCCCTGAAAGGGATGTCCTTAACCCTAGAAATCAGTTCGCAGAACGGGGAGGATGGGTGGAGGCGGTAAGGAATCTGTCACTAACTACTGTCTCTTACAGATATATCGTTACACAAGTTAGTAACTTGTGCATCTGAAAGAGACACGTTAGTGACAGATTCCTTACCTTAGAATAGATACCCCAGCAATACCAACCCCGGTGGTGGGTCTGCGAACAAAGATCAGACAAGGAAGTCCTGGAGGACAGAACGGCCAAAGAAGCCGTCCCTCCGGACCTGACTGTCAAGGCAGTAATGCTTTGTAAACGTGTGCAGCGAGGCCCACGTAGCTGCCTGACAGATAACCGGCAGCGGAACACCGCGGCCCAAGGCCGTGGTAGCAGCCGTTGCCCTGGTGGAATGGGCACGCAGCCCAACAGGAGGCTCCTTTTTAGCCAAAGAATAGCAGGTCTTGATGCACAAGGTAACCCAGCGGGAGATGGTCCTCTTGTGCACCGCCCGACCTTTTTGGCGCCCACGTAGCCAATAAAGAGCTGGTCATCCACCCGGAAGTGTTTTGTGCGGTCAATATAGAAGGAGAGCGCACGTTTTGGGTCCAGACGGTGGAGCCTCTCTTCCTCTCTGGAAGGATGCGGAGGCGGAAAGAAGGTGGGCAAAGTGATGGTCTGCCCAATGTGGAAAGCAGTAACCACCTTTGGCAAGAAGGACGGACGCGTCCGAAGAACAACCTTGTCTGGATGAACAGACAGAAAGGGAGGTTTGCAAGATAGAGCCTGGAGCTCACTCACCCGCCGAGCGGAGGTGATGGCCACCAGAAAGGCTGTCTTCAGAGTCAGAAGACGAAGAGGACAGTTATGTAGAGGCTCAAAGGGAGCGCACATTAAAAAGGTAAGAACCAAGTTTAAGTCCCACTGAGGCATCACAAACGGAACAGGAGGGAAGAGGTGAGTAATGCCTTTTAAGAACCTGTTAACAACAGGGGACTTGAAAAGGGAGGGCTGATCAGGGAGCCTGAGGAAGGCCGAGATAGCACAAAGATAACCCTTGATGGTACCCAGGGCAGAACCCTGTTGGGCCAGAGAGAGAAGGAACAGAAGGACCTCAGAAAGAGGGGCAGAAAGGGGATCCACAGCCTTTGCTGTGCACCATGCCACAAATTTGTTCCACCTGCAGGCGTATACCACCTTAGTGGAGGGACGCCTGGCTGCCAGAATCACATCACAAACTTCGGGAGGCAAGTCGAAAGGAATCAACTGCCGCCGCTCAATCTCCACGCAAGCAGGTGTAGACTGGACAGGTTCGGGTGGAGGACCGTCCCCTGCTGCTGCGACAGAAGATCCTCCCGAAGAGGCAGACGGATCGGGGGATCTACGCTCATATTGAGTAGCTCGGGATACCAAACTCTTCGAGCCCAGTCCGGAGCCACAAGAATGACTTGGGCCCGGTCGTGCCGAATCTTCTTCAACACTCTGGGTAGAAGTGGTATAGGCGGAAAGGCGTACAATAGACCGCAACTCCACTCGTGACGAAAAGCGTCGCCGAGCGAGTGCCGCCTTGGAAATTCCAACGCGCAGAACTGATGACATTGCGCGTTCTCTTCGGTGGCGAATAGATCTAACCAAGGCTCTCCCCACTGTAGAAAGAGTCCTTGCGCCACTTCCGAGTGAAGACGCCATTCGTGATCCATCATGCACCTGCGGCTGAGTTCGTCCGCCCCTGGCGTTCAGGGAACCTGCCAGGTGTTGAACCACCAGGAACATGCCCTGGTGTTCCAGCCATGTCCAGAGGCGCAGAGCCTCCTGACAAAGGGTCCACGACCCCACCCCGCCTTGTTTGTTGCAGTACCACATGGCAGTGGTGTTGTCTGTGAACACCTGCACTACCTTCCCTTTGACAGAGGGAAGGAATGCCTTGAGTGCAAGTCGGATCGCCCGGAGCTCCAGAAGGTTGATATGGAGCCGGGACTCCGCCGGAGACCAGAGGCCTCTGATCTCCGCCTCTCCCATGTGACCGCCCCATCCCAGAAGGGACGCGTCCGTCACAACTGTGTGCTCTGGCTGGGGAAGGGAGAGGGATCTGCCCATGACCCATTGCCGGTTCGAGAGCCACCACTGCAACTGTTTTGCAGTCCCCTCCGAGATCTGGACGTGATCGGACAGGTCGCCCTGGTGCTGCGCCCACTGGAACTTCAGGTCCCACTGCAGAGCCCGCATATGCCATCTGGCATGAGTGACCAGCAGGATGCAGGAGGCCATGAGGCCCAGCAGCCTCAGGGTCATCCGTACCGAAACCCAGGATAAGGGCTGAAAGATCGGAATCATAGCCTGAATATCCCGGACTCGCCGTTCGGGAGGATAGGCCCGAAACTGCGTCGTGTCCAGAACTGCTCCGATGAAAAGGAGCTGTGGAGAAGGAATCAGATGCGACTTTGGCACATTGATGGAGAACCCCAGCGAGTGCAGGAGTTCGGCCGTAGTCTGGAGGTGGGAGACAACTGCCTGGGACGAGCCCGCCTTCAGCAGCCAGTCGTCGAGGTAGGGGAAGACTGAAACCCCTGCCCGGCGCAGATGAGCTGCGACCACCGCCATCA
This sequence comes from Calotriton arnoldi, assembly GCA_963921515.1. Taxonomy (NCBI): domain Eukaryota; kingdom Metazoa; phylum Chordata; class Amphibia; order Caudata; family Salamandridae; genus Calotriton; species Calotriton arnoldi. The sequence goes on from CAWUFW010004208.1 coordinate 1,142,254, forward strand.
CTTTCGTGAACACCCGAGGGGCACTGGTAAGGCCAAAGGGGAGCACGGTGAACTGAAAATGCTCGAGGCCTACCGTGAACCGAAGGTAACGCCGGTGGGCCGGCAGGACGGGGATGTGGAAATAGGCGTCCTGCAAGTCCAACGCTACCAACCAGTCTCCGGGGTCGAGGGCAGTCAAGACCTGAGCTAGGGTGAGCATCTTGAACTTCTCCTTCCGGAGGAAGCGATTGACGTTCCGGAGGTCCAAGATAGGACGCATGTCCTCCTTGTCCTTTTTGGGCACCAGAAAGTAGTGGGAGTAGCAACCACGCCCTACTTCTGGGGTCGGAACATGCTCGATGGCCCTCTTGGCCAAGAGGGCCGTGACTTCCTTCTGTAGAAGCACCAAGTGATCCCCTGACATGCGGTGGAATTGAGGTGGCATGGCTGGGGGTGGTCTCGAAGGGGAGGGAGTAGCCCTTCGGACAATGTCCAAGACCCACTTGTCCGAGGTGATGGGACGCCAGTGGTGAAGGTGATGGCGGACCCTGCCCCCGACTGGCGTGCTGTGCACCTGAAAGGAGGGACTAGGAGGGCTTGGAGGCCGCGGACGGGTTGGAGGTGGTGGCCTGACCCGCACGCTGGTTGCCCGAACCGCCACGGCGGTATCCACGTCCTCGGCCACGCGAAGGCGCTTGCTGCGCGGGCCGTTGGCCGGGCTGTGGACGTGACTGGGCGCCCCTTCCGTGGCCACGAAAGGGGCGAAAAGCAGACGTTTGCGTAGGGCGCACAACAGCAAGGCCCAGGGACTTAGCAGTAGCCCGTGAATCCTTGAAACGCTCCAGCGCATGGTCCGCCTTTGAACCAAAGAGACCGACTCCATCAAAGGGCATGTCCATGAGAGTATTCTGGACATCCCCTGAAAAACCAGTGGTTCTCAGCCAGGCGTGGCGACGCAGCGCCACCGTCGTTGCAAGCGATCTGCCCAGCGAGTCGGCGGTATCAAGGCCACAGCGGATGGTATACTTAGCCGCATCACGCCCTTCCGCAATAGCGCGGGTAAGCAGTGTCTGGACCTCCTCAGAACACTGCGGCAAAACATCAGCCACCGAATCCCACAGGGAGTGGGTGTATCGGCCCAAGAGGCAAGCGGTATTAACAGACCGCAAGCCAGCACTGGAGGAAGAGAAAGCCTTCTTCCCAAAGTGATCCAGGCGCTTGGATTCCCTATCCGGAGGGGCGGTAGGGAAGGCTGTGTGGGAGGCAGAGGCTTGGACAACCAAGCTCTCAGGGGTGGGGTGTTGGGAGAGAAACAGGGGGTCGCCCGGAGCCGGGCGATGGCGTCGGGCCACGTTCCTATCCACAGGAGCCCCTGTGGTGGGTTTGGACCAGGCACCCAAAAGAACGTCAGTGAGTGCATCGTTGAACGGCAGCACAGGCTCCGAAGAGGAGGCCGCCGGCTGAAGCACTTCAGTCAGGAGGTTAGTCCTGACGGCCACTGTAGGCAACTGGAGATTTAAGGCTCCAGCAGCTCTACGCAACACCGTTGCAAAATTAGCCCCTCCTCCGTTGCCACGGGAGGAGACAGCATGCCAGAGTCGGGGAGGTATCCAGCCCACTGGCATCCCCAAGTTCCTCAACCCAGTCCGGGTCAAACTCGCACTGTTGTGTGAGAGGGTCGTCAGACCCCTCCCAGCTCTCCTGGTCCTCCTCAGGTTGAAAAGATGGAGGAGGAGGGACATAAGGGACCCAAGGCCTCATCGGGCGCGGAACCGGCGTCGGGCGACGCCGGTCCGGCTCCATGTCCGGACCCGGGGAGAACCGGGGAACGACGCCGCCCGGAGCCCCGGACGGCGTCGGAAACGGCACCGGGGACATCGGCGTCGGCGGAGGCGTGGTTAGGTCAACCGGCGTCGATGGAGGTTGCGGCACCACCGGAACCGGGGTCGAGGCCGGGGCCGGAGCCGAGGCCGGGACGAAGGCTGGTGGGACAGGCGACGCCGGGACCGGAGTCGACGGCGACGCCGGAGCAACCCTATCTGGGCCCGCGGGGCCCGAAGGCGCACCGGAGGGACCTTGAGGCCCGAAGAGGCGGGCCATGGCCGACAGGAATTTCTGTACTCGGCCGGAGTCGCCCCCGAACCCGGGAAGGACGGGTAATGCGGGGGCAACTCGACAGGCACGTCCGGGGCCGCGGGGGCGGGGACGGTGCCGACAGGGACCTCAGCCGAGTCGCGCGACCGGCGAGGCGAAGTCTTAGAGCGATGACGCCGCTTAGACTTCTTGTGCTTCGACTTACCGGAGGAGCGCGAAGACTTGGATTCCGACGAACGGCGGGGACTCCGCGTCCGGCCCCTCGACCTCTCCCGGGACCGGGGCTTGCTGCGGCGCGGAGCCGACTGCCGGACTTCAAGGAGCTTTCGAGACCGCTCTCGCAAAGCCTTCGGATGAAGTTTCCGGCAGTCAGGGCACGACTTCGTGTCGTGGCCTCGGCCGAGGCAGAAGAGACACTCGAGGTGGGGGTCCGTGATGGACATCATACGACCACATACCTCGCAGGGCTTAAAGCCGGGCATCCCTACGACACCTTAGGAGTCGTGAAGACTCGTTGAAGAGAACAGTGAAAAATTTCACAAAAAGATAGTCAAAAAGTGACTAGGGCACTGCTCTTCCCGGATCTGCGCTTACTGGCGCGGAAAAAGAAGAACTGACGTCAGCGCGCAGGGGCGGCGTCTAAGTACTGCCCGCGACGTCATCCCGGCGATCACGACGCCGACGACGGACGCGGAGCCGCACGACGCCGCCTACCGACGCGCAAGGGTACTGCTACGCAAAAACTTTCCGGATCCAGCCTGACGCCTGGGGATATTCTAAGGTAAGGAATCTGTCACTAACGTGTCTCTTTCAGATATCCCTATACTCGACTGCTAGAATGGTACCCAACTATTGGATGGCAAGAGGTCCCTCAGTGACCCATTCCATAATTTCCTTCCTCTCTCTTACTTCTTGTTTTTATTTAGTATTGCTATTGCAGTGCTAAGTATATTGCTTTCACATTCTTGAGAGTTATTTTTTGTTTTTTATAAGAATTTATAGATTGTCATTGGATCCTGCACGTTTACTGAATATTATGTACCCGGATATACTGTTGTATCACAGTCATTTTTCTTTTGCTTTGTTTTGCTCTGCTCTGGAAAACTCAATAAACATTTTATGAAATGAAGAGTAACAAATTGAGAATGGGCGTGCTCTCTCAAGTCGCAACTGCAGCATGCTGGAAAACATGGACCCATATAAAATATTCCTGCCAATAAAACAACCAGTTACAGTATGAAAAACATCCAGTAGGACCTATCAAACAAGTTATTTGCCTTTGGTAACGATCTTTTTGGCAGATACTCTAGTCACCAATTCTTCACTTTCTGAAAATTCTCAGACCCCAGACAGCATCTGGAAAACTCTAGAAGCAATGGTACTGCACACCGATAGGTAGCATTGTGCTATTCTGCGTCTACCCCATTCTGCTCCGGAAGTGACAAGAGGAACCGCATATAAGAACCACCCATGAGCACTGACGTCAGTTTCTTTTGCAAGACTGCCCGCGCCAGCAGATACGGAGCCCATCAGCAAATCAGACAGACCAGTGCACATACTCCTAAATTAGAAACTTTTTTGATAAAGAGACCAATCCACATTACGAGGAGGTCAGAGGGCAGTACGGAATCTGCAGTGAGAAAAAGTATTCACCAGAAAGAGTGTTACCGAAGCTAAGTAACTTGCCCTTCAGATGGATACTTCCATCCGCAGATTCCTCATCTACTGAACAGATCAGATACCATATCAATTCCTCACAAGGTAGTAGGTCTGCCTGACCGCATGGGAAAAATGTCCTTCCTGGAGGACCTTGGTGTCAAGGCAGTAGTGCTTTGTGAACGCTTGCACTGAGGTCCACATAGCTGCCTAACAGATTTCTAGGGACAGGCAATCTGCGTGCCAACGCAGTGGTAGCAACCTTTGCCCTGGTTGAATGAGCACTCGTGTCTGGAGGCTGCTTTTCAGCCAGTACATAGCAGACACTATTACAAAGCACCATTCATCATGAGATGGTCCGTTTCTGCACTAACCTGCACTTTTTTGCACCAGAGAACCCCACAAAGATCTGATCGTTCATTCGATGTTGCTTGAAATGATCGATGTAAAAATTCACTGCTCTTTTGGGGTCCAAGCAATGGAGTCTCTCTTCCTCTTTCAAGGGAATTGGAGGGAAAAGAAGGGCAGAAGAACTAAAAGGCATCACCACCTTTGGTAGGAACGCTGCTAGAGTCTGTAACACTGTTTGTCCGGGAAAAAAAGTGGTATAAGGAGGCTGGACTGAGACGGCCCAAACCTCACTCAACAGGTGGGCGGATTTTATTGCAGCCAGAAAGACTGTTCTAAGGTGAGAATCCGCAATGGACAACTGTGCATTGGCTCAAAAGGGGTAGACATGAAAAAAGTGGAAAGAGCCAATAAGGATTATGTGACTTACCCTGTAAGCATCTGTTCCTGGTATGTAGTGCTGTACGTTCACATGCTTTGCATATTCCTGCAATTTAGTGTTGGATCTGGATGTGTGCAAGTTGTTTTTCTTCGAAGAACTCTTGAGTCAGGAGATCGAGTGACTTCTCTTCTTGGTGATAATGAGCATGGGCATCGACTCGATTGTTTTCCCGCAGACGGGTGAGAATGGAGTGGAACATAAGTGTAGTAAAGAGATGTCCATGCGTAGCTAAAGAGGTGAAGGAAACTGCAATGGCCCCAAGTTTCCAATGAAGAGGGTGTGCGCATGTGAATCTACACCACTACATGCCACGAACAGATGCTTACAGGGTAAGAAACATAATTCATTCGAGGCATGTGTAGCTGTAGATACAAATGCTTTGCATATACTGTAAAGCAGTACTTCCCAAAGCGGTGGTTAACCTGTGGGTGTTGCAGTTGTTTGAAAGAGTGTATGCAGCACTGCCAGTCCTACATTAGCTTGTTGGCGTGCTAGAACATCCACACAATAATGCTTTCTGAAGGTGTGTGGTGTGGACCATGTAGCACTTTGCAAATGTCAGCTAATGGTATATATCTTGGGAAGGCCGTAGAATACCCTAGTTTACGAGTTGAGTGTGCTCTAGGGCATTTTGGTAAAGTTCTTTTGGCTTTAATGTAACAAGTTTGAATGCACTTAACTATCCATCTGACGATTCCTGGTTTGTATATAGGCTTTCCTATGTGGTGCTGAGAAGGTCACAAAAAGTTGTTTTGTTTGTCTGAAAGTTTTTGTTTGTCAATGTAGTACCCAATGGCTCTTTTGTCATCTAATGTATGTTGAGCCCTTTCTGCAACCGAGTCTGGTTATGGAAAAAACTGGTAACTCAATTGACTGGTTGAGATGAAAGTGTGAGACAACCTTTGATAGGAATTTTGGCTAGGTACGAAGGACCACCCTGTCTCAGTGGAGTTGGAAGAATGGTTCTTCTAAGGTTAATGCCTGGAGTTCACTAACCCGTCTAAGTGATGTGATGGCAATAAGAAATGCAACCTTCCATGATAGAAATTGGAGGGGGCAGTTATTTAAGGGTTCGATTGAAGGATCCATGTTAAAATTCCATGAGGGCGCAGGTGGAACCCTAGGTGGAATCACCAGTTTAAGCCTTTCTATAAAGGCCTTAATAAGAGGTACTTTGAATAATGAGAGGTGTCTGTTTTGGAGATAGGCAGCCACTGCTGCAAGGTGTTATCGTATGGATGTGAAAGCAAGGCCAGAGAGCTGTAAATGCAGCAAGTAACAGATGATGCTTTGTATAGTGGCACTGTATGAATTTATTTGTTTATTGTAGCAGTAACAGACAAATGTTTTCCATTTGGCTGCATAGCATGCCCTTGTGGTGGGTCTACATGCTTATTTGAGAATGGTCATTCATTTGGGTGGAAGACGGAGATATTCGAATTCTAGACCACATGAGCCATATCACTAGGTTTTGTGTTTTGAGATTTAGGTGTCTGATTTCTCCATGGTTCTGAGTGAGAAGGTCTGGCCTGCTGGGAAGCTTCTGTTGGGGAACAAAACAGTTCTAGTAGCGTTGTATACCATGGCTGGCGGGCGCATGCAGGCGCTACTTGTATGAGTGTGAAAGATGTTTGCTTGAGTTTTCGAACAAGAAAAGGAAGTAGAGGGGGGAATAGCATAGGCAATTATCCCTGACCAATTCATCCATAGAGCATTGCCTTTGGATATTAGGTATGGGAAGCTGGAGGCAAAGTGTGGGCATTTTGAGCCTCCTTTGGTTGCGAACAGATCTAAAAATCTCCATTTGTGGAAGTAAGGGAGGAGGACTTGGGGGTGGAGTTTCCATTCATTGGCTTGTTGCATACCTCCTCAGCAGGATGCAGCAAAGCCGTTGTCCGTCTCCAGAAGGTGTTCTGCTAACAGATGAATGTTGTGATGTAGAGACCAACAAATGGTCTGAGCTAGGCGTGAGGGCTGTAGAGTGTGTCCCCCCGTTTTTGTAAATAGTACATGGTTGTTGTATTGTCTGTCCGGACTAGAACAACCTTGCCGATGAGGTGAGAAAGGAAGGATTTAGTGCTAGGTGAACAGCTTGAAGCTCTAGGTAATTGATGTGGAGAGTCTGGTGCTTGTAATACCAGTGTCCCTGAGCTTTGAGGTCTTGTAAGTGTGCACCCCATCATGAGAGATGAGTCTGTAATCAGAGTGATGTGGGGAACGGGGTCTAGAAAAGGCCGCCCTTTTAAAAGGTTGTTGGTGTTCCACCACAGCAAAGAGGGATGTGTGCGACTGTTTATCAACACTAGATCTTTTAAGTGACCCTGCGACTGTGACCACTGTTGTGCTAGACATTCCTAAAAGGACGCAGGTGAAGTTGAGCACCAGTTACTATGGCAATACAGGATGCCATCATGCCTATGAGCCTCATGACAGTTCTTACTGTGAATTGCTGATTGATTTGAAATCTGGATATCAATGTTTGGATATTTTGAATTCTTGTTGTACTGGGATATGCTAATCCTAGGTGTGTGTTTAGGATTGCCCCAGATATGGTAGTATTTGCTGAGGTTGAAGAACAAGTTACTTACCTTCGGTAACGATATATCTGTAAGAAACATAGGTTAGTTATAGATTCCTTACCTTAGAATTACCCCCAGGCGTCAGACTGGATCCGGAAAGTTTTTCGTCAGCAGTACCCCTGCGCGTCGGAAAGTGACGTCGTCGCGTTCGTCGTCGTCGTGGTCGCCGGGATGATATAGCGGTCGCCGGGATGACGTCGCGGTAGCTACATAGACGCCGTCCTCGCGCGCTGAAGTCAGTTCTGTACACGACTTTCCACGCCAGAAGCGCAGAGCCATGCAAGACACTGACCACTGGTGCACAAATCTAGGGCCCTGAAAGGAAGACCTTAACTCTAGAAGTCAGTTCGCAGAACGGGGAGGATGAGTGGGGCGGTAAGGAATCTATAACTAACCTATGTTTCTTACAGATATATCGTTACCGAAGGTAAGTAACTTGTTCATCTGAAAGAAACAGTTAGTTATAGATTCCTTACCTTAGAATAGATACCCAGCAATACCAACCCCGGAGGTGGGTCTGCGAACCAAGTTCACACCAGAAAGTCCTGGAGAACAGAACGGCCAAAGAAGCAGTCTCTCCGAACTTGGCTGTCTAGGCAGCAGTGTTTGGTGAACGTGTGTAGCGATGCCCACGTAGCTGCCTGACAGATGTCATTCAGGGGGACTCCTCGTTCCAACGCAGTAGTAGCTGCCGTCGCCCTGGTGGAATGGGCGCGCAGCCCCACTGGAGGCTCCTTTGCCAAAGAGTAGCAGGCTTTGATGCACAGAACGACCCACCTGGAGATGGTTTGTTTGTGCACGGCCCGACCTTTCTTAGCGCCCACGTAACCAACAAAGAGCTGGTCATCCAACCGGAATTGTTTGGTGTGATCCAAATAGAAGGAAAGCGCACGTTTTGGATCCAGATGGTGGAGCCTCTCTTCCTCTTTTGAAGGATGAGGAGGCGGAAAGAAGGTGGGCACTATTTGCAAAACCCACCTATCCGACGTGATGGTGCGCCAGTGGGGGAGGTGACGGCAGATCCTGCCGCCCACTGGCGTTTGGTGGCCCTGAAAGGTCGGACTAGGAGGGTTTGGAGGCCGCTGCAGAGGGGGCTGTGATCGACTGGCCCGCCCGCTGGCACCCAGAACCACAGCGGTGGTTCCCACGTCCCCGGCCGCGCTGGGGCTGAACAGCTTGCGCCGGCCAGTGACTCTGGGCGGGACGTAGCGGGGCACCCCTTCCGTAGCCACGAAAGGGGCGAAAGGCAGACTGCGCAGGGCGGGTGGTGGAGAGGCCCAATGACCTGGCAGTAGCCCGAGAGTCCTTAAAGCGCTCTAGCGCGTTGTCTGCCTTGTTGCCGAAAAGGCGACGGCCATCAAAGGACATGTCCATAAGGGTGGATTGGACATCCCGGGAAAAAACAGTCGAATACAACCAGGCATAGCGTAGTGTCGAAGGGCTACTGACATGGAAATCATCCTGCCAAGTGCGTCGGCGGTATCCAGCCCACAGCGGATGGTAAACTTCGCTGCGTCTCTCTCCTCGGCAACTGTACAGGAAAGCACGGGCCGGGCCTCCTCCGGGCACTGGGGCAGCACCTGCGCCACCGTATCCCACATAGAGTGGGTGTAACCGCCCAAGAGACATGCAGTGTTTACCGACTGCAGTCACAAACTGGCGGAAGAAAACATTTTCTTCCCAAGGTGGTCCAGCTTTTTGGATTCCCTATCCGGTGGTGGGAAGGCACCTTTAGAAGTGGAGGCTTGGACCGCCAAGCTCTCAGGGGTGGGGTGTTGGGAGAGGAAAGTGGGTTCACCCGGGGCCGGGCGGTGGCGTCGGGCAATCATCCTGTCCACAGGAGCCCCTGTGTTGGGCCTGGACCACGTGCCCAAATGGATGTCCGTGAGGGCTTCATTAAACGGCAGCAGGGGCTCCGAAGAGCTCGCTGCCGGTTGAAGGACCTCAATCAGGAGGCTAGTCCTGACTGCCACCGTAAGTATCTCGAGGTGGAGAGCCTCGGCCGCCCTACGCAACACCACTGCGTATGACGCTCCCTCATCCGTAGCCACGGTAGGAGGAGACAACATGCCAAGGTCTGGTGAGGTATCCAGACCACTGGCGTCCCCCAGTTCCTCTCTCCAGTCCTGTTCATACACCAACTGGTCTGTTAAAGGGTCCCCAGACCCCTCCCAGTCCTCCTCACCCTCCTCTGGCTGCCAATCTGGTCTCAAAGAGCCAGGGTAGAACAGGGGCACAAAAGTACCCGTCGGCGTTGGTCGACACCGGTCCGTGTCTACCTCGACGTGGAGGCTGGGGTCGACGTCGGCTGGGGACACAGCCGACGCCGGTGGGGGACGTGGTGCCGGTGGAATCGGCGTCGGGGGAGGCATAACAAGGTCGACCGGCGCCGATCCGGATCCAGGCATGGATCCAGGGGGACCCTGTGGTGCCGAGGCCGAAGACGGCCGGGGCCCCCAGCCAAGTCTGCGGGGCCATAAAAAGGCGCACCGGCGGAGTCGGGCTGCCCAAAGATGGCGTGCATCGCTTCGTAGAACTGATGAAGCTGGGCAGGGGTCGCTCCCGGTCCCGGGAAGTGGGGGAAACCTGAAGTCAACCCTACGGGCCTGCAGCCTAAATCCAGAGGGTCCCCCCAACCGCGACCAGGAGCTGGTAAGAAGATACGACCCCAAAAGGCACCCCTGCACCCGACGCCCAACGGCCGTGGCTGGCCAAACCGACGGTGCCTAACCGACCCCTAACTTCCCAACTTACCTCTCGAAGTGGAGGTCGCACCCAGAAGACCTTCGTCCCCAAGCCTGCAGTGCCTTTGCAAACCGGAGGTTCCCCATTGAAAACAACAGGGCGCCCGACGTCGAAACAGCACCCTGCACCCGGCCGCCCTAGTGCCGCTGAGGGTGCACCTGTGGTGCTACTTTGTTTCCCCATTTGCCCTGAGCTAAAGTCCAGGAGCTTTGCTCCCACAACCCAGTGGCCTGCTCGTCAGCAGCCACCAACCGGAGGCCCTCTATCCCCAATTGGATAACATTGGGCCTCAGCACTCCGCACCCGGCCGCCCTAGTGCCGCTGAGGGTGTAACGAGTGCATCCTTGACCCTAGGGGACCCGAGTCTAACCCCAGAACCTCAAATCCCACTACCGAATACTTACCTTATAACCGATAACACTATTTTCCTCCATAGGATAACATTGACTGTTTTTCTTGGAAAAGTTTCTAAGTGTGGAGTTTGAAAACCTAAAGAAATTCTTTAAAATTGTATTGTTTAACAAAAACGATTTTACTTACCTGTTTACAGGAAATGTCCCAGAGTAGTATCCAGGTATACTTCTCTGAGTAAGAAAAGTAATCTCAAAAGTAACTTACCTGTAATCTTACAGAAAAGCCCAGTCAAAGTATATGTACTGTATTCTGAAAAGCATTGCATTATCAGTAACACTACTGTAATCAAATCAAAGTACATTTACAATTGCAATCCAAACTGTGTTACTATCTGTATATTTACTGCAAAGTACTTATCACTTACCTGTGCCAGGCTTGCTTGGTTCTAGGAAATAAAATAACTAAAAGAATATTTTTATACAAAAACAATTGGTCTGAAGTTCAGTCTTTGAGTGTGTGAATTCATTTGCTGACTGAGTGTGTACAACAAATGCTTAACACTGTCCTCTGATACTGCCTTACTGCTCGACCACACTACCACAAATAGAGAGTGAGGTGCTATCTAACTTTACCTCTGCCTACCTTTGGGGTTCCACTGCACTCTGTGCACACTATACCTCACTTTGGTATAGTATATACAGAGCCAGCTTCCTACAGCCGGTTGTAGAGGACCTGGTGGAGAGTAATGTCAAAAGCGCGAAAGGGCAAGGCCCTGATGGGGGCCGCAGTAGAAGCTAGTCAATCCGATGGGCGATTGTTCCTCGATACGCAGAGTGGAAATGCGATTGAAACAATAACAGAGTGGATTAGGAACTGAAAAGAGATCTGTACGGTCTCGACCCGGAGTGCAAACACACAAGTTTTAACACAATGGCGGAAAGAAAACAATCTAACAATGGAGTCGAAGCCCATGAGCATTATCACCAAGAAAAGGAGTCACTCAAGGTCGTGACTTGAAGCACCTCTTCGAAGAAAAACAAATTGCACACATCCGGATCCAACACTAGATGGCAGGAGTATGCAAAGCATGTTTATCTACAGCTACACATGCCTCGGACATAACCTTTTTACAGTGCCCACAACAAGATTTGCTGGGGCAAAGCCAAAAGACAATACATATACCAGTTTGGCCTGAAACGTGTCCGTCTGGCAGGTACTGCATCAAGACACAAACTTATCCCAGCGCCCAGAATTTACAGATTTTATGTAGCAACCTGGCTGCTCGAATAACTTCAACTACTTTGGAAGGGAGGACAAAGGAGATTAACTGTTGCTGCTCAATCTCCACGAGTGGAGATGCAGGTTGGGCAGGCCAAGATGCATGACCCTGTGCTGCTGCTACGACAGAAGGTCTTCCCGAAGCGGCAGCCTGATTGGAGGCCAGATTCTCAGGATCATAAGTTCTGTATTCCACACTCTCCTGGCCAAATTTGGAGCAACTTGGATGACTTGGCACGATCATTCCTGATCTTCAGAATTCGTGAATATGAGAGGCAGTGGCAGGAAGGCATTCAAGAGTCCCACCTTACGACAGAATGCCTCTTCGAGAGCGAGACCTCTTGGAAGCTCCAGCACGCAAAAATATTGGCAAATGATGTCAGAGGTCCTGGGACAAGAAATTCCCATAGACGCCAGATGGCATACTCTGTGTGTAACGGGGGAGCAGACATGGCCGAAATACCAGAAACTCTGGCTCATGGTGGCTGCAATGGTGGCCAAAAGAAATATTGCCCGGGCATGGGGGGGGCTGCGATGTCACGAGCGTGGGTCAATGGAAGACTGACTTAGACTGGTGCTGTACAGCAGAAAAAGTAGTGTACGAGGGCAGGGGCTGCCCTAAGAAATGGGAGAAAGTATGGCACCAATGGGTCGCTTATAGGGGACTGTAAAGCGGGGGGGAGCGGGCGGGGGGCGGGCCGGTCACCAGATTCTGCAAGAACTCTTGAGTGAGAGCAGTTAGTGATGCAAGTCCTGCGATTTAATGAACTAATTGTTTGTGAAGTGGAACTGTATTATACGATGCCTTCATCATCCATTTCCTTTGGTTACTGTACTGCACACTGCATAATTTTATATTCAATAAAAGGATTTGTTAAAAAAAAAAAAAAATGTTGGCAAAGAGATCGAGCCAGGGTTGTCCCCATTCCTGGAAGATGCCCTGCGCCACTTCTGGGTTTAACTGCCATTTTGCCATTTGTGATCTGCGAGGTGCCGGTTGTGTTTGTCCGCCCTTAAGCTTAAAGATCCTGTCAGGTGGTGTTCCACCATGAAAGTGCCCTGACGATTCAGCCAGTTTGAGAGGTGTAGGGCCCTTACGGCAGTACCACATGGAGGTGGTGTTTTCCGTGAGAACCTGTACTATTTTTTTTTTTCTTCAGGAATCTATAAAGCGAGCAGCTACTCCCAAGAGTGTCCCTAGACTTCCCTTGATGGTGAGCAGGAAGGCCTTAAAAGCCACGTGAATCCCCCACAACTCAAGCAAATTATTTGGAGGTGGGTCTCCACCTAATAGCAAAGGGCTCTGCTCTACACCCATCCCAGATGGTCTCCCCAACCCAGCAGTGGTGTGTCAGTCACCACCGTCAATTCTGGGTGGGGCAGAATACGGGTCTGTCGCTGTTTCAACTGCAGTCCAGCAGCCACCATTGCAGATATTCTGCAGTCTCCTCATACACCAGGATGGAATCTGACAAGTTCCCTTGGTGATGGGTCCAATGAGACTTCAGGTCCTACTGCAGAGCCTTCTTATATAATCTTGCATGGTTGGTGAGCAGGAGTCCAGCAGGCTTCACAGAGACCCAGAACAGAGGCTGAAACATCAGGATCATAGCTCGAATGTCCTGGATTTTTTGTTCTGGCTGAAAAGCGCACCATTTCTAGGATGTCTCTGATGAAGGGGACCCTCTGCAAAGGAGTGAAAAGTGAGTTTGGCAGGCTGAGGGAGAACCCAACACTGGCAAGAGGTTCACTGTTGCCTGGAGGTGCTCCTTGAATAATTGTGGCGAGACCGCCTTCAACATTCTGTTGTCAAGGTAGGGAAAGAGTGGCATCACCGACCTCCAAAGTTGGGTAGCAACCACCACCATCACATTTATGAAAACCCATGTGTGCTGGTCATTCCGCAAGGGAGCAAGTCAACTGCCCCACCTTGAGCCAGAGATAGTGCCTGTGGGCCTGGAGCACAGGGATGTGAAAATAGACTTCCTGCAGATCCAAAGCCGCCATCCCGTTTATGAGATCCAGGGCAGAAAGAAACCGGCCAACATGAACATCGTGGGATTGTCCTTACGCAAGTAGGTGTTGAGAGGGGGATGATCCAAAATAGGATGAAGACCTCTGTCCTTCTTCGGAACTAGGATGTAGAGGGAGTGGCATCCATTCCCAACTTCAGAGGCCGGTACCCTCTCTATGGCTCCTTTGGTCAAAAGAGCCTTCACCTCCTGATGCTAAACAGGCAGGTGGTCCTCCAAAAGCTGCGCTGACATATAAGGCTGGTGTGGTAGGTGGAAAACGAATGGCAGAGCGTAGGAGTAGCCACAACTCATCCATCTTGAATAGTTTGGCCCAAGAAGCCCGCAAGTCCTCTGGGAATACTGGCAAGATCTCACTGACCATGTCCCACAGCACATGAGGGGTCACCTAGCATTTGACGCTGGCGACAGGGGACTTGTCAATTGACCAGGGCATGGTTTATTCCAAGTGCTCAACAGTGTGTCAGTGAGGGCCTTTGTTGAAGGGCAGGAGAGATCCAGACGATGAGTGGCCAGGCTGAAAGACCTCTATTGGCACATTCACTTTTACCTCCATAGTGAGGAGATCGAGGTCAAGGACCTCGGCATTGCCTTCTAAACACAGTTGTGTAAGAAATATCATCCTCCGCCGCTGACCCTTGTGGTGAGGGGGACTAACCCACTATCAGACGAGGAGTCCAACCCACTAGCATCCTGTAATTTTATTAACCAACTGTCCTAATCAGAAGGTGGGGCAACCTCTTCCCAACTCCATCCCCTCAATCATCATCTACATATGGCTGGCTCTGGTCAGAGTCAGAGCCAAAAAGTTGATGTAGTGTTGAGTGCGCAGCAACGCAGGAGTGGAACAGTCTCGGAGTCCGATGGTTTTGGTATTGGTTGCACCACATACAAATCTGGGTTCGGCCTCTGCAAAGTCGAGACAGAGTCAGAGAGTAGGTTGAGTTGTGGCTCCTCCGTCGGTGGAGTAAATTTTCGAGGAAGTCACGCAGATTTTGGTACTGGACCCAACGTCCGCACCGATGCCAGTGTGGAACCTGAAGTGGGTTCAAAGGGCACAGAGGAGGATGGATCTGCCAGCGGTAACCCTACATCTTGGACTTACCCGAAGACTTCGACCACAACGAATACCTTGCATGGAAATGACTTTAGGAACGTGAACGGGTCCGTGCTCAGACTGTAATCTGGAACCAGACTTGTGTGGAGCCTTGCTGTGCTTCGCCACCACGTAGAGCTTGGCTTCACATTCTCAGGGGCCTTTGGATTCCTCTGGGTGCAGTTGTCGTAGCCTTAGAGTTGTGCGACAAACCCGAGCACAATAGGCACACCTCGGGGGATGAATCACCGATATCTGTTTGAAACTGTTCCTACAAGGTTTAAGCCCTGTGGTTTTAGGAAGTGACAAATCCCTTCAACGCTGAAAAAGTTTGATGAAAAAAAATCTCTTCAAGGAGGAGTAGAGCTTCAGATCCACATTTGAAATCATGGAAATAAAGGAACGAACGTCAGCGCGCATGAGTGGTGCATATATTTGGCTCCGCTCATCACTTCTGGTGAAGATCAGACCAACAAAACTTAATTTGAGGGGGTGGATCCAAAAATGTAAGGATTACAATAAAACTTAGGACGAAAAGACATACGTGCTTGGAAAAAGAATGTGCAGCAAAAGTGAACAGAATTGCCCACCAAAAATTAAAACAATCTGAGTTGAAGAAAGCAAATTTTATTCTCAGATTGTAAACAGACAGACAGACTAAAATGTAGTAACTCAAAAACCAGTAATGCCTGCAATTAACAAAGCAGGATGACTGACAAGGAATCTGCAAGCATTGCATATTAGTCAATCCAGGCGAAGACAATTCAACAAGCATACCCACAAGTCCAATGGCTATATTTTTTTTAAATGACACCTTACCTGCTGATGCTGCCGGGCTCCATCTGTTACAGATTTCATGACAACCTCTATCAGTTGTTTACACATAATCTATAAAAGAAAAAAACATTGTCAACATCCCTGCTGGGTCACAAACTAAACACGAGTCACAATTTCTTACCAAATAAAACAGTCAATACGCTCTGCAATACTTTGTTTACCAAAATGTCTCTTTCTCCTCAACTCTTAAAACAATTTGGCCATACAAAATTGGTGCAGATGCCATTGATTATACTAAGGATAGAGGACCTGGCTTGGCAATTTCCCTGGAAAGAATCGAGAAAACAGCCAAAGTACAGCAAAGCTTTGGGGAAAAGTTGTGGAGAAATCTTTTTATAACCACAGTTATTGCATTTTTCTCCGTGATAGATGGTTTTCCCTATTTTTTGTGTGGTTTCTACCTAGTTTGTTTGTAGCGTAAAAGGGTGTGAAACCCAGGGGAGAACCCAGAAAGTTATACATTTCTGAAAATTAGATAACATTAAGACTTCCAAAAAAGGTCATTTGTGCAGACTGCTCATGGTTTTCCCCAAACTAATCGTTGAAATAAAAAATAATGGCAATAAGTTGGAAAAATCCAGGGTCCTGGGTGACATGACTTTCATGGATCTCAAAACGTTTTTTTTTACAAGAAGGATTTTCAACTGCTGTGCGATGGGTGAACTGTTCACACCACCCGCACTGCGGAGGACACAAGACCAGTACCAGCTAGGAAAATAACAAACTTTAGGATCTCCAGAATTCGTGAAAAGTCTTTAGCTGCACACTACAAAGAACAAACATTAGCAAAGCCAATAGATCTGTTTTTTTAAAGAGTTTTCTATTAACAGCGGACTCTGTGTGCCCTCGAAAGAAAATCACATCATGAAGCAACACCTTAAGCTATAACAATATGGGAGCTGGGAGTAGGCGCTTTCATGACAATACTGCATTTCCAGAGTCAAGCTGCATCTTCAAAGAAGAGTGTTACGTAAGAGTCAGAAGAAGAAGAAAGCATTGTAAGCGAATATCTTAAAAGGCATACACAGCAAAGTAATGAACAGTGGATGCTTTTGAGACAGGGCAATTAATTTGGTACTTTAAGAAAGTTTATGAGCAAGCTGGTCTTTACTTTCTAATTTAAACAAAAATAAGCTGAAAATACGGGTCATGAAAGCAAAGGAAAATAAATGAACAAATGAGGGGGATTGGGCCCGGTCGGCGCTTCACTTTGGACTTTTTAATTCAGGGGGGCATTAAAAAGCTTGAAGACCACTGACTGCTCTATAGTGTGACTATCTGGGGTAACTGACACTTTGTGAATTCCGCCCATTCATGTAACCCAGGGGAGGCTGCAGGCACCAAATGGCTAAAGGCAGGAAAATGCCAAATTTCTAAAAGTGTCACTTTCAAAATTGCAATTTAAAATCCGACTTTACTATTAAAGAGAATTTTTAATTACAATTTCATAGGTACCAAATGTAAAGCACAAGTTACTAACTTGTGTAACGATATATCTGTAAGAGACAGTAGTTAGTGACAGATTCCTTACCTTAGAATATCCCCAGGCGTCAGGCTGGATCCGGAAAGTTTTTGCGTAGCAGTACCCTTGCGCGTCGGTAGGCGGCGTCGTGCGGCTCCGCGTCCGTCGTCGGCGTCGTGATCGCCGGGATGACGTCGCGGGCAGTACTTAGACGCCGCCCCTGCGTGCTGACGTCAGTTCTGTACACGACTTTCCGCGCCAGGAACGCAGAGCCATGCAAGAAGCTGACATAGGTGTCTGAAAAATACTAGGGCCCTGAAAGGGATGTCCTTAACCCTAGAAATCAGTTCGCAGAACGGGGAGGATGGGTGGGCGGTAGGAATCTGTCACTAACTACTGTCTCTTACAGATATATCGTTACACAAGTTAGTAACTTGTGCATCTGAAAGAGACACGTTAGTGACAGATTCCTTACCTTAGAATAGATACCCCAGCAATACCAACCCCGGTGGTGGGTCTGCGAACAAAGATCAGACAAGGAAGTCCCGGAGGACAGAACGGCCAAAGAAGCCGTCCCTCCGGACCTGACTGTCAAGGCAGTAATGCTTTGTAAACGTGCCCAGCGAGGCCCACGTAGCTGCCTGACATATATCCTGCAGCGGAACACCGCGGCCTAAAGCCGTGGTAGCAGCCGTTGCCCTGGTGGAATGGGCACGCAGCCCAACAGGAGGCTCCTTCTTAGCCAAAGAATAGCAGGCCTTGATGCACAAGGTAACCCAGCGGGACATGGTTCGTTTGTGCACCGCCCGACCTTTTTTGGCGCCCACGTAGCCAACAAAGAGCTGGTCATCCACCCGGACGTTTTGGGTCCAGACGGTGGAGCCTCTCTTCCTCTCTGGAAGGATGCGGAGGCGGAAAGAAGGTAGGCAAAGTGATGGTCTGCCCAATGTGGAAGGCAGTAACCACCTTTGGCAAGAAGGACGGACGCGTCCTAAGAACAACCTTGTCTGGATGGACAGACAGAAAGGGAGGTTTGCATGATAGAGCCTGGAGCTCACTCACCCGCCGAGCGGAGGTGATGGCCACCAGAAAGGCTGTCTTCAGAGTTAGAAGACGAAGAGGACAGTTATGTAGAGGCTCAAAGGGAGCGCACATTAAAAAGGTAAGAACCAAGTTCAAGTCCCACTGAGGCATCACAAACGGAACAGGAGGGAAGAGGTGTGTAATGCCTTTTAAGAACCTGTTAACAGGGGACTTGAAAAGGGAGGGCTGATCAGGGAGCCTGAGGAAGGCCGAGATAGCACAGAGATAACCCTTGTTGGTACCCAGGGCAGAAGCCTGTTGGGCCAGAGAAAGTAGGAACAGAAGGACCTCAGAAAGAGGGGCAGAAAGGGGGTTCACAGCCTTTGCTGTGCACCATGCCACAAATTTGTTCCACCTGCAGGCGTATACCACCTTAGTGGAGGGACGCCTGGCTGCCAGAATCACATCACAAACTTCGGGAGGCAAGTCGAAAGGAATCAACTGCCGCCGCTCAATCTCCATGCAAGCAGGTGGAGGCTGGACAGGTTCGGGTGGAGGACCGTCCCCTGCTGCTGCGACAGAAGATCCTCCCGAAGAGGCAGACGGATCGGGGGATCTACGCTCATACTGAGTAGCTCGGGATACCAAACTCTTCGAGCCCAGTCCGGAGCCACAAGGATGACTTGGGCCCGGTCGTGCCGAATCTTCTTCAACACTCTGGGTAGAAGTGGTATAGGCGGAAAGGCGTACAACAGACCGCAACTCCACTCGCGACGAAAAGCGTCGCCGAGCGAGTGCCGCCTTGGAAATTCCAACCGCAGAACTGATGACATTGCGCGTTCTCTTCGGTGGCGAATAGATCTAACCAAGGCTCTCCCCATTGTAGAAAGAGTCCTTGCGCCACTTCCGAGTGAAGACGCCATTCGTGATCCATCATGCACCTGCGGCTGAGTTCGTCCGCCCTGGCATTCAGGGAACCTGCCAGGTGTTGAACCATCAGGAACATGCCCTGATGTTCCAGCCATGTCCAGAGGCGCAGAGCCTCCTGACATAGGGTCCACGACCCCACCCCGCCCTGTTTGTTGCAGTACCACATGGCGGTGGTGTTGTCTGTGAACACCTGCACAACCTTCCCTTTGACAGAGGGAAGGAATGCCTTGAGTGCAAGCCGGATCGCCCGGAGCTCCAGAAGGTTGATATGGAGCCGGGACTCCGCCGGAGACCAGAGGCCTCTGATCTCCGCCTCTCCCATGTGACCGCCCCATCCCAGAAGGGACGCGTCCGTCACAACTGTGTGCTCTGGCTGGGGAAGGGAGAGGGATCTGCCCATGACCCATTGCCGGTCCGTGAGCCACCACTGCAACTGTTTTGCAGTCCCCTCCGAGATCTGGACGTGATCGGACAGGTTGCCCTGGTGCTGCGCCCACTGGAACTTCAGGTCCCACTGCAGAGCCCGCATATGCCATCTGGCATGATTGACCAGCAGGATGCAGGAGGCCATGAGGCCCAGCAGCCTCAGGGTCATCCGTACCGAAACCCAGGATAAAGGCTGAAAGATCGGAATCATAGCCTGAATATCCCGGACTCGCCGTTCGGGAGGATAGGCCCGAAACTGCGTCGTGTCCAGAACTGCTCCGATGAAAAGGAGCTGTGGAGAAGGAATCAGATGCGACTTCGGCACATTGATGGAGAACCCCAGCGAGTGCAGGTGTTCGGCCGTAGTCTGGAGGTGGGAGACGACTGCCTGGGACGAGCCCGCCTTCAGCAGCCAGTCGTCGAGGTAGGGGAAGACTGAAACCCCAGCTCGGCGCAGATGAGCTGCGACCACCGCCATCACTTTCGTGAACACCCGAGGGGCACTGGTAAGGCCAAAGGGGAGCACGGTGAACTGAAAATGCTCGAGGCCTACCATGAACCGTAGGTAACGCCGGTGGGCCGGCAGGACGGGGATGTGGAAATAAGCGTCCTGCAAGTCCAACGCTACCAACGAGTCTCCAGGGTCGAGGGCAGTCAAGACCTGAACTAGGGTGAGCATCTTGAACTTCTCCTTCCGGAGGAAGCAATTGACGTTCCGGAGGTCCAAGATAGGACGCATGTCCTCCTTGTCCTTTTTGGGCACCAGAAAGTAGTGGGAGTAGCAACCACGTCCTACTTCTGGGGTCGGAACATGCTCGATGGCCCTCTTGGCCAAGAGGGCCGTGACTTCCTTCTGCAGAAGCACCAAGTGATCCCCTGACATGCGGTGGAATTGAGGTGGCATGGCTGGGGGGGTGGTCTCGAAGGGGAGGGAGTAGCCCCTTCGGACAATGTCCAAGACCCACCTGTCCGAGGTGATGGGACGCCAGTGGTGAAGGTGATGGCGGATCCTGCCCCCTACTGGCGTGCCGTGCACCTGAAAGGTGGGACTAGGAGGGCTTGGAGGCCACGGACGGGTTGGAGGTGGTGGCCTGACCCGCACGCTGGTTGCCCAAACCGCCACGGCGGTATCCACGTCCTCGGCCACGCGAAGGCGCTTGCTGCGCGGGCCGTTGGCCGGGCTGCTGACGTGACTGGGCGAAAAGCAGATGAGAGCGGAGGGCGCACAACAGCAAGGCCCAGGGACTTGGCAGTAGCCCGCGAGTCCTTGAAACGCTCCAGCGCATGGTCTGCTTTTGAACCAAAAAGACCGACTCCATCAAAGGGCATGTCCATGAGGGTATTCTGGACATCACCCGAAAAACCAGTGGTCCTCAGCCAGGCGTGGCGACGCAGCGCCACCGTCGTTGCAAGCGATCTGCCCAGCGAGTCAGCGGTATCAAGGCCACAACGTATGGTGTATTTAGCCGCATCTCGCCCTTCCGCAATGGCGCGGGTAAGCAGTGTCTGGACCTCCTCAGAATACTGCGGCAAAACAGTCGCCACCGAATCCCACAGGGAGTGGGTATATCGGCCCAAGAGGCAAGCGGTGTTGACGGACCGCAAGCCAGCACTGGAGGAAGAGAAAGCCTTCTTCCCAAAGTGGTCCAGGCGCTTGGATTCCCTATCCGGAGGGGCGGTAGGGAAGGCGGTTTGGGAGGCAGAGGCTTGGACAACCAAGCTCTCAGGGGTGGGGTGTTGGGAGAGAAACAGGGGGTCGCCCGGAGCAGGGCGATGGCGTCGGGCCACGTTCCTATCCACAGGAGCCCCTGTGGTGGGCTTGGACCAGGCACCCAAAAGAACGTCAGTGAGTGCATCATTGAACGGCAGCACAGTCTCCGAAGAGGAGGCCGCCGGCTGAAGCACTTCTGTCAGGAGGTTAGTCCTGACGGCCACAGTAGGCAACTGGAGATCTCAAGGCTCCAGCAGCTCTACGCAACACCGTTGCAAAATTAGCCCCCTCCTCCGTAGCCACGGGAGGAGACAGCATGCCAGAGTCAGGGGAGGTGTCTAGACCACTGGCATCCCCAAGTTCCTCAACCCAGTCCGGGTCAAACTCGCACTGTTGTGTGAGAGGGTCCTCAGACCCCTCCCAGCTCTCCTGGTCCTCCTCATGTTCATAATATGGAGGAGGAGGGACATTAGGGACCCAAGGTCTCATCGACGCCGGAACCGGCGTCGGGCGACGTCGGTCCGGCTCCATGTCCGGAGCCGGAGAGAACCGGGGAACGACGCCGTCCGGAGCCCCGGACGGCGTCAGGAACGGCACCGGGGACATCGGCGGAGGCGTGGTTAGGTCAACCGGCGTCGATGGGGGTTGCGGCACCACCGGAGCCGGGATCGAGGCCGGGGCCGAGGCCGGGATGAAGGCTGGTGGGACAGGCGACGCCGGGACCGGAGTCGACGGCGACGCCGGAGCAACCCAATCAGGGCCCGCGGGCCCGAAGGCGCACCGGAGGGACCTTGAGGCCCGAAAAGGCGGGCCATGGCCGACAGGAACTCCTGTACTTGGGCCGGAGCCGCCCCCGAACCCGGGAAGGACGGGTAATGCGGGGGTGACTCGACAGGCACTTCCGGGGCCGCGGGGACGGTGCCGACAGGGGCCTCAGCCGAGTCGCGAGACCGGCGAGGCGAAGTCTTAGAGCGATGACGCCGCTTAGACTTCTTTTGCTTCGACTTACCGGAGGAGCGCGAAGACTTGGATTCCGACGAACGATGGGGGCTCCGCGACCGGCCCCTCGACCTCTCCCGTGACCGGGGCTTGGTGCGGCGCGGAGCCGACTGCCGGACCTCGATCAGCTTTCGAGACCGCTCTCGCAAAGCCTTCGGATGAAGTTTCCGGCAGTCAAGGCACGACTTCGTGTCGTGGTCTCGGGCCGAGACAGAAGAGACACTCGAGATGCAGGTCCGTGATGGACATCATGCGGGCACAGACCTCGCAGGGCTTAAAGCCGGGCATCCCTACGACACCTTAGGAGTCGTGAAGACTCGTAGAAGAAAACAGTGAAAAAATTCACAAAAAAGTAGTCAAAAAGTGACTAGGGCACTGCTCTTCCCGGATCTGCGCTTCCTGGCGCGGAAAAAGAAGAACTGACGTCAGCGCGCAGGGGCGGCGTCTAAGTACTGCCCGCGACGTCATCCCGGCGATCACGACGCCGACGACGGACGCTGAGCCGCACGACGCCGCCTACCGACGCGCAAGGGTACTGCTACGCAAAAACTTTCCGGATCCAGCCTGACGCCTGGGGATATTCTAAGGTAAGGAATCTGTCACTAACGTGTCTCTTTCAGATATGCTTATCTCGCCCCAATCAAAAGTTAACACTGTAATAAGGCACCAGAGTTTTTCACTACCAGGACATGTAAAACTTTAAAGTACACGTCCAACCTTTTCATTACAATGCAATACAATGCATTACACAATGCCCTATGAGCTACATAGGGCATATCTTAGGGATGACTTATAAACTGACAAAATTTGACTTGGCAATATAACCCCCTTGCCAAGCCGTAAACTTACCTTTTATTACATATAACTGCATTCAGTCCCTGGGACATATTTTAGGGGGCCACTTAGTGGCACAATATGTGCTAGAGGCCAACTAGTAGCATTTAATTTGCAAGGCTTCTGTATATTGTATAGCACTCTACAAGGGACTTTTAAGTAAATTAAATATGCCAGTCAGGTGTAAACCAATCTAACCATGTTTAGGGGAGTGAGCACAAGCATTTTAGCACTGGCCACAGTAGTAAAGTGCACAGAGTCCTAAGGCCAACAAAAACGAATTTCAGCAGAAAATGGGGGTAGATAGGCAAAAGGTTTGGGGGAAGATCACCCTAAGCCTGACAGGTCTAACACAGGGTTAGGAATCCAAAATAATCAAGCACCTCAAACAAAAAAAAGCCATAAACCAGCAATTAAAATGTGACTGTGTCAGTGAACAAGAAGGCAAATGCAAAAGGAGCACTGTAGAAAGCTGCCAGGACCTGGGATCACCATCAGTGAAAATCCATGTTTAGCCCCAGTCAACCACGGCCATCCACAAACCCACAATTTAGGGCTCCCCAGCGAGTAACCCTGAGACATCCACTACTTATGGCATAGATTGTCACCCTTGGGAAGATGCCAGCGACATCGGATTACCTGCCTGGAGGACGCCGCCAGCAGAAAGAAGCGGGCCCGAGGCCAGCTACTCCCAAGAGGGTGAGTTAAGGCCCCCAGGTAACAGGAGCACTGCATCCCCAGTGAACTGCTGGCTCTTGCTGCCTCTGCACAGCTGCCAGCATCCCACTGTCAGCTGCAGCATCCCACTGCCGCAGCACAGCTGCCACCGCACTCTAACTCTGCATGGGCCTGAGAGATATCAGTACCCAGTCCCCATTCACCACTCCTCTGTCTCCAAAAACTTCAGTGTGGCCAGTCCACAACATTGCCTCCACAATACCGGTGCCACCACAGTGTCCTCCATGTCCTCTGCACGGCCTTGGGGAAAACCCCTGCCCTGTCCCTGATCTCCTCCGCACTGTCTTGCACGTGACCCCCTATTACTCTTGAGGCAGCTTTCTGGAATACCGCTAATGTGGCAAGCTTACCCAGCAACCTGTGTCTTTTTTTGATGCGCAGACGTAATTTCTGTGAAAGTGAAACTGAAGTGAGCCGATCTGCTCATTTCACTTTATCGGTGCTTAGGGACATATCTCAGCACTTCGAGCAACTATTTAGACAGGGTAGGCATCGTTGGAAAGAGGGGAACCTCCCCTTTCCAATAATCTCTCCCTAGTAGATCCCTGACTGAATCTATCCCAATTGGGGAAGATGCGTCAAATCTGCCCCCGAAAGAGGGTAGAAAGCCCACTAGACACCAGGAATTTTGCATTTGGGGCAAAAGAAAGCGGTGCAGACGTTGCACTCTGGCAATGGCTATACTGTAGAAAGCTGGCTCAGTATATACTATACCAAAGTGAGGTATAGTGTGCACAGAGTCCACCCAAAGATAGGCAGAGGCTAAAGTAGATAATACATTACTCTATTTGAAGTAGTGTGGGCGAGCAGTAAGGCTTTATCAGAGGGTAGAGTTAAGCATTTATTGTACACACGCAGGCAAGAAATGATGTCACACTCAAGGACTGAACTCAGACCAATTTTGTTTGCATAAAAAATATTATTTAGTTGTATTTTTGTTTTTAGAACCAAGTCAGACCTGGTACAGGTAAATGAATAATAGTTTGCAAGATTTATGCAGTGAATCACAGTTAAATGCAGGTTAAAATACAGTTGGTTGATTTAAAGGTAAGTCAACAGTCAAAATTACTTTCCAGTTACTTTGTGGATTACTGTGTACGTCACTTCTTGGATTACTTTTTAAGTTACTTTTGCTAATCAGTGTGATATGTCTAGATATCCCACTGGGACATTTCCTAGACAAAAGGTAAGTAATTCAGTTTTTACACACATGCAGTTTCTTAAGAGTTTTCATACAAACCAACTCCACACTTAGATTTTTCACAGAAAAGCAGTCTATGCAGTCCTAAGGGAGAAAACAGCGTTTTCAGTTTATCATTAAGAACTTAGGTTTTGGGGTTGGCATTCCTGGGTTAGAACCAGGGTTCCCCCAGGGTCGAGGATGCACTCTCAACACACCCTCAGGGGCACTGGGGCGGCTGGGTGCAGAGTGATGAGGCCCAATGTTATCCAATGGGGGATAGGGGGCCTCCGGTTGGTGGCTGCTCACGTGCAGGCCACAAGGTTGTGGGAGCAAAGCTCCTGGACTTAAGCTCAGGGCAAAGGGGGATCAAGGTGCACCCACAGCGGCACATGGGCGGCCGGGTGCAGGGTGCTGTTTTGGCGTCGGGTGCCCTGTTTTTTTTAATGGGGATTGCCGGTTTTGGATTTTGGCTGCAGGCTCGGTCCAGGAAGTTTTCTGGGAGGAACCAAAAACTAGCCAGGTAAGTTGGAGGGCTTGGGGACGTAGGTGCACCTCGGGTTCTCTTCTCCAAGGAGCAGGACGGGTGAATGCAAGGGTGTCTTTTGAGGTCGGATTGCACCTTACCGGGCCACTCTCGGTTGGGGGGTGGGGAGAAGTATGTGCAGAGGCTGCAGGTGACGTCGGGGAGTCCTGGAGGGGTCACCCACGGTGGACTCGGACTCTGGAGCGCTGGAGGGATCTCGCTGGGAACAGTGGGCTACTCGGACCATAGGCGTCGGGTGCAGTGGTGGTTCCAGGCGTTAGGTTTCTTTGTCCTCAGCAGGCTCGGAGTCTTTCTTGGCTGTTTCTTTTGAACAGAGCTACTGTTCACAGGAGATCCGGACTTTGTTGAAGGCAGTCAGTCCTCCCAGCGGTTCTGGAGGTCGCTGACTGCAGGACAAGGTGACTTTTGGCGCAGGATCTCTGGAAACTGCAGATGGGCCGGTAGGGCTGGGTCCAAGTCAGTTCTTCTCTGTAGTCTCCTCTTCGTAGGTTGCGGGAATCTGACTTTTTAGTTCAGGGCTGCCCCCTAAATACTGTATTTGGGGGCGTTTTATGGGTCTCGAAGTCAGTAGCCAATGGGCTACTGACCTTAGGGTGACTACACCCTTGGTGTGCTCACCCCACGTAGGGGAGTGGGCACAATTCCTAATCCTGATTGGAGAGTGCCTGCCATCTGCAAGATGGCGGGCACTGAAGAGTGGGCTTCACCTCGCCTCCCCCACCTGAGGGGTAGGGGTTGGTAGAGGTGGTCACACCTTCTGGGCTGCTCTAATTTTTCCCACCTGTCTTCCTGCCGAAAAGGAGAGGAGACAGGAAGGGGGCCTGCTCCTGATAGCAGGAGAGGTTGGTGGTCACATTACAAAGGCAGCAAGGCCTTTGAAGCTCCCAGATGGCTATTTCTGACCTGGAGGAGGTGTGACCACCTCCGCCCAGGAAAGGCTTTGTTTTTGGGCTCAGGGAGAGAAGTCTCCCACCCCAGGGGTCCAGACACATGTCTCGTGGTGGCAGGCTGGTGTGTACCACTAAGGGATCCCACCAGAGGCTGGTCTTTTTTCAGGGGTCATCTCTAAGATGCCCTTGGAGTGCATTGTATAATAAATCCCACACTGGCATCAATGTGGGTTTATTATGCTGAGAAGATTGATACCAAACTTCCCAGAATTCAGTAAAGCCATTATGGTGCTGTGGAGTTCGTAATGACAAACTCCCAGACCATATACTCTTCATGGCTTTACTGCACTTACAATGTCTAAGAATGGACTTAAGACACTGTAGGGGTACAGTGCTCATGCAACTGTACCCTCACCAGTGGGTGGGGGGTGGGGGGAGGGAAGAGAAGAAAGAGATAGAAAGAGAGAGAAAGAAAGAAAGAGAAAGAGAGAGAGAAAGAGAGAGTGTGAGTGTGAGTGTGTTAAGGTACAGGACCTCTAATGGTGGCATAATATGTGCTGCAGCCCTTAAAGTCCTTCCCTGGTCACAGTGCCCTTGGCACCCATGTTACCTTCTACAAGGGACTTATATGTGGCTAAAGTGGTGCCAATTGGAGGTAGAAATGTACAGTTTTGGGAAAGAACACAGGCCCTGGGAACCTTATTGGCAGGGACCCAGGGCACATCAAGCCAAAGTGCATCAGAAATCTGGCAAAAAGTGGGGGGGTTACTGCAACAAAAACCCAGCTTCCTACATATACAAAAGAGTAGAACATTTATAACTAACTGTATTTCTCTGTATTTCTGCCTTCCAAATATAAGCCATTGTGTAAGGAAGACGACGTTTTGAAAAATGCCTTCTGAATCATATGCTAGTATGGGTACCCACAAATTCAAACATGTAAAAATAACCACTGCTCCTAAACTCTGTATCTGGTGCACATTTCAGAAATACGTAGGTTTCCTTCATACCCATTTTTTACCCTTTATATTTGTACATATCAATTGCTCTATATGTGGTACACAATTAAAAAACATTGTAAGGTGCAGCTCAGTTGTTGGCACTGGGTACTTGTTCATGCCCACATGGACTTCTATGGTTTATCTTGGAAAAAATAACAATAAGTAGGAGAGGAGGAAGTCAGGATGATAAACGTAAACTTGGAGAACAGTGATATATTTCAACGTTAAACACAATCAGGAATGGATTAAATCTGAGAGAAGAATGGGAGAAGTTTATCATATGAATAAGTTAGGGTGAGGGACAGTCTGCCCACTGGCTGAGAAGGGGAAACCGTGAGTTCCTCACCTAAAAAATAATTTTAGGAAAGATGACAAATGTTATTAGGGCCTGAACTGTCTTGTACCATAAGAAAACCCACACTCAGCAGCTGACAAAGGTCAAGCACTTAAGTTCCAACAGTTTCATGAATATCTTACGAGTGCAGCTACTCCCGACATCCGCTGCTAAGGGATGTCAAACAGGCAACAAAGTTCGTAGAAAAGGAAGGCGCACTCTGATTGCGGTCACTCAAAGAACACGTGTAGTGCAAAAAATCATCTTTTTATTAATGTTGCTTTAACTGCAAAATAGGCACACAGCCAACGCGTTTCGTTCCCTTGTGCCAGGGGAACTTCGTCAGGGCTAATTCAAGGTTGAATGAAACACCCCTTGACAACCATGTGGGTGTTGAAACGCCTGATTAAGGCTCTCTGGTGCAGTCAAGATAGAAGATATTTCAATCTAAACAAGTGTAGAACGACATCTGGTAGTGTCAAAAAACAATGCAATGTCCACATCAATATCACATGAACAGCAGTCGCGTGAGACAAAGGTAACAAGGTCTTCTCACTCTAACACACCAAAACCGCACAGCATGATAATTTGCGGGAAGTAAAGTCTAGTACCATCTGGATATAGGACAAATAAGATCTAAGGACTTGCAGCTATATGTGGGGAGGAATAGTTTATCTCCTGGCTGGATAGCCATCAGTATAACAATGTACGTTATAAGGTTTAATATTAGTTAACGAGTAAGAGGAGAAGAAATATACACATAGGTATATGCAGAAATATACATCTAAATGATATGTTTATCTAAGTAGCGGTAGGTAGTAAAAATAGGCTAAAGAATACGCATAGGACCTAGAGAGAGATCTATAGAACAGGCACATGGGCCTTATGGGTAATCAAACAACATCAATGTAATGAACTAGAGGAAGCTGAAAATGTGAAATAAATAAGAACTAAAGATTTTTAAGAAAACATTTTTTTAAAGTTGATAATATGATCAGTTATTTTGGAATACGATTTCAGTATTTCTATATGAATAAACTGGGTTTTGGCGCGCAATGTTAGGGTTTCCCAGGAGGAATGACTACTTTAAAATGGCAGAGCCGATTTCACAAGCTCCGGACCTGAAGTCAGTCTATAACCTCTGCCCCAAGAAGAGAAAGTACAAATATCCAGACAAAAGGCAGGAACTGAACTTTGAATATACGAAGGTGGTGAGGACTATGAACGTGTCCCGACACCCATCAGGTAAGGAGGCATTAAAGACTCAGTTTTTTTTTTTATTACATAGTTTTTATAAAAAAAGAAACAAGGGAAATATGACTCATTGTCGGGACATTAGGGTTACTAATGCAGGACACCACATGTAAGAAATAATGCTCAGGATGTGACACGAGATGGAACGTTTCTATATTACTAGGGGCTTAACAAATAAGCAGCCCCTGTTACTTGTATAATACTAGTTAGTTAAGGAGTGAGTAAATAACATCTACTTTTTTGATTTTATCATAATAGAGGATAGTTACTCTGTCGATATGGGGCACTACGGACGAATACCAATATCTGCTAAGAAATGCAAAAAGAGGAGTTATTGTAGGATGAAAAATTTAGGAGCGAAGCAGCCCTACATCTATTTTCTTCGATAAGAGATAGAAATGCAGGGAAGCCTTTTCCACCGCGGTTTGTAAAGTAAAATAGATAGTCTATTGATATGCAACCGAATGCGATTTTTACAATACAATTAAATACTGTGACATGAGGTAATATGCTTCTTCTATTCATTAGGAATAACATTGATGCAAGAACAAGCCCTAAATCCTATGAGCAAAAAAGTAAAGAAGAAGAACGTAGGACGGGGTGACACATATACATATTTTTGGGAAAGAAAGAAGATTGGCCGATTGATCAACCCCACATATTTAAGGCATGACGGTATCGACTCGGTGATGGAACAATAAAAGGTAGGAAGATAGATGGGGGACATGAGTTAAAAAGAAACTGATCTTAAACAAATTTTCGGAATTTTCTCCCCTTATATTGCAGAAACTATTGGTCGGCAGTAATTTGGGATCACATGCAAACAAAGGATTGAAAGTTTTTTGAAGTTCTAACTACACTGAAAAGTGAGTTTAGATATCTCAGAAAAATTCACCTATAAAGTTGAGGGTCGATAATCCCCTGCAAATAGAAATATAGGGATCTTAATGATGTCAATATGACACTCAACCAAAATCACGGTGCCCCAGAGTGTAATTATATTAGGAACGCTATATGTGATTGAACATGATTTGGATATTTTGATATGAAAATATAAAGGGTGAATGAGTGTCTGAATGAATGTGGACAACTGGTTTATATGGGATACATGAGAACCCCAGAACACTAAGATGTGGTTACCCGTTAGACAGGTTGGGGGCTTCTATGAAGAAATGTTTTAGTAAACTGAGGGAAAAAGAATAAAGAAAAATATATGGATACACACATATATGTTCAAGAATGTATTGGGCTCATCATTGTTTTCATGTTTTTTTATATAGGTATCTAATTGTTTTTATTGAGATTATGGGAGACATCTACCTTTCCTGAAGAAGGTGGCTCTAATATTAGGAATCCATAAAAACGCTTAGATGCAATTTTAACACTAAATCGAATAGGCATTGAGTGACGCAGTAGATATTAACAAGTTAAGAGATACTATGCTTTGAACAATGACCAGTATTGATTAGTAGCCAGAAAGACACGTGATTGTCTATTGTTTTCTCCCGTTTATATTGAAGTGTTTTGTTAATATATTTGAGTAATGAATTGTTTATGTTGGCTGTCAAGAACTGGTCTTTGTGATTGAGAAATGGGAGATAAAAGGGAAAGTGATTTCATTACTATTGTATGGGATAATAGAGGAATGCGGTTCTATTATTTTTATACTCATTTTTAAAACTACTCCAGGTTTGACTTTATAATAACTCTTATATAGCCATTGTAATCCAACTATTTTGCAGAACAGATATAAATTTTTTTAAAGAATAAAATACAAAAGTTTTTTACAATATATGAATGTGGGTTCTTATTTTGGTGTTACCTGTGGTGTATGAATGATATCAGGAGAAGAGTATGAAACAGGTGTGAGGGTTGTTAGAGAACCCAAAGGGAGTCCTCTCTTTTGACTAGACACTTAGAGTTCTTAGAAAACCTAAAAACCCTATATATCCGTGCAACCAGCAGGGTCTATCAGACATAATGGTATATTACTTTTGCAAATCTGCCATCGTGACAAAAAGTTACAGATAAATATTTGTCACAAATCGTAATTTAATTTTTAATAATGTTTTATTTCAACAGTTTTTTCTCCTAAATTTGTTTATTCGTTTTTTCATTAATTGAAATACAAAGATGACATTGCAGCAAGATTACAGTTGGTACATACAGTTTCATTTGGCTGTGTGTGTTGTGTGCAGTTTCTGGACTGGGGGTCTCAATGTATACTCTCAGTTTCCGCAAGAACAGGAAGAAAGAACAAAAACCTCTCCATCCTTACACGTACCTTTCCCAGTTATATAGAGGGCACATGTGCGATCCGGAGATCACTCTCAGACACAGATCCAACACAGTATCTACGCAAAGGCACCTCTCAATTCCAGTGCGATCCGCCAAATATTCACTGTTGTGTGTCACGTGCGAGTCCAGTGCTTCCCTCGTTCGTGCTCTCCACTTGCATAAGTATCTCCCACCAAGTCGCTCCCACCCTGGTCCCCACCTCCGCTTCGTTCCCCACTGCCTTCCCCAAGTGCATCCAACATACTCAACCACATCTCAAGATCTTTCTGTATGCTTGTCCGTGCGCACTCTCCTAAGCCTATACTCCTCAGCTACCGCCCACTCTAATAGGTCCGCCCTCCATTTAGCGAGCACCAGGGCCATAGGACTGGCTCACTGAATGGCTATACAGCAGCGTGCCAGCAGCAGGCCTAACTGGGCAAGGGGTAGTAGCCCCAGCAGGCAATGCTGAATTGTGTTTTCCACACCTACCCTAGTCACTCTATGTAGTGTCCCGCGCACTTTGCTCCAGTAAGAGGAGAGTTGAGCGCTATTCCATGCCACGAGTCGGCAAGCATGGTCCTGCACCTAATGCACACAGATGAACTCGCCATGTAAGTCCTGTGTAGTCGGGCTGGGGTCAAGTAGGCATGATAGAGAAAATAAAAATGCACCAGTTTGGAGCGGACATTAATGGCCACCTCTTGCACATGCGCTCTTGCCCTGCGCCATTCATTGTCAGTTAGTGGCGCTACCAATTCTCTGTCCAATGCATCCCTTCATGGTGTAACCGTCGTCATCCTGTTAGCCTTCAAGGCTATGTTTAGTCGGGAAATAATGCCTTTAAAGGAGCCCAGATCCAGAATTACCCCGAGTACATGAGACTGTTTTGGTTCCTCCAGGAAGGTGG
Organism: Calotriton arnoldi; assembly: GCA_963921515.1. Classification (NCBI taxonomy): domain Eukaryota; kingdom Metazoa; phylum Chordata; class Amphibia; order Caudata; family Salamandridae; genus Calotriton; species Calotriton arnoldi. The sequence goes on from CAWUFW010004208.1 coordinate 1,174,211, forward strand.
GCCATATCCCACGGACAGTACGTGAAATACTTGCATATTGCAGAAACTGCCTGTCATCAACCCCATAGTATATCCCCATGTCCACCAAAGTCATAAAAGTGCCGTTCAAGTATAGGTCTCCCGCCATCTGACACCCCCCCTATTATCCAACCCTCGACATTCATGGAATCGCAATTATGAAGAAAAGGGCGCAACCACAAAAGCGGAAGAAGTAGGGCTTAGGGAGATCTTTAAATGGCCTTCCTCACTGCCTCGTCCCATGCTCAAGACACCGTGGTGACACAAAAAGGAATGTCCGGTGGCAGTCCCCCTCACACACATCAGCAAATGGGGAAGCTGAGCAGTACCAACGGATCCCGACATACAACTCTTTTCCCAGTTGGGTTCAACGTCGCACCACATCGCCGCATACTTTAAGAGGCCATCCAGGTAATACAACAGCAGATCGGGGAGCTGCAGCCCACCCTCACCCAGGTCCAGTTTCAATATTTCGATTCGTACCCTACATCTCTTGCCCGCCCATACCAAATCAACCAATAGCTTATCTATTTGATTAAACATCGCCAACAGCAGCTGCAAAGAGTTCTGCATAGAGTAGAGGCAACGTGGCAAGAGGATCCTTTTACTCAGGGTCACTCTACCCATTACCAACAGGGGCAGTGTGGTCCAGAACCGAATTGAGCGCTCAAGCCCTTCCAGTATGTATTTTCCACATGTTAAGCACATATTGGAGGTGGCTATCATGCGTTATCTGGAGCCCGAGGTACCGGAAGCTATGTGTTTCCCACGGCATTTCCATAACAGGAAGATTTGCCCCTTCCCTACCCACCAGGAAGACCGGGGGTAGAGCATGGTTTTGTGACAGTTGACATGAAGCCCTGACCCTTCGATGAAGTGTCCCAGCAGCTGCATAAGGAGCGGGACTGATCGTTCCGGGTCCTTCACATATACTAATATGTTGTCCGCATATAGCGACAACACATGGTAATTGTCCCCGACCGGTATACTCCAAAAATGTAAACTAATATACAAATCAAAATAACGCTGATAAACTATATTGAAAAGAAGCGCGTCCGTGCCCTCCTGAAAGCAGTCGCTCCCGTGCAACTATTCCAATGTTGCAATGTATGCAATCGGAAGTCCAGTAACACTGCCCAAAGGAGGTGGACATGTGACTAAACAAACATTGTCTCATACTCCTGGTGTGCACGTCCCCAAAAGGTACATTAAATCACCGTCAGTACAGTCACCTCATGCGAGGCAGATTAATGTCTCTTACCAGCTGTAGGAGGTGCGCCCCCCCCCCATCCACATCCCTCAGACACCACTCCTTCGCTCCCTTCAGACCTCTGCAGTGTTCAATGGCGAGCCACCAGTCTCCTCTTGCATCTTGGCACTGAAGGACCCCGACGATGTAACAGTCTCGACCAGTGCCCTGGCCTCCGCTCTCGCCTGTTGAGGAGATCGTGCCATCTGACCAAACTAGCACCCTTGCACCAGACCGTGTCCTCCTCCTGCGTCTGCTACGTTTCAGAAATTGCGCAACCATTGTCGCCTGTTTCCTAGACGGGTCTAGTCTCTGCTCTGCTGGCGTAGCTTGAATTCGGTCCCCACCCCATATCTCCAGCCAGTCCCATGTTTCCGCCGGCGTTAAGAAGAAGGTCCAGCGGTCATGAATCACCTTCAACTTGGCAGAATACAGCAACATATATTGTAATCTCATGGCCGCAAGTTTCTGTTTGAGACCATGAAACGATTGCCTCTGTAGGTGCACAGCCCTGACGTAATCTGGGAAAATTCGGATGGTGACATTTCCGAATTTCGGATCCCCCCATTTGTGAACCGTCTGTAGAATTTCGTCCCGGTGCCTGTAGTTCGGAAATTTCACAATTATTGCTCGGGGGAGCCCCAGGCGGCGGCGGGACCAAGGACCTATGCACCCTTTCAACAGTGAAAACATTGGAGAGCCGGGCAGAGGCGAGCGTTAATTTTATCCATTCTTCCCAAAATACTTCGGATCCGCCCTTTCTGCACCCTCCGGGAATCCAACAAATCGGAGATTGCATGTGCGCGATCGCCCTTCTGCATCCTCCATCCTGGCCTCCAGCCTGTTTGAAAGGGCTTCAAGAGTACCCACTGTCCACGTTAGCTGGGAGACTTCTTCCCTGAGTTCGGTCACGTGGCCCTCCGTTTCCATAGACCATTCAGCCAACCAGCGGAGGTCTGCACTCAGCAAGTTTACGTCAATTGCTATAGCTTCAACTTTTGCCTGCACTGCCAGGCTAGACGCCTCGATGGCAATCAGTATTTGAGTTTTCGTTGGTTCCGGTCTCCTCTTCCGGTGGGACTCCTGACCACTGCTGTTTTGTGGGGCAGTGTATTGATCCATCTTCGTTTGCTGAGGGACTCAACTATCTCTGATCCCAGATCCTGGGCCTTCCAAACGGCAGTGGGGAGAGTGCTGTACGCGTTTGTAACTCAGGTCCCCAAAGTCCTCCGTATCAGGCTACGCCGGGGGGACTCCACCAGCACCATGATGTCCCGTTTCTCACCCCCACAGGGGGTTACACAGCTAGTGTAGGCCACCTCTCCCGAGCACGACGTTACAGGCGTAACTATCTGCTGGTCGCGACGATCCTCTCACTTGGCGGATTTTGGGGCCGACAGAGGCCCCATTGTCAGCAGGCCCCCGCCGTCAACCAGCCACATTCAGAACAAGTCAATTCAGGTTTGCCCGCTACCTTCTCCATGGGTCAAGCATTAAAGGCGCGGCTCCCAGCTTCGCCAACCTCAGGCCCATAGCCCTAAAGGCACTCCGTTCCCGCTCCTCGGGGCCTCCACTCCTGGTATCTGTCCTCGGCCCAACCCCTCAGCAGGGACCGTCACCTTCCAGACGCCTACGGTGCGTTATGGAATACCTCCACTCCTTCAAGTATTTTATTTAGCACAGTTACTTAAAACCATTGCTACAAAGTATCTCATAACATTTCAATTATAAACATTTTTTTTTTTAATTATTGTAAAAAAACAATTTACTAAAAATCAGTGCATGCCAATTGGTCTATGCAATACATTGGTGAAATGAACATTTGTTTAGCAGCGTCCGACTTTTTTCCTTTTAGCTATATTATTGTTCTATCCGAAGTTGGTGGCCGGTGATCCGCAACTAGATATTGTGGCATTCTCTTCTCCACTTGTCTCAAAAATGTTACCAGGCGGCAGTTCAGCTGCGTGTCCTCAGGTGCAAAGCACGCCAGCACAGCCTGCCTCCGTGTGCGGATACCTCTGATTAAAAAGTGGCTTTAAAAGCTGTTTCCGTTCCTGTGTTAGTTCTTTGCACATACAGAGAAGGTGCAGCATGTCTTCCTGCGCTGAACCGCACAGGCGGCAGATGGAGTCGAATTGATTTTTCAGCCAGTGCGGAAATTGCTTTGTGCATGGTAGCAGGCCAAGTCGGTACTTTAGGAATTGAATTTTAGTGAATTTAGTAAACCCCAAGGCTAGGTATTTTTGAGCAGCGGGAGAGGAGTAGGAGTTCAAGATCATCCAGCCGTGCGACCTTCTAGATAGGGCTGCCTTGTCCTCGATCCAGGATTGACTCTTCACTGTTTTCTTTATTATTTTTTTAAGAAGGCAGTGACTAATCGGTGTTTCCCAAAGCTTGATGAGACCCAGGGTGGTCAGACTTGCTAGTAAGTATTTTGCCGCTGGTGATGATTTTTTCTGTTGTAGTTCTGACCACAAATGCCAATTTAGGGTTCCTGGTTTTGATTTTCTTACTTTGTCCCAAAAGATGACTGTCGCACCTTGTCTTGCAAGGGTCTGTTTTTGAACACCAAACTCAAGCCTAATCTGTGCTGGAGAAACTCTTGTTGGTAGACCAAAGATTATTCTATACACTTTGGCGACCACACCATCCAGGAGCTTGGAGTCCCTTCCCCTCTGTGCCTCGCTCCCATAAGTTATTGTAGGTAGGAGTTGTGCCTGTATTACTTCAACTAGTGGGGCAAGTGAGGGGCCGTTCAGTTTAGAGTTAAGATTTCTCATCGAGACTGCTAGGGCTGTTCCCTTCCTTCTGATTGTGTCCCTTTGGGCTGCAAAATGCCCACCTTTATCGATGATCACTCCCAAGTATTTATACTCTATTGCTGAGTCAATGCGAGTCTTGCCCCAAAACCAGACAGGTGTTTTCTTTGAATTCTTTTTGATTGCCATGGTTTTGGTTTTCTCCAAGTTGATATTCAGATTATTTGCCTCAGAGTAATCAAATGTAGTATTAAGAAGATGCTGTAAACCCACCTTCGTTTGGCTAATCAAAACCAGGCCGTCAGCATAAATTAGACATGGTAATACTAGGTTCCCGACCTTTGGAGAATGTGAATTGCTGGCACTTAGTAGCGGGATAAGGTCTGCAAGAAACAGATTAAATAGGGTCGGGCCATCACACAGCCTTGCTTGAGGCCTTTCGTTGTTGGTATCTTTCTTGATAAAGTTGACCCGTCCCCCAACTTTACTTGAACCCAGGTCTGGGTATGCAAGTTGATTAACAGATTTAATAGAGCCTGGGGTATGCCCCAGCTGGCCAGTTTTAACCAAAGTCTGTTGCGATTTACGTGATCAAAAGCAGCCCGGTAATCGATAAAGCAAAAGTATAACGGCATTTTAGTAGTCTCGGCATGGTTGTTATGTTTGTTACAGTTCCAACAGATTTGGAGAAGCCAGTTTGGTTTAGAGGAATAATCGAATTGTCTTCGGCCCATAGTTGCAGTTCGTCCAGCAGAGTGCCCGCAAATAATTTTGCCTCATTGTCCAAAAGGGCAACTAAGCGATAATTCCTAGGCAGAGTTTTGTCTCCTGACTTGAAAATTGGCGAGATTATCGAAGACCGCCAAGATGGAGGGAGTAGGCCTGTCTGCCTTATTTCCATGAACAGAGGGCTGAGTGCTTTTGCTCAGTAATCTGCATCTTGTTTGTAAAGCACAGGCGGTATTCCATTGGGGCCCGGCGCCCCTTCTTGTCTTCCCTTCTTAATGTAGCTTTTAATTGTTTTAAGATGATCATTTGAGGGTATTACTCCCGGCAGTTCTCCTTCTTTCCATTCCTGTACTATTGCTTTTTCCTCACTGGGTTGCTGCTTAATAGTGGTAGACCACTGTGTTATCTCTGTGCTAGTTCCTGTGTGCGATAAAAAAACTTTTCTTGATGAAAATGATTTCCAAGGTAGGTAGCCCAATCCTCCTCGGATATGTTAGAAGACAGACCCTCGTGTGTTAGACGGGTGTACGAAAGTGGCTCTGTATATACTGCACCAAAGTAAGGTTCAGTGTGCACAGAGTCCACAGTCCCCAGAGGTTTGGCAGAGGCTAAAGTTAGATATAACCTTACTCTCTAAAGTGGTAGCTTGGTCGAGCAGTAAGGCAGTATCAGAGGACAGTGTAAAGCATTTGATGTACACACTCAGTCAGCAAATGAAGCCACACGCTCAAGAACTGAACTCTAGGCCAATTGTTTTGTATATAAAAATATACTGTTTTATTTTAGAACCACAGGTTTGCATAAAAATACTTTCTCAAGATAAGATGCTGTTTGTTGAATACTTTCAATGAACAATAGACTTTAAATGCAATATGGCACAGGGGTTGCAATAGGCAACACAATACTTGGTATACTATAACATTGAGCTCAATGGGATTTTTAAGTAAACTGTAATAGAATTACTTTACGAAGGTTTTTCTTACTCAGGGCTGGATCCTGGATTCAGCCCTGGTGCATTTCCTGTAAACAGTTGAAAGAAATCGCTTTTGTTACACAGGCGATTTTTAAGGAATATTTGTATGTTGCAAAAATCGACAGAAGAATTTCTGGCAAAAACCAGGCAATGTTATCCTATGGAGGAAAATCAAGTTATCGGAAAATCACAGTTGTGGTCACTTTTTCTAATCAGTGCTGGGTACCTAGATCCAGGTACCTGGATCTCTCCTGAGAACAGGTGAGTTATTTCGTTTTTGATATTCGGACGATTTTTAGTGAATATTTCAAGATTTCAAAAGTTGACCCTTAGAAACTTTTTTCGAACAGTCCATTGAAATGTATTGACTTTTACTGTAATATGCAGGTAGGTAATTATCGCGTTACTTTTCTAACCTCAGGACTGGGTCCTAGATTCAGTCCTGGGACACTTCCTGCAAACAGGTGAGTAAAGTCGTTTTGGTTAAACACACAATTTTTAAGCAATATTTTTAGTTTTTGAAACTCCACACTTAGTCGTTTTTTCAGAGAAAATACCCAATGTTATCCTATGGAGGGGAAACAAGTTATCGGTTTGCAGGTAAGTTTTTGACTGTGGGAGTCCAGGTTCTGGGGTTAGACTCGGGGGTCCCCCAGGGTCAGTGATGCACTCTTGTTGCACCCACAGCGGCACTAGGGCGGCCGGATGCAGAGTGTTGAGGCCCCAATGTTATCCTATGGGGGATATGGGGCCTTCGGTTGGTGGCTGCTGGCTAGCAGGCCACTGGGTTGTGGGAGCAAAGCTCCTGGCTGTAGACTTGGCACAAAAGGGGAAGCAAGTGAGCACCAAAAGCGCACCCACAGCGGCACTCGGGCGGCTGGGCGCAGGGGGCTATTATGGCGTCGGGTTCCCTGTTGAAGTCTATGGAGATTCTCCGGACTGGACAAACACTGCAGGCTTGGAAACAAGAGACTCCTGGGATCTACCAACACTTCGAGGGGTAAGTTGAGATGTCTTGGCTTAGGTAGGCACCCTGGGTTTGGGCACACAAGGCCGTGGGGCGTCGGGTGCAGGGGTGCCTTTTAGTGTCGGATTTTTCTTTTCTTACCCGCTCTGGTCGCGGTAGGGGGGACCCTCTGGACTGAGGCTGCAGGCTTCGTTTGGAGGCTTTAGGCAGGTCAGGAGTCGCCGGATTCCAGGTCAGGATCGCCGGGGAGACCTCCTCTGGGTGTTTTTTTACTCGAGCTCGGGCCGGGTTCGGCGGGTACAGAGTGGGCTGAATTCGCGACCCCGGGCTGGTGCCAGGGGTGCTGGTTTTGAACAAATCCGGTGTTCACGGGAGAAGCAGGCGGTTCAAGTGAAGGCAGGCAGGTCCTCTGGGGTTTGAGAGGTTGCTGGCTGCAGGACACACCGGGATTTCGCAGAAAGCAGGTTCGAGGGGAGACAGGCCGGTAGGGCTGGGGACAAGTTAGTTGTTGTCTTCCTCTTGTTAGCAGGCTGCGCGGCTGTTTGGTCCTTGTTCTTCTTTTCTTGTTGTCGTTGCTGGATCTGAGGAAGGAAGGTTCAGGGCGCCCCTAAATACTAAATTTAGGGGCGTTACAGCTAGGTAAAGGGCAGGGACCAATGGGTCCCTTCCCTGGGGTGGGTACACCCCCTATTCTGCCACTCTCCAGTGGGAGGGGGGCAGGAGCCTGTCCCTGGTTGGCTGGGTCCCCTCATCCTCAAGATGGCGGGGACTCAAGGTTGTGCTTCACCTCGCCTCCCCCACCTTAGGGGTGGAGTTGGCAGAGGTGGGCACACCTCTCTTCCTCACTTTGTTTATCCCGCTGGTTCTCCCTCCGAAAGTGGGGGTAGAACCAGTGGGGACCGGTTGCGGAGTACAGCAAGTGGTCTGGGGAAGCTCACAAAGGCGGCAGGCCTTTGAAGCACCCCCTTCGTGGACCCTGCCCATCCTGGGGGGGGGGGGGCTTGGCACCTCGTCCCAGGATGTGCATTGTTTCAGGCCCCGAGAGCAGCAGCTCTCGACCCAGGGGTCCAGAAACATGTCTGGTGGTGGCAGCCTAGGCAGCCACTCAGTCAGGACACGAGAGGTTGGTTTGGGTTTCAGGGGGCATCTCTAAGATGCCCTCTGGTGTGCTTTTACATTAAATCCCACACTGGCATCAGTGTGGGTTTAATGTGCTGAGAAGTTTGATACCAAACTTCCCAGTCTTCAGTGGGGCCATTATGGTGCTGTGGAGTTCGTAATGACAAACTCCCAGCACCATATACTCTTAATGGCAGCACTGCACTTACAATGCCCAAGAATGGACTTGGGCACTGTAGGGGTACAGGGCTCATGCACCTGTACCCGCACCACTGGCAGAGTGCACCCAGCTAGAGGGGTGGCTGACCTAGGCCAGGGCAGTGGTTTGCAGGCATGGCACACAGGGATGTGTGCCATGTCGACTCTTCACTTTTGTTCTGCACCAAGACACGCAGCCTGCAAGGGCAGTGTGTGTGTGTAAGGTACAGGGCCTCTAAGGGTGGCACAATAAGTGCTGCAGCCCTTAGAGGTCTTCCCTGGTCACAGTGCCCTGGGTACCTGTGGTACCATTTACCAGGGGCTGACCTGTGGCCAGGGATGCCAATTGGGTACAGTTTTGGGGAAAGAAGACAGGCCCTGGGCACCTGATTGGCAGGGACCCAGGGCACATCAAGTCAAAGTGCATCAGTAGTCTGGCAAAAAGTGGGGGGGGTGACTGCAACAGAAACCCACTTCCTTACAACGGGTAAATCTTTTTATTGTCTCCCAGAACCTCGCACTGTCATTCCGCTTGGTATCCGCATGCAGTTTCGCCCAGAGAGAATCCTCATTCTCTCTCCTGGCCTCCCATATTGCTTGCTTCAGCTGTGTTTTCTGCTGTCGTAATGCAGCTAGTTTTAAGATGTTGGTTGGAGACCGCCGCACCTGCCGCAAAGTATAATTAATAGTATTTTATATGGATTTTATCTTATTCTTTTGCATCCTAGTGAAGTTGGAATTGCCACTGTAGCTCTGCTGTGCCCTTGATTTAATTGGGGCGGCAAAGGATTTTGCCAACGCATTCGTATAGTTTATCCATTTCTCTGTTTCATTGCCCCCTTCACGTGATTCAAATAAAAGTGTTGCTATTTGCTGGAAGTTCTCTTGCCCAAATTTTATTTTCCTATAATTGATTGTGGTGGTCGTACCCGGCTGGCCCTTCCATTTCATGAGTTTTGGCATCTTTGTGCGAAGTATGAGCTCCTGAGGCCGGTGATCACTATCCGCTTTGTCGCCCATGCTGAATGAGAACATTTCGTTAAAAAGGGTTAGAGACACAAAGGTATAGTCCAGCGTTGAATTTTTGGTTAATGAATGATGAGTGAATGCCGGGGGAATGTTGCCTGTACTTCTGCCGTTCGCAGCTCTGAGGTTAAGGTTTTCAAGATCCTCTATAAGGCGCTGGCTGGTTTTTGAGGGCAATTCTGATGAATTCTTACCCTGTGGCGGGATATTCCATAACTGATTGTGTATAGTTAGTTCCTCCGCTGTCGAGGTTGAAATCCCCTGTTAGTATTATATCTGGAGTATTGACCTCACTCATACATAGCTCTACAAAGTTAGCCAGTTGTTTTGTATCCTTAATTTTCCTGTTAGGGGGTATATAAGTATTTATTATTACAATATCCTTGTGCCCGTTCCCTGGTGGCCCATTTGAGGTAGAGATTTTTATGGCGATGGATTCTGGTGTTGTCAAACCAACTGTGTGAGCTGAGGTTGTACATGTGTTATTCACATAGATTGCCAGGCCTCCCTGCAGGTGTCTGTATCTTGCCTTTTTGAGTGCTGGTGAAAAGAAGCGTAAATATCCTTGAAAGTGCGGTGGATCTATCAACAATGTCTCCTGTAAAGCAATGATATGAAATTACCTTTGATAGTTTATGAAGTCCTGGTCTGCCATCTTGCTGTTTAGTCCATTGATATTCCATGAACATATCCGCAATAAATTGATTTCACCTCCTGGCGAATATTGCCTGCTGTTCTGTCAATTATTTCTTGTTTGATTAATAATTGTCCTTGTGGGCCATCTCAGACCCTCACGGCAAATTCCTTTTTGTGGAAAATCTGGGTGATATATCCGTGTTTCTCGTGATTGCCTCATGGCGGCCGGCGAACGCCCTCTTGCCCCTCTCAGTACTTATTTTGAGATGTTGTTCCGTTCTGTTGACATTCTATCTGCGTGCTGCTGGGCTAGCGGTGCGGGGTAGCCAGGTGTACTAATAAGTTTTATCTTTATGCCCCAGTTTTCGAATATCGAACTTTCCAATAATATTTTTTGTGTGATGCTTGCCAATGTCCAGGTGGTCCGTGTGACCTCGCCCCCCTGGGGGTCACCGTGATTGACAAACTCTACTGAGTCCAAGTCTATAGAAGTTACCTCCGATAACGAAGGTATATGCAACAATAGACGGAGAATGTTCCCTCGGTTTAGTATGTCGTGTGCCCCTCCTGATCTGTATACTGGTATAAACTCCAGTGTTTTCCCGTTCTTATTACGGACATTCACTCGATTAGCTAATTGTTGCCTATTAATGGACTCATAGTTATTGGTTCCTGGTTGGGCTTGTGTTACTACTCTTTCTGCCCTGCTCTGATCGCTAAGAGTCAAATTTGCGGCTAGCCCAGTACAGGGCAGCCCAGTGCAAGGCAGGTGCTCCATGTCCTCCACGGAGGCGGCCTTGATGCTTATACTGCCGTGTTTTGGATCTGAACAGTTTGATAGCCGCTCGTCCCCTCCTATCGTAGAGACTGCGATGGACAAGTAATTGAGGCCCCTTTCTGGTTGGTGATCAGGCTGGATGATAGAGATGGCAGTCTTAGGGGACCTGTCGACTTTAGCGGTTAGTCCCGCTGATGTTGGATTGGGTAAGCCGCACTGTATAGTAGTTACTTCCAGTTTCATGCTACATGGTGGTTTTTGGCATGCACCTTCCTCCCTGCCCAATTTATTATATTTGGGGGAGCATGTTCCTTCATCTTCAGCCAGCGATAGTTGCCATGAAGAAGCTATGATGGTAGGTTGTTGGTTAGAATCAGGGACCAGCCCCTTTTCAGCAGGCAGTACAATTGTATGAGTTGTGCTCATTTCCACTGGAGATGGTTGATTTGGAAGATCAGGCGTTTCGGGCAGGGTCAGTCTAAAGAGGCGGGCAAAGTCCTCCTTTTTTGAGATAAGTTTTTGATTTCGGCCCTTTCTCCTTTGGGCTCGCCTTTGTTTGGCATTTGATGTTGTTCCTGGGGCAGCCGACTCTACCACTGACTTCTGGGCAGATTCAGATACTGGTGCCGGAGTCTTGTTTCGTCCGTCATTTTTGGCATTGCCTCTTATTGGTGGTTTTAGAGTAGGAGGCCTAAGAGCCGAATTTTGCGCATCATATGCGCTTGTTCCAATTTGATCCTCAGTAGAATAAGTTCCCTTTGGCTTAAGGTCGGTGGAGTTCCGTGCCGAGTCTGATTTGAGCACACAAGTTGCTCAGTATTGAGGGGAGAGAGGCCAGTTTGTCAATTATCGGGCCGCACCCACAATTTAACTCCCTATCTTGGGGTTTTCCATGCGAGTTCTGGAAAAGAGAGTTTAAAGCTCCTAGTTTCTCATCGATAGCCACCACGAACACTGCCAGTGTGTTTAATAGTCAGCTGAGTATCCATTTTATCTGATTGGTACTGGAGGGCTTCCACCAGGAGTTGCACTGTTTTAAGTAGGCTGGCCCAGGCACTTTGAGTCCAATTTTTGCTGATGCCTAGTTGAATTTTCCAAGTCAGACCTTGGTGACAGGGCCTCCCTTCCCTGGTTCCGTTTCAACTCTGTTCTTCAGTGTGGAGGAATTTTGAGAGTCCAACGTGGGCCTCACTGGTGTTTGCTGTATTGGATTTATCAGTAGTTCCTCCCATTCCCCAGCGTCAATGTTGGAGAACTGCTCTGGATTTTCAGACTCTTGTCCTGAAGCTATTTCCGTTCTAGGTGGCATTGATGACAGTGACAAATGGGGATCTGGCCATGGGGTAGATTTGGTCTTTGCTTCATTGATGGCAATAGGCGATGCACCTAGCTCTATTATAGACAGGTCCTTGTCAGTGGTGCAATTATTCCTCATTTTCCCATTACGGCCTCCCTCGTCTTGTTGTTCTATTTGTTCTCTACCAGCTCGTCCAAGAGGCTCTGCCAGCTTCATTGTTGTTTCTAGATTGCTGGGTGTTTTTGCTCTCGTCGTTTCCACTTCAGCGAAACACTGGGGGCCTTGTAACAGTGATTTGACATCACTTTGCGGGTCTGATGTTGAAGGACATGCATTAGGTGTTGGGTGTGGGAGAGATAATAAAACATCGTACCCGAGGTCGCTTTTTGTGCCGCTTTTTGTGCCGGGTATTGCACATTGGTCGGAGATCTGAGTCCTGCTATTCCCACTATCCAACGATTTATGAGGTGTAAGCGGAGTGCTGAGACCTTGTGCTGCAATTGAGCTTGATAAGAGAGCATCCCCCGGGTTTTTTAGGAACTGAAATTTTGTATAAATCTTGGGCTGTGTCAGTTTGTGACAGCTCTGGGTTAGTCCTGCCTCCAGCTTGTTGTCCCTTATAGCAGGACCTATGCCAGGAGAGATGTCGCCTGCTCTAGTTTTTGAGTGGGGCTCAACCATACAGCCCTTTGGCGACAAGGACCCTCTTTTGCGTTTGCTCGTTTTTGTTCTGGGCAGGCACCCTCTGACCCTGCCAGATCTCATTTTCTCTTAGCTGATGGTCCTCTTCTGGCCTACACACAGCCCGCACACTGCCCGCACTTACCACCTGCCACTTGCCGCCACTTGCCGTTGTTGCCGGCCTCTGCTGGGACTGCTGCGACTGCTTTGACTGCGGAATGCTGGCTGCTGACTGCCTCACGCCTCAGTCGCCCAGTCCACGTTTCCCACAGCTCCTGCTGCTCTATTCCTCTCCGCACTCCAGATCAGATTCCAGTCCACAGTTTTGGTTTTTTGCCACAGACTCCAAAGAGAGAAGCTGAATTGCTGGTACGCAGGTGAAGTGGCCGTCGCTGTCACCAATGGAAACGCTGGTCAGAAGGCCCCCTGCCTCCCCCCCACTACAGGGGGTCACAGGGCTCACAGGGGCTGCTGCTCCACCACTTACCACACTCACTGTGTCCAGAACCAGCCTGGAACCTGTGGTGGCCAACTCGCAGTGTCAACGAGGCAAGGTGAAGTGAGCGAGGTGGGGGTAGGATAGAGTAACCACCCGCACACCACAGGCCGTGCCTGCCTCGCTCTATCAAGTCTGCCAAGTCCGCGGTCAATCTCTCTCCAGGCTCTCTCCTGGGCGTGCTGGCGCCAAAACTCCACTGAAAAACTCCACTGCAGCTCACCGTCAGCCGGCAGTGCCAGACCCGCCTCGGAGATTGATGGTTTGGTGGTCCGGTGTCCGATGGAGGGGACTAGCGGAGGCCGGCTCCGAGAAAGGTCAGCGACCCTCGTCTCAGGACACCCGCGGACTCCCCGTGACTCTGTGGCTCAGACTAATAGTGCAGCTGACGCTCGCTGCTTGCTCGCTGCTCACCGCTCTCCGCTTTCGCACTCCGGATCTCAGAATACGATCTGTGTGCTATGCGATTCGCTTGCCTGTACCTCGCCTCACAGCCCACTCACCTGATCACGGAGCCTCGCCCGCTGCAGTGCTGGTGTAGTACTGGGTGGCGCTGTGAGCGGGCGGGCGGCCGCTGGTCGGGGGGCCGGGAGCGCTGTTTGGGTGCCTGCTGAACTGGTTGAACCGGCAGCTCATCCACGGCACCAGCCCGGGCAGCAGCACTGCCGAGAAACGCTGAGAAACGCCCGCTCGTGGCTCCGCGATAGACGCTCTGCTCCGCTCCTGATCCGCCTCTGAATCTATCAGAAGAACAGGAAACCACAAGTGGGAGTTCCACTTACGGGTTGGGGAGGGAGAAGGGGGGGCATCCAGTCCCTCACCCCATCCAGCGCAGCTCCTATGCTGCAGTCGGGTGACAGTCACCCTCTGGGCCAGCTACAGATTAAGCCTCGGGGCGAGCGCCATCGCATGCAGGCCGCAACCTCATCCACTTCTTTCTCCGTATGTCTGGCGCTCCACCCCCACGCGGACCCCAATATCGTCTCCCGGCGGGTGTCCTCACTCAAGCACAGCGACCAGGCGGTGGTCGGGGGGCACAAGAGCAGAAATTCAGTTTATGGGGCCGGAGCGAGCGCTCAGTGCTGCCTCTCGGCCATCTTGTTGGCCACGTCCCCCCTTTTATTTCAACAGTTAGTTTATTTCGTAAAATCTAGATGGATCCACACAAATGACCCCTTGCTGAACTCGGAATGTTGTCTACTTTTCAGAAATCTATACATTTCAGGGATCATCCATGGGTTTCACACCGATTTCCATCAGAAACTGCAAGTAGGTTGAAATCACAAAAATTAGGAAAAAAGGGCTACCTCTTTGAAAAATACAAAACTGTAGTTAAAGCAATAGGTTTTTTCATTCAGCTCTGCATGTTCCTGAAAGCTCGGAAGATAGTGACCTTAGCACAGCAAACCTTTCGTTGATGCCATTTTTTGGTAAAACACTTTTTCCAATTTTTTCTAAAAACCTCAACATTTTGCTATGTTTTGGCTATTTTCTTGGTCCCCTCGAGGGGAATCCACAAACCCTAGGTACTTTTAAAATCCCCATGATGTTGGGAAAAAAGGTACACATTTAGCGTGGATACGTTACAAGGAAAAGGTTTTGAGGCCAACTACTCCAAATAGCCAAAAAAGGGTGCAGTGCTTAGGTGAGCAAGCCTCAGCAGTTAAGGGGTTAATCTGGGCACAAACTGGGAAATCTCAGAGGGTCGTGGCAATCTCCCACTTCATCACCAACCCAGCCCAAAAACCAAAAAACGGCCTGCATTTCCTCTCCCTCCTCCATGTTGAAGCTCCTATAACAATCTTCAAGGTTTTCAATTAACAGAGAAGGACTTATCAAAAGGGCACCCAACAGGTCCTCAAAAGAGACATAGGCAATGATCCACATCAGTAGCGCACAAAACTAGAAGGACCGATAGAATGCACACCTCACAGGTCCACAAAAAATAAAGTAATCATGTTTCTGTCCTTGACCCTTTAAGGTCCATAGAAGAACCTAAACTTACTACAGACCTACATTAGAAGAAAGACTATAACGCTCCAAATAAAAAAAATAAGTCTAAGGTTAAAGACGGAAAAAAAGTAAGACTACCACCTGGGTGATCATATCCCTAAGAAAGTCAGGAACAGCTTCAAGACAATATGGACCACTGCTTTTAACTCGCCTAGTTCTCATAACCGCCCTACACTTCAGCAGATTAAATATCCCCCTACAGCCAGAGATATCCCTATTACCCAAGTTATTCAACTAGCCAAAGATCTTCACGTTAGCCAAAGTCCTTTAAGTTATCTTGTTAGAAACTGGCCCATGGCTTACTCTCTATATGGACTCAGAAATCCTGTACTCTGACACACAACACATCACACACACACCCTTCCAAAACCCCAATTAATGTAAACCAGTCCTGACAGTTCAATAACTAGGAACCGTTGATTCCTATTAATCTCATAACATACATGGGAAGAGGTGTGGCGCAGCGGCCAGGACAACTGACTCTGGAACCCGGGGGCTCACGGTTTGATCCCCGGTGCCAGCGGCAGATCAACCCAGCACCATATGACTCTGGGCAATAGCTCGCTTAATATTCCCAACGGCCCACAGTGCCTTGACACCCTCGGGTAATTGTTCGCGCTTTATAAATACTGGGCATTTACATCATTTATTCCTGAATACAAAACGTAGACTACTGCCTCCACCACACAAGTTAATTAAATAATTCCCAGAATCACTCTTTGCCAACCATACCTCAGCAACAAAAATTATCATCAAGACTAACTTCCTCTTCTACTCAGGATATACAAATGATAGGCTCTCCACCTTCAGCAAGGAGCTAAAAGCCTCTGATCGGAAAACCTGCTTAATGAGGATGTGATCAGCTCACAAATTGTGGACCTAAGTTTCCTTACTGAAACAGATCTCACAAACTCATCACAACCAGAATGGTACCTAAATATACAGCCTGGTTATGAAACTGCATGCATAGACCGAGAAGCAAGATCTGGAGGTGGCGCTGCAGTTATTCACAAAACCTCAATCCACTGTACGCCTCCAGAAACCACACAGCATTCAATCTCCCAATGCCTCTTGCCTGAAGTCAAAATAACAGAGCCGAATCGATCAATACTTCACACCCCATATCATGCTCCAGGAGAGAAAGCTATATTTGTGGGAAGAATGATAGAGTTCATTGCAGAAACTACCTGCTCCACTCCATCCCACATTTTTCTTTTCTTAGATTTCAATCTCCACTGATGAAACAACCATCACAGTGCAGCCTCTCAACTTGAAGCATTTTTAACAAATAATGATCTGGAACATGCATGCTGCAGCGCTATCCACTCGAAACGAAATATTCTAGATTGGATAATTTTGACAGAAGGAAAAGTCAAGAACAACCCCCGTCTCCTGTCAACTGGTCAGACCACCATCTAATAATTTTCTAAATCCTATGCACAAAATAGACATCCTGAGGCCAATCAAAATATCCTAAAGGTTGGAAACATCACTGAAGTAGACCTATCGTCCCTCAAAAACAAAATCTCCATAAAACTAAGGACAACTCAACTGACAATAAACCGAACGTCACACTGTCCATCATCAAGCCAGCCTTACTAGAGGTGGCAGATGAAATAACCCCTATGAAACAAAAAAAAGCTACGGGCAAAGAAAAACAGAAACTGGGTCTCCAAATACCAGCTCACAAAAGCAAGTGTCTTCACATTAAAACAATGGGCATGGTGTAAATGCCCCTCGAAACCAGAACTCTTAACTGCACAAAAACGCAAAGACTATTAAAAAAACATATCTTGGAAGCAAAGCCAACTCTATCAGATTAAATCAATGCCTCCAAAAATAGACCGAGAAATCTTTTCTGACAAGTTAAGAATCTTACCTCACCTCAGCCACCCACCATCACTTCAGCCCAAAGAATCCTGTGAAAAATTCTCCAAATTCTTTGACTCCTAAATAAAGCAATCGAGCTCACTCCAGACTAAACATTTGACTAGCCATTAGCAGTACGACTAACCAGTCAGCTTTCAAAGAAGCAACACACTCCAATGTCATCTCAGCCATCACCAATCTAAAACCTCTCCATCCACTTATCAGACCCAATCCCAACCAACCTCCTCAAACAATCACCCCCACCTACACTCCTCCCCTGACTAGAGTGATAAACGACTCTCACTTAAGGGGTTGTTCCAGATGATCTCAAAGTAGGCCTCTCCTAAGAAAGCCAACATTGACTCAGGAAACATGGACAATTTGCACCCGGTATTTTATCTTCCATTCATGGCCAAAGTCATAGAAAGCTGTGTGAAGTAACCAAAAATCTATTTGGAGAAATCAATTTGCTCAAATCCCATCAGTCTCAATTCAGAACCGGCTAAAGCACTGAACCCGCTATGCTTCACATAATAGATTCTGCACTCACCTTCTTAGACAAAAGCGAGTCCCGTAAACTTGTTCTCTTAGACCTATTGTGGGCATTCAACACCGTCAACCAGGTTTCACTGCTAAAAATCCTAAATGTGCGGATGGGCCTAACAAGTAGGCCTGGGCGGTAAATTCCGCTCCGCTCACGGAATCTTGGCAATTCCGCGTTCCGCGCAGAACGCGGAATTGCCGAAAATTCCGCGGTGCAGCGAATTTTTTCCTTGTTCGCGCTTTCAAAATGTGTGTTCGCGCGCGCGGTAGCGAATTACCAGGATCCCTGCGTTCGCCGACGAGTTTTCCTATCCCCGCCAGAGTGTGCGAACACGTCATTCGGACGCGCCATCGGGCGGTCGCGAACAGGAAACACGCATCGCGGGCGGGACAAGTGAAACAAGATGGCCGCGCCAATTGGCGACCGCATGGGCAAGTTCGCGAGATATTTCCCCCCCCCCTGAGCACGCAAACAGTGTCCCCGAACAGGAAAAACGCATTGCGAACGGGCAGAACAAAAAGTTCCGCATGCTCGCGGAATTCTGCGTAGCTCGCGGAGATTTTTTACCGTTTCGCGGAACTTTGCATAACGCGACTACGCAAATTCCGCCCACAACTACTAACAAGCCGAGTGCTGGCTTGGTTCAAATCCTACCTATCAACCGTTCTCAATACATACAAGTGGCTTATGACATATCAACCCCCTCTCCATTTGAACAAAGTTTCCCAAGGTCCCATCCTATAACCTAAACTTTTAAAATTGTACCTGGAGTACATGGAACCCCTTACTTTTCTCTTACATGAATTGATAGTCACATTCCACTTATACGGTGACACTAAACTATACATGAAAGTCTCCTCCCCAAACTACACAGGGAACTATGCTAAAGGAACTACAAACATAAATGACCCAACACCACCTCAAACTAAATCCACAGAAAACTGATTTCCTTTTGATCTCACCTTCACTCCTCACAATAACACCCATGTACAAACCTCGCTCAACTTCTCAAGCATTCTCGAAGGTAAGACCTCAACTGTCAAGATGGCAAATTCCTTGGGTTTCATCCTGGACAAGAATCTAAATCTTCACACCCACATCAAGGTCACAGGAAGTGGTGCACAACACCAAACTAGGCTGCTTCGTAAAGTCAACCCTTCATTCCAACCGACAACTTCAAATACTAAAGTGCATTCGCTATTGCTCTCAAAATGGGACTGTGGAAACTGTCTTTTTTACCAGCATTACTAAAACACTCCTAGCTTCTTTAAGACCAACACTAAAATCTGCAGCACTCCTGGTATTGGGCATCCAGAGACGAGATCACATTACACCCATACTGCTCACCCTTAACTGGCTTACAATCAATGACCAGAAATCTTTTTAAACTAGCCTGTATGTCCAGAAAGCCTCAAACAACAGAACTCCAAAGTACCTAGCCCACAAACTTATTGTCTCAGGAGGATCCGAAACACTCAGAAGTACAAACTACATCTTGAAACACCTCTGCTCAGTAAATCCTTCACATTGAAACAATCCTAAGGCAACACTCCTAAGATCTGAAATTCCATCCCATCAGCCATAACAACAAATACTTCTTACGCCTCATTCAGGAAAGAACTCAAATATTTCCTCGTTAATCAATTCCTCCATTATTAAGCTGCTGAACTATGATTCCCCTACATGGGTGAGTCATTCCACTAAGGCGCCTTCGAAAAATATGTATTTCCACCAAAATCCAATCGACACTGCCATATTGAACTTTGTCCTATGCATGCACCTTGTTTAACTACTGAAAACACATCAAAGAGTACAAACTGGTTCTAGTTTAAATAAAGGACTACTTGAGCCCCATCTCTAAAAATTAGTAGGGTAATGTGAACACAAATGGGGCAATGTAACCTCCACAAAATGACATGACTTTGATAGACAGCCCATCCAATCAATGGCAAACTAAGAAAAAAAAAAACATGAATTAAGGCTTCACCAAAACTCGCTCAATCTCCCTCTCTTTCTGTTTTTCTGATTGTTATTTTTTTTTAACTCTCCATAGCCACACCTAAAAGTATTCAAGCAAAATACATGCTTGGTAAAGATTGAATCTGAGATCGCGAAAGAACACGAGCAAAATATACAATAACGGCCCATAGGAAATGGAGTGGTCTTGCTTGTCCTGACATTTTACGATACTACTACGCCACACACATTCGAAATATAGTGGAATACATTGCAAGAATAACAGCGAATAATGGCTCTTCATTGAGAAGGCAGTGGCAGGAAGATACCTATTTGACCTACCCTGGCTGCACAGAACACAAATACCATGTAATGTCTATTTGTCCACCCCATTGAAAACAGTATTAGAAATATGGGACCAGCTGGCTTGGTGGGGGATCCAACAATGATTTCCTTCCTGAAAAGCTCTTCCCGATAATAAACAGTACACCCTGGGCCTGCAAAGGGAAAAACTTAAGAGATGGAAAGAGGGTGAATGTAGATCCTTTTGGACTTGTTCAAACGACAACAAATTAAGACCTCTGAACAATGCATAACAGAATTTGGCATTAAAGAAACAGATTACAACTCTGACACTAGGCTCTTTATCCCTCGCTCCCCAAAATAAAGAAGTTGACACAAGACATTTAAGGCCGCTAGAAAAATTTGTTGGGGCTTGCTTGGGAACGGGAGGATTGATTTTGGGAGGCAGAGCCCCCCTAAATGGAGATAACAATCTAGCTGGACAGGACCACTACAAAGAGATCCCATATAAGAAATGTGAGGGAATATGGCAAGATGTCCCTAAATATCACATGGCCATATCATTCTGCAAAGCTGCATACAATGTCCTCCTGTACTGGTACATGACCCCAGCGAAAATTAACTGGGTTTATCTAGAGCAATAAAATGATGTTAGAGATGTTATACAGAGATAGGGAAAATGCTACATATTTAATGGGCATGACAGAAGCCTGCACTCTATTGGAAAAAATTGTCAGTCACATGAAATAAATACTAGAAATGCCAATCCCAGAATACCTGGCCTAATATTGTAGTTACATGAAGAGACAATGAGACCATGGCAGCCACATCAGCCATAGAGTGATGATCGCGCAACTGACAGGGCCAGCGAAAACACCAAGAAAACTGAACTTCAGCCAATAATGCAATGGTTTTATAAATAATGGCAGACCACAAAAACCTGACAGTTTAAGCTCAGAAGGAAAACTCTTTGAAAAAAGGTGGGGACCTCCGATAGCCTACTTAACTCAAGTGAGAAAGTGGCAGTTCACCCTAGCATGACTCAGGGCGATGTAGTTGTTCCAGGGTTAATCACACATAGCCAGAGGAGAAGAGAGGGACAACTACAATGGGGCAAAAGCTGTACCACAGGCACAATGAACGGATGATTATTTACTCCTTAAACATGCCTTCAGTAAAACTTAAGAGTTGCCTACCGGTCAGGGGGTAAGAAGTGAGGAAATGGGGATAGGGATAGGGAGGGATAGAAGTAAAGGGGTTATAAATTACATGGAAACTAGAGTTCTATATATGCGGAACAGAATTCTGTACTATGTTGAAAACCCAATAAAATATTTTTGGGAGAAACAAATAGAGGTGAACCTCCAGAAAACAGTCTTGGAAACAGTTTTGACATACCTCTTAAGGGGCTTACACTCTAAATAATCACTAGCTGTATCTTGCACACTAGAGAAAGCATCTGGTGTCACAGAAAGGGTTAAAGGTGGTGCTGCCACTGACTTTGGAGTCTGTGCAACAAGAAAAGGCAGAAGAAGAGATGGTGCAGGAGACTCACTCAAAGACGGCACTGAGCCGATGGAGTTAGGCAGTACCATCCCAGCCAGAGGCCTGAGCTCAGAGTGCTGTGTCTCAAAATAATTAGAAAATGGATTCCCTGAACTACTCGAATTGCATCCAACTGGTAAAGGGAAGGATAAAACTTCAGTTTTATAAATATGGGCTCTGCTTCATCAGAAGACAGAGAACATTTAGGTACAAAAGACTTCTCCCATTCCAGACCCCACTCAGAGCCTACAGAAGAGAAACACTACTTTTTAGAACAAACCACTATCTCTTTTACTTCTTGAGACATTTAGCAATTTCAGACTGGTTAATAGATTACTTAGCTGCACCTTGGGGAGAATGGAACGGTATCCAGTGAGGAGAGCAGACTTGGAGCAATTCTTCTTCAGGAAAACCCGTGTTTGGATGATTAGATACCCACTTCTAGGGTGGCCCTAGAGTGCATGCACAAGCAAGGTTTTTCAAACTCCTTGTAATCCGCAGAACCCGGGTGAACCAAGATAATTAAAAAATCTTCACCAGCCGTCATGTACCGGAGAACCCAAGAGGGTATAGCTATATAATGAACTTATGACAACTCCCAGAGATTTCTGTATTTCCACATGTGAAGTGTGGTGAGACATAATACAACTGATCTATAAACCCTCTGTTAGAAGTTGATCACGATTGATATGTGACGCGAATATGGCAATAATGTATATAGAGGATCAATAATGTGTACATTATCTCTGGATGGGTTGTTTTGACTACCCAATATTTATAACTATGCATCCACATTAAAGCAATACGATTCTCCTGAGGAAGGCCTCAGTACCAAAACACGCGTAGAGAGTATTTGAGTACCCCTTATACTCTAACCACCGAATGTATCAATATCATTGGATTACTGAAATCGTTTTACATTGTGCCTTATGATAAATTATATTCTTTATGAATTATGACATTTTATTGACAAAATATTATATATTTTCATAAAATCATACTCTATGTCAAGAAGGAACCATGTACTAAATAGACATAATAGGAAAAAGAATCAGAATATAATTGTTTTACAGTCCTTTTGTATGTTTAAATCATGAGCAAATTGTGGATCAGTATGGGTTATGAGTGGTATGAATGAAATGATAGGACTATTTTAAAGTTCTTTTGTCTAGGTTACGTATATATAATATATATTGTGGATTCTAATATTAAGAATAAAATATTTATTAATTTTCTACATTTTTTGTGGCAATATAGTTGCCTGAGAATATACATTATTATTAGTCTCTTTCCCCGTCTCAGGAATTTTTACTTGTTGCAGGGGATCCCCTCTTTATGTACATGCACAAGCAAGACTGACAGGCTCCAGAATCAGGGTCAGGGCGCAAACATCCCTTATTCCAATGGCGAGCAATCCGCAACTGAATAGTTATCCACTGTCCAGAATGGCTGAAGATTTACAATAAAAAAAGGTTCCTTTATTGAACAATTATATTCCGGCTACTACAGAAAAACGTATGTAAACCTTTATTTAACACTTTAGAAAGAGAAGCCATGACATGAATAAAATGATCATTAATGCCTCTTGAGGAATGCACATTTCATGAAAGGATAATGGATCGGAGTTTACTATCCCTCAATTCGCAACATTCAGAAAACTAAAATATCAATTCATCAACCGTGTATTTCAGAAACCGTTTTTAGGTCTCGCCTAGCGAACGCAGCGCATGCGCTGCTTCGCCTTGGCGAGACTATTGTTGTCGGTTTGGTGTGCGAAGGGAGACAAACCATGTGCGCGCACGGACAGGCGATGTGCACGCGCATGGCGTCTCCTCTCTGCCTCACACGCTCCCACCACGCACTCACACGCTCCCACCGCGCGCTTGATTCAGCTTTTAGTTTCACTGCGCGCTGCAACTATACAAGGCAGACATGCGCTTGTTGCATCGTGCTTTCACTGAAAGTGAAAGCGCGATGCAAATATAAACCGCGCTATGGCGAGCGCTTGTTCTGCCGAGGCAGCACTTTCAGCACAATGCGTGCCTGCCGGGACAGGAGATGTGCACGCGCGTCCGCTTTGGCCGTGCTTGTTTTATATATGCAGGTTCTGGGGTTGGCTTTCCCTCGCCCTGCACTCTGCAGTCTGCCTATTGGATAGACAAGGAGATGTTGATTTATCGTGCTGGTTATGTGGCAGCGCTCTCAGCCCGCAATCTGTATTTTGAAGTCCTCTCTATTGGCTAGCCTGTTGCTTCTCAGTCCCTCGGAAGCAGCTGCAGATGGCGCACAGCTCTCTGTGGTGAGCAGTCAGCATCTTTACATTCGGACACACTGTGTGTTTGGCCTGCTGGCCTTGGAGACCCGTCCTCTGCGGCAGCCACACTGGTGCTTTGCTGGTATCTCCACTGCTCCCCAGGGCTGCAGCAAACTCCTGTGTCCCTTCCAGGAGCTGATAGCACTGCGGCCCGCAGAACTGACCGTCCGTTCCAGGGTGTGCCCGCCAACCGCAAAGAGAGGTCTTGGTGCATGCGGGGTGTCGGTACTTTCATCCTCGGCTACGGGACCTCTCTGGAGCGGACACCTCCTCTGGGGAGCCCCCGCGGCGCTGGACTTCTCTGAAGCAGAGGGATCGTGCAGCTCCACCGGTCTGTCGTGGCCCCCACTGCACGGGGCCCCAGGGCGTTACACATGTCGAGGGCTGAGAGCGTGTGGACGGAGCAGAGCAGAGCATCGCATCACTGCAGGGCTCAGGACGTGTACACTATTCTCGGTTGGTCACTACTACTCAGCTCTGGAGTAGGCACCACAGCACGGATTCGCTTTGGTGCACTGTCCTTATTGTGAAACTAGTGTACTGCATCGGTCTGCAGTGGACACTAGTGCACCGGTCTGCAGTGAACATTCCTGCACCAGAGCCATGGTGCTGCACAGCTCTGGAGTAGGCACCAGGGCACGGATTCACGTTGGTGCACTGTCCTTATGGTGAAACTAGTGTACGAGAATCGGGGTGCTGCATCGATCTGCAGTGGACACTAGTGCACCGGTGCCAGGGTACTAAAATGCTCCGTGGTGGGCATTAGTGCGCGGAAGCCACGTGCAGCACTACTTTGGGGTGGACACTAGAGCACAGAGTGATGTTGCTGCACTGCCCTGAAGCTGACATTTGTGCACCGGAACAGGGTGCCGGAGTGTTCTGGGGTGGATACTTGTGCACAGGAGCTAGGGTGCGGATTCGTGTGTGGTAGGAATTAGTGCACGGACGACGCATACAGCATTACCGTGTAGCTGACATTAGTGCACCGGACCAACGTGCCGAACTGGTCTGGGGTGGATACGTGTGCACGGGAACCAGGGTGCTGACAGCTGTGCGCTGGGCATTATTGCACGGGGTCCAGGGCGACGAACTGCCGTGTTCACTAGTGCAAGTGAGGCAGCGTCCTGTACCACTTTCGGGTGAGCACTGGTGCGCGGGAGCCAGGGTGTTGATCCGCTCTGGGGTGAGCACCAGTGCACGGGAACCTAGGAGCTGCACCGTCCTGGTTGGATACTCGTGCACAGAAAACGGAGGTGTCTGTCTTCCATCGGCTGTGCTGTTTACTCGTAATTCCCGTCTGTACTGTAGTGAGAAGAGGGTCAGCGGAGTAAAGTGACACGGACAGTACCACAAGTTTAAACCTCCCTGAACGTTTAGAAAAGGCTCGGTGGCGTTAAGTCGGTGAAGGGTGACATTTTCACACCATCCGGAAATACCGCTTGGTACCGTTACTGGTGGTGCAGCCGTGTAATAGGTGAAAGCAGGATGGGGGGCTGGGGGGTGTTAACAGTACTATTTTCTGTACAACTACAGAAGGTCCGTCGGCGCTAAATTAGTAAATGATGACAATGTCTGTTTTCTAAGTAAATACCGCTCTGCGCCGTTATCGCGGGACTAGCGGTGCGTGTACCGCAGTGTAAATGACCAGAGGATCAGAGGTGTGAGGGCGATAAAGGGTGATATTAACAGCGCTGTTTGCTTATACCGCTCTGTACAGGGACGTGAAGGTGTAGCAGAGTGATATCAATTACACTGTTTCCTTATAGTACTATTTCCAGTCTCCCTCCGTGACAGGACTCCGAGGGGTCATCGCCTCAGGCTTGTCCTGCCCGTGTTGACACTTGAGGTATGCCGGTTGTGAAATATGAGAGGGCTGTGTTATTTGCGTCTCCATCTCCGTGTCGGCGATGCGTTCTGTGCTCTCCAGGTTTTGTGAAGCATTGTGAAGGAGCTCACTGGCTATCACAGCCCCCCCCATCCCCAACCCTGGGGGACGAGGGGGGCATATTTACCACCCGTGGTTCTGTTCTCACGCAGCACTGCCCCTTTTTAACCTCTGGAACGGGAATTTTCACCCACGGCCCCCTACAGACCCACCCCGCCCCCAGCCCTCCTCACACCATGAATAATCTTCACCTCGTTAGGGTGCTTTACGTTTACCCTCCCACCACACTAATGCATTTAAACCCTCGTTTTGCTGCTGCAGATGTAGGACACGGTATAAGGGTTTCTATCGGCGTGTCCGGTCAGTTTTACAACACAGTAATTGATGTGCCTTTGATATGCTTTGCTGCTGAAAGAAGTTACAAGGGCATTGCCTCTTGGAGCCCTGCACACAGCATAAAGGCCGGGTTTTTGCCATAGGGTATAGGGAGTATAGGAACACATTAGTCTACGAAAGATTGCCTCCTCTCCACATTTTACAATCATTGTTTTTTGCTTTATCAAAACAACTCAGGAGCCTGTCAAAATGCAGTTACAATTTAAAATACTTTACAGCATCACTGACTCTAAATTAATCCCTTATTAATTCACAAGGCAGCCTTGGACATTAATCCTCACTGTCTCGTGTCAATCACTGCTTGCAGTCGGCTATAAATTGCTAAATTGAGATAACAACCTTCCTGTGTGCTCCTCCGTGTGTTTGAATTTGTCTCGGTATAAGTGTTTTTCCTTAAAGTGCCTATCTGTGTGTCTTTGCAAGTTTGTGGCTTTGTGCGTCAGTGTGTGTGTCTCTCTTTGGGTGGCTGCTTTTGTGTGAAAGTGCTTCTGTGGGTAGATTTGTAAGTGTCTTTCTAAATTAGTCTGTGTGCATGTGTCTGCCTGTGTATGCCTATGTGTGTTTGTAGGCGCACCAAATTATAAACTTGCTATCACCTGTTTCCTGTTTGTAATCTGTAGACAATATCTCAAATGGCACATGTGGTTACGCTGTTAATTTAGACACTAGTTTATGAAATTATGTAAGCAGAGTGATCGAGTTAAAGACATGTTCCCAGATTTAAGTAAAGCCCCCCTCTTTGCTAACCCTGAGACACCATGTAATGTTACACATGTTCTGCTGAGTCTATTTGTGGCTGTTTTATTACCAGAATGGTATGCTTTTCTAAATTTTGTACTTTTGAAATAAGTAAGTAGTGGAGGTACTGATCCTAACAAAAAGCATTTGCGAGAGTTTAAGCTATTGGCATTGTAAATGACAATGCCTTTTATTTATGTTTTAAAAACCAACACAAATAAAAGGCATTGTCATTTACAATGCCAAGAGCGCAAACTCTCGCAAATGCGAGACCTATTGCATTGCAAATGCTTGTTACACTCTGAACTGGTTTTCAGTGCAAACGATCAATTATCAAAGATAAATTGCATAACCCTCCCATGTATATCAGAAAGCCAAGCATGCAAAAAGCTTTTAACCGTTTGCATGGTTTTCAGTGAAAGTGATGTTGATTTCCTGAAAGCTAAATTGGTAGTTTCCAGCATACTAGCTAGCTAATGAACTTAAGTAGTAGATATAAGGAAAATGCTACTTACCAGTATGCATCTGTTCTTGGCATGTAGAGCTGCAGAATCACATACTTGTGCATAGATCGTCATCTGGTGGTGGGCTCGGATGTTTGCACTTTGTTGATGTCTTGGAAGAAGTCTTTGTAGTCACGAGATCGGTGACTCCTCCCTTGGACGATAGTGCGCATGGGCATCGACTCCATCGTTAGATTGTTTTTCGCCATGGAGGGAAATGATGGAGTTTGTAAGAAACAGAAAAGATGTCCATGTGTAATGTATCTAAGTAAGATAACACTGGAACAGATGGAGGTACCGGGGAGGCGGGTGGGCGTATGTGATTCTGCAGCTCTACATGCCAAGAACAGATGCATACTGGTAAGTAGCATTTTCCGTTCGAGGCATATGAGCTGCAGAATACATACTTGTGCATAGACTGTATAGCAGTGCTCTCCCTTAGCGGTGGTCATCTGTATCTGTTGCAGTGGTTTGAAAAAGTGTTTTAAGAACAGTCTGGCCCACAGAAGCTTGTTGTTTTGCCTGCACATCTACACAATACTGTTTGGTGAAGGTGTGTGGCGTAGACCATGTTGCTGCTTACAAATGTCATCTAAGGGAATGTTTCCTAAGAATGCCAAGGAAGCCCCTAGTTTGCGTGTTGAGTGCGCTCTAGGGGGAATTGTTAATGTGCGTTTTGGTTTGTGGTAGCATATTTCAATACATTTGACTATCGACCTGGCAATTCCAGCTTTGGAAATGGGGTTTCCTTTATGAGGTGGAGAGAAAGCTACAAACAGCTGTTTTGTCTTTCTAAAAGGTTTAGTTCTGTCAATGTAATAAAGTATAGCTCTTTTTACATCAAGTGTGTGAAGAGCTCTCTCTGCTACAGAATCTGGTTTTGGGAAAAAAACGGGTAATTCAACAGATTGATTAAGATGGAAAGCAGAGATTACTTTGGGAAGGAATTTTGGATTTGTTCTAAGAACCACTTTGTTGTGATGTATTTGTAAGAATGGTTCTTGTATGGTTAAAGCCTGGATCTCACTTACTCTTCTAAGAGAGGTGATTGCGACAAGGAAAGCTACTTTCCATGTAAGGAACTGCAGTTCGCATTTGTGTAGAGGTTCAAATGGAGGACCCATGAGCCTAGTAAGGACAATGTTTAAATTCCACACTGGAGAGGGTGGGATTGTGGGAGGAATTATCCTTTTAAGGCCTTCCATAAACGCTTTGATGGCAGGTACCCTAAACAATGACAAATGTCTGTTTTGTAGGTAAGCGGCAAGGGCAGCAAGATGTAGTCTTATGGATATTTATGCCAGATTACATCTTTGTAGATGCAGTAAATAGCAAATAATGTTTTGAATTGAAGCATCTAGTGGGTCAATTTTGTTGTTATTGCAGTAAATGACAAATCTTTTCCATTTGGCTGCATAGCAAGCTCTAGTAGTAGGGCGTCTAGCTTCTTTAATAATGTTCATACAGTCTGGTGGGTGGTTGAGGTAACCAAACTCTAGGACTTCAGGAGCCAGATTGCTAGGTTTAGTTGAGCTGGATCTGGATGCCTCATCTCTCCATGGTTCTGTGTCAGAAGCTTTGGGGAGAGTTGTAGTTTTTGGTGTGGAACTAGTGAGAGTTCCAGGAGTGTTGTGAACCATGGTTGCCGGGCCCATGTTGGGAGCAACCAGGATCATTTTGATAGACTGTTGTTTGAGCTTGCGCAGTACTAATGGAATGAGCGGGAGTGGTGGAAAAGCGTACGCAAATCTGCCTGACCAGTTCATCCATATCACATTGCCCTTGGACAATGGGTGTGGATACCTGGCGGCGAAGGTTGGGCATTTTGCGTTTGCATGTGTGGCAAACAGATCTATGTCTGGGTGGCCCCACATCTGAAAAAACGGATGAAGAACTTGTGGATGAAGTTCCAATTCGTGGATGTGCTGTGTCTGATGACTGAGCAGATCCGCAATCTGATTGTGTACCCCTGGAAGATGTTCTGCTAGAAGGTATATCTTTTGTGGGATGGCCCATTTCCATATGCTTTGCGCTAGTTGAGAAAGCTGCACAGAATGTGTTCCTCCTTGTTTTTGTATATAATACATTGCTGTCATATTGTCTTTGCGGACAAGGACAGTTTTGTTGATGAGATGTGTTTGGAATGATTTTAATGCTAGACAGATTGCTAGTAACTCCAGGTGATTGATGTGGAGCACTTTTTGTTGAGGGGTCCACCTGCCCTGAATTGTATGGTTTAGGCGATGGGCTCCCCAGCCGGTGAGCGATGCGTCCGCTGTTAGCACTATTTGTGGAACTGGGTCTAGGAACGGCCGCCCTTTGGAAAGGTTTTGTGTGTTCCACCACTGCAGAGAGCGATGTGTGCGGCTGTCCACCAACACCAGATCTGAAAGTTGACCTTGAGCCTGGTTCCACTGACGTGCTAAACATTCTTGTAAAGGGCGCATCTGAAGCCTTGCGTGAGGTACTATGAAAATGCAAGAGGCCATCATTCCTATTAGCTGCATAAACACTCGAGCTGGTAGGGAGTGTTGGGGCTGAAATTTTGTTATGAGGGTTTGCATACTGGCTATTCTGACTGGATTGGGGTATGCAAGGGCTTTGGAAGTGTCTATTGTTGCCCCTAGATACTGATGTATGTGGGACGGCTGAAGATGTGACTTGGTGCGGTTTATTGTAAACCCCAAGTTGTGGAGTAGCTTAATTGTTTGGTGATTGTGATGAACACACTGGCTGTATGACTTGGCTTTTATGAGCCAGTCGTCCAGGTATGGAAACACATGAATTTGTTGTCTTCGCAAGTGGGCGGCTACTACTGCCAGACACTTTGTGAAGACTCTGGGTGCTGTGGTCACTCCGAATGGGAGGACCTTGAATTGATAGTGCTGACCGTCCACTACAAACCTTAGATACTTCCTGTGAGCAGGGTGTATAGGAATATGGAAGTAGGCGTCCTTGAGATCTAGAGTGGCAAGGAAATCGCCTTGTTGGAGCAGTGGGAGGACCTGTTGAAGAGTGACCATGTGAAAGTGGTCTGATTGTATGTAGATATTCAAAGGTCTGAGGTCCAGTATTGGTCTGAGAGTACCGTCTTTTTTGGGGATGAGAAAATAGAGGGAGTAAACCCCTGTGCTTTGATGCTTAAGGGGAACTGGTTCTATTGCATGCTTTTGAAGAAGTGAGAGAACTTCCTGTTTCAGGAGCGCTAGATGTTCCGTGGACATTGGGCGTTGTTTGGGCAGTATGGTTGGAGGAGTTGCGGTAAGTTCCAGGCAGTAACCGTACTGGATAATTTGTCTTACCCACCTGTCTGTAGTGATGGAGTTCCAGACAGGTAGGAACTGAGAGAGTCTTCCTCCGTCCGGAGTGGAATGGTCTGGAGGGAGAGGAGGGAAGTCATTGTTTGGTAGTAGGGGAGGTTCGGCTGTTGTTACCTCGGCCTCTACCCTTGTTATTATTTCCTCTGTACCCACCTCTAAAATATGCCTTGTTGGGGGATGTTTGTGTGGGACTCTTGTAGGAGGAAGAAGTAGTGTCTGTGCTAATGTTCTTGGATGCGCCCCTATAATAGGAGCGACGAAAGGAACCTCGTGGTGTTTGCAATTGTAATGCTCCCATGGATTTTGCAGTGTCTGTCTTTTTTCATTTTCTCTAAAGCTGTATCCGCAGCTTGGCCAAAGAGGTGTTCTTGATCGAACGGCTGATTTAAGATAGTGGTTTGCACTTCTTCATTAAAACCAGAAATGCGCAACCATGCATGTCTGCGAAGAAAGACAATGGTGTTGACAGATCTAGATGCTGTATCTGCTGCATCGAGGGCACATTTGATGGATGCATTTGTAATTAACTTGCCCTCTTGGACCAGATCGTTTGCCTTGGGTTTGTATTGGTCAGGTAAATGTTGAATAAGATCTTCAAGCTCATCGTAGTGAGCCCTGTCATATCTGGCAAGCAATGCTTGTGCATTAGCTATTCTCCAGTGATTGGCTGCTTGGGAGGCAACTTGTTTGCCTGATGCATCTAGCAGTTTAGACTCTTTGTCTGGAGGTGGAGCATCACCAGAGGTTTGGGAATTAGCACGTTTTCTTGCAGATGAGACTACCAAGGAATCTAAAGGGAGTTGTCCTTTAATGTAAATTGGATCGTTAGGGGCAGGTTTATATTTTTTATCAATCCGAGGATTGGGAATCCTGGTCCTTACAGGGTCTTTAAATATGTCTGGTGCATGTTTAATGACACCTTTAAGCATGGGTAATGTCTGTATTGATTTTTGTGACTGAGCAAATGTATCTAATAGGAAATCTTCGTCCATGGGGTCTGAATGTAGTTCAACCCCATGATATTGGGCAGCCCTATTAATGAGCTGACTAAAACCTATGTTGTCATCTGGAGGGATGGCCTAGATGGGTATACATCTGGATCAGGAAGGTCTGGAGGATCTGTGGGATTGTTGTAATCTTCCCATGTATCCTGTGGTGGAGTAGTGTCATCAGGGTCATCTAAAGGATTCTTATTGTGTCCACCCCCGTCCTAGATCATCCTCATCCTGTGGTGGTAAGGGGGAGTATGGTAGTATTGGAGAGAGTCTAGGAGAGTGTATAGGAGAGTTTGTAGGAGACAAAGGTTTGGTAGGAAGAATAGGAGAAGAGGGTCTTATGGGTGAAGTTGCAAAGTCTCTTTTCTTCACAGGTACCTCAGGAGAGTGTGAGGTATCTGATTTCCTCTTCTTTGACGGGATATTGCCGATATGGCCTGTTTTAGGGTCAATATGTAATGTCTTGTTTCAGATCGTTAGGATCAGGCCGAAACAGTTCTTCCTGCTTGTTGTCTCCTTTCGGTGCCGATTTTTTCGGTTCCGAGCGTGGTTTTGATTTGGGCTCTGGAGCCGTAGCAGGGATCTTGTGCTCCTTTGGCTTTGATGTCGGTGTCGAGCCCGAAATCTTCTTCGGATCCGAAGGTTTTGGGTGTTTGTTCGGTTCCAAGGCCTTATGGTCTTTCGGTGCCGAAGAGTTCGATACGGAGGCCTTTTTGGGTGTAACAGGAATAGGGTGTTTCCCTGATTTCGGTACCGAAGGTGTTTTATGGGTACTAACATGCGGCTTGCTTGGTCCCAAGCCGCCGGAAGGCTTTTGTTTTGTATTCAGAGCCGGGCCCGGAGGCGGGGCTTCTGAAGTTTTCCCTCGGTCTCGACTAAGGCCTTCAGGCGAAGTTTTGACCAGAGCCTTCTGTTTTTCGGATGGGGCAGGGGCATGGACGTTTGTACTCACTCGATGACCTGGAGTGATGTGGTCATCGGAGTCTGAGTCATCAGCTTCAGAGACTATGTCGAGCTCCTCCGAATCCTCTGCCTCTGGAACATCGGGGCCTTCGTTGAAAATGTCGTGTGGCGCCGGTGTAGCCTGTTGAGCCATAACGTGTCGTCGAGCCCGGCGATCACGGATAGTCTTTTTGGAGCGAAAAGAGGCGCAGGTCTGGCAATCCC
The DNA here is from genome assembly GCA_963921515.1 of Calotriton arnoldi. NCBI lineage: Eukaryota > Metazoa > Chordata > Amphibia > Caudata > Salamandridae > Calotriton > Calotriton arnoldi. The sequence continues at coordinate 1,206,685 of CAWUFW010004208.1, forward strand.
TTTCCTCGTGTTCTGGTGAGAGGCAAAGGTTGCAGACCTTGTTGGTGGTCACTGTGTGGAAATTTAGCTCCACACTGGGGACATTTTTTAAAAGGAGTCCTTTCCATTAGCCGTAGGGCCGAATGGCGCAGATCGGCCCAGCGGCCCGAGTCGACGACCGGAATCGAGGATTTTGAGGTTAGCGCGTCGAAGGGCACGCGAACGAAACAATACCGTCGAGTGGTGATGGGTTGCGCGTCGAAAAGGGTTGGAAACACGGTACCGAACCGGAGCGCAGCAAGCACATCCGAACCCGATGGTGGAAAAAAAACAATCTAACGATGGAGTCGATGCCCATGCGCACTATCATCCAAGGGAGGAGTCACCTATCTCGTGACTACAAAGACTTCTTCCAAGACAACAACAAAGTGCAAACATCCGAGCCCACCACCAGATCACGATCTATGCACAAGTATGTATTCTGTAGCTCATATGCCTCGAACAGAAACTATCAAAGGCAAAACACAAGCAGGCCAATCATAAGCATGCTCACTTAAAAGCTCAAAGCTGAGATTCCCCACAGTAAATATAAAATAAAGTAAGCAGACTATCTTCTGGCTAGTGGTATTTTTTCCATTACTTTTCAGGTCTGACGTGTCACTTGCACTATTCATATCAAGCATACTGTGTTGCATAGTTGCTAGAATTGGCTTTGGGTCAGCCTCTTTTAGACAGACATTTTTACCTTGGAACCTTTGTCAACTGGCTTAGAGCACTGTCAATCATATTTTGGATCAGCCCACACTTTGGTGTCACCATTTATTGGCTGTTTACATGTGTCCCTGCGCCCCCACTGAAGAGCATGAGGGACTATTTTCCAGTCTATGAGTGGCTCAGTAGCAGTTGGTGCCAAGTGCTGACAAAATCATCCAACACATGAATTGTACAGAATTCCTCCTCTCCGGCTCTTTGATATCTGGTGCCTGACCACTTTCAATCAATCAATCAATCAATCATGTCACTTATAAAGCGCACTACATACCCGCGAGGGTCTCAAGGCGCTGGGGGAAGAGGGGGGTGGTGCTGCTACTGATCGAAGAGCCAGGTCTTGAGGAGTCTTCTGAAGGCCAGTAGGTCTTGGGTCTGCCGAAGGTTGGTGGGGAGGGTGTTCCCGGTCTTGGCGGCGAGGTGGGAGAAGGATCTGCCGCCGGCGGTCGTTTTCCGGATGCGGGGGACTGTGGCGAGGGCGAGGCTGGTGGAGCGGAGCTGGCGGGTGGGGGTGTAGAAGCTGAGTCGTCTGTTGAGGTAGGCTGGTCCGGAGTTGTGGAGTGCTTTGTGTGCGTGGGTGAGGAGCTTGAAGGTTATCCTCTTGTTGACAGGGAGCCAGTGCAGGTCTCTCAGGTGGGGTGTGATGTGGCTGCGTCGGGGGATGTCGAGGATAAGACGTGCAGAGGCGTTCTGGATGCGTTGCAGCCGTCTCAGGAGCTTAGCCATCGTTCCTGCGTAGAGGGCGTTTCCGTAGTCCAGCTTGCTGGTGACGAGGGCCTCGGTGACTGTTTTTCTTGTTTCGGTGGGGATCCACTTGAAGATCCTGCGGAGCATTCGGAGGGTGTTGAAGCAGGATGAGGAAACGGCGTTGACCTGCTTAGTCATGGAGAGGGTGGGGTCGAGGATGACCCCTAGGTTGCGTGCGTGGTCGGTGGGTGTCGGGGCTGTTCCCAGTGATGTCGGCCACCAGGAGTCGTCCCATGCTGAAGGGTTGGAACCAAGGATGAGGACCTCCGTCTTGTCCGAGTTCAGCTTCAGGCGGCTGGTCCTCATCCATTCGGCGACGGCCTTCATTCCTTCGTGGAGGTGGGCTTTGGCGGTGTGAGGGTCTTTGGTGAGGGAGAGGATCAGCTGGGTGTCGTCGGCGTAGGAGATTATGTTGAGGTTGTGCTGTCGGGCGACGTGGGCGAGGGGTGCCATGTAGATGTTGAACAGCGTTGGGCTGAGGGAGGAGCCTTGGGGTACGCCGCAGATGATCTTGGTGGCTTTGGATCGGAAGGGGCGAGGCGGACGCTTTGTGTTCTGCCGGAGAGGAAGGATGTGGTCCAGTCCAGGGCCTTCTCTTGGATCCCGGAGTCGTGAAGGCGTGTTCGTAGTGTGTGGTGGCAGACCGTGTCGAAGGCGGCTGATAGGTCCAGGAGGATGAGGGCTGCTGTTTCTCCGTTGTCTAGCAGGGTCCTGATGTCATCGGTGGCAGCGATGAGGGCGGTTTCCGGTGCTGTGGTTGCTGCGGAAGCCGGACTGGGAAGGGTCCAGGATGTTGTTCTCCTCGAGGTAGCGGGTCAGTTGTTTGTTGACGATTTTCTCGGTGACCTTCGCGGGGAACGGGAGCAGAGAGATGGGTCGGAAGTTCTTGAGGTCCTTGGGGTCTGCCTTGGGTTTCTTGAGTAAGGCGGTGATCTCGGCGTGCTTCCAGCTTTCCGGGAAGGTTGCTACTATAATCACTGGTAAATGTCAGTTCAATGTTAATCCACAGTATCCAACTGCCAGCAAATTGTTCTCAGTTACTCGTTACAAAATACAATTGTCAGTTTGCAGAAAGCATAGACCTTCCTGTTTCCAGCAGACAAACCCAGGATCCCGGTGTACAAACACTTCCGAGGTACCTAGCAGTGAAGTGTGGGGGCAGTGGGTCTCTGCAACCTGCCACTTTGAAAACAGACTGAGGAATTTGCTTTCCCCACTGAACAGCAGATAATGAAGCAGTAGGAGAAAGAGTTAGGGGCATGGAATTGTTGCCCTAAGCTCGGTCCACCCTTACACGCATTCCAACGGATTTCTCACTGGGGAAAGGGAATGCTCCACAAAATGAAATCTAAAAGCTTGTAGGTTTATGTTGGAAGAGTTAGGGTTACGTTACAAACATTTTACATGCAATGTTTGCAATTTCCAATGGCTGAGGTGGGGTTCAAAAGCGTGGTGATGAATTGACCCACAACAAAGTGCTCAGATGGGGGATATGGTCTTGTGACCCTTCAACCTAAACTTGTGTTTGTGTGCTTATACCTGTAGTAGTGTATATGCAGCTTTGTAAGTGGTTGTATATTGTTATAGATGTGGTTCCTGTGCCCTTGAATGATGACTTCTAGTTTTGTCGAGCACGGACAGCAATTTGGGCTCCGAGTCTTGTGACTTACAGCCAGCTCTAGCAAATATTTTTCACTGACAAGTGGTGGTGTGGTTCACATTTTAGAAGGTACTCATATAAGTAAGACAACCACCTATCCTACAGTTGGTACTGGACAGGCCTACATCAAAACCATTCTGACTTTGTAGCATAAGTATGGGCATCAAAATAGTGTCCATTCCTACTAAGATAGTGGGTTATGTTGCAGATTTGTGGAAAAGTTACAAAAAGTCAAAGCTGGCTGCAGGATTTTTGGCAGCTTAATTCCCCGGACTATTTGCTCTTATATACGCAATGGTGTTGCAGTAGGGATATAAATCTGTAGTGTGACTGCAAAGCTCTCTATTCCAATGTTAATCTATTTCCTGTCTCCTGGATGCTGTGTTCTCAAACATGTGCCCAGGAGTGCCAAGAACATGTAGGCATTTCCTGCTCCCTATTCCTAATCAATGCAATAGCCAGCAGACCCAGAGGTTGGAAGGAGATCTAGACACTGCATTTGCAAATCTCCCATTTTCCAGAAAGATCTGGCTTGTGGGGAAACAGGGTCATCAGGGTTTGAGGAGAAGGCCTTGGTCAGGGTGTTAACTGACAACCTTGGCCACTGACTTAGATTGCTTCTGCGTGGCTGCTCACCACAAGGCCTCACTTGTCTATGCCAGCAAAGATCTGAGGACAAACTTGAGATGCATTATGGAGGCAGGGCCCAGCACTCTGCCTATTTCACTCTAGGATTTCCAGGATAGTTTCAACCTTTCCAGTGTCCACTTTCCATGCTTCCATGCTATGACTAAGGCAAGAGGGGACCTAGCTGTGTACAGACAGGTGGGTAAACCCAGAAGAGAGATTAGGAGCCCTCTTCCCTGTTCACAGTGCCTTCGCAAGCCACAGCTACCCTTCAAATAGCAGTAGAAAGTATGAGCAATCACCTTGAGGCCCTCCTGACATGCAACAGACATGATGTTCGATGCATACTCATGAGGCAGCCTGGAGTATGCCACAAGCTCACATGGGGAAGTGGTAGGAACACAGTTCCTCCAAAATAAAGTGCTAGCTTACCCTGCCACTTCTATCCAAGATGCAACTTTTTTTTTTTTTTAATAACCCACAGAGGGGACGACTGTTAAAAAATAAAAATAATAGCTATCTGCCTTTGCAGCCCAGCAGGCACTTGGATGCACCAGCATGTCAAAAGTTAAATCAAAAGTGTATATTCTCTTTTTTTTTTAATTGTGTTTTTTGCAATAATTTTTACAGATACCATCAAATTCCGATATTACACAAGGCCTACTTTAAACAATAGTATTGGATTTACAGCTCAATTTCAATTACAATCTTGTAAAGAACAAAATCACTCATAATGAAGGCAATACATGGGCTACGGAAATACTCCATTACAAAACTGAGTGATGAGTGCGGCAGCGACGCAAAGGGAGGAGAAGAACAATAGAAATGCGTGACAAATCTGTAACAAAATGGCAATGGAGAACAATGTGTAATCATTAAAGCAAATAAATATTTATTCACATATTTTTTTTACTGCTACTAAATGCCATTACTTTGAAATCAGAAGCAATGTTTTTCCTCTAAATTGTGCTGGATGTTTTGTAGGAAGTCCACTAATACACAGTAACAAACCCAAAAGAAAAAGGAACGAAACTGAAGACAGCAGAGGATCTAGTCTTTCTATTATAAACTGATGAAGGGGAGAGCAGATAGGAATTACAGGTGCTTAATAGGCCCAGGAAAATACTGATTTCTGGTTGCAGATGATCAACAGAAGTACAAATGGAGGAGAGATAGCTCAAGATCCACAAAAGAAGGATGTCAGGGTGGATCAAGCTAAATTGAAAGTAGACAGGCCAATGAAGCACAGGACACATCTGATGGCTCTCCCTTCATAACACGAATTGTGCCCTTTAATACCACAACAGAGCTTGCTCAAGTACGTCAGAACTGAAACATTAATGACAGAGCCTAGGCAAACTCTAAGATTCACCATTCCTCCCCCTCATGCTTTGCCACTTGTTATATCAGCTCAGGTCAATGCCTCAGAGCAACTAGGCAAGAATGCAGTCCAAACAAGTCAGTGTCAGAGGAGATACAATGGGCCTTATTACGACCACGGTGACTGCCCGTGGACCGCCAGTCCACCTGCTCTATTACAACTTGGGCTGTTGGACCACCACAAGACAGCTGCAACCGCTGGGGATCCGTGATCCCGCTGCGGTCTTGCAGCGGTCTGAGGCCGCAATATGCTGGTGGTGCTGCTGCGTTACTGCCAAGCACATTAAGAGTTTCCTCACTGTCACAGTTTTTATGGCGGTAAGCCTGCCATTAAAAGTGTGGCGGTGAAGAAACTAAGGGGGCCCTACAGGGCCCCCTGGTACTCTGGGCCTTGAGGTGCATGCAGGGGGGGGCACATGGTGTGCCCCCGTCTGTATGCACCCCCTGTTCCTGGCATGGACTTCACAGTCTATGCGGTGCAGGAACATGTTTTGGCGCTCCCACTGCGATGCCTTTTTAGGCTCAGTTATGAGCCTTAGAAAGGCACCGTCCGCCAGACCAGGATTAAACTCCTAATCTGGCAGGCAGTGTGCGGACGGCTTTGGTGGTCTCGCATTGGGTGCTGGTATGGCAGCTCGCTTCTAAACCGCCAAAGTCGCAATACCGCCTGTGTTTGATTACCAAACCTGTCATTTCTCTTCTCACCAGGATGTACATGTTCAGCAAGGGTTGCTTATCCACTCTTCATTTAAACACAGCACTGGTACAAGCGGTCAATTTCCCTTCTTACCAGGGTGTGCATGCTCAGTCACTATTCAATTAACCTCTGCACTGGTGAATTGGAGACTCCATAAGCAAATAGTGATAGTAGAAGAGAATAGGGCAGATTGCAGGGTCACTTGGTTGGGAATCAAAACAAAGCATGGACTGCAGTTCAGTCTATCATACATTGCATGTTTGGTTACGCAATGGTATCTGCATTTGTAAATACATTTCTGCCATTTAAATGATCACATGACACGCTCAGCAGTCTGGTGGGGTTGCCCTTTCACATGGTTCTGGGGTTTCTCATTCACCATAGTCATTGTGGCAATGTGTCTAGCGACTGGGATGAAAAGTCTATTGTTTTTGATTTATCTTGTTTTTCTAACTAAAAAATATGGTAACCAGTCACATTAGTGTGACCTTCAGTCACCAGGAAGGTTACTAAATGAACACACTATAGTAAATATTGGGACAGGTAACAAAAATAGTAATCCGAAGGCCAAAACCATACATTTGAAAGACTGTTTGTGCTGAATTTGTCTCAGAGGTAAAGCAATCACCTCTCCAGAATAGGCTGTGCGATTACATTCAACACTTACCGGAAAACGGTTAAAGAGATCGATAAACATGGCTCCAGTGAGGGCACTCTTTCTCTTGGTCATGAACCCCGTCAGTGCGTTGCAGTACAAACCAGTCACACGAGATAGGTCGAGGTTGCCAACGCAGGAAACCTGTATGAAAATAATAGAAGTAGCTGGATGAGAAAGTTGCAGACAAATCAAAGGAAATACTCTTAAATGATACCCATTTAGGAGAAATGGCACCAATACAGTGAAAGGTTGAGTCTCTGGTGAGTAAAATGAAAATACATATAAAAGAAGAATAAGAGAATTAGTTTCTAAAATTCGTGAAAATTAATTCTCAGAAACCATGCTATGAATACCCTCTTCCACCAACATCTGGTACACACATCCAGATTTGACATACGTAGACTCTGAAGAAGTTAAGTGCTTTTTCTCTTGAAATAAATGTCATTGTCACAAGGACTCGCTCATGACAATGACATTTATTTCAATTTTACCTATTTCAGTTTTTCCTTTTTATTTACATATCAGTGATGGATTAGTAAATAGAAAATTGTGATGATGCACTTTTTCATGTAGCCCTAATGCACTTTTTAAACCGTGCTGAGCTAGTTTTTAGGGAGAAAAAAAAAAAAACTTGGGAAGTGGGTTTTAGGTGGGGAGTGGGTGGGGAAAGGGACAACACAGAGGGAGGGCAGTAGAGAAGGATGAAGTGGGGGCAGAGAAGGACATGGGAGAGGCAATGGGGATGCTCGGACAAACAAGGGTGGGCCGGTGGTGAAGCCTAAGACAACCATTAAGCCTAAGACAACCAAGGGTGGGCGGGTGGGTAAGCCTAAGACAACCAAGGGTGGGCGGGGGTTGAAGCCTAAGACAACCAAGGGTGGGCGGGTGTTGAAGCCTCAGACAACCAAGGGTGGGCGGGTGGGGAAGACTCGAACAACCAATATAAGGCTTGGACAACCATGGATGGGGGGGATGGGTAAGCCTGGGACAACCATTAAGCCTGGGACAACCATTGAAGCCTGGGACAACCATTGAAGCCTGGGACAACCATTGAGCCTGGGACAACCATTGAGCCTGGGACAACCATTGAGCCTGGGACAACCATTGAGCCTGGGACAACCATTAAGCCTGGGACAACCATTAAGCCTGGGACAACCATTAAGCCTGGGACAACCATTAAGCCTGGGACAACCATTAAGCCTGGGACAACCATTAAGCCTGGGACAACCATTAAGCCTGGGACAACCATTAAGCCTGGGACAACCATTAAGCCTCGGACAACCATTAAGCCTCAGACAACCATTAAGCCTCAGACAACCATTAAGCCTCAGACAACCATTAAGCCTCAGACAACCATTAAGCCTCAGACAACCATTAAGCCTCAGACAACCATTAAGCCTCAGACAACCATTAAGCCTCAGACAACCATTAAGCCTCAGACAACCATTAAGCCTCAGACAACCATTAAGCCTCAGACAACCATTAAGCCTCAGACAACCATTAAGCCTCAGACAACCATTAAGCCTCAGACAACAAAGGGTGGGCGGGTGTTGAAGCCTCAGACAACCAAGGGTGGGCGGGTGGGGAAGACTTGAACAACCAATATAAGGCTTGGACAACCATGGATGGGGGGGATGGGTAAGCCTCGGACAACCATCAAGCCTCAGCCAACCATCAAGCCTCAGCCAACCATCAAGCCTCAGCCAACCATCAAGCCTCAGCCAACCATCAAGCCTCAGCCAACCATCAAGCCTCAGCCAACCATCAAGCCTCAGCCAACCATCAAGCCTCAGCCAACCATCAAGCCTCAGCCAACCATCAAGCCTCAGACAACCATCAAGCCTCAGACAACCATCAAGCCTCAGACAACCATCAAGCCTCAGACAACCATCAAGCCTCAGACAACCATCAAGCCTCAGACAACCATCAAGCCTCAGACAACCATCAAGCCTCAGACAACCATCAAGCCTCAGACAACCATCAAGCCTCAGACAACCATCAAGCCTCAGACAACCATCAAGCCTCAGACAACCATCAAGCCTCAGACAACCATCAAGCCTCAGACAACCATCAAGCCTCAGACAACCATCAAGCCTCAGACAACCATCAAGCCTCAGACAACCATCAAGCCTCAGACAACCATCAAGCCTCAGACAACCATCAAGCCTCAGACAACCATCAAGCCTCAGACAACCATCAAGCCTCAGACAACCATCAAGCCTCAGACAACCATCAAGCCTCAGACAACCATCAAGCCTCAGACAACCATCAAGCCTCAGACAACCATCAAGCCTCAGACAACCATCAAGCCTCAGACAACCATCAAGCCTCAGACAACCATCAAGCCTCAAACAACCATTAAGCCTCAAACAACCATGGGTGGGCGGGTGGGGAATGGGGTATCCTCAGACAACCATGGGTGGGCGGGTGGTGAGTGGGGAAGCCTCTGACAACCATGAGGGGGCAGGTGGGGAAGCCTCGGGCAACCGAGGGTGGGAGGTTGGGGAAGCCTCGGACATCCAGGGGTGGGCGGGTGGGGAAGCCTCGGACAACCATTGAAGCCTGGGACAACCATTGAAGCCTGGGACAACCATTGAAGCCTGGGACAACCATTGAAGCCTGGGACAACCATTGAAGCCTGGGACAACCATTGAAGCCTGGGACAACCATTGAAGCCTGGGACAACCATTGAAGCCTGGGACAACCATGGGTGGGCAGGTGTGGAAGCCTCGGACAACCGTGGGTGGGCAGGTGTGGAAGCCTCGGACAACCATAGGTGGGTGGATGGGGAAGTCTCGGACAACCAATTAAGCCTCAGACAACCATAGGTGGGTGGGTGAGGAAGCCTCGGACAACCATGAAGCCTCGGACAACCATGAAGCCTCGGACAACCATGGGTGGGTGGGTAAGCCTCGGACAACCATGGGTTGAAGCCTCAGACAACCATGGGTGGGTGGGTGGGGAAGCCTCAGACAACCATGGGTGGGGAAGCCTCGGACAACCAAGTGTGGGCAGGTGGGGAAGCCTTGGACAACCAAGGGTTGAAACATCGGAAAACCATCGGTGGGTGGGTGGGAAGGGAAGCCTCAGACAACCATGGGTGGGCGGGTAGGTAGGGAATCCTCGGACAACCATGGGTGGGTGTAGGAAGCCTCGGACAACCATTGGTGGGTGGGCGGGTGGGGGAAGCATTGGACAACCATTGGGGGAAGCCTCAGACAACCATGGGTTGTCGGGTGTAGCCTCGGGCAACCATGGGAGGGTGGGTGGGGGAAGCCACGGACAACCAAGGGTAGGCGGGTGTAGCCTCGGGCAACCAGGGGTGGGCCGGTTGGAAAACCTCGGTCAACCAGGGGTGGGCGGGTGGGGAAGCCTCAGACAACCATGAAGCCTCAGATAACCAAGGGTGGGAAGGTGTAGCCTCGGGCAACCATGGGAGGGTGGGCGGTGGGGAAGCCTCGGTCAACCAGGGGTGGGCAGTGGGGAAGCCTCAGACAACCAGGGGTGGGCGGGTGGGGAAGCCTCAGACAACCATGAAGCCTCAGACAACCAGGGGTGGGAAGGTGTAGACTCGGGCAACCATGGGAGGGTGGGCGGTGGGGAAGCCTCAGACAACCAGGGGTGGGCAGGTGTGGAAGCCTCGGCCAACCATGGGTGGGCAAGCCTCGGACAACCATAGGTGGGTGGGTGGGGAAGTCTCGGACAACCAATTAAGCCTCGGACAACCATAAGTGGGTGGGTGGGGAAGCCTCAGACAACCATGAAGCCTCGGACAACCATGAAGCCTCGGACAACCGTGGGTGGGTGGGGAAGCCTCGGACAACCATGAAGCCTTGGACAACCATGGGTGGGTGGGTGGGGAAGCCTCGGACAACCAAGTGTGGGCAGGTGGGGAAGCCTTGGACAACCAAGGGTTGAAACATCGGAAAACCATTGGTGGGTAGGTGGGAAGGGAAGCCTCAGACAACCATGGGTGGGTGGGGGAAGCCTCGGACAACCATTGGTGGGTGGGCGGGTGGGTGGGGGAAGCATTGGACAACCATTGAAGTATCGGACAACCATTGGGGGAAGCCTCAGACAACCATGGGTTGTCGGGTGTAGCCTCGGGCAACCAGAGGTGGGCGGGTTGGGAAACCTCGGTCAACCAGGGGTGGGCGGGTGGGGAAACCTCGGTCAACCAGGGGTGGGCGGGTGGGGAAACCTCGGTCAACCAGGGGTGGGCAAGCCTCAGACAACCATGAAGCCTTAGACAACCAGGGGTGGGAAGGTGTAGCCTCGGGCAACCATGGGAGGGTGGGCGTTGGGGAAGCCTCGGTCAACCAGGGGCGGGCGGGTGGGGAAGCCTCGGTCAACCAGGGGCGGGCGGGAGGGGAAACCTCGGTCAACCAGGGGTGGGCAAGCCTCAGACAACCATGAAGCCTCGGGCAACCATGGGAGGGTGGGCGTTGGGGAAGCCTCGGTCAACCAGGGGCGGGCGGGTGGGGAAGCCTCGGTCAACCAGGGGCGGGCGGGTGGGGAAGCCTCGGTCAACCAGGGGCGGGCGGGTGGGGAAGCCTCGGTCAACCAGGGGCGGGCGGGTGGGGAAGCCTCGGTCAACCAGGGGTGGGGAAGCCTCGGACAACCAAGGGTGGGCGGGGGTGGGAAGCCTCTAACAACCAAGGGTGGGCGGGGGGGTGGGAACCCTCTGACAACCAAGGGTGGGCGGGGGTGGGAACCCTCTGACAACCAAGGGTGGGCGGGGGTGGGAACCCTCTGACAACCAAGGGTGGGCGGGGGTGGGAACCCTCTGACAACCAAGGGTGGGCGGGGGGTGGGAACCCTCTGACAACCAAGGGTGGGCGGGGGGTGGGAACCCTCTGACAACCAAGGGTGGGAACCCTCTGACAACCAAGGGTGGGCGGGGGGTGGGAACCCTCTGACAACCAAGGGTGGGTGGGTGGGGAAGCCTCGGACATCCATGAAGCCTCGGACAACCATGGGTGGGTGGGGAAGCCTTGGACAACCATGGGTTGAAGCCTCGGACAACCAAGGTTTGAAACATCGGAAAACCATCGGTGGGTGGGTGGGTGGGAAGGGAAGCCTCAGACAACCATAGGTGGGCGGGTGGATAGGGAAGCCTCGGACAACCATGGGTGGGTGGGTGGGGAAGCCTCGGACAACCATGGGTGGGTGGGTGGGGAAGCCTTGGACAACCATGGGTTGAAGCCTCAGACAACCATGGGTGAGTGGCTGGGGAAGCCTTAGACAACCATGGGTGGGCAGGTGGGGAAGCCTTGGACAACCAAGGGTTGAAACATCGGACAACCATTGGACAACCATTGAAGTATCGGACAACCATTGGGGAAGCCTCAGACAACCATGGGTTGTCGGGTGTAGCCTCGGGCAACCATGGGAGGGTGGGTGGGGGAAGCCACGGACAACCAGGGGTAGGCGGGTGTAGCCTCGGGCAACCAGGGGTGGGCGGGTTGGGAAACCTAGGTCAACCAGGGGTGGGCGGGTGGGGAAGCCTCAGACAACCATGAAGCCTCAGACAACCAGGGGTGGGAAGGTGTAGCCTCGGGCAACCAAGGGAAAGGGGGGGCGGTGGGGAAACCTCGGTCAACCAGGGGTGGGCAGTGGGGAAGCCTCAGACAACTATGAAGCCTCAGACAACCAGGGGTGGGAAGGTGTAGCCTCGGGCAACCATGGGAGGGTGGGCGGTGGGGAAGCCTCGGTCAACCAGGGGTGGGCGGGTGGGGAAGCCTCGGTCAACCAGGGGAGGCGGGTGGGGAAACCTCAGTCAACCAGGGGTGGGCGGGTGGGGAAACCTCGGTCAACCAGGGGTGGGCGGTTGGGGAAACCTCGGTCAACCAGGGGTGGGCGGGTGGGGAAACCTCGGTCAACCAGGGGTGGGCGGGTGGGGAAACCTCGGTCAACCAGGGGTGGGCGGGTGGGGAAACCTCGGTCAGCCAGGGGTGGGCGGGTGGGGAAACCTCGGTCAACCAGGGGTGGGCGGGTGGGGAAACCTCGGTCAACCAGGGGTGGGCGGGTGGGGAAACCTCGGTCAACCAGGGGTGGGCGGGTGGGGAAACCTCGGTCAACCAGGGGTGGGCGGGTGGGGAAGTCTCAGACAACCAGGGGTGGGCGGGTGGGGAAGTCTCAGACAACCAGGGGTGGGCGGGTGGGGAAGTCTCAGACAACCAGGGGTGGGCGGGTGGGGAAGTCTCAGACAACCAGGGGTGGGCGGGTGGGGAAGTCTCAGACAACCAGGGGTGGGCAAGTCTCGGACAACCAAGGGTGGGCAAGTCTCTGACAACCAAGGGTGGGCGGGTGGGGAAGTCTCTGACAACCAAGGGTGGGCGGGTGGGGAAGCCTCGGACAACCAAGGGTGGGCGGGTGGGGAAGCCTCGGACAACCAAGGGTGGGCGGGTGGGGAAGCCTCGGACAACCAAGGGTGGGTGGGGAAGCCTCGAACAACCAAGGGTGGGCGACTGTGGAAGCCTCGAACAACCAAGGGTGGGCGACTGTGGAAGCCTCGAACAACCAAGGGTGGGCGGGTGGGGAAGCCTCGAACAACCAAGGGTGGGCGGGTGGGAAGCCTCGAACAACCAAGGGTGGGCGGGTGGGGAAGCCTCGAACAACCAAGGGTGGGCGGGTGGGGAAGCCTCGAACAACCAAGGGTGGGCGGGTGGGGAAGCCTCGAACAACCAAGGGTGGGCGGGTGGGGAAGCCTCGAACAACCAAGGGTGGGGAAGCCTTGGACAACCAAGGGTGGGCGGGTGGGGAAGCCTTGGACAACCAAGGGTGGGCAAGCCTCAGACAACCAAGGGTGGGCGGGTGGGGAAGCCTCGGACAACCAAGGGTGGGCGGGTGGGGAAGCCCCGGACAACCAAGGGTGGGCGGGTGGGGAAGCCTCGGACAACCAAGGGTGGGCGGGTGGGGAAGCCTCAGACAACCAAATGAAGCCTCCGATAACCAATGAAGCCTCCGATAACCAAAGGTGGGTTGGAAGCCTCGGACAACCAATTGAAGCCTCGGACAACCAATGAAGACTCAGACAACCAAGGCTGGACGGGTGGGATAGCCCCTGACAATCAACAGTGGGCGGGTGGTGAAGCCTCGGACAACCAAGGGTAGAGAAGCCTCGGACAACCAAGGGTGGGCAGGGGTGGGAATCCTCTGATAACCAAGAGCCTCTGATAACAAAGGGTGGGCAGGGGTGGGAAGCCTCGAACAACCAAGGGTGGGCAGGGGTGGGAAGCCTCGAACAACCAAGGGTGGGCAGGGGTGGGAAGCCTCGAACAACCAAGGGTGGGCAGGGGTGGGAAGCCTCGAACAACCAAGGGTGGGCGGGTGGGGAAGCCTCGAACAACCAAGGGTGGGCGGGTGGGGAAGCCTCGAACAACCAAGAGTGGGAAAGCCTCGGACAACCAAGGGTGGGCGGGTGGGGAAGCCTCGGACAACCAAGGGTGGGCGGGTGGGGAAGCCTCGGACAACCAAGGGTGGGCAAGCCTCGGACAACCAAGGGTGGGCGGGTGGGGAAGCCTTGGACAACCAAGGGTGGGCGGGTGGGGAAGCCTCGGACAACCAAGGGTGGGCAGGTGGGGAAGCCTCGGACAACCAAGGGTGGGCAGGTGGGGAAGCCTCGGCCAACCAAGGATGGGGAAACCTCGGACAACCAATTAAGCCTCGGACAACCAAGGGTGGGCGGATGGGGAAGCCTCGAACAACCAAGGGTGGGCGACTGTGGAAGCCTCAGATAACCAAATGAAGCCTCCGATAACCAATGAAGCCTCCGATAACCAAGGGTGGGTTGGAAGCCTCGGACAACCAATTGAAGCCTCGGACAACCAATGAAGACTCAGACAACCAAGGCTGGACGGTGGGATAGCCCCTGACAATCAACAGTGGGCGGGTGGTGAAGCCTCGGACAACCAAGGGTGGAGAAGCCTCGGACAACCAAGGGTGGGCGGGGGTGGGAATCCTCTGATAACCAAGAGCCTCTCATAACCAAGGGTGGGAAGCCTCAGATAACCAAGGGTGGGAAGCCTCAGATAACCAAGGGTGGGCGGGTGGGAAAGCCTATGATAACCAAGGGGGAAGCCTCAGACAACCAAGGATGGGCGAGTGGGGAAGCTATGGACAACCAAGGGTGGGCGGGGGTGGGAAGCCTCGGACAACCAAGGGTGGGTGGGAAGCCTCGGACAACCAAGGGTGGGCGGGGGTGGGAAGCCTCGGACAACCAAGGGTGGGCGGGTTGGGAAGCCTCTGACAACCAAGGGTGGGCGGGGGGGAAGCCTCTGACAACCAAGGGTGGGCGGGGGGGTGGGAAGCCTCTGACAACCAAGGGGTAAGCCTCTGACAACCAAGGGTGGGAAGCCTCTGACAACCAAGGGTGGGAAGCCTCTGACAACCAAGGGTGGGAAGCCTCTGACAACCAAGGGTGGGAAGCCTCTGACAACCAAGGGTGGGAAGCCTCTGACAACCAAGGGTGGGAAGCCTCTGACAACCAAGGGTGGGCGGGGGGGTGGGAAGCCTCTGACAACCAAGGGTGGGCGGGGGGTGGGAACCCTCTGACAACCAAGGGTGGGTGGGGGGTGGGTACCCTCTGACAACCAAGGGTGGGCAGGGGTGGGTACCCTCTGACAACCAAGGGTGGGCAGGGGTGGGTACCCTCTGACAACCAAGGGTGGGCGGGGAGGCCTCTGACAACCAAGAGTGGGCGGGGAGGCCTCTGACAACCAAGAGTGGGCGGGTGGGGAGGCCTCTGACAACCAAGAGTGGGCGGGTGGGGAAGCCTCGGACAACCAAGGGTGGGCAAGCCTCGCACAACCAAGGGTGGGCAAGCCTCGGACAACCAAGGGTGGGCGGGTGGGCAAGCCTCGGACAACCAAGGGTGGGCAAGCCTCGGACAACCAAGGGTGGGCGGGTGGGGAAGCCTCGGACAACCAAGGGTGGGCGGGTGGGGAAGCCTCGGACAACCAAGGGTGGGCGACTGTGGAAACCTTGAACAACCAAGGGTGGGCGGGTGGGGAAGCCTCGAACAACCAAGGGTGGGCGGGTGGGGAAGCCTCGAACAACCAAGGGTGGGCGGGTGGGGAAGCCTCGAACAACCAAGGGTGGGCGGGTGGGGAAGCCTCGAACAACCAAGGGTGGGCGGGTGGGGAGGCTTCGAACAACCAAGGGTGGGCGGGTGGTGGGTATTAGCACACGGACATCCAAACGGGGGTGGGTATTAGCACAGGGACATCCAAACAGGGGTGGGTATTAGCACACGGACATCCAAACGGGGGTGGGTATTAGCACACCGTCAATCAAAGGGGTGGAGCGGAGGGCAGGGGGGCAGACGGAAGGAAGCAGAGGGCAGGCGGGCAGATGAATGGACCAGAGAGCTGGCGGGCAGACGAATGGCGCAGAGGGCAGACGAATGGAGCAGAGGGCAGACGGGCAGACGAATGGAGCAGAGGGCGGATGGGCAGACGAATGGAGCAGAGGGCGGACGGGCAGACGAATGGAGCAGAGGGCGGACGAATGGAGCAGAGGGCGGACGAATGGAGCAGAGGGCGGACGAATGGAGCAGAGGGCGGATGGGCAGACTGATTGCAAAGTTATGAATCTTCACCAGTGTTGACAATACTGATTCAGGAAGAACTTTGTAAAGACTAATAGAAAGAAGTGATTCAGGTAGGCATTGAAGGGCATTACTTAATGGGTAAATGTATGAAAATATTCAGACGCTGCACCAATCTGCACCTTGATTGTCATAGAATAAGCACTCTATGATGTAGTCTCAACTGTTAGCAAAGGTTAGTTGCTTACAGAAGAGGGCCTCATGGTATTCTTTAAAAAGATGTTTGTTTTCCCGATATGCAGGAATTCAGTAATTCAATCTGATTTAAGGAAAATGAAAGTCATTCACCATTGGATGGCGGTTAGGCAATTCCCAAGATTAAATAGAAAGTTTGGGTCATTCTGGTCATGGAGACTTGTTTAGATGAGTCTTATGTTTTCTACTTTTCCTATTAGTGTTGTGCTGAGATTATTTCTAGGAAAATTATAAAGGCACCATTTGTCGGCACCATTCACAACCACTGTTGCACCCTTTCTGCATTTTCTAGGGATCTCCAGCTCCAAAGATCTCTCATACATACTGCTGAGGCCCTCATCACATTCATTTTCTAGAAGTCTTTTAGTTAACTATTAGTAGGAACTTCTTGAGCATATGGTCAAAGCCATCTTAGTACATGCATTTCCTAGAAGACTCTTGTTATGGTATTCAGTAAGTCTCTTACTGTGTAGATTTTCAGTAAGCCTCGCATTCAGCACATTTTCTTGGAGTCTCATGCTGAACATTTTCAGTAGTCTCTTGCTAAACCCATTTTTCATGAGTTCTAACAATGCTCTGGGCAATGTGAGGCTCTCATAAAATGAGTACTGTATAGGGAGGGCCTATATTTCAAAGAAGGCTCCTGCAAGGCAAATTTTCAGGGAGCAGCTTGTTCACATGTATGTATGTTTATATATTCACATTTCTGTAAAACTCTGTTATGCATGCCTTCCAGAAGTATGTCTCTCACAATTTTGTGACCCACCCATTATGCCCATTTTCATTAGATGATGTATCAAATTTCTGAAAAAGTACACAGTAGACGTAGATAGAATTACGTGTTCAAGATACACTACAATAAATGCCTCCTTTCTTGCACAAGGCAGCATACAAAAACGCATTTCTTAAACATTCAGTTTTCAGTTCAGTAGTTATATTATCCACAGTCCTACCTTATTGAACAAGTTACTTACCTTCGGTACCGATATATCTGTAAGAGACATAGATTAGTTATAGATTCCTTACCTTAGAATTACCCCCAGGTGTCAGACTGGATCCAGAGAATTTTGTGTCAGCAGTACCCCGGCCCGTCGAAAGGTGGCGTCGGTCGGCTCCGTGTTCGTCGTTGGCGTCGTGGTCGCCGGGATGACATCGCTGTAGCTACTTAGACGCCGCCCTCGCGCGCTGACGTCAGTTCTTTGCACGACATTCCACGCCAGCAGAGCCATGCAAGACACTGACCACTGGTGCACAAAACTAGGGCCTTGAAAGGGATTCCCTGACCCTAGAAGTCAGTTAGCAGAACGGGGAGGATGGGTGGGGCGGTAAGGAATCTATAACTAATCTATGTCTCTTACAGATATATCGTTACCGAAGGTAAGTAACTTGTTCATCTGAAAGAGACAATTAGTTATAGATTCCTTACCTTAGAATAGATACCCCAGCAATACCAACCCCGGAGGTGGGTCTGCGAACCAAGTTCACACCAGAAAGCCCTGGAGAACAGAAAGGCCAAAGAAGCAGTCTCTCCGGACTTGGCTGTCCAGGCAGCAGTGTTTTGTGAACGTGTGCAGAGATGCCCACGTAGCTGCCTGACAGATGTTATTGAGGGGGGCTCCCCGTCCCAAAGCAGTGGTAGCTGCCGGCGCCCTGGTAGAATGGGCGCGCAGTCCCACTGGAGGCTCCTTCTTTGCCAAAGAGTAGCAAGCTTTGATGCACAAAACGACCCACCTGGAGATGGTCCGTTTGTGCACGGCCCGACCTTTTTTGGCATCCACGTAGCCAACAAAGAGCTGGTCATCTACCTGGAATTGTTTGGTGTGATCCAAATAGAAGGAAAGCGCACGTTTTGGATCCAGACGGTGGAGCCTCTCTTCCTCCTTAGAAGCATGCGGAGGCGGAAAGAAGGTGGGCAAGGTGATGGTTTGACCAATGTGGAAAGAAGTAACCATCTTGGGAAGAAAGGAAAGTCTGGTTCGGAGGACGACCTTGTCCGGATGAACAGCCAGAAAAGGAGGCTTTGAAGAAAGAGCTTGTAGCTCACTCAACCTGCGAGCAGAGGTGATGGCAACCAGAAAAGCAGTCTTTAGAGTAAGAAGTCTGAGAGGACAGTTATGAAGCGGCTCAAAGGGAGCGCACATAAGGTAAGTAAGAACCAAGTTCAAGTCCCAATTGGGCATTACGAAGGGAACAGGAGGAAAAAGATGAGTAATGCCATTAAGGAAGCGATTTACAACAGGGGACTTGAAAAGAGAAGGCTGATCAGTTAGCCTAAGAAAGGCTGAAATGGCTGAGAGATATCCCTTAAGAGTGTCCAGAGCAGAGCCCTGCTGGGCCAAAGAAAGGAGGAACAAGAGAACCTCAGAAAGAGGGGCAGAAAGGGGATCCACAGCCTTTGCTGTGCACCATGCCACAAATTTGTTCCATCTGCAGGCGTATACCGTTTTGGTGGAGGGACGCCTGGCTGCCAAGATAACATCACAGACTTCGGGAGGAAGGGCAAAGGCTGTCAACTGTCGCCGCTCAATCTCCACGCCAGAAGGTGGAGGCTGGACAGGTTCGGGTGGAGGACCGTCCCCTGTTGCTGCGACAGAAAATCCTCCCGAAGAGGCAGTCGGGTCGGAGGATCGATGTTAATGTGTTACAGCTCTGGATACCAGACTCTTCGTGCCCAATCCGGAGCCACAAGGATGACATGGGCCCGGTCGCGCTTGATCTTCTTCAGCACTCTGGGCAGAAGTGGTATAGGCGGAAAGGCGTATAGAAGACCGCAACTCCACTCGCGACGAAAAGCGTCGCCTAGCGAGTGCCGCCTTGGAAATTCCATGCAGAATTGCGGACATTGCGCGTTCTCTTCGGTGGCGAATAGATCTAACCAAGGCTCTCCCCACTGCTGAAAGAGACCTTGCACCACCTCCGAGTGAAGACGCCATTCGTGATCCATCATGCACCTGCGGCTGAGTTCGTCCGCCCTGGCGTTCAGTGAACCTGCCAGGTGTTGAACCCTGATGTTCCAGCCATGTCCAGAGGCGGAGGGCCTTTTGACATAGGGTCTACAAGCCTACCCCGCCCTGTTTGTTGCAGTACCACATGGCGGTGGTGTTGTCCGTGAACACCTGCACTAATCTTCCCCGGACAGAGGGAAATAATGCTTTCAGCGCAAGACGGAGCGCCTGAAGCTCCAGAAGGTTGATGATGAGCCCGGACTCCGCCGAAGACCAGAGGCCTCTGATTTCCGCCTCTCCCATGTGGCCGCCCCACCCTAGAAGTAATGCATCAGTCACCACTGTGTACTCCGGTTGGGGAAGGGAGAGGGATCTGCCGTTGACCCAATCCTGGTTCGTTAGCCACCACTGCAATTGACGTGCAGTGCCCTCCGAGATCTGAACGCAATCGGACAGATTCCCCTGATGCTGTGCCCACTGGAACTTCAGGTCCCACTGCAGAGCCCGCATATGCCACCTGGCATGATTTACCAGCAGGATGCAGGAGGCCATGAGGCCCAGCAGCCTCAGGGTCATTCTGACCGAAACCCTGAAAGATCGGAATCATAGCCTGAATATCCTGGACTCGCTGCTCGGGAGGATAAACCCGAAACTGCGGTGTGTCCAGAACAGCTCCGATGAAAAGGAGCTTCTGAGAGGGAGTCGGGTAAGACTTTGGCACGTTCCAAGTGATCCCCAGCGAGTACAGGAGGTCCGCCGTAGTCTGGAGGTGGGAGACGACAGCCTGGGGAGAGCCAGCCTTCAACAGCCAGTCGTCGAGAAAGGGGAAGACTGGAACCCCTGATCTGCGCAGATGAGCTGCGACCACCGCCATCACTTTCGTGAACACCCGAGGGGCACTAGTAAGGCCAAAGGGGAGCACGGTGAACTGAAAGTGCTTGTGGCCTACCGTGAACCGCAGGTAACGTCGGTGGGCCGGCAGGACGGGGATGTGAAAGTAAGCGTCCTGCAAGTCCAACGCTACCATCCAGTCTCCAGGGTCGAGGGGAGACAGGATCTGAGCTAGCGTCAACATTTTGAATTTCTCCTTCCGGAGGAAGCGGTTGACGTTCCTGAGATCCAAGATAGGACGCAAGCCTTTGTCTTTCTTGGGCACCAGAAAGTAGTGGGAATAGCAACCACGACCTACTTCTGGGGCAGGAACTCACAAGAGTGCCAAAACTTCCTGTTGGAGAAGGGCCAGATGATCCTCCGACATGCGATGGTACTGAGGTGGCATGGATGGAGGGGTAGTCTCGAAGGGGAGGGAGTAGCCCCTTCGGACTATCTGCAAAACCTACCTGTCCGACGTGATGGTGCGCCAGTGGGGGAGGTGATGGCGAATCCTGCCGCCCACTGGCGATTGGTGGCCATGAACGGTCGGACTAGGAGGCTGCTGCAGAGGGGCTGTGGTGGACTGGCCCGCGCACTGGCCCCCAGACCCACGGCGGTGGTTCCCACGTCCCCGGCCGAACAGCTTGACCCGGCCTGTGGCACAGGGCGGGACGTGGCGACGTACCCCTTCCATAGCCATGAAAGGGGCGAAAAGCAGACTGCGCAGGGAGGGTGGTGGAGAGGCCCAATGACTTGGCCATAGCCAGAGAGTCCTTAAAGCGCTCCAGCGCGTTGTCTGCCTTGTCGCCGAACAGGCGACGGCCATCAAAGGGCATGTCCATAAGAGTGGACTGGACATCCCCTGAAAAACCAGTCGACCTCAGCCAGGCGTAGCGTCGAAGGGCTACCGACGTGGAAATCGTCCTAGCGAGTCGGCAGTGTCCAGTCCAAGGCGAATGGTAAACTTTGCTGCGTCTCTCCCCTCGGCAACTGCACAGGAGAGTACAGCCCGGGCCTCCTACGGGCACTGGGGTAGCACTTGCGCCACCGTATCCCACACGGAGTGGGTGTAACGGCCCAACAGACATGCCGTGTTTACTGACCGCAGTCCCAAGCTGGAGGAAGAAAACCTCTTCTTCCCAAGGTGGTCCAGCTTTTTGGATTCCCTATCAGGTGGTGCGTTAAGGAATGCGCCTTTGGACCTGGAGGCTTGGACCACCAAGCTCTCAGGGGAAGGGTGTTGGGAGAGGAAAGAGGGGTCGCCCGGAGCCGGGCGGTGGCGTCGGGCGATCATCCTGTCCACAAGAGCCCGTGTTGGGCCTGGACCAGGTGCCCAAAAGGATGTCAGTGAGGGCTTCACTGAACGGCAGCAGGGGCTCCAAAGAGCTTGCAGCCGGTTGAAGTACCTCTGTCAGGAGGTTAGTCCTCACCGCCACCGTAGGTAGCTCGAGGTTGAGAGCCTCGGCCGCCCTACGCAACACCACTGCGTAAGACGCTCCCTCCTCCGTAGCCACAGTAGGAGGAGACAACATCCCAAGGTCTGGGGAAGTATCCAGTCCACTGGCATCCCCCAACTCCTCTCGCCAGTCCGGATCATAGTCTAACTGGTCAGTTAAAGAGTCTCCATACCCCTTCCAGTCCTCCTCACCCTCCTCTGGTTGCGAATCCGGCCTACAAGAACCAGGGCGGAACAAGGGCACAAAAGTACCCGTCGGCGCCGGAACGGTCCGGCTCCGTGTCCACGTCGGGGTGGAGGCCGGGGTCGACGCCGGCTGGGGACACAAACGGCGTCGGCTGTGGACGTGGTGCCGATGGAGTCTGCGCCGGGAGAGGTGTAGTCAGGTCGACCAGCGCCGATCCGGATCCAGGCCTGGATCCAAGGGGACCCAGCGGTGCCAGGGCCGAAGCCGCCAGCGTCGAAGACCCAGGGCCACCAGCCGAGTTCGCAGGGGCCAAAGGCGCGCCGGCAGAGTCGGGCTGTCCAAAGATGGCATGCATCGCTTCCTAGAAACTCCGAAGCTGAGCAGGGGTCACACCGGGTCCCGGAAAGGGAGGGAAACCCGGAGTCGACCCAGCGGGCACCACCCGCATCCCTCGTCGTGTCGGCTGACGGACAGGGATTAGTCGAAGAGCGAGGATGCTTCTTCGACTTCTTCTTGTGCTTCGACTTACCAGAGGAATGCGAAGACTTGGAAGAAGATTGGTGGTGGTGGTGGTGGTGGTGGTCGTGGTGGTGGTGGTGGTGGCTCTGCGACCGGTTCTTCTTCCTCCCACGCGACCGGGACCTCGAGTGGCACGGAGCGGACTGCCGGGCCTTGAGAAGCTTTAGGGACCGCTCCCGCGAGGACTACAGGTTCATGGTCCGGCAGTCGTTACACGACTTGAAGTCTAGGTCGGGTTCCAGACAGAACAGGCCCACGCGGTGCGGATCCGTTACCGACAACCGTCGGCAGGACCCACAAGCCTTGAAATCGGGCATCCCTGACGTGCACCAGAAGTCGAAGACTAAAAAACGACATCGACAAAAGTCGGCAAAAAGTCCAACAGTGACTGGAGGTACCGCTCTCTCCGGATCTGCGCTGGCTGGCGCAGAAAGGGAAACTACTGACGTCAGCGCGCGAGGGCGGCATCTAAGTAGCTACTGCAATGTCATCCCGGCAACCACGACGCCAACGACGAACGCGGAGCCGACCAACGCCACCTTTCGACACGCAGTGGTACTGCTGACGAAAAATTCTCCGGATCCAGTCGGACGCCAGGGGGTAATTCTAAGGTAAGGAATCTATACCCAATTGTCTCTTTCAGATAATCTATTCTGAGTGAAATCAGTCATGTCTCCCCAGCATATTATTCTTGCAGATAAGCTAAAGAATGGGTTACACGACTTCTCCCCAAACTGCACATTTGGCATGTCAACACTCACAATAAACCACTGGTGCGTTATTAAATGGCATGGCGGCTATTACAATAGCAGCCAAGTCTGCACTATCATCCGACTACACAACTGGTTTCATTTAAACCTGCTACAAGTAAATTGCTCTAGACACTTGTTCAGTGCCCTGGCACTACCTTGGGCCAAACAACAATATAGAAATGACAACATAAAAAGAAATGACACCACATTTTCGTAAGAGTGACATGTTCAAAGAAAAACCTCGACATATTTGTGGTAGAGATAAGTAAGGGATTTGAGGAACATCTCACTGTAGTTTGTCAGCAAAGCAGCAAAGAGTTTGACATATAAAATGTATTGTATTAAAAAGGAGCAGTAGCTAATCTAATATTGGGATCAACAAAGCTGAGAGCCTACATTGTGGCAAATAGTAAATGTCATGTTAATGTAACAATTAACATTTAAAGTTGCTGAAGAACAAGTTACTTACCGTCAGTATTGCTCTTTCTGGTGAATACTTTTTCTAACCACAAATTTCTCAACTTCTGAATATTCATAGACGCCAGAGTGGATCCGGAAAACAAAAGCAGTGCTCCTGCCCGCCAGTAGGTGCCGCTGTGCAACTCTGTATTGATTCCATTCCACTCCGGAAAGGACGGCTGGAGCCACCTATAAGCACCACCCATACGTGTTTCTTTCGTAATTCTGTATCCGCCTGCATGCGCAGAGCCCATCAGTGTACATATTTCTGAATTGGGACCTTTTTAAATAGAAAAAGAGACCCTTCTACAGAACGGGAAGGCGGGAGGAAGTTGAAGAATCACTGTTAGATAGTGAATCTAGCATAAAGAGTGTTACCAAAGGTACATAATTTGCTCTTTGGATGGATACGGCTAACCCCAGATTCTTCACTTTCTGATTAAGTACCAAAGCTGTACCTCCGAAGTTGGTGGGTCAATGGAATGGCTCCGATCAAAGTCCTGCAAGACCAAATGAATAAAATATCCATTCCATCAAAAATGGCTGTTAAGGCAGTAGCGCTTCATGAGCATGTGCACTGATGCCCAGATGGCTTCCTGACAGATATCCAGGACAGACACTCTGTGGGCCAACGCAGTGGAAGCAGCCTTGGCGAAACGTCCTGCTGGCAGCTATTTCTTAGCCAATGCGTATCGATCTTAACACAGAGGACTATCCATTGTGTGATAGTCCATTTCTGCACCACCTTGGACTTCTTTGTACCAGAGAACCCCACAAACAGCTCATCGTCCACCTGATGTTACTTGTATGACCAATGGAAAAGCTCAGTGATTTTTTGGTGTCAAAGTGGTGGAGTTGCTCTTCCTCTTTTAAGGGATGAAGCAGGGCAAAGAAGGTTGTAAGAGTGATGGCTTGTCTAACGTGAAAAGGCAACACCACCTTCGCTAAAAATGCTGCTCAATTCCTTAACACCACCTTCTATGGGGAAAAAGGTGGTATGAGAAGGTAGAACCGAGAGGGCCTGAATCTCACTCTCCCACAGTGTGAATGTTATTGCAACCAGAAAGACCGTTTTTAAGGTGACAAGCCGCAATGGACAACTGTGCACTGGATCAAAAGGGGTACACATGAGAAAACAGAAAATCCCATTCAAGTCCCATTGTGGCATCACAAAGGGCTTAGGTGGAAATATATTACAAGTCTTTAAAGAAATGCATCACAGCCGGTGATTTGAACAAGGATGGCTGGTACACCACACTTAAAAAGGCTGAAAAAAACGACAAAGAACTTTTTATAGTGCCTACAGCAAATCCTTGCTGGGCAAAGACAAAACCAACAACAATACATTCAACAGTTTGGCCTGCAACTGGTCCATCTGGGGGTACTGTACCACCGAGGTTGCAGAGACATGGGCAGGTCGTTGCGAATCACACGCTGGAATCCTTTTTAGCCCGCAAATCAGCGCAGCCTCTGTCACTACCTGATGAGGTCTTAACCTTAGTACAATTGGGACGGTTTTTTATAACTAAGGTATATAACTAAGGTATACTATAGACACTTGTGATTAACATTGGGTATTTATACACATTTGTAACTTCATTAACCCACCACTCAGTAGATTAGGTCCTCTGTCCTGATGAATTGCAGAGATCGATAGTGACTGCAATATGGCAAAAAAACATGTTGACCAACTTTTACACAACTCTTTGAGCTGGATTGGACCAATTGATCCACCTCCAGCCACTCATTGTTTTCATTATAAAAGTGGACCCACATATTAAACACGCCAGGGTACCTCAGTTATTTTTATACGCGCATCACACCAATCTTCACTAAACCACACACAGAGCACTGGCACTCAAACTTCACAACGGCAAAATCAAAAGATCTCTAGTAAAGAGCTCCCTCAAGGGACCTGCTGGGCATTGCAGTGCTGGCCCAACGCGGAGCTGCCCTATGATGAAGCAGGACACCCATCTGGGTGTGTGAGGGCCATTGCTCCTGAGCAATCGGATGCCCCGTCGGGTTTCTCAGTTGACCACCAACTACTTTTCTGTTACATTTTCTTTGATAGGAACTGCAAGCTCTTTGGATTTACCCAGCCTCGTGGGGAGCTTGTATGCTGGACATTTATGGGTTCCTAGTCCCCCCTTTTGATATAGTGGGTACTGTACCCAGCCACAAACTTTTCCCAGCCGTCATACTTCAGTTTTGTGGAAGGGTGCCATGCTGCCAGAACAACATCAATGACTTCAGAAGGAAGGTCAAAAAATATTAACTGTCACCGGTCAATCTTCACACAAGGAGGTGCAGGTTGCGCGGGCCCAGTGCAAGACCCAGTCCTGCTGCTGTGACAGATGATCCTCCCAAAGCGGGAGTCTGAACAGAGGATAGATGCTCAGATGTTCCAGACACCAGACTCTCCAGGCCCAATCCAGAGCCACTAGGATGACTGATCAGGCAAGATAGCGTCGGGAAGGATTATAAGAGTCCAGAGTGCCACTTCAGGCAGGATGAGTCTCCAAGAGGGAGCCTTCTTGGGAACTCCAGCTCGCAAAAGTGTTGACATTGTGCGTTCTGGCCAGAGGCTAGAAAACTGAGCCAGAGTTCTCCCTATTGCTGGAAGACGCCCTGTGCCACCTCCGAGTGAAACTGCCATTTGTGATCCACTAGGCGTTGGCAACAGAGTTAGTCTGCTCTGGCAATTAATGATCCTGCTAGGTGGTGTACAACCGGGGAAATGACCAAACAATTCAGGTAGTTCCAAAGGCATAGGGCCTGTTGGCATTAGACCCAGGATGTCACACCACACTGCTTGTGGCAGTACCACATGACATTGGTGTTGTCTGTTAGAACCTTCCCCCTTGATGGTGGGAAGGAAAACCTTCAACACCAAGAGTATCACCCACAACTCCACCAAACTGATGTGGAAGCGGGTCTTCGCTGGAGACTAGAGTCCTCTGATCTCCAACTCTCCCAGATGGCCTCTCCAACACAGTAGCGATGTGTCAGTCACCTCCATCTGGGTGGAGTAGGAGAGGGGTCCGCAGCTAGTCCAATTTCGGTCCAGCATCCACCACTGCAGATCTTTTGCCGTCTCCTCCAAAACCTGGATGGAATCAGTCAGGTTCCCATTGTGCTGGGCTCACTGAAGACTTCAGAAGTAAAGCCCGCATAGGACATCAGGCATCGCCGGCATACAGGCAAAGAAGCCTCAGAGCAATCCTCACGGAAACCCAGGATTGAGGCTGAAACATCTAGATTATAACCAGAACGTCCTGAACTCGTTATTCTGGTAGAAAAGTAGGAAAGCACAAAGTATCCAAGATGGCTACGATGAAGGGGAGCCTCTGTGCAGGAGTCAGGTGTGATTTCGGCAGTCTGAGGGAGAACCCTAAGCATGTCAGGAGGTTCGCCAATGTCTGGAGCAGGTCTGTGATTAACTGTGGGGAGCCCCCCTTAAACAGATGGTCGTCGAGGTAGCAGATGACTTATAGCCCTAACCTCAGAAGATTTGCAGCGACTACCGCCATCTCTATTGTGAACACCTGAGGGGCACTGGTGAGCCAAAAGGGAGCACAGCAAACAAACTGCTTGTGGCCCACCTTGAGCTGCAGGTAACGCTTGCGAGCCTGAAGGACAGGGATGTGGAAAAAAAAACATCCTGCAGGTCCAATGCCACCATACAATCTCTGGAATCCAGGGCAGAAAGAACCTGGGTCAACACAAGCTTTTTGAATTTGTTCTTGTGCAGGAAGGCATTGACAGGGCGAAAATCTGGAATAGGACGAACGCCTCCGTCCTTCAGCACAAGGAAGTAACAGCAGTAACATACAGTCCACACTTTCAAGGCTGGTACCCTTTTAATGGCTCCTTTGACCAAAGGAGCCTTCACCTCCTGATGTAAAACAGATAAAGCTCCTCTGAAGTAGGTGGCAGGTGCGATGGGTCGAAAAAGAAATAGCAGGGCGTAGCCGTTGGACAATTTGAAGGAACAGTTTGTTGGATGTAATGCTTTGCCATCCTTGGAAAAAGAGACAGATCTGGCCTACTACCAGGTGGCAGTGTGCCAACTAAGGCCACATTAAAGATGCTGTGCCTGGAGAGGTGGGGGATTGGGACGTACACTACCCCTCATGGCCTGGCTGTTGTCTGTTAAGTTTGCAGCACAGACCCTGAAAGGGTTGGGTGGCCTGTTCTGTGAACAGAAGGGCCTTATGCTGTTGATACACTAAGCCCCTAGCAAGTCCCCTAAAAGATGGGATCTGTTAGGGGACTACCAACTGGAATCGATAGGCTTCACTAACTAGACGTGAGCGTCAAAGGGTATGTCAATCAATGACAACTGGATGCCCCCGAAGAAACTTGTTGATCTCATCCATGTGTAGCGCCCGAGCACTACGCTCATTCCTACAGTCCTTCCCATATAGTGCTTGGCTATTGGGCCTGAGTGGATGACAAACTTAGCTGCATCCTGGCCATCTTAAATAGTTTGGCCAAATAAGCTCATAGGTCCTCTGGGAATAACGGCATGATCTCACCGACCATGTCCCACAGTGTGTCACTGTAGCGTCCAAGGAGGCAACTGGCAGTGATTGACCTCAAAGCACGGTTGGACAAGGAAAACATCTGTTTACCAAAGGTTTGGATATGTTTGAGCTTCCTGTCAGGAGGGATAGTCAGGAAGGTGTTAGGGTTCACTCTGCTGGTGGACGGCAGCAGCACTACATCAAAATCTAGATGTGGGCTTGGGCAGGGTCGAGACGGAGTCTGCTCAGACTTGGAGACTACGATGGGTTGCGACTCCCCCTCAGGTGTCCAAGTTTGAGAGACTGACACAGACTTCAAGGTGTCAAGGGCACAGACAGCACAAAGGATGGTTCCGCTGGCAGTAATCAGAGTGGAGGCCTCTGCGGATCCTTGGGGCCTAAAGGCACGTCAGATGGAGCCAGAAGGGTGCAAAGGATGTGCAGCATGGCCTCTCAAAAGGCTTCAACCTGCTGCAGTGTCACCAGCGGACCTGGGAACTAGGGGGGCATTGGCACTAAGGATGGAATCAGCATCTCTTGGGAAAAGGAGCAACACCGTGAGGCACAACAACGCCCTCACTCCTCTAGAGAATGAGTGGCGGGAAGGGACAGAGTTCACTTAAACTGGATTTACCCAAAGATTTTGGCCGCGATGATGGTATGCCACAGAAACAACTTTGGGTGTGCATCAACACTCCTGACTGACCTGGAGTGGAACCTGTGTAGATTTTGGTGGTGCTTCGCCATTTACAGCTTGTCTTCGTGTTCTCAGATGAATTTTGGAGTCATCTGGACAAAGTCATTGGAAACTTTGGAGTCGTTCATGAACCCAAGCATCAAAGGTACACCTAATGGAGATAAGCCACAGACGTCTGTGTTTGTGTTTAAACCTTGTGGTTTTAAGGATCACTATACTCCCTCACCCACTGGAAAAGTCTGAAAAATAATCTCTTCCCAGAGTGTAGGAGAAGTGGAGCTCCAAATCCACGTCTGAAGGTGTGGAAAGGAAGGAACGGACATCAGCACGCATGTGTGATGCTTATAAGCATCTCTGCTCTTCACTTCTAGAGCGGAATGGAGTTGATGCAGAGTTTCACTACACCATCTACTGGCTTGCAGAAGCACTGCTTTTAGAGTTTCCCGGATCCAGGCTGATGCCTGGGGATATTCACAACGTGAAGAATCTGCAGTTTTAAGTATCCATCAGTAGAAAAGGGCACAAGAACAGCAGAGGACGATAGAAAATTGTGAGTTTGTAAAACATACTTAAAGCCTGCACCACTCAACTTCAGACATACCCACAAATTACCAAAGCAATTCAAGATTAAACAAGAGTTACACTTACTTGGTTGGCTTCTGCTTTCACTCGTTTTCCACTGGGTACTTCTGTTACACCCCCTCGTAAGACTTTGAATATATACATGGATGCACTAAAGAAAGGATACGAGATTTAATCAGGGACAGGTAGTGAAAAGAACAATACTGGCAAGTTAAATCTGGAATGCATTAGATTAAAGACAAAAAAGCGTATGCAACTAATCAGTATCAGCCACCCTCCTTGCCTATGGCTAAACAAGTGAACGGTGGAAATATTTCTGATGTATATGACAGCTCTAGCAGAATGCTTAAAGGAACTCCTTCCTAAAGTGTCAAAACGAAACCAGAAACGTTTGAAGTTATGACCTGCCACAATGGCCAGGTGGCACCAAAGGCATCCTGACTAGAGTCTCACACTTCCACCTGAATCCTGATGACAGTGATGTTCAGTTTCATCCCAGTTTCCCATGCCCCACAGAGGACATTAAGGATGGAGCTCAAGGAAAATCAACGTAAACAGAAAGGAAAATGCTACTTACCACAGTATGCATCTGTTCTTGGCATGTAGAGCTGTAGAATCTCATGCTATGCATAGATCGTCATCTAGTGTTGGGTCCGGATGTTTGCACTTTGTTTTTGTTCGAAGTCTTTCCAGTCACGAGGTAGGTGACTCCTCCTTTCAGTGATAGTGCGCATGGGCATCGACTCGATCCTTAGATTGTTTTGCCATAAAGGGTGATGGAGTTAGTAAGACTAGTAAAGAAAAGAGATGTCCATGTATATTGTATCTAAGTAAGATAGTACTGCAACAGGTATAGGTACCCGGGAAGGCAGATGGGCGCATGAGATTCTACAGCTCTACATGCCAAGAACAGAAGCATACTGTGGTAAGTAGCATTTTCCGTTCGAGGCATGTGAGCTGTAGATCACATGCTATGCATAGACTATATATCAGTTATGTCCCAAAGCGGTGGCTAACCTGTAGCTGTTGCAGCTGTTTGAAATAGTGTACGTAAAACTGCCTGGCCCACACTAGCCTGTTGTCTAGCTAACACATTTATAGTGTTTTGTAAAGGTGTGTGGTGTAGACCATGTTGCAGCTTTGCAGATGTCATCTATGGGAATAATTCCTAAAAATGCCATAGAGGCCCCTAGTTTGCGAGTGGAATGCGCTCTAGGGGGAATTGTTAATGTGCGTTTAGCTTTAATGTAGCATATTTGAATGCACTTAACTATCCACCTTGCAATACCTGATTTTGATATTGGATTGCCTTTATGTGGTGGAGCAAAAGCAACAAAAAGTTGCTTTGTTTTCCTGAAAGGTTTTGTTCTTTCAATGTAATATAGTAATGCTCTTTTGACATCCAATGTGTGAAGAGCACGTTCTGCCACTGAATCTGGTGGAGGGAAGAACACGGGTAATTCAACAGATTGGTTGATATGAAAGGCAGAAATGACTTTAGGTAAAAATTTGGGGTTAGACCTAAGAACCACTTTGTTTTGATGCATTTGTAAAAATGGTTCTTCTATGGTTAGTGCCTGAAGCTCACCTACTCTTCTCAGAGATGTGATGGCTATGAGGAAGGCTACCTTCCAAGTGAGAAATTGTAGTTCACATTTGTGCAATGGCTCAAAAGGTGGACCATTGAGCATTTTAAGAACTATGTTGAGATTCCACACTGGAGCAGGTGGAAGCCTGGGGGGAATGATTCTTTTAAGTCCTTCCATAAATGCTTTAATAGCAGGCACTCTGAAAAGAGACAAATGCTGTCTTTTGCAGATATGCAGCTATTGCAGCTAGATGCAAACGCATGGATGTGTATGCTAAATTTGAACGCTGTAGATGTAATAGATAGCAAATAATGTTTTGTATGGAAGCGTCTAACGGATTGATTTGATTGTTGTTACAGTAAACGACAAACCGCTTCCACTTTGCTGCATAGCTTGCTCTTGTGGTAGGGCGCCTAGCCTCTTTGATAATATTCATGCAGTCTGGCGGAAGATTAAGATAACCAAACTCTAGGACTTCAGGTGCCAGATCGCAAGGTTGAGATGACTGGGATCTGGATGTCTTATCTCTCCATGGTTCTGAGTGAGAAGATTGGGAGTAAGGTGTACTTTTTGGTGAGGAACTACTGATAACTCCAACAGGGTTGTGAACCAGGGTTGACGGGCCCATGTGGGAGCAACTAGGATTAGTGTCAGGGACTGCTGTCTGAGCTTCCGAACCACTAATGGAATGAGTGGGAGAGGCGGAAAAGCGTAAGCAAATATCCCTGACCAATTCATCCATAGCGCATTGCCTTTGGACAATGGGTGCGGATACCTGGATGCGAAGTTTGGGCGTTTTGCGTTTAGGTGGGTGGCGAACAGATCTATCTGAGGGAAGCCCCACATTTGGAAGAATGGGAGGAGAACTTGAGAGTGGAGTTCCCATTCGTGGATCTGCTGTCGTTGACGACTGAGCAGATCTGCAATCTGGTTGTTTACTCCTGGAAGGTGTTCTGCAAGGAGATATATTTTTTAAGGTATGGCCCATTTCCAGATGCTCTGGGCTAGCTGTGAGAGCGTGTGTGTCCCTGTTTTTGTTTGTAGTACATTGCTGTCATGCTGTCTGTGCAAATCAGGACAGCTTTGCCTATCAAATGAAGTTGAAAGGCTTTCAATGCTAGAAAAATTACAAGCAGTTCTAGATGGTTTATGTGGAGTCGTTTTTGCTGCAGAGTCCACATGCCCTGAATGGTATGTTTTGAAGATGAGCTCCCCAACCAGTGAGCGATGAGTCTGCTGTTAATAAGATCTGTGGAACCGGGTCGACGAATGGCCGCCCCTTGGAAAGGTTTTGTATGTTCCACCACTGCAGAGAGCGATGAGTGTG
Source organism: Calotriton arnoldi (assembly GCA_963921515.1). NCBI lineage: Eukaryota > Metazoa > Chordata > Amphibia > Caudata > Salamandridae > Calotriton > Calotriton arnoldi. The sequence continues at coordinate 1,238,921 of CAWUFW010004208.1, forward strand.
GCCATCCACCAACACTAGATCTGATAACTGACCTTGAGCCTGGTTCCACTGATAAGCATTCCTGTAGGGGACGCATTTGGAGTCTTGCATAAGGAACGATTAAAATGCAAGATGCCATCATTCCTAGCAATTGCATGAACACTCGAGCTGGTAATGAGTGTTGAGGCTGAAACTGCGCTATTAGAGTTTGCATGTTGCGTATCCTGACTGGGTTGGGATATGCTAGAGCTTTTTGAGTGTTTATTGAGGCTCCCAGATACACTTGTGTGTTGGATGGTTGGAGATGAGATTTGGAGAGGTTTACTGTGAACCCCAGGTCGTGAAGCAGTTGGACTGTTTTCCGAGTGTGTCTTATGCAGCACTGTTGCGAGCTGGCTTTTATTAGCCAGTCGTCTAGGTAGGGGAAGACGTGAATGTGCTGTCTTCTAAGATGAGCCGCGACTACTGCCAGACACTTGGTGAAAACCCTGGGTGCTGTAGTTACTCTGAATGGGAGAACTTTGAATTGATAATGTCCGTCCACCACAAACCTGAGGTATTTCCGGTGAGCAGGGTGAATGGGAATATGGAAATATGCATCCTTTAAGTCCAAGGTGGACAAAAAGTCGCCTTGCTGAACAAGTGGGAGCACTTGTTGGAGTGTGACCATGTGAAAGTGGTCCGACTGAATGTACAGATTTAGTTCTCTGAGGTCTAGTATAGGCCTGAGAGAGCCGTCCTTTTTGGGAATTAAAAAATACAGGGAGTATACCCCAGTCCCCTGGTATTGTAATGGGACTGGTTCTATAGCGTGCTTTCCCAAGAGCGAGAACCTCCTGCTTTAGGAGGGTGAGATGCTCTGGTGAAATTGCACGTGATCTTGGAAGGATACTTGGGGGGAGTGTCTGTAAGCTCCAGGCAGTAACCATACTGGATAATTTGTAGTACCCACTTGTCTGAGGTGATTGAATTCCAGACAGGCAGGAATTGGGAGAGTTGTCCCACGACAGGAGTGGAATGATCGGGGGATAACGGAAGGAAGTCACTGTTTGTTTGCGGGGGAAGTGCGGGTAGAGTTACCTCTGCTTCTTCCCTTACCATTGTTTCCTCTAAAACCTCCTCTGAAATAACCTCTTGAAGAGGGGATTGGTTATTGCCCTTGTAAGAGGAGGAGGGATTTTCGGTGGACACCGTTTTTGAACCACCCCTGTAAAAGGAGCGGCGAAAGGAGCCCCTAGTGGCAGGTAACTGCAAAGCCCCCATGGACTTTGCGACCTCAGTGTCTTTCTTCATCTTTTCCAGCGAGGTATCAACAGCTGGACCAAAGAGATGCTCCTTATCGAACGGTTGGTTAAGGATGGAGGTTTGTACCACGGGCTTGAAGCCTGATATTCTCAGCCAAGCATGTCTGCGTAATGGTATACTGGTGTTGGCTGCACGAGCTGCTGTGTCCAGGGCACACCTAATGGATGTATTGGTAATAAGTTTACCTTCCTGAATGAGGTCATTAGCCTTAGATTTGTATTCATCAGGTAAATGTTGTTTGAGTTGTTCTAACACATCGTAATGAGCCCTATCATAGCGAGCCAACAAAGCTTGAGCGTTGGCAATGCGCCAGTGATTTGCTGCCTGTGAAGCCACCCTTTGCCCGAGGCATCAATTAGCTTAGACTACTTATGAGGAGGGGCCTCACCTGTGGTTTGTGAATTAGCTCTCTTGCGAGCGTTGAGACTACAAGAGAATCTAAGGGCAGCTGCCTCTAATGTAAACAGGGTCAGTAGGAGCGGGTTTGTATTTTTTGGCCACTCTAGGTGTAATTATCCTGGATCTTGCAGGGTCTTTAAATACCTTATCCGTGTGCTTTAACATGCCTTTGAGCATTGGTAAGGTGTGAGTAGCTCTTTGGGAAGAAGCAAGTGTTTCAACGAGGAAATCCTCTTCTAAATGCTCTTTATGGAGCTCCACCCCATGATATTGAGCGGCCCTATTAAGGAGCTCAAAGTACCCAATGTTGTCGCCAGGTGGGGAGGGTCTGGAGGGATACAAATCAGGGTCATTACATGTGATTGGGTCTGTCTGATACACGTCCCAAGGGTCAGTGCCCTGTAACCTGATCCTGATCCCCATCATCCTGTGGGGTCAGGTGAAAGTGGTGGTGGTGAATTTGCTGGTGAAATGAGCAAGTTAGGATCAATGGGAGAAGGAAGTGGAATATAAGGGGGAGAAGGGTTAGTACCCATACTTTTCCTTTTGAGAGGAATGTGGTAGTCCTCTGCTAGGTCAATTTTCCGTTTTTTTGGAAGAGTGGCATGAATATGCCCAGTTTGAGGGTTGATCACCAGTTTTTTCTGTTTCGGATCAGAAGGCGGCGCATCGGATGAGGCTCTTTAGTGGGAGAGTCTTTTTCTTTATGAGCCGGTTTCGACGTCGAAGGTTTCGGCTCCGAGCCTTTGGGCGTAGAAGGTTTCGGCTCCGAGCCTTTCGGTGTCGAAGACTTGGATTTGCGTTTCGGCGCTGAAGGTGTTGGTTTGACGCCAGAGTGGGGCCGGTTCGAGCCCGAGCCGGCAGGCTTCTCTTTCTGTTTCGGAGCCGGGCCCGAGGGTGGGGCGTTGGAAACTTTTTGTCGGTGCCGACCTTGGCCCGAGAGCAGAGGAGGGACCGGAGCCTTTGTCTTATGTTGAGGGGGCAAAGGGGTATCTTTACTCACGGTACGCTGACCCGGAGTAATCTGCTCCTCTTCTTCCATGTCGGAGTCGGCTTCAGACACGGAGATATGTTCTTCTTCTTCCTCGGCTCCTTGAGGTTGATGTTCAGTGTCGGAATCTTCGCCGAAGATGTCCGGTGCGGAGCTGCTCTGGTGTTGCATTTCGTGTCGTCGAGCCAGACGGCCACGAAGTGTCTTTTTCGATCGAAACGATCGACACGCGTCGCAGCCGTTCTGCAAGTGTAGTCTATCATATCCATTGCAAAGAACATTACAAAAGGGTAGTAACAAACATCTACTTACTACATCTCAGACTTACTCCATCAAGAAGCTAATCCTTTCTGCAGCTTTAAAGGCGAGGGCGCTTTCTCACAACTCTTTCTTATCGGTTAAGGTCAGATGTAGGTAGAATTACAGCATCACGCCAGTGAGAGTTGGGGCAAAATATGGGAGAGCTTAGAGATTTTAGGGCTACTGTCTAGTTTAATATTCCTGCCATGCTGAAAGTGATGTGAGGAACGAGATATATAGACTTCAGGGAAGGGAAGAGACAGAGAATCTAATCCAATTAATCCTGACAACTTTATAGTTGTTTAACGAAGCTAGATCTAGAAAAAGATAGGGTTTCACGGTGTTGCTTTGGGTATATAGGCCAGCGTAAGCACGTAGGCACAGTGCGTCAACGCCGATGTGTTGTCCTACCACCCCCTTCTCTTTTGCCTTCTCTTCCTTCGTCTTTTCTTTCTTCATGGTCACTTATTTATTTTTCTTTTCTCTCACGCCTTTATTAATCAAAAGGAACTTTTAGTTTTGTAGACACATAGGCGTTGTACCCTGGCGAGCTCTGAAGGTGGTGCCATGTATAGTTGGGAGGTTTCCTCAAGGTAGGTGCACTAGGGACAGGAGCATTGGGACATTTTTTTTTTTTTTAAAGCTCAGGATACATAGTCAATGCCGGAGGTGTTTTAAGTATTTGGGGGCAATATCTGATGTGAGCATACTTTGGGGTGCAAGTGGGATGCAAATGGGGAGAGGGGTTGCTGTAAAGCAAAAATGGGTACCTTGGTAGAAGTGATAACTTGGAATGTTAACGTCTTAAGAGTGGGAAAGATGCGAAGGGTGGGTTTAGAGATTTAAAAGCTCGGATCATTATTCTGCAGGAAACATCTACAGAATCGGGATTGTAAATTATGTTTCAAGAAGTGTACCTGGGTAAAAGAGTTCATCAGCTCTGAACAGATGGGTAATAAGGGAGTCACCAGAAATATAAGGAGTAACTCTGGGATAAGGGTAGTCCATCATAAAACAGATGGCTCAGAGAGATGATTAATTATAGTCTTGTGTATCGGCTCCTTTGAGGGTGCTTGTGCAGGGTATTATGGTCCAAATTGTTATAACCCACACTATTTGGATACCCTGAAACAGAATTTGACAGACTGGTTTAGCCATGTTTGATAGATGGTGACATTAATGTCATTTTTTCTAAGGAATGTGACAGAACATTAAAAATCAAACCATCAAGCATGGCAAAACTTAGAAAGAGGCTAAAGGATATGATGACAGATTTAAATCTAGCAGACATCTGGGGTAGGGGTCAGGAAACCAGAGAGGCTATACTTTTTACAGCACAAAATATGACCGTCATTCTCATCAATTTTTTCCTCTTAGATAGTTCTTTAACTCACCTTGTGCAGTCTGTGTCCCACGTCCCAGCAATAATTTAACCATTCAGCTGACGTGCTGTCCCTGAAGCTACCACTGGTAAAGACTCCCCAGAGGTGGACTTTTAGGAGGGCTCTACTCCAAGATGAGTGGGTCATGGAGAGGTTAGGAGGGTTGCTGAAAGATTTTCTAGATCAAAATGTTGGTACTGCTAAAGGCACCATAGTTTGGGACTCTTACAAGGCCTATAATAGGGGTGGGGGGGGGTCATAAAGCTCACGTACATTCAGAATATTAAAAGCCGAAATCATGAGAGAGACCTATTCATGAGAATCACCCAGAAGGAGAAAGAATTACAATCTGAGGCAATTGAGTCATCAAGGACAAGCTACCCTTTAAGGGCTGAACTTGAACATTTACTAAAGGTGTATAAGATCAGCATAGAGAAAAGATTGCAAGATACATGGAAGAGCGTTACGCTGCAGCATTTTGAGTATTGGGAAAACAGTGGTGCTCTGGTAGCTTGGAAGACGAAAGTCAATCTTGGCAAGAACTACACTGGGAATAAGGAAGACCAGTAACCTTTCCCAATTTCCTGCTGTGGAGCCAACTCCTGTGCTCCTTCCATAAGCAAGCAGCGTTGCCACCTCCTGTGCCAAGATGGAAATATGATCTATGGACAAGGGAGTAGGTGGGGATAAAGAGGTCAAGGGGCCTGTTGGAAGGGTAGGGTATACCTCCTTTCAGTTATATGTAGGACCTACTGATATGAAGTAATTGCCTTACAGGCTGTTAGAAAGGAGGTCACCTGGCCTCTTACAGGCTCCTGGTGTGCTGGTAAGATTAAACTAGGCCTGCTTTCCTGGTGGTGCAGAGAAGGAGGGGCAGGCGAGAGGGAGAATGGATGCTGGCATCAACAGTCCTTACCACTGGCTCTGCACCATACTGTCTGACCAAAGAGTTTTGGGGCTTTTGCAGCTGTGGCTGAGAGGACTGGCGAGATGAAAGCACAAGCCTTTCAAGAAGCCCCGAAAGTGGGCAAATTGCATGTAGTCCTGCTGAGGCTCTTGCTGTTGAAGACCCAAGGATCAAACTATAGCACTACTAGCCTTAAGCCTCTCTCAAGCTGAATCAGCTTTATCTTCAGACAAGCTGGTGCGGTCAAGGGGATAGTCTGTGAGAGTGGCTTACACAAGCCAAGCATGACAGCGCACCGCAACATAAGAGGCCCATAGTGTGTGCTACTGAATTAGAAGTGTACAGGCTTGATTTAATGATGTGTCCTGAAGCATACTGGCCATCCTTAATAACTGCAGAGAAAGAAGCCATGAGGGCATCAGGGACATATTGAACCATGTCCCTTAGGGCATGAGCATATCTTCCCAAGAGACAAATAGCATTCAAATACTTTCATGCCATACTTCCAGCAGAGAAAGCTTTCTTGCCCCATACTTCTAGGCAATTAGATTCTCTATCCAATGATGGTGTGGGAAAAGTCCCCGACAGCTGTTCCAAACAGCAATAAGCTTCTGTGACCAAGCTTTCCTTAGATGGATGAATGGATAGGGATGTCAGGTACCCAAGGGGTAGGTTGATAGCTCCCTGCTACCAGTCTATTCACTGCTGGTGCAGAAACGTGTTTCTCCCAGGCAGCCAGTCCCGTCTCAAATAAGTGATCATTGAAGGGGAGCAAAGCTTTGGAGGTTAGGGCAGGAGGTCCTCAGGGAGCACGTTAGTTTTAACGTAAAGGGTGGGGAGTGGTAATACCAACACCTGTGCTGCATTCCTCACCAATGCATGGAAGGACACTATTACAGGAGGGGGAACTCCATCTCCACCTCAGGTGAGATGTCCAGGCCACCAGTCGTTTGATTTGAGGTACTTGGTCCAGTCCCCCTCCAGTCCCATACAGATGTAGGGGATCAGAATCTGTGCCGAAGAGCTTGTAGACGGTTTGGCTATATGATTAGGATGCTTCATGTCAGCTGACCTTCATGAGCTTTTGGGCCTTTCTTCTCGATCTGTGTTATGGCAAGGGGATGGATACACTGGAATCTGGCCGAATTCGGTGCCGACAGTGTCAAGAACAGTTGCAGAGGTGGTGCTGGTGGCCTCAGGGTGAAGTCAACCACAGTTCAAGCAGTGGATGTGGTGCCATATATCAATGAGCCAGTACAAAGAGAGGGGCCTGACTGGTGTCGTGTGTCGAAGGTGCAGCTCCGAACGGCGCCGGAAGAAAGGGCATGGACACAGGCATGTCATACAGCCTCATGGGACTCCAAGGTGCACGAGAGAAGGCCACCGCAATAGCAAAAATGCTGGACATGGTGTTGGGAAAGCCACAGAATCAGTCTCTGGGGTCGCACCGTCAGGGCATTAACGACACTGAAGGCTGCCCGGGTGGAATGGGTTTCGGTGCTAGGTGCACCGAGAAAGAGGGAGCCGGCAGAGACGGATCCGATGGTGCCACAATGACCAACTCTGGGTCAGAAGATGAGGATCCTGTGGGAGTCGGAGGGCACCTATGCGACTTACCTTGTGAGGACTTCTTCTTCTGTTTACTGTGCTTTGTTTTCACGCTCGAGGAGAGGGAAGGTGGTGACCTCAAGTGTGCCCGGAAGAGATGACTGCCTCTTTTTTCATTGAGGGCCAATGCTATGAACAGTTTTACCCCCCGTTACTTTATTGTCTTTAGGTTCATGCTGAGGCACAAGTCACAGTAGTTATAGTTATGGTACAACCCGAAGCACCAAAGACAGATTGGGTACATCTGTCCCTCGTAGTCCATACAAGGCTTGATGCATGAATGCTTCAGGGGAGACATCCCAAGCACTGCATTTGTTTTGTAGTTTCGATGAGGAAAAACACGAAAATTCCTTGAGAGAGAATGAGCTCTGGATCTGCAATGAAGGCACAAAAATGAGGGAACTGACGTAGTTGCATTGGGGTGGAAGCTATATGGCTTCAGTGATGTCACCGGGTATCACCTCCTGCACTGACATGGAGTCAGTGCCGCCCACACCAATTCTGGTAGAGGGTGCTGGCTCCATGTCAGTAGAGATTGAAGTTTCCGTATTAAATCTGATGCCTTGGGTTATTCAACAGGTGAGGACTTTGCAGGCAGAAGTACCCATTACAAAGAAAGACACTGAGGTAGAAGGAAGATGCGGTAGGTAGAAAAGGAGAGGTAGAGAGATAGGTAGTGTCTTTGATTACAGTAGAGAGCGAGCTAGAGAGAAGGAGAAAGAAACGTCAGGAGCTGGGTGGCATACAAAACGATGAGAGACAAAGATAAGGTCAAATGAGAGATTACAGATAGGCAGAGGAAGAGAGAGGAAGACTTAGAGGGAAGGTGATGTTATAAGAATATAATGATGGGAGGTAGAGAAAGTGGAGATGGAGAGGAGCAAAATGAGAAGCACTCTAAAGAAAATAAATCAGGAAAAGAGGAGTGAGAGATGGGTGAAGGGATAAAGGTTATGTGTAGACTTAAGAGGTAAAAAAAAGATGTGAATTGGAGAAAGGGAGATGAGTTTGATATAGAGGCAGAGAGGGGGCGAGAGAGAGAAACATTTAGTCAAAGAAATGAAGTAAAAAATTTAGAATGAGGTAGAAAGAGCAGAGTTAAAGAGGGTTACTTGAACTATAGACGGTACAGAGAAATGAGAGAGCGCAGAGGTAATGACAGGGAAAAGGGAACTGGTACGTACAGAAAGAGGTGGGGGGAAAAGAGTAAGGCAGTGGGAGAGGGAACAGAGTTGGAAGGAGGAAGGGTGAGGTAGTAAATAAATGGGTAGGTAAATTGAGAGGTTAGGTTGTAAGAGATATGTAGGTGGAATATAGATTAGGTTATAACAGATGTAAGGTACAGAGCTAGGAGGCAGAGAGAAATTAAATAGACAGCTGAGGCAAGCAGAGGGCGGAGAGAGGGAGTGGATGTATGGTACAGAGAGACAAGGTGATATAGGGTGCAGTTAAGAGATGAGATTAAGAGAGGTGAAGTAGAAGTAGGAGAGATGCAGGGAGGCAAGTGGGAGCAGAGTGCTGAGGTGACGAGAGAGTTGGACAAGAGAGAAAAAAGTCCGAATGTAGAGGTAGGGACAGAGACCGGTAGCGAGAGTGCCCTGATCACTTTTAACCCTTGGAAGGAGGGCAATTGGTCGCTGTGTTCAAGCCTTACAGCGTTCGTAAGGAAACCTTGAAAATCCCAGATCCCATGTCTGTGGAAGTGCGGAAAAAAAGAACTGCCAATTTATACAAATATCACTGTCAGTGTATGCTTTTGGGAGTTTATGGTCATGGTAAACTTTTTATACAAAGTAGTATGAAATCAGAAGCATATTTAGTTAAACACTTAAGTGCTTGCAACCTATTGAACTCACTGTTTAGGCAGGCATTGCAAACAATTAGGTGGGGAACCTCTGGCCGCCAAGCAAGAATCATACTGCATATTTTCATTATACAGGTAAAAAGAAAACTAACTAGATCATCACACATGAGAGAGGGGCTCAACTAAATCAATGAAAGATACTGGCACTGTAGATGGAGCTACGTAATTTTTCCATATCCTGCCTTTGATCGTCCATAGATTACAAACTTTGAATTAAGGCTGGGAAACTATACAAATGAAAAAAGACACCTTCGTGAAACAGATTCCAGAGTACTGCTTGTCCACACTGGAACCCCTCCAGAACTGAATATCCAAATAAGTGGAATTTTATCCTCAGCCAGAAAATAGACAAGGTTATGGTTGGTTGTCATCCTTAACGATAGCTTTGTCAGCTATTTGTTGAAGAACAGACTGCCCACTCATCAAACAGTGGCACGGCCATCAATCACGCCTCTTATTGCACTGCCAGTGTCAAACAGAGCACTTGTTGATTTTCCTAGGGAACTACGGCCACTTATATCCATCTGCAAATTTCAGGTTAATAGCAGCGAAGAGGATCACAAAATTCACTTCTTATTCAGTCATTGAACTCCCTATGGCTGGAAAAGTCAAGCAATTCTTTTAGGACTTAAAAGGAAAGCCTAATAGGCTGGTGAAAGACATTGTAGTCAAGAACACTTTTGGAAAAAGGCTGTTAGCTAAAAAAGACACCAGCTACATCATTGGCAGTTAGTGCCGGAATGAAAAAGAAATCTCCATCCCATTCAGGGCAGCAAAGAAGTCAGCCAATATAGATTAAGAGTTTAACTAGTGAAACCAGGATGAATGAAGAATTGTTGAAGGTGTGGGTGACAAAACTGAGGCCGGGGACATTTTAACCATAGGCGCTGAGACTTACCGCACAAGTTACTAACTTGTGTAACGATATATCTGTAAGAGACAGTAGTTAGTGATAGATTCCTTACCTTAGAATATCCCCAGGCGTCAGGCTGGATCCGGAAAGTTTTGCGTAGCAGTACCCTTGCGCGTCGGTAGGCGGCGTCGTGCGGCTCCGCGTCCGTCGTCGGCGTCGTGATCGCCGGGATGACGTCGCGGGCAGTACTTAGACGCCGCCCCTGCGCGCTGACGTCAGTTCTGTACACGACTTTCCGCGCCAGGAACGCAGAGCCATGCAAGAAGCTGACACAGGTGTCTGAAAAATACTAGGGCCCTGAAAGGGATGTCCTTAACCCTAGAAATCAGTTCGCAGAACGGGGAGGATGGGTGGGGCGGTAAGGAATCTATCACTAACTACTGTCTCTTACAGATATATCGTTACACAAGTTAGTAACTTGTGCATCTGAAAGAGACACGTTAGTGATAGATTCCTTACCTTAGAATAGATACCCCAGCAATACCAACCCCGGTGGTGGGTCTGCGAACAAAGATCAGACAAGGAAGTCCTGGAGGACAGAACGGCCAAAGAAGCCGTCCCTCCGGACCTGACTGTCAAGGCAGTAATGCTTAGTAAACGTGTGCAGCGAGGCCCACGTAGCTGCCTGACAGATAACCGGCAGCGGAACACCGCGGCCCAAGGCCGTGGTAGCAGCCGTTGCCCTGGTGGAATGGGCACGCAGCCCAACAGGAGGCTCCTTCTTGGCCAAAGAATAGCAGGTCTTGATGCACAAGGTAACCCAGCGGGAGATGGTCCTCTTGTGCACCGCCCGACCTTTTTGGCGCCCACGTAGCCAACAAAGAGCTGGTCACCCACCCGGAAGTGTTTTGTGCGGTCGATATAGAAGGAGAGCGCACGTTTCGGGTCCAGACGGTGGAGCCTCTCTTCCTCTCTGGAAGGATGCGGAGGCGGAAAGAAGGTGGGCAAAGTGATGGTCTGCCCAATGTGGAAAGCAGTAACCACCTTTGGCAAGAAGGACGGACGCGTCCGAAGAACAACCTTGTCTGGATGAACAGACAGAAAGGGAGGCTTGCAAGATAGAGCCTGGAGCTCACTCACCCGCCGAGCGGAGGTGATGGCCACCAGAAAGGCTGTCTTCAGAGTCAGAAGACGAAGAGGACAGTTATGCAGAGGCTCAAAGGGAGCGCACATTAAAAGGTAAGAACCAAGTTCAAGTCCCACTGAGGCATTACAAACGGAACAGGAGGGAAGAGGTGAGTAATGCCTTTTAAGAACCTGTTAACAACAGGGGACTGGAACAGGGAGGGCTGATCAGGGAGCCTGAGGAAGGCCGAGATAGCACAAAGATAACCCTTGATGGTACCCAGGGCAGAACCCTGTTGGGCCAGAGAGAGAAGGAACAGAAGGACCTCAGAAAGAGGGGCAGAAAGGGGATCCACAGCCTTTGCTGTGCACCATGCCACAAATTTGTTCCACCTGCAGGCGTATACCACCTTAGTGGAGGGACGCCTGGCTGCCAGAATCACATCACAAACTTCGGGAGGCAAGTCGAAAGGAATCAACTGCCGCCGCTCAATCTCCACGCAAGCAGGTGTAGACTGGACAGGTTCGGGTGGAGGACCGTCCCCTGCTGCTGCGACAGAAGATCCTCCCGAAGAGGCAGACGGATCGGGGGATCTATGCTCATATTGAGTAGCTCGGGATACCAAACTCTTCGAGCCCAGTCCGGAGCCACAAGAATGACTTGGGCCCGGTCGTGCCGAATTTTCTTCAACACTCTGGGTAGAAGTGGTATAGGCGGAAAGGCGTACAACAGACCGCAACTCCACTCGCGACGAAAGCGTCGCCGAGCGAGTGCAGCCTTGGAAATTCCAACGCGCAGAACTGATGACATTGCGCGTTCTCTTCGGTGGCGAATAGATCTAACCAAGGCTCTCCCCACTGTAGAAAGAGTCCTTGCGCCACTTCCGAGTGAAGACGCCATTCGTGATCCATCATGCACCTGCGGCTGGGTTCGTCCGCCCTGGCGTTCAGAGAACCTGCCAGGTGTTGAACCATCAGGAACATGCCCTGATGTTCCAGCCATGTCCAGAGGCGCAGAGCCTCCTGACAAAGGGTCCAAGACCCCACCCCGCCCTGTTTGTTGCAGTACCACATGGCGGTGGTGTTGTCTGTGAACACCTGCACTACCTTCCCTTTGACAGAGGGAAGGAATGCCTTGAGTGCAAGCCGGATCGCCCGGAGCTCCAGAAAGTTGATATGGAGCCGGGACTCCGCCGGAGACCAGAGGCCTCTGATCTCCGCCTCTCCCATGTGACCGCCCCATCCCAGAAGGGACGCGTCCGTCACAACTGTATGCTCTGGCTGGGGAAGGGAGAGGGATCTGCCCATGACCCATTGCCGGTTCGAGAGCCACCACTGCAACTGTTTTGCAGTCCCCTCCGAGATCTGGACGTGATCGGACAGGTTGCCCTGGTGCTGCGCCCACTGGAACTTCAGGTCCCACTGCAGAGCCCGCATATGCCATCTGGCATGATTGACCAGCAGGTTGCAGGAGGCCATGAGGCCCAGCAGCCTCAGGGTCATCCGTACCGAAACCCAGGATAAAGGCCGAAAGATCGGAATCATAGCCTGAATATCCCGGACTCGCCGTTCGGGAGGATAGGCCCGAAACTGCGTCGTGTCCAGAACTGCTCCGATGAAAAGGAGCTGTGGAGAAGGAATCAGATGCGACTTCGGCACATTGATGGAGAACCCCAGCGAGTGCAGGAGTTCGGCCGTAGTCCGGAGGTGGGAGACGACTGCCTGGGACGAGCCCGCCTTCAGCAGCCAGTCGTCGAGGTAGGGGAAGACTGAGACCCCTGCCCGGCGCAGATGAGCTGCGACCACCGCCATCACTTTCGTGAACACCCGAGGGGCACTTGTAAGGCCAAAGGGGAGCACGGTGAACTGAAAATGCTCGGGGCCTACCGTGAACCGAAGGTAACGCCGGTGGGCCGGCAGGACGGGGATATGGAAATACGCGTCCTGCAAGTCCAACGCTACCAACCAGTCTCCTGGGTCGAGGGCAGTTAAGACCTGAGCTAGGGTGAGCATCTTGAACTTCTCCTTCCGGAGGAAGCGATTGACGTTCCGGAGGTCCAAGATAGGACGCATGTCCTCCTTGTCCTTTTTGGGCACCAGAAAGTAGTGGGAGTAGCAACCACGCCCTACTTCTGGGGTCGGAACATGCTCGATGGCCCTCTTGGCCAAGAGGGCCGTGACTTCCTTCCGTAGAAGCACCAAGTGATCCCCTGACATGCGGTGGAATTGAGGTGGCATGGCTGGGGGGTGGTCTCGAAGGGGAGGGAGTAGCCCCTTCGGACAATGTCCAAGACCCACCTGTCCGAGGTGATGGTGCGCCAGTGGGGAAGGTGATGGCGGACCCTGCCCCCTACTGGCGTGCCGTGCACCTGAAAGGAGGGACTAGGAGGGCTTGGAGGCCGCGGACGGGTTGGAGGTGGTGGCCTGACCCGCACGCTGGTTGCCCGATCCGCCACGGCGGAATCCACGTCCTCGGCCACGCGAAGACGCCTGCTGCGCGGGCCGGTGGCTGGGCTGCTGACGTGAAGGGCGCCCCTACCGTGGCCACGATAGGGGCGAAAAGCAGAAGGCAGCGGAGGGCGTGTAGCAGAAAGGCCCAGGGACTTTGCAGTAGCCCGTGAGTCCTTAAAGCGCTCCAACGCATGGTCTGCTTTGGACCCAAAAAGACCGACTCCATCAAAGGGCATGTCCATGAGAGTATTCTGGACATCCCCTGAAAAACCAGTGGTTCTCAGCCAGGCGTGGCGCCGGAGCGCCACCGTCGTTGCAATCGACCTGCCCAGCGAGTCGGCGGTGTCAAGGCCACAACGGATAGTGTATTTGGCCGCATCCCGTCCTTCCGCAATGGCGCGGGAAAGCAGTGCCTGGACCTCCTCAGGGCACTGGGGCAAAACATCCGCCACCGAATCCCACAGGGAGTGGGTATATCGGCCCAAAAGACAAGCGGTGTTAACGGACCGCAAGCCAGCACTGGAGGAAGAAAAACCTTTCTTCCCAAACTGATCCAGGCGTTTGGATTCCCTATCCGGAGGAGCGGTAGGGAAGGCGGTTTGGGAAGCGGAGGCTTGGACAACCAAGCTCTCAGGAGTGGGGTGGACAGAAAGAAACAGGGGTCGCCCGGAGCGGGGCGATGGCGTCGTGACACGTTCCGATCCACAGGAGCCCCTGTGTTGGGCTTGGACCAGGCGCCCAAAGAACGTCCGTGAGGGCGTCGTTAAACGGCAGCACAGTCTCCGCAGAGGAGGCTGCCGGCTGAAGCACCTCTGTCAAGATGTTAGTCTTGACCGTCAAAGTAGGGAGCTGGAGACGTAAGGCCCCAGCAGCCCTACGCAACACCGTACCAAAATTGGCCCCCTCCTCCGTAGCCACGGGAGGAGACAGCATGCCAGTGTCAGGAGAAGTATCCAGACCACTGGCCTCCCCTAGACTCTCTGTCCAGTCCTCATCATACTGACAGTTGCGTGTTAGAGGGTCATCAGACCCCTCCCAGTCCTCCTGGTCCTCCTCTGGTTGAAAATAAGGAGGAGGAGGGACATTTGGGACCCAAGGTCCCATCGGCGCCGGAGCCGGCGTCGAGCGACGTCGCTCCGGGACCATGTCCGGAGCCGGAAGGAACTGGGGACGACGCCGCCCGGAGCCCAGGGCGGCGTCGAGAACGGCACCGGAGACATCGGCGCCGGCGGAGGTGTCGTGAGGTCGACCGGCGTCGATGGGGGTTGTGGAGCCGGGATCGAGGCCGGGGCCGGAGCCGGAGCCGGGATCGAGGCTGGAGGCTCGGGCGACGCCGGGGCCGGAGCCGCCGGTGACGCCGGATCAACCCCATCAGGGCCCGCGGGGCCCGAAGGCGCACCGGAGGGGCCTGAAGGCCCGAAGAGGCGGGCCATGGCCGACAGGAACTCCTGTACCTTGGCCGGATCCGCCCCCGAACCCGGGAAGGGCGGGTATGACGGGGGCGACTCCACAGGCAAGTCCGGGGCCGCGGGGGCGGGGACGGTGCCGGGAGGGGCCTCAGCCGAGTCGCGAGACCGGCGAGGCGAAGTCCGAGAGCGACGATGCTTCTTGGACTTCTTGTGTCGAGACTTACCGGACGAAGAAGACTTCGACGCCGACGACCGGTGTGCACTCCGCGAGCGACCCCTGGACCTCTCACGCGACCGGGGCTTCCGCGGAGCCGAATGCCGGGCCTCGAGGAGCTTTCGAGACCGCTCTCGCAAAGCCTTCGGGTTGAGGGCCTGGCATTCGGGACAAGACTCGGTGTCGTGGCCTCGGCCGAGGCAGAAGAGACACTCCCAATGCGGGTCGGTGACGGACATCATCCGCGCACAGGCGCCGCATCGCTTGAAGCCGGGCATCCCTACGACACCTGAATGGTGGAAAAAGACAGTGAAAAAATCACCAAAAAGTATGGTCAAAAATTGACCAGGGCACTGCTCTTCCCGGATCTGCGCTTACTGGCGCGGAAAAAGAAGAACTGACGTCAGCGCGCAGGGGCGGCGTCTAAGTACTGCCCGCGACGTCATCCCGGCGATCACGACGCCGACGACGGACGCGGAGCCGCACGACGCCGCCTACCGACGCGCAAGGGTACTGCTACGCAAAACTTTCCGGATCCAGCCTGACGCCTGGGGATATTCTAAGGTAAGGAATCTATCACTAACGTGTCTCTTTCAGATAGTGACATTGCTGATCTTCAGGTCATTGACAAAGTTGTTGTCTACGAGGGGTTTTCAGTTACTGACTGTTACCATCATGTTTCAGTCTTCGACAAAGTAGATGTCCTCTTCAGAGATATGGAGACTTGATGGATGAGGAAAGTAGCTATGTTAACTGATTACCAATAGAGATGAAGAGGTAATAGCTGACAAGCAAGGTTTTGAGATGACAATCTTGTTGACAATCATGTTACTCAACAGAAGGTTATCAACAAGGACCATGATTAAGGGGCAGGTACTTTTTTGGCATCAAGTAGAGACAGCATTGTCAGAAAAGGATGGCATGATTTCGCACAGTACCTCTCATCCTTTTAACTCTAGCATGTGCAGCAGACAAATATTTAAACTTTTGAGTGTTTCTGAAGCAGAAGCATGAGGTACACTCTTGGCCAATTCTTTTCCAGATAACGGAGCTTCTCTGAGGCCATACACAGCAATTTCTCTCTCTTCTTTAGCCTTTACGGTTTGCTTAAAAAGAATGACAGCTACTCCAATCTTGCTGAACATGTCTTTGATGAAGTCAGTTAATATATTCCAAGTATGTATCTTCTGCAAAGAAGGTTTTGAGGCCACATGCTCAATGGGTACAGGAGTGGCTTAGTGCCTTTTGATTCTGAAAATAAAGTAGGTTATCCACAAGTGCAGCAGATCTTCTGTAGCAACCTGTATTTTCAAACCCTGCAAAGAGCTGTAGAAAACTCGGAGCAGGCCAGATCGCAGTCAGACAATGAACTTCAGAAAATATGTGGTAGAAAATCTTAGAAATGGTGATCTAGGGGTTTGTGAAGTTTTAATTGTCTACACCTCCCTGGCTGCTGTGCAGACAAAAACAATTAGATAAATTGCGTATATGCACCATTGTATTCAGCATATACTTACTTGTTTTAATACTGTTGTAAATAAGATTCTACCAGGATTTCCCAGCATGATGACTGAAATAATTCCAAGCATGTGAATCTATGAAAGATCTAATGCTGTAGAGAAAGCCCAAACATACTTCTTAGCAACTCAGGCTTACCCATTTATATGTGTGTAAACACTGAACAAACAAAAGCAGCCAAGGGCTCAAAAGGCCGAACCACCTGGAGCAGTCACTTTTTCAAAAGCTCCCCAGTTGCCCGCTTCTAATGTCCAGCCGCCTATTGACCATACATCGAACTGTTTATACAAAAAAGAGAGGCAACAATTGCAATTGATTATGGAAAAGCAATTAGCATAAAACAAAACTCTTACGTCCTCAGCAATATGGTAGAATGTTCTTTATTAAAATTTCTTCAAAACCACTATAAACATGCAGCCAACGCGTTTCACCTTGCAAAGGCTTCATCAGAGCGAAAATTGTATAAAGGAGGTTCTCCACACAAGCGTAAGGCGCAGAGAAAGAACGATCGGACAGTCTCAGTAACTGCAAATCGCCAATGTCGAAATTCAGTAGATTTCGATTTCAAATAATTTTATTAGGTATTTTCATAATAAAACATATTTCGTAAAGTATACAGAGATGTACTCTTTGGCTCAATGCGACAACTGGGTGGAAACATAAAACTTATCAATATAAGCCCAAGAAATATTATCCCAAGCAATATATAAACAAGAAATGTGAAAACAAAGTACCAGTTAATATAGAATATTGTACACTAATAGATGATCCTCCAATGATCCATGAAATAAGAAGAAAGAAAAGAAAGACTAAATAAGTAATAAGACTAAACTAATAACAGGAAATAAAGTTTAGAGAAAATGCATCTGTGCGAAGCGATTCAGAGGCCTATTCCTGCTTATGAGAGTACACTAGGTAAAATACATATAATGGTCCAAACAGTATTTTATGCATCTTTGAAAATTGTTTTATGGTTGAGAGGATATGTAGGAAGAATCTGTTAAAAATAGTACCTGTATAATGATCACGGTGGTTTATGTGTGGTGAAGTATATAACTAACGTATCCCACATGGATCTGGTCGAGGGTTTCCAGTGAGAGTTTTGAAGAGCGATATTATCTGCGCCCCTGAGGTGAGTAATCCAATTCATCCAACCTTTATATGAAGTCTTATGTGTAGCTTTCCAGTTAATTAGTACCATTTGTATTGCTGATGTGAATAAAAGATCTAATAGGGCTTTATCTGCACAATTTAATGCATCAACAACTAGAAAACCAGTTGTTAATGTGGAAAATTCTCTTTTTAAACTTACAATTGAATAATTTTGAAAGGAAATCAAAATTGTTATCCTAAAATGTCAATACAGCTTTGCAGTGTAATATAAGGCGGGCTAAGTCGCCTGATTCTTCTTTACAATTTCAGCAAATAGGATCATCGCGGAGGTGTTGTGAATGCAACCGAGCCGGTGTCCAGAAGGCTTTATGTAGAAGCCATAGCTTTGTTTGAGACAAAACTGGAGATATTTTTTTACGGGTAGTAGAACTCCATATTTGAGGCCAAATAGATTCAGGTAATGGGCTAGAAGAGTGAATCTCCCAAAAAGCTATACGTTTTTTATTGAGATTCGAGATTTTAGGGCGGAGAAGTTTATAAATATGTGATACTTGGTGACCTAGCTTATTAATCTGTGACACAAAAAGTGGTAGGGATGGGGGTGAGTTGTGTAATTTGGCTTTTGATAGTACCGCTCTAACCTTTAAGTTATAAAATGTAATGTTGTCTAGTTTGTATCTGGATTGAAGTTCCTTAAATGTAATTGGATATGAGGAGTTTTCTAACTGGCAGGGGAAGAATATCTCTTTGTTAATCCAAGTATCATAATTTATACTTTTCCCTTTATATAAAATATTACGGATGTTCCATATGGACTCCATCTTGGATCTCTTTATGCTCGAGTCGAGTTTCTTATCTATCTTTAGTAACGCCACTTTCGTATTTTAGAAAATAGATTTAAACCTAATTAGTGTTTGATTAGAGGTGAGCAGGGCAAGGAGGTTAAGATTCTGAAGAATAGCTTTCTCAACTTCTAACCATACAGGAGTATAATTGATGGGAGGCGAAATCCAATAAGAACCTTGTTTGGCCAGAAATGCTGTTTGATATATTTTAAAATCGGCTAAGTTAACTCTCCTAAGGATTTGTCCAGTCTTAGCTTTTTAAGTCCAATTCTAGCTTTCTTGCCTTGCCATATATATTTTGATAAAAGGATGTCCAGTTTACAGTGAAAGTCTTCTGTTAGGATAAGTGGGAGCATGTTAATTAGGTAATTAATTAAGGGTGTAATCATCATCTTTATTGTTTCAATTCTCCCCCACCACGTGATAAATTTTGGGGACCATGTATCTAGAAGTTATATTTTCATTATTGTTAGACCTGGCACCATTGGTGTGGGTCTCCCCTCCATTTCTCGCTTTTTGTCTCCTCTGTGTTTGCTGGTGTTAGATGCTCTGGGCGCTGTGCCACGGCTATTCCGTGCCACAGCGCGAATGCTCCCTATGGTAAATTGACTGTATGAATTAATGTTCCCATAATTGGCTCATTTGGTTTACCTGTTAGTCTCTAGTATAGTGCACCGTGCGTGCCCAGGGCTGGTAGACTGAATGCTGCTGGTGGGCCTGCAGCGCTGATTGCGCCACCCACAGAAGCAGCTTGGAAAGTCGAATTTGGTATGCCTGAGCTCAGAATATTAAAGTACATCTTTTAGTAAGGGTTATTTCTATATTCTGTGTCTGAAAATACCACTTTGGGAAAGCGGGTATTTTCTGGCCTAAGTCTTCCCGTGTGCTCTGCTGTTATGTGTATTGGCCGTCTGGTTTTGGAGAGACAGGGTAGGCTGAACCCGACCTGGGTCGAGTAGAGGAATCTGCAGCTGGAGTATGGGGAGGGGTGACCCTTTGGTCTGAGCAGGGCTGGGCCTGGCAAGGTGAATGATGGCTATGGCCCCCACTGTGCGTCTGATAGCAGACCCCCTCTTCCTCAAAGGCAGGATGCCGCCTCGTAAACAACGTGCCGCCAGGACCTCTCCGAACTGGTACTGACTGGGTTCAGTGACTTGTGAAAGAACAAAGACTTGTGGGGTATAAAGATCGGCGCGAAACCCCTACACAGTGTGTTACTTCTGGATGCCAAGACGAACCTCTGTCCGTGTAACTAGAGGGAAAGGACTTTGAAACTTTCATCCATCTTGCTGAAGCAACTACCCAAGGGCCTGATTTGAGCTCGCCTCCTGCTGAAGTCTCAGGGACATTAGACTTCACCCAACAGCCGTCCGGATTCCTATTTGAGGGGGATCCTGCCTGCAGGTGAGGCCTCTGTTGAGAATTCCAGAGCCTCTGGATCTACTGCGGGGAACGCGGGCTGAAAGTCGCTATCGCTGTTGTGGGCCGCTGCAGCTGAAGAGCTGTGCCGCTAAGTGCCCGCATTTGCCATCCTATGAAAGTCGCTATCGCTGTTGTGGGCCGCTGCAGCTGAGGAGCTGTGCCGCTGAGTGCCCGCATTTGCCATCCTATGAAAGTCGCTATCGCTGGTGTGGGCTGCTGCAGCTGAGGAGCTGTGCCGCTGAGTGCCCGCCTTTGCTATCCTATGAAAGTCGCTATCGCTGTTGTGGGCCGCTGCAGCTGAGGAGCTGTGCTGCTGAGTGCCCGCATTTGCCATCCTACGAAGATCGCCATCGCTGTTGTGGGCCGCTGCAGCTGAGGAGCTGTGCTGCGGAGTGCCCGCATTTACCATCCTACAGAAGTCATCGTTATCGCTATTTTGGGCCGCTGCAGCTGAGGAGCTGTGCCGCTGAGTGCCTGCATCTGCCATCCTACGGAAACCATTGCTATCGCTATTGTGGGCCGCTGCAGATGAGGAGCTGTGCCGCTGCGTGCCCGCATTTGCCATCCTACGAGAATCATCGCGATCGCTATTGTGGGCCGCTGCAGCTGAGGAGCTGTGCCGCTGAGTGCCCGCCCTAGTCACCACTCTCAGGATCTTGTTACCCCCTTCGGGTACCGCTGGGTGCCTGCCTTTAAGCCCCGTCCCAGGATTATCGTGAGTGCACGCCGCGGACCGCTACAGCTGGGAGCTGTGGCCGCTGCGAGTCCGCCTGTCATCACCGCGGCTTCCTTGCGAGGCTGCGTGCCGTGCCCCTTTACATCTCAGGTACATTGTGCATCACCGGGTCGCGTGGACCCCGGTCCCGAACTAAGTCCGTTCCACCCCCGTTTCGAGTGCCTTTATTGCTTTTGAAGTGAATCTGTAATTGTGTGCATTATGGCTCCTTGAGCGCTTTTAGCCTCGTGTTCAGTCTATATAAAGATAACTATTTTTCTATAACTACGTGTGGTGTCCGTTTGTAGCGTCTCTCCTGTGTTATTGTGTATGGTCACAAATGCTTCACACTGCCTCTGAGATAGGCCGGTCTGCTCGTGCTACGTTACCACTGGGTTGAGCAGGGGTTATCAAAGGGTGTAGCCCCTTACTCTGACTTAGGAAGAAGGATCCCTATTTGGACCTCGGCGCCAGCCGCGGCCAACTGGAGATCCCCATTTCGAACATTGGCGGTCAGCGGTGAGGATCAGGACTTGCATTTGTGATCCACATACAATAACCAGTGTACGCTACTAGTGAGTGTAGGCCTAGGCGCAACCACGTACGGTTTGATTTTGTCCTATTGTCGATTGTAATTGCCAGTTATGTCTACAACGGGTAAGCCAGCATCCAATGCTTTGGAGGATCTCACCTTTGAGGAAGAGAGGTTAGAAACCTACACTGCCAAACAGCTAAAGTCTTTTTGCAAGCAATTCACCGTCCCCATTGCAGGTCTCTCTAGGAAGGAGTATCAGAAGGCACTAAAAGCCTGGTGGGAGGTGAGAGAATCCCCCGGGAATGGGGGAGAGCCTGGGGACGGGGAGAGAATGCCGAAGGGCAGCAGGATGACGAAGTGGATTTAGGGGGGAGGTAAAGCCCTTTCCAGTCCCGGTACTAGCGTGTCCTCAAAGGGCCTGTCTCCAGAAGAGATGGAAGACAGGGAGAGAGATAGGAGGCATAGTTTGGAGATGGCCAAATTAGAAGGTCAGAAGGACCTAGAGAGTAAAAGGTTGGATATTGAGAATAACAGGTTGACATTTGAACTTGAGAAAATGAAACTGGAGCATGAGAGAATATTGAGGGAGCGGGAGATCAAGGCTAAGAGTTTAGAGATCTCCCCCTCTGGTGGCAGCATACCGTTAGTACCTACCGAGAGTAGAGTGTATATACCCAAGGATGTCATCAAGGATTTCCATAAGAGTGAGGATATTGGACAATGGTTTGCCGCATATGAGATGGCCATGGTGTCCCACTGGGTCCCTGAGAAGGATTGGGGAGCGGGGTTGTGGGGATGTTTTGTGAGTGATGGAAGGGATACCCTGTTGGATCTGCCTGAAGAGAGCAGGATGGTGTATGCCCATATGAAAGAGGCCTTGATGACGCGATATGGTTTGACCCCAGATTTAGAACCTGTAAGAAGTTAGAAGGTACCACTTGGGTCGAATATGTGTCTTTTTTTTGCAGAGCAATGGATCGCTGGGTGAAGGGTAGCAAAGAGGAAACTTTTGAGCAACTGTATGATTTGTTCGCATGGGAGCATTTATCTAGTAACTGTTTTCCAGAGCTACGCCAGCACCTTGTTGATAGCAAGCTAACTAACCCTAGGAAGCTTGCTGAGGAGGCGGACTGCTGGGTGAGCACCCGGGTTCGCAAGGGTCCTGTGGGAGACTTCGCCAAAGGTGGGCAGGGTCCCCAGCAGAGAAGTGGGGGACACAGGGGTAAACCGAGGGAGTTCCAGAGAGGGCCTCAAAGTAATTCCCAAGGGAACCAAGGAGTGGTGTCCCAGTCTCCCCCTGAGAAGAAGCCAGTGCCCCCGACAGGTAGGCCTGTTCATAGGGGCCCCTTACTTGTTTTAAATGTGGTCAAGTGGGCCACCGGTATTATGATCCCCAGAGTCCCCAGAGGGACCTCAATGCACCACCCCGCTAGCTTGCTAGTGTAGCCCTGGGAGGGGAGGAGATGGGTGCCCCAGGTGGGTGGGATCCCGTAGAATTGACCCTTGTCTCGCTAGGAGACTGAGAAGGTCCCTAACCCCACGCTGCCTGATAACACTAAGAAGTACAGGCAGTGGGTGACCATCAATGGCCATAGGGTGGAGGCTCTGAGGGACACCGGAGCTAGTGTGACTGCTGTCCGCTCCCGGTTGGTGTCCAAAGAGCAGGTTGTCCCCCATGCATTCTGCCCAGTAGTGTCAGCAGACAACTCTGAGAGCCAGTGTGAGGTGGCTCAGGTTCCCTTTGAGTGTGGGGGGGAAAGAGGGGGTCTCAGGAACTCTTCAAGTAGCTGTGAGGCCAGCCATGCCAGTAGACTGTCTGTTGGGCAACGATTTAGAAAACTCCCCGTGGGCTACGGTGGAGAGGAAAGCTCACTTGGAAATGTTGGGTCTGCCTGAGTGGGCGTGTGCGGCCACTCGGTCCATGGCAGCCAGTAAGGACGTTCAGAAGGACCTGGAGCCTGAAAGCATGGCCCAGGCCCCTGCCTTACAGAGAAGGGGTAGGGGGCGCGGGAAACCGGCCCCCATAGTTCCCACGGTACAGGAAGGAGCAGACCTTGAGGGGGATGCCCTGGAGCCTACAGGGGAACAGGTAGCCAAACTGGGGGACCTGCCTGAGCTGACCCATTGGCAGCAGGAAGGAGGGCCCACCAGGGAGGAATTTTGTGAACAGCAGAAAACGTGCCCTTCTCTCGAGGGACTGCGGCGACAGGCTGCAGCCCAGGCGGCAGGTGATCAGTCAGGGTCACATCTGATCTATTGGGAGAATGACCTCCTTTACAGCGAGCCTAAGGTTGCTGAGCCTGGGTCAGCCCGTGTGCTGGTGGTACCCCAGTGCTTCAGAGCCTTCCTACTGGGGTTGGCTCATGATGTGCCATTGGCAGGACATCTGGGGCAGACCAAGACTTAGAGAGGCTGGTCACCCATTTTTTTGGGCCCCAGATGCGCAGGAGCTCAGATGCTCACTGCAGGACATGTGAGACTTGCCAGGCAAGTGGGAAGAGTGGGGGGAAGATCAAAGCCCCACTCCAGCCCTTTCCAGTTGTCAGTACCCCGTTCAAGCGAGTGGGCATTGACATTGTAGGGCCTCTGGACCCCAAGATAGCCATGGGCAACAGGTTCATCCTGGTCTTGGTGGACCATGCCCCCCGGTACCCTGAAGCCATCCCACTCCGGACAGCGACGGCCCCCGTGGTGGGACGGGCACTGATGGGGATTTTCTCCCGTGTGGGGTTCCCCAGAGAGGTGGCGTCCGATAGGGGTACTAACTTCATTTCCAAATATATGAAGTCTCTGTGGGAGGAGTGTGGGGTAACCTATAAGTTTACCACCCCTTACCACCCCCAAGGGAATGGGCTGGTTGAGAGATTCAACCGGACCCTCAAAGGCATGATTATGGGCCTAGAAGAGACCATGAGGCGCAAGTGGGACGTCCTCTTGCCATGCCTGTTTGCTTACCGTGAGGTGCCACAGAAGTCCCTAGGGTTCAGCCCCTTTGAACTCCTCTATGGTCACCCGGTAAGAGGGCCTCCGAGTCTGGTCAAGGAAGGCTGGGAGCAATCTCCCAGGAAACCTCCCCAGGATGTGTTTAGTTACATGCTGGCCTTCAGGAACCAGACTCGGCGTTTCAGAAAGCTTGCTGAGGCAAATCTGGAAGCCAGCCAGGAAGAGATGAAACATTGGCACGATCAGAATGCCAGTGGACAGGAGGGACCCCTAAAGGAGAATGGAGGTGGGTAATATAGGGGATCAGTTAGACAGTACAAAAACAGAGAAGTACCCACCCATTTGAAGATAATAAAGGCCCGCAAAGGGTCCTATGATGATAATTAAATACACAAAGCAATCCCTTGCATGCATGAGATTGCTTTGTGTATTTAATTATCATCATAGGACCCTTTGCGGGCCTTTATTATCTTCAAATGGGTGGGTACTTCTCTGTTTTTGTACGATCAGAATGCCACTCTGAGTTTCAGCCTGGTCAAAAGGTTTGGGTCGTGCGCTCCAAGATAAGTGGACCGGACCATGTGAGGTGGTGGAGCGCAAGAGTCCTGTTACCTACTTGGTGGACTTGCGGTCTCCCCGGAACCCCTTGCGGGTCCTGCATGTCAACCGCCTGAAGCCCCACTCCGAAGTGGGCATGCTCCTGGCCACAGATGCTGGGATGGAGGAGGAGAGTGAGCCTCTTCCTGACCTCCTGTGTGCAAAGGAGCAAGACGGGTCAGTGGAGGGTGTGGTCCTCTCCGCCACCCTGACCCCTGAGCAACAGAGTGATTGTCGCCAACTGTTGGGACAATTCAGTGATCTGTTCTCCCTGGTGCCTAGTGTCACTGATTGGTGTGTCCACGAAGTGGACACTGGGGACAGTCCTCCTGTTAAGCACAAGGCTTACCGAGTGACTGACCGGGTTAGAGCATCCATTAAGGAAGAGGTTTCCAAAATGTTTGCTTTAGGGGTGATTGAGTCCTCTAGCAGCCCTTGGTCCAGCCCCGTGGTCTTGGTACCAAAAGCTGCAGCGCCTGGTGCCACCCAAGAACTTCGGTTCTGCGTGGACTACCGAGGTCTCAATTCAGTCACCAAGACTGACGCACACCGCATCCCCAGAGCTGATGAGCTCATAGATTGGCTAGGGGCTGCACGGTACCTCAGCACGTTTGATTTGACGTCTGGGTATTGGCAGATCGCCTTAACTGATGGGGCAAAGGAGAGGTCCGCATTCTCCACACCAGATTCAGGGTGATGCCCTTTGGGATGAAGAATGCCCCTGCCATCTTTCAGAGGTTGGTCAACAGGGTGTTGGATGGGCTGGAAGATTTCAGTGCCGCCTACCTGGATGACATTGCAGTGTTTGGTTCCTCATGGGAGGACCACCTGCGCTGCAGCTGAGGAGCTGTGCCGCTGCGTGCCCGCATGCCATCCTACGAGAATCGCGATTGCTGTTGTGGGCCGCTGCAGCTGAGGAGCTGTGCCGCTGAGTGCCCGCACTAGTCACCACTCTCAGGATCTTGTCACCCCCTTCGGGTACCGCTGGGTGCCTGCCTTTAAGCCCCGTCCCAGGATTATCGTGAGTGCACGCCGCGGACCGCTACAGCTGGGAGTCCGCCTGTCATCACCGCGGCTTCCTTGTGAGGCTGCGTGCCGTGCCCCTTTACATCTCAGGTACATTGTGCATCACCGGGTCGCGTGGACCCCGGTCCCGAACTAAGTCCGTTCCACCCCCGTTTCGAGTGCCTTTATTGCTTTTGAAGTGAATCTGTAATTGTGCGCATTGTGGCTCCTTGAGCGCTTTTAGCCTCGTGTTCAGTCTATATAAAGATAACTATTTTTCTATAACTACGTGTGGTGTCCGTTTGTAGCGTCTCTCCTGTGTTATTGTGTATGGTCACAAATGCTTCACACACTGCCTCTGAGATAGGCCTGTCTGCTCGTGCTACGTTACCACAGGGTTGAGCAGGGGTTATCAAAGGGTATAGCCCCCTTACTCTGACTTAGGAAGAAGGATCCCTATTTGGACCTCGGCGCCAGCCGCGGCCAACTGGAGATCCCCATTTCTAACAATTATGATGGAGTGTGTCAATTATATTACTACCAAATTCTATACCTAGATATTATATATGTCCCGGTTGCCACGCAAGACCTGAATTGCCTAAAGTTTCTTTGGTACAATGAACATTTAGAGGTTTTACCTCCGATTTGTCCCTATTTAATTTGTATCCCAAGTGTATAGAGTATTTCCCTATTGTTAGCATCAGAGCCTCAATTGAAGGACCCGGGTCTTCAGTTATTAATATATCATCCGCGTAAGCAGCTAATTTAACTTGAGTATTATTAAACCCTACTCCTTTTATATCTGTGTTCAATTTGATGTCTTGAATTAAGGGTTCTAGCGCTAATAGGAAAAGGGATGGCGAGAGTGGACAGCCTTGTCTTGTTACTTGTTGTAGACGAAAAAACTCCGAAAGTGAGCCATTGATCGCAATACGTCCCGTAGGCGTCAGGTAAAGGGCCATGACCATACTTATGTAAGATTCCCCCAAGTTAAAAGAGTACATGCATTGTTTTAAAAATGACCATGAAACCCTGTCAAACGCCTTTTCAGCGTCCAAAGTAATCGCTATTGTAGGATCTGGTTTAATAGCTGCATTTTCAAGAACATGACATAACAAGCGGGTATTGTCATTCGAAATATACGATTTGTAAGAAAGCCAACTTATAAGTTACTTATCAAATGTGGGAGAACTGTGTTGAGCCTTGTGGCTAAAATCTTCGCATAAATTTTACAGTCAACATTGAAGAGAGATAGTGGTCTATAATTTTTTGGTAATAGGGGATCCTTCCCTTCTTTAGGGATAACTATAATGTTAGCCTCTGTCATGGAGTTTGTGGTATGTCCTTTATTTGCTATATTATCAAATACTTTTAACATAGTCGGTTGCAATAAGTCTGTAAATGTCTTATAAAAAGTGGCTGTGAAACCGTCAGGTCCCGGAGCCTTATTGTCTTTCAGGGATTTAATAGAATTTGTCACTTCCAGCGCGCTTATTGGTTTCCCTAAAGCTAATTTATCTGTTTCTTTCAGTTGGGGCAGGTTCAGTTTGTTCAAGTATTGGGTGCATTCATCTAATTTAAATTCTTGATCGTTTTTATGTAGGTCTTCATAGAAGGTTTTAAAGGTATTTAAGATATCCTTTTGTTTCGTATGCGATTGATTATTGGTATCTTTGATAGACGAGATAACGTTTTGGTTCGGTTTGTGCTTAAGATAGGAAGCTAACATTTTACCCGCTTTATTGGCTTCGCTGAGTTTAAGGGCCTTAAATTTGTTTATCCAGACTCCTGCACGTTTACTCAGAATTTTTTTGTATTCATATTTCTTTTGTGTTAGGAGGTTAAGAATATTATTATCATTTAGCGAGTTGGCATGTGAGGACTCCAGTCTCTTAATTTCACATTCTAATTTAACTAATTCCGTATTAAGGTTTTTATTGACTTTTGTTTTAATTTCGATGATGACTCCCCTAATGGTTGCCTTCAGTGCGTCCCAGGGGGTGTTTACGTTTGTCTCAGGAAGATCATTATGTTTAAGGTAATTTGTAATTGCCTCTTCAATTTTCTTTTTGTCTTCTGGGTCTAATAGGACATCATTATTAAAACGCCATCTTTTGGGCGAGGGTTCATTATGACTGCCAGCTAACTTAACACGGATACATGAATGGTCGGACACTAACTTGGGCGAGATGTCTGTTTGATCAATTAGGTGTGTGAATGGTCCGGATATAAGTATGTAGTCTAGTCTAGTGTATGAGTTATGTGGGGCAGAGTAAAAAGTGTAATCCCTAGAGTCTGGGTGTTGAAGGCGACAAGCATCTTTAAGGTTAAACTTAGTACATATTTTAGCTGCGCTTCCATAGTATGTTACAAGACTCTGAAATGCATCAGATTATATATGGCAACTATTTTACAGGGACGGGAGGGAGCCTAAACTGTAAGGCTTGCCCCCTGGCGGGGCTGGCCCTTTCCTTCATGACACCCACGGGGTTTCTTTTACATCTCAAAAGCTCCGGATGTTGTGGTCTCCGTTTATGAAAGGGGTTTTTTTTTGTTTTGTTTTTTTTCTCTCCCTCTTCGTCTGTATTTGCTCAAATTGTGGATGTTGCTTTCCTTTATAACGGATATTTGTATAATGTATTTTGGGTTTATGGCTGCTCACCCTCACATGTGACTCAAGTTGTTGAGAAATGAAGCACCACCGTCCTTATTTGGGATAGGGTTGCGGTATTTAGAGCTATAATACGTACGAGAGCATGCAGTGCATAGAACTGTAAAGATTGTCGACTATTGCTTTGGACGTTTCTTCTTAAATGCCAATAAAATGATATTTAAAAAAAAACTTAGTACATATTTTTTTAACTATGCTGTGCGATCTTGTAACGTGATATTTACATGTGGATTGGCGATCAATTACCGGATCTAACGGGATGTTGAAATCGCAGCCAACTATGATGAGATAGTCCTGGGGCAGATTTTCTATAGTGCTTGAAATATCCTCCCAAAAGTTGGGATCGTCCGTGTTAGGGCCGTATATATTTACGACATGTATCGAGTCTTCCCCTTTCTTCAGGGGAAGACTCGATACCTACCTTCATTGTCATGTGATTGTGATTCCAGGTATATTTTGGCTTTCCTTGCTATTAGGGTGATTACTCCCTTCTTTTTATGATCCGCTGGCGAACATGAAACTTGTGATATCCATTTATGCTTAATAAACGCAGCATCTTCCCCAGATAACTTTGTTTCTTGTAATAGTATAATATCCCCTTTAGATTTGGCTAAGTAGTCAAAAAATTTCCGGCGTTTGATTGGATGGTTAAGACCTTTCACATTTAAAGAGCCAATGTTGAGATCTTCTGTAATATATGTCTTAGTTTGAGTCATTATATATGTAAGCAAAGGTAAAATAATCTGGTCTCATGTGGGTAGTATATGGTATGTTGAATAACGGCATAACAGGTAGATTAACGCTAGGTAAACATTAGATGCATAAGGATTACTTGTATTGAATGCAGATATTATGATGGCGCTGGCAGCATTTATGAAATAAGCAGTACATAGGAACTCTTGACTAGTACGAAAACTATGTAGTGATAAGTGCAATGAGAAGCATGGCAAAAGCGATAATGAAGAAGAGTAAGAAAAAGATAGAGAGAAAAAATAAAGATAATAAACAGCTGAGAATACCCAAGGTACAATCCAAAAAAAAAAAACATTCTCACTCCGCAAAACTTGGGGATCCCAGAAAGCCCTCCCCACTCCCCCCACCCTCTTCACCCAACCCTGCATACCTCGAATGTCAGAGGTGCGATGGCAGGAGCGTCAAACTGTCAATCGGAGAAATACTTATCCTAATATGGTTTAAACTTCCTGAGTGTATCATGTTAAAAAACAGGTTATATGTTATAGGGCAAAACTATGCACTTTAGTAACTTAGCATGTATATACGCTAGGAAAAAGGCATAAACTTAATTACTTATACCAGAGTTTCAAAACGAATATAATCTAGGGAAAAATGTAATCCCAACTATTTAAACACATTAGAAAAAGACATACTGGCAGTAGGCTACCCTTATGCTAGAGAGACCGATCTGTGTTTGAAAAACTGATCTTATTAGCCCCTACTAATACATAATTGACTTTGTAAATGCTTAATAATGTATATGGATAACAGCCACATGTTAAGCGACATAATACACACATGGTATTTAAGTGATAACCATTGAGTACGACAGGAATTTGTCACATCCAGCTGTGAATAAGCAACAATAGATCGCAAGCCTTATGAACAAGGAGATGAAAACATATGAAGATTACATGAACATACACACGAGGAAAAAGGCCTAAATGGGATATGGAAAGGATATGACTTTTTTTTATTGGAAAAGGAATTAGTGAGGTCCATGTCCTGAGTGGACGGGCCGTCCAGAAAATTTGATGTCTTTAGGATCCGTAAAATAGCGATGTCTGCCATTTTCTATGATTCTAAATTTGGCAGGACCAGCAAATGAAAACTGAATATTTTTGTCCCTTAATTTGTCTCGTAGAATGAGGAAGCCTGTTCTAGTATCTACTGTAGATTTAGAATAGTCTTGTGTGAAAATTATTTTTTGACCGTTCCAAGTAATCTGTTGGTTTTTACGGGCAAAGTTGAGAATGGCTTCTGTATGTTGGTATCGCAACGGTTTGCAGATGATCGGATGGGTTGTTTGCCGTGAAGAAGAATTATAAGCCGGAATTCTGTGCGCTCGGTCCAGCTCTAGGTTATTAGGAAATTTTATGCCCGAGATCTGAGGGATCCAGTTCTCCAGGAAGGCTATGCATGACTCCGCGGAGTCTTCTGAGCCTTCCGGAATACCAAGGATTCTAATGTTGCCTCTTGTTTCGATCCTCAAGTTCGGCTGCTTGTTTCTTTAGATTGGTGGTCATATCCCTAAGAGATTTTATCTCTTTGCTGGCTTGAAAGGAAGCGTCCTCAACATCGCTGATTCTTTGTTCTGCGGCTTCTATTTTAGAGTTGATTGTGTTCATGTCCGCCCGTATGGCAGTTCGTTCTAGCTGCATAGCATCCGTATTTTGTTTGGTACATTTAGCTAGATCATGAACATCGGCTAGCTTTTTGAGATTCATTTACATTGTGCTGTTTATATCCGCTTTGGCCTTGATGGGAGAGTCGGACGGTAAAGGATCACCTTTGTTTCTTTTGTATTGAATTTTGGACTCCTTTTCTGCCATAGTGAAGGTCTTGTAAGGATAGGATGAAATCCTTAGTGTGTTGGTAATGCTAGCGCTAGTGTTAGGAGTTGAACTTCGATATTGTACAAAACTTACAGATGAATACCAGCACACTTGGTCAGTACCAGATAGTGACATGGCGATACACGTCCTGAGTCAGTTGTTCGCATTAAGATGATTCGCAGAATGGATCGTACGTTATTGCACAAGAAAGTCGCTGACCTTTCGGGTGTACGATTTGTTCCTTGTTAATGAACAAAGGTGTATGGCTATCTGCGAAGACTTCTTTGACTAGCTGACTGCTCTATTTGCACAGTGTGTACATAAACCTCAGTAATCGCAGGAAATACTTCCTATTTGGTTCAGATAGCCAAGACAAGCAAACTTGGTTGATGGAATATTCGCATGCAGATCAGCTGTACAGCATGCAAAGTTGTTTTTACCCCAATGATAAACACTGAAGTCCCACAGATATTTGGGTGTCTGTCAGATGTTAGTTTGATGCTTCAACAGATGGGGAATGACACCTCAAAAGGCTGAGCTCTATGTAGGTTGTAGAGGGCACCAGCACATTGCAGGATAAACAGATGAAAAACTGGTAATGTTGGTGAAGCGCCCCCCAGCTTGGAGTGACAGAAAAGGATTCAATCGATCTCTACCTTGCAGCAGTTTCAGACGGCTATATCACAGATCGAAAGTGCCGAAATCTGAGACACCGGCGCCATCTTGGGGTCAGGCACTGTTAACACAAAGATCGCCGTGGAGACAAAATCGGCCCGAAATGAAGCGCTTCTCTTAATCAGCAGGCACAGCATCAACAACAATTGTCCAAATCGCCTAGGCTTCACCGCGCAGCACCACAGGAGAAGGTAAGACGCTCTTCGTACTCCTCACATAGCCGCCATTTTAGGGTCAAGCTCTGTTCACGTGAAGATCGCCATGGAGACAAAATCGGCCCGCAATGAAGCGCTCCTTATAATTAGCCGGCACTGCAACAGAAACAATTGTCAAGTCGCCTAGACTTCACCGAGCAGCACCACAGGAGACGGTAAGATGCTCCCCGTACTCCTCACATAGCCGCCATTTTAGAGTCAGGCCACGTTAGACACTGATCATCGCAAAGTTCAAATCGTAGCTACAAAGGTGATACCTTAACGGAAGATGGGTCCGGTAAGATCCCCATGGAGCGGGTGCTCTGTAGGGCAATCAGGTATGTTACTGTTCCTTCGAAAATAACCGTGCTATTGTTGCTCGTCATCCGCCATTTTGATCCATCGCATTTCTACGATCGGCGGAGTTACGGGCGGTAAATCTGCTTAATCCAGCACATTATGTCGATCAACGATGGCACCCACAGGAGCAGCGCTCCATCAGGAACCGAAGCCTGGTGTTCTGATGTGTAGACTGTCCCAGGAACTCCAGAATCCAAGCATGTAGTCTCCGTATTCGACAGAGAGACGGGATCAGGCAGCCATCGGCTCTGCCGTCCAAGCCACGCCCCCGAAATTCAGTAGATTTCAAACAAGTGTCCCATTAATGCGTTTCTTAATGATCTCAGAGTCCAACAACGTACCACGCTGCGATCTCGTATACGGGTTTGCAGTCAAGTCGTCTCCCACAATCTTCTGCAGAGTATAGCAATACATTGTTGGACTCTGAGATCATTAAGAAATGTCATCATGCTTGTGTGGAGAACCTCATTTATACAATTTTCGCCCTGATGAAGCCTTTGCGAGGCAAAATGCGCTGGCTGCATGTTTACAGCGGTTTTAAAAAAATCTGAAAAAGAAGAATATTCTACCATATTGCTGAGGACCTACAAGTTTTGTTTTATGCGAATTGCTTTTACATAATCAACTGCAATTGTTGCCTCTTTCTTTTATATGAGTGTAACAAGGAGATTGTAGCTATTTCCCAAATGAAGTTCATAGATCTGAACTACTGAATTTTATGCAGAGCCTTTGTCCTACAGCCAGTGTGATGTTAGAAGGAGCATTCTTCTTAGGGCCTCACCCCTAGCATTCCATCAACGGGTAGACTGACAGTAGGTCTAATCCTTGTTGTCAAATCTGAGAGTCCCAAAACACTGCAAGGGTTCTTGAGGGCAGCACGTTTGGTGCGGAGTGCCATGAGTGTCAGAAACTGTAGGGGCTCTTCAACATGTTGTGTATGCCTCCACCTCGCCAATTATCATTTTGCGTCACATCTTTGCATGTAGGTGTACCAATATCAAAATAGCTAAAGAACATGCCTGATTTAACTGGAAATTATAGATTGTCTGGTCACAACATTAAAATAAGCATCTGGATTGTCTTCATTACTGCTCAATGGATAATTGAACGCTTTTAAGGAACTGGTGTACTTATAGACACTTCATATACTCCAATACAGCAAGATATCTAGTTACAAACAGCTAAACAAGCCTCACCGGTTCCTCAACTGCTCCAAAACCATGAATCTCAATAATTTTCAAGTTTCTGGCTCATCGCTACCAATGTTCCATTTAGTGTGCCCATATCTTACAATATTAAAGAACGTATTTTACTTTTCAGTCCATATTATGACACTATTCCAGGATAAACTGCCTTTTCCCCAAAGTCTCAAGTGTTCCCCAGTCCTCCTAAATCTCTTCCTGATGAAAAATACACTACATCTGGACTTGTTTCAATTCAAAATTAAAGTAGGTTTTCTGCATCAAGCTCATTTGCTACAGTCTATACAGGCACACAAT
Source organism: Calotriton arnoldi (assembly GCA_963921515.1). Taxonomy (NCBI): domain Eukaryota; kingdom Metazoa; phylum Chordata; class Amphibia; order Caudata; family Salamandridae; genus Calotriton; species Calotriton arnoldi. Next base: position 1,272,370 of record CAWUFW010004208.1, read on the forward strand.
TCGAGTCTCTTCTTTCAACACTGAAGGTTTAACACCATCCATGTCAGAAGTCCAACGCTCTAAGCGTTTTCACCGGTCAAAAATAACACTAAAAGCCGTACCCCACTGTATGCACGCAATAGGATTTTGGATCTTCCTGATACCGCAAAATACCATTTACTCATTTTTAAGCAACCAGCTGATTCTAGTTGTACATCTTGTGCATCTTCTGTTTACCACAACTTCGGGGTTTTCAATCATTTGCAGATTACATATATTTGCTAATATACATACATACTTTCCCTATCAAACAAGTGCACAATGCTGGAAAGCTGACAGTTGAAAGACATCAGAGGTTCAATGCATTGTTACTTTCCTCCAACTGCAGGGACAGCATAATTATCTAGTGGTGATGCTAAATTTCAGAACACCAGAAGTGATCCTTACAGCTAAATCGCACTGGTCCTTGTAATAACATCATCAAATAAAAAGACAAAGCTTACTATTTTTCTGTGAACAAGCACTCTAGTGCCCATCATTCGAGTTACTGATCTAGTCCACAACTGCAGCTACTACCTCAACCCTTACAACCAGGTTTAAAATGCTGCTGCTGATGGATGACTTTACTGACGATCTTGTTTACTCTCATTCCCAGATGAACCAGAGCCTAGAAAAACAATGAACCAGATTCCTAATGTTTGTTTTTTTGCTGAAAAGCAAGACAACTAGCATATCTCTGGCCTTGTGAATCTGTGGTAGTACGGCCAATAAAATAAATGTTTGCAGAAACACAAACTTTAGCGTTACCCAGGATTCCAGTCCATGTTATACAACAGAGTAGGAGTTATCTGTCCATATGTGACCCTCACTGCCTACTACTGTTCAACTCAAAAGGGTGTAACAACATTGTAGAAAACAAGGAACCTTAATGTTAAATGTGGGCCATTCCATGAAATAATTTACCTGAAAGAGAACAGTGCCAGTGATGGATCATTCTGCTTGCAGGCCCTCTGCACTAGCCTCTCCAGCATGGCATGCAGGTCCTCCTTGATATCAGATGCGTTTTTACAATATCGTTTTGCTGCACATAAATCATTTCTGAAAAAGGTTCATAAATAGATGTAATCATTCATAGTAATTCGACAATGGATCTAGAGGGCATAAAAGGCAGAAACCCTCTCATATTTCTCGAAGCATAGCATATGTCAGACAAGCCAAAGTATACTTACTTCACAGGAAACAAAAATGTTTAAAGGTGTGAATAGTAACTGTCTAGGATATTGTAGGTAATGAACTAAAGAAATAGCAATTTCTGCACACCCTAGTCTAGCGTAAGCACCCTTTCACAAGCACTCACTACAGAACGTTATTTTTGCTTTTGGTAACAGTTTAATGGATACGATAGCTTCCGGCAGATTCAACATCTCGTGAAATACATCTGACTGGAATTTGAAAGTCTTTTAAGAGTAGTCAGAAAAGCATGCCAGGTACCACCAAAGCAGCACAGTGATATTGATTTGTGCAAGCAGTGAACAAAAGTGTGCAATAGTATATAAAAGAAAATGTTGACTTAAAGATCCAACATTTCCTAGAACATAGACTCAGAATTGGCGTACAAGTTCCAATGGAAACAGTAAACATCTGCTAAACTCAACATTTGTTTGTCGACGTTTTGACCCCTATATACACACTTTTTGAGGAGTCGTCATCAGGACCATACAGGTAGCAATCTACAATGATCAAATAACAAACGTTACCCAATTGCAGTACTTCAAAGGAGAGATGAAATGACTAGTGACACATCACATCCAATCTTACCTTTCACCCTGAGTCAACTGCACAAGGAAACATCTCTTGGCACGTGCAAGCACCAAACTTTTGAATCCGTAAGCAAATTAGTTAACAAATGACTCAGCAGTCCCTTAATTGGCCAACAAGAGTGTAAAGCATATCAGCCAAAGAATGTTTACTGTGATACCCCAATACCAACCTAATTGCGTGCCTTTTAATTTTAGGTTGTGCCAAAAAGACAAAAAATTATCTTAATTCTGTCACATCGTGCCCACCTCGCAAGAGTGGGCCAGAGGAAGAACAACAACCAAGTTACCCATCTGGAAGAGTGGGTTTATATTTGCACCAAAATCTGAGTAACAATAAAAGCCATGCCCAATATCTTTGAAGGAACTGGACAGTAGTATCAAGAAAAGATGCCCAAAAGTGCTTTTACAAAATAAAAATCACCCGCTCTGGACGATCAAAAAATGGTCACATTTTAGAAGGCTGTATCAAATAAGTTAGATTAATATTTTGAAATTAATTCCAGAGTGCCATGCTAGCCAAAACAGGCAGCATTTGCCACCTTGTGGACACAGTCCTTACTTACAAGCGCTGCAGCCGTTAGACATCGTTTTACTTCATGTAGTCCTGACCTGCCTGCCCGCTGTCTTCTATAAATACTGTCGAGGTCGCACAATGTGCACACAGTCCAGAACGGTGGGTAGAACTTTGGGTACGGGACAAGCCTCCAAAAATATAATAAAAAGGCCTGTTTGCTAAATCATAATTGAATCCCAATATACTAGTTGACAATATGTTGACGAAAATGTAAATTCTGACAACAATGCAATGGTGGTAAAGGAGGGCATCCGAAGGCGAGCAGGATGCAGTGGACATGTGGACAGCAAAACAGAACCGTGAACTCATGCTTTTCTCTAATTATTACTGGCACTTACACTGCTCTCACATTTATAGTCTCCTGGTGTCGAACTCCAGCAGCATTTCGTTCCACCCCCCGATACTGATCACCTTATTCCAGTTACCTACATTCAAGTAGTTGTTTAATTTGTAGCCACAAATCTGTGTTCTGCCCCTCAGCTTTTTCCTGTTGCTCCTTGCACACATTGTTCTCCATCTTATTTCCGTACCTACAGTTGACTTAAAAATTGGAACTCTTTTCAGTTCTGGCCACTGGGGCTCCATCTTGCACTCCTAACTTCACCTCCCTAAAGAACATTTCCATTGCCTTGCCCGTTCATTGTAACTTATCAATGATGTTGCATTTCTATTAGACAAAAGGTATTGTTTCTTACCTGTAATTCTAGTTCTCTCGTAGGGGTATTTCCATGATAGCCATAAACGATGAATAGTCCCGCCCATGTGCGGGGACCCCGGAGCACTTTATCCAAATATGTTCTTAAGTGATGAAGTTCGCCTTTCTCGGGAAGGCCTTGAAAATGTCACTTAAGAATGTCATAATGCAGCCTAGGAAAAGGCCACAGAGGTCAGAGTTCTTCTTCTTGTAATGGCAAAAAAAGGGACTGTGAGAATATATGCTCTCAGAAAATATCTTTTTTGTAATAGCACAGAAAAAGAACCTTCACAAAGACTTTTGCTATGAATAGAAAGATATGAAGAAGTGCCTGACCCTGTAGCCCATAGGCTGCCATTATAAGTATAGAAAAAGAAAACTGTGCCTTTAAGAGCAGAGAGACCACCAATATCCTATCATGCTCAGCCAGAGGTAGTTACCTCAGTTCTTTTTGAAGGCTATAGATACCAGATAGTAAACGTAGCATGAGATAATGTGTCCACTCCGCCGGGGAAGAGGGAGGGCTGCTTATGACTATCATGGAAATACCCCTACGAGAGAACTAGAATTACAGGTAAGAAACTATACCTTCTCTCGTAGGGGATTTCCATGTATAGTCATAAGCGATGAATAGAGTAGCAAGCTCATCCCCCCCTGAGACGGTGGAGTAGACAGAAAAGTACCAAATGTGAAATCCCATTAAGAAAAAAGATTCCTGAGGGATGCTTGACCTACTTGTGCATCCGCTCTGGCATCTGTGTCAAGGCAGTAATGCTTAGTGAATGTATGGATAGACCTCCATGTCGCTGCCTTACAGATATCTGCTAAAGGGATATTCTTCATAAGGGCAGCAGTAGCTGCCTTACCCCTGGTAGAGTGAGTTTTGGGCCTACCAGAAAGGGATTTATTGGCTAGTTGATAGCAGCAGAGAATGCAAGAGACAATCCACGTAGAGATTGATTGTTTAAAAGTCGCTAACCCTGTGCGGACTGACCATAATTGATGAACAATTGTTGAGAACTACGAATGGCTTTTGTCTTGTCCAAATAGAATTTTAATACCCTCTTTACGTCCAGCGAATGGAGAGACCTCTCCGCTGGAGAAGAAGGGTTTGGAAAAAACATGGGCAAAGCAATGGTTTGATTCACGTGGAAATTTGAGACCACTTTAGGGAGAAACTTGGGATGTGTGCGTAACACTACCTTAGATGAATGGAACACTGTGTAAGGTTCATGAGTGCAGAGTGCCTGAATCTCACTAACTCTCCTTGAGGATGTAATGGCCACTAGGAAAGCGGTTTTCCATGTGAGATGCTGTAAAGAAGCTTTGTGGATGGGCTCAAAGGGAGGAGGCACGAGACGAGACAGTAATACGTTCAGCTCCCATGGAGGGGAAGGGTGTCTAAAGGGAGGAAAAACCTTCTTTAACCCTTCTATGAAGTCCTTAATGACTGAAATTGTAAAGAAAGATTTGTGAAGGACTTTTCCTATATGCGGTAAGAGCAGAAAGATGGACTCTCATTGAAGGCCCAATTTGGCGGGAGACAATAAATAGGGAAGAATAGCTTCTTCCTGGCAGGATGTGGGATCAAACTGGTTAGAAGAGCACCAAATACAGAATCGCTCCCATTTAAAGGCATAAGCTGTTCATGTAGATGGTCGCTTGGCTTCCTTTAGGATGTCCATACAATCCTGAGGCAGGTTTAAATTAACCCTGGGCGGAGTTGGCGTAGTGCCACTACGCGGAGTTCCCCGGAGTTATGAAAAAAAACAGTGGAACAGGAGCCCACGTCCTGCGGCAAGCCGAGGGTCTGTGTGCCCGGGACGGGGGTCCCTCGTGCCCGTGCAGGCTCCCAGATACCCCGGCGGCCTGGCTGGCTTGAGAAGCAGGGACCGGGCCCGGGGCCTGGGTTTCAGGCAGGGCCTGGGGTGTGGGAGCCCCCCGTCCTGCGGCCTGCCAAGGGTCTGTCTGCCCGGTACAGGGGTCCCTGGTGCACGGGGAGGCTCCCCCCCCCGACATGGCTGGGTTCAGAAGCAGGGACCGGTTCCGGGGCCTGGGCTCCGGCGGGCCCTTGGGTGCGGGAGCCCACATCCTGTGGTCAGCCGAGGATCTGGGTCCCCTTCACTGGGGTCCATCGGGCCAGGGTAGGCCTCCCCCGCTTCGCCTGCGTGTCAAGGTGCCTGCAGGCCCCGGGTCAGAGTTCCGTCGGCCCCCCCCCTTGCAGCCCCGGGCCTGAGGCCCAGCTGGAGTCTCCGAGCCCCCAGGACGCAGAGCCCCCGAGCCCTGCATGGGCAGGCGGGAGCCCTGCGGTGAAGGCTCAGGGCGGGCAGATTGGCGTCCTTCTGGCCCAGCCATCTGGTCACGCCTTTCCCCTCGGCCATCTGGTCGCGCGCAATGTTTTCCAATGGGGCGACCAGATGGCCGGGCCAGCCTGGAAGTCCCGATGAGGGCTCGCCTGCCTCTCCGATCCCAGCCAGGGCTCCAGGAGGTCGGGCGCCCCTGTGCCCTGGGCCCCCTCCGTCACTCTGTGCGCACGGGTTACCAGAAAGAAGGGTAGCTTTCCTCCGGATTACTAGGGGCAGGGTATGCCGGAACCGCTCTCGTGCTGGCGGTTCTCAGCTGGGGACCAGATGGGCTAGGCCCGGACAACACCTCCCCACTGCCTGGGGCTCCCTCCTCCGTCCCGCTGCGCGGCAAAGTGCCCAGGATGGGCTCCATCGGTCCTGGGCAGTCCTCCGCTGTGCGTCCGGGCCCGAGAGCTCTGGCCGGGTGATCCCACCCCGGGCTCCGTCCCACGCCCTGCGCCCGGGCCTTCCCCAGCTTGGCTGGGTTTAGGAGCATAGGCCGGGGCCCTTGGCGGCCCGACGCAGGCCCGTGGAGGCCTCTCCCCCGTGCGGCCTGGCCCGGGACCACCGGGCGGGCCCAGGGATGGGTTAAGCTCCGCCATGGGCCCGGGTCGGAGGTCCGCCGGGGACCCCCATTCTCAGCCCCGGGCCTGAGGCCCAGCTGGGGTCTCCGAGCCCCTGGGACGCAGAGCCCCCGAGCCCTACATGGGCAGGCGGGAGCCCCCCGGTGAAGGCTCAGGGCGGGCAGATTGGCGTCCTTCTGGCCCAGCCATCTGGTTGCGGCTTTCCCCTCGGCCATCTGGTCGCAGCTTTCCCCTCGGCCATCTGGTCGCAGCTTTCCCCTCGGCCATCTGGTCGCAGCTTTCCCCTCGGCCATCTGGTCGCAGCTTTCCCCTCGGCCATCTGGTCGCAGCTTTCCCCTCGGCCATCTGGTCGCAGCTTTCCCCTCGGCCATCTGGTCGCAGCTTTCCCCTCGGCCATCTGGTCGCGCGCAATGATTTCCAATGGGGCGACCAGATGGCTGGGCCGGCCTGAAAGTCCCAATGAGGGCTCGCCCGCCTCTCCGATCCCAGCCAGGGCTCCAGGAGGTCGGGCGCCCCCGTGCCCAGGGCCCCCTGCGTCACTCGGTGCGCACGGGCTACCAGAAAGAGGGGAAGCTTTCCTCCGGATTACTAAGTACAGGGTATGCCAGAACCGCTCCTGGGCTGGCGGTTCTCAGCCGGGGACCAGATGGGCTGGGACCGGGCACTGCCTTCCCTCCCCTGTCCGGGGCTCCGTCCTCCGGCCTGCCACGTGGCAAAGTGCCTGGTACGGGCTCCATCGGGCCCGGGCGGTCCTCCCTTGGGCTTCCAGGGCTGAGAGCTCTGGCTGGGCGCTCCCTTCACTGGGCTCCGTCCTCCGCTCCGCCATGGGCCGGGGCCAGTCGGGCATTCCCCAGCTCGGCTTGGGTTCAGGAGCTCCGGCAGGGGCCCTTGGTGGCCCTGGGGTGGAGGGTGCCCTCCCCACCCCGGGCTCCGTCCTCGGGCCTGCCGCATGGCAGAGCACCTGGGACACGGGCCTTGAGGAGGCCTCCCCTGCGCGTGCCGGCCCGAGACCTCCAGCCGGGCTTAGGGGACCGGGCTCCGTCCCCCTGCTCCGCCATGGTCCCACGACGGGGGTCCGTCGGGCCCAGGCAGGCCTCCCTCCTGCTTTGCCCGCCTGTCAAGGTGCCTGGGGGACCCCGGTTCGGAGGTCCGTCGGGGACCACGGTGGGCAGCCCCGTGCCAGAGGCCCAGCCGGGGTCTCCGAGCCCACGGGACGTAGAGCCCCCGAGCCCTGCATGGGCAGGCAGGAGCCCTCCCGCGGGCGGGCAGATTGGCGTCCTTCGGGCCCGGCCATCTGGTCGCGCCTTCCCTGCTCGGCCATCTGGTCGCGCGCAATGCTTTCCAATGGGGCGACCAGATGGCCGGGATGCCCTGGAGGTCCCGATGAAGGCTCGTTTGCCTCCCAGATCCCAGCCATGGCTCCAGGAGGTCTGGTGCGTCCGCGCCTTGGGTCCCCTCAGTCTTGCGGTGTGCACGGGTTACCAGAAAGGAGGGTGTACCCTTCCTCCGGATTACTAGGGACAGGTTACTCCAAAACCCCTCTCGGCCTAGCGGTCCTCAGCCGGCAGCCGGATGGGCCAGGACGCCCCCCCTCCATCCCCCAGCCCGGGGCTCCGTCCCCCGGCCCGTGTGGGG